>CM046876.1:289428148-291828148 GCA_025667525.1 Glebionis coronaria | reverse complement strand
ACAAGAGTTGCATCAATCAAGAATTTTTCAAGTTTCTGATTTTATACTTGTGCTTCTAACCTTGTTGATTCTTAGCAGGGGTGTTATTGGAAGCTTGTACTTGTTCTTGCTAGTACATAAGCTCATAAATCTGTGGGTGTGGATGTACATCCATGAGGTTTGCATACTCAATCCTAAAATCTGCTTAAAATCTTGATTTTTGGTGATATTTGTATGTGGCTTGTGTTCTTGTGAATTTATGGCTTAAATTTGCTTGAATCTGTTAATCTTACTTGTTATTGTGTTTATCTGAGCTTGGGTGGTCTTGAATCTCACTTTTCCTTTGAAAAATTTGATTTTGAAAAGATAAAGGGGTGTTTGGATCTACCTGTTTGTGATTGCATCTTGTTATTGTGTTGTGGAAAGTTTGTGTTTGTGTTCTATATCTGATATATGCTTGGTAGAGAGTGTTTTGCTGCAAGTTTTTGGGTTTGAAGCCTTGAATCAAACAATCTGCTATAAAATCTTTGTTACTGCCTGTTTTGACCTAGGATTTTGGGAACACTTAGTGTGTATGCATGCTTAGGGCTAAAAGTGGTTTAAACAAAGTAATTGTAACCTGTTTGAGAGATTTGAGGTGTTGAATCTGGCTTATTGGTCAAATACATAAGCAAAGTGTAAAACTGCATGTGTTAGTGTTCATCAGTAACATTCATTGGCTTGAATCTTGCTTAATCCTTTGAATCATTGCATAAAACCTGTTTAGACTTGCTTATTTGAGTTTAATATAGCTTGTGTATGCATTTGGTTGAATTTGGCTGGCTGATTTGTGCTAAAACTGCTTATAAGTGCTCAACTGCTTATTTGTTCATGTCTGTATCATATCTAGGACTTTATTGATTAAACTGTATCAATTGGGTGTTTGTGATTGTGATATTTTGATTGTTCTTGACTCCTTTTGATCCAAAGATCATTTGGGTGCCTTTGTGTAATCTGAATCTCCAAAAAGTCACTAAAGACAAAAAGTCAAACAAGTCAAGCAGTGGAAAAAGTTTCCACTGCTTAACACTCAAAACTAGCCCCTGCTAGTGTAAAATTGAACTCAGCTTATTTGAAAAGCTATTCTAGCTTATCCAGACTTGCAACAACTTATTTTTTGTTATAGGTCTTCATTATTTGACCCATTTAAGTAGACTGGAGCTTATTAGACTTTGACTTTGACTTTTTACTAGAAAACCAACTTATTTGACTTTTACATAAGTGCTTATTTGCTTTTTCCAGCTTATTGAATCAGCTTATTTGAAAACTCTTTGTTGATTTTGCTTAATTAAGTCATTTAGAAGCTATAGAAACTTGAATCAGCACTTGGGGTGGCCTAGAACTCAAAAACGACTATTTTGTCGTTTTCTATAGATTGCTTATTGCATTTTCAGGCTTATTCCTTGGGCTTATTTCAAATTTCTTTTTTGTAGAAGTCTTACTTAGGTCAAAAGAAGCTTGTGTGTCAAATTTTAGCTTATGGCATTGGCTTATAGCTTAATGGGCCAAAAACCCATTAAGAATAAGCTGTTTGGTATAAGCTAGCTTATTTCACATTTTCAGCTTTTGGGCCTTTGAAAAAAGTTGTTTAAAATCAAATTTTGAGTCAACCTGTGCTTTTTGGGCTTATTTTGAACACTTTTTGTTATTGGGCCCAAATTTGGCCCAATAAGGTACTGTTTTGGGTTTAGCCTATTTTCTAGGCCCATTAGGGTATTTAGGTAATTTCACTTTCATTTCTGAGTTATTTAGGTTAAATTAAGCTAGTTTGCAAGTTTTTAGAATTTTTTATGATTTTTGGATTTTCAATAATTTTTTAATATTATTTTATTGTTAAAAATTAAAAGTCTGATTTTCTAAGTTTTATATTTTTCCTAGGTTCTAAACACTTAATTAGGATTTTTTCAACTTTCCAAATATTTTTAGAGTCTTTTAATTAATTTCTAGAATTAATTTAAGTTTTAATTGATTTTATTAGTTTTTAATTGTTTAAAAATAATTCTTAGTGTTTTTAAAATTTTGAAAAATACTTTTTAGCTTAGTTAGGGTATTTTTGATGTTTACAAACTTTAAGATCTTGTTTGGGACTTTTTAATAATTAATTTTGATTTTTAGGGCTTTAATTAGCATTAAAAAGTCATTATCTAATTAATTAAAAGGTTTTGGCAAGTTTGGATTTTTTGTAAACTCTTAGAATATTATTGTGGATTTTTGGTAATTTTTAGGAATTTTTAGGGTAAAATTTTAATTTTGGTACTTTTTACGGTTTTACGTGTACACCTTTTTCGACTTAGTTTAATCCCTCTTCGTAACCGTCATTCTCTTCTAATCTCATTTCTATTTTTCTTTCTCAAAAATATAATCACAAATCTAATCCAAATCATTACACACATAACACACTAGCCTCCTTGAGAACGAACTCATTTTAGGGTCATTAATACACGGTTTTCCTAAATCGTCGTAGCCCTATTTGCTCTATTTTCCTAAAGAGTAGCAAAACCACTACATCATTTTGGCGCCGCTGCCGGGGAGGCGTGTTGTGTTTTGATTGGAATTGTTGTTTTTATATACTAACCATAAATAGTATTTGTATTAGTAGCACTCTACTAATACGTATTATCGGTTTTTGGTTTTTGTGTGAATACTATTACTATAGTGTATACGTAGAACAATAAATTCACAAGTACTCCAAATACGTGAGAAATCACAACCTTGACTTGGGAGGTCATTACCCAATCATTGTATTCGAATCTCAAACCAAAGAAAAAGGCAAAAATAGATAAATACTTTCGTGAAGCTCGATCTTGAAAAACACAAACTATAAGGTGGGTATAAGGCGGATACTATAAAATATATCCTAAGGAAAAAGGCTCTTAAGTGCTTCGCGCCGCCTCGTTTCCCCGCTTGCTTGTGAGTATTTGGTTTTGAGAGCTAATCGAGGGTTTTGCCGCCCAAAGTATTACTAAGTATCATATATATTTTCTTGGTTTCCATTGATTAAACCCTCTTGAACGTTTTGGTGTTCCACCAATGTTCTAAAGTCATCGAAGGCGTTCACTTCACGTGATCGTTTTCATTCCTTGAGGCTTCTTTAATCAAGAGATTTGATTAAGGAGGAGATTTGTTGATTTGTATCTACTTAATACATTCACCAAAATCCAAAAAGGTTAATACAATCAAAAACCACAAAAAAAATTGAAAAATACAAAACACCAAAAGAATCTTCTTTGCTCGTCCCCTCGTTGTACGTGACGTTTATGCTAACTCGTAATCAAGCAAGACGTGCACGTAAACGAAAGAAAAAAACTCCCACTCCAAATCTTTCTAGTGAGGAGTCTCCTATTGACGAACCCATTGTATGAGAAGCACCAACCATGGCGAATCGAACTATGATGGAGTTACTTCAAGCACCCACCGAGGGTTATGGATAGGCTATTGTGATTCCCGCTATCCTTGCGGAGAATTTTGAGGTGAAAACGGGTTTGTTGTCGATGATCCAAAACAACAAATTCTGTGGTGATGAGAAGGACAATCCACACAACCATATCCGCCAATTCAATCGTCTTACCGCCACTTGCAAGTTTAAGGATGTCTCGAATGACTCGATTAAGATGATGCTTTTTCCGTATTCCTTAGCGGGGCCCGCTAAAATTTGGTTAGAGAAAGAGCCACCCAATTCTATATTGACGTGGAAGGATCTCGTGTCTAAGTTTGTGAACCAATTTTTTCCGCCCTCTAAGACTACGCACTTGAAAAACGAAATTTCAAAGTTTTCACAAGAATTTAATGAAAGTTTTTCAACGGCTTGGAATAGGTTTAAGGAAATGTTACATGAATGTCCTCATCACGGTTTTTCCGACTTGCATCAAATTGACACGTTTTACAATGGACTTAATGATCATGAAAGGGATTATTTGAATGCCGCCGCGGGTGGTAATTTTTTGTGTAAAACGGTTGAGGAAGCTTTGGTGATAACTGAGAATAGATCTAAGGTGTATAGTCCTCGTAGCACGTCTAGTGTTCGTAAGGCTTCGTCTTCGGCTTCACCTTCTTTGTCTACTACCATCGATGCTTGCCAAATTGAGGTGAACTTGGAAAACAAGATTTTTGATAAGCTAGAAGGACTTTTGATTGAGTTTAAAGTTGGTGAACAAAGTGCTACCGCTACGGCTAAAGCGGTTGATGTTTCTTGCATGTATCGTGGTGGAGGTCATGATTTCTCCGAGTGCATTACCAACGGTGGTAACACTTCGAGTGCCTTCGCGGCCACGGGAAATTACAACCAAAATGGTCAAGTTTCCCGCTCTAATCAATTGACTCCACCGGGTTTTGGTTCAAATCAAAATGCTAACAACAACTATCGCAACAATCAAGTTGGTTTAAAAAACAATTACAACAAGGGAAACTATGGGAATCAAGGGGCTAATAATCAAGTTTCAAACAAGAATCAAAATGATTTTCAAAACAACAACAAAGGTTTGCAAACATTGAAAGATCTTCCAAGTGAGTTTGTTGAATACGCTAGTGGGAATGATGCTAGATTTTACAATATTCAAAGAGAAATCATTAGCCTAAGATCCGAGTTTAAGAACGACTTGAAGAAAGAGTTGAAAAATGAGTTAGCTAATGAACTTAAAATCCACACCAACAAGATGGAAGGAAATGTCACTAGGTTGCAACAAAACCAACAAAAAATGGAACAAGGGCAACACGAGATTAAACAAGAGATGATTAAGGCCGAGAAGAGGCAATCTGTGTTTGAAGATAAAATCTCGTCTATGTTTGAGTCAATAATGTGTAAACCGTCTTCGAGTAGTCTTCCTAGCAACACCGTATCCAACCCTAAGGGTGAGATGAAAGTAATTACCACACGTAGTGGTAAGACACTTAAGGAACCGACTACTCAACCAATTGCTCCTACGGAGGAAGCAATTGAGGAAGAAACCGAGGTGGTGGTCCAAAAGGAGCATGTCCCAATCCCACGAAGTACCGCTCATGCCACACCTACGGTTGACCCATTACCATCATTGGAACCCGAGATTCCAAAGGCTATGCCTACTATGCCTCAACCCACACCACCTTTGCCCTATCCATCGAGACTTAGGAAGGAGAAACGTCAAGAGCGCGACAATTATCAATTTGAGCTTTGGTCATGATGCCTCGATTTGCCACTAACTTTAAGAGTATGTTGAACAACAAGTAGAAATTGCACCAATTGTCTAGTTGTTCGTCGGTTTATCTTAATCGCATACCTCAAAAAGTCGGTGATCCCGGTAAATTTTTGATCCCTTGTGCAATCCAAGATATGGAGGAATGCTTCGCCTTGGCCGATCTTGGTGCTAGCATTAACTTGATGCCACTTGCAATCTTCAAATCACTCAATCTTCCTAATCTTACTCCTTCACTAATGTCTATCGAGTTGGCCGACCATTCCACAATTCCCGCATGTGGTTTGGCGGAAGACGTTTTTGTGAAAGTGGGGAAGTTCTACTCTCCCGTAGACTTTATCGTTGTTGATATCCCCATGGATCCTCAAGTTCCTCTCATTTTCGGTCGTTCGTTTTTAGATACGTCTATGGCTTTGATCGATGTGCATGCTAGAAAGATCACCTTACGTTTCAACGACGAGGAACTTGTTATAAATGCAACTCAAAACTCTCAAATTTCTCATGTTTGTTCCGTTGCAACCATAAACCTCGTTGATATGATTGACGTGGTTTGCGAGGAATTTTCACAAGAAGTTCTAGGTTTTGATGATGAAGAAACTAGTTGCAATCCCACTATGTTAGATCTAATTCTTGATAATTCGACACCAACCTTCACTCCATTTGAAGGTGGTGGTTTTACGTTGGAAGAATTCGATGTTCCACGTACTTGTGAAGAAGACCACGACAACGATGAGGACTTCTCGATTATCAAGGATTTTCTTAACGATTTCCCATTGCCTCCACCCGAGGAGGTTATGAGTATCGAGCCCAAATCTTCACTTGAGGAACCACCTATCCTTGAGTTGAAAGATTTACCTCCTCATCTCGAGTATGCCTATTTGGAGGAGGACGACAAGTTGCCGGTTATTATTGTGAAGGAACTTTCGAATGATGAAAAAACCGCACTTGTCGATATTCTAAAGGATGACAAAGGGGCAATTGCGTGGAAGTTATCCGACATTAAGGGGATCGATCCCAAGTTTTGTACCCACAAAATCTTAATGGAGGAGGATTACAAGCCCGCAATCCAAAGTCAAAGGAGGGTGAACCCCAAAATTCACGACGTCATCAAAAAGGAGGTCCTAAAACTCCTTGACGCGGGAATGATTTACCCTATTTCCGATAGCCCTTGGGTGAGTCCTATTCATTGTGTCCCTAAAAAGGGAGGGATGACCGTTGTGCCAAACGATGCCAACGAGTTGATTCCCACTAGAATCGTGACCGGATGGAGAGTGTGCATTGACTATCGAAAGTTGAATGAAGCCACTCGAAAAGACCATTTTCCCTTGCCCTTCATGGACCAAATGTTGGAGCGTCTTGCGGGAAACGATTTCTATTGCTTTTTAGATGGTATTTCCGGTTACTTCCAAATTCCCATCGATCCTCGTTATCAAGAAAAAACTACGTTTACGTGTCCATATGGAACGTTTGCCTATCGTAGAATGCCATTCGGACTTTGCAATGCACCGGGAACCTTTCAAAGGTGCATGATGGCTATTTTTCATGACATGATCGAGAAGACGATGGAAGTATACATGGATGACTTTTCCGTGTTTGGTAATTCGTTCACTTCGTGTTTGTCGAATCTTGAGAGAATGTTGAAACGTTGTGAGGAAACCAACCTTGTGCTCAATTGGGAAAAGTGTTATTTTATAGTTAAGAGTGGAATCGTCTTAGGGCACAAGGTCTCGAAAGCGGGGATTGAGGTAGATCAAGCTAAGGTAGACGTCATCGCCAAATTACCTCATCCCAAAACCGTTAAGGGAGTTAAGAGTTTTCTAGGCCACGCGGGCTTTTATCGTCGATTCATCAAGGATTTTTCAAAGATTTCTCGACCCATTACACATCTTCTTGAAAAAGTGGCACGTTTTGTCTTAGACGAAGATTGTGTACGAGCCTTTGAAATCCTTAAGAGGAAACTTACCGAAGCTCCCATTCTTGTTGCTCCCAATTGGAACCTCCCCTTTGAGCTCATGTGCGATGCTAGTGATTACGCTATTGGGGCCGTTTTGGGGCAACGTCATGATAAGCACTTCTTGCCTATTCACTATGCTAGCAAGACGATGACCGAGGCTCAACTAAAATACACTACAACGGAAAAGGAGTTCCTTGCCGTGGTGTATGCATTTGAGAACTTCCGACCTTATCTCTTCTTAGCTAAATGCATAGTGTATACGGATCATTCGGCTATCAAGTATCTCATGGCAAAGCAAGATGCTAAGCCTAGATTACTTCGTTGGATTCTCCTCCTTCAAGAATTTGATCACACCATCGTTGACAAAAAGGAGCCGAGAATCTAGCGGCCGATCATCTTTCTCGTTTGGAAGATCCTCACCAAAGTGTTTACGAGCCCAAGGAAATCACCGAAACATTTCCGCTTGAAACACTTGGTGTAGTGAATTCTAAGCTTAATTCTTCCACCCCATGGTTTGCGGATTTTGCAAATTACCATGCGGGTAACTTCATCATCAAGGGTATGACGACTCAAGAAAAACGAAAATTCTTTCGTGACGTCAAGTTCTACTTTTTGAACGACCCTTACTTGTTTCGAACTTGTGCGGATCAAATCATCCGACGTTGTGTATTTGGCACTGAAGCTTCTAACATCCTTAGAGCTTGCCATGAGGGACCCACGGGTGGTCACCACGGTGCTAATCTCACGGCTAAGAAGGTGTTTGATGCCGGCTTCTTTTGGCCTACTATTTACCGAGATGCACAAGATCTTGTGAAGTCGTTTGATGCATGCCAACGACAAGGAAAAGCCTCACAAAAAGATGAAATGCCACAAAACATCATTCAAGTATGTGAGATCTTTGACATTTGGGGTATAGACTTTATGGGGCCGTTCCCATCATCTCGTGGTAATAAGTACATTCTCGTTGCGGTTGACTACCTATCTAAGTGGGTGGAAGCTAAGGCTTTGCCCACCAATAATGCTCGTGTGGTAGTCAAATTTTTGAAAAACTTGTTTTCTCGGTTCGGAACCCCTCGTGCGATCATAAGCAATCGTGGAACCCATTTTTGTAACGACCAATTCGAAAGGGTCCTAAGGAAATAAGGGGTTACACATCGGCTTTCTACGACTTATCACCCACAAACGAGTGGGCAAGTAGAGGTTTCAAACCGAGCTTTGAAGAGGATTTTGGAGAGATCCGTTGGGGAAAACCGACAATCTTGGTCGGATAAGTTGGACGATGCTTTATGGGCCTTTAGGACCGCTCATAAGACGCCCATTGGGTGCACTCCCTATAAGCTTGTGTATGAAAAGAATTGTCATTTGCCTATAGAGTTAGAACACAAGGCTTATTGGGCCCTAAAGCATTGTAATGATGATATGGAGACCGCGGGAAAATGCCGGAAAATGCAATTAAATGAATTGGATGAATTGAGGGACATTGCTTATGAAAATTCATTGATTTATAAAGAAGAAACTAAAAAGTTGCATGATTCTAAAATTAAAAACCGGGTTTTTAACATTGGGGATCAAGTTTTGCTTTTTAATTCTCGTTTGAAAATCTTTTCCGATAAGTTGAAATCCCGTTGGTCCGGTCCATTCACCGTGACTCAAGTGTTTCCGTATGGGACCATCGAGCTAGCTCAAAATGATGGTCCTAACTTCAAGGTGAATGGACATAGGTTGAAGCACTACTTTGGCGGGGAAGTTCCATCCTTGAACTACCTCGACCAAGTCACCTTCCCCAATGATAATTAGTATTGAGGGGATCGAGTCGAGCTCATGACTCGGTAATCAAAAACGAGGTGCCTCGTGGGGGAGTCCCATGCTTATCCTATGTATATATTATCGCTTTCTAATGTAGTTAAAGTGTGGGGATTTTTGCCCTTCCAACCTTTGTTCCATGGTTGTTTGTGAATTGTGGACTTTAGATGATCATGATCTTCACGATTGGAGCCTCTCGTGTTTTTTTATAGGAGCACTCGATCGTTTGCTTTGAAGACTTTCTTAATATCCATGATATATCCTTTTGATGTTCTAACCTTAGGTTATTAGCACACTTCATAAACGGCTATTAATTTATTGGTTACACCCTTTCCATGCTAGATAAGGCATTCGACTACGTCTCTAGTATGGGGGTGTTTGCACCCCTAGACTCGAAACATTGAGGACAATGTTTAACTTTAGTATGGGGAGGTGAATAGATACTTGCCTTGCTAAACCTTCACGCTTTCCAAAGTTTATCTTTTTGTTATCATTTTTGTTGCAAAATAAGGCTAAAAATGGCCAAATTTTAAAAATTTTCTCATGTTTTATAAGTGTTTGAAGACACGAATGTAGGTTTTCCGATGGCGTGAGTAAGAGTAATTTTTGACTCGACCGTGCGTGTTGAGCACTTAGCTTTGATTCCTTAACTTCACATTAGGCTAAGTCTCTTAAATGAGGACGAGAAATGATAGGGTTAATTATAAGTTACTATGCTAAACGTAGAGTACTCGTATTCTTTCAAAAACTCATGTGTTCTCGTTGTTTGCTTATTCTCCCTTCGCATGTAAATATTTTTTTCTTAATAAATATTGACTTAGCGGTTTAGTTGGGATTGTTGGGTTTCTAGTCTTTTCTACTAGCTTCCGTGTAATTAAACTGGGAAGACATTAAGGTATCGCCAGCGTCACGGTTTTGAAGTATTGGCACCCTAATAATCGAAAGCTTCACCCAATAATAAGATTTCAAGTGCTCACCTAAATCAAGCAAATAATTTGAAGCCTCACAAGGCCGAAAAATCTATGAAAAATTGAAAGTGAATCAAGCCTTAATCTTCGAAGCTTTAAAGATCCAAAATTCGCTTTAGCGTGAGGATATACGTCTTTGGCTAATAAAACTACCGATGAGGTGGATAATAAAAGGCAAGGCAAGACCGAAGTCATAATAAAAGCTTCATGGCGAAGTTGAATAAAAGATGGAGGTAAACCAAAGATAATAAGGCCCTTCCGTTAGGGGGCGTATAAAAGTCTTGCTAATAAGTCTCATGTTCAAAACCGTTATAAAACCGTGTTTATCGATTCTTCTTGTCAACTTAAATTTTTAACATCTTGTCTATTTGGAGGGGTTATTGATTTGATGGTCTTGGTTACCCCGTTAGGACTCTATTTTTAGACCTAAATCTCTATTATCGCATAAGTCAAACAATGTATCCTCGTGAAACATTCAAGACAATATAAAATATAAGAGATACAACTTGGAATAATGGGAGGATAAGTACGTGATTAGGGCATATGAGTAGTGTTAGCATTACTAACTTATAATGACAATGATCTCGTTGCACGCTTGGCATGGAATTGGGGTGAAAATCGAGGACATGAAATTATTTCTAACGAAGCATTCACGTGTTCTTATTCTATGAACCTAAAGTCCCATTTTGCGATGAAAATCATACATTATGTCTAAAACACAAGTAGTAGTAACAATAGTAGTAGTGTAACTAGTTTATCATTCAATAAAGTGAATAAAAATGAATTTTGGAGATGCTATGATACTTTATTCTAGCATTGCGTGAGGGCACGACAATGGTTTAGTATGGGGGAGTGATGAGACAGCTTTTATACATAGTCTCATCATCCAAATAGGGCTTAAAATGCATTAAATATCATCAAAATACCCATATATATGCTTGTGTTTGTTGCTTGTGTATTTTAGGTACGGATATTGAGAAAATGACAAAAGATCACAAGAATCATACAAAAACAAACACAGGAAACGAAGCCGCACAATGAACCAAGCCCTAATGAAGACTTTCCCAAGATCAACCCTTGAAGATTTGAAGAATTTTGAAGAAGGGCCCTCCACTTTGAAGATTTGGCAAGTTTAGCCCCTCAACAAAGCTAAATTGTCAACCATTGTCCTCCACAAAGTCAAATATATCATGAAGTCCTCCAAAGTACAAGAAATTACAAGTTTGGTCCTTTGAAAATCCCAATGTTACAAAAAGGACCCTTGACTTTCAACATTTGGCAAGAATGGCCCCTCATCAAACAAGACTTCGCAATTTCAGTCCTCTAAAATGCTCAACATACAAGTCAAGACCATTATCCATCATCAAAATGCCAAATCAGCCCTTGAAGAATTCAAAAATGGTAAGAAATACCCATGAAAATACTTTGGAAAAGTACTTGGGGAAAAAGTGTGAAAAATGGAAGTTTAAATACAAAGGAACCCCAGTTTTGAGTGATTATTTACAAGTGACAAGTTTATGAAAGATTGGGGGTGAATCATGGCAGACAAGGATTATTACCTAGACCAGTGGTGGGGTGACACGTGCCCCACTCACTCTCTCCACCAATCAACTCTCTCCCGGGTGGCACATCACATCCCACTTACACCTGTATTAACTAATCTTTATTTAAATAAAGTTTATGGCGCCTAACAACATGTTTAAACATGAAAACAGATCAAATGAGGTGTTCTTGGTGTTCTTATGAAAATTGGGTATTTTCTTAACACTTGAAATTAGCCCTTAATCTCTTCCGGATTTAAGATTAAGGGACTAATAACCTTAACCCCACTTTCAAAAGACTTGCCACATCAGCACAAGGTCACATGTTTTCCCCTGCTTTTCAACCTTTGAAGAAGAAGCCAAAACAGTGGCCCTCATCCAACGTCCCACAACATAGCTTTGAAGTTAAGCTCATTTGGAGCCCTTTGATCAACTTTCCACATTGCCAGCTCCACAAACTGCCAAGAAAATGTCACATGTTCTTCACAACTCAAAACAATACAAGGGGCATTTTGGGACTTCCACAAGTTAGGGTTTTAAGTTTTTAGCTAATGCAGACCATTTACACCCTCTATATAAAGGGTATAGGGTCCTTCATTTATGTTTGCTTTTGGTTTTTCCTTGTTCAAGCACTTGTAAATCCCTTTTCAGTTTTATGAAATTTGAGTTAAGTGTTTTGAAGAAAGACCAAGTGCCATCTGATTATTGCTTGTTTATGTTCTTAGTTTACTGATTTTGAAGTTAAAAACCTGTTTCCAAAAGAGGAGTGTGCAAAAGTTTGCACATTTTCTTCATTTTCTTGATATTTTGCTAAGTTCTTGGTCTATCTTGGAATTCTTGGGTTATAGGGCTGATCATAGCATTCTAATTGTGTTGATTAAGGTGTGGTGAGGCTTATAACTTGGGGATAATCAAGTGTGGAGGACAAGAGTTGCATCAATCAAGAATTTTTCAAGTTTCTGATTTTATACTTGTGCTTCTAACCTTGTTGATTCTTAGAAGGGGTGTTATTGGAAGCTTGTACTTGTTCTTGCTAGTACATAATGTAACACCCCCAAATATATACAACTCAATACAGCGGAAGACTAGTTGGTGTTACGGGATAGCACATTACTCACATCATAGACAACGCATAAAAATCGCGTCGTTTATTAATAAATCATTTCCATTCATAATTATCAAAGTTACATCGGTCCCAAGTCATTATATTTCATACAAAGTTTTACAAAGTATTTGAATTGAAAATATAGTTTAAGTGCGGGCCATGAATTCTTGTCGTCTTCCCGAGAATTACCTTCAAGTACCTGAGACAAAACATGTTAAAAGAAAAGGTCAGCGATAACGCCGAGTGAATTCATAGAGTTTAATAAAATCCATCAATATAATATCAGTATAAAATTAATACTGAAAATCATTTTGTACAAATCATTTTAATAGGCCATAAAATAGCCAAAGTCATTTTTATACAAATCCTTATCGAAAATCATAATATAGGCATTTGCCTTAAAAATCATTATACGAATCATTGTCGTTAAAAACACCATACAATACGTTTTGCAACGTTGTATAGATTTAATAAAACCGTTATATGAATATGGTTATAAAAAGCCTTAAAAATCATTATACGAGTCAATGTCGTAAAAACGTCATACAATACGTCTTACGACGTTGTATGAAAATAAAAACCGTTATATGAATATGGTTATGAAAACCAAAACACAAACATAATACCAATAGTATGACCCCGTATTGCTAGTCAGGCAATACTTCGTAATTCGGTGCGTCTAATAGTATTTCGTTAGTTTTGGATTATTATAAGCCGCATGACATTGTTACCTTACTAAACCAACAACGGGTAGCTAACCCGATACCAATTTTGCCCATCTAAAGTAGCGTGTCGTCACAAAGGTCACGCTATGGAAATCTTCTCATACATAAATTCGCTTACCAATCAATGTGGCACGACGGGGATCAACCGTCAAGGCGCGAACTGGGGTGATCGTCCCCAAATAGTACTATTAAATGCATAAGCGTCTACCAACTCCCGGTAGTTCACAATTCATGCTAATGGGACTTTTAGTGACATAACCTAACTTTAATAATCCATTTTATTTCATCTATCGGGTCCATTAATCATTTATCGGGTCATACAATCGGGTCATTCAATCATTCGGGTCCAAAATCAATAAACAAACAATCGGGACAAATGGTGTCCTATTTAATAAAAACTAACATGTTATCTCCCTCGCGGGTTTATAAAACATTTCATAAAAACATTTAAAAGAGTGCGAGGCTATGAACTCACGTTGATATGGGAAGGCGGGTTATCGGCAATTCGGACGTACTGTACGTGCTTCAATCACAGAAACCTAGACAAATAATACTCGTATTAGACTCATGTCCAATAAATTTATAAAAATAACAATTCTGTATACATATGATGATTTTATATATATGATGATCAAGTGGGTTTACATATCCTCATTTACTCATTTTTGTGTTATATGTCGATAACTTTTATACTAGTTTACTAGTTTCACCTATTTTCGTGTTTTAAGTCCAATAAACTTATTATAAGTTCTTTAACTTGTTTTAATCCCTTTTATACCTATATTATCAGTATGTATACTTTCCATGTTGGGCCCAAATGGGTTAAGCCCAGTAAGTTCTTTTTACAAGTTTTTATCTTATTTAGTCCAATTATTAGTCCAATATGCTTAATTAGCTCGTAAATGTCCGTATTTCTTATAGTTCGGGTTTTATCGGTTTTTACTTGTTATACATGTCTATATATCAGTATATAAGTTTTATAAAGTTTTCATTAGACGGGTCCAACCATCTATGTTTTATTTAAAAAGAACGTTAATTTTACGGTATTAGCCGAAAAAGTCGTAAAAACCATGTTTATAGTTTTATAACTTATAAGTATTATTTCATTACCATTTATATATTTTATCCATCTAATTAACCTTTTATATATTTATATAAATAAGTTTTATAAGTTAGTGGGTTTTTATTTTTACATTTTATACATTAAAATGTGAGTGCTTATATAATAATAATAAACATTAATTCCAAAAATCTGATTTTTATCTTCACTTTCACCAAAACTGCCATATCTAGAGTTCTATATGGAGATAGAAGCTCAAATTTTTATCACATAAACTACATAATATGTGCTCCATTTAACTCTTCTATAGCTACTGTTGAATCATCCTTTAAGTATTTTCTAAAAATCGTCCAAAACAGTAACCTCAGATTTATACCCTAAACTTGTTTTGATCATATCTCACTCATTACAATGATTCCATTGCATGGACAACTCTCACATGTGTACAAGACATATAGCTTACTGTAAATGGAGTCTACTTCATCATTTTATCAGTCCATGACCTGTTTCTTTACTGTTTTATACAGCCAACAAATTTAACAAAGATTTTAACCTTGTTTCTTATGGTTTTTCACCTTTTTAATCATGTTTATCAACACCAAATCCCCACATAACACTTTTATCATCATATAATCATCATATACATATACAATAGGAAAGAAAATAGATGATTACATAATCAAAATAACAAGAGGATGAGGAGAACAATCTTTATACCACCATGATGATGAAATGATGAGCTTTTGGATGAACAAGACATGGTTTTGGGTAACCAATCTTATGAGATATCAACACCACTTCTAGGATCACCAAGTATTTGTAGATTCCTCCAAAAATCAGCCCTTGTTCTTCATGAAAACTCCTTGAGAAATCAGCCTGATGTGTCGTGGATTAACACATATACGTTATAGGACAAATTTAGGCAATTACCTTTAGGAAAAAGTAATTAACCAAAAATAAGTCAAAGACGGATACGATTAAACACGTGGGTGAACCAAGTTCGTTGTACACGAAGATCGAGTGAATTTGAGACGTTTCGTTTTGATTTGGACAATAGATTTGAATGTGTCGCTGGATTTTTAAACTAAAATTAACTCTACGAATTTTAAGCTAATTAAAGATAACCTAAAGTGCAAGAATCGTTAAAAACGAATTATTTCAAATTAACCTAAAAATTAATTACTTAAAAATTAAAACTCTATTTAAAATTTAAACTAGTTAAAATCTATAAAAATTAATTCTATTTAAAAATTAAAAGTTTTAATCTAATATAAAATCTAATTAAACCTAAAAAACTAATATACTTTTTTTTAAAATTACTTTTTAAAACTAATCTATTAAAATAAAAACATTTTTATTTTTATTTTTTTATTATATTTATTTATAATATTAAATTGATTATTTATTTTATTTAATCTAAGATTTTATTAAAAACATTAAGTAAAAGTTAATATAAAACGTAATCCTAATTTAATTTAAACTAGAGAAACAAAATCTGCCAACCTAACTGACACTATATTAATTAAGTAAATGAAAACAAAACCAAAAGAGCTCTTAGCTCAGATGGTTATCACACAATGCAGCTACCCGTGAGGTCACAGGTTCGAGTCCTGTAGAGGACATATTTTTTTTTTTATAAATTTTCCTTTTGACAGTTGGATAAAAAGAGTCTTAGGAAAGACTTATGTGAAGCTTATTAGCTTCAAGCTATGAGGACAAAGCTTTTTGAGCCTAATCAGTCAATTAGACTGATCAGCTTTCCAATGAAATAAATCAGCAAAGCCAGAACAATTCAAAAACATCTAAATGATCACAGATCTAAACTAAAATGGAACCTAAATAAGCTAGAATTCAAGCAGACTAAGACATCGATACAACAAGTAAACTAAACACCTAACAAAGCAGAAACTATAGCAGAAAACACACTGATACTAACTCCATCAATCCTAGCTTAACACAGATATTCATACATCAAGCAAATCTTAAAGCTAAGAAAATCATAAACAGATTCAGCTACTATTTTTGGCAACAAAAACAGATTCAATAAAACTTGAGACCTCAAATAAGCACAAATCTAGCAAAGGGTTCCGTTATAAAACCTCAAATCTAGCCAACGAGTATCATATGATCAACAAAATGAAACAACTATCCCATCACTCATTACATTCACAGCTTCTATACTAAACTGAGCAAATCAGTTAATTCATAAAACGGATACAAATCAAATCTAAAACTGAGAATATAAGCAGATAACTACTAAAAAGAAATAGATTTTAAGCAGATTAAAAGAGCACTCATAAACATCTCAAATATATCAACTTATCATATCAGATAATAAAATCATTCAAGCAGTAAAGTAAATTAGTTTAATCTAATTTAATGAAAACTTAAAAGAAGAATACACCTTTTGTCGCAACCTTTGAGAAGAAGGTAAGCGCTGAGCTTCCTTAGGACCGAAACGAAACCTTCACCATTCCACCATTACTTCATTCGAACCATCAAAGAAAGTCAAACCGCCACTTTTTTCATAACTTTTCCAGTGGGGAAAAATCATTCAAATCCTTTTTACTTAAAATAATAAAAATGAAGCTATTAATTAGCTTATTTTTACCATCACTTATGTTAGCCTTAAGAAATAGCAGACAGTTTCAAGATGTAAATCAATTTAAAACAAAACAACACGAGACAAGATTGCAATATAAATGATTTCTTTTATTAACTTTAAAAAGATTACAATACTAATTAAAAAGAAAATACAATATTTAACCTATCACTAATTCTACAGCATAACATTAATTAAAAGTAAAGGATAGATTTACACAAGAAATTGGGGGTATTTATAGCCCCCCCAAGAGGCATCCTTCTGCGAAAATCCGAATATCCAAGGGGATATTCCTTTTGATTTTTGACCTTTGGATCTTCATTCCTTATTCTCTCTCTTCTTTGATGGTTGAGATGATTCCAAATAGCACACGGATCGCCAACGTGGCATCCGTGTGCTAGTTGTGTTTCTTTTAAGGGCTGTGATTGGTGGATATGATGGAATGAGGTGTTGCAACGAATCCTTGACTGCCACGTATCCCATCTCTCCTCTGATTCTCTTCCTTAAAAATGGGGGAATTAATTCCCCCACATGTGATACACACGTGCCATCAAAAGCCCTTTGTTAATTTGGTTTTTTTACCCATTTAGGGTTTGTGGTGAATAGTGGGTTTTACAGGTTTTGGGGTGATGAAGAAGAAAAGAGAACATAGAAAGTATCGATTTAATTATTTGTGTGAGAGAGTGAGTGGGAAAAGTGAGACGGTATTTAATGGAAAGGTGAGTGGGTGAAAAGGTTCTTTTAATGGTGACGTAAAAAAACGAAGTGAAAGGGTATTGGGAAAAGAAAGTGAGATATACGTTTGACAAAAGGTATGAAAAGTTAATAACTTTTCACCGTTCCAAGTTTGTTAACCTATTGGGCTTTGAAACCCAAAAACTGAAAACATTACTTTCGCCCCATGATTTGTATTTAGGAAATTGGGCTTAATGGACTTTTGACTTAACATCTTGAATTATAAATGGGCATTTAAGCCCATTAGTCCAATGTGGGACCTGCTTGGCCTAAATCCTTATTTAAAATATTAAATCCTCTAAATCGAGCTCGGTTTTTGGCTTCCTCAATCTTTATCATCAAACTCGTGTCGATTTTCGTCGGTTTTTGCGAACTTGGTACCTACACAAATGAAAACAAGAAACACACATATCCAAGGTATTTTTGATACAAATCATGCATAATTTCATTATTTTAAGCTATAAATGATATGAGTAAAAACACTCATATCAAATTCCCCCATGCTAAGCAATTGCCGTGTCCTCACGCAATGATAAAATAAAACTATATCTACACCATTATTCAACTTTTTGACAATTTATTTTGTAAAAACATAAAATAACTAAGGATCATAAAAGCTCAAATAGATTCATCGTCCCCGACTTTTCACTCTTCCATGCCAAGTGCAAAAACAAGATCATTGTTATTATAAGTTGGTAAACTAACACGAACTCATGAGGGCCAATTAATCACTTAGACTCCCTTATTCCTATGTGTATCTCTTATATTTTATTGTTGTCTTAAATGATCACGAGGATGCATTGTTGACTTATTTCGATAATTTATTAGGCCGAAAATAAAGTGAACGATTTAATCAATAGTTAGCTAAAGGACAAAATCTTTTAAAACTGCTTCTCGGGCTCTCATAAAGTTCATATCTTGGCATAACTTGTTTCGCGATTTGAGACCTTTCTCGGATCGATATTTGGCAGTGACTTAATACTTCCAATCTTGAGAGACGTTCACGAAATAATGGTCTTCTCTTCATAATATTTCTTCACTTGAATTTTTGAGAGATTCATACTTGGACCACGACTTCTTCATTTTTCTCCAATCTTTACTTGGGATTTTGATTAACAACGATCCACCTCCTTTTTGGACTTGGCTTCATTTATCCTCATACCTTATTTTTGGTCTTTTTGGATAGACTTCTCCATGACTTTTGGGGAGTATTTTGCTTTTCGTCGTGTGTCTCGATCCTTCATATTGATTTTTGATAAATGAGTCTTCACATCACTTGAGATCTTTAGCAATAAAACATAGCCCTCATGTCTTGTTAGGACCTTTTTGGACTCGCCAATCTTCGCATCCCGCTTCAATAAGTTATGCCTTGGCTATGAACTCTAATTCATACCGAGCAACTTTTAAACGATCTTGGGCTAGAAGCTAAGTAACTTTTCAAATCGTTCAACATTATTTATTGCAAGTAGAATTACTAACAAGTGATGGGAGAATAGGCTTATAATTAACTCACATAATTTCCCGAAAGAATACCAAACTTATAAATGGCTTTATCATCTCTTGTTCTCCATAAATGGATACTTAGCCTATTAAATCAAAGTTTTGGGTTTTCAAGTCATCTATAGGATCTTGCAACTTCTTAGACTTTTTCAAGTTTTAGAATTTGCGTTTTAAAGTTCCCTTGATAAACGACTTTCTAGGATCAATTATAGGAGCTTGCGAAAAGTTCTTGTTCTTAACTCGAATGAATTAAGACCTTCGCGTTTTAAAGCTCCCTATATAATAGCCTAGCAAAACTTAATTCAAATACGTTAAGGAAAAGCTAAGGTTAAAAACCAAGTCGAGTCAAAAACTATTCTTATTGAAAGCCTACGTTCGTGTCAAAAACACTTATTTTCTTAAAAATAACACGAAAAATTTAAAATTTTATTGAAAAATGAGAAAACTATACGTTTGGACACGACAAAAGCAATTGCAAGCGATTATATCGATTGACTCCCCCATGCTAAAACCAAACATTGTCCTCAATGTTTCTTAGCTCAAGAGTAACACCCCCTTGCTAAGACACGAAGAGTCTAATGCAATCTCCTAGCATGGAAAGAGTACGCAAATCTATAAGCCGTTTATTAATTATGCCTCAAGATAAAACGTTAGTCGATAAAAATCAAGGGTAAGAAAGTGTGCCCCTTTTGGCATTCAAAGAATGGAAGATCAAGTGGACCGGCAAAAACCGAACACGAGAGTCTTCAAATATAAGGGTCGTACCTAAGATCACAACACAACAAATCACGAGCACGAGCTTGAAAGATCAAGCCTTATTAGGTGTTAGAAAATAGAAAGAAGATAGAATGAACTCGTTTTTGTTCACCGAGTCATGAGCTCGACTCGATCCCCGCATTTATTGGTCCTTAGGGAAAGTGGTGAAAACCGGCACAATAGGATAAAATCCAACATAGAGCGCGATGCCGGGGTCAAAGATCTCATCCTCGTTGTCGGATGACAAACGAAAGGATAAAACTCCAACACTAATCTCTAACAAGAGATGGTAGGTACAAACAATCGTATGGATGTAGCATGCTCCACGAGATAAACTCGCACCAAGATGATCGAAAAGTCTTTCAATTATTGCATCGGTGAAAGTCCGAGATTTCCCTAAATCAATGATTCCGGGATCGAATACCTCGTCCTCGGTGGAGAAAGGAATAGACAACAAGGTGTCGTCCCCCCATGCTAATCCTAAGTCATATGAAGCACATGGTAATGGTGGTACAAAAGTCTCAACCATAGTGGTTTCAACTTGCATGACTTTGTCGACTTTTTCACTCTTAGGAACGTGAACAAAGGGGTCATGGTACTCAATATGAGTCACATGAAAAACCCGCACATTAAGATCAACGCGAGTGGGAGGGAGATTGGGAATAATGTAAACTTCTCCATCCGAGTCGACATACTCATCACAAAAGGTGTGATCATCATCACAAACCTCATCAACCTCCTTCATAAGAAGATCATCATCACAAAGGTTGTGAGATGTAGGAGGTATGATGTTCTCAAAATCCTCTTGAAACAATGGATTATTGTTCAATGAATCTTCAAATAGAGGATTTGAGTAAGTCACAAAAGTGTCATCATCCTTGTCATCACAAGAAATTTCCGACAAAGTATCGAGTGTGTCACACTCGGATACAAGATCATCATTCTCATTCGAAGGCAATTCATCGGTGAATTCCTCGAGAATGGTAGGTAAAACACAAGAATCACGTTCGATCTCGAGATCGGAAACGTCTTCACTTCCCCGTGGAAGTGGATAAATAATAGCAAAAAGTTCATCGATGAACTTATCCAACGAATAGTCACTAACCTCACTCGGTGTGAAGCTAGGAATCAAAGGCTCTTCAATTGAAGATTGTGCCTTAGGAACATCAACATGATCCATAGAAGCGAGTGAAAATGAGTCCATTTTCAAAGATTGTTCAATTAAAGCAATATCACTCTCGGGATCAAAATTCTCATTATCAAACTCACTAGCATCGAATGGCTCACTCAAGTAATCATCAATTTGTTTTTCAATCTTATCATCCTCGTGTGGAGTGAGTATAAATGAGGTAACATTACAACATGATTCAACAAAATTAGGTTCTTCACTTTCCAATTTCTTAGGAACCAATCTTGGGATTTTTTCCGGTTTAAAAATCATATGTTTATCCCCATGAAACAATTTAAGCTCTCCTTCTTTCATATCAACTAAAACACCGGCCGTACACAAAAATGGTCGTCCTAAAATTATAGGCGCACGAGGATTCGGCTCATAATCAATGATAGCAAAATCGGCTAGATAAACGAACTCCCCCACTTTAACAATGACATTTTCCGCTATACCAACCGGTCGAGTGGTGGTGCCATTAGCAAGCTCAATGATCATTCGAGTGGGTATAAGTCGCAAATAGTCAAGAGTTTTCCAAATGGACAAGGGCATTACGTTAATACTAGCTCCTAGATCGGCTAGAGCTTTGTATTCCCCAAGCTCATCGAAAACACAAGGTATCAAGAAGTGACCCGGATCATTATACTTCTTAGGAAAGAGATCAATGAAATCCGAGGTACTAATCACATTTAAAGTAGCCTTGGTGACATTCCAAAAGGTTTCTTTAGGTGGCACAATAAGCTCAAGCATCCTTTCTAAATTATCATAAGCGGTGATAGCCTTAAGCTCTCCCCTCGGGTTAGGAATGGTATTACTAGGTAAGCAACCCGAAGAAGTAGATGGTTTAGACATGAATCCCTCAAACATCGAAAGCAATTTATTTTGATTTTGTTCCACACTTTGTTGCAAACGATTTTGACCTTGCTCAAACATTTGTTCAAATCTTTGTTCCATTCTTTGTTGATTAAGCTCAATCTTGTTATTTTGCCCCTTTAGTGTATTTTGAAACTCATTTTTCAAAGTTGCCATTTGTCCTTGAATATTATTTTGCAAAGCTTTCATATTCGCCTCATTTGATTTCATGTAGCTTGACAAATCATTTTGATTATTCCTTTGAAAAACTTGATTGTTTTGATTAGCATTAAACCCATTTCCTTGATTATAATTCCCTTGGTTAGCACGGTTAAAATTATTCCCATTATTCCCATTGTTGTACCTATTTTGAACCGGTGGAAAACCCGGTGGAGCAACATGATTTTGACGAGGAACTTGACCGTTGGAGCCATAAGTTCCCGTCGCGGCAAAAGCACTAGCTTGATCAAACCCCGCGTTCAAACAAGCATAATTAGGATGTGCTCCACCACATGATACACAAACATTCCCAATCATATTAATCGATCCATGAGGATTCTTCCTAATCTCACTCAACAAAGTCGCAAATCCACTATCAATCTTAGAGTCCAATCTAGCAATCTCGTGATTAGATGAATTCACATTGGAAACAACCGGTGTGTTTCGTGAATATTGTGCTCTAGACTTATCCTCAATTATCCTCCACGCGTCTCTCGGTGTTTTTCTTAAAAGATTACCACCCGCGGCGGCATTTAAAGAATCTTGTTCAATCATATTTAGCCCATTATAGAAAGTATTTATTTGATGCAATTCCGAGAAACCGTGGTGTGGACATTGTCTTAACAAATCCTTAAATCTCTCCCAAGCAACCCCAAACGATTCATGCACTTTTTGTTCAAATCTAGTGATCTCATTTTTAAAGTGTGTTGTCTTGGACGGTGGAAAGAAATAATTCATGAACTTTGACACTAAATCATCCCAAGTTAAAATCGAACCCGGTGGTTCTTTCTCATACCAAAGCTTAGCATTACCCTCGAGCGAGTACGGAAAAAGCATGAGCTTAATCACGTCATTCGGCACATCTCTAAACTTGAGAGTCGAGGTAATTCGATTAAAATTCCGAATGTGAGAATGCGGGCTATCGGCCTCATTGCCACGAAATTGGTCGGCACGAATGAGCGATAAAAGACCCGTCTTAATCTCAAAATGATCCGCCAAAATAGCCGGCACAACGATTGCTTCCCCATACCCTTCGGTGGGTGCACGGAGCAATTCCTCCATTGTACGGTTATCGGCCATCTCTACAACAATAGGTGGAAGCTCGGGTTCCACTATTCGTTGTTGACGATTTCTATTTCTACGTGGAATATTTTCAAGCCTATTAAAATCTATCACAAGACGAGAAGAACGTAATTGCATAAACTACAAAGACGAGAATTTAGAGGATTGAAGAAAAGAAATTAGACAAGAAAGAAGATTATTTTTGGTATTTTATTTGGTATTGCTTAATCAAATATGATCGATAAAAACAAGGAATAAGGATAACTACTATGGAAGTAAATTACCCTCGGTCGACTTTGAAACGATAGGTGAAAACCTAAACGTCTCGAGGTTCAATAAGTAAACAACAAAAAATAAGATTTATTACTACTTGAGTCGGCAAACCAATAATAGGTTGTTCCTCTCAATATACGCACAAGCAAGCGGGGAAACGAGGTGGCACAAAGCACTTAAAAACCTTTTTCCTTAGACGGCCTTTTATAGCACGTCGCCTTATACCCACCTTATAGTTTGTATAAATCGAGTTCAAACTTCTTATTAGTATTTATCTATTTTGCCTTAATTTTTGTTTTGGGTTCGAATACAATAGCTAGGTGATGAAATCCCAACTAAGGCTTATTTGAAAAGTATTTAAAATTATTGTTCTACGTAATACAATATATTATTCACAAAAAACGAGAAAAACGATACATACTACTTAATAGAAAAATAACAAAACTTTCCGAGGACGGAAAGGGTCTTCAAATCCACGATCAACAAATCTCCACAAAAGCGAATCGTACACAAGATCCCCGGCAGCGGCGCCAAAATTTTTGATGTGTCGTGGATTAACACATATACGTTATAGGACAAATTTAGGCAATTACCTTTAGGAAAAAGTAATTAACCAAAAATAAGTCAAAGACGGATACGATTAAACACGTGGGTGAACCAAGTTCGTTGTACACGAAGATCGAGTGAATTTGAGACGTTTCGTTTTGATTTGGACAATAGATTTGAATGTGTCGTTGGATTTTTAAACTAAAATTAAGTCTACGAATTTTAAGCTAATTAAAGATAACCTAAAGTGCAAGAATCGTTAAAAACGAATTATTTCAAATTAACCTAAAAATTAATTACTTAAAAATTAAAACTCTATTTAAAATTTAAACTAGTTAAAATCTATATAAATTAATTCTATTTAAAAATTAAAAGTTTTAATCTAATATAAAATCTAATTAAACCTAAAAAACTAATATACTTTTTTTTTTAAATTACTTTTTAAAACTAATCTATTAAAATAAAAACATTTTTTTTTATTTTTTTATTATATTTATTTATATTATTAAATTGATTATTTATTTTATTTAATCTAAGATTTTATTAAAAACATTAAGTAAAAGTTAATATAAAACGTAATCCTAATTTAATTTAAACTAGAGAAACAAAATCTGCCAACCTAACTGACACTATATTAATTAAGTAAATGAAAACAAAACCAAAAGAGCTCTTAGCTCAGATGGTTATCACACAATGCAGCTACCCGTGAGGTCACAGGTTCGAGTCCTGTAGAGGACATATTTTTTTTTTTATAAATTTTCCTTTTGACAGTTGGATAAAAAGAGTCTTAGGAAAGACTTATGTGAAGCTTATTAGCTTCAAGCTATGAGGACAAAGCTTTTTGAGCCTAATCAGTCAATTAGACTGATCAGCTTTCCAATGAAATAAATCAGCAAAGCCAGAACAATTCAAAAACATCTAAATGATCACAGATCTAAACTAAAATGGAACCTAAATAAGCTAGAATTCAAGCAGACTAAGACATCGATACAACAAGTAAACTAAACACCTAACAAAGCAGAAACTATAGCAGAAAACACACTGATACTAACTCCATCAATCCTAGCTTAACACAGATATTCATACATCAAGCAAATCTTAAAGCTAAGAAAATCATAAACAGATTCAGCTACTATTTTTGGCAACAAAAACAGATTCAATAAAACTTGAGACCTCAAATAAGCACAAATCTAGCAAAGGGTTCCGTTATAAAACCTCAAATCTAGCCAACGAGTATCATATGATCAAAAAAATGAAACAACTATCCCATCACTCATTACATTCACAGCTTCTATACTAAACTGAGCAAATCAGTTAATTCATAAAACGGATACAAATCAAATCTAAAACTGAGAATATAAGCAGATAACTACTAAAAAGAAATAGATTTTAAGCAGATTAAAAGAGCACTCATAAACATCTCAAATATATCAACTTATCATATCAGATAATAAAATCATTCAAGCAGTAAAGTAAATCAGTTTAATCTAATTTAATGAAAACTTAAAAGAAGAATACACCTTTTGTCGCAACCTTTGAGAAGAAGGTAAGCGCTGAGCTTCCTTAGGACCGAAACGAAACCTTCACCATTCCACCATTACTTCATTCGAACCATCAAAGAAAGTCAAACCGCCACTTTTTTCATAACTTTTCCAGTGGGGAAAAATCATTCAAATCCTTTTTACTTAAAATAATAAAAATGAAGCTATTAATTAGCTTATTTTTACCATCACTTATGTTAGCCTTAAGAAATAGCAGACAGTTTCAAGATGTAAATCAATTTAAAACAAAACAACACGAGACAAGATTGCAATATAAACGATTTCTTTTATTAACTTTAAAAAGATTACAATACTAATTAAAAAGAAAATACATTATTTAACCTATCACTAATTCTACAGCATAACATTAATTAAAAGTAAAGGATAGATTTACACAAGAAATTGGGGGTATTTATAGCCCCCCCAAGAGGCATCCTTCTGCGAAAATCCGAATATCCAAGGGGATATTCCTTTTGATTTTTGACCTTTGGATCTTCATTCCTTATTCTCTCTCTTCTTTGATGGTTGAGATGATTCCAAATAGCACACGGATCGCCAACGTGGCATCCGTGTGCTAGTTGTGTTTCTTTTAAGGGCTGTGATTGGTGGATATGATGGAATGAGGTGTTGCAACGAATCCTTGACTGCCACGTATCCCATCTCTCCTCTGATTCTCTTCCTTAAAAATGGGGGAATTAATTCCCCCACATGTGATACACACGTGCCATCAAAAGCCCTTTGTTAATTTGGTTTTTTACCCATTTAGGGTTTGTGGTGAATAGTGGGTTTTACAGGTTTTGGGGTGATGAAGAAGAAAAGAGAACATAGAAAGTATCGATTTAATTATTTGTGTGAGAGAGTGAGTGGGAAAAGTGAGATGGTATTTAATGGAAAGGTGAGTGGGTGAAAAGGTTCTTTTAATGGTGACGTAAAAAAACGAAGTGAAAGGGTATTGGGAAAACAAAGTGAGATATACGTTTGACAAAAGGTATGAAAAGTTAATAACTTTTCACCGTTCCAAGTTTGTTAACCTATTGGGCTTTGAAACCCAAAAACTGAAAACATTACTTTCGCCCCATGATTTGTATTTAGGAAATTGGGCTTAATGGACTTTTGACTTAACATCTTGAATTATAAATGGGCATTTAAGCCCATTATTCCAATATGGGACCCGCTTGGCCTAAATCCTTATTTAAAATATTAAATCCTCTAAATCGAGCTCGGTTTTTGGCTTCCTCAATCTTTATCATCAAACTCGTGTCGATTTTCGTCGGTTTTTGCGAACTTGGTACCTACACAAATGAAAACAAGAAACACACATATCCAAGGTATTTTTGATACAAATCATGCATAATTTCATTATTTTAAGCTATAAATGATATGAGTAAAAACACTCATATCACAGCCCTAAACTCCCTTGAAAACTCCTTTTTACATGTTAAGATCACCTCCAATCTTCATAACTTCAATGGGTTTTCATCATATGTGTGAATAACATATGATTTCATGGTTAAATCAAGATCAAATGGGTTATTTAGGGTGAGAGTAGGACGAATTTTTGAGAGAGAAATGGGAGGATGAGAGTGGTTTGCATGAGTGAAAATGGTGGTTATGACTAGCTAGTTGTTTTTGTGGGATGAGTGGAAGAAACTAGCTTAAGTGTTAAGCTAGTGCTTACACTTGTAAGCTACAAGTTAACATGATGCCACATCTTTGATGTGGTGTCATGTTGTGCCATCCCATGTGTATTAGTGGGGTGGGATAATGTATTTTGTCCCACCTCACTAATTTACGGGTATTCCTCGATTCTAGTTTCCTCGATTTGCGTGCCCTCGGGTTGTTTTACGAAAAACGTTTTTATAAATTAAGAATCAACGTCACAAAACGAATCCAATAAAAATTGTCTCATCAAAAACGGAGTTCGAAAACGTAAATACGTAATCCTAGGGTTTCCGGTTTAGTCGTAAAGGACGTTAAAATAAAATCGTAAGTCCTAATCTCTTCTCGTAAATTTGTGAGTTTATGAACCAACACAAATTTAAAACTCCAAAATAATATTCACGAATAAATTTATTTTCTGAAATGTCGGACTTTCACCAAGGACGGTGTATGTAAACGTAAGCACGTAACGTTGAATCCTCCGGTTTAGACGTAGTCGATGCTATTCCAAGACGTAAATCCAGATTACTTCCCAAAAATAAGTGAGTTCATAATGTAACATTAAAATAATGTTTTTAAATAATACTTGAGAATAAAATATCGATCATAAATTGACGGATTGTCACAGCATTTACCCCTAAACAGGATCTTTGTCCTCAAAGATCATCTTACCTTACTACTCGCTTCTTATAGAGTTAAAGCCATGTGGGTATTTCCTCCACATTCGGTCTTTTCTCACAAGTGCAATTACAATACGCGAGTTTCATCAAACATAACTACGGGAATAAGATCAGGCTTAATGTTGACTTACTTTCTCTATCCATGATGTTCACGGGTTTTTGATGAATGCAACTTTTCGCCGATCTAAGCTCTACTAAGAAACAATCAGATTCTCACTTGATAGATATTCCGTCAAGTTCGATTTACGAAACATAATTTACGCAGTCCTTGAAGTCTTAGGGTAGATCCAGCTTATATGCCTTTCAAACCAATCTTTCACATCATCTCAATGGTTCCAAACAACGGGGACTTATATCCCATGATTTGTCAGATCATGAATTCATCTTTCCAAGGTTAAAAATTGTGGCATAACTTCGCTACCCATTTGGCACTTCAAGATCTACATTTCATATTCACATAACCTCTTGTCCACTATCGGCAGTCAATAATCAGATCTTAATTTCAATAATCATTTCAGATCTCGTGGGTCGGGTATTTTGCAAGGATAGGTTCGCCATCATAGGAAACCTTAAACCTAAAAGACATGTCCAACTCACAATGGGTGTATGTCGGATGTCTTCATCTCAACTCTTGCTTACAGATGCTCCAATATTTAGATCCTAGCAAGATTCGATCTTGATCCTAACACGATAATTATCAATGATAATCTCTCCAAAGGAAAACGATTATACGGTTTATTACCAAAGGTCATTCATTCAAACATAAAACAACACTTATATTACCTTGTATCGTTACTTTACCTCGTCCCTTCGATTTGGGGTGGTACATAGTACTCTCATCAAGGTTCGTTCTCAATGATTTCTGAGCAAATCTCTAGAAATTCGATGCGAAGCGAGGATCTTGATATAGATGATCGATACAGGCACGCTATGTTTACATAACTCTTTTGCATTTATCATTAACGGGAATGATATTAGCAGATTTGGTCAGTCTGTCGACGATGACCCAAATCGAATCAAATTCAGATGATGACCTTTGCAATAGCTAGACGTTTACTAATGTATGAGGCGATGTCTGCCTTCATAATTGCCATCAGTACAACTTCTTTAGACAAAGATACTTTTAGTCATAAATGACATAAATAGAATACTTATACTTACAAATTCCAACATAACTATATCTCAAAATCTCCATATTTAGGCAACCACAAGTGGCCTTTAAAACATTTAACGCTATTGGCTTCTCAATTTTAATGGTTCACATTAGACGCGAACTCCATTTATTATCTATATTATCCTTTTTACAAACATCGTTTATTTTTATATTATTCGGCAATTTAGTTTGCACAATCATTATTAAGAAATATATCTTAATTGAATCTTTATACTTTCTATATAATATGTCAGTAATTACATTCACCTTTCTTCATATTTTCTAAGTTTTAATTCTATCTCAACTATTGTTTTTATCAGTTTTTCTCAATCCGGCGTCTAAAGCGTCGATAATTATTATATGTAAATTAACAATAATTATTTAATTTTTATGAAACGTAAACGTTAAAAGTTTAAATTTCTTAGTTCGACCAATTATATAAAATGTTAAAAATAAATTTGAATTTAATTAATTAGATTTTTGTTGATTTATCGAAAATATTTAATAAGATTCGTAAATGTTCGAAAAACCTTTGTTTATACTTTGGTCAAAGTTTCTTAGTTTGAAAAGCAAAAATTGTCGTTTCGAATTTCAAGTAATAAGTTATATAGTTTCCTTAATTCTTCTTAGGTTGTCTAGAAGTATACACAAACATTTACCCCTAAACAGAGGTTTAGTTAAATGGTTTGTGTATAAGGGAATAATCCCTTTAAAACCCTTTGTTAAAACATTCGTCAAAACATATTTCCATTTTCTTTTTAGTATAACTCAAAGTCTTAAAAGGGCTCTTAATTTTTTTGAAGAGTCAATATAGATTCCATTATCTATTACTCACACGGTCAATTAATATAAAGGATTTAGTCTTTAATACATGTTAAATATTTAAGATACATGTTTTTATCGTTCGGCCAATTCAGGGCAGTCTATAAATAATTATTAACTCATTCTTATTCTTATAAACAAATAAATGGTCTTTAATGATCACAAGCATGAATTTATCAAATTACAGCCTACACACGTGATTCACCAAATTTATGATTGCTACATGTGTATTAGTCAATCCAAACGTCACCACGTGAAACTCGTAATGTTCATTACAAGTACCGGATGTAGTGATTGGAATACATAATCTTTTTCGCAGATGCGAAGTTGATGATAACCATGCTGAGGATCAAAAACCTTGTAAATGATCGAACAAATCTTCCATTTCGAGTTATGGATATTGTTTTCGATTGTCAATTTACTCAGTTTATAGTAATCTATAAATATAAGGAATGATAACACCATAGCTCTTCATAATGACAGGCTTGGTATAAAAATATCTTTCTCCGACGACTCTCTCAGTTGTACGGTAATTCCTTTAATTTAGATGGTGCTGACGTACAGTGCACACGCCACAGATGCAGCACCGGGAATATAATCAATACCAATTTCAACTTGCCTTAATGGCGAAAGTCTAGGTAATTCACCAACAAATACCTCCTAAAGTTTCAGATAACATAGACGTCTTTTAATACATTTATTCTAAGTTCTCTCTAGATTATAATATCTATGACTAATTCACAATCATTCACAATATAATTTTAAGTCTAAATACAGGATATGGTCATCCATCAAGAATTATTTAGATCACTTTTGATAATCAACATCTTATCATTTAGGGAAATTCTATTCGAGTTCCCATCGATTAAGACAATATCGTCATGTCATAATCAATCAATCCATTCTACTGGCATTATCAACCTTCCAGTTTCATTGCTGTTGACAAGATGTGAACTTCTCAAAAGTCTAGTAATAATTCATAATCCTTCACAATTTCAGGGATATATGGAGACACAACTACCATTAAAGAGTAAGGTCAACGCATAATCTACGCGATAGAAATTCAAATCAAATACAGACGAAAACATTTAACGAATATGAATATATCCCATGTCATTCAAATGAAATCATAATCTCCTCGGATCGTTACCCAGGTCATTCAAATGAAATCAAATCATAAGAAATGATAGGAACGTCGATACGTCCAGTCGGATATCAACACTCGGTAATCATATACTTTTCCTAAGAATCTCACTACGGGAAAATCGGACAAGAAAGGATTGTCAATTGTCAAATAAAACAATTTCCACAGATGAGTAAATTCGACTCAGAAGAATAGATGCTACAGGCACATATGTAGGTGTCCCTAACATTACGTCCCTATTTTTCACTTCTTGCAGATCTCATAAAATTTAATCTTTCACAACCTTTAAAGAAAATTTAGTGCTTATTCATTAGTTTTACGGTGACTACTAATCAGTCTTGCATAGTCCATTCCAAATTGTATGTAGGCGCGCAACTATATACAATTTCAAGATTAACGATGCAATACTCAGTTCGTCAAAATTTTATCATCATATTTATAAAAACATTTTCATGCTTAATTCTTAAATAAGAATCAAAAATATATTTACAAACATTTTCTTTGCTATGAAAACAATTAGGTTTTCCAAGGTACTTTATAAACAACCTCATTTCGATAACAATCACTTATAATCTTGCTTTGAATAATCCTTATAGCGATGAAAATTCAATTTTCTCAAAGGATACCGTTTTAACTTTATAAAAACAATGAGTGATCTGCAAAAGAGTGATGAAAGCTTGTTCACCAAGAATTAACTACGATATGATAGGAAATGAGCTTAGCCAAATAATCATGAAGTTCATGACCTTGATGGCGCTCAAAAAGATTAATCCACAACGTAACTCAATTCAAGATGAGTACTTGTTCAATGGTTGCATCACTAATGCGAACATTAGGATGAAGCAATAAAAGATAGATAATATCGATACATGTAGAATTTAGCAATCAAAGGTAGTCTTTTCATTAATCACAAACAAGTCAAATTGTACCGTAACACATTACGCGTCACTATGTCATACAATTCTCAGAACTCATCCTACTAACTGATATCTCAGTTAAGTTAGGGATTTTTAAAAGATACCACAATGAATACTAACCTACAAGAATCATTAGGTGTTCCACATGTCCCAGAAGATCCATCGGTCTCAATTCTGAAGAAGATTTCTTCAATTCATTTCTTGGACACTGGGCATCCTCGTCAGTGGACAATAGCCTAGGAACAACCTTTAACACGAATCAACAATCAATTAAAACCTTATAATTCAATCACAAAACTTAACGACTTCTATTAATAATCTCATATTCCATATGGGTTAAATTTTACTTTATCCAAGTTTCAACCAATTTTATACTCAATTCGATATCCTACCTCATTCTCCAATACTTACAACCTTATTTTTCGGCCTTGTAAAGGCAATAATAGTTCAATATGAACAACACTTAATTTCCAATCCTATATCTCCTTTATCAATAATTATCAAATGAGTCACTAGTATGAAATGACTTGATCATTCAACTAGACTTCTCAGAAAGATACTAGTGGCATGAGGCTTTTGGGTAATGGTTCCAATGACAGCCTCAAGTGCAACATTCACCCTTTCGATTTCAAATTTAAGAATTGGATGACAACGAATCAGATGACATCTTTCTAGGTGGTAACGTTTTGTCAAACTCCACTCTATAAGGAAAGATCGTCATGGCATCGATATCAGATTTAATGTCGCCAATTCTTTCTCAATATCACAATCAACTAATATCTACATTTCTACGAATATCAACCATTTGTTGGGATCATAAAGATCCACAACTTGGTTTAGATCTAGGATAGCTAGAATTCCTACGAGAATAGCTTCGATTAATTTACTAGGGGATTTAGGGTACATTGTGACAATCTACGTCGTATAAATACCTCGTATAAATATCAAAATAATCATCAAACAATCATGTAATAAAATTACATCGTATATATATATATATATAATCCAAGTTATATATATTAAAATAACACTTCTCAGTCTGGCCTTGTCGGTAACTCGGGAATTCTTCGGCACCGTTATAGTCAAAAGATTTTTAGACATTTTTAGAAAAATATTTATAGTTAAAAGATTTTGAAAAGTTTTATTCAAAACCTTCATTTTAAAAATCTTTCGTTCTCTATAACGAGAGCTCTGATGCCAAACTGTAACACCCCCAAATATATACAACTCAATACAGCGGAAGACTAGTTGGTGTTACGGGATAGCACATTACTCACATCATAGACAACGCATAAAAATCGCGTCGTTTATTAATAAATCATTTCCATTCATAATTATGAAAGTTACATCGGTCCCAAGTCATTATATTTCATACAAAGTTTTACAAAGTATTTGAATGGAAAATATAGTTTAAGTGCGGGCCATGAATTCTTGTCGTCTTCCCGAGAATTACCTTCAAGTACCTGAGACAAAACATGTTAAAAGAAAAGGTCAGCGATAACGCCGAGTGAATTCATAGAGTTTAATAAAATCCATCAATATAATATCAGTATAAAATTAATACTGAAAATCATTTTGTACAAATCATTTTAATAGGCCATAAAATAGCCAAAGTCATTTTTATACAAATCCTTATCGAAAATCATAATATAGGCATTTGCCTTAAAAATCATTATACGAATCATTGTCGTTAAAAACACCATACAATACGTTTTGCAACGTTGTATAGATTTAATAAAACCGTTATATGAATATGGTTATAAAAAGCCTTAAAAATCATTATACGAGTAAATGTCGTAAAAACGTCATACAATACGTCTTACGACGTTGTATGAAAATAAAAACCGTTATATGAATATGGTTATGAAAACCAAAACACAAACATAATATCAATAGTATGACCCCGTATTGCTAGTCAGGCAATACTTCGTAATTCGGTGCGTCTAATAGTATTTCGTTAGTTTTGGATTATTATAAGCCGCATGACATTGTTACCTTACTAAACCAACAACGGGTAGCTAACCCGATACCAATTTTGCCCATCTAAAGTAGCGTGTCGTCACAAAGGTCACGCTATGGAAATCTTCTCATACATAAATTCGCTTACCAATCAATGTGGCACGACGGGGATCAACCGTCAAGGCGCGAACTGGGGTGATCGTCCCCAAATAGTACTATTAAATGCATAAGCGTCTACCAACTCCCGGTAGTTCACAATTCATGCTAATGGGACTTTTAGTGACATAACCTAACTTTAATAATCCATTTTATTTCATCTATCGGGTCCATTAATCATTTATCGGGTCATACAATCGGGTCATTCAATCATTCGGGTCCAAAATCAATAAACAAACAATCGGGACAAATGGTGTCCTATTTAATAAAAACTAACATGTTATCTCCCTCGTGGGTTTATAAAACATTTCATAAAAATATTTAAAAGAGTGCGAGGCTATGAACTCACGTTGATGTGGGAAGGCGGGTTATCGGCAATTCGGACGTACGGTACGTGCTTCAATCACAGAAACCTAGACAAATAATACTCGTATTAGACTCATGTCCAATGACTTTATAAAAATAACAATTATGTATACATATGATGATTTTATATATATGATGATCAAATGGGTTTACATATCCTCATTTACTCATTTTTGTGTTATATGTCGATAACTTTTATACTAGTTTACTAGTTTCACCTATTTTCGTGTTTTAAGTCCAATAAACTTATTATAAGTTCTTTAACTTGTTTTAATCCCTTTTATACCTATATTATCAGTATGTATACTTTCCATGTTGGGCCCAAATGGGTTAAGCCCAATAAGTTCTTTTTACAAGTTTTTATCTTATTTAGTCCAATTATTAGTCCAATATGCTTAATTAGCTCGTAAATGTCCGTAATTCTTATAGTTCGGGTTTTATCGGTTTTTACTTGTTATACATGTCTATATATCAGTATATAAGTTTTATAAACTTTTCATTAGACGGGTCCAACCATCTATGTTTTATTTAACAAAAACGTTAATTTTACGGTATTAGCCGAAAAAGTCGTAAAAACCACGTTTATAGTTTTATAACTTATAAGTATTATTTCATTACCATTTATATATTTTATCCATATAATTAACCTTTTATATATTTATATAAATAAGTTTTATAAGTTAGTGGGTTTTTATTTTTACATTTTATATATTAAATGTGAGTGCTTATATAATAATAATAAACATTAATTCCAAAAATCTGATTTTTATCTTCACTTTCACCAAAACTGCCATATCTTGAGTTCTATATGGAGATAGAAGCTCAAATGTTTATCACATAAACTACATAGTATGTGCTCCATTTAACTCTTCTATAGCTACTGTTGAATCATCCTTTAAGTATTTTCTAAAAATCGTCCAAAACAGTAACCTCGGATTTATACCCTAAACTTGTTTTGATCATATCTCACTCATTACAATGATTCCATTGCATGGTCAACTCTCACATGTGTACAAGACATATAGCTTACTGCAAATGGATTCTACTTCATCATTTTATCAGTCCATCACCTGTTTCTTTACTGTTTTATACAGCCAACAAATTTAACCAAGATTTTAACCTTGTTTCTTATGGTTTTTCACCTTTTTAATCATGTTTATCAACACCAAATCCCCACATAACACTTTTATCATCATATAATCATCATATACATATACAATAGGAAAGAAAATAGATGATTACATAATCAAAATAACAAGAGGATGAGGAGAACAATATTTATACCACCATGATGATGAAATGATGTGCTTTTGGATGAACAAGACATGGTTTTGGGTAACCAATCTTATGAGATATCAACACCACTTCTAGGATCACCAAGTATTTGTAGATTCCTCCAAAAATCAGCCCTTGTTCTTCATGAAAACTCCTTGAGAAATCAGCCCCAAACTCCCTTGAAAACTCCTTTTTACATGTTAAGATCACCTCCAATCTTCATAACTTCAATGGGTTTTCATCATATGTGTGAATAACATATGATTTCATGGTTAAATCAAGATCAAATGGGTTATTTAGGGTGAGAGTAGGAAGAATTTTTGAGAGAGAAATAGGAGGATGAGAGTGGTTTGCATGAGTGAAAATGGTGGTTATGACTAGCTAGTTGTTTTTGTGGGATGAGTGGAAGAAACTAGCTTAAGTGTTAAGCTAGTGCTTACACTTGTAAGCTACAAGTTAACATGATGCCACATCTTTGATGTGGTGTCATGTTGTGCCATCCCATGTGTATTAGTGGGGTGGGATAATGTATTTTGTCCCACCTCACTAATTTACGGGTATTCCTCGATTCTAGTTTCCTCGATTTGCGTGCCCTCGGGTTGTTTTACGAAAAACGTTTTTATAAATTATGAATCAACGTCACTAAACGAATCCAATAAAAATTGTCTCATCAAAAACGGAGTTCGAAAACGTAAATACGTAATCCTAGGGTTTCCGGTTTAGTCGTAAAGGACGTTAAAATAAAATCGTAAGTCCTAATCTCTTCTCGTAAATTTGTGAGTTTATGAACCAACACAAATTTAAAACTCCAAAATAATATTCACGAATAAATTTATTTTCTGAAATGTCGGACTTTCACCAAGGACGGTGTATGTAAACGTAAGCACGTAACGTTGAATCCTCCGGTTTAGACGTAGTCGATGCTATTCCAAGACGTAAATCCAGATTACTTCCCAAAAATAAGTGAGTTCATAATATAACATTAAAATAATGTTTTTAAATAATACTTGAGAATAAAATATCGATCATAAATTGACGGATTGTCACACATAAGCTCATAAATTCGTGGGTGTGGATGTACATCCATGAGGTTTGCATACTCAATCCTAAAATCTACATAAAATCTTGATTTTTGGTGATATTTGTATGTGGCTTGTGTTCTTGTGAATTTTTGGCTTAAATCTGCTTGAATCTGTTAATCTTACTTGTTATTGTGTTTATCTGAGCTTGGGTGGTCTTGAATCTCACTTTTCCTTTGAAAATTTTGATTTTGAAAAGATAAAGGGGTGTTTGGGTCTACCAGTTTGTGATTGCATCTTGTTATTGTGTTGTGGAAAGTTTATGTTTGTGTTTTATATCTGATATATGCTTGGTAGAGAGTGTTTTGCTGCAAGTTTTTGGGTTTGAAGCCTTGAATCAAACATGCTATAAAATCTTTGTTACTGCCTATTTTGACCTAGGATTTTGGGAACACTTAGTGTGTATGCATGCTTAGGGCTAAAAGTGGTTTAAACAAAGTAATTGTAACCTGTTTGAGAGATTTGAGGTGTTGAATCTGGCTTATTGGTCAAATACATCAGCAAAGTGTAAAACTGCATGTGTTAGTGTTCATCAGTAACATTCATTGGCTTGAATCTTGCTTAATTCTTTGAATCATTGCGTAAAACCTGTTTAGACTTGCTTATTTGAGTTTAATATAGCTTGTGTATGCATTTGGTTGAATTTGGCTGGCTGATTTGTGCTAAAACTGCTTATAAGTGCTCAACTGCTTATTTGTTCATGTCTGTATCATATCTGGGACTTTATTGATTAAACTGTATCAATTGGGTGTTTGTGATTGTGATATTTTGATTGTTCTTGACTCCTTTTGATCCAAAGATCATTTGGGTGCCTTTGTGTAATCTGAATCTCCAAAAAAGTCACTAAAGACAAAAAGTCAAACAAGTCAAGCAGTGGAAAAAGTTTCCACTGCTCAACACTCAAAACTAGCCCCCGCTAGTGTAAAATTGAACTCAGCTTATTTGAAAAGCTATTCTAGCTTATCAAGACTTGCAACAACTTATTTTTTGTGATAGGTCTTCATTATTTGACCCATTTAAGTAGACTGGAGCTTATTAGACTTTGACTTTGACTTTTTACTAGAAAACCAACTTATTTGACTTTTACATAAGTGCTTATTTGATTTTTCCAGCTTATTGAGTCAGCTTATTTGAAAACTCTTTGTTGATTTTGCTTAATTAAGTCATTTAGAAGCTATAGAAACTTGAATCAGCACTTGGGGTGGCCTAGAACTCAAAAACGACTATTTTGTCGTTTTCTGTAGATTGCTTATTGCATTTTCAGGCTTATTCCTTAGGCTTATTTCAAATTTTTTTTTGAAGAAGTCTTATTTAGGTCAAAAGAAGCTTGTGTGTCAAATTTTAGCTTATGACATTGGCTTATAGCTTAATGGGCCAAAAAGCCCATTAAGAATAAGCTATTTGGTATAAGCTAGCTTATTTCACATTTTCAGCTTTTGGGCCTTTGGAAAAAGTTGTTTAAAATCAAATTTTGAGTCAACCTGTGCTTTTTGGGCTTATTTTGAACACTTTTTGTTATTGGGCCCAAATTTGGCCCAATAAGGTACTGTTTTAGGTTTAGCCAATTTTCTAGGCCCATTAGGGGTATTTAGGTAATTTCACTTTCATTTCTGAGTTATTTAGGTTAAATTAAGCTAGTTTGCAAGTTTTTAGAATTTTTTATGATTTTTGGATTTTTAATAATTTTTTAATATTATTTTATTGTTAAAAAATAAAAGTCTGATTTTCTAAGTTTTATATTTTTCCTAGGTTCTAAACACTTAATTAGGATTTTTGCAACTTTCCAAATATTTTTAGAGTCTTTTAATTATTTTCTAGAATTAATTTAAGTTTTAATTAATTTTAGTAGTTTTTAATTGTTTAAAAATAGTTTTTAGTGTTTTTAAAATTTTGAAAAATACTTTTTAGCTTAGTTAGGGTATTTTTGAGGTTTACAAACTTTAAGATCTTGTTTGGGACTTTTTAATAATTAATTTTGATTTTTAGGGCTTTAATTAGCATTAAAAAGTCATTATCTAATCAATTAAAAGGTTTTGGCATGTTTGGATTTTTTGTAAACTCTTAGAATATTATTGTGGATTTTTGGTAATTTTTAGGAATTTTTAGGGTAAAATTTTAATTTTGGTACTTTTTACGGTTTTACGTGTACACCTTTTTTGACTTAGTATAATCCGTCTTCGTAACCGTCATTCTCTTCTAATCTCATTTCTATTTTTCTTTCTCAAAAATATAATCACAAATCTAATCCAAATCATTACACACATAACACACTAGCCTCCTTGAGAACGAACTCATTTTAGGGTCATTAATACACGGTTTTCCTAAATCGTCGTATTCATTACTTGCCCTATTTGCTCTCTTTTCCTAAAGAGTAGCAAAACCACTACATCACCCTTCAATGCTTACCAAGACATCATTACTAGCACCTTGTTGTGATTGTTCCAGTGCTAGCATTAGTACTTAGTCAGCATTCAGCTACGTTCACATTCTACTCCATCTTTCCTAAGGACTTCTAATAATCTTATGGATTGTCCCTGGGAAGATCCCTCCGGTTCTGGTTGGATCATAGGACTTAAACCTTACCACCCTTTTGACACCAATAACGTCATGAATTAAAGATGTTGTGGGTATTTGATCGTAACCATGAGTGCTTGAGTCAATAGATCACATTTTAATCGCATTTTCTCCCCTATTTCTAATATATAAAATCGTTTGATATTAGAGATAACAAATATGATTAAAATATATTGTTAAAAATAGTCTTGAAAACTTTCAGGAGAAAAATGTGTCAAACTTAGCATGAATTTGGAACGCTCCCCCTCAAAAATTGATACAATGGAATTGTCATTATGAGGATATGATCCACATTAAGCTTTTGAGGATAGGAGTTGTTGAACACATAATTTTTGAAAGATTTTGAATATCATTGAGAAATTATTGAAAAAATTGTGTTCAACGCTTTTTGAAAAATCAATTCTTTTTGGCGAAAAGGTTTTTCTAAAGCATAAAGTTGAGTTCATAGACTTTTAATGTCTTGACAAATCCACTCAAGTGTAAGAAGATTTAACTTCTTTTGCTGAGGGTAAGGACACGAAATCGTACACTCCCCCGTGAATATAGATCCGGGTTGCAATCTGAAAGTGATTACAAGCCATTGTGTTGAGCTCAAAACGTTGAATATTTTGTGACAAGCTCAACCCAAGATAGATTGCTCTACCCGTTGTTGGGATAAGTTATCTTTAAAGATACACTTTCCTTTATTTGAAGTTCGAGTTACAGTCTGACATTTAACTGTAAGTCTTGTTCATGAGCTTAAAACATGGAATGTTTTTATTGAATGCTCATAACCGAGAGACTTTGATTTTGTCGTTGTTAAGGATAAGTTATCATCCCTGATCAACTTTCCTTTCTTTGAGTCACGAGTCACAATCTGAAGTAACTGTAAATCACTAAAATGACATGTTTTGAAAAATATTTACAACTTTCATTCGAGCTTTATGTACGCACCCGTGTCGTTATTGAGCGACATTTCTAGGTACGTCCATATTATCGATACTGAAAGACATGTCGAGAAGAATCTTTTTGGTATTTTCAAAGATTTTTTTCATTTTTTTATTTTGTTTTTTAATGATATTTACATTTTATTTTATTTTTGTGTTTTCTCAAGTTTTTCGAAAATAATCCAAAATAGATTTTTGTACAACAGAAGAAGGTGATATGGAATGTACAGAATTGGAACCCTTTAAAGAAGGAGAAATGGGTTCAGAGTCTGCTGTTGTACCTGCAATGACAGAAGAAGAGTTTGCAGAAATACTAGTGTTAGGAGTAACAAATTCGTTGTCTATATTTAGAACACCCGCATTAGTGTTGTAGCAGGTTTCAACACTCTTCTCTGTGGGAATCCACTTAAGACCAACTTCTTTGAAGATCCTACCCGTTGGTTTCCACTGAAGACTAGATTTAGGAGTAGTTTTCTCTTGCACAGCGGAAGACTTCTTTAGAGAGAAACTATGTCCTTTTTTAATCCACGTTTCAGTTTTGTTGTTAGTGCTTTTCTTTGCAACGGGTTTGTATCTCCTAGTTGTATTATGGGATTCTGTTTTCGATCTTCGCTCAAAGGAACGAGATTTGACCTCATAGAGGTATTGTAGAATGCAATGGTCATGATTTCCATTATGAATGCCATTTTTGCACGTGGGGCATACAGGGAATTTGGGCTTCACGAAAGTACTTGTGTTCCTTGGTTTTCCAAATCGTTCAAGCGTAGTGTTCGAAACGCAACTATTCATAGATGGTTTCCAATTCCTAGATTGCTGGTGAAAGATCCTAGGTTTTGGTTGACTACCATCAGGAGTGTGTTGAACTCTAGCGGGATTTGGTGAACTAGGTTTTGAATACACGGATTTGTCTTTCTGAATCTTCCCTTTTTGTGTAGCTTCCTCTAGTTTGTTGGTATGAACTAAGTCATTTGAACCTACAGATTTGTTTGTAGACGCGAATGTCACACGTTTTGGAGGAGTCCTAGAAGTGCTAGGTGCATTCACATGGTTGGGTTTAGAAACAGTGTGTTTCTAAATGGAGGAACATAGGGTGAAATGGATGGTTTTGAATACTTGGCTGCACATCGGTCTTAGGAGGAAACCTAGATTTTATATGAGAAGAATTGGAGAAAGGAGTAGGGTTTCTTAAGATTGATGGCTTTGGATCCTTGTAGGCATTGGGTTATCGAACAACAGGTTTTACAGCTTTAGGTTCCACAGTTTTCCCACCCAATTTGGCAACGAGTTTCTTCAACTCTTCTATCGTAGTGTCATTTTCTTGCAACTGAGCTTTCAAGTCTGTAATTTCCATACTCTTTTCGTTCATTTCTTGACATAAGGCGGAAAGTTTTACTTGCAAGTTATTGTCATTTGGACCTTTTCCGACTTTGTATTGCAAAGAAAGTTCACATCGGTGTTGAATCAACGCAAAAGCCTTTTTATCAACATTATTTGTATGTTTCGAAATCTCTGTTTCAAGATGTTCACACTCTTTGACTTGATCAAGATATTTGCATGCCACCTCATAATATTCGTCTATATCTACACAAGATGTAAGAGCAACATACAAAATATCTTGGAGAGACATTCTTGTAAGAGTAGATCATATGCTATGGAAAAATCGTCTCTTTCAGGCTGATGATCCTCAATTTCTATTTCAAGAGATTCCACATATTTCAAATCCTCAAACATTTCTTGCTCGATTAACTTTTCAAATTCCAAAGCATGTTTCTTTGTTCTTTCTACAAGTGGAATCAAAATAGTTTTCACAAGCACAGTTATATCATGAGGAATTTCTTTACCGCCGTTTGAAAGTTCACGTTTTTTCTAGTCATCGTCAACAACCTTTTTGAAATTTTCAATGTTACTCTTAAGAATACTAAGTGCTTGCTTACTCTTGCTTATAGAAGCTTGATGCGGCAAATACCCAATATATTTTGAAACATTAGTTTTCTTAGTTGCAAAAACTTGTCTCCATTTAATTCTTATTTGTTCACATTCAAAAAATATTTGCTCACGAAACTTCTGTGTTTGCGGTTTGAAAAGACCATAAAGACTGTTTTCATAAGCATAATTATATGGTTTAACAAACTCTGTATTAACTTTTGGTCTACTCTCTTCTTCCAAATCGATTGTCTCTTTACTGTCAGGCCTAACAACAAGGCAATCAAGATCGGTCCATTGGGACTCATCAAGATATAGGTGCTGATTCTCAGACTGAGCTTGCTCAAGGTACTTAGGATTTGCAAAACTAGGTCTATCCTTGAAAAACGAACGAGGTGCCAACATTCTCATGGTTTGAATTTATTGATTAGTTTTGTAAACAATTTTCTTGTAAAAATCAATTTGAGTTTCAAGTTCCACCATTATGTCGATGTCATTCGCTTGTTTAGTTTTGAAATCCTTTTCCAACCTTTCAACCACTGCTTTCTTTTCATTAGCAAGTTTAGTTTTTTCCTCTTGAAGAAAACCATTTATTTGAGTTAGCTCATTGACTTTAGTGGTAGCAAGATATGTTTTGTGACGTTCAGTACTCAAAGAGGTGTTATGATTACGTTTCTCTTGTTCTAAAAGCTTAAGAGTTTCGTTATATTGCTGTTGATAATCGTCCCTTTTGACGTTAATTAAACCCCCTTTGTACCCCTCAATCTTATTGGTCTTTTGAAGAAGCTGAGCTCTATAGCTATCAATGGTCTCACTAGATTTAATTAAAGAAGCTTTGCATTCTTCAAAATTTTGAGTGAGCGTAGCGTTTGCCTTCTTTAATTGCTTTTGACTATTTCAAGTTTCTTTGACATCTTTTTGTAAAGTTGCAATTAAATTAGCAAGCGCAATACGCTCCTCATCATCATACTCATTTGCATGTTGATCATGGTCAGACTCATTATTGCATGTGTCTGAGGGATCAGGTATTTTATTGCTATCAACCTTTTCCGTCATACATGTGTCAATAAGGGTTTGATTTTGATCACAATGCTCATGCGTATTAGCATTGGCAAACACATTATATTCATCATTGTGTACCTCTTCCAATGGCTCAGAATGGTAAACAGGGCCAATATCATAGGAAGGTGTATTGCTGATGACATTCTCAAAACTGATGCCTTTTGTGCCAGTGCTGCTGCTTTCTTTCCCATGTATGGTATGATCATCCTGCGTACCATGCTTTGTGTTCCGTGATGTGTAGCTTTCATTCACATGACCTGATACTGTACCATAATTTTCCTTGAACCTTTTATCTATCTCTTGTTAATGAATTATTATTATGTAGACATAGGTTTCAATGGATTTGATGTTACTTGGGATCAGGTCTTTGAACGTTTTAGCATTTCTATGATGTCTCATGAAGCATCGCTGTGTACTCGAAGACAAGAGAAATTCTTAATCAAAGGTCTTTTCAAATGTCGTATTGAGTTTAGTGAATGTGATCTTGCATTCACTCCCAAAAAATCTTTCTTTGGTGAGTTGTGTAACAAGTTTCTCCATGGCTTGTGTGAAGGCTCTTATGAACGTGCCAGTGGATTCACCTAAGTCTAGCAGGACTTTTGAAAGGCTCTCAAAGGATGATTGAAGGATTCTCAAACTTTCCATGCATTTATCTCTTAAGAAGTATGTCAGTTGTTGTAATTGTTCCATCTCGAGATTTGTCACAACTGAACACTCACTCGTTTCCATGATGATCGTCTCTTTGTTGATGAAGTGACTTCGGATCTTAAGTAGATATGATGTGATTGTGTTGTTGTTGAAAAGAAATGTTAAAATTCCCTAAAGAATTGTCTTCACAAAAATAGAATCCTTTCGTAGAATCTTTACGTAGAAACCTTTCGTAGAAACAATCCTTTCGTGTAATCTTTTCGTAGAAACAATCCTTTCGAAGAATCCTTTCGTAGAATCTTTTTGTAGAAACAATCCTTTCGTAGAATCTTTTCGTAGAAACCTTTCGTAGAAACTTTTCGGAGAAACCGTTCGTCGAAACCTTTCGTAACAAAATCGTTTCGTAGCAAAACTTTTCGTAACAAATTCCTTTCGTAGCAAAATATTTTCGTAACAAATTCCTTTCGTAACAATTCCTTAACAAAATCCTTTCGTAGCAAAGACCTTTCGTAACTCTTTTCGTAACTCTTTATGGTTCGTAGAAACTTTAGGTTTCGTAGAAAATAGATTTCGTAGGAAAGTAACTTTCATATAACAAAACTTTCGTTGAAATCATTCGCTGAAACTTTTCGTTGAATCCTTTCGTAACTTGATTTCCTTTCGTAACTTGATTCCTTTCATAGGACTTTCGTAACTGAAAGCTTTCGTAGGAATCCTTTCGTAGAAGCCTTTCACAGAAACTTTTCGTAGGACAAAGCTTTCATAGGAATCCTAAAACCCTTTTACGAAAGGAAGCTTTTTGAGAAATTCTAAAACCCTTTTACGAAAGGAAGAACAACCAACCTCAAATCAATCCAAAATCAAACCGTAACACAAAATCAATCCAATACGCCCCAAAAACTTGTGATTTTCACCATAATAACTAATCTAAATCCTACCACAACTTTGTAGGTGATTTAAATCCAGATTTAGAGCTCGAAAAACACTAAAATTTTTTTTAATTCGTGATGATTTATGATTAAATCACACAAATCAAACCAATAACAACAACCAATCACGAATATACCCCGTGGCGATTGATACCAAATGTTGTCCCATATTTTAGATGATATAAAATAGAAATAAAGAAGAAAATAAGATGGATTCTAGAGAGAGAAAGTAGTGAGCGAAAGTAGAGAGAAGGATGTTATTAACTTGGGAAATTAGATTAAGAATAATGAGAACTTCTACCCTCCTAACATGCTAGGAGGGTAATTATATAGTCCACCCACATGCGGGCTCTCTAATGGACTATATAGTTTTGGGTCGGGCTTGAATATATGCTTAGTACCTTGAAAGAGGCCTTTTAAGTAACCACCAAGCCCGTAATGTCACGACTATTTTAATTAACCATTACAACGTTCTAATAAATATTACAATATAAACCTATGACCGAACATTCTTGTTTGACTCAATATTTTGAGGCTAACAATGTTGTCCCATATTTTAGATGATATAAGATAGAAATAAAGAAGAAAATAAGATGGATTCTAGAGAGAGAAAGTAGAGAGAAGGATGTGATTAACTTGAGAAATTAGATTAAGAATAATGAGAACTTCTACCCTCCTAACATGCTAGGAGGGTAATTATATAGTCCACCCACATGCAGGCTCTCTAGTAGACTATATAGTTTTGGGCCGGGCTTGAATATATACTTAGTACCTTGAAAGAGGCCTTTTAAGCTAACCATCAAGCCCGTAATGTCATGACTATTTTAATTAACCATTACAACGTTCTAATAAATATTATAATATAAACCTATGACCGAACATTCTTGTTTGACTCAATATTTTGAGGCTAACATACTTGCCTTTCCAAACCTTCACGCTTTCTAAAGTTTATCTTTTTGTTTATCGTTTTGTTGCAAATAAGGCTAAAAATGGCCAAATTTTAAATTTTTTCTCATATTTCATAAGTGTTTGAAGACACGAATGTAGATTTTCCGATGGCGAGAACAAGAGTAATTTTTGACTCGACCGTGAGTGTTGAGCACTTAGCTTCGATTCCTTAACTTTATATTAGGATAAGTTTCTTAAATAAGAACGAGAAATGATAGAGTTAACTATAAGTTACTATGCTAAACGTAGAGTACTCGTATTCTTTCAAAAACTCATGTATTCTCGTTGTTTGCTTATCTCCCTTCGCTTGTATATATATTTTGCTTAATAAGTATTGGCTTAGCGGTTTAGTCTTGATTGTTGGTTTCTAGTCTTTTATAGCAGCTTCCATGTAATTAAATTGGGAAAACATTAAGGTATCGCCAGTGTCACGGTTTTGATGTATTAGCAACCCGAATAATCGAAAGATTCACCTAATAATAAGATTTCAAGTGCTCACCTAAATCAAGCAAACAATTGAAGCTCACAAGGCCGAAAAATCTATGCGAAATTGAAAGTGAATCAAGCCTTAATCTTTGAAGCTTTAAAGATACAAAATTCGCCTTTAGCGTGAGGATATACGTCTTTGTCCATAATAAACACCTCATGGCGAGGTTAAATAAAAGGCAAGGCAAGACGGAAGTCATAATAAAAGCTTCATGGCGAAGTTGAATAAAAGATGGAGGTAAACCTATGATAATAAGGCCCATCCGTTAGGGGGCGTATAAAAGTCTTGTTAATAAGTGTCATGTTCAAAACCATTATAAAATCGTGTTTATCGATCCTTCTTGTTGACTTAATTTTTTGACATCGTTGTCTGTTAGGGGGGTTATTAATTCAATGGTCTTGGTTACACCGTTATGACTCTATTTTTATACTAAATCTCTATCATCGCATAAGTAAAAAATGTATCCTCGTGAACATTCAAGACAAAAATAAAATATAAGAGACACCACTTAGGAAATGGGAGTATAAGTACGTGATTAGGGCATATGAGTAGTGTTAGCATTACTAACTTCTAATGACAATGGTCTCGTTGCACGCTTGGCACGGAGTTGGGTGAAAATTGAGAACGATGAAATTATTTCTAACGAAGCATTCACGTGTTCTTGTTCTATGAACCTAAACGTCCCATTTTGCGATGAAAATCATACATTATGTCTAAAACGCAAGTAGTAGCAATAGTAGTAGTGTAGCAAGTTTATCATTCAATAAAAGTGCATAAAAATGAATTTTGAAGGTGCTACGATACTTTATTCTAGCATTGCGTGAGGGCACAACAATGGTTTAGTATGGGGGAGTGATGAGACTGCTTTTATACATAGTCTCATCGTCCAAAATGGGATTAAAATGCATAAAATGTCATAAAATATGCCAAATATATGCTTGTGTTTGTTCCATGTGTATTTTAGGTACATATATTGAGAAAATGACAAAAGATCACAAGAAACAAGCAAAAACGAATACGAGAAAAGAAGCCGCACAATGAACCAAGCCATAGAGTTGATTTTCCAAGAATAACCCTTGAAGAATTGAAGATTGTACATGAAGGGTCCTCCAATATTGAAGAATTGACACTTTAAACCCTTGTATATTCATATTTATAAGTTTGGTCCTTAAAGTTTGTCAAATTTCAAAAAGGACCCTCCACTTTAAAGAATTGGCAATAATGGTCCCTCACATTTGAAGACTTGTCATTTTTAGTCCTCTACAAAGTCAACCATACAAGTCAAGACATTGAAGAATGAAGAAATGCCAAAATCAGTCCTTCAAATATCATGAATTGGCAAAACAAGTCCCTTGATAAACCTTTGCAAAAGTTTTGTGGCCAAAATCAAAGAATTGAAACTTGATTATAAAGGGAATTCAGATTATGCAAGGTTTAAACTGAATTTAAAGGAGAATGAAAGCTAAGGGACCAAACTTGGCAGACATACAAAGTTACCTTAACCACTCAGAGACTACCACCTCACCCACCAAATCCCACCCACCAATCATAATCCACGATTTCACCACGTCACTTTCCACTCACCAGATTTTATAACTAATTTAATTAGTTAACTATTTGTGGCGCTTGACACTTTTTCAAACATAAAACCGGATTAAAACACCCACTATTCACACATGAACACAAATTAGTGGTTCTTGATTATGCAACAATTAAACCCCCATAACCTCCAGATTTGTGATTAAGGTGGTAATGATCAAAACCCAACTCACTTTTACCTTGCCACATCACCCCAAAGTTCATATGAGCCTTCCCCTGCAAACGTTTTTGGGGAAGATGCCAAAACATGCCAGCAATCCAACGTCCTACAAACCTGCTTTAATCCTATGTTGGTACCTTTTCAATTGGCTCAGTGTCAAAGATAGGTCCAAAAGTATCATCAGTCTCTGGAATCACTTCTTGAATCTTTGCCATGTATACATAATGTGCCTCTAACTCTTGATCATCGGCTTTATCATCAGTGTCATCACGCCAGTTAACTTCATCTGCTGTGAGTGGAATTCCTGCTTCTTCTTTCTTACACAACAACATCTTTTACTTGTGATATCCCGAATCCTTAACCCGTTTTGTCTTTTTACATTCCCTAGCCATGTGCCCAAATCCCTTGCAGTTGAAGCATTAAATCCCAGTCTTCTGCACAACCGGAGTGCCTACATTATCTCTAGCCCCAACTTGATTTGACATCCTCTGATTATCATTCCTAGCATCACGATCATACCTACGTGCATGATCAACTTTCTTATATCTGGCATTGAATGATGATATGAGGTTGTTTTTGGTAGGTTTATATATCTTCTTATAAGTTGTGGTGAGTAAAGACATGAGTTCTTCAATCTTCTTGTCCCTTGAAGTTTGTTCATCATCACTGTCTCCATCTGACTCAGTGTCATACTTTAGAGGTGGAGTGGGGACAATTGCTATTGCTTTGTGTTTAGCAGTAACTAAAGATTTGGTGGATAAGCTTGATGACTTTGAGGAATGAGTAGGTGGTTGTTGACGGGGAACGGGTTTTGTTGAAGTAGCAGCCACAAAAGCAATAGAATTTGCAGACCGTTCTGCCTTTTCAGCCCTTAGTTCATTCACTTCATTCTGATGTTGTTTCAAGATATCATAAAGTTTGTGATAGGAGATGGTCTTGATATCTTCCCTTTGTTTAACCAAGGTCACAAACCTTTGCAATTCTAGTTTGAGTTGAAGTAGAAACTAAACATTGGCATGATGATTGGAGATGGTGCACTGATTTCTGACAAGATCATTCATCATTTTGTAGAATATCGAGTAATATGAGTCAATGGATTCACCATCTTCAGATGTGAATTTTCCAAACTCCCAAAGTAGATTAGTCTCGAGATCTTGAACATTGATCGACTCACCTTGCTTCAATCGATGAATTGCATTCCACATTTCCATAGCATTAGGACATGCATCAACTGTGGAATAGATATCGTTATCAATTCCAGTGAGTATGAAGTTTACAGCATCAGCTTCAGCTTGGAGGGGTTTCTTTTTCTCAGCAAAACATGTGTCAGAATCCTCCATAGCTCATATAGTTGATGAAGTATCATCCTCTGCTTGTGTGGTAATTGGTCTGAATTTAAAAACTGGAGGTGGATTCTCAAGGCAGTGACGAAGAGCAGCTCGATTTTCTTTTTCGTCGAGAAATCTGAGAAAACGAGATCTCCATTGAACGTAGCAACCGGCAGTGAGCACATGTGGATTACCGTTGCCACCTTGTTCCAAACGAATTTGATTAGCCGTTGCAATGTTGATGTTGTTGTTAGACATGGTGAATATTTGTGAATGAATTACAGATCTTAGTAGATTTGTTGTGATGAGGTGTGGTTAAAACTTCGTAGCGTTCCGAGAATATTCAGTCCGACAATAAATTCCTCAGTCCGACAAAACGATAAGCCAAAAAAATTTTGTATCGCCAAATTTTGAAATTGAGTTAGAAATAGCCAAAAACTAGTAGGGAAAATATTTGAATTTACTTGACCTAAAAATTAATCAAACAAAATTTTTAGACCCATCGGAATGTCCATCGAAATACCTATTGGAATGTCCTATCGTAATAACTGTCGGAATGTTATGTAGGAATGTTCTGTCGGAATGTTCCGTCGGAATGTTCTATCAGAATGTTCTGTCGGAATGTTCTGTCGGAATGTTCTGTCGGAATGTTCTGTCGGAATGTTCTGTCGCAATATGCTTCTATCGCAATATGGCTGTCGCAATTTTGGCAGAGTAACGTCGCAATATGCCTTAAATTCCGTCGCAATCCACGATCGCAATGTACGATCGCAATCCACGGTCGGAGTAAGGGACTGTCGCAATGTATGATCACGAAGTAAAACCCTAAGGTTATTGCGATCAGAATAACTGTCTCAATGATGCATCGCAATGTAGCACTTTTCTCGGACAAAACAACACAAATTCAAGATTTTTAGCCTAAAAATGATCCAAGCACCCAATTTTTTTTGTGTTTTTAACCAAAGTAACAATACCAAATCACTACCAATAGTATGTAGATGATTTGTATCAAGAATAAACCATAAAAACACAAAATGAAATTTGGGACGTGAGATATATAGATCAAAATAGCCACGAACAATCAAGAACACAACACACGAATCTTCAATCACCTATCTACTATAGGCTCTTGATACCAAATGTTACCTTGGATTCACTAAGAACACGGGTAAAAGATCCGGAGGTCGGGGAGGATAGAAGTGGTGTTTAGCAATGGTAGAGAGATAAACAAGTAAGAACAAAAGTGTGTGTTTTATTCTAGTGAGAGAAAGGGAAAACCAGAAATGGTAAGCCTCACCCCTCCATGGAAGTATGGAGGGGTTTATATAGCACGGGACTTGGACTTTACATATGACAATATTAGTCCCTGCAAGTCCCTGATATGAAACTAATGTAATTTCGTTAGTCGCACACATTTTATGGCTAACAAACAACTTATTAAATGGCGTCGCTGCCGGTTCTTTTCGTGAAGATTGACTGTTTCTAGTGAGAAGTATTGAATTTTGGGACCCGTTCACTTTGTGAACTTTATTTTTGCTAAATAAAAAACATAAAATAAAATAAATCAAAAAGATAAAAATATAAAGAATATAAATCACAAATATCAATTCTTTTCCAAAAGAATTGAACTAAAAAAAATAAAAAATACAAAAGTAATCTATTTCCTAAAAGTTTACACCAAAAATATATTGTATATTTTGTTTTCAATCATTTTTACGTACATATTATATTTTCTTAAAAAATCAAATAAATACAAAAATGTTTTCACTATATTATTATATGTAAATACATATATGTTACGAACAATCAATCTACCTACTACCATAAGTATTCCATTGCAATACACCGTTTGTGGCAGCGTTCCGGTGCCACTTACGTGTATCAATCTAAGATAAATAAGACACAATAGATAATTAATACAATCTACTTGAACTTGAGAAAGAGGCCACTGTGTGGGGGTATAAGGCGAGTGTATTTCACATTCTAAAGAAGCAGGCTCTTAAGAGCTACACGCCGCCTCGTTTCTCCGTTTCCTTGTGGGTCTTTTGAAGGCGATAGTAGTGAGTGGCGTGCCACCGAATTAGTACTACATATCTATATATTTTCTTGTGGATATTAATTATCGAACCTCGAGAGAGATAATCTCTTCTCTCTCAAAGTCGACCGAGAGCCTCTCTCTCATTCCTCGAGTTTATTTACATGTGTATTCGCACGCGTGTAACCATACCACCTTTGGTGTATTACTTCATCCATCAAGGAAGTGTTAAACATTGTTCACTTGTATATACATTCGGCCACTTTGCTACACATGGATACTCGTTCCATGTGGGAGATGTTGCAACAACAATCCGCCAACGCTAATTATTCGCCTTGTTCGAATTGTGGTGGTCCACATGATGCTTATTTATGTGCTTAAAACAATGGCCACTATGGGGAGCGCTATGCTTATAATGGAACCGAGAATCCTAATTCTCAACCTAACTTTAAAATGGACTACACTTGTGACGACTATATGGGATATTCCAGTTTTTCATCACAACCTTCACCATCATTTCAAGAGCAAAACTTTAGTGGGTCATCTCAAAACCAAGAATTTTCCAATTATGGAGGCTTTCAAAATGATGATAATTTTCAATACTATAGTTAAGATACCTTTCAAAATCAAGGATTTTCACATTATGAGGGTTTTGAAAATGAAGGGAATTTTTAAGGATATAATCAAGAGAAATTTCATAATCAAGACTCTTTTCAAACCTATAATCCACTTATTTCTGGAAATCCACCTCCACCCTATTCTTCGACTTATGCATGTGAGTTTTGTGGAAACGCACCCCATTATGGTTATGATTGTCGACAGAGGGATCCTCCTTCCTATGCCCCTAATATTTGCAATGAGTCTCATTCTTTACTTGAGCAAATAAACAAGTCGATCGATGACATTTCTAATGAGATTGATAGTAAGAAAGACATGAGCCTCGAGGAAATGAAAGAAGTGTATCGGTGGTTAAGGGAAAAAATTATGTCTCTTGTGGAAATGAAAATTAAGTCTTGGCATGTAACACTCTCAATTTTTCGTATCGGTACAGCGGAAGGGTCTTTCAGAGTGTTACGGGATAGCACAATAACTCCAATCATAGACAACACAAAAAAATGGTTGTACAAGGTTTAACATACATTCATTCGATAAAAAGTTTTAAAGTGTACAACAGGTCCCAAATTATACAGGTCATTTAGTTTACAAAACATAGATCGAATGAACATTTTTAATATTATGTGGGCCATCAGAGTCGATCTCCATCCGGATTACCTTCAAGCACCTGAGATAAAAACATGCAAAAATCATATCAGTGAATGTCGAGTGAATTCTTAGAGTTTAATAAAAACCGTTATATAAAACAATCATTTAAAATCAAAACACAAGTATAATATCGGAAGTAAGTCCTCATATTGCTAGTCAGGCAATATATAAATCAAGCATACATCTTAAACCGTCCATGAGACCGTAGTCTCTATATTACCATGATAAGTAATATATTCATCGTTAATAGCGTCGTTATTATGTATAGGATACATTTTTATTTGGATTAGGATTATTACTAGCCGCATGACATTGTTACCTTACTATGAAAACAGCGGGCCGCGAACCCGACAAACAATTTGCCCATCTAAGTTAGCGTGTCGTCACAAAAATCACGCTATGGAATCTTCTCATACATAAATTCGCTTACCAATCAATGTGGTACGAAGGGGATCAACCGTCAAGGCGCGAACTGGGGTGATCGTCCCCAAATAGTACTATCAAATGCATAAGCGTCTACCAAATCCCGGTAGTTCACAATTCATGCTAATGGGACTTTAAGTGACATAACCTAACTACTAATAATCCTTTTAGTCTCGTTTATAGGGTCATAGCATCATTCGGGTCCATATCATTAAGCATACCATCGGGACTACTTGTGTTCTATTTTTATCAAAATCTAGCATGTTATCTCCCTCGCGGGTTTACAAATCATTTTATAAAACATTTAAAAGAGTGCGAGGCTATGAACTCACGTTGATAATGAAAGGCGGATTATCGGCTACGGGCGTGCTTCGGTCACGGAAACCTATATAAATAATAATCGGTCTTAGACTCTTGTCCAATGAATTTTATCAAAATAACAATATACATATGATGATTTTTTACATATGATGATGATCAAGTGGGTTTATACATCCTTTTTTACTCATTTTAGTGTTTACGTTTTGGTAACTTTTTACTAGTTTGCTAGTTTTACCTATTTACCTATTTTAAGTCCATTAAGCTTAGTATAAGTTCTTTAACTTGTTTTAATCCATCTTATACTTATATTATCAGTATCTATACTTTCCATGTTAGGCCCAAATGGGTTAAGCCCAATAAGTTCTTTTTATAAGTATTTATCTTATTTAGTCCAATTATTAGTACAATATGCTTAGTTAGCTCGTTAATGTCCGTATGTCCTATAGTTCGGGTTTTATCGGTTTTTACTTGTATTAGTTACTTATATATCAGTATATGAATTTTATAAACTTTACATTAGACGGGTTTGATCGTCTATGTTTTATTTGGCGAAAAACGTTAATTTTACGGTAATAGCCGAAAAAGTCGTAAAAATCAAGTTTATAGTTTTTATTACTTATAAGTATTATTCCACTACCATTTATATAAATTATCCATTTAATTAACCTTTTACATATTTATATAAATAAGTTTCATAAGTTAGTGGGTTTTTATTTTACATTTTATACAATAAAATTTGAGTGCTTATATAATAATAATAAACATTAATTCTCAAAATCTGATTTTTATTTTCATGTTCACCATTTTTATCATATCTAGAGTTATGTAATGAATTAGAAGCTCTTTTGGGTGACATGTTCTTCATATTATGTGCTACATTTAACTTAGTTATAGCTACTGCTCATATTAAGTTTATCTTGCCTTAACAGTCCCTACAATACTACTTATTCAGATTAGAACACCCAACTTGTTTTGATCATATCTCACTCATTATATTGATTCCATTGCATGGCCAACTCTCACATGTGTATAACATCTTGTACTTACTGTAAATGGATCATACCATGCAAGTTTATCAGTTCATGTTTTAGTTATATACTGTTTTTATACAGCCAACTAAATAAGCATGATTTTATCCTCATTTCTTATAGTTATTAACATTTTTAAGCATATCTATCAACACTTAATCCCCACACAACATTTTTATCATCATATATACATCATATACATATAAAATAATAAAGAAAATACATTTGTTCTTTACAAATATAACAAGAGAAAATGGAGAGGATGATCTTCTTTACCAACCAAGTGTTTTTCTTGTTTTTGGAAGACAAGAACTTGATGAACACCATAATTAACTCCAAGATCATCAAACACCAAGAACAATAGTTGAGAAATCAGCCCTAGGACACAAGCAAATCACCTCCAATGTTGTTAATATGGCCACCAAATGATCAAGGCTTCAAGATAACTCCATGATAGAGCTAGTTAACATGTATTTCATGGCTAGAAAAGATCAAATAGGGGTGTTTGTAGCTTGAAAGTGGACGGCAATGGTGAAGAGGTTGAGAGGATTTGAGGTTGTTTTGCATGTAAGTAAATAGTATGTGTGAGTTGGTTGCTAGTGGTTTTGTGGTTTTAGCTAAATGGAAAGCTTAAAGTGTAAGCTTTGTTTACACTTGTTATAACTTAGCTAACATGATGCCACATATGGTTGTGGTGTCATGTTAGTGCCGTCCCATGCTAGCTAGTGGGGTGGGACAATGTATTTTGTCCCATCTCACTAGTTTACGGGTATTCCTCGATTCTAGTTTTCTCGATTTGCGTGCCCTCGGGTCGTTTTACGAAAAACGTTTTTATAAATTATGAATCAACGTCACAAAACGAATCCAATAAAAATTGTCTCATCAAAAACGGAGTTCAAAAACGTAAATACGTAATCCTAAGGTTTCTGGTTTAGTCGTAAAGGACGCTAAATTATGCACGTAAGCCCAAATTTAAATCCGTAAATTGTGAGTTCGTCAACCAACACAAAAATAAGTTTCAAAATATTATACGAGAAAATATTTCACTACCTGAAAATGTTAGATTGTGACAGCTTTTCCTCCTAAAAGGGATCAACGTCCTCGTGATCCATTTCATTTGGATGCCCGTTTCTTATTGAAATCGAAGAGGTGCGGATATTTCTTCCACATTTCATCCTCTCGTTCCCAAGTATACTCCGGTCCATGCTTTGAATTCCATCGGATCTTGACAATAGGTATCCGACTTTGTTTCAGTTGCTTTACCTCACGATCCATAACCTCTATGGGCTCTTCGATAAAATGCAACTTCCCATCTATTCGAACCTTATCTAATGAAATTTTCTCATCACTCACTGCTAGACATTTCTTCAGATTAGATACATGGAATGTGTTGTGAACACCATGAAGTTCTGGGGGTAACTCTAGTTTGTATGCCACCGGACCTACTCTAGATAAAATCTTAAAGGGTCCAATATAACGGGGATTCAATTTCCATCGCTTTCCAAATCTGATAACGCCTTTCCATGGTGATACTTTCAACATTACTTGGTCACCCACTTTAAACTCCATTGGCTTCCGCCACACATCCGCGTAACTTTTCTGTCTACTACGAGCAGTCAACAACCTATTCTTAATCTGAACTATCATCTCCGTAGTCTCCCGGATCAATTCCGGTCCCATGAGCTGGGTATCCCCAACTTCACTCCAACATACAGGAGATCTACACTTCCTACCATACAAAGCTTCAAACGGTGCAGCCTTAATACTATAATGGTAACTATTGTTATACGAAAACTCTGCTAACAGCAAATGTTTATCCCAATTCTTACCAAAATCTAACACACAAGCTCTCAACATATCTTCTAGTGTTTGTACCGTCCTTTCACTCTGCCCATCAGTCTGGGGGTGATAAGCAGTGCTCATGTCGAGATTCGTTCCCAAAGATCTTTGGAGAGATTTCCAAAACTTCGATGCAAATCTAGGATCTCGATCTGAAATGATCGATACAGGCACTCTATGCTTGCATACAACATTATCAAGGTATATACGAGTCAGCTTCTCCAGTGAGAACTGCTCTTTAACCGGAATGAAGTGTGCTGATTTGGTCAGTCTATCGACAATAACCCAAATCGAGTTGTTTCCAGATGATGTTCTAGGAAGCTTGGTGATAAAGTCCATCGTAATTCGCTCCCACTTCCATTCAGGAATCTTTGGTTGTTGAAGTAGTCCTAATGGCTTTTGATGTTCAGCTTTGACTCTAGCACAAGTCAAGCATTAAAGAACATACATAGCTATGTCAGCTTTCATATTCGGCCACCAGTACAACTTCTTCAAATCATGGTACATCTTATCAGATCCCGGATGAATGGAATACTTAGATTTATGGGATTCTAACATAATCAAGTCTCTTAAGCCTCCAAACTTTGGTATCCACATACGACCTCTTAAGCATTTCACTCCATCAGCTCTAACCTCTAAAGGATCTCCTTCTCCTCGTAACCCTTCATTAACAAAATTTTCCTTCTTACAAGCTTCTATTTGCGCATTTCTAATTTGCTCAGGCAAATTATTGTGCACGGTCAAGACTAGAGAACATACCCTGATAGGCTCCGTATCTTTCCTACTTAACGCATCGGCAACAACATTGGCTTTTCCTGGGTGATATTTTATATCACAATCATAATCACTTAACAACTCTATCCATCTTCGTTTCGTCATGTTCAATTCCTTCTGGTCGAGAATATACTGTAGGCTTTTGTGATCGGTGAATACCGTACACTTGGTGCCACACAGATAATGTCTCCACAACCTAAGAGCAAAGACTACAGCTCCTAACTTAAGATCATGAGTGGTATAATTCTCCTCATTCTTCCTTAATTGCCTAGAAGCATAAGCTATCACTTTCTCTGCATCAAAACAGCTCCATAACCTCTAAGAGATGCATCACAATACACTACAAAATCTTCACTCCCGTCGGGTAATGATAAGATTGGCGCACTACATAATTTTTGCTTCAATGTCTGAAATGCTCCATCTTCATCACTTCCCCAAACGAAAGGTTTATTCTTCTGGGTAAGCTTAGTCAAGGGTTTAGCTATCAAAGAAAATTCTTTAATGAATCGCCTATAATAGCCAGCCAATCCTAAGAACTGTCGCACTTCCGTTGGCATTGTCGGTTCCGACCAATTCTTAATAGCTTCAACCTTTGTAGGATCAACATGAATTCCATCTTTGTTAATCACATGACCAAGAAATTTCACAGAATCTAACCAGAAATCACATTTCAAAAACTTAGCATACAACTTTTTATCCTTTAACAAATTCAAAACAATCCTTAAATGTTCTCTATGTTCATCTTCATTCTTAGAATAGATCAGAATATCGTCAATAAACACAATCACAAATTTATCCAAGTAGGGCTTGCACACTCGATTCATTAAATCCATGAAAACCACAGGTGCGTTAGTTAACCCAAATGGCATTACTTGAAATTCATAGTGTCCATATTAGTTCTAAATGCAGTTATAGGAATATCTTCTTCACGGACACGAAGTTGGTGATATCTTGACCGCAAATCTATCTTAGAATACACACTAGATCCTTGCAGTTGATCAAACAAATCATCAATCCTAGGTAAAGGATATCGATTTTTAATTGTCAACTTATTCAGTTCCCTATAATCAATGCACATACGGAAAGATCCATCCTTCTTCTTAACGAACAAGACTGGAGCTCCCCAAGGCGACGAGCTCGGTCGAATAAAACCTTTATCAGACAACTCCTTAAGTTGCTCAGATAACTCATTTAATTCAGAAGGGGCTAATCGGTAAGGCGCACGTGCCACCGGTGCAGCACCAGGAATTAAATCGATTCGAAACTCTACTTGCCTTATCGGTGGAAGTCCGGGTAAATCTTTAGGAAATACCTCAGGAAATTCACAAATAATAGGTACATCTTCCAATCGTTTCTCCCTAGACTCATTCCCGGTCACTTGAGCTAAGAATAACTCACAACCGTTCCTGATGTACTTTTGGACTTTAATACATGAAACGATCTTCAAACGGGATTCACCTCGACTACCATCAATTACTAACGTCCTATTCCTAAGAGGAATCTTAACTTTCTTCTCTCTACATAAAAAAGTAGCATTATTCAACGACAACCAATCCATACCAATAATAATATCAAAACTACCTAATTCTATCAACATCAAATCAATCGGAAAGGAATGGTTTAAGAGATTTAGAGAGCATCCTTCTAATAGCTTATTAGTTTTCACTAATTTACCATTAGCCAATTCCACCTCGTAACTGGTACTTATCTCAACAGGTTCAATGTCAATAAGGTCACTAAATTTAGTGGATACAAAGCTCCTATCAGCACCCGAATCGAATAAAGCAACATCATAATGATTGTTGAGTAAAAACGTACCGGTAACGACATTCGGATCCTCTTTCTTCACCTCAATTGTTCCAAGTTGATAGATACCACCCTGGGGGTTTCTTCCAGGTACAATCGCTTTCAACTTGGGGCATTCCGATTTCCTATGACCTTCTTCATTACAGTTGAAGCAAATGGTTCCCTTCTTACACCTTTCAACCTTGTGTCCAAGCTTTCCGCAATTTCGGCACTTCCAGCAGTCGCCAGCATGCCTCTTGTTGCCACACTTAGGACATCTATCATCGTTGTGCGGTGTGTTGTATGTAAGAGCATTTGCATTCCCCTTTCTCTGGTTCTGTCGGCGATTGAAATTCTTCCTATTGTCACCTCTATCTACACGATCACCGTCTCCCTTTCTTTTCTCACCAACACGGGCTTCATCTTCCCTATCCTGAATTATCTGTCCAATAAGTTGGTAAGCCATTCGAACAGCATCATCAATGGTCAGTGGTTTAGATGATGTCACGTCCCCCCGGATATTCCTGGTCAACCATTTAATATATTGCTCAATTCGGATCTCTTCGGGTTCAACCAATCGAGGTCATAGAAAGGCCAACTCATGGAATCGGTTCGTGTAACTATCAATGTCCACACCTTTCATTCTCAAATGAATCAACTCTTGTTCTAACCTAATAATCACACTACGAGGACAAAACTCCAAAGTCATCCACTTCTTAATTTCAGCCCAAGGAGTAGCATTAGCAGCATCAAGACCCATGAAAGCAATTCTCCCGTTCCACCAAGTCAACGCACGACCTTTAAGAGTAGCCATAGCAAAAGTCACCTTATCTTCCTCCTTACACTTACTAATCCGAAACACCGACTCAATCTTCTCGATCCACTGGCTTAATCCTACAACACCTTCAGTTCCAATAAAAGGTAGAGGTTCACACTTCATGAACGTCTGTTAGAAATACGTTTTTACGTATATTAGAAGTATCGGTCACTCCACAATATTATTAATGTTGTAATAGCTCGTAGTTAGTGTTACTTATTAAGTTAAGTAAGAAACCGGCCCATGGGCTTGTCATGGGCCGGCCCAAGCCCAAATAAGGGCCTAGGATATAAATACCCCTTTCCACCATGGAAAGGGGTTGGTTGTTGTTCAATTTCTTGTTCTCACTTGAATAAAAAGACACATAGTTTTCTCTCACTTTCTCTCTCTAGTTTCTCTCTCTAGAAAACATCAACCCACTTCATAGATTCATAGGTTATCAAGATTCTACATTTGGTATCAGAGCTATGGGGTGATTTAAGGTAATGATTTGTGTTGTTTTTTAGTTTTTGATTGTATTAGTGTTCTTTAAGAAGATCTATCTTGATTCTTGGAGTTTTTGGTGTTTTTGTGATTGGGATTAGTAGATAAGTATTGGTTTTTACTTATTATTGTAGAAATCACAAAACGTTTTGGGTTATTTGGTAAAAATCTGGGTTTAATCTTCATTTTTGATCGACTGTTCATACTCGAAACAAGTTTCTGTTTACCCAGCAAAGTTCCGAACCAAAAACATCCGGATCAAAAAGTTCTGGATCAACAAAAGTTCCGGACCAAAAAGTTCCGAACCAAAAGTTCCGGATCAAGGAAAGTTCGGAACCAAAAGTTCCGGATCAAGGAAAGTTCCGGATCAAGGAAAAAGTTCCGGATCAAGGGAAAGTTCCGGATCAAAGAAAGTTCCGGATCAAGGAAAAAGTTCCGAATCAAGGGAAAGTTCCGGATCAAGGAAAGTTCCGGATCAAGGGAAAAGTTCCGGATCAAGGAAAGTTCCGGATCAAGTCTTCCGAACCAAAAGTTCCGAATCAAGGATTTCCAAGCCAAAATCTTCCGAATCAACACTTCCGAATCAACAAAAGTTCCGAATCAAGGGTTATTTTACTTGTTTTTTCGACGATTTTTTAGAGGATTTAATCTTGGTTTCTTACAACAAAAACTCAACACAATTCACAAGCTTTACTTCACTGCTCGATCAATCGATAATCTTTGTCTCTTTGAAGTGAACAAAATGAATCCGAATTCAGTAATGCCTCAGATGACATCACTTACGGATATTTTTGTCATTACGGGAACGGATAATCGCCCGCCAATGCTCATCAAAGAAGTTTTTGAAGCATGGCTAGGCCGGATGATGTCTTACCTTAAGGGAAAACCGGTATATGGGAGGCTTATGGTCAAGTCAATTTTAAATGGTCCACTTGACTATGGTACCATCGTGGTTAACAACGTGACTCGACCAAGGGAGTTTGAAGAACTTACACCAGCTCAACAACTTCTTGCCGATGCAGACGAAAAGGCTCTTCAAACCATTCTCCAATCTCTTCCACATGACATCTATCGAATGGTAAGTCAGTATACGGTGGCAAAGGATTTATGGGAACGTCTAAAGGTGTTTCTACAAGGTACGTCTCTTACCAAACAGGAAAGGGAATGTCAGTTGTATGATCTGTTTGATAGATTCACGTACAACCCAGGGGAAACGCTTCACGACTATTACTTCAGATTCACTACTCTCATGAATGATCTGAATGTATACAATCTTGTGATTGCTCCATTCCAGGTTAACACCAAGTTTTTAAATACTTTACCTCAAGCTGAATGGGGTGAGTATATTACCAATGTTAAGTTAACCAGGGATTTGCATAAGTGCAATTTGGATCAACTATATGCTTTTCTTCAGCAGCATGAGAAACATGTGATCATGCACCGTTCGCCTCGAGGTATGTACCCTGATTCCTTAGCTTTGATGGCGAATCAACCAAGCTTGTCACACAACAACACTCCTTATATCTTGGGACATCAAGCCTATCATCCATCACCTTACATGACACCAACCTTCCCCCAATACTCGATTCTACCGCAACCACCCACCTCACATCAGCAACAATATCGGTTCAATGCACCTTCATCACACTATGCTTCACAACATCACCCAGCAAGCATTGCACCTTATGCTCAGTCTTCATATTCTTCTTATCAAGAGAATGCAACATATCCAACAAGCTACCCTGAACACATGAGTATTCCTTCTAGTGATTATACAGCTCAACAAGACCAAGCAATGTATTGTGATGATGATGAAGTCCCCATTCCTGTGTTCAAACAAGGAACTGACCCAGTTGAAGTGTTAACCACTATGTCTGCTTATCTCACAAGGACTTTAAGCAAACGAGGATTTAGAGGACAAGCTCCTACCAACAATCAGTTGAGGAATTCATCCAATTCTCGCCAACAAGCTACTATTGAGAATGGCAGGGTAATGGTTCAACCTATTCAACCTTATCAGGGGAGACCTACTACATCAACCACAAATGCTCGCACGGTCAATCCTGCTCCAATGGTCAACACTCCTCCACGGGAAAATTCCACAGGCAAGTTGAGAATGATTACATGCTACAACTGCTAGGAAGAAGGGTACATGTACAGGGATTGCAAGAAACCCAAGAGGAGAAGGGATGGTCAATGGTTTGCAGAAAAGATTTATCTGCTGAATGCTCAGGCACAAGGAAGGGAACTTGATGAAGAGGAGCTTGCATTTCTTGCTGATCCAGGGATTGCTGAACAAGACGTTGTCACCATACAGAATGCAGCATACCAAGCAGACGATCTTGATGCGTATGACTCAGACTGTGATGAATTTCAATCTGCAAAGGCAGCTCTTATGGCAACTATCTCCAGCTTAGGGCCAGAAAAGAGATCTGAGGTACTTATTAATACCACTGATAATACCACTGATGCTAGTATTCAACCACATCAAGTTGTGCAAGAGAGTGTTGATTCGAATGAGTCTTCGGTGGTGAGTCTTTCAAATGAGGAGACAATCAATGATAGTAATATCAATGTGAGTCCTCAGACTTTGAGTGAATCACAACCGGGAGCCATTTCGCATACGCATACTCCTGCTCAACCAGATTTGGTCATGGTTCCTGCTACATTACTTAGCCAAATGAATGCTGCACTCTTAGAAACCCTAGCTAAGAATAAGAATTTGTCTGAAGAGCTTGCCTTAAGCAACGAGAAAGTTCACACTTTGGAATTAGTGCCTGATGAGACGGATTTTATACATGGTCTCATCGTCCATATTGGGCTTAAAATGCATTAAATATCATTAAAATACCCAAATATATGCTTGTGTTTGTTGCTTGTGTATTTTAGGTACGGATATTGAGAAAATGACAAAAGATCACAAGAATCAGGCAAAAACGAACACGGGAAACGAAACCGCACGATGAACCAAGCCCTAATGAAGAATTTTCCAAAGAAAACCCTTGAAGATTTGAAGAATATTGAAGATTGGTCCTCCAACTTTGAAGAATTGACACTTTATACCCTTGTATCTTCATAATTACAAGTTTGGTCCCTAAAGTTTGTCAACATTACAAAAAGGACCCTTAACTTTGAAGAATTGGCAAATTTAGTCCCTCAACAAAACTAAATTGTCAATAATGGTCCTCCAAGAAGTCAACAAACAAGTCAAAGACCTTGAAGTTTGAAGACATTACAAGAATGGCCCTTGAAGAATAAAATTTGTGCATAAAAAGCCCTTTAAACAAGTTTTGAAAATCATTGTGCCAAAATTGACAAATGCTTGAAAGTTATAACAAAGGAAGAAGGAGTATAAATCTGTTAAGCTTGGAATGAAAACATTATGGGAGTTCAGGGACCAAACTGGGCAGACATGGAAAGATCACCCACCACTCACCAGCCAACACCTCATCACCCCAACCAATCACACTCTTCCATCTCACCCTCCTTCTCCACGTCACCTTCCACAACCAGCTTTTTAAATAAGCCAAGTCAAATCCCCCAGTCAAACCATTTTTTCCCACTAAAACACAAATTTAAAAAGTTAATCCCCCTTTTCAGATTAAACGACTCCCTAATCCTACATAAACCCTAATCCCCCCCAGTCACAATCAAGAGAATAACAAAGGGTTTTGACCCAATTATTTCCAGATCCTTGATTTACCAAACCCTAATCCTATCCCACCTTCCAAAAAGTGTCACCCTCAACCCCATGTGTCTCTCCAAACCTCCCCTGCCCCACCTTTTGGCTCCAAGACAAAATCAGTACAGGGAATCGACGAATGAGAAGGAATGCTTACTTTTTACAACTTAATTGGGTGGCCAAGATCATTTCATACAGCTGGCATTCAACAAACAGCCAAGAATCATCACATGTTTTCTTAGCAAAATTCAAAAATCAGGCATCAAATTGGCATATTCCAGGAATCATCCAAGGGCAAAGAAGGAAGATCATACATTAGGGTTTAGCATTTTTTTCAGCTTTCTAGAAGTAATGTAAGGCTATAAAAAGCCATAGGGACTTAGCACATTTTTCTTGAGCTTTTCTTTTCTCCTTGTTCATGGCCTTGTAAATCCGTTTTATATTATAAAATTGGTATTGAGTTACTGAAGAGAAAGAGATTAGCCCCTTTTACATTCTTGCATTTTAAGTTTCAAGTTCAAGTTCAATCTTTTTAGTTTCTGTTTTAACTCAGGCTTTTAAATTTCTGAAATTTGGTCCAAGGGCTTAAAGCTGATATCATAGGCCTGATAATCTTGTAGATTATCAAGTTTATGTGAGGAATTAAGCTTTTGTTGATTTAATGGTTAGTAACATTCAAAAGTAAAAAAAAAGAGAAATCAGTTTATCTTTATTTTATAAAAATAAGCCACAAACAGCTTAATCAATAAGCTTGTTTGGTAGCTTATTTTATTTGTGAACACTTGACCTTTGTGATTTACCCTTTTCTTAGCAGGATTTCATTCCATCCACCTAGAAGACATAGGGTGTGTGTGTCAACAGTGACCACCACCCCCCTCTCTTCCTTGCTTTTCACTCAAGATTCAACACAAGCCTGGGCTTGTGGGAGGTGGATTATCAGCCACTGTTGGGCTTGGAAGTAAGCCCAACAAGGTACCTTACTGTTTTCTATTTCATTTTTTTTAAGTTTTCTGAAATTTATGAGATTTTTGTGGAAAATGCATGAATGGTGTTTTTGTGTTCATTTATTTGCTTGATATTGCTTTGGTTGATGTGTTGTGCATGTTAGTGTTGGTAGAAATCAGTTTGGAGTTGTTTAGGATAGGCTTTGTTTGAAAAAAATGCATAATCAGATATAAGGGTGTGTTTGGGTTTGCATGTTAGTTAAGAGCTTTGAAAGATTGTGAGTTTTAAAACATGTTAGATACATTTCTTTGGTGATATATAGGTAGAGTGTAGCTTTGTTATCTGTTTTGTAGAAGTTTGGAACTCCATTGCATGCTAAAAAGTGGAAAATATAGCTATAATCCAGTGACTGCATTGAGTTCATGCTTTTGTGAGAAATTTGCCTTCCAATCTTGTTAATCTGTTAGTGTTAGGATTATATAGGATTTGTGACTGCTTACTTATCATTTGGTGAACCTGTGTGCATATCATGAGCATTTGAATTTCATTTGAGAGCAAGTAATCAAGCATTAACACCCCCAGACCTAGCATATTTACATTAGTAACTTCATTTGCTACCTGAGCTTATTTTTGTTGTGATTTGGAGTGTGTTGCTTATTTTTGCTTGCTTTTGACTCCTTGTACTCCAAAGAGTACAAGGGTGCCATTGTATCCAACAAACATCACCAAAATCTCACAAACAAGTCCTCTTGTTCCATCATTCACTTGTGAAAATATCACTTGTGCCTTGTGTTCTTGAAACATACCTGGGCACGTTTTTTTGATCCATCTAGCTTAATCTTGTTTAAATTTAAGTTGTGTTTGTATTTTTGTGACTTCATAAGGTTACTGGATTGAGTTTAAAAGTAAAAAAAAAAAAAAAAAAAAAATTGTAAAAAGCATACCCCGCCTGGACTCGAACACGGGACCCCTCGTTGGGGGAGTGTGCGTGTTTACCAGTGATCTATATAGCTTTTTATGTTTACACTTCATTTCAATATATACTTAAGCAGTTTTTGTTTTGGGTTATCTTAAATAAGCCGTAGGTTATTTGGTTCTATTTAGCTTATTTAAGTAGCTTATTTGGCCAGGCTTATTTTTCCTAGGATCTTATTTAGTTTTCAGACTTTTCTGTTTAAAAAATTTTATTTTTCCCTTTATTTAATTATTTATTAGGATTATTTTAGTATTTAATTTTAGAAAGTGTATTAAAAATAGTAAAAGTTATTTTAAAAATCCAGAAAAATAGTTTTTAGGTTTTAATTAAGTTATTTGAGGTTTACATTTAAAAAAGTTTTCAAAAAGTCTTATTTTTAATTTTATTTAATTTTAGGGTTTTTTAGACAACTTTAAAAATTAATTTAAAATTAATAAAAAGGCTTTAGGAAATTTAACTTGCATTTTTATCTTAGTTAGAATATTTAGGATTTTTGAGAATTTTTTAGAATTTATATTTAAACTTTTTATTTTTTGGAATATTTTAATATTATTTTATTAAGAAAAATTCAAAGTTTAATTTTTAACTTTTTTTCATTTTTCCTAGATTCTAGACATTAAATTAGGAACTTTTTCACTTTCCAAATATTTTTTAGGCTTTTCATTTAATTTTTAGAATTAATTTAAGAATTAATAGATTTTAATAGTTTTTAAGTGTTTAAAAATAGTTTAATTTGGTTTTAAAATTTTAAAAAATAGTTTTTAGCTTAATTAGGATATTTTTGAGGTTTACAAACTATAAAATCTTGTTTAGGGCTTTTTAATAATTAAAAGTGATTTTTAGGGCTTTAATTAGCATTAAAAAGTCATTATTTAATTAATTAAAAGGTTTTAGCAAGTTTGGATTTTTTCTAAACTCTTAGAATATTATTGGGGATTTTTAGTAATTTTTAGGAATTTTTAGGTTAAAATTTTAATTTTGTCACTATTTACGGTTTTACGTTTACGCCTTTTTCGTCGTAGTTTAATTCATTTTCGTAACCGCCTTTCTCTTCTAATCCCATTTCTTTCTCAATCAATATAATCACAAACATTAATCAACTCTTAACACAACGCACTTGCCTCCTCGAGAACGAACTTGAACTTAATTGGTCATTAGTGCTTGGTTTTCCTAAACCGACACTTAATACTTGCCACTTTTGTCATCCTTTTCCTAAAGGGTACAAAAAAACACTACATCATTTTGGCGCCGCTGCCGGGGAGGCGTGTTATGTTTTGATTGAACCATTGTTGTTTTTATTAGCCATAAAAGTATTTGTATTAATAGCACTCTATTAATACGTATTATCGTTTTTCGGTTTTTGTGTGAATATTATTACTATATTGTATACGTAGAACAATAAATTCACAAGTACTCCAAATACGTGAGCAATCACAACCTTGATTCGGGATTTCATCACTCGATCATTGTATTCGAATCTCAAACCAAAGAAAAAAGGCAAAAATAGATAAATACTTTCGTGAAGCTTGATTTTGATAATACAAACTATAAGGTGGGTATAAGGCGGTTGTATTTCACGACCTAAAGGAAAAAGGCTCTTAAGTGCTTCGCGCCGCCTCGTTTCCTCCGCTTGCTTGTGCGTATTTTGATTTTGAAAGCTAATCGAGGGTTTCGCCGCCCAAAGTATTATTAAGTATCATATATATTTTCTTGGTTTCTATTGATTAAACCCTCTTGAACGATTTGGTGTTCCACCATCGTTCTAAAGTCATCGAAGGCGTTCACTTCACGTGATCGTTTTCATTCCTTGAGGCTTCTTTAATCGAGAGATTTGATTAAGGAGGAGATTTGTAGATTTGTGTCTACTAATACATTACAAAAATCCAAAAAAAGTAAAAACAATCAAAAACCACAAAAAATTTGAAAAAGTAATAACACCAAAAAGAATCTTCTTTGCTCGCCTTCTCGTTGTACGTGACGTTTATGCAAACTCGCTCTAAAGCAAGACGTGCTAGTAAGCGAAGAAACAAATCACTCACTCCTACTAGTGAGGACTCTCCTATTGACGAACCCATTGTAGTGAAAGAAGCACCCATGGCTAATCGAACTATGATGGAGTTGCTTCAAGCACCCACCGAGGGTTATGGAGAAGCAATTGTGATTCCCGCTATCCTTGCGGAGAATTTTGAGGTTAAGACGGGTTTGTTGTCCATGATTCAAAACAACAAGTTTCGAGGAGACGAAAAGGACAACCCTCATAACCACATTCGCCAATTTAATCGTCTCACCGCCACATGCAAGTTTAAGGATGTTTCAAACGACTCGATTAAGATGATGCTTTTTCCGTATTCCTTAGCGGGGCCCGCAAAAATTTGGTTAGAGAAAGAGCCACCCAATTCTATATTGACGTGGAAGGATCTCGTTTCAAAATTCGTGAACCAATTTTTTCCGCCCTCTAAGACTACGCACTTGAAAACGAGATTTCAAAGTTTTCGCAAGAGTATAATGAGAGTTTTTCAACGGCTTGGAATAGATTTAAGGAAATGTTGCACGAATGTCCTCATCATGATTTTTTCGACTTGCATCAAATAGACACGTTTTACAATCGCTTGAACGATCATGAGCGTGATTATCTTAATGCCGCCGCGGGTGGTAATTTTTTGTGTAAGAAGGTCGAGGAAGCATTGTTAATCATTGAGAATAGGTCTAAGGTGTATAGTCCTCGTAGCACATCGAGTGTTCGAAAGACTTCGTCTTCATCTTCACCTAGTTTGTCACACACCGTTGATGCTTGCCAAGCCGAGGCTAATTTGGAAAACAAAATTTTTGATATAGTGAAAGGCTTGTTAGTTGAGTTTAAAGTTGGTGAACAACCCGCTTCCGCTACGATTAAAGCGGTTGAGGTTTCTTGTATGTATTGTGGTGGAGCTCACGATTATTCCGAGTGCATTACCAACGGTGGTAACACTTCGAGTGCCTTCGCGGCCGCGGGAACTTATAACCAAAACGGTCAAGTTCCTCGCACTAATCAATTGACTCCACCGGGTTTTTCACCAAATCAAAATGCTAACAATTATCGAAACAATCAAGTTGGTTACCAAAGCAATCAAAGGAACAATTTTAAGGGTAATAACAACTATGGGAATCAAGGGAGTAGTAGTAGTAGCCAATTGCAAAATCAAAATCAAAACCGTAATTTTCAAAACACGAGTCAAGGTCTTCAAAATGCTCACACTAAAGAACTTCCAATGGACTTTTTGAATTACGCTACTTCAAATGATAAGATTTTGGAAAACATTCAAGAGCAATTGGCTAGTCAAGCTAGGGACACGGCTAAGAACACCAAGGAATTAGCTAATTTTGTTAAGGAAAATCTAGCCATGAGAAATGAATTGAAAAATGATTTTGCTAACCAAATTCGAGGTCAAAACAACAAAATGGAGCAAAGTCATGCTAGGCTTGAACAAAGAATTGACCAAAAAGCCGCTAGTCAAGATTTGAAGTTTAATGGTTTTGATGTTAAGCTTAATGCCATCTTAGAAGCCGTCATGGGGAACAAAGCCTCTACTTCGGGTAGTTTACCTAGTAACACCGTTTCAAACCCGAAGGGAGAGATGAAAGTGATTACCACACGAAGTGGTAAGATACTTAAAGAACCGACTCCTCAACCAATTACTCCAACGGTGGAGGAAATTGAGGAAGAACCCGAGGTGGTGGTCGAAAAGGAGCATATTTCAATCCCACAAAGTACCGCTCATGCCACACCTACGGTTGACCCATCACCCATATTGGAACCCGAGATTCCAAAGGCTATGCCTATGCCCCAACCCACACCACCCTTGCCTTACCCATCGAGACTTAGGAAGGAGAAACGACAAGAGCGCGACAACTACCAATTCGAGCTTTTTATGAAAATGTTTCGTGATTTGCATTTTAATGTGAGTTTCGCCGATGCTTTGGTCATGATGCCTCGATTTGCCGCTAACTTTAAGAGTATGTTGAACAACAAGGAGAAATTACACCAAATGTCTAGTTGTTCGTCGGTTTATCTTAATCGTATACCTCAAAAAGTCGGTGATCCCGGTAAATTTTTGATCCCTTGTGCCATTCAAGATATGGAAGAATGCTATGCCTTGGCTGATCTTGGTGCTAGCATTAACTTGATGCCACTTGCAATCTACAAGTCGCTCAATCTTCCTAATCTTACTCCTTCACGAATGTCTATTGAGTTGGCCGACCATTCCACGATTCTTGCATGTGGTTTGGCGGAAGACGTTTTTGTGAAAGTGGGGAAGTTCTACTATCCCGTAGACTTTATTGTTGTTGACATCCCCACGGATCCTCAAGTTCCTCTTATTTTAGGTCGTTCGTTTTTAGATACGTCTATGGCTTTAATTGATGTGCATGCTAGAAAGATCACCTTACGTTTCAACGACGAGGAACTTGTTATAAACGCAACTCAAAATTCTCAACTTTCTCATGTTTATTCCGTTGCTACCATAAACCTCGTTGATATGATCGACGTGGTTTGCGAGGAATTTTCACAAGAAGTTTTAGGGTTTGGTGATGAAGAAACTAGTGGCAATCCCACTATGTTAGATCCAATTCTTGATAATTCGACACCAACCTTCACTCCTTTCGAAGGTGGTGGTTTTACGTTGGAAGAATTCGATGTTCCACGTACTTGTGACGAAGACCTCGACAACGATGAGGACTTCTCGATTATCAAGGATTTTCTCAACGATTTCCCATTTCCTCCACCCGAGGAGGTTATGAGTATCGAGCCCAAATCTTCACTTAAGGAACCACCTATTCTCGAGTTGAAAGATTTACCTCCTCACCTCGAATATGTCTATTTGGAGGAGGACGATAAGTTGCCGGTTATTATTGCGAAGGAACTTTCGGATGATGAAAAAACCGCACTTGTCGATGTTCTTAAGGATCACAAAGGGGCGATTGCGTGGAAGTTATCCGACATTAAGGGAATCGATCCCAAATTTTGTACACACAAAATATTAATGGAGGAGGATTTCAAGCCCACAATCCAAAGTCAAAGGAGGGTGAACCCCAAAATTCACGACGTCATCAAAAAGGAGGTCCTTAAACTCCTTGACGCGGGAATGATTTACCCTATTTCTGATAGCCCTTGGGTGAGTCCTATTTATTGTGTCCCTAAAAAGGGAGGGATGACCGTTGTGCCAAACGATGCCAACGAGTTGATTCCCACTAGACTCGTGACCGGATGGAGAGTGTGCATTGACTATCGTAAGTTGAATGAAGCCACTCGAAAAGACCATTTTCCCTTGCCCTTCATGGACCAAATGTTGGAGCGTCTTGCGGGAAACGATTTCTATTGTTTTTTAGATGGTTTTTCCGGTTACTTCCAAATTCCCATCGATCCTCGTGATCAAGAATAAACTACGTTTACGTGTCCATATGGAACGTTTGCCTATCGTAGAATGCCATTTGGACTTTGTAATGCACCGGGAACTTTTCAACGATGCATGATGGCTATTTTTCATGATATGATCGAGAAGACGATGGAAGTCTTCATGGATGACTTTTCCGTGTTTGGTGATTCCTTTACTTCGTGTTTGTCGAACCTTGAGAGAATGTTAAAACGTTGTGAGGAAACCAACCTTGTGCTCAATTGGGAAAAGTGTCATTTTATGGTTAAGAGTGGAATCGTCTTAGGGCACAAGGTCTCGAAAGCGGGGATTGAGGTAGATCTAGCTAAGGTAGACGTCAACGCCAAATTACCTCATCCCAAAACCGTCAAGGGAGTTAGGAGTTTCCTAGGCCACGCGGGCTTTTATCGACGATTCATCAAGGATTTCTTGAAGATTTCTCGACCCATTACACATCTTCTTGAAAAAGAGGCACGTTTTGTCTTTGACGAAGATTGTGTACGACCCTTTGAGATCCTTAAGAGGAAACTTACCGAAGCTCCCATTCTTGTTGCTCCAAATTGGAACCTCCCCTTTGAACTTATGTGTGATGCAAGTGATTACGCTATTGGGGCCGTTTTGGGGCAACGTCATGATAAGCACTTCTTGCCTATCCACTATGCTAGCAAGACGATGACCGAGGCTCAACTTAAATACACTACAACGGAAAAGGAGTTCCTTGCCGTGGTGTATGCATTTGAGAAATTCCGACCTTATCTCGTCTTCACGAAATGCATAGTGTATACGGACCATTCGGCTATCAAGTATCTCATGGCTAAACAAGATGCAAAGCCGAGATTACTTCGTTGGATTCTCCTCCTTCAAGAATTTGATCACAAAATCGTTGACAAAAAAGGAGCCGAGAATCTAGCGGCCGATCATCTCTCTCGTTTGGAAGATCCCCACCAAAGTGTTTACGAGCCCAAGGAAATCACCGAAACATTTCCGCTCGAGACACTTGGTGTAGTGAATTCCAAACTTGATTCTTCTACCCCATGGTTTGCGGATTTTGCAAATTACCATGCGGGTAACTTCATTATTAAGGGTATGACAACTCAAGAAAAACGAAAATTCTTTCGTGATGTCAAGTTATATTTTTGGAACGACCCTTACTTGTTTCGAACGTGTGCGGATCAAATCATCCGACGTTGTGTATTTGGCACCGAAGCTTCTAACATCCTTAGAGCTTGCCATGAGGGACCCAGGGGTTGTCACCACGGTGCTAATCTCACGGCTAAAAAGGTGTTTGATGTCGGCTTCTTTTGGCCTACTATTTACCGAGATGCACAAGATCTTGTGAAGTCGTGTGATGCATGCCAACGACAAGGAAAAGCCTCACAAAAAGATGAAATGCCACAAAATATCATTCAAGTATGTGAGATCTTTGACGTTTGGGGCATAGACTTTATGGGGCCGTTCCCATCATCTCGTGGTAATAAGTACATTCTCGTTGCGGTTGACTACCTTTCTAAGTGGGTGGAGGCGAAGGCCTTGCCCACTAATGATGCTCGTGTGGTAGTTAAGTTCTTGAAAAGTTTGTTTGCTAGGTTTGGAACCCCTCGTGCTATCATAAGCGATCGTGGAACCCATTTTTGTAATGACCAATTTGAAAGGGTTCTAAGGAAATATGGGGTTACACATCGTCTTTCTACGGCTTATCACCCACAAACGAGTGGGCAAGTCGAGGTTTCAAACCGAGCATTGAAGAGGATCTTGGAGAGATCCGTGGGGGAAAACCGACAATCTTGGTCGGATAAGTTAGACGATGCTTTATGGGCCTTTAGGACCGCTCATAAGACACCCATTGGGTGCACTCCCTATAAGCTTGTGTATGGAAAGAATTGTCATTTGCCTATCGAGTTAGAACACAAGGCTTATTGGGCCCTAAAGCATTGTAATGATGATATGGAGACCGCGGGAAAACACCAGAAAATGCAATTAAATGAATTGGATGAATTAAGGGATATTGCTTATGAAAATTCATTGATTTATAAAGAAAAAACTAAAAAGTTGCATGATTCAAAAATTAAAAACCGGGTTTTTAACATTGGGGATCAAGTTTTACTTTTAATTCAAGATTAAAAATCTTTTCCGGTAAATTGAAATCCCGTTGGTCCGGTCCATTCACCGTGACTCAAGTATTTCCGTATGGGACCATCGAGCTAGCTCAAGATGATGGTCCTAACTTCAAGGTGAATGGACATAGGTTGAAGCACTACTTTGGCGGGGAAGTTCCATCCTTGAACTACCTCGACCAAATCACTTTCCCCAATGATAATTAGTATTGAGGGGATCGAGTCGAGCTCATGACTCGGTAATCAAAAACGAGGTGCCTCGTGGGGGAGTCCCATGCTTATCCTATGTACGTATTATCGCTTTCTTAGTCTAATGTAGCTTACGTGTGGGGATTTGTGCCCTTCCAACCTTTGTTCCGTGGTTTTTTGTGATATGTGGTTTTTAGATCATGATCTTCACGATTGGAGCCTCTCGTGTTCGTTTTATGGGAGCACTCGATCGTTTGCTTTGGAGACATTTCTCAATATCCATGATATATCCTTTGATGTTCTAACCTTAGGTTTTTAGCACACTTCATAAACGGCTATTAATTTAATGGTTACACCCTTTCCATGCTAGATTAGGCATTCGACTACGTCTCTAGTATGGGGGTGTTTCTACCCCTAGACTTGAAACATTGAGGACAATGTTTAACTTTAGTATGGGGGGGTGAATAGATACTTTCCTTGCCAAACCTTCACGCTTTCCAAAGTTTATCGTTTTGTTTATCGTTTTGTTGCAAAATAAGGCTAAAAATGGCCAAATTTTAAAGTTTTTCTCATGTTTTATAAGTGTTTGAAGACACGAATGTAGATTTTCCGATGGCGAGAATAAGAGTAATTTTTTACTCGACCGTGCGTGTTGAGCACTTAGCTTTGATTCCTTAACTACACATTAGTCTAAGTCTCTTAAATGAGGACGAGAAATGATAGAGTTAATTATAAGTTACTAAACGTAGAGTACTCGTATTCTTTCAAAAACTCATGTGTTCTCGTTGTTTGCTTATTCTCCCTTCGCTTGTAAATATTTTTTGCTTAATAAATATTGACTTAGCGGTTTAGTTAGGATTGTTGGGTTTCTAATCTTTTCTAGTAGCTTCCGTGTAATTAAATTGGGAAGACATTAAGGTATCGCCAGCGTCACGGTTTTGAAGTATTGGCACCCTAATAATCGAAAGCTTCACCCAATAATAAGATTTCAAGTGCTCACCTAAATCTAGCAAACAATTTGAAGCCTCACAAGGCCTAAAATCTATGCAAAAATTGAAAGTGAATCAAGCCTTAATCTTCGAAGCTTTAAAGATCCAAAATTCGCCTTAGCGTGAGGATATACGTCTTTGGCTAATAAAACCACCGATGAGGCGGATAATAAAAGGCAAGGCAAGACCGAAGTCATAATAAAAGCTTCATGGCGAAGTTGAATAAAAGATGGAGGTAAACCAAAGATAATAAGGCCCTTCCGTTAGGGGGCGTATAAAAGTCTTGGTAATAAGTCTCATGTTCAAAACCGTTATAAAACCGTGTTTATCGATTCTTCTTGTCAACTTAATTTTTTAACATCGTTGTCTATTAGAAGGGGTTATTGATTTGATGGTCTTAGTTACACCGTTAGGACTCTATTTTTAGATCTAAATCTCTATTATCGCATAAGTCAAACGATGTATCCTCGTGAAACATTCAAGACAAAATAAAATATAAGAGATACAACTTAGGAATAATGGGAGAATAAGTACGTGATTAGGGCATATGAGTAGTGTTAGCATTACTAACTTATAATGACAATGATCTCGTTGCACGCTTAGCATGGAATTGGAGTGAAAATCGAGGACGATGAAATTATTTCTAACGAAGCATTCACTTGTTCTTATTCTATGAACCTAAACGTCCCATTTTGCGATGAAAATCATACATTATGTCTATAACACAAGTAGTAATAGTAGTAGTGTAGTTAGTTTATCATTCAATAAAGTGAATAAAATGAATTTTGGAGATGCTTTGATACTTTATTCTAGCATTGCGTGAGGGCACGGCAATGGTTTAGTATGGGGGAGTGATGAGACGGCTTTTATACATGGTCTCATCGTCCATATTAGGCTTAAAATGCATTAAATATCATTAAAATACCCAAATATATGCTTGTGTTTGTTGCTTGTGTATTTTAGGTACGGATATTGAGAAAATGACAAAAGATCACAAGAATCAGGCAAAAACGAACACGGGAAACGAAACCGCACGATGAACCAAGCCCTAATGAATAATTTTCCAAAGAAAACCCTTGAAGATTTGAAGAATATTAAAGATTGGTCCTCCAACTTTGAAGAATTGACACTTTATACCTTTGTATCTTCATAATTACAAGTTTGGTCCCTAAAGTTTGTCAAAATTACAAAAAGGACCCTTAACTTTGAAGAATTGGCAAATTTAGTCCCTCAACAAAACTAAATTGTCAATAATGGTCCTCCAAGAAGTCAACAAACAAGTCAAAGACCTTGAAGTTTGAAGACATTACAAGAATGGCCCTTGAAGAATACAATTTGTGCATAAAAAGCCCTTTAAACAAGTTTTGAAAATCATTGTGCCAAAATTGACAAATGCTTGAAAGTTATAACAAAGGAAGAAGGAGTATAAATCTGTTAAGCTTGGAATGAAAACATTATGGGAGTTCAGGGACCAAACTGCGCAGACATGGAAAGATCACCCACCACTCACCAGCCAACACCTCATCACCCCAACCAATCACACTCTTCCATCTCACCCTCCTTCTCCACGTCACCTTCCACCACCAGCTTTTTAAATAAGCCAAGTCAAATCCCCCAGTCCAACCATTTTTTCCCACTAAAACACAAATTTAAAAAGTTAATCCCCCTTTTCAGATTAAACGACTCCCTAATCCTACATAAACCCTAATCCCCCCCAGTCACAATCAAGAGAATAACAAAGGGTTTTGACCCAATTATTTCCAGATCCTTGATTTACCAAAACCTAATCCTATCCCACCTTCCAAAAAGTGTCACCCTCAACCCCATGTGTCTCTCCAAACCTCCCCTGCCCCACCTTTTGGCTCCAAGACAAAATCAGTACAGGGAATCAACGAATGAGAAGGAATGCTTACTTTTTACAACTTAATTGGGTGGCCAAGATCATTTCATACAGCTGGCATTCAACAAACAGGCAAGAATCATCACATGTTTTCTGAGCAAAATTCAAAAATCGGGCATCAAATTGGCATATTCCAGGAATCATCCAAGGGCAAAGAAGGAAGATCATACATTAGGGTTTAGCATTTTTTTCAGCTTTCTAGAAGTAATGTAAGGCTATAAAAAGCCATAGGAACTTAGCACATTTTTCTTGAGCTTTTCTTTTCTCCTTGTTCATGGCCTTGTAAATCCGTTTTATATTATAAAATTGGTATTGAGTTACTGAAGAGAAAGAGATTAGCCCCTTTTACATTCTTGCATTTTAAGTTTCAAGTTCAAGTTCAATCTTTTTAGTTTCTGTTTTAACTCAGGCTTTTAAATTTCTGAAATTTGGTCCAAGGGCTTAAAGCTGATATCATAGGCCTGATAATCTTGTAGATTATCAAGTTTATGTGAGGAATTAAGCTTTTGTTGATTTAATGGTTAGTAACATTCAAAAGTAAAAAAAAAAAAACTCGTTTATCTTTATTTTATAAAAATAAGCCACAAACAGCTTAATCAATAAGCTTGTTTGGTAGCTTATTTTATTTGTGAACACTTGACCTTTGTGATTTACCCTTTTCTTAGCAGGATTTCATTCCATCCACCTAGAAGACATAGGGTGTGTGTGTCAACAGTGACCACCACCCCCCTCTCTTCCTTGCTTTTCACTCAAGATTCAGCACAAGCCCGGGCTTGTGGGAGGTGGCTTATCAGCCACTGTTGGGCATGGAAGTAAGCCCAACAAGGTACCCTACTGTTTTCTATTTCATTTTTTTAAGTTTTCTGAAATTTATGAGATTTTTGTGGAAAATGCATGAATGGTGTTTTTGTGTTCATTTATTTGCTTGATATTGCTTTGGTTGATGTGTTATGCATGTTAGTGTTGGTAGAAATCAGTTTGGAGTTGTTTAGGATAGGCTTTGTTTGAAAAAAAAATGCATAATCAGATATAAGGGTGTGTTTGGGTTTGCATGTTAGTTAAGAGCTTTGAAAGATTGTGAGTTTTAAAACATGTTAGATACATTTCTTTGGTGATATATAGGTAGAGTGTAGCTTTGTTATCTGTTTTGTAGAAGTTTGGAACTCCATTGCATGCTAAAAAGTGGAAAATATAGCTATAATCCAGTGACTGCATTGAGTTCATGCTTTTGTGAGAAATTTTCCTTCCAATCTTGTTAATCTGTTAGAGTTAGGATTATATAGGATTTGTGACTGCTTACTTGTCATTTGGTGAACCTGTGTGCATATCATGAGCATTTGAATTTCATTTGAGAGCAAGTAATCAAGCATTAACACCCCTAGACCTAGCATATTTACATCAGTAACTTCATTTGCTAGCTGAGCTTATTTTTGTTGTGATTTGGAGTGTGTACTTGCTTATTTTTGCTTGCTTTTGACCCCTTGTACTCCAAAGAGTACAAGGGTGCCATTGTATCCAACAAACATCACCAAAATCTCACAAACAAGTCCTCTTGTTCCATCATTCACTTGTGAAAATATCACTTGTGCCTTGTGTTCTTGAAACATACCTGGGCACGTTTTTTTGATCCATCTAGCTTAATCTTGTTTAAATTTAAGTTGTGTTTGTATTTTGTGACTTCATAAGGTTACTGGATTGAGTTTAAAAGTAAAAAAAAATAAAAAAAAATTGTAAAAAGCATACCCCGCCTGGACTCGAACACGGGACCCCTCGTTGGGGGAGTGTGCGTGTTTACCAGTGATCTAGATAGCTTTTTATGTTTACACTTCATTTCAATAGATACTTAAGCAGTTTTTGTTTTGGGTTATCTTAAATAAGCCGTAGCTTATTTGGTTCTTTTTAGCTTATTTAAGTAGCTTATTTGGCCAGGCTTATTTTTCCTAGGATCTTATTTAGTTTTCAGACTTTTCTGTTTAAAAATTTTTATTTTTCCCTTTATTTAATTATTTATTGGGATTATTTTAGTATTTAATATTAGAAAGTGTATTAAAAAAAGTAAAAGTTATTTTAAAAATCCAGAAAAATAGTTTTTAGGTTTTAATTAAGTTATTTGAGGTTTACATTTAAAAAAGTTTTCAAAAAGTCTTATTTTTAATTTTATTTAATTTTAGGGTTTTTTAGACAACTTTAAAAATTAATTTAAAATTAATAAAAAGGCTTTAGGAAATTTAATTTGCATTTTTATCTTAGTTAGAATATTTAGGATTTTTGAGAATTTTTTAGAATTTATTTTTGAACTTTTTATTTTTTGGAATATTTTAATATTATTTTATTAAGAAAAATTCGAAGTTTAATTTTTAACTTTTTTTCATTTTTCCTAGATTCTAGACATTGAATTAGGAACTTTTTCACTTTCCAAATATTTTTTAGGCTTTTCATTTAATTTTTAGAATTAATTTAAGAATTAATAGATTTTAATAGTTTTTAAGTGTTTAAAAATAGTTTAATTTGGTTTTAAAATTTTTAAAAATAGTTTTTAGCTTAATTAGGATATTTTTGAGGTTTACAAACTATAAAATCTTGTTTAGGGCTTTTTAATAATTAAAAGTGATTTTTAGGGCTTTAATTAGCATTAAAAAGTCATTATTTAATTAATTAAAAGGTTTTAGCAAGTTTGGATTTTTTGTAAACTCTTAGAATATTATTGGGGATTTTTAGTAATTTTTAGGAATTTTTAGGTTAAGATTTTAATTTTGTCACTATTTACGGTTTTACGTTTACGCCTTTTTCGTCGTAGTTTAATTCATTTTCGTAACCGCCTTTCTCTTCTAATCCCATTTCTTTCTCAATCAATATAATCACAAACATTAATCAACTCTTAACACAACGCACTTGCCTCCTCGAGAACGAACTTGAACTTAATTGGTCATTAGTGCTTGGTTTTCCTAAACCGACACTTAATACTTGCCACTTTTGTCATCCTTTTCCTAAAGGGTACAAAAAGACACTACATCAGTGCCTTCGTCTAGTGTTCTCACAAATCCCGAATATGATCATTTTCGAAACAAACAAATGGGTCATTTGCAAGAAATTGAAACCTTAAGAGCAGATCTTTCTAATGAACTTAAAGAAAAAGAGTTAGTGTCACTAATTTTCAAAAACTTCAAACGGATTTTGAATTACTCGAGTCTAAGAAGAATGAAATGGAAATTAATGCGGCTAATAAGATCAGAAGTCTAGATTATTTGCTTTTAAGACAATATGCTGCCTCTCAACTAGTGCACTTATTTGATGCTTCGTTTAGAGAATTTAACTTATCACGTCAAAAAGGCCTTCCCCCTAACCCACGGTATGCAAAACAAGCTTTAAGCCATAATCCTAGACTTTATAATGCAATCCAATTAGGATTGGTCTTAGACCCGATTGTTATTTTCGATGATCGCACCAATAAGGATCTAGTTGATGAGAATCGGTCATACAATTTTGCAAAATATCCCGATTGTGATTATTTTAAAATGAATCAGGAGCTTGCTAAAACGGATTTTAGAATTCGCTTCCATATGGACAAAGATCTCATTACAGCACCAACCTACATGTTGAATGAAGAAAACCCTAGTACATTTCCTACACTTGTCAACATGGAAGGTCCTAAGGAAATTCCAAAGGATCTTCCACCTGTTAGCACTGTATGGTTAAACTTGCAAGAGATTAATCAATACTTTACTAATTTTGACAAGGTCATTTTGCAATGTACGACTTCAAATGGCCTAAACGCCGGAGAATGGGCTTTCGAACACATGAACGAGGTGTTTAAGAATGAGATCAATCCGTTTGTCAAAAGTCTAAAAGGAAGTTTTGCATCTCTTAAGGAAAATCTTGAGTTTGAAATTGGAGAAGTTCAAAAAGTGTTTTATGAAATGGACACCGCTTACGAACTACAACTAATTGAAAAGGAAAAGATTTTATCCGAATATGACCGATTCTTGTCCGAAGTAATTTCGTGTGATGTGCTTACTATTGTAAATGTCAATTATTCGAATGAGCTTACATCCGCTATGATTAACTGTGATGCTGTGCATATATGTGATGATGATTGTGATCCTTCTGTAAATGTTGCTGATACTGTAAATGAGGTAGATAATCATTCTTGTCACGAATCTAACGCTGAATTTTTAAAGTTACAAGATTCTTACAATTTACTTTCAAAACGTTTTAATCAACTTGAACAACATTGTATATCTTTAGAATTAAAACAACAAACTCAAAATGAGGATCTTTCGATAACAAATAGTTGTGAAAACGGTGTTGAGACGAGTGACAAGATGATTGCAATAGTTAAGGCATTAGAGGAAGAGATTATGAGATTGAAGAGAGATGTGTCATCAAATGAAACATTAAAATTGTAACTAGAGGCTGCAGAGTCTAAAAACCAGGACTTAGAAATTAGACTGTCGTCTATTCTAGGGGAGATGGATCGGGCAAGACAGGGATTATCCGCTCTTTATGGTTCAATAGAAGAACACTTGGCTTTTCATGCAGCACAACAACAATCTTATGTTGAACAACTGGACCAAAAGTGTGAGGAAATCTCTGACTTAAACATCCTGCTCATTGACAAAAACATGGTTTTGGCCGAGTTAAAGGAGACACTTCTTCTCACCCGACAAGAAGTTGTTGATAACTTAGCTACCGACTCTGCACCGTCCACTAGTGCTCCAACAACCAAGTCAGTAGTGCTTTATAAGAACCCGCTCCATAAGAGAAACCCGGTTACCTACGATGATTATATGAGGAATGCAATTAAGCATGTAGATCTTGTTAGGGATATCTTAGACGATCTTTATGCCTTAGATCCCTCAAGTAGCTACTATTATTCAGCCCATGAATATATTAAGCGCGTTCAATATTGCTTAGCATACTTGCAATACATAGGTAAACCAGGTTCTGCACTACTCACTAATCGACCCATTGCTGTAACTCCATTTAATAAGACTCCAGGAGCAAAACCGTCATTGGCACAATCAAGTAAGGCACCTTTAAAATCTGTTGCTAATGTTCCCACTTTGCCTTCTACAGGATTAAAAGAGACTACTAAGGCTAAAGGATCGCCACTCAAGAAAGATAAGATCAAGCCCTCCACTAGTAGTGCCAAAAAGAAGAAACTAGAAGCTCACGATAGGAATGTTAGTTCAGTTTTAAATAAAAAAAATCATGTTAAGACTAAAAGCTTTGCGCCTGTGCAGAAGCCTAAATCATTTGTGAATTCTGATTTAAAATGTTGGAATTGTAATGAATGTATGTTTTCCCAACGTCATGATTTGTGTCTTATTGATCATGTGAATGAGATGAATGCCATTAGGAATAATCTTTAATGGAAGCCAACGGGTAGAACTCGTGCCCAAGTTGGCTGGCAATGGCGTCCCACTGGTAGGACCTTTACATTAGATGGAAAAATGTGCCCTTTAACTAGGAATGCATCCATTGAGGTTAGGTCTGAGCGTCCTTTAGTTAGGCACACTAGCACTAAAGTATGGAAACAACGCCCTTTAATTAGGTCAGCCCCCACTATAGTGCCTATCAGTGAAGAAATACCTCAGGATTTGAGCCAACTAGAATCTACACCACCAACTAGGAAGAAGAAGGCTAGGAAATCTAAGAAACCTAAAATTAGCAAATCTAAGATTATTAAATCTGTACCTGCTAATAACAAGGAACATTCAGATTCCGATACCTCTACATTGTCCTCGTCTGGTGATATTTTCAGGTGGTCCAAATCATCCTCTGGTATTTGGACTCCGGTTGTTCAAAGCATATGACCGGAAATCGCTCGATGCTCTGAAATTTCGTCAGCAAGTTTCTTGGTACGGTTAAATTCGGTAATGATCATATAGCAAAGATAATGGGGTATGGTGAATATCAGATTGGAAACGTTACGATTTCAAGGGTATACTATGTAGAAGGTCTTGGTCATAACTTATTTTCAGTAGGACAGTTTTGTGATTCCAACCTAGAGGTTGCTTTTCAACAACATACTTCTTTCATCCGCAACTTGGAAGGAAAGACTTGTTGAAGGGTTCTCATGGTGCAAATCTTTATACGTTGTCCCTACAAGACATGATGGCCGCCTCTCCAGTATGTCTTCTCTCTAAAGCATCTAAGACCAAGTCATGGTTATGGCATCGCAGATTATCTCATCTTAACTTTGATGCTATTAATCATCTGGCTAAAAACGAATTAGTTCGTGGTCTTCCAAAGCTCAAATTTCACAAGGATCATTTATGTTCCGCGTGTTCAAGGGGGAAAAGTACCAAGAAATCATACAAGCCCAAAGCTGAAGACACCAATCAAGAAAAACTTCATCTTTTGCATATGGATCTTTGTTGGCCAATGAGAAGTGAAAGTGTGAGCGGTAAGAAATTCATTCTTGTCATTGTGGATGATTTCTCCAGGTTTACATGAGTTAGATTTCTACGTACAAAGGATTAAGCACCGAAGGCTATCATCACTTTTCTGAAATTCATTCAGGTTCGTTTGAATACTACTGTCCGCCGTATTCGTACAGACAATGGAACAGAGTTCGTCAACCAGACTCTTCGTGATTACTATGAAGGAGTTGGTATCTCTCATGAAACATCCGCTGCACGTACTCCACAACAAAACGGTGTCGTTGAAAGACGGAATCGTACGCTTATGGAAGCTGCTAGGACTATGCTGATTTATGCGAACGCTCCATTGTTCTTGTGGGCAGAAGCTATATCTACTGCATGTTTCACCCAAAACCGTTCTATCATTCGGAAACGCCATGGAAAAACACCTTACGAGCTTCTACATGACCGTAAACCCGATGTTTCATTTTTTCATGTGTTTGGTGCTCTTTGTTATCCAAACATTAATAGTGAGAACTTGGGCAAGCTTCAACCGAAAGCCGATATAGGTATTTTCATTGGCTACTCACCCTCCAAGAAAGCATACCGAATTTACAACCGTCGTCTTGGTAAGATTGTAGAAACTATGGACGCAGATTTCGATGAGCTGACAGCGATGGCTTCTGAGCAACGCAGCTCTGAACCCGCGCTTCATGAGATGGTAACCGGTGCTATTAGTTCCGGCTTAGTTCCCAATAATCCTACTTCTGCATCATTTTTTCCACCAACAAGGCCCGAGTGGGATAAACTGTTTCAACTGTTGTTTGATGAATTCTTTGATCCCCCGAATGATGAAGTTCCAGCACCTGTAGTAATCGCTCCAATCCCTGAAGTGGTTGCTCAAGCTAATGAAGCTTTATCAAATGCATCTTCAATTAACATTGAACCGGATGCACCTTTACCAAGTGATTCTCAAACTACACCTGAATCGTCAGCCTTACTTGTGCCTAATGATGTTGAAGAGGATTCTATTGATCACGATTTGGAATATGCTCATCTACAAGAGCTTCCTTTCTTTGGTGTAGCGATACCTGAAAACCCTTCAGCCGCGTCTACCTCAAAAGAAGCTCCTTCTATTATTCACTCCAGACCACCTAGGATTGAAAATCATAGCACGAAATGGACAAAAGATCACCCAATTAGGAATGTCATTGGAGATCTAGATCGACCAGTATCTACACGCCATCAATTACAAGAGAGTTCACTCTATTGCTACTTTGATGCATTTCTCTCTGAAGTTGAACCTAAAAATTGGCAGCAGGCTATGACTCAATCATCTTGGATTGAAGCCATGCAGGAGGAACTAAATGAATTCCAAAGACTTGAAGTATGGGAATTAGTTCCTCTCCCTGACAAGGTTAACATCCTTACTTTGTTGTGGGTTTATAAGGTTAAACTTGATGAGATGGGTGCAGTATTGAAGAATAAGGCTAGATTGGTTGCTAGACGATATAAACAAGCCTTGGGTATAGACTTTGAAGAATCTTTTGCTCCTGTTGCAAGATTGGAGGCTATTAGACTATTCCTCGCGTATGCTGCTCATATGAACATGATCGTCTATCAAATGGATGTGAAGACGGCATTTTTGAACGGTGAACTAAGGGAAGAAGTCTATGTTAGTCAGCCGGATGGGTTCGTTAGTACGGAGTTTCCTAATCATGTGTACAAGCTTAAGAAGGCTCTCTATGGGTTGAAACAAGCTCCACGCGCGTGGTATGATCTCCTTTCAACATATCTCATCTCGGAAGGCTTCTCCAAAGGCAAGGTGGACCCCACTCTATTCACTCTCAAGGAGGACAACGACATGATTCTGGTACAAATTTATGTTGATGATATAATATTTGCTGCCACTAACATAGAATTGTCAAATCGCTTTAAGAAGATAATGTCCACACGCTTTCAGATGTCAATGATGGGAAAATTTTCATTTTTCTTAGGATTACAGATTTCTCAGAATCCCAGAGGCATCTTTATTAATCAATCCAAATATGCTCTAGAATCTTTAAAGAAGTATAACTTTGAAAATTGTGACCCCGTGGACACTCCAATGGTGGAGAAATCCAAGTTAGATAAAAACCGTCTTTACCTTCTATATCTGACTGCTAGCAGGCCTGATTTGCAATTTGCTGTATGCATGTGTGCCCGGTATCAGGCTCGGCCTACTGAAAAGCACCTACATGTTGTTAAAAGGATCTTTCGGTATCTAAAAGGAACACTTCATCGTGGTCTATGGTATCCGAAAGATTCCTTTATTGCTTTAATATCATACGCAGATGCCGATCATGCTGGATGTCAAGACACGAGGCGTAGCACTTCTGGATCTGTGCAACTCCTTGGAGACAGATTGATCAGTTGGTCTTCAAAAAGGCAGAAAAGCGCTGCAATTTCTAGCACGGAGGTTGAATACATCGCCATGTCCGGTTGTTGTGCTCAAGTCCTTTGGATGAGATCACAATTAACTGACTACGGTTTGGGTTTCAACAAAATCCCGATGTATTGTGACAACAAGAGCGCCATTGCCCTTTGCTGCAACTATGTTCAACACTCCCAGGCCAAGCACATAGACATTCGCTACCATTTCATTAAAGAGCAGGTGGAGAACGGAGTGATCGAGCTGTATTTTGTCACTACTGAGTATCAGCTGGCAGATATGTTCACCAAAGCTTTAGATCGAGGACGAATTGAGTTTTTGATCGACAAGCTTGGCATGAAATCATTCACTCCAGCGACTCTCAAAGAATTGGTAGAAGAATCAGCTGAATAGTGGTGGTAAACTATTCAGAGTATCCTTTGTTTGTGATCATGTATATTATCGTACATATATAAACCACAAGAAAAACCATAAAAAATATAAAACCAAGAAAAACCATAAAAAATATAAAACTTACAAAAACCATAAAAATTATAAAATCCAGAAAAACCAAAAATATTTTTTCGTTTTTAAATCGGGCATGTCTTTTAGTACGGTAATATTTACGGCTTTAGAAATGTCGATCAATATTGACACGGCGCCATAAATAGAGTCCGTATAAAAGTTGTACATTTTTAAAACATGCCCATTATGACTTGTAGTTATTTCTGACTGCAACCCGGTTTTCATATTAAAGTCACGTATTTCCTTGGAAAACGTTGGCTCACAACGGGAATTATTTTTCTCGGGCATGATTTACAAGCCAAATCATGCAAAGGGATCAAGTTTACTTTACAACTTGGTCTAACACGAATTAGTGTACGTCTCAGTGCATTAATTTGTCAAAATAAGAGAAATCTTATTGCCACCACGAATCTATTGTTTTCAAGATACTAATTGGAAATAGTTTTATCAATATTTGACTCTTTAAACAATGACTACAGCTCTTTAAATAGAAAACGGGTCATCGTTTAAGGGGGAGAAAATATTAAATCATCTTCGTCATCAAAACGATTTTCAAAAGTGATTGTGGAAACTTATTTGGCTAAATGGTTTATGAGTGGTCTTGCTTTAGAATACAACTTGTGCTCGTTCAATGTGATAGGCATTGCTTTAAGATCTTGGAGATATGCTAATAGGTTGAGATGCTTAAGTTGTGTTGGCGAAATTTAACAATGCTTAGGAAAAATGAAAAGATAAAGTATAAAAAGGGAAAAGGAAAGATAAGTGAAGGGTTAAAAATGACTAGTTGTGAAAGTTGTCAAAATTTTGACCTAAGTCAAAACAAAACCCCCCGTCCCCTTTATTTCTATCTTCACTGTTTCACTGTTTATGTTCCGCCATTAAAGCACACACACAAGCTCTCAAAATCTCTCGTTATTAATCATCCATCATGTTTCATTCGATTTAAAAGGTAATTACATCAATATTTAACTTATAATTCGTCCAATTCATCATCTAAATCCTGTTAATTGATTCGGATAATAAAATTTATCAGATTTAGGGTTTATTTGACTTTTTAGGATTAATTGATTAAGGTTTTAGGTGGGATTTATGCGGAATATCATTAGAAAAATGTTAAGTTGCCTTAGATTGCCTTAAATCTCATACACGCGACTAGATTAATCTCTCATAGGTGTGGTTGTGAAGTTCCGGATGAACATGGATAACAAACTTCTGAATGAAGGAAGTTCTGAACAAACTTCCGAATGAAGGAAGTTCCGAACGAACTTCCGGATGAAGGAAGTTCTGAACGAACTTCCGAATGAAGGAAGTTCCAAACGAACTTCCGAATGAAGGAAGTTCCAGATGAACTTCCGAATGAAGGAAGTTCCGGATGAAGAACTTCCGAATGAAGGAAGTTCCGAATGAAGAACTTCCGAATGAAGGAAGTTCCGAATGAAGAACTTCCGAATGAAGGAAGTTCCGAATGAAGAACTTCCGAATGAAGGAAGTTCCGAATGAAGAACTTCCGAATGAAGGAAGTTCCGAATGAAGAACTTCCGAATGAAGAAGTTCCGAATGAAGAACTTCCGAATGAAGAAGTTCCGAATGAAGAACTTCCGAATGAAGGAAGTTCCGAATGAAGAACTTCCGAATGAAGAAGTTCCGAATGAAGAACTTCCGAATGAAGAAGTTCCGAATGACGAACTTCCGAATGAAGAAGTTCCGAATGAAGAACTTCCGAATGAGAAGTTCCGAATGAAGGATTTCCGAATGAAGAGTTCCGAATGAAGGAAAGTTCCGGATGAAGAGTTGTTTGATTGATGGTTGTTTGCATGTTCTAAGTACTTGTTGAAATATGTTATGCTTAGAAGTAAGAATGATACATATCTATATATTTTTGTGCATCAACCTTTCATGTCTTATCTTAAGCAGATACAATGACTAATCCAACAGTACAAGCAATCCAAGACTCTAGAGAAGCCGCAATTGCTGAAGCACGAACCCTCAAGTTCATACCAAACAATTACCGGCTAAAGCAAGTCTCAAAATCCACTCACCATGGATTCAAAGTAGCCATAGCAATCCTGGATCACTCTCATTTCAAGGACGCCCTTAGGAGTACTGCCTCGGTGCCTTATGATTATATGTATGAGTTCTGGGCTACCAAGGAAAGCACTTCAAACAAGATCACCTTCACTCTCGACAACAAGCAGCAGACACTTACTGTTTCAGACTTCCGTAAGATATTTGGCATTAGGGATACACCCAAAGGTATGGCATTTTCGAGGGATCCTACTAAAGACGAACTCATGGAGTTGTTCGATGCTATTGGATGTCCTGACATACGAGTTGTGTCTGAGTTTACCACTGCTAAAGTAGGTCAACCTTGGAGAGCAATGTTGGGTATTCTTAGTAGATGTCTTACACCTAAAACAAGTGGGCATGATGCTTTGCGAAGTCCAATTATGAACATCTTCCATGGAATGTACAAAGGCGCAAATGCAGATTATGCATTATTGTTGTGGGAAGAATTCACCTTTCAACTCTTCCAAAACAAGAAGCTGAAAAATAATTTCTTTCCGTACCCTCGGTTTATCAAGCTTATCATTAATTATTGTATGAAGAATGATGTTACTATTGATAGGCGTGCAGCAAGTCGTCATCACACTGAAGAGGCTGATCATACTGTGGATCTAAGGCATGAAGGACCATCTGGTGGTGTGATTCCTAGTCCTATTCCCGATTATCTTCTGACGGATAAAATTAAAGGTTCTGCTGATTACAAGCTACTGCTGCTAGAAATCAAGAAGCTAAAGGCAAGCCTTCAGACTGGAGAAGATTCGTCTACTACGGTCAAGAGTAAAGGTAAACGCAAGCAACTGGCTGCTTTACCTGAACCCGAAACTAAGAAGAAGAAGACTGTAGCTAAGAAGGGAAAGGGTTTGGCTGAAGAGTTAGTTCTACGTGACGAAGAAAATGTTGATGATCCTACTCTTGACAAGGCTGAGAGAAAATTAATGAAGATAGCCATTGAAAGGAGTAGGAAAGATACAGGCGGTAGTGGTTCGGGCGCACAGATGAATATTGAAGAAGAGTACGAGGAACCAGAGGATGTTTATGAGTTTGGATCACCTGAACGGTATTCTACTTCGAAGGAGACATCAATCCCCGTTTCAGCAAGTGTTGAAAAGGAGTCTGGTGCTCCTACAATCATGGTACCAACTCAACCTTTAGTAACTCAACCTCCACCAATACAACCCTTACCAACCAGACCGGTTTCAACACCATTCCTTCCACCACCAATAACTCCCATTCTCAGTACTGTGGTCACAACCGAGCCTCTTCAACCAACCCAGAGCAGCTCTGCATCGTCTACAATGGCTGCATTTGTGATGGAAGAAATGTTGGATAAACATACGGATAATCACAAAAGAGAGATGGATGAACTTCGCAAAGAGCTACATAGACGAGCTCAAAGTGAAGAAGCATCTAAGAAAGCTCAAGAAGAGATGCTTGCTAAGTTCGCTGCAGAGATTGAGTTAACACGAAAAGCTCATGCAGAAGAACTAGCTCATGTTGAGCAGGCTGAAGCTGATAATCATGCTGCACGTATCACGAGACTTCAAGCGATGAGGGATAAATACAAGGAGCAAAAAGAAGCACTTGAAGCTTCTGTTGAAGAGAGAGTGAAAGAATCCGTTGAATCCATTATGCCTAAACTGCGTGATGAGTTGAAGACACTCGCGGCTGATAACTTGATGATCAAGTCATCCAATCCTTCTGAATCCGCCTACAAAATTGCCTATGACTTGATGGATTTGAATTAAAGAAGATTCTTAAAGCTCGTATGAGGGAACTTGGATCGTTTGATAAATCTAGGATTCAACGGGCTCTTTACAAATCCCTGAATGACGCTATCATGGAGGATGATAGGTTATTTAAAACGTTTGGAAGTGTTGTACCATACCACATTCTGCCTGAGGAAGAAAGGGAAGAAAGTGAAGAAGAAGAGGGTACTGGTGAAGAAGAAGGTGGAGAAGAAGAAGAAGAAGAAAAGGATGATGACGATGATGATGATGGTGATGATGATGAGGATGATGATGATGATGATGATGGTGATAATGGTGGTGATGGTAATGAGGAGAGTGCTAAGGGGAGCAACGAGGATAGCGATGAGGATGATGATGGGGGTAAACAGCCTGAAAAGGGGGATAAGGTTGCCAGCACAAAGAAACCTGCTAAGTCTGGAACCAAGTCTAAGAAAGATGTTGCTGATAAAGAAAAATCCACCTCAAGGGAATCAAGACGATCCAAGTGGCGCCATGATGTGAATGCTACTACGGCGTCATCGATTCCCGGTACATCTATCGTTGTATCTATACCTGTTACCACTAACCCTGTTAGTTCTGTTGTTGTTGCTCCTGTGATTGCAGAGTCGGTAACTGAACCTGAAGCTGCACAACACTCGCCCGTTCATGACACCGCCGAGATGCCTGAATCAGAACCAACAGATGTTCACGTTTCTACTCCTCTACAACAAGATCCACAATCTACTGTTCCTGAATCAAGCACACGGGATTGGGCAGACACGTTGGAGATTGACGAGACTGCACCGCCACAGGCTTGGATCACGACAACGGCGCAATATGATCCGATCACAGACGCAGACAGAGATGTTTTGTATCTCCGTATCCGCAGTCCGATTGACTTATGTGCATTTCTAGCTCATGAGTATAAGACTTCGGTTACTCCGTCTTTGGTGAAGAGAGCGCTGAAGGATAAGAGATTTCGCGCCAAAACCAGGTTAACCCAAATGGAGTTTGAGTATTATGCTGACGAGGTCCTGAAAGCTCTGAATACCGTTCAACGGCCAGGTCTTCATGAATCAAAAAGAGCTCCACCTCCACTTGATCCTTCTCAAGATAATCAGATTGCTCTTGACTTCTTCGTCACCAATGATCTTGTTTATCTCCTCAAGGGTTCATCAAAGTACGCAACCTCCCTGACCTTGCTGAAAGCTGCCAACTGGGGGACTATACCCTTTATCGAGGAAAAGGTAAACCGACTCTGGGTCCCAAAGGTAAATCGTAATTATGATATGTATGCTGTCATAGGTGCATCACACTGGGACGAACGAGTTCGACGGGCGTACAGGGGTTGCTGCTTAGCCAATTCAGGAAGCAACGTTAGATCCGATATCCGCATCTCCAGTATTTTAGGGCTGAAAACTGAAGCCAAGAATGGCTATTATCATGTGACGGAGATTCTTCTGAAAAGGGAGGATGACAGAGAATACAAAATCCAGCAGGGAGATTTTTCTATCATTCGCCTTGAGGATATCTAAGATATGTTGCTTATGATGACTCGGGATCAACTCACACATATTCCTCGTGAAGACATCATTGCCTTGAATACAACACTTCGTATGTTCACACGAAGCGTTTTTATCAAGAAACGAGTTGAAGATCTTCAGTTGGGAGTCGAAAGCTACCAAAGGAAGCTTAACCTAACCCGTCCAGTGAATCAAGTGTTACCTCAACATGTAGATAGATGTCCCTATACCGGCATTTCTGTCCCGAATTGCGGCATTTTATACTTGAACAGTCGAGGGTTAATGAAGTTTATGAGGGTGGGTGAGCTTTATAAGTACAGTGATGGGACTCTCCTATACGTCAGAGGAAAGTTGGAGCATCTTAATTCGGGTGGGACTTTACCAGAGATGACTGAGGATTGGCATTAGGGTTATCGGCAAATGGCGAAGTATGTGATCAAGAAGATTGATCAAAAGCTCCGTGAACGTAGATTGATGAGGAGCTTGGAAAGATTCGTTGGTGGAAGACCATATTTAGTGCACCACAAGCTACTACAACGATCCATCTAATGGGTCGTACATTTAAGGTCCACTTTATATTGGTTTTCAATTGTGAATATGTATATTTGTGAATATTGTGCTTTTGCGGCTTGATGTAGTGCTAAGGTATGATAATTTTTCAAGAATTTCTCACGAGATTCTAAATCTTTCAAAATATATCATACTAAAGCACTACAACTATCCCTTATTAATTTAAGGGGGAGCATTACCATGTTCTATGGCCAAACATCGATTTCATTTTTACCCAAAGACCGGTTAATCCATTCAATATCCCAAATATTAATGGTTAACATTTTGGATAAGGGGAGAAAATGGGATTAAGGAGACTTAAATGATACTTGGCTAAAAGATGAAAAAGACTTAACGATAATCCAACTTAATAGGTGTAAAGCACGTGTTAAGGGGGAGCGTTTTTGATGAACAAAACACTTAAGGTACAAAACTTTTGATTTCAATATCACAAGTACCTTATGTGATTTTCAATGATTTTTCATGGTGGTTATACTTTCCCAAAAACACGCTTAATTCACGACGATGTGGTGACAAAAGGGTGGTAGGAATAGGTTTAGTCCAATGATTCATCAGAGCCGATGGAATCTTCCCAAGGACAATTCCCTAGATAGAATTAGAAGTCCTAGGAAAGATGGAGAAAGAATGTGAACGTAGCTGAGTACCGACTAATTACTGATGCTAGCACTGGAACAATCACAACAAGGTGCTAGTGATGATGTATTGGTAAGTACTGAAGGGGTTGAAGAATGAAAAAGAAATGCAAAGATAAAGGGTGTAAAGAAAGAAGCCCTCCTTACAACTTTAGGCAGAAACCGGGTCAATACATATGCTATTGAGATCATTTTTGTTAATGATTCTCGATATTGAAGAAAGACGTCATGGACCCAGTGATGCAATGCACAACCCTTCCCAGCTAACTCAAATATCTCTCAAAAGGTATTTGTTTTAATCACACGGAGATCAACACGTTATCTATTGGTTTATTCACTCCGAATAGACTGGTATTGAAAAGGTGGCACTCCTCTCCAGCCATCGCTCACTAAATCAAAACGCACTATCGAGTCTAGAGCCAAGAGATCATCAAAAGTCTCATTAGGACACTTTTCATTTATTCCTTGCTTTCTCACACACTGTGAAAGGTAAGAGATTTTCATGAGTCCTACGCAGTATTCTTGTAATATTGCTAGAACATCCGAGTAATACGCAAGTATTACAATGAAGATGGAAATCCTACTTGAGCCAACATCAAACAAGCTCATGGTAGGTTACACGTGCGGTTCTTTTAGAACCAATCTTGTGAAAAACTGGAAAGAAACAGTGGTTTAATTCTTAATTGAACTTAAACTCGTTCCAGGCCTCTACGCATTATCATATGATCTTGCCAGAACACTCAGAGTGACTCTTTATTGATCACAGTGACGAGTGGAAATCCTTCTAGTGTTAACATCAAACCGCACTTGGTAGGTGACGTGCAAGATTCTTTATGAATTGAGCTCGTGATAACTGGAAAGCAACGATGGTGAAAATCTTAATTGAAATTCACTTGTTCCAGGTTTCATGAATTGACGGCTTCAAATCACAAGGATAATTTATCCAAGTGATTCACTCTTTATGTTCGCAGTCAGCTTTGGACGGTCGAATAAAGAGAACGGGTTTACCCGCGAAATCCTGCCAGGAAGTTACTTAATTGAAACTATCCGTCACGGGTACGATATCTAATATCGTCCAACGGTCTTCACCGACCGGAGGTAAAATGCTACCGAATTAGAATAAAATGTCAAAGCCATTTTATTCGTGTCGTTGCTGTGTACCTGTTAAAGACGGTGGCGTTGCTGTGTACCTGTTGAAGACGGTGGCGTTGCTGTGTACCAGTTGAAGACGGTGGTGTTGCGGTGTACCTGTAGAAGTCGTTCCCACATGCTTATGTTTTTCTGCATCAAAGTTCAACAAAATTCAAGAAAGTGCAAAATGAAGTCTTCCGTTGTACTAAACTCTGAAGCTTTCGAGAATTCAACAAAAAGACATAAGTGTGTGGAACATGAAGTCACGAGGAGGCAAGTTTCACAAGAAGGCAAAGATCGCACGTGAAAGGCCAAAAGAACAATGCTTTCAAGCCAAAGCCTAAAAGATCAAATCAAAATATTCACAACAAAAAGAAAGAAGAAAAGACTACGAGCTGAAGAACAAAGACTTAGTATAGTATGCTAGGTTTAGAACTTTGTAAACGTGGAGTGACCTCCCTTAGGGGGAGATTGTTAGAAATACGTTTTTACGTATATTAGAAGTATCAGTCACTCCACAATATTATTAATGTTATAATAGCTCGTAGTTAGTGTTACTTATTAAGTTAATTAAGAAACCGGCCCATGGGCTTGTCATGGGCCGGCCCAAGCCCAAATAAGGGCCTAGGATATAAATACCCCTTTCCACCATGGAAAGGGGTTGGTTGTTGTTCAATTTCTTGTTCTCACTTGAATAAAAAGACACATAGTTTTCTCTCACTTTCTCTCTCTAGTTTCTCTCTCTAGAAAACATCAACCCACTTCATAGATTCATAGGTTATCAAGATTCTACAACGTCACATAAGTACAGCCACCAACTTCAGGTGCATTATCTCCAAGTCCTCCTATATTTCCTCCAGCATTAGCATTCACATTATTAGCATTCACATTCACATTAGTACCGCCAATTCCACTACCGCCAGCTCTACTACCGCCAGCTCCACTACCGCCAGCTCCACTACGGCCAGCTTCATTTCTAGCATTTGCCATAAATTCAGTCATAGATGTGGTAACTTGCTCCGTAATAATCCTACGTACATCATCCTCAGTCACAGCCTTCTTGGGCGGCATAGTTCTATAATTTCACAATTTCAAAATATTAAGCATTCACCCAACAAAGGATTCATATAATACGGATTGAATTTATAATCAAGATACAAATAAGGCACAATATGGAATTCAAGACAAGATACATATTTCATTCGATTTGAAACAAAAGTATTGTCTTAGTTACATCCCATATCAAAGTTCTAGCACTATACACACTCAAAATTCGTGCCCAGTCTACTACTAACAAGTCGGTTCAGTCAAAGCTACAAAAGCACAAAAGATACAAAGGTCACTACTAAATACAGACTGGTCTACTGAGAACCGCTAGATGGTCCATCATCCATCGTCTTCTGAATCTTCGTCGGACGATCACTAGACACATCTTCAGCTGGGCGCTTACTGATCACTCCTCTTTTAACCATGTCAGCATAAAATCTACTATTCCATCCCACGGATATATTCAACTCCTTCTCGGCTTTCTCACGCATCGCACGAGCTACACTCAACTGAATCTCTATAGAATTCACCTTTCTCTTCATTTCAGCAAACTCCCCACTTTCCAACACCGATAACCTCCTAAAAGCCTCATTCAAACCACGCTCTACATCAGTCAAATCCAAACTAAGCAATTCCCGCTCTTTCTCGCCAACCTTAGCCTTCGACTCCAAATAAGCAACCTGATTCTGAACAACACCTAATCCAACCTCTGTCATACAACTCTTAACACGAGAAGCATCTAGATCACGTCTCAAGGCCCATGGTGCAAGACCATCAATATGAGTAGCCTCTCGAGTACTAGACGACTCTCCTATCTCACATCTACGAGTAGCAATACCATCAGTACCATCAGGTGAATCGTCATCCTCATCCTCCTCTGATTTAGAATCAGATTCAGACGATTCAAACGTTTCATCCCTAGGTAACTCAACCTCAGAATCAGACAAATAAACTGGTGGGGGTAAAGGCTCGCCCTCTTGAACATCGTAAGGATTAATAAGCTCAGCTTCCTCATCATCATCGACCTCAACATCTATACCTACATCCTCCTCGACATCCTCGTCGTCAATCTCATCATCTAAATTATCTAACCCAATCTTCTCATCATTCTCTATATCAACATTCTCAATCTCATTCTCTACCAAGTCAATCTGAGGGGCAATCTGATCTCCTAGTCCTAACTCGGGCTCAGGATCCTCAAATGGTTCCTCCTCATCATCCATATCATAATCTACTAAGTCTAAATAAGGATCATCATCTACATTAGGTTCAGGAATAACATGGTTTTCTACAGGAATATTAGGGTCAGCCATGACAATCTGCATTTATATATATATCTCGTATTAGGATAACATACTAGTTAATCAATTACATACTGAAATCACGATATATACATATATATAAATTAAATTATATATATATCAAAATATATATCTTCTCAATAGGGCTTGTTGGTAACGTCGGAGATCTCTGGCACCGTTATAGTCAAAAGATTTTTCAAATATTTTCTTAAATGTTCATTGTCAAAAGATTTTGAAAAGTTTTGTTCAAAACCTTGGTTTTTAAAATCTTTTGTTCTCTATAACGAGAGCTCTGGTACCAAACTGTAACACTCTCAATTTCTCGTATCGGTACAGCGAAAGGGTCTTTCAGAGTGTTACGGGATAGCACAATAACTCCAATCATAGACAACACATAAAAATAGTTGTACAAGGTTTAACATACATTCATTCGATAAAAAGTTTTAAAGTATACAACAGGTCCCAAATTATACAAGTCATTTAGTTTACAAAACATAGATCAAATGAACATTTTTAATATTATGTGGGCCATCAGAGTCGATCTCCATCCGGATTACCTTCAAGCACCTGAGATAAAAATATGCAAAAATCATATCAGCGAATGCCGAGTGAATTCATAGAGTTTAATAAAAACCGTTATATAAAAAAATCATTTAAAATCAGAACACAAGTATAATATCGGAAGTAAGTCCTCATATTGCTAGTCAGGCAATATATAAATCAAGCATACATCTTAAACCGTCCATGAGACCGTAGTCTCTATATTACCATGATAAGTAATATATTCATCGTTAATAGCGTCGTTATTATGTATAGGATACATTTTTATTTGGATTAGGATTATTACTAGCCGCATGACATTGTTACCTTACTATGAAAACAGCGGGCCGCGAACCCGACAAACAATTTGCCCATCTAAGTTAGCGTGTCGTCACAAAAATCACGCTATGGAATCTTCTCATACAAAAATTCGCTTACCAATCAATGTGGTACAACGGGGATCAACCGTCAAGGCGCGAACTGGGGTGATCTTACCCAAATAGTACTATCAAATGCATAAGCGTCTACCAAATCCCGGTAGTTCACAATTCATGCTAATGGGACTTTAAGTGACATAACCTAACTACTAATAATCCTTTTAGTCTCGTTTATAGGGTCATAGCATCATTCGGGTCCATATCATTAAGCATACCATCGGGACTACTTGTGTTCTATTTTTATCAAAATCTAGCATGTTATCTCCCTCGCGGGTTTACAAATCATTTTATAAAACATTTAAAAGAGTGCGAGGCTATGAACTCACGTTGATAATGAAAGGCGGATTATCGGCTACGGGCGTGCTTCGGTCACGGAAACCTATATAAATAATAATCGGTCTTAGACTCTTGTCCAATGACTTTTATCAAAATAGCAATATACATATGATGATTTTGTACATATGATGATGATCAAGTGGGTTTATACATCCTTGTTTACTCATTTTAGTGTTTACGTTTTGGTAACTTTTTACTAGTTTGCTAGTTTTACCTATTTACCTATTTTAAGTCCATTAAGCTTAGTATAAGTTCTTTAACTTGTTTTAATCCATCTTATACTTATATTATCAGTATCTATACTTTCCATGTTGGGCCAAAATGGGTTAAGCCCAATAAATTCTTTTTATAAGTATTTATCTTATTTAGTCCAATTATTAGTACAATATGCTTAGTTAGCTCGTTAATGTCCGTATGTCCTATAGTTCGGGTTTTATCGGTTTTTACTTGTATTAGTTACTTATATATCAGTATATGACTTTTATAAACTTTACATTAGACGGGTTTGATCGTCTAAGTTTTATTTGGCGAAAAACGTTAATTTTACGGTAATAGCCGAAAAAGTCGTAAAAATCAAGTTTATAGTTTTTATTACTTACAAGTATTATTACACTACCATTTATATAAATTATCCATTTTATTAACCTTTTACATATTTATATAAATAAGTTTCATAAGTTAGTGGGTTTTTATTTTACATTTTATACAATAAAATTTGAGTGCTTATATAATAATAATAAACATTAATTCTCAAAATCTGATTTTTATTTTCATGTTCACCATTTTTATCATATCTAGAGTTCTATAATGAATTACAAGCTCATTTTTGGGTGAGATGTTATTCATATTATGTGATACATTTAACTTAGTTATAGCTACTGCTCATTTTAAGTTTATCTTGCCTTAACAGTCCCTACAAAACTGCTTATTCAGATTAGAACACCCAACTTGTTTTGATCATATCTCACTCATTATATTGATTCCATTGCATGGCCAACTCTCACATGTGTATAACATCTTGTACCTACTGTAAATGGATCATACCATGCAAGTTTATCAGTTTAGTTATATATTGTTTTTATACAGCCAACTAAATAAGCATGATTTTAGCCTCATTTCTTATAGTTATTAACATTTTTAAGCATATCTATCAACACTTGATCCCCACACAACATTTTTATCATCATATATACATCATATACATATACAATGATAAAGAAAATACATTTGTTCTTTACAAAAATAACAAGAGAAAATGGTGAGGATGATCTTCTTTACCAACCAAGTGTTTTTCTTGTTTTTGGAAGACAAGAACTTGATGAACACCACAAGTAACTCCAAGATCATCAAACACCAAGAACAATAGTTGAGAAATCAGCCCTAGGACACAAGCAAATCACCTCCAATGTTGTTAATATGGCCACCAAATGATCTAGGCTTCAAGATAACTCCATGATAGAGCTAGTTAACATGTATTTCATGGCTAGAAAAGATCAAATAGGGGTGTTTGTAGCTTGAAAGTGAACGGAAATGGTGAAGAGGTTGAGAGGATTTGAGGTTGTTTTGCATGTAAGTAAATGGTATGTGTGAGTTAGTTGCCAGTGGTTTTGTGGTTTTAGCTAAATGGAAAGCTTAAAGTGTAAGCTTTGTTTACACTTGTTATAACTTAGCTAACATGATGCCACATATGGTTGTGGTGTCATGTTAGTGCCGTACCATGCTAGCTAGTGGGGTGGGACAATGTATTTTGTCCCATCTCACTAGTTTACGGGTATTCCTCGATTCTAGTTTTCTCGATTTGCGTGCCCTCGGGTCGTTTTACGAAAAACGTTTTTATAAATTATGAATCAACGTCACAAAACGAATGCAATAAAAATTGTCTCATAAAAAACGGAGTTCAAAAACGTAAATACATAATCCTAAGGTTTCTGGTTTAGTCGTAAAGGACGCTAAATTATGCACGTAAGCCCAAATTTAAATCCGTAAATTGTGAGTTCGTCAACCAACACAAAAATAAGTTTCAAAATATTATACGAGAAAATATTTCACTACCTGAAAATGTTAGATTGTCACATGGAGATTTAATGACAAGGAACTTGGTGATATGTTTTGTGAATCGTTGAACAAATTCTCTCGTTGCCTCACACAATATTTTGATGATTTACTCTTTAATATTGATACAAAGGAAGAATAAGAATATCTTGCTACTCGTGCTCATATTCTTTATCGATTCTTCTATGACGATGATGACGAACCTTCGATTTGCATGACACTTAATGATGACACATCTTCATCACCTTTACCTCACATGGAACCCAAAAACTCTTTAACCATGGGGGACGAGGCTCTTAGCACTAATACAAACACCAATTCAGATGGATTAACCGCCTCTAGTGTTGAGAACCTTATCCCAATCCAAAGAGAGCTTGAGGGTGTTTCCGATGAATCATGTGACGAGTTTTGTATTGATACCTCTTATCCTCACGATCACATTGAGATTTCCTCACATATTGACATTCATGCTAATACTAGTGATTTTGGCGATTTCGATCTTGATGAATTTTTCAAAGAAAGGGATAATGAGATTGAGGAAGAGTTTTTGCACGACTTACCACAAATGGAGGATGATGAATGTGATTCTAGCAATGCGTCTTAATAAGTGTGAAAACACTTATCCTTTTACAACTTAATTATAATAAAAACGAGACCAAAACGTGTATTTTATGTCGAAAAAGTCGGAATTATGTGTGGTTTGTGTTTTTATTGTGTTTTAGGACAAAAATATGAAAAAGGAAGAAAACGCGGGCTTTCACGGGCTTTTATCGATGAAAAAGACAAAAGACAAAGTCAAAAGATCAAAGGTGCAAGAAGAATGGAAGTCAAAGGCCTATTATGAAGATTTATCGAAGAAAAAGTCTAAAGACGGAAGTTTAACAAAGTCGAAGAACCAAGTCTACTAAAAGAAGAAAATTAGAAGACGAGTTCATTTTTATCATTCGACTAATCCTGAGACAAAGTAGAGAAAGAAGAGTTTTTTTAAAAGACGAGAAGACAAGAGAAAAGAAGGAAGAAACAACACACCTCTCATCTCCTATAAATACTCCCCTAAAACTTCATTTTAGGGAGTTAGTCATTTTATTTTTTTTGTTCATATCTTGTAGAGAGAAGTAGAAGTAGATTCTTCTACTTTGTCTACTTTCTCTCTCTAGATTTCTTTCATTTTCTTTCAAGTTTTAATCTTTTCACCTTAATTTTGTATTAGAATCTTTATCTTTAATTAAAAGATTTTCATAATCTATCTTATTCTACCTTTCTTGTTTTAATCCTGATTTTGATTCGGTTCAAAGTAGGTAACTTGTTTCATCTTGGTGTTTATTTGATTAAAGTGCTCATCTTGTTGTTTTTATCAGTTCGATACAATTGAAAATCTCAACTTTTTGGTGCTTTTAGCTTATTTCATCTTTATCTTATTTTCATTTAAGTGATTTTAAAAGTTTAATCTTTTTAAAGTTTATTTTATAAATCTTGCTTATTTATTGTTTTGAAAGTTTTTCATTCGTGCTTATTTAGTACTTTTTATTATTGATTTGGTTAAGTTTTGGTAAGTGCTCTAGAAAAGTGCTTATTTGGTTTTTGCTTATTTGCCTTTTGTATCCCATCGTAACATTCTTAAGGGTTTTACTTGTTCCGATCGACTATTGTGATCGCATAAGCCTTAGGGTTTCTACTTGCAATCAAATACTGCGATCACATACTGCGATCACATACTACGATCACAGACTGTGATCCCATTCTACGATCCATACAACGATCGAAGGGTACTGCGATCACATACTGCGATCACATACTACGATCACAGACTGTGATCCCATTCTACGATCCATACAACGATCGAAGGGTGCGATCGGAGACTGCGATCCAGGGTGCGATTGGTTGTCACGATCAAGGTCGCGACCCTTTGTTACGATCTGGGTTCCGATCTGAGTTGCGATCTAGAGTACTATCGTTGACTGCGATCCATTTACGATCCAGACTGCGATCGCGTGCTGCGATCGTAGGGTGCGATCCGACTACAATTTTTGTTTTATTTTACTTAGATATTTTTCAAATTTTATTTCCTTCCCACCATTTTTGTCAAGTTTGTTGGAAATACGTTTTTATGTATTTAGAAAGGATCGCCAAAGATAGATACAAGTATTGGGCTCGTGATCCAATATGTAAACATATAGCCCACCAAAGCCCACATGTAGGGTGGCTATATAAACCCCCTCCTAGCATGTTAGGAGGGTTTGAACACTTTGTCATTTCACTCATTCCATCTTTCTTCCACATTCTCTCTCTTTTCTCTCTCTACCTTTCTCTCTCTAAGTTCTTCCTTTCCATTCCATTCATTAGATAAATCGAACATTGCTAAATCATAAGAAACTACGATTCTACAATTGGTATCAAGAGCTTTGGTTGATTCTTAGGATTGACGTGTTTTTTATCTATTGATTTGGTGGTCAATTTTTTTTTTCTTTTGGTTCCGAATCCGGTATAACTTTTGAACTATTGATTTGGTATAACTTTCGTGTTACGGGTCAAAAATTATATTTATTGATTTGCTTGTTTTGAGTGTAGTCCAAAGTCCAAAATCGTTTTTAAACAATTCTGTTTGTTTTGTCTAATATTTCCATTTCTTTGGCATCTGATTATCACTTTTTGTTTTTTATTAATTTTTTTTTTCAAATCTGTCTAAAAAGTTGATAGAGTAAACAGTTCTAATGTATCAGTTGTCTTTATCATAATTTTTTTGTCCAAAACTATCATTTTGTCTTTATCAACTTCATCAACTTCATCAACTTTTGGATCTTTATCTGGGTATAATTTTCTAGTTGCGATCCAACATATTTTTTATCAAGAATCTGGCAACATATAACTTTATGTCACGATCTGATTTTTGTGATCGCATAAACTCTGGGGGTTTCTACTTGCGATCCAAGATCAGATCACATCCTAAGATCGTTTGTTACGATGCAAAGTCACGATCATAGTCTGCGATCACGACTGCGATCACGACTATGATCACGAGTACGATCACGAGTGCGATCACGAGTGCGATCACGAGTGCGATCCCGAGTGCGATCTTCCACTGTAATCTAAGTACGATTATTCACTACGATGACTTTATCTTTTTGGATATTGCGATGAACATGAAAAAAAAATGATGGAAATATAAAAAAACTAGACTTGTTTTTGACCAAACACAACCAAAGTTATTAGACCAAAGTTTTGACTCGACTCAACTCATTTTGACCAAACCAAAACAGACTCTCGATTCACTCACGAGACTCGACTCCAAACATCACCGAAACAGCTCAACCAAAACAACTCACGACTCACAACTCTCGACTCGAACACAAATTGTTCTCGACTTTACAAAAATCACGACCCAAGACTCGACACCCTCGAACACAAAACCTCACTCACTCTTCTCTCGATCAAAAACAAACCCATCAGACTCTCTCACTCAAACACAAACCAAACACTCTTATTCTTTTCACCACACTCAAACCTATTTCTCAAGATCTCAGATTCAAATCGTAGTTAACTTGCTTGTTGCGATGCTCCTAGATATACCACGAATTTGACCATCATCACAGATCTGGGAATGGTTGAAACTTCCTTGTTTTCGAAAAATATTTTCTAAACAAATTTATTTTTTTTTATTTATTTTTTTTATATACGAAACATCAAAAAGAGAGATCTATAACAAGAGTTATCATCTCTCTTGTTTTTTCGAAGAAAAAAAATGGAATCAAAAACCCACATGCAATCATATAAACACTTACCCGAGACCATTTACATGATCTTGAAGCCGATTCGTCAAAAGATGTGTTAGATTCATCCATTTGTGGAAGTTTAATTGTTTGCTTAATTTTGTGGGAGATATTGTTAGCTTTGTTAGATTGGGATGATATGTTCACTGTGATGAGAAAAGGAGACGGAGGAATGAAGAATCATTATTGAGATTGGTGTGATTCAAATTGGAAAATTATTATTAGTTTGGTGTCTGCGTTTTTTTGTTGAGAGAGGAAAGAAATTGACGGAGGAAACAAGAAATGTGATTAGAGTTGAGACTTCCTAATTTTTAGGGTCAAATTTGTTTTATATAAATCCCAAGTGGGATACACGTCTGGTCCCTTTTAATTTCAATATTATTGCCACGTTTTTGGCACCATTGAATATTTTTATAGCCACGGCTAACCATTGAATGTAGTGGGATTTTTAAAAAGATAGCACATCATCTATTGCGAAAAATGGTCCAAAGATAATAAAGATGAAAGGGACGTGAAGACTTGTGTGACAACAGAAGTGCATATAATATAGGGTTATATTCACGTGAGTAGGTTATTTCCTGACTTCAGCAAGCGTGTGACAATGGAGTGCAAGATTCTCGATGCAAGAGGAAAATGGTCATACGACTAACGAATTGGAGGCTGCTAAAGATTGCAAGGACATGGAATCAACAGTTCAGCATGATATCAACAACACGTCAGGGTATGTTAGAGATATCTCTTATGATGACACCATACCCGTTTATGACGAAGAGCCTACAAACATGGTACCATGTTGTGAAAACCCAAAACCGAGGTCATTGCTTAATCTTATTTTACGATTATTTTTGAAATTTTTAGATGAGTTTGAATGATATTTATTTTTGGAGGTTTAAGTTTAAACCGATGTTGGAAGTATATTTTATATTTAATGAGTATAAGGAGTATTAGCAAGCGTGATGTCGATGGATGCAATATATTTTACGTCTTATTGTCGGTTGTTCGATTTTTGTCACTTTTGATGTTTTATTTTAAATGACGTGTTAGGTCGAGTCGGGAGTCGATATTATTATATTTTAGGTACGTTTTAAATTTTTAAAAGTATCTTTATGAAACCCGAGCCCCGTAAATATTTTCAAAATTGACTAATAGTTATTTCCCGCTTTTTAGCTAACTATTTTCATTTTGAGCCACAACTATTGAAAAATTATAACCTAGGTCCCTCAAGCACTATATCCCAAAAATTACACACACTTTCACATTTCCCACTCACCAAAATTTTTATCCTCTCTCTTACTTTTTCTTGTGTATGCTGTGACCTTCAACCCACCCCAAACCCATATAATTTTCAATTTTGCTCCATTTTGATCATGAATTGAGCTAAACTAATCAAAGTCCCTATCTTAGAATTGATCAAGGATCATTTTGGTGTAAGAAAATCATGTCCCTATCTTAGAATTGATCAAGGATCATTTTGGTGTTAGAAAATCATACATGCAAGGCTTTTTATTTTTTTCATGTTGGTAGGTGAAAGCCATGATCATGCATGGTGTTTTTAGCATGATCAATGGTGATTCTTGCAAGAATTCTTGTCAAAAACTTGATTTTATCTGAATGTTTTTATTTTTATGATGATTTTGATGTTATGGTTCATGTATGTTGATGTTAGGGTATAGGAATGATAATTTTCATGGTTGGTTTTGATCAAAAATGTGATTTTGTACAAGTTTTTAATGGTCATTTTATAACAGTAAGTAAACTGTAAAATCCGAATTTTTATGTTTTGAAAATGGCTTAAATTATAGCCTAGGGTTGTAGATAATTTGATTAGCTTCGATTTGATATAAAGTAGAGCTTCTAGCTCCAAACGAGCGCGAAGTTATGATGTTTTGATTATTCGTGTACCGGGAGACGAGTATCGGTACTACATATAGTAGTTGTCGATATTTGAATCGAATCTCGGGGACTATTAATTGAAGTTTTGAAATGTGTAACCTACTGATAATGAAGTGTTAACTTTAGAGGTTGAGTTTAGTTTAAAACCCGAGTGTCGGTTTTGTAAACAGAGTCGTTTAAAGAAGTTAAAACGGTTGTATGAAAAATTAACGTAAATCTGTCCGGATTTTGTAGTTTGAAGATGAGTCGGGAAAAGGACTTTAAAAGTAATTTTATTTGATAAAATTGTAGGAGGACTTTCTATATACAGTAAGTTAGTTTATCGAGTCATTTCATAAACTTTTGACGAGTTTAAAAGGGGTAAATAAGCTAGTACATGTAGTATGTGCCGGCGGACATTGTTAAAAGTGTAAAATGGTAAAGTTAATGTGTAGTAGAGTATAACGAAGTTATTTATGTTTTTTTCTCTTGAGTTTATCGTGAATTAATGAGTTTGAGTTTTATGTTGTTATGTATGATTTATTTCTCGAGTCATTATTAATGAACGCGCCTTATTTGATGGGTAGCGGTTCTCGTGTTTGAAAGGCATCCATTATCATCGACGATCATCTCGCTAGATCTCTTATACTAAGGTGAGTCTGTAGCCTCGCTTTTCATGCTAGCTACTAAATGTTTTATTATCCGCGAGGGGGATACATTATATTTGAAAATAAATGAACACAAGTCATGAGTAATTGTTGGACCCGAATGTTGCCTAAGTTGATTACATTGTATTGAGTACCTTGTTGCTAAAGTCCCTAAATTCATGAGCCGTTAACTATCTTCTAACTTGATGTTGTGAGTCGGGAATAGCCGCTTATTCTAATGATAGTAATATTGGGTTGACCACCCTATCTGAGACAAGGACATTACGTTGAGTAACCTCCGGGAAGGATAATTACGGGAATAAGAATGTGGTATTCTAGCAACTGATACCCTAGAGGGGCAATGGTTTTATTCTAGTCATGCCGGCATTTGGCGTGGGTGACTATTTGGTTAAGGGGTCGGTGTCATGAGCTTAAATACAATGTTTATTATTTCCTTGAATATAGATTGTGTGTACGACAATTCTATAAATGATAATGATTGATTTTCTTCTTGTGTCCAAATGTGATTTGATAAACCTATAGACTCTCTCAAAATTGTTGTTGACTCGTTTTAGCATGTATTTCAGGTAATAAGAAGTGATGGAGCATGGATCTTTGTTGTGGAGGTTGTGGCTTGTCCTTTGGAAGAATGTTGGTCTAAAAACTATTTCTATCCTTTACTATTGAACAATTTATTTTATGTTGATGTACTGTACTAAACGTGTTGGTCGTTGGTCGAGATCCATGGGGACTAAACGCTTTACTCTGGTGTCGTTTTAGTACAATTATGCGATGAAATTATGTTTTTGACCTATTATGAAAATCTTGTTTATATTTATGTGTAAACGTCTCACTTTTGAGCTGTTCAATGTACCTTGTGTGATGATGCTTGTGTCTAGCACCCAATTGTGTATTTCTGCTGCGCAATCTAAATTGGGGGTGTTAGAGATTGGTAATCAGAGCTGCAAGTTATAGAGAACTGGGTCGATTTTGAAAATTGTCCTAAACTATAACTTTGGTGTCGAAAGTATTTATTCTTCAAAAGCACACAACTCCTCTGCAACGCTCTGGTAAGATCACTTTTAGTTTTGTTTTGCATTGTAGATGTATCCCTCATAACTGAAATGATTTCCTGAGTAATTATTAAGTAAATACTACGATATTGTATTGGAATTATTGAAAGTACGCTGAGTGCTTGTCAGTATCATTTTTATTTTTTTTGCGAGCATTGCATAAACATCATTTGCATTGTGTTGCATAGCATGGGTTATGTATAACATTTGCATAAGCATTGCATACTAATTTTTATTTTATTAACAATGACCTTAAGTATCCTTGAACCCTTATAATTGTATAAAATGCCTGGTTTACCTCGTGAGGATGGATGGATTGATATGAATAATGTATTGGATGGCGAGGAAGTAGATAACTTTGGTGCTAGTGACGATGAGGAGCCTTTTGAGTATTTTGATGACGGGATTCCACTTACTGCAGTTGGTCAGACAGAGCCTGAATTGATTCAAGGTAGTTATGTTCCAAGGGTTAATGTTGTGCGACAGACTGTTCCAGATTGTCAGCGACCTGTTGTTCGTTCTACGACACCTACTTGTGATGCCTATGTTAGCAGTTTGCCTGGGATTGCATTTGCTAGGGATGATGTTCATGTTGAGTCGAGTAGTGCTGCTAGTGCTCGATCTATTCATGATGGCATATCTAAGGTTTATTGTCCAGGTCCTAGGTCTTATGATGATATTTTCTGGTTTCTTAAGAAGTTTGATAGGTCCTTATTTGAAAGGTATTTGGTTGAAACCCGTGTGATTAGGAGGTTTGAGCAGAATGAGAGAAAGTTTGATAGGTTTGTTAATAGTGTGAGGAGATCAGAGTTTGTTAGGGCAAGGGAAATGGATGAAGTTGTTAGATTAAGATCTATGGTGTTGAATTTGAGTAGGCAGGTTGAAAGGTTACGTGAGGAGCAAGAAAGGAATGCAAGGTTGAATGCTTGGGGTTTGCCTATGAGATCTTTTACTAGTCGAGGTGTAGTGATTCGTGATGTGCCGAATCAGGTTGAAGCTCAAGTGTTGGTGAAGATAAGTGAAGGAGGTAGTCGAAAAGGGAAGGAAAAAGTGGAAGAAGATTTTGAGGAATATGATAGCAGCAGTGATGATGAGCCGATGTACAAGAAGCTGCGGGGATCTGATGTTTAGTTCTTTTATGTTGTTTTTATTAGCCTTGTTGTAATAGAACTTATGTAGACTCATACTGTAGTTTGTGATGAAACTTAATGACTTTTAAGTTTGCCGTGTTGAAGGGTTGTAGTGACATTACTTGTCACAATTTTGTGGAAATTTTCCAACGCAATCCAAATTACCTTCATGACTTATGATTTGTCTTATTAGTTTTTTTGTGAATTGGTTAATGATTCATTGTGAACTGTGTTGTTGGTGCATGTAGTATCCATGTTACATCTTGATAGAGAAATCCTTCTTCTTATCTTGATATGAAGACTTACTTGTTCTTTTTCTTTTATGGTTACACATGAAGGAGTTGGGAGGCATTTTTCTGACTTTACTAAATTGTTGTTTGGTTAGTTTCCTAAAAACATGCCGCCTAAATTGACGACTGTTACTATTAATACCATGATTGAGAAAGCTATTGCCAGAGCTCTGGAAGCTGAACGTGCTGCGAGGAACCAAGAGGTTGTGAATTGGAATGCTGCTGGTCAGGTTGGAGGGAATGTTGAAAATCCAGTTGCAGGTAATGCTAATGAACAAGCGGGAGGAAATGCTGCGGGAAAAGTTGGAGGTAATGTTGTTGTTCAGCAGGTTCAGAAGGAATGTTCTTATGCTAGTTTCATGAAATGTGGACCTACCCAATTTCGTGGTACTGGTGGTGCTTTGGAATTAAGGAGGTGGATTGAAAAGATTGAAAGTACTTTTGAAATTAGTGGATGTTCAGAAGCTAGTAAGGTGAAATTTGCTACAGCTACTTTTCAGGATGATGCATTGAGTTGGTGGAATAGTCAGGTAGCTACTGTAGGATTGGTTGAAGCTAATGCTAGATCATGGACTGTGACCAAGGGACTGTTGACTGCTAAGTTTTGTCCTGAGGAAGAGTTAGGTCAGTTGGAGGATGAATTGAGGAATTTGGTGCTGAGGAACAATGATATTTTAGATTATACCAGGAGATTTTCTGATTTATGTTTGTTATGTCCTGATGCTTTTGCTAATGATCGTAAGAAGATGAAGCAGTATATTAGAGGTTTATCTAGTAATATCAAGGAAGAGACTACTTCGTCGAAACCCAAGTCATTTGATGAAGCTGTTCAAATGGCTCATGCTTTAATGGATGTAAAGCTGCAGGATCGAAAGGATAGTATTGCTGAAGGGAATAAGAGAAAGTGGGAAGCTACACACTCAAACCAAGGATAGAATCGTGGTGGTTATCGTAACAACAATAACCAAGGACAAAATAGGAATCAAAAATATAATTTGAGAAGGAATGATGGTGTTCGTGCTGCCACAGGAAATCAAGGTAACAAGGTGAATCCGAAGTGTGGTCGGTGTAATCTGTATCATGTTGGAAATTGTCCACCTGCTTGCAACAAGTGTGGGAAGGCCGGACATAAGATAGAAGATTGTAGAAACAAGGGTGTGGCCACTAGAGCCAATGTTGTTAAGGTAGTTAACTGTTCTGGATGTGGAGGCCGTGGACATAAGCAAGAGAACTGTCCGAGGGTTGGCATACGACAGGGAGGCAATGTTGCTGCTGTTGCTGCTGGGATTGCTGCTCCAGCCTATGTCGTGGGAGATGCTGACAAACCTCAAGGGCCTTAATCCACCTTGGCCATATGGAATGCATCTACACTACTCTAAACTACATGATGCATGATTTTGACTTTTAACAATGCAATGAACAAAATACAATGCTATCTATATCTTTTTGGTTTTTCTTGAAATGGTTTTGATGGAAATAACTCATAAAGAATTCAATGACTTTGATTAGGGCTTGGATACCATGGACATTTATCACCCTCAATTTTCACTTTCCCCATACCAAGATTAAAAATGGGATCATTACATTCACAAGTAAAAAGTGCATCAACTTATTCATGACAATTAAATGTGGAACCGGTTATTATTTGAGCAAATTGCTTGTGGGCAAATTTGTCATTTATTCAAGTGTGAAGTATAAGAAGTGTAAAATCCAAAAATAAGGAAGCACGGTTTTAATCCTAAGTAATCCTCTCATCCATTACTTGAAAAACCGCTCACAATTAATACAAGTCCGTTTCAAGAATAATAAGTCATTCGACTAATGTGTAAAATCCTCATGTCATGCTTTCATAAGTAGCTACTCACTCGCTAAGGAAAGAAAAATAAAACTCACGCAATAATTTACATCCGCCATCTTTTGGAGACTTTGGATCTTCAACCCCGCAACCCGTCAAGGTAATATTGGATTGGAGCAATCTATTGAATCCCCGCAACCCGTCAAGGTAATATTGGAACTCAATAGTCACTATAATTAACACCACACTGCCCCTCTTGGGAGTCTTGTATAATTATTTTTTTTCTTTCTTTTTGTTTTTTTTTCTTCTAGCCACTCATTTTTTATAAGCCGCTCTTATTTTTCTTTATTCCTCACTAAGAAATTTGAAAAGAATAAAAGGAAAAACACCCGCTAAATATTGAGCATGACATAAGTCTAGTATACATAAAACGTTCTAACTTAGAATCTTAAGATGTACTCATACCAACCATGAATGATTAGTCAAAAATGCATAAGAGATTACAAATCAATTAAAACCGTTCTTGATTATTTATTAACAATGATATACATGTGAAGAAATTAGAGGTAAAGAAGAGAAGGGTTTAACCACAAGTAATTATCATGAAGTTTATCTAGCCCTTTTATACTTGCTTCAACTCTATCATTTCCCATTCTCCACAAATTTAAAATCTCAAATAATGAAATTGGTGGATGCTTAGCCTAATAGCCCAATGAAGGACTACATGGTTAAGGATACTAGCTAGAGAATGCTTATAAAAGCAAACTCGGGTTGAGTCAAAATATCCATGGCGGGCCTAATATGTCAAAGAAGTCTAAACTTGTTAAAACCATGTTTTATTATATATTTTTTTCTTTTTTATATATTTTTGAATAAAAGAAGAAATATATACAATGCAAATGTGTTATGCAAATGAAAAATGATTAATGCAAAAATTATGAATGCATATTTTTGGTGGCCAAAGTAGATCAAAAATTTGAAAAATGTTTGAAAAATTAATTTCCAAGTTATCATAAAGTTAAGGCAATGGTCTAGGTAAGGTCACTTCGATAGAATACCCCCTACACTTAAGCTAAACATTTTCCTCAATGTTTAAGAGCATGGAAGTATAAAAACTTCCCCTACACTTATGACAATGAATAGACTTTGCTTAACCCAAGTTAAGGAAAGGACAACTATTAGTGAAATCATGTTTAAGCACAAGGTGTCAATGAACAATCACTATAGTAACGAAGTGAACCGGATACAAGGGCCTCCTCCATAAGCTCCAAAGCATGAAATGAGTGAGCAACCCTACAAACAATCATGAAGACAAAAGAAGGTCTCCCCTACACTTATCTCCAAGTCTATACCTTTATTTCTAACCTACAACACTCTAAACCTAGTTATACGATGCTTGAGTTAATGAGTCTCTAGCTCGACTCGTCCCACACTTAAAACTGTCTAAAACCTATCATGGAGAAGAAACGTTTTGCCCCTTTTTAAGAAAAATCTCCATGATGAGGTAAAACAAGTATTCATGTATCAAAACTCCATAAATATCCCCCAGGATCAAATACATATTTACCATTCCACTTATAACACAATTCAACAACTAGCTTCCCAAGCAATGGTGAAAAGAGTGAGGTGTCGTTCTCCAAAATGGTTTCCCATATGTTCTTCACAGGGTGATAGGGTAAAACTCTCAAATCTTTCACAAGTTTTCCTTTTGTTGCATCAGGCGGATACTGAGATGGTTTAGCAAGCTCTGTGCCAGGATCAAAAATCCGTTCCTTGATGGGAAAACAACAAGTGTTGGTTGCCTTAGAAGATTATCCTTTATAAGTCATATTGTGAAAGAAAGGTTGTGGAGGCATGGGTAACAACAAGCTCTTGGAAGGAACCATCATAACGTGTTTTCCTTTATCACTTTGAAAGGTTGAGGTGGGTAAGGAAAAAGGTAAAGGATCGTCATTCAATAGAGATTCTAAATAGAGTATGTCCCCCTCCTCATCAAGATAACCAAGAGTGTATTCAAAAGATATATCCTCCGCTAAAAACTCATCACTCTCATCCATTATAGAATCCGCCTCATCACCATAAACATCATAAATTGGACAATCAAAAATTGGTGATCCCTCAAAACCAAAGGAAGTATGATCATCAACAAATGGAGAGTCACAAGTAGAAAGCTCATCATCACTATAGTCATCATATGTTGGTGAATCACAAAGAAAAGATTCTCCATCACTAAATTCCTCATGAATATGATTATCATTGTGGAAAAATGGAGTGTCATATGGGATTTCACTAAAGTTTAGCTCTGGATGTTCATGAAGATCCAAAAATGAAGTAATGGAAGCAATGGTCTCAATATGAGGTAAATCATAATCTCTACTTGAGCAAGCTTCATAAAAGTACTCATCACAAACTTCATCAAGAAGATCATTTTGTGTTTCCTCCTCATGCACAACATCAATATGTTTTACCGCTTCGGGCTCATTAGACTTTTTAGACAATTTCCCCATGTTAAACACAACTCTCTCATCTCCTACCCACATTGTAAGTTCTCCTTCCGCCACATCGATTAAAGTACGACCCGTTCTCAAAAATGGCCTACCAACAATCAAAGGCACTCTAGGATCCATATCATAATCAACCACCACAAAATCCACGAGAAATGTAAATCTATCAACCCCCACAAAAACTTCTTCCGCAATTCCCACCGGATAAGCTATAGTACGGTTAGCCAACTCAAGAGTCATCTTAGTAGGAGTGAGCTCGGGAAGTGAAAGTTTCTTCCAAACCGATAATGGCATGAGGTTTATGCTTGATCCTAAATCCGCTAAAGCCATACAATTTTCCACCCCCGGGAAATTGCAAGGAATCAAAAACCTCCCCGGATCTCCAAGCTTAGTAGGCAACTTCTTAAGCAAAACCGCAGAGCAATTTTCATTCAATGAAGCATTAGGCAAATCCACCAATCTCTCCTTGTTGGAAAGCAAGTCCTTAATCATCTTAGCAAACTTAGGCATATTGGCTAAAGCTTCCGCAAAGGAGATATTGATGTTAAGTTGCTTGAACATCCTCAAAAAGTTAGAAACTTGGATATCATCCTTGTTCTTAAGCTTTTCTTTTCTCAATCTTGAGGGATAAGGAAGACTTGGTTTTGGTTGTGGTTGAGTGGTTGATGAAGTGTTTTCCTTATTGAGTGCTTCATGAGTAGGTGTTAAAGTGGGAGAAATGGGAGCATTTTGAAGTGATGAAGTAGAGGTAGAAGGCTTGTCACAAGTAGGAGCACAAGTGGATGGAACAATAGGAGGTTTAGGAGGTGAAGGATCCTTTGTTGTCTTTCCACTTCTTGTTGTAATAGCATTAACATTGGCCCTTGGGTTTGTTTGTGTGTTGGAAGGTAAAGCCCCTTGTGGTCTTTGATTATAGATAATTTGGTTTTGAAGAAGAGCAAATTTCTTGTTATTCTCCTCTTGATTATCTTTCAATTGTTTCTCAAAAGAAGTAAACTTTTGAAGCACCAAATCCATAGGGTTAAATTACACATTTCCTTGATAAAAACCTTGTTGTGGAAAAGATGGAGGTGGTGCATTAAATCCTTGGTTTGGTGGATAGAAGTTATTTGCTTGAGGTTGAAATTGATTGGGTGCCTTGTAGTTATTTCCTTGATAAGGTAGTCTTTGCCCTTGATTCCTTGGTAAAATTTGAGGAGGATTTTGTTGAATTTGGGTGGGTGGTTGGGGTGGGAATCCCGGTGGAGTAAGGTAGTTTTGGGATTTGTAAGAAAGGTTATTTGGATTGATATTTAGCTTGAAGTGTTCACGATGTTCCTCTTGGTAAGCATATCATTCCCCTTGATAAACTTTCACCTTATCACATTGTTCATAAGAATGGGGACCTCCACAAGTTACACAAGAAAGAGTAATGGCATTCACATCATTTGAAGAATTGTTCAATGAAATGGTCTTAAAAGCTTGAAGCAGTTGTTGTTGTCCTTGTTTGACTTGTTGAAGGATCTCTTGTTGAAATTTAAGGACTTGGTTATCACAAGGTGTTTGAGAAGTGTTTTGGATAACATGAACCCTTTCTTCAAATTGATTGTTTGTTTGAACCATTGCTTTAGTCTTAATGATGTCCAAGGCCTCTTGCATGGATTTAAGAAGAATATTCCCTCCCGCGGAAGCATTGAGTGAATCTTGGTGATGAGGTTTAAGGACATCATAGAAGGTATTGATTTGATGAACGTCATCCAATCCATGGTTAGGGCATCGCCTCAATAACTCACTATACTCTTCCCAAGCATCACTAAAGGATTGACTAGGTTTTTGTTGAAAGCCTATAATTAAGTTCCTCAAGGCCATGGTCTTAGATGGAGGAAAGAACTTGTTTAAAAACTTAGTGGTGAAACCATCCCATGTGGCGATACTATCAGGTGGTTGGGTGTCTAACCAATTCTTAGCTTGTCCCTCAAGTGAAAATGACACTAACATCAACTTAATAGCATCATGTGGAACTCCATTGTGCTTAATGGTATTGCAAAGAGAAAGGAATCTCTTAAGGTGAGCATGAGGATCATCATTCTTGTTACCATAGAAAGGTGATTGTGAAACAATAGTAATCATAGACGTTTTGAGCTCAAATGTATTTGCGGGAATGTCGGGAATCCTAATAGCACTAGCATATCCATGAACATTGGTTTGCATACGTTCCATCAAAGAACGATTATCAACAGCCATGGCTTCTTGTGGTGGAGGAGTCAAAGCACGATTCTCGTGATCGGCTTGATGGACGGTGGTGGTCTTACTCTTTCTCTTTTTCTTCCTTTTTGGAGGAAGAGGTTGTACACCAATCGGTATTTGTGCACGCCCGCGAGTGAGCATGCAACTCAATACGAGGAATGAGAGAGAAGCTCTCGTGTGACTTTGAAGAGAAATGGATTATCCTCTTCGAGTTTCAATATTAAATATCCACAAGAAAATAACAATATATGTATGTACTACTTGGGTGCAAGACCCCCAATGAAGCCTTCCTTCTTAGAATACTTACAAGTGAACGGGGGGGTTAGGTGGCGCGAAGCACTTAAGTACCTATTGACCCTTAGATGGCATTTTATAGCACATCGCCTTTCTATTCACTTAAATGTTCGTATTCTTCGAATTGTTGCTTATTGAGAGTATTTATCTATTCTTGCTTAATTTTGTTTGATCGATACACGTGTCAAGGACCGGAACGCCCCTCAACACGGTGTATTGCCTCGGCAATACTTATGGAGAATATGTAGGTTGGTTGTTCTTATACGTATACGTATTTACTTATAATAATATATGGAAAATATTTTTGTATTTATGAGTTTTTAAGAGAAAATACTATATGTACATAAAAACCGAGAAAATCCAATAATATATATTTTTGGGTGCAATCTCTTAGGAAAAAGATTGCTTTTTGGATTTTTTAATTTGTTTGGTCAATTCTTTAGGAAAAGAATTGTTTTGTTAATTTTTAGTTTTTATATATTTTTATATTTTTGATTTTTTATTTGTTTTTTATTTATGATACGTAAAAATAACGTTCACAAGGTGAACGGATCCCAAAAGCCAATGAAAACCGTCAATCGATAGTCTCTCGTAAAGTCAAAGCCCCGGCAGCGGCGCCATTTGAAATTGTGTATAATGCAGTTCGTTTTCCTCAGTTCTTGCTAATTGAAAGTCCTAACAATATCGGGTTTTTAACTGTTTTTGGTTGTTAATATTTTTTTGGATATTCTATTTGCTAATTCAGACAAGCCTTGCAAAACTGAAAAATATTATCTACTTATATGTAAAACATCGTGCAAATACCAAGTTTTTATTCAAGTAAAATTCAAAATGTAAATCTTAAAACTAAAAGGACTGAAATTGTAAATTCTATGAAATATAAATGCTCAAAATATAAAACTAACAAGTATAAGGACTGAAAATGTCAAAACAGCAAACTATAAGGACTGAACTTGAAAACTATGTAACAAACTAACCAATTTGTAACAATTTCCAAAACTACTAACTGAAATTTAACAAATTCCAAACTGAAAGGACTAGTTTAGTGCAAACCCTAAAAACTCTCAAGTTTAGCCAAGATTAGAAACAGTTTAATACAAGAAGGACTAGATTGCAATTTTGAAAAGATTTTAAGCCAAAACGGGTTCTAGACACAAATAAGCTCGTTTGAGCTTATTACTCAACCAAAATCAATCAAACCAGTTTCAAAATGCTTAAAATTCAAAATAAGCTAGGTCTGTAAGAGGAATTTAGCTGAAACTGACTTAAAAGACAATAAGCACTTCACAATAAGCACAAAATAAGCTCTAGGAAAATCTGGACATGCACAATTAGCTTTTTGTACTGAAACTGATTAAAGAGCTCAAATCATGAACGAGAAATCAAGTCTTATCAAAATTCATCAAGAAATAAGCTTGGAAAATGAAATAAGCTGAAATTGGCTTATGTTGACCAAGCGTTGACCAAGATTTTTTCCAAAAAGCTGAATTTCTCAAAAATCATCCACCAACACCTACTAAGTGATATTGTAAAAGAAAATTGCCAGGTTTGTGAAGTGGATTAAGAGATATGAAAAAGCTGTTTTCATTTACAGAAACTTCACTTTCCTCAAGTGTTCAGATTTTTGCTTATTTCTCTTTGCTTAATGAATACTGTATCAAATGCTTATAGAATATGAAACTTCATATATTGAACTAGAAATGAGAACTGGTTTGGTAGAATTTCATCAAGAATCCAACAAATGCCAAGCAGTTGAAATTGATAACTTTTTTAAGCAAAAATGACTGAAAATATGACCCAAACCTATATACATGCCAATTGCCTCTTTGACTTTAAATTTGACTTGAAAAGGACTCAAAACACTTAGTTATCACCTTGTGACTAGAAATGAACATTTACTTGCCAAAATATAACACTTGAAAATCAAAAAACCAGTTAAACCCAAACACTCATTAACTGAACTTTAAGGAAATTTTGTGAAGACTTTTTGAGTTTAAGCTTGAACTGAATAAAGACCTATAGCAAACCAAACTTAGTGATCAAAATGAAATGTTTAAAAGCTTCTTGCAAGTAATGAAGACAACTAGAACTCAAATAAGGAGGTAAGTCTAAAAGTGACTGTATTAAGCTACAAACTAGAATACAATCCAAATCAATAAGCAGATAAGCAACACTTAGACCACAAACTACTAGAATCAAGTAAAGATCAAACTAAACAAATTATATCATGCATTCACCAAAGATTTACACTAGAAATGAAGCATGCATTTGACAATTTGAGTGGAACCAAAACAAGAACTTTTGAACCTTGTGAAGTACCCTTTGAGCAGTAGAGGAGTGTTGAACTCTCTAGTCTAGTGCTAACCACCACCTTAGCACTAGATTAACCTATCTACAATCAACCAACAACTACTCATCTACTAGAATCATCAAAATGGCCTGCATTCATCACTTGTGCTATGGATTTGGACTGAAATCAATCAAACAGCTACTTTCTTCAATCAAAGTCAGTTATGATCACTGAATGATCATAACAAACTCAATTCAGCAACAATAGTATCAAAGGAAGCAAGGAATGAACAGTAAAGATGATGAGAAGATTTGGCGGGAAAAGTAGAATTTGAATTTTATTGATGGAAATTTGTTACAAAGCTGTTGAAAAGGTAACTAACTACCTAACTAACTCAAGAGTGTGTCAAACTCTTGAGTAGTTTAGCTAATAAGGGAAAATGATGAGAGGAAAAGTAAAAGTGTGTGTTTTTCACACTTACAACTACACACTAGAAATGAAAACCTAGCAGGCTATTTATAGACTTGAGAAGGAGATTTGTTGGGGTTGGTGACGTGTTGGGACCAATTCCAGGTCTCCACGTGTCCAAATTCTGCTTAACTCATTTTGCAGGTATGAACATGAATTGAGGTTTCTTGATTGAGTTGATTTGATGTTAATTGACCATGACCAATGGATTCGTCTCTAAAAAATAAGCAACTTTGATGTTTATAACTTTCCATGAAATTCACTCTAGCTACAAATCGTTCCTGGCAAATTTTGGTTATTTGAAGATGACACGTGTCAAGCTTTGATTAGTTGAAATAGAAGCACACGGATCACACTGTTAAGATACTCTCATTTAATGAGGGCAGCTGAGTGGATAATTAATGCTTGTTATGTGGCAATCCGTGTTTACTTAATCCTGGCTTCTCATTGGTCCTCAATATATCACATGGATCACTCTTGTTTATCTTTCCATATATGGCAGAAATCACCCCTTAACTTTGGCAGATTGCATTTAAAGGCTAGCAGCTTCATTTCTTTGGCACTTTTAGTCCTTTAAACTTCATCCTTGAGCAAAAATGATCCTTTCACTGAGTTGACTTGAATGTTGACCTTGTTTGACTATGATCTTGACTTTTATAATATTTACACTTTGGTCCTTCAACTTTGGCATATTGTCAAGATAGGTCCTTGCACTTCAAAGTCTTGTCACTTTTGATCCTTCTTTGTCTTTTTCATCAAATTAAGCTTGATGATTCCTTGTTTGCTTGAAAATGCATCCTTTTACCTACACAAGTGTACACAAACACAAACATACCACATAATACTATTTTTACAAGATAAATTGGTATTTTGCTTCATGTTTTAGGGTTATTTGTTGATAAATTGATATGAGTTTTAGCTCATATCAGGCCTCATGTGGTGACTGGTACGTTATTACTTGATGCTTGTTATGCTAGTGTGTTATTTGATTCTGGATCCGATAGAAGTTTCGTAGATGTTAGATTCAGTCAGCTATTGGATAGAGAACCAGTGAGATTGACAACTAGTTATAAGGTGGAATTAGCTGATGGTAAGGTTGTAAGCACTAGTTCTATACTGAAAGGTTGTTCCTTGAAGTTAGGTAATTATATGTTTAGTATTGATTTGATGCCCATAGAATTAGGATCTTTTGATGTGATTATTGGAATGGACTGGTTAGTTGGTAATGGTGCAGTAATTGTTTATGGAGAAAGATTAGTTCAGATACCGCTAAGGAATAGGGTATTGGCTGTGAAAGGTGATGAATGTACTTCTCGTTTGAGAGTTGTTTCTTGTTTGAAGATGATGAGGTATATAGACGTAGGGTGATGTGTTTCTTGCACAGATAAGTAATGATGGTGTGAATGAAAGGAAATTGGAGGATGTGCCTGTGATTAGAGAGTATCCTGAGGTTTTCCCTGAAGATTTACCAGGATTACCGCCGCATACTGAAGTGGAGTTTCGTATTGATTTAGTGGCGGGAGTTGTGCATGTTGCTCGTGCACCATATCGTTTAGCTCCATCTGAGATGAAAGAATTATCTGGTCAATTGAAGGAATTGATGGATAAGGGATTTATTAGACCAAGTTCGTCGCCATGGGGTGCTCCTGTTTTGTTTGTTAGAAAGAAAGATGGTTCTTTTAGAATGTGTATTGATTATAGAGAGCTTAAAAAATTGACTGTCAAGAATCGGTATCCACTGCCGAGGATTGATGATTTGTTTGATCAGCTGCAAGGGTCATGTGTATACTCGAAGATCGATTTGAGATCTGGGTATCATCAACTGAGAGTTAGGGAAGAAGATATTCCTATAACAGCTTTCCGTACTCGATATGGACATTTTGAATTTCAAGTGATGCCTTTTGGGTTAACAAATGCGCCTGCTGTATTCATGGATTTGATGAATCGTGTATGCAAGCCGTATTTGGATGAGTTTGTTATCATATTCATTGATGATATTCTCATTTACTCCAAGGGTGAAGAAGAACATGAGAAGCATTTGAGAACAATTTTGGAATTGTTGAAGAAAGAGAAGCTGTATGTGAAGTTCTCTAAGTGTGAATTTTGGTTGAAATCAGTGCAATTTTTGGGGCACGTGATTGATAGTGAAGGTGTCCGTGTAGATCCTGCTAAGATTGAGGCAATTAAGGATTGGTCAGTGCCGAAGACGCCGACTGAAGTTCGCCAATTTCTTGGTATAGCTGGGTATTATAGAAGGTTTATCGAGAAGTTCTCGCTAATTGCTAAGCCGTTGACTAATCTTACAGAAAAGAATCGAGTGTTTGAATTGCGATTGGAATAGGAATCTGCATTTAGTACGTTGAAGGATAAGTTGTGTTCTGCGCCGATATTGTCTTTGCCAGAAGGATTTCAGGATTTTGTAGTGTACTGTGACGCGTCTCATAAAGGATTTGGAGTTGTGTTGATGCAAAGGGAGAAAGTAATAGCGTATGCATCGAGACAATTAAGGAAGCATGAAGAGAATTACACTACGCATGATTTAGAACTTGGGGCTGTAATTTTTGCTTTGAAGTTGTAGAGACACTACTTGTATGGAACCAAGTGTGTGGTTTTCACTGATCATAAGAGTTTGCAATATATTTTGGATCAAAAGGAATTGAATATGGGGCAAAGGAGATGGGTTGAGTTGCTGAGTGATTATGACTGCGAGATTCGTTACCATCCTTGTAAAGCGAATTTGGTAGCTGATGCACTTAGTAGAAAGGAAAGAGATAAGTCTATAAGAGTTAGAGCTTTGACAATGATGGAAAGTGTTGATTTGACAGAAACGATATTGAAAGCCCAAGCTAATGGTTTGAAGGAAGAGAATATTAAGGCAGAAAATTTGGTTAGAATGTTGAAACCATTTTTTGAAGTAAGGTCGAATGGATTGAGGTATTTTGAGAATAGGATTTGGTTTCCATTGTGTCCGTCTGAGTAAGGTTCTTTAGGAGTGTGAGATTTGGTGATGAATGAATATCATAAGTCGAAGTATTCAATACATCCTGGATCGGAAAAGATGTATCAAGATCTTAAGAAAGTTTATTGGTGGCCGAATATGAAGGCATGTATAACAAAGTATGTTAATAAGTGTTTAACTTGTGCGAAGGTGAAGGCTGAACATAAGAAACCGTTTGGATTATTAGTGCAACCTGAGATTCCTGAGTGGAAATGGGAGAAGATTACTATGGATTTTGTGACAGGTTTGCCAAGGACTGCAAATGGAAGTGATATGATATGGGTGATTGTAGATAAATTGACTAAGTCTACTCAATTTTTGCCAATAAAGAAGACGGATAGTATGGATAGGTTAACAACAGTGTATGTGAAGGAGATTGTTTGTCGACATGGTGTGCCTTTATCGATAATTTCTGATCGGTATAGTAGGTTTACTTCAGAATTTCGGAAGTCTTTGCAGAAAGCGATGGGAACGGAGTTATGTTTAAGTACAGTATATCATCCGAAATCTGATCGACAAAGTGAAAGAACGATTCAAACGTTAGAGGATATGCTTCGTGCGTGTGTGATTGACTTTGGAAATGGTTGTGATAAGCATTTGCCATTGGTTGAAATTTCGTACAATAACAGTTATCATGCTAGTATTAAAGCCACTCCATTTGAAGCTTTGTATGGACGTAAGTGTAGATCTCCAGTGTGTTGGAGTGAAGTAGGAGAAAGTCAATTGACTAGACCTGAAATGATATTTGAGACGACTGAAAAGATTTTGCAAATTAAGAAGCGTTTGTTATCTGCCAGAAGTAGACAAAAGAGTTATGTTGATAACCAAAGGAAACCGTTGGAGTTTGAAGTAGGATACATGGTTATGCTGAAGGTATCTCCATGGAAAGGAGTAACTCGTTTTGGAAAGAGAGGAAAGTTGAGCCCGAGATATATTGGACCATTTAAGATTATCCAAAGGATTGGATTGGTGGCTTATAAGTTAGAGTTTCCTGATGAGCTTAAAGCTATTCATAATACTTTTCATGTGTCTAATCTGAAGAAGTGTTTAGCTGAAAGGGATGTGGTGATTCCATTGGAGGAAATTCAACTTGATGATAAATTGCATTTTATAGAGGAACCTATAGAGATTATGGATATGGAAGTTAAAAAGTTGAAGCATAGTATGATTCTGATTGTGAAGGTGAGATGGAACTCTAGACGTGGGCCAGAGTTTACCTGGGAACGTGAGGATTTCTTTAAGGACAAGTATCCTCATTTGTTTAGGAAGGATTAAGTGCCGCGGATGTCGCTTCTTTTAAGAAGGGGGGGGGGGGATGTGACAACCCAAAACCGAGGTCATTGGTTAATCTTATTTTACGATTATTTTTGAAATTTTTAGATGAGTTTGAATGATATTTATTTTTGGAGGTTTAAGATTAAACTGATGTTGGAAGGTTTATATTTTATATTTAATATGTATAAGGAGTATTAGCAAGCGTGATTTCGATGGATGCCAAATATTTTACGTCGTTTTGTCGGTTGTTCGATTTTTGTCATTTTTGATGTTTTATTTTAAATGACGTGTTAGGTAGAGCCGGGAGTCGATATTATTTAATTTGAGGTACGTTTTAAAATTTTAAAGTATCTTTATGAAACCCGAGCCCCGTAAATATTTTCAAAATTGACTAATAGTTATTTCCCGCTTTTTAGCTAACTTTTTTCATTTTGAGCCACAACTATTACAAAATTACAACCAAGGTCCCTCAAGCACTATATATACACCCAAAAATTACACACACTCTCACATTTCCCACTCACCAAAATTTATATCCTCTCTCTTTCTTTTTCTTGTGTATGCCGTGACCTTCAACCCACCCCAAACCCATACAATTTTAAATTTTGCTCCATTTTGATCATGAATTGAGCTAAACTAATCAAAGTCCCTATAATTGAATTGATCAAGGATCATTTTGGTGTAAGAAAATCATACATGCAAGGGTTTTTATTTTTTTCATGTTGGTAGGTGAAAGCCATGATCATGCATGGTGTTTTTAGAATGATCAATGGTGATTCTTGCAAGAATTCTTGTTAAAAACTTGATTTTGATCTAAAGGTTTTTATTTTTATGATGATTTGGATGTTATGGTTCATATATGTTGATGTTAGGGTATAGGAATGATCATTTTCATGGTTGGTTTTGATCAAAAATGTGAATTTGTACAAGTTTTTAATGGTCATTTTATAACAGTAAGTAAACTGTAAAATCCGAATTTTTATGTTTTGAAAATGGCTTAACTTATAGCCTAGGGTTGTAGATAATTTTATTAGCTTCGATTTGATACAAAGTAGAGCTTCTAGCTCCAAACGAGCGCGAAGTTATGATGTTTTGATTATTCGTGTACCGGGAGACGAGTATCGGCACTACATATAGTTGTTGTCGATATTTGGATCGAATATCGGGGACTATAAATTGAAGTTTTGAAATGTGTAACCTACTGATAATGAAGTGTTAACTTTAGAGGTTGAGTTTACTTTAAAACCCGAGTGTCGGTTTTGTAAACGGAGTCGTTTAAAGAAGTTAAAACGGTTGTATGAAAAGTTAACGTAAATCTGTCCGGATTTTGTAGTTTGAAGATGAGTCGGGTAAAGGACTTTAAAAGTAATTTCATTTGATAAACTTGTAGGAGGACTTTCTATATATAGTAAGTTAGTTTATAGAGTCATTTCATAAACGTTTGACGAGTTTAAAAGGGGTAAATGATAGTTGTACTTTTTACACTTGTTTAGGAAAACAAGGTAATTTGGGTAAGTACACACAAGTGATTTAGGAAAACCACAAGTTATGACCCAAAAGTGGGGATCGTTCTAAAGGAGGCTAGTGTGTTGTGTAGAGAGATGATTAACTTTGTGATTATATGATTATGAGAAAAGAAAAGAAGAAATGAGATTAGAAGAGAATGACGGTTACGATGACGATTTAAACTAAGACGAAAAGGTCGTACACGTAAAACCGTAAAAAGTACCAAAGTTAAAAATTTACCCTAAAAATTCCTAGAAAATTGCAATAAATCATAAATAATGTAATTTAGAGTTTACAAAAAATCAAAAATCACCCAAACCTTTTATTTAATTAAATAATGATTTTTAATGCTAATTAAAGCCCTAAAAATCGATTTAATTAACAAAAAGCCCAAAATGAGATTTTTTTAATGGTAAACCTCTAAAATACCCTAACTTAATTTAAAACTATTTTTGAAAATTTTAAAATTAATTAAAACTATTTAAAAACAATTAAAAACTATTCAAACTTAAAATAATTATAAAAATTAATCTATGGACAACAAAAAATTCTAAAAGTTGTAAAATTCCTAATTTAATGTATTTAACCTAAGAAAAATATAAAAACTTGAAAAATCTAAATTTTAATTTTTAATAATAAAATAATAATAAAATAATATTAAAAATCCAAAATTTATAAAAAAATCTAAAAACTTGCAAACTAGCTTAAATTAACCTAAATAAATAGAAAATGAAGTTCAATTTAAAAAATTACGCCTAATGGGCCTCCAAATGGGCCAAAAGTCTAAACAGTCCCCTTAATGGGCTCAAATAGGCCCAATAAGCAAAATGTTGTCCAATTTAGCCCAAAAGCTCCTATCTGACTCAAAATTAGATTCTGAACACAATTTTTCAACGGCCCAAAAGATGAAAATGTGAAATAAGCTGGCTTATACCAAACAGCTTATTCTTAATGGGCTTTTTGGCCCATTAAGCTATAAGCTGATGCCATAAGCTCAAATTAGACACACAAGCTTCTTTTGAGTTTCTTAAGACTTCTGTAAAAAGAAATTTGAAAAAGTCCAAGGAATAAGCCTGAAAATGCAATAAGCAATCTACACAAAACGACAAAATAGTCGTTTTCGAGTTCTGAGCTATCCCAAGAGTTGATTCAAGTTTCAAAAGCTTTTAAATGACTTAACTAAGCTTAATCAACAAAAAGTTTTCAAATAAGTTCACTAAATAAGCTGAAATAAGCAAATAAGCACTTATGAAAACGTCAAATGAGTTGGTTTTGTAGCAAAAAGTCAAAGTCAAAGTCTAATAAGCTCCAGTTCAAACAAATGGGTCAAATGATGAAGATTGATCACAAAAAATAAGTTTTTGCAGGTCTAAATAAGCCAATATGGCTTATTAATAAGCTGAATGCAAAATTACACTAGCAGGGGCTAGTTTTGGATGTTGAGCAGTGGAAACTTTTTCCACTGCTTGACTTTCTTGACTTTTTGTCTTTAGTGACTTTTTTGGAGATTCAAGTTACACAAAGTCACCCAAATGATCAGTGGATCAAGAGGAGTCAAATACAACAAAGAAATCACAATCACCAACAGCCAATTAGTACAGTTAATTCAATCAATCACCAGATATGCACCAGACTTAGAACAATAAGCAGTTATGGTTCAATAAGCACTTATAGCACAATTCAGCCAGCCAAACTTAACCAAATGCATACACAAGCAATTATAAACTTAAATGAACAAGTCTAAACAGGTTTCATGCACTGATTCAAAGTATAGGTCAAGATTCAAGCATTAAAAGTTACTGATGAACTATGAACATGCATTTATGAACACTTGCTGATGCAATTGACCACCAAGCCAAATTCAAACACCCAAATCTTGTTAACAGGTTATAAGAACTATGTTTAAACAGTTTTTAGCCCTAAGCATGCATACACTCTATGTGTTCCCAAAGTCTTAGGTCAAAAACAGTCAAAACAAGCAATCTATAGCACAATCTTTGATTTGGTGTTTCAATGTTGAAAACTTGTAGTAAATAGCACTCAAACAAGTATATAGCATGCAGATACAAAGAAATAACACAAACTTCCAACCACAAAATAACACACAATGATTCAAGACAGGTAATCCCAAACACTCTTTTAACTTTTCAAAATCAAATTTTCAAATCAAAAGTGTTATCCAAGACCACCCAAGCCCAAATAAGCACAATAACAAGTATAATATGTAGATTTAAGCAAGATTAGACCATAAAATCAATAAGAACACAAGTCACACACAAAATCACCAAAAATCCAAACTTTTATCAAATTTTAAATAGAATGATGTGTACCTCATGGATGTACATGCACACCCACGAATTTTGAGCTTATGTACTAGCAAGAACAAGTACAAGCTTCCACAAACAACCCTGCTAAGAATCAACAAAGTTAGAAGCAAAATAGTAAAATCAGAAAAGTGAAAATCCTTGATTAATGCAACCTTAGTTCCCCACACTTAATTATCCCCAAGTTATAGGCTTCACCACACCTTGATAACTCAATATCAGGATGCTATGATCAGCTTTATAGCCTAAGAATTCCAAGGTTTGAACTAGACTTAGCAAAATATCAAGAAAAGTGGAAAATGTGCAAACTTTTGCACACTCCTTTTGAAAACAGGTTTAGGATTCAAGAACAATAAACAAAGAACAATAACAAGCAGATAATATGAGTGGCACTTGAGGTTTCTTCACCAAATTGAAACACATTTCATTAAGATGAATATATGATTTACAGATTTGTGAACCAAGGAAAATTCAAGAGCAAACTGAAAAGTAAATGGTCCTATGCCTTATATAGGCTACAATGAACTAGTAAAGAGCTAAAAAACGTAACCCTAATTGCTGTGAAGTCCCCAAGTTGCCCTTGTGAAGTTTGAATATATGCTTGATCATGTGACAAGTTCTTGGGAGTTTGTTGTAGCTGGCATGTGAAAAGTGTATCTAAGGGCTTCAAATAAGCTTAACTTCCAAGATTTGTTGTGGGGACGTTGGATGACTGTCCAAAATTTGGCAGTATGCACAAAGGTGAAAAGCAAGGAATCTTGTGTGGGTTGTGGGGTAAAGTAGCATATGTTTTCAAGGTTGGGATGAGATTAAGGGATGCTTAATCACTAATCTGGAGATTTTCAGGGTTTAATTACAACACAATTAAGAAAACCTAATTGTGTTCTTGAGGTGAATAGTGCCATGTTTTAATCCATTTTTGGTTTGGATTAAGTTTTAAAACATGTTTAAGGCGCCAAGATTAGTATATATTAAATCGGGTTAAGTGGAGGGTGAGGTGGATGAAGAGAGTGTTGTGATTGGTTGAGGGGTGTTAGTGGGGCACGTGTCATGATGACACTAGTTAAGGTTACTTATGTTGTCCGCCAAGAATAGTCCCCCATATCTTATACTCCTTTCATTTGTAAATAAATCCGGCCAAACTTCATTTCCTTTGTTATTGAAGTTTCTCTTTTCACACTTTTCCCCCAAAAAGTTTTGTAAAGTGAATTCAGGGGTATTTCTTGCCAAATCTTGATTCTTGAAGGACTGATTTGGTATTTTCTTCAAGGATTATGGTCTTGACTTATATGATTGACATTTTGGAGGACTGAATTTGCCAAGTCATGATTAATGAGGGACCATTTTTGCCATTTCTTCAAAGTCAAGGGTCCTTTTGACAATTTTGATATTTTCAAAGGACCAAACTTGTAATTTCTTGTAACTAGGAGTCCTTCTTGGTATGTTTGACTTTGAGGAGGATAAATATTGACATTCTAGTTTTGTTGAGGGACTAAAATTGCCAATTCTTCAAAGTGGAGGGCCCTTTTTGCAATATTGACAAACTTTAGGGACCAATCTTGTAATTATGAGGATACAAGGGTATAAAGTGTCAATTCTTCAATATTGGAGGACCCTTCTTCATAAATCTTCAAATATTCAAGGGTTTTCTTTGGAAAATCTTCATTAGGGCTTGGTTCAATGTGCGGCTTCGTTTCCCGTGTTCGTTTTTGCATGATTCTTGTGATCTTTTGTCATTTTCTCAATATTCGTACCTAAAATACACAAGCAACAAACACAATCATATATTGGGGTATTTTTATGATATTTTATGCATTTAAAGCCTTTTTTGGACGATGAGAGTACGTATAAAAGCAGTCTCATCACTCCCCTATACTAAACCATTACCGTGCCCTCACGCAATGCTAGAATAAAGTATCGTAGCATCTCCAAAATTCATTTTTATTCACTTTTATTGAACGATAAACTAGCTACACTACTACTATTACTACTACTTGCGTTTTAAACATAATGTATGATTTTCATCGCAAAATGGGACGTTTAGGTTCATAGAATAAGAACACGTGAATGCTTCGTTAGAAATAATTTCATCGTCCTCGATTTTCACCCCAATTCCATGCCAAGCGTGCAACGAGATCCTTGTCATTATCAGTTAGTAATGCTAACACTACTCATATGCCCTAATCACATACTTATCCTCCCATTTTCCTAAGTTGTAACTCCTATATTTTATTATGTCTTGAATGTTTCATGAGGATACATTGTTTAACTTATGCGATAATAGAGATTTAGGTCTAAAAATAGAGTCCTAACGGTGTAACCAAGACCATCAAATCAATAACCCCTCCTAATAGACAACGATGTCAAAAAAATTAAGTCAACAAGAAGGATCGATAAACACGGTTTTATAACGGTTTTGAACATGAGACTTATTAGCAAGACTTTTATACGCCTCCTAACGGAAGGGCCTTATTATCTTTGGTTTACCTCCATCTTTTATTCAACTTCGCCATGAAGCTTTTATTATGACTTCGGTCTTGCCTTGCCTTTTATTATCCACCTCATCGGTGGTTTTATTAGCCAAAGACGTATATCCTCACGCTAAGGAGAATTTTGGATCTTTAAAGCTTCAAAGATTAAGGCTTGATTCACTTTCAGTTTTGCATAGATTTTCGGCCTTGTGGGCTTCAAATTGTTTGCTTGATTTAGGTGAGCTCCTGAAATCTTATTATTGGGTGAAGCTTTCGATTATTCGGGTGCCAATACTTCAAAACCGTGACGCTGGCGATACCTTAATGTCTTCCCAATTTAATTACACGGAAGCTACTAGAAAAGACTAGAAATCCAACAATCAAGACTAAACCGCTAAGTCAATATTTATTAAGAAAAAAATATTTACAAGCGAAGGGAGAATAAGCAAACAACGAGAACACATTAGTATTTGAAAGAATACGAGTACTCTACGTTTAGCATAGTAACTTATTCTTTTTTTTTTGAACAATAGTAACTTATAATTAACTCTATCATTTCTCGTCCTCATATAAGAGACTTTGTAACACCCCAAAATGTAGTATGCGGAAGCGGTGAAGCTCGGGGGCTGTTACGTCATTGTATCATAGTTCAAGGTACAAGAGAACGACTCTAAATGAGACGTTTTATAAAAATACCTCGTTGAATTTAAATTAAAAGCATCACAGTAAAAAGGTCTCAGTTTCAAAAGATAGTGCAGCGGAATGTAAAAGTTTTAAACATCAACGAGATAATAGTTCAAAAGCAAAAGTAAACAAATGTCCGAAGATAGCCAAGAAATGCAGGCGGACTCCAAGTACTTCACACAGCAGATACAAATCATCATCAATTACCTGAGATAAATGCTAAATTGGGTCAACATAAAGTTGGTGAGAATATAGGTTTCAAGTAAAAATTCATAGTCATTCAATTTCAGATTTCATTTCATGTACACGTGCAACTATAGGAGATATAGTGCCAAGTGTAGGATAAATTGGGTGTTCACAATATTTATGATAGCGCTAAGCTCGTGACATAGAAACTAGTGATCCAGTGCATACAATAGATTGCATACATAAATTGCCCCAATGGAGTACCTAGCCAAGATGACTACGTTCATACAAATGGTACACACTCGTCCGGCGTCAGAATGCCCGAGCGGAGGTTGTCAACCCTCAATAGATCTATCCGTAACATAAGAGCTTACTCCAGCAGAGTAACTAACGATTCACGATAGTGAGGACTGTGGCTAAAGCAACTTAAGCTATCTCATAAATAGTGTTCACAAAGCGTTCACAGAAATCAAGTTTTACTTGCGTCCAGAAGCAAGTCATCAAAGCATTTATCACATCCCAAAACATTAAACATACGAAAACAGTTTAATAGGGATCTATAAACTCACCTCAAGCAACGATTCAAACCGCACAAGTAAGATCAAATAGTAGCGAGCAACTCTAGCAACAACCTAAATATAATACTATAGTTTAGGCGCTAGCAAATAAGTCACAATAGTTCATCACGTACGTTACTCATCGATCAAGTATATATTTTCTTGTTAAAATCGTGACTTGTAAATGTTATATCGTTATAAACATTATAGTATATATATATATACTTAGGCAAAAATATTTATTTTTGACTCGACGAAATTTCGACAGCCTTTCGGCGTAAATTTTAATTTACCAAAATTTATCTCAACAAATTTTCCTACGTGAATTCTAACGAAAATTCGGCAGCCTTTCGGCGTCACATAAAAATTTGCCATTTTTAGTAAATACTCAAATCTCGTCCTAAAACCCCTATTTTCAACAATTCCTCAATCGCCAACAATTCAACAATTCATTTTTCACAATCGTAACCATTTCAACTTCCAACGTTCAAACTTTTAATAGTACAACAAGTATTCACATTTCGAGCTAACACGCTTTTACAAAACAAGTCCAACATTTATACATACCATTTGGTAACTATTTCGACACTTAAAACAACTCCGTTTAACTCGAAAATGTCGTTTCGACCACTTTAAAAATCTGGACAGCAACCACTTATAGTGTTGTTCTCCAAAAATAAAGTTTTCCGACAACGTAATTTAAAAAACCACAACTTACTCATTTTAGCTCCGTTTTTAGCCCATAATATATCGAAACGAAGGTATTCACTTATATTTTCATAATATCGTAGTAAACTAATGTCAAAACAATTTTTACGACTCTCTACGCCTCTCACAAAAGTCGGACAGATTGTACGTTTTCCGTAAAAACTCATTTTCGACCGTTTTCGAGCGTAACCACTAGTAGTAACACTACTAGTTTCTTCTAATTTTTCATATACAACAACAAAATCAAAGATTTTTCTTCAAGTTTACAAATCCAAAATATAGATACTTATATTTTTCACAAATCTTTTAATTATCCCATTTTCATGTATGGATCTAATAGATCCACACTTAATTTCCACAAATCTTGAAATATTTCATGACCAAAAATAGTTTTCATCATTTTATTTCATAAAAATACTTGATGAGTAACATGCATGCATAGATCTACAAAGATCATGCATGGAAAAATGAAAAGATGAAAAAGTTTAAGAAATGACCTTGTGTAACGATTCTACGTAACCACAACGATCCGATCTATAATAATACCCACTAATAATCAACAAGAACTTCTACCCTAAATCTTCAACCCAAAAACTACTCAAATCGTCAAACCAAGAAAGTCCACTCTTCTATATGCTTATACAAGCTCTAAGGTGTATTTGTTTTGTGTTGAATCTTGGTAAAATGAAGCTTTTCAAAAATCAACAATGGTGGAAAAGAGTATGTGTTTGTGCCGTGTGTTTAGAGAGAGAGAGGATGAGTTGTGTGTGTTTTTGGTTGAGTGAAGTGAAGTAAATAAGTGTGAAGTGATTTTGAGGTTATAAGGTTAATAAGTTAAAATGTGTAGGAGTAGTGTAAGTTAAGCTCAATTTGGCAAAGAGTGAAAATATGGTGTATCTTGCATGTGGGTTGTTTTTGGCCGGTTATGGGGGGTCCCATATGGGGTAAATTATTCAAAATTTTTACTATAGTAATTAGTTAAAAGGTTTAAGGTAAAAAGGTTAGTTAGTTTTAGGTAAATATCAAAAAGTATATAGTTAAGTTAAAAATTACGTAAAACTTAAAAATTTGACGAAATATATTAAATTTACGAGTTTTCGACGAAAACTGACATTTTACGATTGGTAAAGTATTTTATGCATGTTAACGACGGTTAAACGTAAAAACGACGTAAAATACAAAAACGCGTTACGTTAATTAAATATTCACAGTAAATACGATTTATTACTATAAATAGCAAAAATACTAAAATACAGGCATATATAAATATATATATAGAAATATTTAAATACGCTGCTCAAGAAAATACAATCACGCTGCTAAAAACTAAACAGTTAAGCACATAATTCACAGATAACGAATAATCTCATGGATTATCATCAATTCATTGACCGTCTCAGCACTTTGGTCAGGTTCACAGAAAATGTTCAGAATAATGACTGAGCTCAGTGTCAGGTCATTACTCGTCAGCAAACAGTTTTTTCAGAAAACGCGGGATAACTTCCCGGTTCCAACACAGTTAAATCACATAGTTGACTAAATAAAAAGTCAAAGGGTAAAATAGTCATTTTACAAAGTAGGGAAAATTACCAGGTGTTACATCATCCCCTTGATAGAGAAGCTTTGTCCTCAAAGCTTAGGAGTGTCACGGTTTCTAGAATTGTCAAAGAGTTGCGGATATTTCTTGCGAAATTGATCCTCACGCTCCCAGGTGAATTCAGGTCCACGTTTAGAATTCCACCTCACCTTGATGATAGGAATACGACTCTGTTTCAATCGTTTGACCTCACGGTCCATGATTTCAACAGGTTCCTCGACAAATTGCATCTTGTCGTCGATTCGGAGTTCCTCCAATGGTATAACGAGTGTTTCATCAAAAAGGCACTTCTTCAAGTTCGACACATGAAAAGTATTATGCACACGGCTCAACGCTTGCGGTAACTCGAGACGATAGGCTACAGTTCCAACCTTTGCCAGAATTTTGAAAGGTCCAATATAACGCGGGTTCAGCTTTCCTCGCTTGCCAAAACGTACCATACCTTTCCAAGGCGATACTTTTAGCATCACTTTGTCTCCCACTTGAAATTCGAGAGGCTTACGTCGAACGTCGGCGTAACTCTTTTGGCGATCACGGGCTGCTTGAATTCGGCTCTTGATTTGAACAATCTTCTCAGTCGTTTCACGGATGAGTTCAGGGCCAGTGAGTTGACTATCCCCAACCTCACTCCAACACACAGGCGAGCGACATTTACGACCATACAACGTTTCAAACGGTGCAGCCTTAATACTGGTATGATAACTATTGTTGTAAGAGAATTCTACTAGAGGCAAATTTCTGTCCCATATCTTTCCAAAGTCAAGCACACAAGCGCGCAACATGTCCTCCAACGTTTGAATAGTTCTCTCACTCTGTCCGTCAGTCTGCGGGTGATAAGCAGTACTCATGTCCAATTGCGTACCCAATGCTTTCTGAAGTGATTTCCAGAATTCCGAAGTAAATCTACCATCTCTATCAGAAATTATCGAGATCGGTATCCCATGTTTTGCGACTATTTCCTTCAGATAAAGTCTCGTAAGCTTATCCATCGAATCATCTTCCTTCATAGCTAAAAAGTGTGCAGATTTCATAAGTCGATCCACAATTACCCAAATTGTGTCGTATCCGTTGGTCGGTTTAGGCAGCTTAGTTATGAAGTCCATGGTTATATTTTCCCATTTCCACATAGGAATTACAGGTTGAACCAACAATCCAGATGGTTTTTGGTGTTCTGTTTTCTCTCTAGCGCAAGTCAGGCACTTCCCTACATACGTAGCGATTTCAGCTTTCATATTTGGCCACCAATATAGCTTCTTCATATCCTGATACATTTTGTCAGATCCTGGGTGAATCGAATACTTAGATTTATGCGACTCGTGCATAATCACGTCCCTTAGTCTTCCAAACCGTGGTAACCAACTTCTACCATTCAGACATAGCGTTCCATTATTGCTAGTCTCCAATTTCTTTGTAACCATTCCTCCTAATTTCTCAGCTTCAACATGTTCATGCTTAAGAGCTTCGGTTTGTGCTTCACGAATTTGCATAGGTAAGTTCGGATTGATAACCATAGCTAACGATCTAACTCTACGTGTCACCAGTTGGTCCTTTCTACTTAGCGCATCCGCCACTACATTGGCCTTCCCAGGGTGGTAACGGATTTCACAGTCATAATCGCTGAGCAACTCGATCCATCGACGTTGTCTCATGTTCAGTTCCTTCTGATCAAGAATATGTTGTAAACTCTTGTGATCGGTATAGACGACACACTTGGTTCCATACAAGTAGTGTCTCCACAACTTCAAGGCAAATACTACCGCTCCTAGCTCCAAGTCGTGCGTAGTGTAGTTCTTCTCATGCGTTCTCAATTGTCGTGACGCGTAGGCGATAACTTTCTTCCTCTGCATCAACACAGCTCCCAATCCTTTTGCTGATGCATCACAGTAGACCACAACGTCTTCCGATCCTTCTGGTAACGATAGAATAGGCGCACTACACAACATTTGTTTCAACTTCTGGAATGCTATTTCCTCCTTATCTCCCCATTCGTATTTCACCTTCTTTTGAGTCAACTTCGTCAATGGTTTTGCGATCTTCGAGAATCCCTCGATGAATCTTCGGTAATATCCGGCGAGTCATAAGAATTGGCGAATTTCAGTCGGCGTCGTAGGAGCAGTCCACTCCCTAATCGATTCGATCTTAGCAGGATCAACATGAATCCCCTTGCTATCTATAACGTGACCTAGAAACTGTACTCTTGGCAACCAAAAATCACACTTCGAGAACTTAGCGTACAATTCCTCTTTCTTAAGCAATTCCAATATTATCTTAAGATGTTCCTCATGTTCCTTCTCATTCCTTGAGTAAATCAGTATGTCATCGATGAACACAATGACAAACTTGTCCAAATACGGTTTACACACCCGGTTCATGAGGTCCATAAACACGGCAGATGCGTTTGTCAAACCGAACGGCATCACTTGGAACTCATAGTGTCCATACCTAGTCCTAAAAGCAGTCTTTGCAACATCTTCCTCACGGACTCTTAATTGGTGATAACCAGACCTAAGGTCAATCTTTGAGTAAACGCTCGATCCTTGCAACTGATCAAACAGATCATCGATCCTAGGCAACGGGTAACGGTTCTTGATGGTAAGTTTGTTCAACTCACGATAGTCGATACACATCCGAAAACTTCCATCCTTCTTCTTCACAAATAAGACTAGAGCTCCCCAGGGTGAAGAACTCGGTCTTATGAATCCTTTATCAGTCAACTCTTGTAGTTGCGTCGCTAGTTCTTGCAATTCCGACGGTGCTAAACGATAAGGCGCTCGAGCAACAGGTGCAGCTCCCGGTATTAAATCGATCTGGAATTCAACTTGTCTACCCGGCGGTAATCCAGGCAAATCTTCAAGAAAGACTTCCGGAAAATCCCGTACGATAGGTACATCTTCCAACCGTTTTTCTTTCGTCTGCTTTTCAGTAACACAGGCTAAAAATACGTGGCAACCTTCCGACAACAACTTCTGAGCCTTGACACGCGAGATAATGTTCAGTCGTGACTTCCCTTTTCCGTCACTTGTATCCTCTGGTACTTCCAATACTTCATCACCAAATGGTAAACGAACGATCTTCTCGTCGCATACAATCGTAGCACGATATCTCGACAACTAATCCATTCCGACAATCACGTCAAAACTCCCTAACTCAACAGGCATAAGGTCTATTATGAAAGGATGACCTAGAAGATTTAAAGTGCATCCACGAAGTATAGTGTCGGCTTCTATCAACTTCCCATTAGCTAACTCAATAGTGTACTTAGTGTCTAAGGGCGAAGGGGTCGCATCAAGTAAAACACTAAAAGCAGTCGACACAAAACTCCTATCGGCTCCAGTATCAAATAAAATAGAAGCATAACGACCATTGATAAGAAACGTACCCGTCACAACGTCGGGGTTTTGTTGCGCTTCTCCTCCTCCTATCACATAGACCCTTCCACGAGCTTCCCCAACTTTAGCATTCTTTCCTTGGTCCTTGTCCTTGTTCTTTTTCATTGTGCACTCATTGCTGTAGTGTCCCTTCTGCTGACATTCAAAGCAAGTGACGTTGGCTTTCGTGTTAGGTGGTGACGTTGGCTTGCATCGATTGCACAGAGGTAACGTCCCATTGTACACTCCCTTTTCCCCAGTACCAGCTGTGTACGCTTTCACAATGTCTTGCCTCTTATTCGGATAGTTCCCATGGTTGTTCCTTTGGTTATTCCCCCACTTTCTCTTGTTGTCCGCGGCATACCCAGCATTTGCTCGAACAACTTGGTCCATCAGACTGTGAGCCATCCTTATAGCATCACTAACTTTTGTCGGTCCAGACGATGTCACATTCCCTGAACTCTACCCGGTAAACCCCAAATGTAGCGCTCAACCTTCTTCTCTTCATCCGGAACCATTCCAGGACATAGCAAACACAATTCTTCAAACCTCCTTGTGTACGTACCAATATCATTGTTCTTCACAGTCAAGTTCCACAGTTCGATTTCCATTTTCTGAATCTCATTACGAGGACAGTACTCCTTAGTCAACAACTTCTTAAGTTCCTCCCAACTCATTCCATACGCCTCCTCGGCTCCAGCCGTCTACACATGGGTGTTCCACCATGTCAACGCTCCAGCAGCTAAAGTACAAGTAGAATAAGTCACTTGGTTCTCAACAGCACATCCACTAACACGGAACACGGCTTCCATCTTTTCGACCCAACGAGCTAATCCGACAGCTCCTTCAGTACCATTAAAAGTCAAAGGGTCACAGCTCCTAAAGTCCTTGTAAGTACACGGCTTAGGCGGTCGATTGTCAACATTGTTCGGTGGTGCTTCGTTCACGTTGTTGTTAGCTTGAATGTTTGCCAGTGCAGTAGTCACTCGTTGCGTAATCAGTGCTTCCAATTGAGCGTCAGTCATTCCGTTACGTGTGTTCACCATTGTTTCTCTGCGTTAAGACAACAATGCAAATAAGGTTTAAGCATGAATATACACGTTATATATTTCATATGCTAAAATAGAATGCAGAATTTAACAGTACAACAAACATAAAAAGGATAGTCACTGGTCAAGGTCATAAAGTTAAATTCCCATTCATAATCAAAATATCAAGTACATAGTCATAAAATAAGAGTATGATTACATCTAGTCTACTCCAACTAACCGAGTACTACTCTAGTTTAGTGGATACAATACCCAAAAGATAAAGATGTCAATCTACTCTAGAATCAAGCACAATAACGATGAATCTCTAAGTGCGACGACGACGATCACACTCAGCACATCTCGGTGAATCACTCCTCGGGTCTCCATCTGCAGCTCGGTCTCCTCCACGAACTGACTCCAACTCACGCCTCAACCTAGCAACCTCCTCAAGTGTGGTATCCAACAAGTCGCGGGTATCCTCGTTATCCTCTAACAATCCAAAAACCGCATCCTCAAGTAGACGAAAACGAACAGCATCTGAATCCCTAGCACATCCTATCATAACAACACATGACCTAGGTCTAGAGGGCTCTCCAACATGATGAGTAGGTGGTGTAGAAACAGCAGTAGCAGCTCGAATCTCATGAGTAGGCGATGCCTCAGGTGTAGTGTGTGAATCAGACATACGGATCTTCTTCCGTGGGCATGGTGAATCAGAATCGGACAAAGCTCGAGATCTAACACTGGATGGTCCAGCTCCATCAGCAGGTGGTACAGTATCATCGGAATCAGTGTAAACCTCAGCTGGCGGCGTACCCCATAAAGCTTCCCTCTCCTCTCTAAACCACTGACAGGGAACAGTAGGCTTCTTCCTCAAGTTGGACGTCTTCCTAATCTCACTCCTCCTACTAGGCTCAACTCTCTCAGGTACAGCAGTCAATGTATCAACCCTAATATCATCATCAGCCTCAGCACCCTCGCTATCACTACTAACCACAACCATCCTAACGTTAGTATCACTCTCAATCTCATCATCCATGTCATCATCATCCTCACGATCTACCTCATATCCATCCATATCATAATCACCCTCATGATCTACCTCAACACCATCCATATCATCCTCATGACCTACCTCATGTCCATCCATATCCTCATCACCCTCGTGATCTACCTCAATACCATCCATGTCATCCTTATCATCCTCATCGTCCTCACTACCACTAACCCACTCAATCAAAGTACGATGCACAACCGGTGGCATCCCATCAACAACATCAGAAGTGTCAGACAATACATCCGGCTCACCCTCATCATCCTCCTCCGGGTCCTCGTCAGGGTCATACTCCGCACCTTCCTCCTCAGGATCAGCCTCCTCTTGGTCATTCTCCGGCTCAACATGATCTGGTACCATCTCGATCTCGTCTTCCCACTCTTCGTCGGTAGAGTCGGGCTGGTAAGAAACAGTAGATGACGACATATCCTGCAACAACCAAAATGCGTATTAAGCAGTTGTAGGGTATGCATGAAATAATCATGTATAGAAATTAAAGTATGCAGATCAACGAAATGCATATGTATATAATACCTATTACGTATTACATAATATATATTACATATTACATATAGTGTTATCCTACGTAATACATTACGTAGTACACATATATATACAGAGTAACAAGTAGCCACATCGGTTATAGTCTAGGCCTAAGATGCAAACCTAGTTCTCTATAACCAAGGCTCTGATTACCAATTCTGTAACACCCCAAAATGTAGTATGCGGAAGCGGTGAAGCTCGGGGGCTGTTACGTCATTGTATCATAGTTCAATGTACAAGAGAACGACTCTAAATGAGACGTTTTATAAAAATACCTCGTTGAATTTAAATTAAAAGCATCACAGTACAAAGGTCTCAGTTTCGAAAGATAGTGCAGCGGAATGTAAAAGTTTTAAACATCAACGAGATAATAGTTCAAAAGCAAAAGTAAACAAATGTCCGAAGATAGCCAAGAAATACATGCGGACTCCAAGTACTTCACACAACAGATACAAATCATCATCAATTACCTGAGATAAATGCTAAATTGGGTCAACATAAAGTTGGTGAGAATATAGGTTTCAAGTAAAAATTCATAGTCATTCAATTTCAGATTTCATTTCATGTACACGTGCAACTATAGGAGATATAGTGCCAAGTGTAGGATAAACTGGGTGTTCACAATATTTATGATAGCGCTAAGCTCGTGACATCGAAACTAGTGATCCAGTGCATACAATAGATTGCATAAATAAATTGCCCCAATGGATTACCTAGCTAAGATGACTCCGTTCATACAAATGGTACACACTCGTCCGGCGTCAGAATGCCCGAGTGGAGTTTGTCAACCCTCAATAGATCGATCCGTAACATAAGAGCTTACTCCAGCAGAGTAACTAACGATTCATGATAGTGGGGACTATGGCTAAAGCAACTTAAGCTATCTCATAAATAGTGTTCACAAAGCGTTCACAGAAATCAAGTTTTACTTGCGTCCAGAAGCAAGTCATCAAAGCATTTATCACATCCCAAAACATTAAACATACGAAAACAGTTTAATAGGGATCTATAAACTCACCTCAAGCAACGATTCAAACCGCACAAGTAAGATCAAATAGTAGCGAGCAACTCTAGCAACAACCTAAATATAATATTATAGTTTAGGCGCTAGCAAATAAGTCACAATAGTTCATCACGTACGTTACTCATCGATCAAGTATATATTTTGTTGTTAAAATCGTGACTTGTAAATGTTACATCGTTATAAACATTATAGTATATATATATACTTAGGCAAAAATATTTATTTTTGACTCGACGAAATTTCGACAGCATTTCGGCGTAAATTTTAATTTACCAAAATTTATCTCAACAAATTTTCCTACGTAAATTCTAACGAAAATTCGGCAGCCTTTCGGCGTCACATAAAAATTTGCCATTTTTAGTAAATACTCAAATCTCGTCCAAAAACCCCTATTTTCAACAATTCCTCAATCGCCAACAATTCAACAATTCATTTTTCACAATCGTAACCATTTCAACTTCCAACGTTCAAACTTTCAATAGTACAACAAGTATTCACATTTCGAGCTAACACGCTTTTACAAAACAAGTCCAACATTTATACATACCATTTAGTAACCATTTCGACACTTAAAACAACTCCGTTTAACTCGAAAATGTCGTTTCGACCACTTTAAAAATCTGGACAGCAACCACTTATAGTGTTGTTCTCCAAAAATAAAGTTTTCCGACAACGTAATTTAAACAACCACAACTTACTCATTTTAGCTCCGTTTTTAGCCCATAATATATCGAAACGAAGGTATTCACTTATATTTTCATAATATCGTAGTAAACTAGTGTCAAAACAATTTATACGACTCTCTACGCCTCTTACAAAAGTCGGACAGATTGTACGTTTTCCGCAAAAACTCATTTTCGACCGTTTTCGAGCGTAAACACTAGTAGTAACACTACTAGTTTCTTCTAATTTTTCATATACAACAACAAAATCAAAGGTTTTTCTTCAAGTTTACAAATCCAAAATATATATACTTATATTTTTCATAAATCTTTTAATTATCCCATTTTCATGTATGGATCTAATAGATCCACACTTAATTTCCACAAATCTTGAAATATTTCATGACCAAAAATAGTTTTCATCATTTTATTTCATAAAAGTACTTGATGAGTAACATGCATGCATAGATCTACAAAGATCATGCATGAAAAAATGAAAAGATGAAAAGGTTTAAGAAATGACCTTGTAACGATTCTAAGTAACCACAACGATCCGATCTACAATAATACCCACTAATAATCAACAAGAACTTCTACCCTAAATCTTCAACCCAAAAACTACTCAAATCGTCAAACCAAGAAAGTCCATTCTTCTATATGCTTATACAAGCTCTAGGGTGTATTTGTTTTGTGTTGAATCTTGGTAAAATGAAGCTTTTCAAAAATCAACAATGGTGGAAAAGAGTATGTGTTTGTGTCGTGTGTTTAGAGAGAGAGAGGATGAGTTGTGTGTGTTTTTGGTTGAGTGAAGTGAAGTAAATAAGTGTGAAGTGATTTTGAGGTTATAAGGTTAATAAGTTAAAATGTGTAGGAGTAGTGTAAGTTAAGCTCAATTTGGCAAAGAGTGAAAATATGGTGTATCTTGCATGTGGGTTGTTTTTGGCCGGTTATGGGGGGTCCCATATGGGGTAAATTATTCAAAATTTTTACTATGGTAATTAGTTAACAGGTTTAAGGTAAAAAGGTTAGTTAGTTTTAGGTAAATATCAAAAGTATATAGTTAAGTTAAAAATTACGTAAAACTTAAAAATTTGACGAAATATATTAAATTTACGAGTTTTTGACGAAAACTGACATTTTACGATTAGTAAAGTATTTTATGCATGTTAACGACGGTTAAACGTAAAAACGACGCACAATACAAAAACGCGTTACGTTAATTAAATATTCACAGTAAATACGATTTATTACTATAAATAGCAAAAATACTAAAATACAGGCATATATAAATATATATACAGAAATATTTAAATACACTGCTCAAGAAAATACGATCACGCTGCTAAAAACTAAACAGTTAAGCACATAATTCATAGATAACGAATAATCTCATGGATTATCGTCAATTCATTGACCGTCTCAGCACTTTGGTCAGGCTCACAGAAAATGTTCAGAATAATGACTGAGCTCAGTGTCAGGTCATTACTCGTCATCAAATAGTTTTTCAGAAAACGCGGGATAACTTCCCGGTTCTAACACAGTTAAATCACATAGTTGACTAAATAAAAAGTCAAAGGGTAAAATAGTCATTTTACAAAGTAGGGAAAATTACCAGGTGTTACAGACTTAGCCTAATGTGAAGTTGAGGAATCGAAGCTAAGTGCTCAACACGCAGGGTCGAGTCAAAATTACTCTTATTCTCACCGTCGGAAAACCTACATTCGTGTCTTCAAACACTTATAAAATATGAGAAATTTTTTAAAATTTGGCCATTTTAGCCTTATTTTGTAACAAAACGATAAACAAAAAGATAAACTTTGGAAAGCGTGAAGGTTTGGCAAGGCAAGTATCTATTCACCCCCATACTAAAGTTAAACATTGTCCTCAATGTTTCGAGTCTAGAGGTGCAAACACCCCCATACTAGAGACGTAGTCGAATGCCTAATCTAGCATGAAAAGGGTGTAACCGTTAAATTTAAAGTCGTTTATGAAGTGTGCTATAAACCTAAGTTAGAACATCAAAGGATATATCATGGATATTGAGAAAGTCTTCAAAGCAAACAATCGAGTGCTCCCATAAAACGAACACGAGAGGCTCCAATCATGAAGATAATGATCATCTAAAATCCACATTTCACAAACAACCACGGAACAAAGGTTGGAAGGGCACAAATCCCCACACGTTACTACATTAGAAAGTGATAATATGTACATAGAAAAAGCATGGGACTCCCCCACGAGGAACCTCGTTTTTGATTACCGAGTCATGAACTCGACTCGATCCCCTCAATACTAATTTTCATTGGGGAAGGTGATTTTGTAGAAGTAGTTCAAGGATGGAACTTCCCCGCCAAAGTAGTGCTTCAACCTATGTCCATTCACCTTGAAATTGGGGCCATCATCTTGAGCTAGCTTGATGGTCCCATATGGAAAAACTTGAGTGATTGGACCGGACCAACGGGATTTCTACTTACCGAAAAAGATTTTCAAACGAGAATTAAAAAGCAAGACTTGATCCCCAATGTTAAAAACCCGGTTTTTAATTTTTGAATCATGCAACTTTTTAGTCTTTACTTTATAAATCAATGAATTTTCATAAGCAATATCCCTTAATTCATCCAATTCATTTAATTGCATTTTCCGGTGTTTTCCCGCGGTCTCCATGTCATCATTATAATGCTTTAGGGCCCAATAAGCCTTGTGTTCGAGTTCAATTGGCAAGTGACAATTCTTCCCATACACTAGCTTACAAGGAGTGCACCCGATAGGCGTCTTATGAGCGGTCCTAAAAGCCCATAAAGCATCGTCCAACTTATCCGACCAAGATTGTCGGTTTTCCCCAATGGATCTCTGATTGTGGTAAAATACACCTTTTAGGAAAAAGGCGTAAAAGCGGTAAGTATTGAACAAATGACTTTAGGAAAAATCAAGTGTTAATGACCCAATTAAGTTCGTTTCCCAAGGAGGTATATGTGTGTGACTAAGATGTACAAGATTTGAGATTAATATTTGGTTTAGAAGGGGATTAGAAGAGAAAATGACGAAGACGTAAAAATAAAAATTAACACAAAATCACTACTAGAAAGTTAAAACGTAGAACCTTAAAAATCACCAAAATAAAAATAAATTCTAAAAATTACCAAAAATTTACCAAAAATCAAAAATTATAAACTAAGAGTTTACCAATGATCAAAACTTTTTCAAACCTTTTAAATAATTAAATATTCAATCTTTAAATGCTAATTAAAGCCCTAAAAATCAAATAAATTATCAAAAAGCCCAAATAAAGATTTTTCAATTGATAAACCTCTAAAATGACCTAAAATGATTAAAAACTATTTTTAGAGATTTTAAAACTAATAAAAACTATTTAAAATGATTTAAAAACTATTAAAACTTAAAATAATTATAAAAATTAATCTATAAGTGATAAAATTATTCTAAAAGTTGCTAAATTCCTATTTTAGTGTATTTAATCTAAGAAAAATGTAAAAAGTTGGAAAATGTGAAATTTGAAAAATAATATTAAAATAATAATAAAATAATATTAAAAATCCAAAAATTATAAAAAATTCTAAAAACTTGCAAACTTGTTTATTTTAACCTAAATAATCAGAAAATAAAAGTGAAATTACCAAAATACCCCTAATGGGCCCTCAAATGGGCCAAATCCAAAAACAGTCAACCTAAATGGGCTTTTGGGCCCAAAAAGTCAAATTTGGCCCAATTGACTTGGAAAAGCCCTATCTGACTTAAAATTTAATTCTAAGAACAAAACTCTAAAGGCCCAAAAGCTGAAAATGTTCTTATCACAGCTTATTGAACACAAAGCTTATTCTTATTGGGCTTTTCAGCCCATTAAACCATAAGCTAATGCCATAAGCTCTAATTTGACACACAACCCTCTTTTAGGATGCTTAAGAGATCTGTCAAAAGAAATTTCCAATAAGCACACTCAATAAGCCAGAAAATAGAAAAACAAAAATCCACAAAACGACAAAATAGTCGGGTTTGAGAAATAATGCACCTCAGAAGCTCTAGTTTGTTGCAAAAGCTCACAAATAGCTTAACTAAGAATAATCAATCAAGAAAATCACAAAAAGCCTAGTAGAATAAGCTGTAAGAACAGATAAGCTGGCTGAAAAAGCCAAATAAGCTAGTTTTCTAGCAAAAGCTTAACCAAAGGACTTATAACCTTCTAGATTTGATATTAAGCTGAGAAAAATGATTTCTATTACAAAAGATAAGTTTTTGCATTTACCAATAAGCAAAACAGATTCAATAAGCTTGAAAACCAAGTTTGACCAAAAGGCAAACGCTGATAAGTTGAAATCAAACGCTGACAGGAACATAGTAGGCGTTGACAGACTTAATGAAGTGTAAGGACTTGTTTTTCACCCTGCTGGTCAAGGTTTGAGTGCAAACCTTGTGAATCAAGGCTTACCAGTTGGGTAAACTTGATGTGTTTTGGCACAAATAAGCCAATAAGCCAGTGGGCTTATAAGCTATGATCAAAGCAATCCAAATAGCCAAATATCCTCACAAGCAACAAACAAATAAGATCCAAGCAACAATACAACAATCCTAATGCTAGAAATCAAATTGCAGCACCAAATGAGGTGGTCACTTTGCTGATGCAAATGACCACTTCAGCAGACTTTGATAAGCTATAAAAACCACAATAAGCCACCAAAATCAACAAGCAGATAACCAATGGATAGCTTATCACCCAAACTATTCCCAAACCAAATTTCAGACCTTAGATCCAACAAACAAAGAAGTTATTGGATCTGATGTGTTTGACCAAATTCAAAACCAATTTTATCAGATTTTTGCAAAACTTAGAATCCCTTGTTCAAACTTTCAGAAAGTAAACCAATGACTAAAACTTGTGTATTAGGACTTGTTTAGACCACCCAAACCTTAAGAACCAAGGGCACAAGGCCACAAGGCCTTGATAACCAGTAATCCCAAACAACCCTTAATCAAGCACTTAACAAACAAACTTTTGATTTTTACACACAACCTGTTGATTTTAATGATCAAAAAGCTAAACTAGGTGACAACTAACAGAAACCAACCAATAAACACAAAGCACAAACACAAGAACACCAAATCATAAACCAAAGTACAAAATAAGCAGAAACATAAAATTTTTAGGGGAATCTTAACAAGAGCTTATACCTGCCTTCCATAACATCCTAGGAAGGCCAGCAATGCTCCTTGGACCTTGTTCAACAACTAGAACAAGACCAAGGTACTTCAACAAAGGTGATGCAACACTGCCTTGGTTGATGGTTCAAAGTAGAACCTCAAGGACTTGATGTCTTCAACACAAGCAGCAAACAACTCAACCAAGGGCTCTAATCCCTTCACAACCTTGGTGTCAACAAGCTTGTAAGAGCTTATAGCTAATGGTCAAGGGTTAGTACACAAAATAACCAAAACAGAACCTAGGATTTCAAGGTTTTCAAACCTTAAAAACCTTATGAAACAAGACGTGCCTTAACCACAAGATTAAGGTAGGCCTTAACAATCAAATGGAACTCAGAATTAGGCTACTCAAACACCAAACTTTTAACTAAATCAAAAAGAGATTTCAAATTTTCAGAAATTCAAATTTTATTTAACTTAAAAAGGAATTACAAAGATTAATAGCCTAAAACTGGAACAAAGGGACTCCCACATGTTGAGGTCTCCTTTTATAGGCAAATGCCTGGCTAAACACTATTCACAAACCCTAGAAGTGAAATTCCCTAAATGCCCTAAGTCCTTCTAGACGAATCCTTGGTGTGAGCTGTTTAAATTCATCTTGGACGTTCATTTCAGCTTTGTTATGAAGCAATGATCCTTGGCTGTTGATTTGGACACGTCACATAGCTTGGAGAGTAAGTTGTGTTTTCATTGGGTAAGGAGGTTGAGTGTGGGGTCCAGGGAGTAGTGGGAGTGAGGGTTTTGTGTGTGGGATTCGTTCCTGCATGTGTGAATCACACGTGGGTGTGGGTAATTTTGATTTACCCTTTGTTTTAAGTGATGGTAAAACTGGGTGGATGAAGGTGAATAGTAAGTTGTTTGATCCGTTTTTGTAGGAGTGAATAAGTGTTTGGCGCAAAACGTGTTTGAATGTTTCATTTGCACAAGTTTAGCCCTCCTCTTTCCTTTCTTTTGGCATTTGTGGTTAAACTTCTATCAGCGCCCAATTTAACTTGTAACAACTTTCATCACTTGGCAATTTTGGCACAAAACTTTATAAAAAGTGTTTTCAAGGGTTCTTTTTGCCATTTTGAGATATTTCAAGGACTGATTTTGAACATTCTTGATCTTCTAAGGTCTTCATTGTATCTTTGACTTTATGAGGGACAATTATTGGCAATTTTGATTTGTTGAGGGACTATTCTTGCCATTTCTTCAAAGTTAAAGGACCATTTGTGTAATTTTGACAAACTTAAGGGACCAAACTTGTAATTATGAATATACAAGGGTCATTTCTTCAATAAATGAGGATCAATCTTGTTTGTCTTCAAGTCTTCAAGGGTATTTGTTGAGAATTCCATGATTAGGGCCCGGTTCTTTGTACGGCTTCGTTTCTCGTGTCCGTTTTTCCTTGTATGTTGTGATCTTTTGTCTTTTTCACGATATCCATACCTAATATACAGAAGTAAACAAACACAAGCATATATATGGTATTTTATGACATTTTTGTGCATTAAAAGTCTGAAAAGAACGATGAGATCATGTATAAATGCCATCTCATCACTCCCCCATACTAAGCCATTGTCGTACCCTCACGCAATGATAGAATAAAGTATCTAAGCATCACCAAAGTTCAATTTTATCCACCTTTATTGAAGAGTAAAAGACTCGCAACATACTACAATGATGTGTAAAGACATAATGTATGATTTTCATCACAAAAAGTGACTTTTAGGGTCAAAGAATAGAAACAAGTAAATGTCCCTTAGAGTAAACTTCGTCATCCTTGATTGTCATACATTCCATGCTAAGTGCAAAAACAAGATCATTGTTGGTACAAGTCACAATGCTAACACTACTCATACGTCCAAATTGTGTAATACTTTTTCTCCCCGTAATCCTAGTTATTATAAAGGAAATGGGTTACTAGCATTTTTTATCTATTTGTCATGGATCACAAGTGATTCATATTGACTTATTTAAGTAGTTATTAGTCCGAAAGCAAAGTAGCACGATTTGATCAATAGTTAGCCGAAGGCAAAATCTTTTAAAACGGCTTCTCGTGTATCTCCTTAAGTTCATATCTTGGCATAACTTGTTTCACGATTTGAGACCTTTCTCGGACCGATATTTGGCATGTACTTCATACTTCAAATCTTGGGAAGACGTTCTTGAAATTATGGTCTTCTCTTCATATATTTGGAATTTCGTCACTTGACGTTTTTGAGAGATTCTTCATATTGGACCACGACTTCATCATTTTTCTTCAATCTTTACTTTGGATTTTGATATACAACGATCCGCCTCCTTTTCGGACTTGGATATATTTATCCTCATACCTTGTTAGGGTCTTTTTGGATAGACTTTCTCCATTCTTTAGGGGAGTAATAGCTTCTCGTCGTGTGTCTCGATCCTTCATATTGATTTAGGAATAATGATACTTCACATCATCTTTGGATCTTTAGAAAAAATAGAGCTCCTCATGCCTTGTTAGGGCCTTTTTGGATAATCGCCAATCTTCGCGTCCCGCTTCAATAAGTTATGCCTTGGCTATGAACTCTATTAAGCCCCGAGCAACTTTTAAACGATCTTGCGCTAGAGGCTAAGTAACCTTTCAAATCGTACGACCTTACTTATTGCAATTATGATTTATTCCTAATGCATTGATCTTATGGGAAGAAAAAGCCACAATTAAAAACATATGAGTTTTTGAAAGAACACTTTCATGTTCTACGTTTAGCATGATCACTTGTCTAACTCTATCATTTCTCGTTCTTCACTATATAAAGACCTCTAATTAAAGAGACTCGTGAATACTTAGCCATGCAAGTCAAAATTAAGCCAAATTTGGATTAGCTTTCATTAAGACTATATCAAATCAAAGTTTTGGGTTTTCAAGCCACCTATAGGATCTTGCACTTTCTTGGACTTTTTTAAGTTTAGAGAATGCGTTTTAAAGTTCCCTTGATAAGTGACTTTCTAGAATCAATTATAGGAACTTGCGAAAAGTTCTTGTTCTTAACCCGAATGAATTAAGACTTTCGCGTTTTAAAGCTCCCTATATAAAAGTCTAGCAAAACTTGAATTGAGCGGGTTAAGGAATGTAAATGGCTCCAAATGCCCATCAAGTCAAAAATTAACTCTTATTCTACCCAACGGAAAATATACATTCGTGTCTTAAAAACACTTATGAAAACTAAGAAAAATTTTAAAATTTGGCCATTTTTAGCCTTATTAGCAAAACAAAACATTGAAAGTTGGAAAGCGTGAGGGCGTAGCAAAGCAAGTACCTATTCACCCCCATACTAAAAGTAAACATTGTCCTCAATGTTTCGAGTCTAAAGGTGGAGCACCCCCATACTAGAGACGAAGAGTCGAATGCTTAGGATCTAACATGGAAAGGGTGATCAACAATATATCTAAAGCCGTTTATTAAGTATGCTAAAAGATAATTGTTAGAACAATAAAGGATATGTCATGGATTCGTGAGAAACTTCTTCAAACGAACGATGGAGGCTCACGTAAACGAACACGAGAGTCTTCAATCGTAGATGATGATGATGCTCTAGATAACACAATCACAAACAATCACGAGACAACGAGTTGAAAGGGTACAAGTCCCTTTTTAGTGAATAGTGAGCATAAAAGATAAGCATGGGATCTCCCCTACGAGGCACCTTGTTTTTGATTACCGAGTCATGAGCTCGACTCGATCCCCTAAAAAAATGTGAACATTTAGGGAAAATCATGGTATGGTCAATTTTTAGTGGGGCTTACATGATAAACAAGGCCCAAAAAGCAACCGGTATAAAGGACTAGGTCCTTAGATGATGCAAAATACCGGGGTCGAAAATGGTGTTCTCGTTTTTATTGGAAAAACAAATTAACGCCACTTCAACATGTGCCATAAACTCAAAGAGTTTGAAGAAAAGAGATGAGAAGTAGAAGGGTGGGACAATTGGTAAGACAAACTTTTGAGCTACTCGAGGTAGACTCGCACCAATCAAATAGAAAGATTTTCCATTTATTGCATCAGTGGAAGACTGAGATTTCCCTTTACATGAAATTCCAGGATCGAATATCTCGTCCTCGGTGGACAAGGATGAGGGAACATAAGGGGATTCCCCCATACTAGAACCACACAAAGCATCGTCAAAAGGAGTAGACGAGCTTGTAGCACTCAAATCACGTGGTGATGACGGAGTTAGATTTGTAGAAAAATCAATTAAATCACATTTAAAATCTTTTCCTTTTTTATCTTTTAAACTCTCCTTATGAAAACCCTTTTTGATTATGTCGAAAATATTCGGTGTTTCTAAGACGATGTTAGTCACACTAAAAATTCTCACATTTTGAAACCGTTTTGGTTTTGGTGGTGGCAAGTTCTCAAAACGTTTATCGACGAAGAAAACCTCCCCATCGGGGTCTACATATTCATCATCCGAAGGATCTTCCGTAGAAACCGACAACTTATCAACACTTTTCAAGAATGAAAGTTCGAGGTGAGGTGAAGGATTTTTCGATTCAAGTATTGACGGTTTCTTCTTTGTAGGCTTTACACTCATAACCTCCACCGGCGGAGGAAATGGTAAATTGTTTTTGGCGACATTTCCTAAAACTCTTGGTGAAAATTCTTTGCAAACGACATTGGTTGAGTCACCATGGTTTAAAGTTGCAATAGAATAGACATGAGAAAGATTGGAGTTTTGTGTTGCATTGATGACAAGTTCTTCCTCATTGAAACGAAGGGTGATTTTTCGAGCATGAACATCGATAAGTGCTCTTGATGTATCCAAAAATGAACGACCCAAAATGAGAGGAACTTTTCGATCGATTGGAATGTCTACAACGATAAAGTCAACGGGATAATAAAACTTTCCGACTTTAACAAAAACGTCCTCGGCTACTCCACATGCTAAGATCGTAGAATGATCGGCCATCTCTATAGACATGTTCGAAGGAGTAAGAGCCGAAAGTGAAAGCGATTTGAAAATCTCGAGAGGCATTAAATTAATACTAGCACCAAGATCGGCCAAGGCGTAGCATTCCTCCATATCTTGAATTGCACACGGAATCAAAAATTTACCGGGATCACCGACTTTTTGTGGTATGCGGCTAAGAAAAACCGATGAACAACTAGACGATTGTTGTAACTTCTCTTTGTTGTTTAGCATACTTTTGAAGTTTGCGGCGAATCGAGGCATCATGATAAGAGCGTCGGCAAAACTTATGTTAAAATGTAGATCACGAAACATTTTCATAAATAGCTCAAATTGATAATTGTTCCGTTCTTGTGCTTTCTCTTTGTTACGTCTTGAAGGGTAGGGTAAAGGTGGTGTGGGTTGGTCATTAGGCAACGGCCTTGGAAACTCGGGTTCCACAAGTGGTATTGGTTCAACCGTAGGTGTGGTATGAGCGGTACTTTGTGGGGTTGTAACGTGCTCCTTTTCGACCATCACCTTGGGTTCTTTCTCGATTTCCTTCTCCTTAGAAGTACTTGGACGAGAGATTGGTTCCTTGAAAGTTTTACCACTTCGTGTAGTAATAACCTTCATTTCTCCCCTCGGGTTGTTAATGGTATCACTAGGAAGACCACCCGAAGAAGAGGGTTTACACATGATTGCTTCAAACATCTTAGCCATTCGGTCCTCAAATTTTGATTGCCTAGCATCCGCTTTTAATAACTCTTGCTTAATCTCATGTTGTCCTAATTCCATCTTTTGTTGATTTTGTTGAAGACGTTGGACATTTCCTTCCATTTTGTTTGCATGAGTTTTAAGTTCATTAGCAAGTTCATTTTTAAGCTCGTTTTTCAACTCGGATCTTAAGCTAATCATCTCACGTTGCATATTATCAAATTTAGCATCATTTGCTTTTGCATAATCCAAAAATTCTCCTTGCAAATTTTTAGTGTGAGCATTTTGAAAACCTTGTGTAGTGTTTTGAAAATCACGGTTTTGGTTTTGATTAGAGATTTGTCCATTCCCCTTGTTGTAATTGCGTGTGTTGCCTTGGTAATTACCTTGGTTGTTGTTTCGATAATTATTAGCATTTTGGTTTGGTGGAGCTTGATTTTGGCGGGAACCTTGACCGTTTTGGTTGTATGTTCCCGTTGCTACATAAGCACTCGAAGTGTTACCATCCGCGGTAATGCACTCGGAAAGATCATGAGCTCCCCCACAAGATAAACAACTCTTAGCAACCGCTTTAACCGAAGCGGAATTGGAAGCTTCTTGAGCCTTCCAATGGGACATAAGATTAGCAAATCTATCAAAAAACCGATTTTCCTCATTAGCTTCATCATGTAAGGCATTAATGCTACGAGACGATTGTGACGAAGATGAAGAACCCATATTGGCAACACTCGGTGTGTTACGAGGGTTATAAACCTTAGATCTATTTTCAATGATTTGTAAAGCCTCATTTGTCGTCTTGCACAAAAAATTACCACCCGCGGCGGCGTTCAAATAATCTCGTTCATGATCATTAAGCCCATTATAAAAAGTATCCACTTGATGCAATTCCGTGAAATCATGGTGTGGACATTCATGTAACATTTCTTTAAATCGTTCCCATGCCATTGAAAAACTCTCATTATTACGTTGCACAAATCGTGAAATCTCATTTTTCAAGTGTGTTGTTTTAGATGGTGGAAAAAACTTGTTCACAAAGTTAGAAACGAGATCGGCCCATGTCAAAATCGAATTTGGTGGTTCTTTCTCGAGCCAAATTTTTACGGGTCCATCCAACGAGTATGGAAACAACATCATCTTAATGGCGTCATGTGGAACATCCTTAAACTTGCTAGTGGCGGTGAGACGGTTGAAATTCCTAATATGGTAAGGCGGGTTGTCTTTCTCGTGACCTCTAAACTTATTTGCTTGTAACATCGACATTAAACCCGTCTTAATCTCGAAATTCTCCGCAAGGATGGCGGGAATCACAATAGCCTCTCCAAAACCCTCGGTGGGTGCTTGTAGCAACTCCATCATAGTACGATTAGCCATGACGACTAACAATTGGAGGTTTTTCAAAAATCAACGTCTCTTGATTGGCTTGCTTTTGAAGTCGTTTACGAGCTCGTTTTGCTTGATTACGAGTGATCATAAACTTCACGAAGAATGGGAGGTGAGTAAAGAAGATTCTTTTTGGGTGTTTTGTGAGTTTTCAATTTTATTTTTTTTTGTGTTTTTGATGATATTTAATTTTTTTTTGGATTTTGGTGTATCTTCGTAGACAACAATCTACAAAATCTCTCCTCGAATCAAACTCTTGATTAAAGAAGCCTCAAAGGAATGAAAACGATCACGTGGAGTGAACGCCTTCGAATGACTTTAGAACTTTGGTGAAAACCAAATTGTTCAAGAGGGTTTAATCACAAAGAAACCAAGCAAATATAGTATACGTAATAATACTTTGGGCGGCAAAACCCTCGATTAGCCTTCAATCTCAAAATACTCACAAGCAAGCGGGGAAATGAGGCGGCGCGAAGCACTTAAGAGCCTTCTTCCTTAGGGTATATTTTATAATACCCGCCTTATACCCACCTTATAGTTTTATTTTTCAAAATCGAGCTTCACGAAAGTATTTATCTATTTTTTCCTTTTTCTTTTTGTTTGAGATTCGAATACAATAATTAGGAGATCAAATCCCAATTAAGGTTGTGTTTTCACACTTTTGGAGATATTGTATTTTGATTGTGATACTTAATACAATATAGTAATATTTATACAAGAAAAACCAAGAAAACCGATAATACGTATTAGTAGAGTTCTACTAATACAAATACTATTTTGGTTAATATTAAAAACAACAATGCAAATTAATCACGACACACCTCCCCGGCAGCGGCGCCAAAGTGATTGGGGTAAAAATACACCTCTCGTTTAGGAAAACAAAAGAATGTATATGAGCGGTAAGTATTGAACAAATGACTTTAGGAAAAATCAAGTGTTAATGACCCAATTAAGTTTGTTTCCCAAGGAGGTATATGTGTGTGACTAAGATGTACAAGATTTGAGATTGATATTTGGATTAGAAGGGGATTAGAAGAGAAAATGACGAAGACGTAAAAATAAAAATTAACACAAAATCACTACTAGAAAGTTAAAACGTAGAACCTTAAAAATCACCAAAATAAAAATAAATTCTAAAAATTACCAAAAATTTACCAAAAATCAAAAATAATAAACTAAGAGTTTACCAATGATCAAAACTCTTTCAAACCTTTTAAATAATTAAATATTCAATCTTTAAATGCTAATTAAAGCCCTAAAAATCAAATAATTTATCAAAAAGCCCAAATAAAGATTTTTCAATTGATAAACCTCTAAAATGACCTAAAATGATTAAAAACTATTTTTAGAGATTTTAAAACTAATAAAAACTATTTAAAATGATTTAAAAACTATTAAAACTTAAAATAATTATAAAAATTAATCTATAAGTGATAAAATTATTCTAAAAGTTGCTAAATTCCTATTTTAGTGTATTTAATCTAAGAAAATGTAAAAAGTTGGAAAATGTGAAATTTGAAAAATAATATTAAAATAATAATAAAATAATATTAAAATCCAAAAATTATAAAAAATTCTAAAAACTTGCAAACTAGTTTATTTTAACCTAAATAATCAGAAAATCAAAGTGAAATTACCAAAATACCCCTAATGGGCCCTCAAATGGGCCAAATCCAAAAACAGTCAACCTAAATGGGCTTTTGGGCCCAAAAAGTCAAATTTGGCCCAATTGACTTGGAAAAGCCCTATCTGACTTAAAATTTAATTCTAAGAACAAAACTCTAAAGGCCCAAAAGCTGAAAATGTGCTTATCACAGCTTATTGAACACAAATCTTATTCTTATTGGGCTTTTCAGCCCATTAAACCATAAGCTAATGCCATAAGCTCTAATTTGACACACAACCCTCTTTTAGGATGCTTAAGAGATCTGTCAAAAGAAATTTCCAATAAGCACACTCAATAAGCCAGAAAATAGAAAAACAAAAATCCACAAAACGACAAAATAGTCGCGTTTGAGAAATAATGCACCTCAGAAGCTCTAGTTTGTTGCAAAAGCTCACAAATAGCTTAACTAAGAATAATCAATCAAGAAAATCACAAAAAGCCTAGTAGAATAAGCTGTAAGAACAGATAAGCTGGCTGAAAAAGCCAAATAAGCTAGTTTTCTAGCAAAAGCTTAACCAAAGGACTTGTAACCTTCTAGATTTGATATTAAGCTGAGAAAAATGATTTCTATTACAAAAGATAAGTTGTTGCATGTACCAATAAGAAAAACAGATTCAATAAGCTTGAAAACCAAGTTTGACCAAAAGTCAAACGCTGATAAGTTGAAATCAAACGCTGACAGGAACAAAGTAGGCGTTGACAGACTTAATGAAGTGTAAGGACTTGTTTTTCACCCTGCTGGTCAAGGTTTGAGTGCAAACCTTGTGAATCAAGGCTTACCAGTTGGGTAAACTTGATGTGTTTTGGCACAAATAAGCCAATAAGCCAGTGGGCTTATAAGCTATGATCAAAGCAATCCAAATAGCCAAATATCCTCACAAGCAGCAAACAAATAAGATCCAAGCAACAATACAACAATCCTAATGCTAGAAATCAAATTGCAGCACCAAATGAGGTGGTCACTTTGCTGATGCAAATGGCCACTTCAGCAGACTTTGATAAGCTATAAAAACCACAATAAGCCACCAAAATCAACAAGCAGATAACCAATGGATAGCTTATCACCCAAACTATTCCCAAACCAAATTTCAGACCTTAGATCCAACAAACAAAGAAGTTATTGGATCTGATGTGTTTGACCAAATTCAAAACCAATTTTATCAGATTTTTGCAAAACTTAGAATCCCTTGTTCAAACTTTCAGAAAGTAAACCAATGACTAAAACTTGTGTATTAGGACTTGTTTAGACCACCCAAACCTTAAGAACCAAGGGTACAAGGCCACAAGGCCTTGATAACCAGTAATCCCAAACAACCCTTAATCAAGCACTTAACAAACAAACTTTTGATTTTTACACACAACCTGTTGATTTTAATGATTAAAAAGCTAAACTAGGTGACAACTAACAGAAACCAACCAATAAACACAAAGCACAAACACAAGAACACCAAATCATAAACCAAAGTACAAAATAAGCAGAAACATGAAATTTTTAGGGGAATCTTAACAAGAGCTTATACCTGCCTTCCACAACATCCTAGGAAGGCCAGCAATGCTCCTTGGACCTTGTTCAACAACTAGAACAAGACCAAGGTACTTCAACAAAGGTGATGCAACACTGCCTTGGTTGATGGTTCAAAGTAGAACCTCAAGGACTTGATGTCTTCAACACAAGCAGCAAACAACTCAACCAAGGGCTCTAATCCCTTCACAAGCTTGGTGTCAACAAGCTTGTAAGAGCTTATAGCTAATGGTCAAGGGTTAGTACACAAAATAACCAAAACAGAACCTAGGATTTCAAGGTTTTCAAACCTTAAAAACCTTATGAAACAAGACGTGCCTTAACCACAAGATTATGGTAGGCCTTAACAATCAAATGGAACTCGGAATTAGGCTACTCAAACACCAAACCTTTAACTAAATCAAAAAGAGATTTCAAATTTTCAGAAATTCAAATTTTATTTAACTTAAAAAGGAATTACAAAGATTAATAGCCTAAAACTGGAACAAAGGGACTCTCACATGTTGAGGTCTCCTTTTATAGGCAAATGCCTGGCTAAACACTATTCACAAACCCTAGAAGTGAAATTCCCTAAATGCCCTAAGTCCTTCTAGACGAATCCTTGGTGTGAGCTGTTTAAATTCATCTTGGACGTTCATTTCATCTTTGTTATGAAGCAATGATCCTTGGCTGTTGATTTGGACACGTCACATAGCTTGGAGAGTAAGTTGTGTTTTCATTGGGTAAGGAGGTTGAGTGTGGGGTCCAGGGAGTAGTGGGAGTGAGGGTTTTGTGTGTGGGATTCGTTCCTGCATGTGTGAATCACACGTGGGTGTGGGTAATTTTGATTTACCCTTTGTTTTAAGTGATGGTAAAACTGGGTGGATGAAGGTGAATAGTAAGTTGTTTGATCCGTTTTTGTAGGAGTGAATAAGTGTTTGGCGCAAAACGTGTTTGAATGTTTCATTTGCACAAGTTTAGCCCTCCTCTTTCCTTTCTTTTGGCATTTGTGGTTAAACTTCTATCAGCGCCCAATTAAACTTGTAAAACTTTCATCACTTGGCAATTTTGGCACAAAACTTTATAAAAAGTGTTTTCAAGGGTTCTTTTTGCCATTTTGAGATATTTCAAGGACTGATTTTGAACATTCTTGATCTTCTAAGGTCTTCATTGTATCTTTGACTTTATGAGGGACCATTATTGGCAATTTTGATTTGTTGAGGGACTATTCTTGCCATTTCTTCAAAGTTGAAGGACCATTTGTGTAATTTTGACAAACTTAAGGGACCAAACTTGTAATTATGAATATACAAGGGTCATTTCTTCAATAAATGAGGATCAATCTTGTTTGTCTTCAAGTCTTCAAGGGTATTTGTTGAGAATTCCATGATTAGGGCCCGGTTCTTTGTACGGCTTCGTTTCTCGTGTCCGTTTTTCCTTGTATCTTGTGATATTTTGTCTTTTTCACGATATCCATACCTAAAATACACAAGTAAACAAACACAAGCATATATATATGGTATTTTATGACATTTTTGTGCATTAAAAGTCCGAAAAGAACGATGAGATCATGTATAAATGCCATCTCATCAATCTCTCCAAGATCCTCTTCAACGCTCGGCTTAAAACCTCGACTTGCCCAATCGTTTATGGGTGATAAGCCGTAGAAAGCCGATGTGTAACCCCATATTTCCTTAGGACCCTTTCGAATTGGTCGTTACAAAAATAGGTTCCACGATCGCTTATGATCGCACGAGGGGTTCCAAACCGAGAAAACAAGCTTTTCAAAAACTTGACTACCACACGAACATCATTGGTGGGCAAAGCCTTAGCTTCCACCCACTTAGTTAGGTAGTCAACCGCAACAAGGATGTACGTATTACCACGAGATGATGGGAACGGCCCCATAAAGTCGATGCCCCAAACGTCAAAGATCTCACACACTTGGATGATGTTTTGTGGCATTTCATCTTTTTGTGAGGCTTTTCCTTGCCGTTGGCATGAGTCACACGACTTCACAAGTTCATGTGCATCTCGGTAAATAGTAGGCCAAAAGAAACCGGCATCAAAAACCTCCTTAGCTGTGAGATTAGCACTATGGTGACCACCCGTGGGTCCCTCGTGGCAAGCTCTAAGGATGTTAGAAGCTTCGGTGCCAAATACACAACGTCGGATAATTTGATCCGCACAAGTTCGAAACAAGTAAGGGTCGTTCCAAAAATAGAACTTGACGTCACGAAAGAATTTTCGTTTTTCTTGAGTCGTCATACCATTGATGATGAAGTTTCCCGCATGGTAATTTGCGATGTCCGCAAACCATGGGGTGGAAGAATCAAGCTTATAATTCACTACACCAAGTGTTTCGAGCGGAAATGTTTCGATTATTTCCTTGGGCTCGTAAACACTTTGGTGAGGATCTTCCAAACGAGAAAGATGATCGGCCGCTAGATTCTCGGCTCCTTTTTTGTCAACAATTTTGTGATCAAATTCTTGAAGGAGGAGAATCCAACGAAGTAATCTCGGCTTTGCATCTTGTTTAGCCATAAGATACTTGATAGCCAAATGATCCGTATACACTAAGCATTTCGTCAAGACGAGATAAGGTCGGAATTTCTCAAATGCATACACCACGGCAAGGAACTCTTTCTCCGTTGTAGTGTATTTTAGTTGAGTCTCGGTCATCGTCTTGCTAGCATAGTGAATAGGCAAGAAGTGTTTTTCATGACGTTGCCCCAATACGGACCCAATAGCGTAGTCACTAGCATCACACATTAGCTCAAAGGGGAGGCTCCAATTGAGAGCAACAAGAATGGGAGCTTCGGTAAGTTTCCTCTTAAGGATTTTAAAGGCTCGTACACAATCTTCGTCAATGACAAAACGTGCCTCTTTTTCAAGGAGATGTGTAATAGGTCGAGAGATCTTTGAAAAATCCTTGATGAATCGACGATAAAAGCTCGCGTGGCCTAGGAAACTCCTAACTCCCTTAACGGTTTTGGGATGAGGTAATTTGGCGATGACGTCTACCTTAGCTTGATCTACCTTAATTCCCGATTTCGAAACCGTGTGCCCTAAGACGATTACACTTTTAACCATAAAATCACATTTTTCCCAATTGAGCACAAGGTTGGTTTCCTCACAACGCTTCAACATTCTCTCAAGATTCGACAAACACGAAGTGAACGAACAACCAAACACGGAAAAGTCATCCATGAAGACTCCCATCGTCTTCTCGATCATATCATGAAAAATAGCCATCATGCACCTTTGAAAGGTTCCCGGTGCATTGCAAAGTCCGAATGGCATTCTACGATAGGCAAACGTTCCATATGGACACGTAAACGTAGTTTTTTCTTGATCACGAGGATCGATGGGGATTTGGAAGTAACCGGAAAAACCATCTAAAAAGCAATAGAAATCGTTTCCCGCAAGACGCTCCAACATTTGGTCCATGAAGGTCAAGGGAAAATGGTCTTTACGAGTGGCTTCATTCAACTTACGATAGTCAATGCACACTCTCCATCCGGTCACGAGTCTAGTGGGAATTAACGCGTTGGAATCGTTTGGCACAACGGTCATTCCTCCCTTCTTAGGGACACAATGAATAGGACTCACCCAAGGGCTATCAGAAATAGGGTAAATCATTCCCGCGTCAAGGAGTTTTAGGACTTCTTTTTTGATGACGTCGTGAATTTTGGGGTTCACCCTCCTTTGACATTGGATTGTGGGCTTGTAATCCTCCTCCAATAAGATTTTGTAGGTACAAAATTTTGGATCGATCCCCTTAATGTCGGATAACTTCCACGCAATTGCCCCTTTGTGATCCTTTAGAACATCGACAAGTGCGGTTTTTCCATCATCCGAAAGTTCTTTCGCAATAATAACCGGCAACTTGTCGCCCTCCTCCAAAAGGACATATTCGAGATGATGAGGTAAATCTTTCAACTCGAGGATAGGTGGTTCCTCAATTGAAGATTTAGGCTCGATACTCATAACCTCCTCGGGTGGAGAAAATGGGAAATCGTTAAGAAAATCCTTGATAATCGAGAAGTCCTCATCGTTGTCGAGGTCTTCGTTACAAGTACGTGGAACATCGAATTCTTCCAACGTAAAACAACCACCTTCAAATGGAGTGAAGGTTGGTGTCGAGTTATCAAGAATGGGATCTAACATAGTGGGATTGCAACTATTTTCATCATCACCAAAACCTAGAAATTCTTGTGAAAATTCCTCGCAAACAACGTCAATCATATCAACGAGGTTTATGGTTGCAATGGAATAAACATGAGAAATTTGAGAGTTTTGAGTTGCGTTTATAACAAGTTCCTCGTCGTTGAAACGTAAGGTGATCTTTCTAGCATGAACATCGATCAAAGCCATAGACGTATCTAAAAACGAACGACCTAAAATGAGAGGAACTTGAGGATCCGTGGGAATATTGACAACGGTAAATTCTACCGGATAATAGAACTTTCCCACTTTCACAAAAACGTCTTCCGCCAATCCGCATGCGGGAATCGTGGAATGGTCGGCCAACTCGATAGACATTAGTGAAGGAGTAAGATTAGGAAGATTGAGCGACTTGAAGATTGCAAGTGGCATCAAGTTAATACTAGCACCAAGATCGTCCAAGGCATAGCATTCTTCCATATCTTGGATTGCACAAGGAATCAAGAATTTACCGGGATCACCGACTTTTTGAGGTATGCGATTAAGATAAACCGATGAACAACTAGACAATTGATGCAATTTCTCCTTGTTGTTCAACATACTCTTAAAGTTAGCGGCAAATCGAGGCATCATGACCAAAGCATCGGCGAAACTCACATTAAAGTTCAAATCACGAAACATTTTCATAAAAAGCTCAAATTGGTAATTGTCGCGCTCTTGACGTTTCTCCTTCCTAAGTCTCGATGGATAGGGCAAAGGTGGTGTGGGTTGAGGCATAGGCATAGCCTTTGGAATCTCGGGTTCCAATGTTGGTAATGGGTCAACCGTAGGTGTGGCATGAGCGGTACTTCGTGGGATTGGAACATGCTCCTTTTCGACCACCACCTCGGTTTCTTCCTCAATTGCATCCTACGTAGGAGCAATTGGTTGAGGAGTCGGTTCCTTAAGTGTCTTACCACTACGTGTGGTAATCACTTTCATCTCACCCTTAGGGTTTGATATGGTGTTGCTAGGAAGACTACTCGAAGACGGTTTGCACATAATTGCCTCAAACATAGATGAAATTTTATCCTCAAACATGGATTGCCTCTTCTCGGCTTTAATCATTTCTTGATTAATTTCATGTTGCCCTTGTTCCATTTTTTGTTGGTTTTGTTGTAACCTAGTTACATTTCCTTCCATCTTGTTTGTATGGATTTTAAGCTCATTTGCTAACTCATTTTTCAACTCTTTCTTCAAGTCGTTCTTAAACTCGGATCTTAGGCTAATGATTTCTCTTTGAATGTTGTCAAACCTAGCATCGTTCCCATTAGCGTATTCAACACATTCATTTAGAAGATCTTTCAACGTTTGCAAAATTTTGTTGTTGTTTTGAAAATCACTTTGATTTTTGTTTGAAACTTGATTATTAGCCCCTTGATTACCATAGTTTCCTTTGTTGTAATTGTTTTTGAAACCAACTTGATTGTTGCGATAGTTATTGTTAGCATTTTGATTTGAACCAAAACCCGGTGGAGTCAATTGATTGGAGCGGGTAACTTGACTGTTTTGGTTGTAAGTTCCCGTGGCCGTGTAGGCACTCGAAGTGTTACCACCGTTGGTAATGCACTCGGAGAAATCATGACCTCCACCACAATACATACATGAAACCTCACCGATTTAGCCGTAGCGGGAGCACTTGGTTCTCCAACTTTGAACTCAATTAGAAGACCTTTAAGCTTATCAAAGATTTTGTTTTCCAAGTTCGCCTCAATTTGGCAAGCATCGATGGTAGTAGACAAAGAAGGTGAAGCCGAAGATGAAGCCTTACGAACACTAGACGTACTACGAGGACAATACACCTTAGATCTATTCTCAATTATCACCAAAGCTTCCTCAACCGTTTTACACAAAAAATTACCACCCACGGTGGCATTAGGATAATCCCTTTCATGATCATTAAGTCCATTGTAAAACGTGTCAATTTGATGCAAGTCGGAAAAACCGTGATGAGGACACTCATGTAATATTTCCTTAAACCTATTCCAAGCCGTTGAAAAACTCTCACTAAATTCTTGTGAATGTTTTGAAATCTCGTTTTTCAAGTGCGTAGTCTTAGAGGGCGGAAAAAATTGGTTCACAAACTTTGAAACGAGATCCTTCCACATCAATATAGAATTGGGTGGCTCTTTCTTTAACCAAATTTTTGCGGGCCCCGCTAAGAATACAGAAAAAACATCATCTTAATCGAGTCATTGGCAACATCCTTAAATTTGCAAGTGGTGGTAAGATGTGACAACCCTAGATTTTGGATTTTTCACTTTTGACTGTTTGATGTTGATCGTGTGCTTGGTGTGCGTTTATGTGTTATGTGCTTATATTTGAGACTTTATCATGATGTTAGACATTTTTTATGTAGTACATGGTACGTTATATGATGATGTGATGGGGTTGGTTCATGCTCATGAGTTCACATGAATGTATAAATCATGGTATAAGTTGGAAATGAAACGAAATGAAATGAGTTCAGAAATGAACTGCAGAAAAGTTCGGGTATCGTTTTGATAAGGTTTCGTGTACGTATCGTATGTTGTATGTATGTATGTATTAAGTATATATAATATGGTTAGGATAAGTTTTATAGTTACTATCTATATTTAGAAACTTTTAGAAATGAAGGCTAGTTCAAAAATCGCGTAAAAAATCGAAAAATTAGCAAAAGGGTACCCGGTTTGGTCCCGAAAGTGTATAGGAGTATAAGTAAACATAAATAGAAGGGTAAGAGTGTAAATATGATAAAACACAGAGAGGAGTCGAATTTTTGGGTCCCATAGCCTTAATTTTAATAATTAAATTAATAAAAATAGGATAATTACCATTTAAAAGTCCTAATTGGGCCTAAACTTGTCCAGAAGGTTACCAATGCCTATATAAACACCCATAGACCCCTAAAAACGACTAATAACCCTAAATAAACCTAAAATCAGTCTAAATCTTCCATGGATATCAAGAGAAGTCGAAATTATGATTAGGATTCATTAATTTTTCTTGTTTCAAGGTAAGTGATCAATTAAACCTTAATATAATTTATGTTTTTATTAATTAATCATAATTGTATTGTTAATTAACCATCATTGAGATGATTAGTGTTTTATTAATTTTATGGAAAAATATATTAATTAAGATCCATTAATGATTTTAGGGTTTGTGTTATAAATTTAGGGATAATTAATGATGTTTAGAGGGTTAGTGCATAAAGGCGTAAAACAGTCTGATTTTTAAAGCTGTCTTGTGTCGACTGTTCCGGGCAGTAGGTGGCACCTTTGGTCAAGTTTCTTTTTTTTAAAATTAAGTTCAGGGAGTCTAATTTTCAAAAATGTAAGGTTGGTCGAAAATAGAGTTCGGTAAGGTCGTCAAATAATTTTTACAAAAACAGTGCGCTGTTCAGGAATAAATTTTGATTTTGGGGATTTGAGTCAAAACCTAACCAAACGGATGAGATAGCCAAATATTTTTGATTTGGGAAATATTTATAAAGTATATAAAAGGACTGGAGGTTTTCAATAAAATTTATGGTGTTTAGGTCGGGGTTTTGGTGTCAAACATTTAGCATGTACGGAAAATCAGTTTTGGTGAAAACGACTTTTGGTGTAGAGACTAAACGAAAGGGTTAAACGTGTAATTAGAAAGTAAAATTGGTTTTTGAAGTTCTTAGATCATATAACAACATAACTCCATTAGGGTAGGAGTCAAGTGTGGTGTTAAGTTCACTTCATGTGATCGTTTAGTGACTAGTAAACCGTACCGGGGAAAAACTGGAATTTTACGTATAGAATAGCTTGTAGTGGGAGAACTAGATAGTGGGGATTGGGGGATTAGATTCATCTCCTTGATTGTTACTTAACTTGGGTGTTAAGACCTGAGCTAAGGGTGTCGTGTATGATTTTATAGGTTTGTAGAAGTGCTAGCTTGCTATGCTATCAGGTGAGTTCATAGTCCCATTTTCATTGAGTTTTTAAATGTTTTCTTCTAGTATGGGATGGAGATGACACTTGTGGTGTTCTTAAAATCTTTTGGTACTGTATTTTTCTTATAAATCTTTGGACATAGATGTGCTATTGTGTGACATGCGTGCTTATGTGTTCTCATATGTGTTATGATATGTGAATCTTGATGGTGTTATGATTGGGATTGGTACATAGATGTATGGGCGTCTATGGGACCAGTTGTGAGGTGTGTGGAGCGTGGGGCACGATCCGTCCTGAGTTCTTGGTTCTGAGTTCTTTGTTCGTGGGGTATGATCCGTCCTGAGTACTTGTGCATCGTCTCTTCATAGGCAAGATATCTCGACGGGGATATAGTTCATCTTCCACATGTGGTGTGGGAAAGATCCGGATAGTGTGGTATGTTCTTGTGTGTGTGACCGGATACTTCTTGATTGTTAATAGTGTGGTGCATTGTTCTTATTGTATGTTCTTGATTATTATAATTGTGCTTAGATTGTAGTTGTATGTAACATGATTATCACATTATGGTCCATTGCTTTAACTTGTTCTCTTCAACTTATTTACAGCGGTTGACAAGGCTTCTTAAGATATTTTGATAACTTAAACCTATGTTCTCACCAACTTTATGTTGACAGATTTTAGTGTCATTTTCAGGTGAGGTAGTTGAGGAGGATGAGGTTAGAAGTGGCTAGAGTTTAGAGGCTACTAAGACTGCATTAGGAGGAATCAATTTCCTCTTAGTTTTTATTTAATGTTTGAATAAGTGATACTTTTTAGACACCTATATGTTTGATGTTTGTTTATTTGTATGTCTTTGGTAAGAGGTAGGTGTGTTACCTACTTACCTAGGCGCCTGCATTGTTTGAGATATTGTCATGGCATTGTGTCACCTTTTTATGACATTTCTATTTCATTTAGTTAACTCTATAGACACGCTATTGTTGTGATGATATCCATACGTCGCGCCCCATATATTCCGCCATGGTGGGGTGTGACAGAATGGTATCAGAGACAATGGTTATAGAGAATTAGGTTGCTTAGTCGCGTAGCCTAATCTATAGCTTAAGGGTCCCTGCATATAGGCGTCATAGGAGCATGTGTGCATTTTATATTAATTGATGTGTTTGGATGTTATTTATTGCGATATTTTGACTAGTATGAATTGAACCATAGTAAGTTCATACTTAGCTACATTTTATTTTCTTTACGAGTTTTGACTAGTGCGGGTAGAACTATAGTCGTATACGCTAGTCATTGTTGGATTTCGTTTAATTACGTTTTCATGTTCTTTATACATTTTGAATTTAGTCTACGCTGGTTCAGTTGGACTACGAGTTTATTTGTTTCATGCATTGGCTATGTTATTTTAATACATGTGATTTTGGACCTTATGTTATGTTGTGGATTATGTGCTTATATGAGTTGTAGGATCTATGTGATTATTTGAGTTGGTAGACTGATGTGTTATGTGTAGTATTAATTCTTATAAGTGTCATCATAGGAGGGAGTGCATTAGTGAAAGGGGACTGGTATAAGTATGGTGGCCAACATAGTTATACAAGTACCACGACATCAATGGATTCCTAAGTATGGTTGCATGAAAGAGGGTTAATACATGCTTGTATTGTATATGTTGTATGGATTTGAGTGTATGTACGCCTATGCCTATATATGTGTATATCCCTTCCACTTATCGGTTGTATTCTTAGGATGGTTTTATAGCTCTTCATTCTTTGGAATGTTCAACTTCTGTAGTAGCGCATTTATCGAGTCCTCATTTCATGTATTTGTTTGTACGGTACTTTTGGTGTAGAGGCTATTGAGAGGGTGGAGAATTCTTTTTGGGATCACGGTATCTTTAAGTTTGTATCTTATGTGGTAAAAGAAATGGAATTTGTAAATAGTTAAAATAGTTGTTGGTAGTCGGTGAAATAAGGGTTAAGTGTCGTAAGCGTGTTTGAAATAAGATGGGATATATATATTTTTTTACATATAAGTATGGCTTGTTTATTATTATTATTTTTTTTAAAAAAAAACTAAAATTGGTTTTGATCACCTAAAGCTAATGATCTTTAGTTAAATTCTTGTTCTTATTTAATTAAATATGTTAAAATCATGTAATTACTCATATGATGGGTAAGGGTTTCTAATTTTCTGGAATTAAAATAAATTAGGTCTTGAATTTGGTAATTAATGAGGGGTTTTAGGGTTTCAAATCGTTTTTTTTGTTATAAATCGGAGTAGGCAGAAACTGTCGCTAAATTGTCAGAATTCATCGCTAAACTGTCAAAAACTGTCGCTAATGTCTGGGAAGATTCTAGGTAAAAATCGTTTTGGTTATAACTTATTCGTTTTTAAAGATTTTTGGGTGATTCAAAAGCCTAAAGTTATGTAATCGGAGCGTAATTTTCAAATATTTAGAACGTATTGTCAATGGAAGTCAGTAGCTTGGTCGAATTAATTGTACAACTGTCGAGTTCAAGATTTATTTTCTGACAACATGGTTTAAACTCGTGTTTTGGGTATTTTGGGATAGTGGACACTTAGAAGGCTAACATAGGGCTGCTTTGGGATAGGATTTTAGATGTATCCATCATAGAGATTGTTACATTAATGAAGAATGTGGGTTCCGGAGTCAATGTTGACGCGTGATATTGTGTTGTGTGCTTTAGACAATTGATCGTTCGTGAAGAGACTATAGATTTTTTTTCATCAAATGATTAAATAAATTACTAATGTGATACCATGGTTTTAGAACAACTAATATACATTAAGGTACAAAATCCATTCTGGGGTAAAATTTGGTTTTGCACAAGGTTTTAATAGTATGTCACCGGTCGTAATACGTTTCGGTTGTCGCTGGGTGCTTCTTGTGTCATTGGTCCGTTTTCATGGTTCGTTGGGAGTCGATACATGTTTTATGTTGAGTATCTTTTGGAGTCTCAGGTTTTGGTTCATATTTTTAAATTCTTTCACGTAAACGTCCGTTAGTTGTCCATGGGCTTGATCGTTTATCCGAAGTTGGGGGTCCTAAAATTTGTCTTGAGCTTATATTCATTGAGGGCGTTGTTGTAGTCATATGGATGATCCGGTTACGTTCTTATGAGAGAGATAGCGAGTTGGTTGTGAAATGAAGTTTTTTGAGCTTATGGAGTAAATCTCGGGACGAGATTTCTACTAGGAGGGAGTGATGTGACAACCCTAGATTTTGGATTTTTCACTTTTGACTGTTTGATGTTGATCATGTGCTTGGTGTGCGTTTATGTGTTATGTGCTCATATTTGAGACTTTATCATGATGTTAGACATTGTTTATGTAGTACATGGTACGTTATATGATGATGTGATGGGGTTGGTTCGTGCTCATGAGTTCACATGAATGTATAAATCATGGTATAAGTTGGAAATGAAACGAAATGAAATGAAATGAAATGAGTTCAGAAATGAACTGCAGAAAAGTTCGGGTATCGTTTTGATAAGGTTTCGTGTACGTATTGTATGTTGTATGTATGTATTAAGTATATATAATATGGTTAGGATAAGTTTTATAGTTACTTTCTATATTTAGAAACTTTTAGAAATGAAGGCTAGTTCAAAAATCACGTAAAAAGTCGAAAAATTAGCAAAAGGGTACCCGGTTTGGTCCCGAAAGTGTATAGGAGTATAAGTAAACATAAAATAGAAGGGGAGAGTGTAAATATGATAAAACACAGAGAGGATTCAAATTTGTGGGTCCCATAGCCTTAATTTTAATAATTAAATTAATAAAAATAGGATAATTACCATTTAAAAGTCCTATTTGGGCCTAAACTTGTCCAGAAGGTTACCAAGGCCTATATAAACACCCCTAGACCCCTAAAAACGACTAATAACCCTAAATAAACCTAAAATCAGTCTAAATCTTCCATGGATATCAAGAGAAGTCGAAATTATGATTAGGGTTCATTAATTTTTCTTGTTTCAAGGTAAGTGATCAATTAAACCTTAATATAATTTATGTTTTTATTAATTAATCATAATTGTATTGTTAATTAACCATCATTGAGATGATTAGGGTTTTATTAATTTTATGGAAAAATATATTAATTAAGATCCATTAATGATTTTAGGGTTTGTGTTATAAATTTAGGGATAATTAATGATGTTTAGAGGGTTAGTGCATAAAGGCGTAAAGCAGTCTGATTTTTAAGGCTGTCTTGTGTCGACTGTTCCGGGCAGTAGGTAGCACCTTTGGTCGAGTTTCGTTTTTTTAAAATTAAGTTCAGAGATTCTACTTTTCAAAAATGTATGGTTGGTCGAAAATGGAGTTCGGGAAGGTCGTCAAATAATTTTTACCAAAACAGTGCGCTGTTCAGGAATAAATTTTGATTTCGGGGATTTGAGTCAAAACCTAACCAAATGGATGAGATAGCCAAATATTTTTGATTTGGGAAATCTTTATAATGTATATAAAAGGACTGGAGGTTTTCAATAAAATTTATGGTGTTTAGGTCGGGGTTTTGGTGTCAAACATTTAGCATGTACGGAAAATCAGTTTTGGTGAAAACGACTTTTTGCGTAGAGACTAAACGAAAGGGTTAAACGTGTAATTAGAAAGTAAAATTGGTTTTTGAAGTTCTTAGATCATATAAAAACATAACTCCAGTAGGGTAGGAGTCAAGTGTGGTGTTAAGTTCACTTCATGTGATCGTTTAGTGACTAGTAAACCGTACCGGGGAAAAACTGGAATTTTATGTATAGAATAGCTTGTAGTGGGAGAACTAGATAGTAGGGATTGGGGGATTAGATTCATCTCCTTGATAGTTACTTAACTTGGGTGTTAAGACCTGAGCTAAGGGTGTCGTGTATGATTTTATAGGTTTGCAGGAGTGCTAGCTTGCTGTGCTATCAGGTGAGTTCATAGCCCCATTTTCACTGAGTTTTTAAATGTTTTCTTCTAGTATGGGATGGAGATGACACTTGTGGTGTTTTTAAAATCTTTTGGTTCTTTATTTTTCTTATAAATCTTTGGACATAGATGTGCTATTGTGTGACATGCGTGCTTATGTGTTCTCATATGTGTTATGATATGTGAATCTTGATGGTGTTATGATTGGGATTGGTACATAGATGTATGAGCGTCTATGGGACCAGTTGTGATGTGTGTGGAGCGTGGGGCACGATCCGTCCTGAGTTCTTGGTTCTGAGTTATTGGTTCGTGGGGCACGATCCGTCCTGAGTACTTGTGCATCGTCTCTTCAGAGGCAAGATATCTCGACGGGGATATAGTTCATCTTCCACATGTGGTGTGGGAAAGATCCGGATAGTGTGGTGTGTTCTTGTGTGTGTGACGGGATACTTCTTGATTGTTAATAGTGTGGTGCATTGTTCTTATTGTGTGTTCTTGATTATTATAATTGTGCTTAGATTGTAGTTGTATGTAACATGATTATCACATTATGGTCCATTGCTTTAACTTGTTCTCTTCAACTTATTTACAACGGTTGACAAGGCTTCTTAAGATATTTTGATAACTTAAACCTATGTTCTCACCAACTTTATGTTGACAGATTTTAGTGTCATTTTCAGGTGAGGTAGTTGAGGAGGATGAGGTTAGAAGTGGCTAGAGTTTAGAGGCTACTAAGACTGCATTAGGAGGAATCCCTTTCCTCTTAGTTTTTATTTAATGTTTGAATAAGTGATACTTTTTAGACACCTATATGTTTGATGTTTGTTTATTTGTATGTCTTTGGTAAGAGGTAGGTGTGTTACCTACTTACCTAGGCGCCTGCATTGTTTAAGATATTGTCATGGCATTGTGTCACCTTTTTATGACATTTCTATTTCATTTAGTTAACTCTATAGACACGCTATTGTTGTGATGATATCCATACGTCGCGCCCCATATATTCCGCCATGATGGGGTGTGACATAAGACGATTGAATTGGCGGATATGGTTGTGCGGGTTGTCCTTTTCATCACCACGGAATTTGTTGTTTTGGATCATCGACAACAAACCCGTTTTCACTTAAAAATTCTCCGCAAGGATAGCGGGAATTACAATAGCCTCTCCATAACCCTCGGTGGGTGCTTGAAGTAACTCCATCATAGTTCGATTCGCCATTGTTGGTTCTTCTCTTACAATGGGTTCGTGAATAGGAGACTCCTCACTAGAAAGATTAGGAGTAGGTGTTGACTCCTTTCGGTTTTTTCGTTTACGTCCACGTCTTGCTTGATTACGAGTAAGCATAAACGTCACGTACAACGTAGGGGTGAGCAAAGAAGATTCTTTTTGGTGTTTTGTATTTTTCAATTTTTTTGTGATTTTTGATTGTTTTTTTTTAGATTTTGGAATTGTATTAAGTAGACAAAAATCTACAAATATCCTCCTTAATAAAATCTCTTGATTAAAGAAGCCTCAAGGAATGAAAACGATCACGTGAAGTGAACGCCTTCGATGACTTTATAACGTTGGTGGAACACTAAAACGTTCAAAAGGGTTTAATCAATGAAACCAATAAAGTATATATGATACTTAATAATACTTTGGGCGGAAAAAACCCTCGATTAGCTCTCAAAATCAAATACTCACAAGCAAGCGGGGAAACGAGGCGGCGCGAAGCACTTAAGAGCCTTTTTCCTTAGGGTATATTTTATAATACCCGCCTTATACCCACCTTATAGTTTGTATTTTTGAAAATCGAGCTTCACGAAAGTATTTATCTATTTTTGCCTTTCTTCCTTGTTTGAGATTCGAATACAATGATTGGGTAATGACCTCCCAAGTCAAGGTTGTGTTTTCACACTTTTGGAGTACTTGTGAATTTATTGTTCTACGTATACAATATATTAATAATATTCACACAAAAAATGAAAACCGATAATACGTATTAGTAGAGTGCTACTAATACAAATAGATATTATGGCTATATATAAAAAGAACAATTGCCAAATCAAAACACAACACGCCTCCCCGGCAGCGGTGCCAAAATGATAGTTGTACTTTTTACACTTGTTTAGGAAAACAAGGTAATTAGGGTAAGTACACACAAGTGAATTAGGAAAACCACAAGTTATGACCCAAAAGTGGGGATCGTTCTCAAGGAGGCTAGTGTGTTGTGTAGAGAGATGATTAACTTTGTGATTATATGATTATGACAAAAGAAAAGAAGAAATGAGATTAGAAGAGAATGACGAAAAGGTCGTACACGTAAAACCGTAAAATGTACCAAAATTAAAATTTTACCCTAAAAATTCCTAGAAAATTGCCATAAATCCTAAATAATGTAATTTAGAGTTTACAAAAAATCAAAAATCACCCAAACCTTTTATTTAATTAAATAATGATTTTTTTTAATGCTAATTAAAGCCCTAAAAATCAATTTAATTAACAAAAAGTCCAAAATGATATTTTTTTTAATGGTAAACCTCTAAAATACCCTAACTTAATTTAAAACTATTTTTGAGAATTTTAAAATTAATTAATCTATTTAAAAACAATTAAAAACTATTAAAACTTAAAATAATTATAAAAATTAATCTAAGGACAATAAAAATATTCTAAAAGTTGTAAAATTCCTAATTTAATGTATTTAACCTAAGAAAAATATAACAACTTGAAAAATCTAAATTTTTATTTTTAATAATAAAATAATAATAAAATAATATTAAAAATCCAAAATTTATAAAAAATTCTAAAAACTTGAAAACTAGCTTAATTTAATCTAAATAAACAGAAAATGAAATTGGAATTATAAAAATACCCCTAATGGGTCTCCAAATGGGCCAAAAGTCCAAACAGTCCCCTCAATGGGCTCAAATAGGCCCAATAAGCAAAATGTTGTCCAATTAAGCCCAAAAACTACTATCTGACTCAAAATTTGATTCTGAACACAATTTTTCAAAGGCCCAAAAGCAGAAAATGTGAAATAAGCTGGCTTATATCAAACAGCTTATTCTTAATGGGCTTTTTGGCCCATTAAGCTATAAGCTGATGCCATAAGCTCAAATTAGACACACAAGCTTTTTTTGAGTTGCTTAAGACTTCTGTAAAAAGAAATTTGAAAAATGTCCAAGGAATAAGCCTGAAAATGCAATAAGTAATCTACACAAAACGACAAAATAGTCATTTTCGAATTCTAGGCTATCCCAAGAGCTGATTCAAGTTTCAAAAGCTTTTAAATGACTTAACTAAGCTTAATCAACAAAAAATTTTCAAATAAGTTCACTAAATAAGCTGAAATAAGCAAACAAGCACTTATGAAAAAGTCAAATGAGTTGGTTTTCTAGCAAAAAGTCAAAGTTAAAGTCTAGTAAGCTCCAGCTCAAACAAATGGGTCAAATGATGAAGATTGATCACAAAAATAAGTTGTTGTAGGTCTGGATAAGCCAATATGGCTTATTAATAAGCTGAATGCAAAATTACACTAGCAGGGGCTAGTTTTGGATGTTGAGCAGTGGAAACTTTTTCCACTGCTTGACTTTCTTGACTTTTTGTCTTTAGTGACTTTTTTGGAGATTCAAGATACACAAAGGCACCCAAATGATCAGTGGATCAAGAGGAGTCAAATACAACAAAGAAATCACAATCACCAACAGCCAATTAGTACAGTTAATTCAATCAATCACCAGATATGCACCAGACTTAGAACAATAAGCAATTATGGTTCAATAAGCACTTATAGCACAATTCAACCAGCCAAACTTAACCAAATGTATACACAAGCAATTATAAACTTAAATGAACAAGTCTAAATAGGTTTCATGCACTGATTCAAAGTATAGGTCAAGATTCAAGCACTAAAAGTTACTGATGAACTATGAACATGCATTTATGAACACTTGCTGATGCAATTGACCACCAAGCCAAATTCAAACACCCAAATCTTGTTAACAGGTTATAAGAACTATGTTTAAATAGTTTTTAGCCCTAAGCATGCATACACTCTATGTGTTCCCAAAAGTCTTAGGTCAAAAACAGTCAAAACAAGCAATCTATAGCACAATCTTTGATTTGGTGTTTCAATGTTGAAAACTTGCAGCAAATAGCACTCAAACAAGTATATAGCAGATACAAAGCAATAACACAAACTTCCAACCACAAAATAACACACAATGATTCAAAACAGGTAATCCCAAACACCCTTTTAACTTTTCAAAATCAAATTTTCAAATAAAAAGTGTTATCCAAGACCACCCAAGCCCAAATAAGCACAATAACAAGTATAATATGCAGATTTAAGCAAGATTAGATCATAAAATCAGCAAGAACACAAGTCACACACAAAATCACCAAAAATATAAAAAAAAATTAAGTAGAATGATGTGTACCTCATGGATGTACATCCACATCCACGAATTTTGAGCTTATGTACTAGCAAGAACAAGTACAAGCTTCCACAAACAACCCTGCTAAGAATCAACAAAGTTAGAAGCAAAATAGTAAAATCAGAAAAGTGAAAATCCTTGATTAATGTAACCTTAGTTCCCCACACTTGATTATCCCCAAGTTATAGGCTTCACCACACCTTGATAACTCAATATCAGGATGCTATAATCAGCTTTATAGCCCAAGAATTCCAAGGTTTGAACTAGACTTAGCAAAATATCAAGAAAAGTGGAAAATGTGCAAATTTTTGCACACTCCTTTTGAAAACAGGTTTAGGATTCAAGAACAATAAAGAAAGAACAATAACAAGCAGATAATATGAGTGGCACTTGAGCTTTCTTCACCAAGTTCAAACACATTTCATTAAGATGAATATATGATTTATAGATTTGTGAACCAAGGAAAATTCAAGAGCAAACTGAAATGTAAATGGTCCTATGCCTTATATAGGCTACAATGAACTAGTAAAGAGCTAAAAAACATAACCCTAATTGCTGTGAAGTCCCCAAGTTTCCCTTGTGAAGTTTGAATATATGCTTGATCATGTGACAAGTTCTTGGCAGTTTGTTGTAGCTGACATACGAAAAGTGTATCCAAGGGCTTCAAATAAGCTTAACTTCCAAGCTTTGTTGTGGGACGTTGGATGACTGTCCAAAATTTGGCAGTATGCACAAAGGTGAAAAGCAGGGAATCTTGTGGGGTATGGGGTAAAGTAGCATGTGTTTTCAAGGTTGAGATGGGATTAAGGGATGCTTAATCACTAATCTGAAGATTTTTAATATAAGGATTTTTAGTCCAATTAAGCAATTAATGTTCGTTTCCTCGAATCGACTCGAAATTGATTTCCGATTAAAACGTAAGATTTATTTGTTCTTGGTGAAAACGTATTTTTTGGTATTTTAAATTAAAATGTATTTAATAATAAAAACTTTTTAATCTAATTTAAAGATCTAATTTAAACTAATTTTAATAAAAAGGATTTTAAAACTTAAACAAAATTAAACTAATTTTATGAGAAACTAAAATAAAAACTTTTTAATGAAAACTATTTTTAGACAAATCTATATTAATTGAAAACTAAATTTTAAAAATAATTTAAATTTATAAAAGTAATAAACTATTTTTTTTTCTTTTTATTTTTCAAAACTGAATAAAAGAAAATTAATATAAAAACTTTTATATAAAAAAATTAATTAAACTAAAATTGTATTAAAACTATATAAACTAAATCTGCCAGCTAATATAAAACCTATATTAATTACCAATCCTGTGTTCAAACGCAAATAAGGTCTTAGAACAAGTGGTAGAAGCGTTGGCTGTTATGCGAGAGGTACAGGGTTCGAAACCCTTCACAGACCAAATATTGCTATTTATTTTTTTTATTTTTTTGATTATAACTTTTTAGGACAGAAGAAACCTCAGACCAATTGTGTCTGAGACTTAAACAATATATCAGCAAGACCAAATAAGCTCACAAAACAAATAAGCAGTCAAACGAATAAGCTTTAAAGCAGATATGACAAGAGCAGATAAGCAGATAAGCTGGTAAGTAAATAAGCAAGAACAGAAAAACCAACAAAACAGCTTAATCTTAAGCAGATAAATTAAAATAAGCTAAATACCTAATAGCAATGTATCAGCAACACAGTCTTAACACAAATAAGCAATAAAAGCTAAGCAGATCTAACAGTCTTAATTCTAAACATAAGCAGATTAAACAACTTAACCAAATAAAACAAAAGCAACCAAAACTTAAACAAATCTAAAATCAGATAGACAGACTTAATATATTATATCACCAAATAAAAGAAGATCCAAACAAACTTAAACAGGAAATAAGCTAATCAAACTAAAGCAGATCCAAGCAACCTCAGAAACATCAAACAGCTAAGCAAAACCAAACAAAAACTTATACCCAAACCGAAACTAAAGCAGATTTATCTAACACAAAACACAAGCAGATTATTAAATTAAAACTTAACAAAAGTAATAAAAAAGAAATAAAACCTTATGATGAATCCGTTGGGACGAAGGTGGGCGCTGAACCCCCTTTTGAACCGAAATTAACCGAATCAAATACCTTCTTATCACCCAATCATCATCACCATCTCGAACCAAACACAAAGCTATTCGAACAAGAACAGTAACCAGCGAACCAGATTTTTTTATAATTTCCCAGTAGGGGAAATCATTCCTATCTTTTTAATTCAACAATTATTTAATCAAAAATAAAATTAAGATAATATTGCAATAATATTAAACGAGACAAAAAATTTATATGAATTAAAATTATATTAATACTGAAATTTCGATTACAATACTTAAAAAGGAAATTACAATAAGCCCTAATTCTATTTTTCAGAAAATAAAAATTAAACTAAAAGGAAAGGCACTAAAATTACAGATATGAGGGGGTTTTTATAGCCAACCCCCAAGGACTTATTGGTGAAGCTTCGAGAGCAAGATATCAAATCCGAGCTGTTAAATTCTTCTTTTCTTATTTCTCTCTCTTCTCTTCTTCAATCTAAGGCTGGAAATACTTTTTCTTTCACTTGGATTGCCAGCATGGCACTTCTGTGTTTGTTGTGCTAGTTTGAGGGTGATGTGTATGATTTAGATTGGAGGAAGGGTTTGTGGTGATGTGGTTTAACCAATTACAAAAGGGAATTAAAGTCACGTATGATGGACCACCATAGTGTTCTTCCCCGAATTAAGGGGGGATTTGTTTGAGAAACGTGTGAATCACACATTTTGGGTAAAACCCCCAATTTTTGGTGGGTAATTTTTTGTCCAAGGTAAATTAGGGTTTGGGGTGACTGCGTATTTTTGGGAGAGAAGAAAGTGGTGGGTGAAAGGTTTAACTTCGTCTGTAACGAATGAAAGGGAAGTGGGTAATTCGTTTTATTTAATTAATGTGACTGGGGTGAGGGTAAATAGTTATTTAATACGTGTGAGGGTAAAGAGTGAATGAGAGTTGACCGTGTGTGTGAGTCAAAGTGAATAATCTTTTCACTTAAACCGTCCAATGTGATTTACCAAATGGGTTTGACCCAAGTTGAAACATTTCCATCCGTGTGTTGTTTTGGGCTATTTTGGGCTTATAGTTATTTAATCAAGCAACATAAACTTCCAAATAGGATTTTGTGCCCATTAACCCAAATGTGGGACCCACTTGGCCTAATTATCTTCGTAAATGATTGAATCCACTAAAACGAGCTCGATTTCGGCTTTCTTGTTCATTTCTTCAAAACTGTGTCGAATTGTCGGTTTTCGTGATCTTCGGCACACTTTTGGTCTTTTGACTTTGTCTTCGTCTCTTTATTGGACTTTTCTTCAACATTTGACCGTGAAATCCCGTGTTTTCTTTCCTTTTGATCATTTGTACCTATTTAACACAAACACACAAAACCACGCGTAATTCCGACTTTTACGATATTAAACACATGATTAGGTCTTGTTTTTCCTTGATTTTAGTGGCAAAAGGATAAGTGTTTACACACTTATTAAATCCCCTACACTTGACCATTGCAACGACCCCATGCAGTGCATAGTTTTAAAGCATTAAGTTACATTTTTCTCATAATTAATCCATCTCGGCCTTTATTACTATTACTACTACTAATATGATGAAAAGATAAAAAATTAAAAGGAGACAAAAGTTATAATGATTTATTAACTTGGAAATTATTTGATGGAAGAAACTCGTAAAGAAATCTAAGACTTAGATTAGGGCTTTAGTGTTATGAATATTAATCACCCTCAAGTTTCACGTTCCCCATACCAAGCTTAAAAACGAGATCATTGTTTACCATAAGTCCTCAAGTTAAAACCACTTATATAATATAATTGTGTAATACTCTTTCTCCAATTCCTACGTTGTATCTCTAGATTTTATTGATTGTCAATAACCCGTAGGCTCATTTGACTTATTTGATAATTATTAGTCCAAAAATGAAGGCCAAACGGTGCAAACCCGACACTCAAAACCTAACCTCGTCCTCAAAAACGTTGTCACTAAAGTAAGCCCACATCAAGGATGATTTAACACAATTTGGGGAATAAATTCCCGGACCCTAAATTTGGCCAATAGTACTACTTATTAGTTATTCCTCCAAAGTCATGTAGACTTTATGTGGAGTTTAGCAAGTTCACATCATATACCCTTAGGCTCTTTAAGATGTAAAAATGCTCCCCGTTTATTGTCCACACCCTAAGGCTCCTTGAACGATAAACGAGGGAATTGATTTTTTTTGATCAATTTTTATTCAACACTTACCATGCAATACACCCTAAGGCTCTAATGACAAGGTTCGTGCTACATGCCCCACACCCTAAGGCTCCTTGAGGTCATGTTTTAATCTTATTCTTTCTTTATTTATGATATATATAGTAGGCCAAATTCCGCGGTCTCATGGTCTGAATACCTCCTACTTAGTGGTTATGAGCCACCTTAGTCGGAAGTCCACAACGCTGGCACCCTCAATGTGTTCATGCTTTAATTACAAGGAGAATAAAGATTTGGCTAAGAGTTAAGATATCGAATCTACACCGCAAGAATCCTCATTTATTAAGCAATTAAATATACAAGCGGGAAGAAAGAGCCACAAAACTCATATAAGCAAAAATTAACCTTTAAACTTATTATCAACTCTATCATTTCTCGTTCTCCACAATTTAAAATCTCAAGGAATGAGACTCGTGGATGCTTAGCCTCATAAACCAATTAAGGTCCATATGTTAAGGATACTAGCTAGAGTAAACTTGGATAAGTAAACTCGGGTTGAGTCAAAATATTCACGACGGGCCTAATATATCAAAGATATCTAAACTTGTTAAAACCATTTTATTTATTTATTTATTTTTATTTTTTTACTTTATTCTTGAAATGGAAATTATTACGATGCGATGACAAAAGAAAGAAAATAAATGGAAATACAACTAGGCCAAAATAGATCAAAAATTTGAAAAACGTTAACATTTTTTTAAATTTTCCGGTTAAATGGGGTCAAATTCATGGAAAAGCCCACTAAAATTCGATAGAAGTCCCCCTACACTTAATATAAACATTGTCCTCAATGTTTAAGCATGTGGGAGAATAAATCCCCTACACTTAGGATATTGAGTACGTTGTTTAAAATCGAGCTAAGGAAGGGACAACTAAAGTGATTACATTTATTCGTTTTATTTATATACATGTATGAATCACAATAGTTTTGATAGAACCGGGTAGACGGGAAACACGGGATCACGGGTCGCGTCAAAAGCACCAAAAGTGGATCATCAAAGCACATGTCCCTGCACAACATCACAACACACAAACAACCTACTTGGCTCCCCCTACACTTATTGGTGGAAATGGATGAAGGTGAAAAAAGGGTGGAAAGGAAGGTAAAGGTAAAAATCTAACCTAGTTATACGATGCTTGATTTATATATCACGAGTCTCTAGCTCGATTCGATTTCTCGAATTAATTCAAGGGAAATGTGGAGAGGGATGGAATCATCTCATGAGAGATGTCCTCTCCATAGTACAACTTAACTTGTTGGCCATTCACCTTAAAATTGGGCCCATTTGGTTGGGATAACTCAATGGTGCCATAAGGGAAGATTTGGGCCACGGTGAATGGACTGGACCAACGGCTCTTAAGTTTACCCGAAAAGATTTTCAACCGAGAGTTAAAAAGTAAAACTTGGTCACCAACGTGGAACTCTTGGTTTTTAATCTTGGAATCATGAATGAGCTTAGTCTTCTCCTTGTAGATTAATGAATTTTTATAAGCCTCATTCCTAAGTTCATTAAGTTCATTGAGTTGGATTTTCCTATGATCACCGGCTTTGTTTATGTCAAAATTAGCCCATTTCAAGGCCCAATAAGCCTTATGCTCCATCTCAATGGGGAGGTGGCATGCCTTTCCATACACAAGGCGATAAGGGGTACAACCTATAGGTGTCTTATAAGCGGTACGGAAAGCCCACAAAGCATCATCTAATTTATCGGACCATGAGGCACGATGCTCTCCCACGGTTCGCTCTAAGATTCTCTTAAGACCACGGTTGGAAACCTCGGCTTGACCATTAGTTTGTGGATGATACGCGATGGAAAGTCGGTGATTGACACCATACTTAGCCATGACTCGTGCGAATTGATCATTGCAAAAATGAGTCCCGCGATCACTAAAAATAGCACGAGGCACACCGAATCGAGCAAACAATTGTTTCAAGAATTTAACAACCACCCTCACATCGTTAGTAGGTAAAGCCTTTGCTTCAACCCATTTTGATACGTAGTCAACGGCTACGAGGATGTACTTGTTTCCTTTGGATGATGGAAATGGCCCCATAAAGTCGATGCCCCATACGTCAAAGATTTCACACTCTTGGATGAAATTTTGAGGCATCTCATCTTTATGTGTGATCTTGCCTTGTCTTTGGCAAGCATCACAATGCTTAACCATTTCATGAGTGTCATGATAAATGGTGGGCCAATAGAATCCGGAGTCGAAAATTTTTTTATCGGTGTAATTAGGACCAAAATGACCACCGGTGGGTCCTTTATGGCAAGCTTCAAGGATTTGTAAAGCCGCCGGCCCATCAACACATCTACGAATGATTAAATCCACACATTGCTTGAAAAGATAAGGTTCGTCCCAATAGTACGTTTTAACGTCCTTGAAGAATTTTTTCTTTTGTTCGGACGATAACCCTTCGATAAGAACACCACCCGCCAAATAGTTTGCAATGTCCGCAAACCATGGGGTATCATTAAGATTGGAATTAATAGACATTAAGGTCTCAAGGGGAAAAGATTCATTAATCTCTTGATTTGGAGGTTCCCCTTGATAAGGATCCTCAAGTCTACTAAGATGATTCGCGGCTAGGTTTTCCGCTCCCTTTTTATCACGAATTTCGATTTTAAATTCTTGTACGAGCAAAACCCAACGGAGGAGTCTCGGTTTAGCATCTTGCTTGGTCAACAAGTATTTCAAGGCGGAATGGTCGGTGTAAACGATGGTGGTGGAAAGCACAAGATAGGGGCGGAATTTCTCAAAAGCATACACTACGGCTTAAAGCTCTTTTTCGGTAGTGGTATAATTCAATTGAGCCCCGTCATTGTCTTACTAGCATAATGAATGGGTTGAAAATGTTTATTAACTTGTTGACCTAAAACCGCTCCTACCGCGAAATCACTAGCATCAGGTAACTCCCAATTTGGAGAGACTAAGACCGGTGCCTTAGTTAATTTACCTTTAAGAAGTTAGAAAGAGTCGAGACATTCTTGAGAGAAGATGAAAGGAGCATCCTTTTCTAAGAGATGAGTCATTGGACGAGCTATTTTCGAGAAATCTTGGATGAAAAGGCGATAAAATCCCGCATGGCCTAAAAACTTCTAACTCCTTTGACGGTGGTAGGTGGAGGTAACTTAGCAATGACGTCAACTTTAGCACGGTCTACTTCGATACCGGCTTTGGAAATTTTATGACCGAGGACGATGCCTTCTTTTACCATGAAATGGCATTTTTCCCAATTAAGAACGAGACGAGTGTCTTCACACCGTTTAAGCATACGTTCTAAACTAGCAAGGCAAGAAGAGAAAGAATCACCATAGACCGAGAAATCGTCCATAAAGACTTCCATAGTTTCTTCAACCATGTCATGAAATATCGCCATCATACACCTTTGGAAAGTCCCGGAGCATTGCATAAGCCGAAAGGCATTCTTTTGTAAGCAAATGTTCCATAGGGACAAGTGAATGTGGTTTTCTCTTGGTCTTTTGGATCGATAGGGATTTGAAAATATCCGGAAAAACCATCTAAGAAGCAATAGAAATCATTACCCGCTAAATGCTCGAGCATTTGATCCATGAAAGGAAGAGGTAAATGATCCTTACGAGTGGCATCATTGAGTTTATGATAGTCTATGCAAACTCGCCAACCCGTTACGAGTCGAGTAGGAATCAACTCGTTGTTTTCATTGGGAACAACGGTGATTCCGCCTTTCTTAGGCACACAATGGACGGGACTAACCCATGGCGAATCCGAGATAGGGTAAATCATTCCGGCATCGAGAAGTTTGATAACTTCTTTCTTAATGACTTCATGAATTTTTGGATTAACCCTTCTTTGATTTTGGATTGCGGGTTTAAAGTCATCTTCCATGAGAATTTTATGAGTACAAAAATGAGGATCAATTCCGCGGATGTCGGAGATTTTCCAAGCAATTGCTTTCTTATGATTTTTAAGCACATTGATAAGTCGGGATTTTTCATTTTCTTTTAAGTCCTTAGCAATAATGACGGGTAACTTATTATCCTCCTCTAAGAAAACGTACACTAAATGAGACGGTAAATCCTTAAGCTCTAAATCCGGTGGATTGTCGGTGGAAGGCTTAGTCAAATTAGGATCATCGTTTGTAACTTCCTTAGGAGTAGGTGGAGAAATATGGTCCTCATTGAGAAGTCTCTCAATGGTACGAATGTCTTCTTCCCAATCGGTGGGAGAAGCGTCATATTTTAGATCCACATCCCCTAAACTCGCTTCAAATTCTTGTAAAAGAAAGTCACTTTCTCCAAATGGAGTCAATAAAGGAGCAATAGAAGCTACAGTCCCAACATGAGGTAAAGGAGAAATCCCGCTTTTACAAGCCTCGTGAAAATGTTCTTCACATGCTTCGTCGAGCACATCGATATAATTCACGGATTCGGGCTCATCGAGAAGTTTGGAAAGTTTACCCATGTTAAAGACGATTTTATCATCCCCGACCCTCATGATAAGTTCACCCGCGGCTACATCAATCAATGTACGCCCGGTTCTCAAGAAGGGTCGTCCCACAATTAAGGGAACACGGGGATCCATCTCATAGTCGACTACAACGAAGTTAGCGGGAAAAGTGAATTTGTCGACTCCTACAAAAACATCCTCGGCTATCCCCATCGGATAAGCAACCGTACGGTTAGCTAATTCTAATGTCATACGAGTGGGGACTAGCTCGGGTAAAGATAATTGTTTCCACACGGACAATGGCATAAGATTGATACTCGCTCTGAGATCCGCCAAGGCCATAAAATTCTCAACACCCGGAAAATTACAAGGAATAAGGAATCGACCGGGATCTCCTAACTTAACCGGTAATTTTCTCAAAAGACCCGCGGAACAATTCTTATTCAATTGGGTGTTGGCAATATCGAGCAAATTTTTCTTATCACTTAAAAGGTCCTTAAACATCTTAGCGTACTTAGGCATGTGAGCGAGCGCCTCGGCAAAGGTGATATTAAAAATCAATTGTTTGAACATTTTTAGGAAGTTCGAAACTTGAATATCATCCTTATTCTTCAATTTCTCATTCCGCAACCTTGAGGGATAAGGTATACTAGGTTGAGATGAAGGCTTTGGAGTGGATTGCTCACTCACATCCTTTGGTGGAGGAGGAGTAGATATGGAAGGTGAAAGAACCGGTTTGGGAACCAAAGGTGTGGTAGAAAATTTAGGTATCGGTGGAACATAAGGTGTAGACGAAGGCATAACGGGTGGTATGTCACAAGTAGAAGAAGAAGGTTGGGTAGAGGAAGAAGGTATCTCGGGTCCTTGGTTAGGTGGGGGATAGGAAGGTTCTACGGTGGTCTTACCGCTCCTAGTAGTGATAGCATTAACATTAGCCCTAGGATTGGTCACGGTTTTCGAAGGGAGGGCACCTTGGGGACGAAGGGTTTGAATCATAGTCAAAAATTTCTTATCGGTCGATTCTTGCATCTTTTTCATAATTCGCTCATGGTCGGTTAATTTTTGTATAACCAAGTCCATTTGAGGATTATGCATGTTCATTTGATTGTACCCTTGATTAGGAAAACCTTGATTAGGAAAACCTTGGTTTTGATATTGATTATAACCTTGATTAAATCCTTGATTTTGAAAACCTTGGTTATTAAATCCTTGATTTTGATTATTGAACCCTTGTTTTTGCCCTTGAAAATTCCCTTGATTTTGATTAAAACCCCGTTGATTAGAATTTCCTTGAAAATTACCCCGTTGAGGACCTTGGTTCCTATTTTGGGCGGGTGGGGGTGGTCTTTGTGGTGCTACAAAACACGGGGGAACCAAATAGTTATTAGACTTGTAAGACAAATGGTTAACATCAACATTTGGTTTGAAATGAATCCGCTCATTTTCATTGTTGTTATAAGCATAAACTTCTTGTTGTATATTGTAAACCTTGTCACAATTATAGTACGAATGTGGTCCAACACAAGTCTCACACGTTTCACAAGTTTCTTTCATGGCATTAACTTGACCATTGAGGGCTTCGGTTTTTAGAGAAATTGATTCAACAAGCAACGTAAGCTTATCAATTCTCTTATCATTATCACTAGAACTAGCACTTGCCATAGTGGCCCTAACACTCTTGGTTTGCACTTTAGCCTTGTTTTCAATTATGGCCCAAGCCTCGTTCATTTATTTCACAAGAATATTGCCCCCCGCGGCACTATTAAGTGAGTCTTGGTCATTTAGAGTTAAACCATTGTAAAACGTATTAATTTGATGCACTTTAGTGAAACCGTGTTGTGGACATTTTCTTAAAAGCTCTTTAAATCGATCCCAAGACTCACTAAACGTTTCCCCATATTGTTGTTCAAAGGTGATGATCTCATTCCTTAAAGAAGTGGTCCGTGATGGTGGGAAAAAGTAGTTTATGAACTTGGTCTCTAAGTCAATCCATGTGGTAATACTTTTGGGTGGTTCCTTATCAAGCCAAATCCGGGCTTGTCCCTCGAGGGAAAAAGGAAAGAGTTGTAAACGAATGGCCTCTTGTGGCACCCCATTGTATTTGACGGTATTAGCTAATTGTATGAAACGTTTGATATGAGCGTGTGGGTCATCATTAGTACGGCCTAAAAATGGTGTAGCGGAAACCATTTGAATAAAACCCGTTTTAAGTTCAAAATTATTAGCTCCAATATCCGGCACCACAATCGCATCATCGTTTCCTTCAACGTGATAATGTAGAATCTCAATCATTGGTCGATTATCCGTTGCCATCGTGTTTTTTAAAGCTCGATTCTCGGGATCGGCTTTAATGACGGTCTTTTTGTTTTTCTTCTTCTTCTTTTTAGAAGAATTAAATGTATTTTGTACACCAATCGGTATGTATGTACGCGAGCGAGTGCGCATACAATTAAAACTTTGGAATGAGGTAGGTGACCTCGGTCGACTTTGAGAGGAAAAGGATTCTCCCTCTCGAGGTGCAATATGAAAAAGCTACAAAAATATATACTTAATTACTACTTGAGTTGGCAAACCAATAATCAGTCGTCCCTCTCAATATACGCACAAGCAAGCGGGGAAACGAGGTGGCACAAAGCACTTAAAAACCTTTTTCCGTAGACGGCCTTTTATAGCGCGTCGCCTTATACCCACCTTATAGTTTGTATATATCGAGTTCAAACGTCTTACTAGTATTTATCTATTTTGCCCTTTTATTTTGTTTAGGATGCGAATACAATAGTTAGGTGATGAAATCCCAACTAAGGCCTTATTTGAAAAGTAGGTAAATTAATGTTCTACATAATATACTATAGTAAAACAAAAATCTTTTTGTATTTTTTAGAAAAATATATATTCACAAGAAAAATCGAAAGAAATCGAACTAAGAAAAATAACACTAATACGTTATATTTTTGGTGTAATACTTTTAGGAAAAAGTATTACTTTTTGAATTTTTAATTTTTTTGGTGCAAATCTTAGGAAAGAGTTTGCTTTTGTGATTTTTTACTTTTTTGTATTTTTAAGTTTTAGATTTTTTTTGTGTTTTTGATTTTGTTGCAAGAAAATTAACGTTCAAAATGAACGGATCCCAAAATCCAAACGTCTCACGAATCGTCAATCGTAACGAGCGAAGCGGCAGCGGCGCCAATTTAATATAAGGATTTTTAGTCCAATTAAGCAATTAATGTTCGTTTCCTCGACTCGACTCGAAATTGATTTCCGATTAAAATGTAAGATTTATTTGTTCTTGGTGAAAACGTATTTTTTGGTATTTTAAACTAAAATCTATTTAATAATAAAAACTTTTTTAATCTAATTTAAAAATATAATTTAAACTAATTTTAATAAAAACGATTTTAAAACCTAAACAAAATTAAAACTAATTTTATGAGAAACTAAAATAAAAACTTTTTAATGAAAACTATTTTTAAACTGGAACACCCCATTTTGGAAATGGAAATATCACAGCAATTATGGCGTGTCATCAAAGCATACAAGGAAAAATATCTAAACATTACTTGACCATAAAAGGAAAATACCGGAATCAAACATCGGTAGTCCAAAAGTAAAGATCATCACACACAAACATAGTATAATAAAGGGAAGGACTAAACAATGTCCAAAGCATAAGTATCATAAGAAAGGAAATGCATAATGTAAAGAAGGCTAGACAGCTTCCGGTCCATATGCACGTACTCTTAGTGTCTACGAGCGTCCCTGAGTACCTGCCGTTTTGGGAACATAGAAAAGGAAAACGGCTGAGCAAATACGCTCAGTGCACGGATGTACAATAAAGCATGAATAGGATAAGCATATTGTTGGGTCAAAAAGTTGATGTGGCAGAAACTCAAAAACGAAGAAAACATGAAGAAATTGTCCAAGCGTTGTCAAGAGTTAATCAAGCGTTGATAAGAGCAAATTAGGCGTTGATGGCTCAAGCATTGTCGTGTGCAATCCAAGCATTGTCACATGCAATTCAAGCATTGACAAAACGTAGACAAAGAAGCTTATGGAAGCTTCTATTTAGATAAACATGCAAAAGATATTCTGCATATGTTTATTTAAATAGAAGATTTACTTGTTTATTCATCATTATCTCTTGTAAACCCTAATCCTTACACTATAAAAGGAACCAAGGGTCATAGGTTTTATTCATTCAATTCATTCACAATGTAAACCTAAAGTGTGTGTCGACTAGACGTGGGATTCAATGTATACACGTCTAGTGGATGTTTGTTATTAATATAATGAACATCCCTATTGTTTTAATTCATGTTATTCGTGCCTAAACACCTTGTTAATGTGTTATGTTCTTATTCCGCTTTGATTGTATAATCATATGAACATGATACATTCCTAGTAGCTTAAAAGATCCGGAAATCAAGGTTTCCACAATTGGTATCAGAGCCTCGTGGCTCGTGATGCTAGGACCAACAAGGTGTTCGTGTATGGTGAAAAGAAGAAAAATCCGTCTAGGGTTTTTCTGGGCGTTTTTGTGTGCGCAGCAGTATTCAGAAGGTCATAACTTTTGATTGAACCGTTGGATCGTCATGAAATTTTATATGTGTGTTCTACATACATAGATCTAAACATCCACTGGAGGGATTGTCGAGTTTTATCCCCAGGCAAAAGTTATTAAGCGTCGAAGTGGGCTGATGAGGTAATTTTCAGATTTCTTGTTTACATAAAATCATGTTTTAGGGTTTTTCTACAAACCCTAGATCAATTCAAGAAGACACAAGAGATGATTTGCAGCTGAGATAAGGAATGTTTAGCAGCAAGAAAAGGGATTTACAAAACCCTAAATCGATTTTCAATGCCTAAAATTATTTTTAGGGTTTCAAGAACCCTAGATCTGGTGATATATGATGCGCAATATTATGGTCAGTTTTACTTCGTGTAACATCACAGATATATACGAACATATGTTGCAAAACAACGATTTGTGTAGCTTTGTCTTCTCCTCATCGCATCTAATATTCAAAGAAAAGTTACACAAGGAAGCAAAAAGTATACGCATATGTTCACACGAAGAAGCAAGAAAGTAATACATTGCTAAAGACTTGGGTCACTCGTTTTTTTATTGGAGGAAAATTGGAGTGTTCACACGATGAAGATCTTCTCATTGGTGGAGAGTTTTTTTGTGTTCACACGATCTAAGTCTTAAATCTAACTCAAAGGGTGACGTTGATGTCAGTTTATTGAACGTTGTTGGCTGCTAGTAAAGAAAAAGAAACAACTTTGTGTTCACACGATTCTACACAAATAATTGGAGGAAATTTTGAGTGTTCACATGGTTATGGTAGACTTGCAGTCACACGATCAAAGCCCAGCTTATTCATATTCTAAGACATGCGTTCACATGGTTATTGATGGTCCATAATAGCTTATTCAAAAGGACGAGTGGAATTGAGGTATACATATCTTTTTCTTGTGATGAAAACATCACGTGGGTGAATTTTTGAAGAAAGTGCAATGTGATTTGTTTCCTATTTTTGTGTCTACAAAAGACGTAGACAAAGCATTTAATAGGGTAAAGGAAAAGATTGGTTGCTATTCAAACAGTAAAGAAAGAGCAGATGGTCATGTGAGATATGCTTGGGTATAATGGACGTTGATGTTTGTTAGTTCGACGCTGACGAAGTTTATGATTGACGCTGATGTTTGTTATTTGGACGCTGACAAGTTGGAATATGACGCTGACATAATAAGTCAACGCTGACAGGTTGACAGTGTTGTCCGATATATGAGATTTAACGCTGATAGGTATTGTCCGATATTGGACAATACATCTGCCAAAGATATTGGACAGAAGAGGATATTGGACAACACAATGAAGGCTGCTGTTTGAGAAAATTGGTACGTTTTTAGCACACAAAAAGGAGGATTATACACACGAAGGTACATGGAATCTCCGTTTTAATATATAATATCAAGTTGATATTTATGGCTCGGATATTTTGAAAGGGATTAATGATTTTAATGCGAGTTAACAACAATTCGTGAAGTAATTTATTGGATTTGATTATGTAATCGGGGTAGCCTTGTAAAAGAATTATCCGTCTTAATGCTTTTACATATGATATGAAGATTAAGATTCTTCATGAAGAGGTGTTAGCTTAAGGGGAAGAATTCTTATGGTAAGTTTGATGATTGAAGAAGATTTTCGCGAGTTTGTGTTCTATCATATCTTAAAGTCATGCACTCCCAGTCATAAACTTTAAAGATAACTTGTTCGTGCTTTACATGATTGGTGATGAAGGCTTGTCATAACACTTGAAGGAGTTACATTATCGTGCTCAGTGTCTCACAAAGGATGAGAATATTGACAAGAGATCGAGGTCTACTTATACTTAGCTCCATGAGTATAAGTTCTTAGTCACATGGATAGTACAAGACATGGAACATAGGTTTGGGTTATTCTACTTCTACATCAAGATTACTTTATTTATTTTTCTTCAAGATCATTACACAGAGCTACATTTGGAGAATCTTCAAAGATTGCAACATTGTTTACTTCCTTGTTGATGTGACAAAAAGGGGAAGAAATACATGCTACACTTGAGGGGAAGCAATTTGAAGATCATGTACAACTTACAAGAGATACACATAGAGTTTTGCCACCATCAACTAGGGGAAGATTGTTGGGTCAAAAAGTTGATGTGGCAGAAACTCAAAAACGAAGAAAACATGAAGAAATTGTCCAAGCGTTGTCAAGAGTAAATCAAGCGTTGATAAGAGCAAATTAGGCGTTGATGGCTCAAGCATTGTCGTGTGTAATCCAAGCATTGTCACATGCAATTAAAGCTTTGACAAAACATAGACAAAGAAGCTTATGGAAGCTTCTATTTAGATAAACATGCAAAAGATATTCTGCATATGTTTATTTAAATAGAAGATTTACTTGTTTTGTTCATCATTATCTCTTGTAAACCCTAATCCTTACACTATAAAAGGAACCAAGGGTCATAGGTTTTATTCATTCAATTCATTCACAATGTAAACCTAAAGTGTGTGTCGACTAGACGTGGGATTCAATGTATACACGTCTAGTGGATGTTTGTTATTAATATAATGAACATACCTATTGTTTTAATTCATGTTATTCGTGCCTAAACACCTTGTTAATGTGTTATGTTCTTATTCCGCTTTGATTGTATAATCATATGAACATGATACATTCCTAGTAGCTTAAAAGATCCGGAAACCAAGGTTTCCACACATATAACTTATAACAGCGGAAGAAAACTAAGTCCCGAGTAACCTGGTTAAGTCTTAATAAAACTGGTTTTAATAGTTTGAAAGTCTTATGTTTATCTTATAAAAACTGTTAGTCATATTTTACCATTAGCCAATATAGGTCATGAAAATCCACCGTGGATGAATACTTGGAGGGGTGGCCTCATCATGCAAATTAGAGGGGCTGCCTCTAATTTAAAGTACTGGTTTTTGGGTAGGAGGGATCAGCTCCTTATGAAGGATGCAAGGCACACACCACATTCACCATGAAATCCTGAATAAAAACATGTAACTAGGATGCACCCATACGCCCCACATGATAAATATAAATAAATGGCCAAAAGCTGAACGGACGCCACGAGCAATCACTCCGCCGTGGTGAAGTCATAACATCAGTGCCTCTAATGTTATGGTTATGGTACCTCCATAACTAGGTGAAACTGGTCATGCATGTATATGGCTATAGGTAATCTTAATTAAACATAAGCAATCAAACACATAACTTATACTACGGGAAAACAGTTGGCTGCATACGGGGAATCCTAATAAGGAAAGAATGTCCATACTGAAAGGACGGGAATCCGTACCTTATGTCTAGTGAACGAAGAAGATGAACTGAGAGGAATCCTACTTCCGAATCACTAGTTCTACATAAATATATACATGAATAAATATCTGCTTACTAAATACGTAGCTGGTTTTATGTCATGTCTTAGCTTATTTTATGTGTTCTTACCATGTTTTACTGTTTTAAAGCCTTAAACTGTGTTTTATCTTATATTTTGTTTAATCTGATTAAGTATTTCTGGTATTTCATGTGTTATAATACTCACTATGTAATAATAAGTAACTTTCCAAAATAGCAGGTTTCCTAAAATAGAGAGTTTTTAAAAATAGAAAGTTTCCAAAAATAGAAAGTTTCCAAAAATAGAAAGTTTCCAAAAATAGAAAGTTTCCAAAAATAGAATTACTGCTTAAAATAGATAAGTTTCTAAAAATAGAAAGTTTCCATAAATAGATCAGCTGCCTTAATTAAATAAGTTTCCCTAAATAGATTAGCTGCCTGAAATAAATAAGTTTCTAAAAATAGAAGGTTTCCATAAATAGATTAGCTGCTTTATTTAATTAAGTTTCTAAAAATAGAAAGTTTCTATAATTAGAAATAAGCTGGTTAAATAAGCTAAGTATATAAGCCTAAGTGTTTTCATGATAATTTTCTAAGTCATATGATATAATGTATAGTTTAATAATTATTTCATGTAATTAGATTAAACTATAGGTTAAAATATTTAATTAAAGTATAACATGTTTTTAATTAAATAAGTTAAATACTTAGGTTTAAATATGTATTATTATATATTAATAAAATAACCTAAGTCATGTTAATTAATTAATTATATCCATGGTTTTAAAATAATTAATTAATTATAAGTCTAAAATAAAAAAAATACTTAGGTTAATTAATTTCATGATTATTAAATAATTAAATAACCTAATTCATGTTATTAAATTAATCATATCATTTTATTAATTTAATTTTTAACCTAAGATCATAAACATAAAAAAAAACTAAACATACACCATGAACCGGATTTAAGCTAAAAACAATGAACCGGACATGAAATCGACACCGTACCCCGAACCAACTCGGGGTACCCCGTATTTTACTGCTGCCGTGTGACCCACACGCACCAACCAAGACCGTATGGTCTTGGTGGTGGTCGGCTTGGCCAAACCGAAACCCCTTCGGGTTCGGTGCAGCCTGCGGCCCAAAACAAACACCCCTTAAAACACCCTTTTGATTTTATTTAACACCAAATCATGTTAGATCCATGTTTAATTATTATGTTTTTGTAAAAACATAACATGTTCTTGATTTATAAAAAGATTAAATCAAAAGAAAAGATTTAAAAAGAATTTACCGAATTCGTGGATCAAAAGGATGAAGAACAAACACGATCACCAAGCAAAATTCCAAGATCCAAGATCACAAACCACCTCTTATGGTGGTTGTAGGGTGGTGGCACAAAGGAGACAAGGGAGGAGGGTTTTTAGGTTTTTCTAAAAATCTTCTGTAAAATTTTATGAGTAGTGAAAATCCCCTTTTTCCCTTTTAGTAATTTTGACAAATGGGCTTGGCCCATTTGCCCTTGTAGCCGCGGGTAGGGGCCCCACTTGGGGTACCCGTACCTTTTTCCGTGCCTCGTTGTTAAGTTAAACGTTTGTGATTATTTGTGTTCGTGTTTTAAATGTTCTCGTTACGTAAATACCGTGATCTAATATATTTAATTATGCTCGTAATAAATATATATACGTAATTAATAATAGTTCGTGTTTTAATTACGTTCATGATTTCATGATCGCATGTTCGTGATTAATTATCGTCAAATAAATATTACTTGATCGTGCGTAGTAAATACTTATCGTGTTCTAACACGTACGTAATACGTAAACTCCTAACACGTAATCGTAATCATGCTATGTTAGGAAAGTTTAAATCTAGTACGTACGATCTTAAGGGTACTATTCATGGTAAAATCATGCGGGTTTTACAACTCTTCCCCCCTAAAAAGAATAATTTGTCCCCGAATTATAGATAAAGTAAACTGGAAAAGAAGAACATACCCGAATTCAAAATATGAAATGAGGGTAAGAAGCCCGGATAGACTCCTCTGTTTCCCAAGTGGCTTCCCGCTCGGTATGATCGCTCCATAGAATTTTGACGAATGGAATCGTCTTCTTTCTCATGACTCGTTCTTGTCTGTCAAGAACTCGTTCGGGTTCTTCTAAAAAAGTGAGATCTTCACGTATCTGTTCCAGTGGATACTTGATAGGTGTGAAAACACCCATCCTTTTACCACTTATTTCTGGCTAAAACAAGACCAAAACACGTATTTAATATCATTTGTTTGGAATTATGCGTGGTTTTTGTGTTTATTGTGTTTTTCAGAGTCAACCGGATGAATATTGAAGAAAACATGGGATTGCACGGGTTTTATCGAGGAAAAAGACTCAAGACGAAGTCTATTGTCCAAGAGATGCAAAAGATTTGAAGTCATCTTTCCTATTTGAAGATTTATCGAAGAATAGAGCCAAAGATGGAAGATTCATATATGTCGAAGAACTCGAGTCTATTAAACAAAAGTTTATAAGACGAGTTGGAATTATTCACCGACACTTCTCAAAATCCAAAGTCGGAAACGTTTATTTAAAGAAACGTGAAGACTAAAGAAGAAAGAAGAAAAGAAGCCCAAACCAAAGCCCAAACCAAATCCCATTCACAAGCCCACCAACACACGCCTATAAATAGGACTTTACTTCACAAAATGGGGAGTTAGTTAGTCTTAGTTTTAGTTAGTTTTTCATTCTCTCTAGTTTTAGAGAGAGAAAGTTCCAAACTTTCTCTCACTAAACTTTTTCTTTGTTTTCATCTTTTAAATTTAAGCTTTCTTTAATCTTTCTACTTTGGATTTCATTGATCTTATTCAAGTTAAGCTTTTAAGTTCTTTAATCTTCTTCTACTTTTCTTAGTTTACCTAAATCTTTGATCCGATTGTTTCATTTCATACGGTTTGGATTTGTGGATGAGTGCGTGATCAAAGTTTAATCTTTCTTGTTTCTTTTTAAGCTCTCACACGAATAAGCTATAGGCCTTCTATGCTTATTGGCTTATTGCTTGTTTTAGCTTATTGGTTTTCGGATTTCATCAATTTTTTAGTCATTCAAAAGTTCCATCTATAAAGTTTATGATTTTACGTTTTTCAAAAGTTGTCTAATTTAATCTTTTTGAAGAGTTTAAGTCCCTGTTAAGATAGCTTATTGTATGTTCTTATTGAAATTTCAGCTTTTCACCATTTTCGGATTGGTTTTTCACTTCATCGCAACCTTGGGGTTTTGTATATTCTGACGGTATTGAGTGTTAGATCGCAATAACCCAAGAGGGTTTTACTTTGCGATCGGTTGGCAATTCCCCCTTATTCAGATCTGGATTGCGATCGCTTATTGCGATCGCACATTCCGACGGGACTAAGTTCCTTTTTAAGTCGAAACTCTGGCCATTTTTAGTTTTCAACTTTCCGATAGTAAGTGATTGCGACAGATGTTTACGATATTCCGATCAGACTTTCCGATCTAGAACATTCCAATAGAACTGCATTTCGATAGACCATATTCCGACAGCTTGCATTTTTGTATTCCGACGGATTGTTTTGACAATTATTCCGATGGAACATTCCGATCTAGGATTCGATTCCGATGAACTAGTTTTAATTATATTCCGATAGCTTAAGGTTTTAAGTTTTAAAGTTTCAGCAAAGTTTTTAAGTGTTAGTTTAATTGAGTTTTCAAAGTATTTTTCTAATCTCTTCTTTACGTTTTCAAGCTTTCATTTTTAACTCGTCAATTTAGTTTAATCTTTCAAAGCTTATAATTTTACTCTTCGACACTTACTCATCTGTTATTAGTTCAAAATAGATAAACAAACCAATACCATTTTATTAACCAAGAACAAATCATTCCACTTAGAACCGTGATCAATTCGAGGAGATTCCGAGAACAATCTTGAACCCTATCTAAACCATTGTATCAAATGGCGCCGCTGCCGGCTCTTCTCGTTAAGATCAACAGTTTTTTGTGAGAACTTGGATTTTGGGATACGGTCCCTGTGAACGTTACTTTTTCATAAATTTTTTCAAAAATCCTAAAAATATAAAATTTTCAAAAATACACAAAAAAAAACCAAAAAAACATAAAAACCAAAAATATTTTTGCTTTGTTTCTGCCTTGTTAGTTCTTTTGCAGGTGCATGCGTACACGATCAACGTCTTATCAAGAGCCCGAGCCTCTCGAAGACTTAGACATGGCCGGTGTACAAAACAACAACAATAACCCACCTCAAAACAATAATAATAACAATAACAATCCACCTTTCAACAACAATAATAACAACAACAATGAGCCTCTACCAGACAATCGCCCGATGATTGAACTTCTGCAAGCACATGTAGATGGAAACAATGATCCAATTGTCATACCCGCGTTTGCAGCCAACAACTTTGAGCTCAAATCCGGTTTTATCCAGATGGTCTCTGCTCAACCATTCTTGGGGCGTACCATTGATGATCCACATGACCACATCAAGAGATTCCTACAACTCACTAATACGGTCAAATTCAATGGTGTTCCACAACAGGTAATCCGTTTACAACTTTTTCCCTTTTCTTTAGAGGGACAAGCCCGGCATTGGCTTGCTAAGGAACCGCCACAGAGTATTCTTACGTGGACGGATTTGGAGACCAAGTTTATCAACTACTTTATCCCACCCTCTCGTACTACCGCTTTGCGGAATGAAATTATCAATTTTGAACAAAAGTACGATGAGTCTTTTAGTGAATCTTGGCACCGTTTCAAAAACCTTTTGAGAAAATGCCCACAACATGGTTTTACCAAAGTGCACCAAGTTAATACTTTTTATAATGGTTTAAGCATGAATGACCAAGATTCACTAAACAGTGCCTCGGGGGGTAATCTTTTGGCTAAGACTTCCAATGCTGCTTGGGATATCATTGAGAATAAGTCTCATGTGCAAACCAAGAGTGTTCGGACCAATGTCGCTAGTGCTAGTAATAGTGACAACGACAAGCGAATTGACAAAATCACTGCGCTTCTTGAATCGCTTGCTACCCAAACCGCCAGCAAGACCAACAGCATCAATGCTAAAAACGCTCAAGTCAATGCTGTTAGCCAACCATGTGAAATATGCGGTGGTCCTCACTCTTACACCACTTGTACTGCCACCCAAGACTACCCTTCTGAGAATGTGAATGCAGCATACGGTACCTATCCTCCGGCCGCTTATCAAGCTCATCCTCAAGGTGACCGCAACCTGCTTAGTTACCGCTCAAACAACTATCTCTCACCACCCGGTTTTACTCCTAACGACCCAAACCAACAACAAAACCTCAACCGCCCTCCTCAGCAACAACAACAATCTCGTGGACCATACATACCACCTCACAAACAACAACATCCACCTCAAAGAAACAACCAAGTTTACCAGCAACCTGCTTATCAACCACCCGCATACAATGCTCCTCCCAACCAACCCACCGCATTACACCAAGACATTGGAACCTACACGAGGACTAACAATGTGATCGTGGACAATCTCCAACAGGAAGTGTGCAACTTGAAAGCAGACCTGGTGAAACAAGGGAACGATATGAGAGCTGATATGAGAAACACTTTGGATAGTCAAACGAATGACTTAAAGAACATGATGGCGAGTTTCTTCCAAGGTAATCAACCCTCTTCTTCGGGTACTCTTCCGAGTAACACCGTTGCGAATCCAAGAGGGGAGATGAAAGCAATCACCACTCGCAGTGGCAAAGGAACCAAGGAACCCGAGCTTCCTATACCTCCACCGGTGGTTGTGACTAAGGAGAACGAGTCACCTGCTCCTATTCCTCATCCATCTACTTCTCCAATTTCTCCGCCTCTTACTTCTACCCCTCCTCCACCCAAGGATGTGAGTGATCCTATTCTCCCAAAGCCTTCCTCTTCTTCCGATATACCTTATCCCTCAAGGTTGAGGAAAGAGAAGCTCAAAAGCAAGGATGACATTCAAGTTTCGAACTTTCTCAAAATGTTTAAACAATTGAATTTCAACATCTCCTTCGCTGAGGCTCTCGCTCACATGCCTAAGTACGCGAAAATGTTCAAAGATCTTCTTAGCGACAAGGAGAAGCTTCTTGATATCGCTAACACCCAACTTAATGAGAATTGCTCTGCAGTGCTCTTAAGGAAATTGCCAACCAAGCTTGGTGATCCGGGTCGTTTCTTAATCCCTTGTAACTTCCCAGGAGTATAGAATTGCATGGCCCTAGCCGATCTAGGTGCCAGTATTAACTTAATGCCCTTAAGCGTTTGGAAGCAATTATCTCTCCCTGAGCTAGTCCCCACCAAAATGACTTTAGAATTAGCCAACCGTACGGTTGCTTATCCAGTGGGGATAGCTGAAGACGTCTTTGTAGGAGTCGACAAATTCACCTTTCCTGCCGATTTCGTCGTCGTCGACTACGATATGGACCCTCGTGTGCCATTAATTGTAGGTCGTCCATTCCTGAGGACCGGTCGCACTCTCATCGATGTTGAAGCCGGTGAGCTTATCATGAGAGTGGGTGACGATAAAATTGTCTTCAACATGGGAAAGCTTTCTAAACAGCCTTATTCTAACGAGAGTGTTAATTGTATTGATGTTCTTGATGAGGCTTGTGAAGAACACTTCAAAGATGCTTGCAAAAGTATTCCTATCTCTCTTCCCAATGTTGAGACCGTTTCCTCTATCGATTCATCACTATCTCTATTTGGAGAAAGTGATTTCCTTTGGAAAGATTTGGAAGCCACCATAGGAGATGTGAACTTAGCTAATGACGATTCTACCACCAATTGGGATGAAGATCTCCGCCTCATTGAGAACCTTCTTAAAGAAGACAATATTTCTCCACCATCTCCCACGGTTATTGCTATCGATGCCCCGACTTTGAAAACGCCTCCCATCGAAAATCCTCCGGATTTAGAACTTAAGGAGTTGCCGCCCCATCTCGAGTACGTGTTCCTTGAAGAAAACAAGAAGTCGCCTGTAATCATCGCGAAGGACTTGAAAGAAGAAGAGAAATCTCGCCTCATCGCCGTGCTTAAAGATCATAAGAAGGCAATTGCTTGGAAAATTTCCGATATCCGCGGAATTGATCCGAACTTTTGTACTCACAAGATTCTCATGGAAGATGACTTTACACCCGCAATCCAGAGCCAAAGAAGGGTTAATCCTTGCATTCATGACGTCATCAAACAAGAGGTTATCAAACTTCTAGATGCGGGCTTGATTTACCCTATTTCGGATTCGCCATAGGTAAGTCCCGTCCATTGTGTGCCCAAGAAGGGCGGAATAACCGTTGTTTCCAATGAACACAACGAGTTGATTCCCACTCGTCTCGTTACTGGGTGGAGAGTTTGTATTGATTATCGCAAACTCAATGATGCCACGAGGAAAGATCACTTTCCTCTTCCTTTCATGGATCAAATGCTCGAGCGTCTAGCTGGTAAAGATTATTACTGCTTTTTAGACGGTTTCTCCGGGTATTTTCAAATTCCCATCGATCCCAAAGACCAAGAAAAGACCACATTCACTTGTCCCTACGGAACATTTGCTTACAAACGCATACCTTTTGGTTTATGCAATGCTCCTGGGATGTTCCAAAGGTGTATGATGGCTATCTTCCATGACATGGTGGAAGACACTATGGAAGTATTCATGGATGATTTCTCGGTCTATGGCGATTCTTTCTCTGCTTGCCTTGCCAATTTAGAATGTATGCTTAAGCGGTGTGAAGACACTAGCCTTTTTCTTAATTGGGAAAAATGCCATTTCATGGTAAAAGAGGGCATCGTGCTAGGACATAAGATCTCCAAAGCCGGTCTTGAAGTAGACCGTGCTAAAGTCGATGTTATCGCTAAGTTGCCTCCACCTTCAACCGTGAAGGGTGTGAGAAGTTTCCTTGGTCATGCGGGCTTCTACCGTCGATTCATCAAAGATTTTTCTCAAATAGCTCACCCGATGACCCACCTCTTGGAAAAAGATACTCCTTTTATCTTTTCCAATGAGTGTCTTGAAGCCTTCAACTTGCTTAAGGATAAGCTAACTAAGGCACCCGTCTTGGTTACTCCTAATTGGGAGCTGCCTTTCGAGTTGATGTGCGATGCTAGCGATTTTGCTATTGGTGCGGTTTTGGGCCAAAGAGTGAATAAACACTTCCAACCAATCCACTATGCTAGCAAGACAATGACGGGGGCCCAATTACATTACATGACAACCGAAAAAGAGCTTTTAGCTGTTGTCTATGCCTTGGAAAAGTTCCGCCCCTATCTTGTCCTTTCTACCAAAATCGTTTATACCGATCATTCCGCGTTGAAGTACTTGTTAACTAAACAAGATTCCAAACCTAGACTTCTTCGCTGGGTTTTGCTACTCCAAGAATTTAAAATCGAAATTCGCAATAAAAAAGGAGCTGAAAACCTAGCCGCGGATCATCTCAGTAGACTTGAGGAACCTTACCAAGGGGATCATCCGAACAAAGAAATCAATGATTCTTTCCCTTGGAGACCTTAATGTCTATCAACTCGACTGCTGATGAAACCCCGTGGTTTGCGGACGTTGCAAACTACTTGGCGGGTGGAATTCTCGTTGACGGGTTAACATCCCAGAAAAAGAAGAAGTTCTTTAACGACATTAAAACTTACTTTTTGGATGACCCGTATCTATTCATGCAATGTGCTGACTTGATTATTCGCCGATGTGTTGATGGACTGGCAGCTTTAGAAATCCTTGACGCTTGCCACAAAGGACCCACCGGTGGTCACTTTGTTCCCAACTACACCGCCAAAAAAGTGTTTGAATCGGGATTTTATTGGCCCACCATTTACCGTGATGCTCACGAGATGGTTAAACATTGTGATGCTTGCCAAAAACAAGGCAAGATCACACATAAAGACGAGATGCCTCAGAATTTCATACAAGAATGTAAAATCTTTGATGTTTGGGGTATCGACTTTATGGGGTCATTCCCTTCATCTAAAGGAAACAAATACATCCTTGTAGCCGTTGACTACGTTTCAAAGTGGGTTGAAGCCAAAGCTTTACCTACTAATGACGCAAGGGTGGTTTGTAACTTTTTGAAATCGCTATTCGCTAGATTCGGTGTGCCTCGTGCCATTATTAGTGATCGCGGGACTCATTTTTGCAATGAACAATTTGCTAGAGTCATGGCTAAGTACGGTGTAAATCATCGTCTTTCCACCGCCTACCACCCACAAACAAATGGCCAGGCTGAAATATCCAACCGAGGATTAAAGCAAATTCTGGAAAGAACCGTGGGAGAGCATCGTGCCTCATGGGCTGATAAACTTGATGATGCTTTGTGGGCTTTCCGTACCGCATACAAGACTCCGATTGGTTGTACACCATATCGTCTCGTGTATGGGAAAGCGTGCCACCTCCCTATTGAGTTGGAGCACAAGGCTTACTGGGCCTTGAAGTGGGCTAACTTCGATATCAACAAAGCCGGTGACCTACGCAAGATCCAACTCAATGAGCTGAATGAACTCCGGAATGAGGCTTATGAAAATTCTTTGATCTATAAGGAAAAGACTAAGCTCATTCACGACTCCAAGATTAAAAACCGAGAGTTCCAAGTTGGAGACAAAGTTTTACTCTTTAACTCTCGGTTGAAAATCTTTTCGGGCAAGCTGAAATCTCGTTGGTCCGGCCCATTCACCATTGCCCAAACTTTTCCATATGGTACTCTCGAGCTCGCTCAACCTAATGGACCTAATTTTAAGGTGAATGTCCAACGAGTGAAGTTGTACATTGGTGAGGACATCTCTCAAGAGATGATTCCATCCCTGACCACGTTCCACATGAACTAATTTTGGGTCGAGTCAGGCTCGTGACTCGGTTATCAAAAACAAGCTCTCCTCGGGAGGCAACCCGAGTATCTATCCTTTTCTGTTTTAACCTCCTAAGTGTAGGGGGACCAATATAGGTGTTTGTCTTTGTGTGGTGATGTGATTACAGGGATGATTGCACTTTTGGAACCTTTGAAGAACCGTGCTCCCCTGTTATCCGAAATCCGGTTCTATCTCTCAACTATCGTGATTCAATTTTCTTCATACTCACATTTGAAATTGATCACTTTAGTCGTCTCTTCCTTAGCTTGATTTAACCAACGTGCACAATAATACTTGGTTTTTACCCCAAGGTATGAAAGTTCGTTGTTCACAAGTCTTTTCGATTGAAAACCGGTCTTAAGTGCGACTCAATCGTCTTTTGGTGAATCAAGAGAATGGTTTGGTTGATTGTCTATTTTAAACTATTAGCTAGTAATTAAAGTGTCGATGAGTAAAATGGAAGTTAAAATATTAATATCCAGATGACGAGTAAACATAAAAGCTTAAAAACTTAAAGGTAACAATGGAAAAGTACTAGCACACTTAATAAGAATTAACACTAGGAAAACTTTCTAAAAATAAAAACTTAGTTAAAAAGTACTATAAGAAAGTAAGAACGGAGTACACCAAAACAAGCCAAAAAAGCCCCGATCGGAATGTTATCCGATCAATTGATCGGAATATGGGTGGAAGGGGTCAGATCGGAATATAGCAATACCTACCAAATCGGAATATGGTGAAATTGAGAGCAATCGGAATATGAGCTAGGCTACCAATCGGAATGTTAGAAAACACACTTAATCGGAATAATGGCAAGATTATCCAATCGGAAAGTCCAGAAACAAGATCAATCGGTATGATCAAAGGCACCACAATCGGAATGTGAAACAGTGGCTAGATCGGAATACTTGGGGGTGCCAGTCGGAATTTACAAACCCTTTTCCGATTGGATCAATCGGAAAAAGGGGAAGGGGGCCGTTCGGAATCACCAATCGGCAAGGGGAGTTGTACCCCTTCCTAAAATTGTGGAATTCGGTTAAAAGCCAAGAAATAAGCTATTTTGACAAGCTTATTCCCAAAACTAGAACGAATCAAACTAAGCCGAATCAAATAAGCACTCTAATCAACTTATCTAACTCGAAAATAAGCAACTTTTTGGATCAAACAATAAAAACATAAACTTTTTAAGGAAGATTTTTTATAAAGTAAATAAGCTAATCATAAAAATAAGCCAATAAGCACAAAAGTCTTAAAGCTTAATCAAATGAAAACTTATAAAATGATCAAAAGATTAACTTTTTAAGCACGAAATCATTAAGAACAACACGGATCTATTGATAATCGCACCAAAATCAATCTTAAATCAAAGAAAAGTAGAATGAGATTAAGGATTTAAAGCTTAAAATAGAACTTTGATTAATAAAAATAAGCAATACAAAGGTGTTTAATCTTAAAAGATTAAGAAAGAAGATGAAATTTAGTGAGAGAAAGTTTAAGACTTTCTCTCTCTAAAAACTAGAGAAAACTAAGAAAAAGTGAAAACTAGCTAATTAACTAACTACCCTCCTAATGACTATTAGGAGGGTATTTATAGGGAAGGTGGAAGGAGTGCATGTGTTGCATCTTCTTGCTTGCTTTCTTCACGTTTTCTCGACTCGACTTTAATTCTTTGTCTTTGTCGTCTCGGGATTTGAACTTGTCTTTTTAATTTTCTTCTTCTATTAGACTTAAGTTCTTCGACTTCGTTAAACTTCCGTCTTTAGACTTTTTCTTCGATAAATCTTCAGAATAGGCCTTGGACTTCCGTTCTTTTTGCACTCTTGATCTTTTGACTTCGTCTTTTCCTGTTTTCTTCGATAAAAGCCCGTGAAAACCCGTGTTTTCTTCCTTTTTCATATTTTGGTCCTAAAACACAATAAAAACACAAACCACGCATAATTCCGACTTTTACGACATAAATCACACGTTTTGGTCTTGTTATTATTGGAAATAAGTGGTAAAAGGATAAGTGTTTTCACACTTATTAAATCCCCTACACTTGACCATTGCAATGCCCTCATGCAATGCATTAATTTTAAAGCACGGTTTACATTTTCCATCATAAATAACCCACTTGGCCTTTATTAAATACTAAACATAAAAGATAGAAATAAGTAAAGAAATTAAAAACTTACATTGGGGTTTTGGCGGCCATGAACGTTTATCATCCTCAAGTTTCACGTTCCCCATACCAAGCTTAGAAACGAGATCATTGTAATTATAAGTTAGCAAACTATCACGAACTCATGTGGGCCAATTATTCACTTAAACTCCCTTATTCCTAGGTGTTTCTCTTATATTTTATTTTTGTCTTGAATGATCACGAGGATGCATTGTTTGACTTATTTCGATAGTTATTTAGTCCAAAAATAAGGTGAACGATTTAATCAATAGTTAGCTAAAGGACCAAATCTTTTAAAAATGCTTCTCGGGACCTCATAAAGTTCATATCTTGGCATAACTTGCTTCACGATTTGAGACCTTTCTCGGACCGATATTTGGCAGCGACTTCATACTTTGAATCTTTGAGAGACGTTCTTGAAATAATGGTCTTCTCTTCATAATGGGAATTTCTTCACTTGAAGTTTTGAGAGATTCTTCATCTTTGGACCACGACTTCTTCATTTTTCTCCAATCTTTATTTTGGACTTTGATATACAACGATCCGCCTCCTTTTAGGACTTGGATCTATTTATCCCCATACCTTGTTAGGGTCTATTCGGATAGACTTCTCCATGACTTTTGGGGAGTTCTTGCTTTTCGTCGTGTGTCTCGATCCTTCATATTGATTTTCGATAAATGATTCTTCACATCACTTTTGGATCTTTAGCAACAAAATGTAGCCCTCATGCCTTGTTAGGGCCTTTTCGGACTCGCCAATCTTCGCATCCCGCTTCAATAAGTTATGCCTTGGCTATGAACTCTAATCCGTACCGAGCAACTTTTAAACGATCTGGGGCTAGAAGCTAAGTAACCTTTTAAATCGTACAACCTTATTTACTGCAGATAAATTTATTAACAGGCGGAGGGAGAATAGACTTATAATTAACTCACATAAATTCACGAAAGAATACCGAAGTTATAATTGACTCTATCATCTCTCGTTCTCCACAGTTTAAAATCTCAAGGAATGAGACTCGTGGATGCTTAGCCTATTAAATCAAAGTTTTGGGTTTTCGAGTCGCCTATAGGATCTTGCAAATTCTTAGACTTTTTCAAGTTTAGAAATCGCATTTTAAAGTTCCCTTGATAAACGACTCTCTAGGATCAATTATAGGAACTTGCGAAAAGTTCTTGTTCTTAACCCATGAGAGTTAAGACTTTCGCGTTTTATAGCTCCCTATATAAAAGCCTAGCAAAACTTGACTTAAACACGTTAAGGATACTAGCTAGAGTAAACTTAGGTAAGTAAAATCGGGTTGAGTCAAAATGATCACGACTAAGAAAAATCTAAAACCACTTTATTAAAAATTTATTATAGCAAAGGAAACATAACAAAGGCAAATACAACTATACAACTAGGCCAAAATAGATTAAAAATTTTGAAAAATGTCGAAAAATCAAATTTTCCGGTTAAAGTGAGGGCAAATTCATGGAAAAAAACACACACTTCGATAGAAGTCTCCCCTACACTTGAGATAAAAATTGTCCTCAATGTTTAAGCATGTGGGAGTAAACTCCCCTACACTTAGGACATTGTGCACTTTGTTTAAATCTTGCTAAGGAAAGGACAACTAAAGTGAATTCAATGTGAACATATAGAATATGAAATATTGAATCACAAGAGTTTAGGATAGAACCAGGAAGATGGAAACACGGTATCACGGTTCGTCAAAAGTCATCAAGGTGGATCTTTGAAGCTCTAATCCCTGCACAACACAAGAAACAAGACAACAAACATATGCGGGGCTCCCCCTACACTTATTATGAAAGCAGTAAAGGATAGAACACGGGTTGCCTGCCGAGAATCGCTTGTTTTTGTTCACCGAGTCATGAGCCTGACTCGACCCAAATTTAGTTCATGGGGAACGTGGTGAGGGATGGAATCATCTCTTGAGAGATGTCCTCACCAAAGTACAGCTTCAGACGCTGACCATTCACCTTGAAGTTGGGCCCATTTGGCTGAGAAAGCTCAATGGTCCCATATGGAAAGACGTTGGCGACGGTGAATGGACCAGACCAGCGGCTCTTCAACTTGCCAGAGAAGATCTTCAACCGAGAGTTAAAGAGTAAGACGTGATCACCAACGTGGAACTCTCGGTTCTTGATTTTAGCGTCATGAATGATCTTGGTCTTCTCCTTGTAGATCAGCGAGTTCTCATAAGCTTCATTCCGCAGTTCATTGAGCTTGTTGAGTTGAACCTTGCGATGATCACCGGCTTTGTTGATGTCGAAGTTAGCCCACTTCAAGGCCCAGTGCGCCTTATGTTCCAGCTCGATGGGTAGGTGGCAGGCTTTCCCGTACACAAGACGATAAGGTGTACAACCGATCGGGGTCTTGTAAGCAGTACGAAAAACCCACAGAGCATCATCTAACTTATCGGCCCACGCGGCGCGATGCTCTCCCACAGTACGCTCCAAAATTCTTTTCAAGCCACGGTTGGAAATCTCGGCTTGCCCATTGGTTTGGGGATGATAGGCGGTGGAAAGACGGTGATTGACACCATACTTATCCATGATTCTTGCAAATTGATCGTTGCAAAAATGAGTCCCGCGGTCACTAATGATAGCACGAGGAACGCCAAATCGAGCGAAAAGCTGCTTCAAAAAGTTCACAACCACCCTCGCATCATTCGTAGGAAGAGCCTTAGCTTCAACCCATTTAGAAACGTAGTCGACGGCAACGAGGATGTACTTGTTCCCTTTGGATGATGGAAATGGCCCCATAAAGTCGATGCCCCATACATCAAAGATTTCACATTCCTGTATGAAATTTTGAGGCATCTCATCCTTATGTGTGATCTTGCCTTGGCGTTGGCAAGCATCACAATGCTTAACCATTTCGTGAGCGTCACGATAAATGGTGGGCCAATAGAATCCAGAATCAAACACTTTCTTAGCGGTGTAGTTGGGACCAAAGTGACCACCGGTGGGTCCTTTGTGGCAAGCTTGGAGAATGTCAAAAGTTGCCGGTCCATCAACACATCGACGAATAATCAAATCAGCACATTGTTTGAATAGAAAAGGGTCATCCCAAAAGTAAGTCTTAACATCGTTCAAGAACTTCTTCTTTTGTTGGGATGTTAACCCTTTGATAAGAATACCACCCGCTAAGTAGTTTGCAATGTCCGCAAACCACGGGGTGCCATCGAGATTGAGATTTATAGACATTAAGGTCTCCAGGGGGAAAGAGTCATTGATCTCTTTGTTCGGATGATCCCCTTGATATGGATCCTCAAGTCGACTCAGATGATCCGCGGCCAGGTTTTCTGCTCCCTTCTTGTCACGAATTTCAATGTTGAATTCTTGAAGGAGTAAAACCCAGTGAAGAAGTCTTGGCTTAGCATCATGCTTTGTCATCAAGTACTTCAACGCGGAATGGTCCGTGTATACGATGGTGGGAGATAAAACAAGATAGGGGCGAAATTTCTCAAAAGCATAGACAACAGCTAAAAGCTCTTTTTTGGTTGTCGTATAATGAAATTGAGCCCCCGTCATTGTCTTGCTAGCATAGTAGATTGGTTGGAAGTGTTTATTAACTCTTTGGCCCAAAACCGCACCAATAGTAAAGTCGCTAGCATCGCACATCAATTCAAAAGGCAGCTCCCAATTAGGGGTGACCAAGACCGGTGCCTTAGTAAGCTTATCCTTTAGAAGATTGAAGGCTTCGAGACACTCTTTAGAAAAGATAAAAGGGGTATCTTTTTCCAAGAGGTGGGTCATCTGGCGAGCGATTTTAGAGAAATCTTGTATGAATCGACGATAGAAGCCCGCATGACCCAGAAAACTTCTCACACCCTTCACGGTTGAAGGTGGAGGTAATTTGGCTATGACATCAACTTTAGCACGGTCGACTTCAAGACCGGCTTTAGAGATTTTGTGTCCTAGCACAATGCCTTCTTTTACCATAAAATGGCATTTTTCCCAATTTAGAACAAGGCGAGTGTCTTCACACCGCTGAAGCATACGTTCCAAATTGGCAAGGCAAGAAGAGAAGGAATCCCCGAAGACCGAGAAATCATCCATGAAGACTTCCATGGTTTGCTCCACCATGTCATGGAAGATAGCCAACATGCACCTTTGGAAAGTCCCAGGGGCATTGCATAAGCCAAAAGGAATTCGTTTATAAGAAAAGGTTCCATAGGGACAAGTGAATGTTGTCTTCTCTTGATCTTGGGGATCGATGGGTATTTGAAAATAACCCGAGAAACCATCAAGAAAGCAGTAATATTCATTACCCGCTAAACGTTCAAGCATTTGGTCCATAAAAGGTAGAGGGAAATGATCCTTTCTCGTGGCATCATTGAGTTTGCGGTAGTCTATACAAACTCTCCACCCAGTAACGAGACGGGTAGGAATTAACTCGTTGTTTGAATTGGGCACAACGGTGATTCCGCCTTTCTTAGGCACACAATGGACTGGACTAACCCATGGTGAATCCGAAATAGGGTAAATCATTCCCGCATCAAGAAGTTTGATAACCTCTTTTTTGATGACTTCATGGATTTTAGGATTCACCCTTCGTTGGCTTTGAATTGTGGGCTTAAAGTCGTCCTCCATGAGAATTTTATGTGTGCAAAAGTGAGGATCAATTCCACGGATGTCGGAGATTTTCCAAGCGATAGCGCGTTTATGCTTCTTCAACACAGCGACAAGTCGGGCTTTTTCGTCTTCTTTCAGATCCTTTGCGATGATGACCGGTAACTTCTCGTTATCTTCCAGGAAAACGTACTCAAGATGAGGAGGTAGGTCCTTATGCTCGAGAGTGGGAGGATCCGCAATAGATGGTGAAACTAACGATGGATCATCATTAATCACCTCTTTAGGAGAAGGGGGAGACAACGGGTCCTCATTGAGAAGTCTCTCAATAGTACGAATGTCTTCATCCCAATTGGTGGATAATTTATCATACTTAATATCGAGAGGACCAAAGCTAGCTTCGAAGTCATCCAAGTCACTTTCTCCAAAAGGAGTCAATGCTGGAGCAATTGAGGCAACGGTCTCAACATTGGGTAGAGAAGAAAGAGTACTTTTGCAAGCGTCATGAAAATGTTCTTCACAAGCCTCATCGAGAACATCAATAGCATTAACACTCTCATACGAATAAGGTTGCTTAGAAATCTTACCCATGTTGAAGACAATTTGATCGTCACCAACTCTCATGATTAATTCGCCTGCGGCTACATCAATAAGAGTGCGACCGGTCCTCAGGAATGGACGTCCAATGATTAATGGAACATGGGGATCCATCTCGTAGTCAACGAAGACAAAATCCGCCGGGAAGGTGAATTTATCAACGCCAACAAAGACATCTTCGGCTATCCCCACTAGATAAGCAACCGTGCGGTTGGCTAATTCTAAAGTCATTTTGGTGGGGACTAGCTCGGGGAGAGATAATTGCTTCCAAACACTTAAAGGCATTAAGTTTATACTGGCACCTAGATCGGCTAGGGCCATGCAATTCTCTACTCCCGGGAAGTTGCAAGGAATCAAGAAGCGACCCGGATCACCAAGTTTGGTGGGCAATTTCCTTAAGAGCACTGCGGAGCAGTTCTCATTAAGTTTGGTCTGAGCGATGTCAAGAAGCTTTTCCTTATCACTTAGAAGATCTTTAAACATCTAAGCGTATTTGGGCATGTGAGCGAGAGCCTCGGCAAAGGAGATGTTAAAATTCAATTGTTTAAACATTTTTAGGAAGTTTGAAACCTGAATATCATCCTTGCTCTTTTGCTTCTCTTTCCTCAACCTTGAAGGAAGAGGTATATTGGATGAAGAAGAAGGCTTTAAGGGAATAGGATCACTCACAACCACGGGTGGTGGGGGAATGGGGATAGAAGGTGAAGGAGGTGAGGAAAGTTGCTCTTTTTCCTTGTTTACAATCACGGGTGGAGGTGTAGGAAGCTCGGGTTCCATATAACCTTTTTCCACTACGAGTGGTGATTGCTTTCATCTCCCCTCTTGGATTCGCAACGGTATTACTCGGAAGAGTACCCGAAGAAGAGGGTTGATTACCTTGGATGAGCGAACCAATCATATCACGAAGGTGAACAGCTTGATTATTAAAAGAGTTTTGCATGTTTGCATTAATTTCATTGCTGTGTTTGGCCATATCATTCCGTAGCTCGGCTCGAATATCGCTCCCTTGTTTCACCATGTCATTCTTCAAGTTGACAAATTGACTCTGAAGATTCGTCACCATCTCACGATTAGTCTTCATGAACGTCTCGACGTCTTGGTTTACGGCCATCAGTTGATTGAGAGGTGGAGCTTGGTAAGCTTGAGAATTTCCTTGAGTTGGGTATGGGTTTCTTTGGGATTGATATTGATTTTGAGCACGAGGTTGGGATTGGTTGTTACGGTTATAGCTTTGTTGTTGGTTTTGGTTTGCAGGAGGGAAACCGGGAGGAGCAAGATAATTGTTGGAACGATAACTTAGCAAGCCACGGTCTCCTTGCGGACGAGCTTGATAGCCTCCCGTGGGATAAGTGCCGTAAGCTGCGTTAACGTTTTCAGAATAATTGCCTTGGGTAGAAGGACAATCATTGTAAGAATGAGGACCACCACATGTGTCACAAGAAATAGCAACGGCTTTAGCTTGTTGAAAATTGTTTGTGGCTATGGACATGAAATCTTTGTGCATCATTGCGATTTGTCGGGTAAGTTCAGATATCTCAGGATTGGAAGTAGTAGAAGAAACATTGACTCTCTGATTAGATCTTGAGGATGCGGATGAATCCCAATTTTTGTGGTGAGTAGTCATGTTTTCGATCAACTCTCGACACTCCTCCGGTCTCCTTTTCATAAAAGTACCACCGGCGGCGGCATTGATCTTGTCACGATCACGAAAAGTGAGACCATTGTAGAAGGTGTCAATGAGAGTGACGGGGAGCATATTGTGATTAGGAAAGCGGTCGATCAAATCATTGTATCGTTCCCAAGCATCGAAGAGTGATTCATCATTCTCTTGCATAAATCCACTGATTTGGTTACGAAGGCTAGTGACCATGGATGGGGGAAAGTAGCGCGATAAAAAGCGTTGAGTCATGTCATTCCACGTATGAATAGAATTCTTAGGAAGACGGTCAAACCATTTTTCGGCATGGTGAGAAAGCGAGTGTGGAAAAAGTTGGAGGCGAAGGTCATCCATAGAAACACCGGAGCACTTCATGCTTTGGGTCATGGTGATGAATTTGTCGAGGTGTTTGTTGGCATCATCATCCGGAATTCCACGAAATGGGTTCGTTTGCACTTGCTGGATCATGTGATGCTTCAACGAAAACTCCTGAGCCGTTACGTGCATTGGCGCAATCGGGCCTCCGCGTCCGTTCATGGTGGGTTGGCATAATTCCTCCATGGTTCGTAAATCAGGTAAGAGGACATTGTTGTTGTTGTTGTTGTTGTTCAAATTGGTTTGAGGTGGGTTATTATTGTTGTTATTAACACCAGCCATATCTAAATCTTCAAGAGTCTCGGGCTCAGAATAGTTGGAAGATCTAGTACGCATACACCTGCAGAAGAAAAATATACACAAAGAGAATATCTACAATCTTTTTGGTGCAAAACCTTTTGAAAAGAATTGCTTTTTAATGATTTTTTAATGTTTTTGTATTTTTGAAGAGTTTTATATTTTTTAGGATTTTTGAAAATTTTTAAAGCAAGGAAAATAACGTTCAAAGAACGGATCCCAAAATTCAATGCGTCTCTCACTAGAAACCGTTTATCGTAACGAAAAGAGCCGTTAGCGGCGCCATTTAATACTTGGTTTTTACCCCAAAGTATGAAAGTTCGTTGTTCACAAGTCTTTTCGAATTGAAAACCGGTCTTAAGTGCGACTCAATCGTCTTTTGGTGAATCAAGAGAATGGTTTGGTTGATTGTCTATTTTAAACTATTAGCTAGTAATTAAAGTGTCGATGAGTAAAATGGAAGTTAAAATATTAATATCCAGATGACGAGTAAACATAAAAGCTTAAAAACTTAAAGGTAACAATGGAAAAGTACTAGCACACTTAATAAGAATTAACACTAGGAAAACTTTCTAAAAATAAAAACTTAGTTAAAAAGTACTATAAGAAAGTAAGAATGGAGTACACCAAAACAAGCCAAAAAAAGCCCCGATCGGAATGTTATCCGATCAGATGATCGGAATATGGGTGGAAGGGGTCAGATCGGAATATAGCAATACTTACCAAATCGGAATATGGTGAAATTGAGAGCAATCGGAATATGAGCTAGGCTACCAATCGGAATGTTAGAAAACACACTTAATCGGAATAATGGCAAGATTATCCAATCGGAAAGTCTAGAAACAAGATCAATCGGAATGATCAAAGGCACCACAATCGGAATGTGAAACAGTGGCTAGATCGGAATACTTGGGGGTGCCAGTCGGAATTTACAAACCCTTTTCCGGTTGGATCAATCAGAAAAAGGGGAAGGGGGCCGTTCGGAATCACCAATCGGAAAGGGGAGTTGTACCCCTTCCTAAAATTGTGGAATTCGGTTAAAAGCCAAGAAATAAGCTATTTTGACAAGCTTATTCCCAAAACTAGAACGAATCAAACTAAGCCGAATCAAACAAGCACTCTAATCAACTTATCTAACTCGAAAATAAGCAACTTTTTGGATCAAACAATAAAAACATAAACTTTTTAAGGAAGATTTTTTATAAAGTAAATAAGCTAATCATAAAAATAAGCCAATAAGCACAAAAGTCTTAAAGCTTAATCAAATGAAAACTTATAAAATGATCAAAAGATTAACTTTTTAAGCACGGAATCATTAAGAACAACACGGATCTATTGATAATCGTACCAAAATCAATCTTAAATCAAAGAAAAGTAGAATGAGATTAAGGATTTAAAGCTTAAAATAGAACTTTGATTAATAAAAATAAGCAATACAAAGGTGTTTAATCTTAAAAGATTAAGAAAGAGGATGAAATTTAGTGAGAGAAAGTTTAAGACTTTCTCTCTCTAAAAACTAGAGAAAACTAAGAAAAAGTGAAAACTAGCTAATTAACTAACTACCCTCCTAATGACTATTAGGAGGGTATTTATAGGGAAGGTGGAAGGAGTGCATGTGTTGCATCTTCTTGCTTGCTTTCTTCACGTTTTCTCGACTCGACTTTAATTCTTTGTCTTTGTCGTCTCGGGATTTGAACTTGTCTTTTTAATTTTCTTCTTCTATTAGACTTAAGTTCTTCGACTTCATTAAACTTCTGTCTTTAGACTTTTTCTTCGATAATTCTTCAGAATAGGCCTTGGACTTCCGTTCTTTTTGCACTCTTGATCTTTTGACTTCGTCTTTTCCCGTTTTCTTCGATAAAAGCCCGTGAAAACCCGTGTCTTCTTCCTTTTTCATATTTTGGTCCTAAAACACAATAAAAACACAAACCACGCATAATTCCGACTTTTACGACATAAATCACACGTTTTGGTCTTGTTATTATTGGAAATAAGTGGTAAAAGGATAAGTGTTTTCACACTTATTACACAATGTCATAAGTGTAGGGGAGATTTTTCCCACATGCTTAAACATTGAGGACAATGTTTATCTTAAGTGTAGGGGGGACTTCTATCGAAGTTTTAAGTGGACTTTTCCATGAAAATGCCTTCATTTAACCGAAAAATCATCTTTTTCAACATTTTTCAAATTTTTAATTAACTTTGGCCATTTAGTCGTAATTTTTTAATTTTTATCGTTGCTTTCATATGTATATATCCCGCAATAAAGTCAAAAATATTAATAAAGTGGTGTAGCTAGTTTTGAAATCTTTGACATATTAGGCCCGTTGTGTTTATTTTGACTCAACCCGAATAGACTTATCCAAGTTTATTCTAGCTAGTACCCTTAACCATGTAGACCTTAATTGGTTTATTAGGCTAAGCATCCACGAGTCTCATTACTTGAGATTTTAAATTGTGGAGAACGAGAAATGATAGAGTCAATTATAAGTCGGTATTCTTGCGCAAGCTCACTTGGTGTAATTATCTGCCTATTCTCCCATCACTTGCTAATAATTTATCTGCAATAAGTAAGGTCGTACGATTTGAAAAGTTACTTAGCTTCTAGCCCAAGATCGTTTAAAAGTTGTTCGGTAATGATAAGAGTTCATAGCCAAGGCATAACTTATGAAGCGGGGCGCGAAGATTGGCGAGTCCGAAAAGGCCCCAACAAGGCATGAGGATTCCATTTTATTGTTGAAGATCCAAAGTGATGTGAAAAGCATTATTCCCAAAATCAATATGAAGGATCAAGACTCACGACGAAAAGCAATCAACTCCCATAAAGATCATGGAGAAGTCTATCCGAAAAGACCCTAACAAGGTATGAGGATAAATAGATCCAAGTCCGAAAAGGAGGCGGATCATTGTATCTCAAAATCCCAATTAGAGATTGAAGAAATAATCATGAAGTCGTGGTCAACAAAGTTGGAGTACCCCTCAAAAGTCTCCAAGTGAAGAAACTCTATTAACGATGAGAAGACTATTATCTCAAGAACGTCTCTCAAGATATGAAGTATGAAGTACATGCCAAATATCGGCCCGAGAAAGGTCTCAAATCGTGAACCAAGTTATGCCAAGATATGAATTTTTTGATATCCCGAGAAGCAGTTTTAAGAGATTTTGTCCTTTAGCTAACTATTGATCAAATCGTCCTACTTTGCTTTCAGCCTAATAAACTATCGAAATAAGTCCAAAAAATGCATCTTCATGATCATTCTAAGACAAAAATAAAATATAAGAGATACACCTAGGAATAAGGGAGTTTAAGCATATAATTAAGCCATGTGTGTAAGTGTTTGATTTGCTAACTTATAATAACAATGATCTTGTTTTTAAGCTTAGTTTGGGGAACGTGAAACTTGAGGGTGATAAAGCTTCGCAGCACCAAAAGCCCTAATGTAAGTCCTTGATCTCTTTGCAAGTTATTTCCATCCTTTTGTTTACTTTAAAGTTTTAATTTCTCGAAGTACTTTAATTTTTGTTTAGTAGTATGTTAATAAGGCCAAGGTTGATTGATTATGAGAAAAGTGTAAATTTGCTTTGTCACTAAGCATTGCATGAGGGCATGGCAATGTTTAAGTGTAGGGGATTTGATAGGTGTTAGGGGTGAGCACAGTTCGGTTTCGTTCGGTTTTTGTATAAAACCGAAACCGAACCAACAAATTTCGGTTTCTGATTTTTAGGAACCATTCTGTTTCGGTTTTGTGTCGGTTCGGTTTTTTGGTTTTCGATTTACTTTCGGTTTGATTTTTCGGTTTTTCAGTTTTTTCGGTTTCTATATGATTTATCGAGCTTCGCTTTAACAAGTTGATTTTAAATATACCATAAACCGACACGTTAAAAGCTTTAAATAAACAATAACAAGAAGAAACACAACATTAACAATAAAGAAAAAATATCATATAAAATCCTAAAAAATCATTTATGTGTATAAATCAACACCATAGCAACGATAAAAACCTAATTAAAAAAACAATCGAGAAGAAAAATTATTATTTAATCATGTTTAATAAGCATATGAAACAATGATTAGCTATTAAACAAGATAGAAGTAATCTAGTGTAGCATATTCATCGTCCCTTAGCTTCACGTGAACTTATATATATATATTCTTATGTTTATAAAGATCGGTTCGGTTTATATCGGTTTTTTAATGCTAAAACCAAACCGAACCAAAAGCTTGGGTTTTTTCAAAATTCAAAAACCGAACCATCGGTTTTTCAATCGGTTTCGGTTTTTTAGGTTTCGGTTCTTCGGTTTAGGTTCGGGTTTTCGGTTTCTTGCACACCCCTAATAGGTGTGAAAAAACCCATCCTTTTACCACTTATTTCTGGCTAAAACAAGACCAAAACACGTATTTAATATCATTTGTTTGGAATTATGCGTGGTTTTTGTGTTTATTGTGTTTTCAGAGTCAACCAGATGAATATTGAAGAAAACATGGGATTGCACGGGTTTTATCGAGGAAAAAGACTCAAGACGAAGTCTATTGTCCAAGAGATGCAAAAGATTTGAAGTCATCTTGCCTATTTGAAGATTTATCGAAGAATAGAGCCAAAGATGGAAGATTCATATATGTCGAAGAACTCGAGTCTATTAAACAAAAGATTATAAGACGAGTTGGAATTATTCACCGACACTTCTCAAAATCCAAAGTCGGAAATGTTTATTTAAAGAAACGTGAAGACTAAAGAAGAAAGAAGAAAAGAAGCCCAAACCAAAGCCCATTCACAAGCCCACCAACACACGCCTATAAATAGGATTTTACTTCACAAAATGGGGAGTTAGTTAGTCTTAGTTTTAGTTAGTTTTTCATTCTCTCTAGTTTTAGAGAGAGAAAGTTCCAAACTTTCTCTCACTAAACTTTTTCTTTGTTTTCATCTTTTAAATTTAAGCTTTCTTTAATCTTTGTACTTTGGATTTCATTGATCTTATTCAAGTTAAGCTTTTAAGTTCTTAAATCTTCTTCTACTTTTCTTAGTTTACCTAAATCCTTGATCCGATTGTTTCATTTCATACGGTTTGGATTTGTGGATGAGTGCGTGATCAAAGTTTAATCTTTCTTGTTTCTTTTTAAGCTCTCACACGAATAAGCTATAGGCCTTTTATGCTTATTGGCTTATTGCTTGTTTTAGCTTATTGGTTTTCGGATTTCATCAATGTTTTAGTCATTCAAAAGTTCCATCTATAAAGTTTATGATTTTACGTTTTTCAAAAGTTGTCTAATTTAATCTTTTTGAAGAGTTTAAGTCCCTGTTAAGATAGCTTATTGTATGTTCTTATTGAAATTTCAGCTTTTCACCATTTTCGGATTGGTTTTGTATATTCCGACGGTATTGAGTGTTAGATCTCAATAACCCAAGAGGGTTTTACTTTGCGATCGGTTGGCAATTCCCCCTTATTCCGATCTGGATTGCGATCGCTTATTGCGATCGCACATTCCGACGGGACTAAGTTCCTTTTTAAGTCGAAACTCTGGCCATTTTTAGTTTGCAACTTTCTGATAGTAAGTCATTGCGACAGAAGTGTTTACGATATTCCGATCAGACTTTCCGATCTAGAACATTCCGATAGAACTGCATTTCGATAGACCATATTCCGACAGCTTGCATTTTTGTATTCCGATGGATTGTTTTGACAATTATTCCGATGGAACATTCCGATCTAGGATTCGATTCCGATGAACTAGTTATAATTATATTCCGATAGCTTAAGGTTTTAAGTTTTAAAGTTTTAGCAAAGTTTTTAAGTGTTAGTTTAATTGAGTTTTCAAAGTATTTTTCTAATCTCTTCTTTACGTTTTCAAGCTTTCATTTTTAACTCGTCAATTTAGTTTAATCTTTCAAAGCTTATAATTTTACTCTTCGACACTTACTCATTTGTTATTAGTTCAAAATAGATAAACAAACCAATACCATTTTATTAACCAAGAACAAATCATTCCACTTAGAACCGTGATCAATTCGAGGAGATTTCGAGAACAATCTTGAACCCTATCTAAACCATTGTATCAATACTGAACCATGTGAAGGGGATGATACTGGTACCCTCTAAGTAAGGACACATGAAACACATTGTGCACATGCGAAAGCTGCGGAGGTAACGCCAATCGGTAAGATACTTCACCGACTCGTTCAATGATATCAAACGGTCCGATGAAATGAGGACTGAGCTTCCCTTTAATCCCGAAGCGTCTACACAACGTGCCGGCGAAACCTTAAGGAAGACGTGATCTCCTACATTAACGTGTATATCCCTACGATGCTTATCGGCGTAACTCTTCTGACGTGACTGTGCCTCCTGAATTTTCTACTTAGCTACTGTGATCTTCTCATTGGTCATCTCTATGATTTCCGGTCCTTCAAGTGTTCGCTCGCCAACCTGATCCCAGCAGATTGGGGCACGACACTTCCTGCCATACAACATCTCAAATGGAGCACACTTGATACTTGCGTGCCAACTGTTGTTGTATGTAAACTCCACCAAACAGATGTAATCGTCCCAATCACCCGTCCATTCCAACGCACATGACCTCAACATATCTTCCAATGTCTGAATGGTTCGCTCCGACTGTCCGTCCGTTTGAGGATGAAAAGCCGTGCTAAGCTTAAGTTGTGTACCCCAAGCTTTCTGCAGACTTTTCCAAAAGCGCGAAGTGAATCGAGGATCTCTGTCTGAGACGATGCTGGATGGTGCACCGTGGAGTCTCATGATCTCTCGTCTGTACATATATGCGAGTTTACTTACCGGATCTTCCTTGTGGATCGGTAAGAAATGAGCTGATTTGGTAAGTCGATCAACGATAACCCAAATTGCATCATGCTTCCTTTTGGTAGGCGGAAGACCGGTAACAAAATCCATGGTGATTTTGTCCCACTTCCACTCTGGGATATCTAACGGTTGAAGGAGACCACCAGATCACTGATGCTCGATCTTAACCTGCTGGCAAGTAAGACATTTGGAGACGTAAGTGGCCACATCCTGTTTCATACCACTCCACCAAAAGTACTGCTTGATGTCATGGTACATCTTAGTCGAACCAGGATGTATAGAGAATGGGGAGTTATGAGCTTCAGCTAACAAAGCTTCCTGGAGTTCTTGGTCATTAGGAACACAAAGTCTCGTGCCCTGCCATACGATACCATCTGCATCTACTCTGAATTATGTCTGCTTCTCCAAATTATGTACCATCGCCCAGATTTCTCCGTCATCCTTCTGAGCTTCCTTGATCTTAGATAGCAACTCGGGTTCTACTCTAAGATTAGCCTAGTAACCGTGTTGTCCACGTACCATGATCTTGATGTCTAGTCGCTCCAAGTCTCTGATGATTTCCTCTTCGATTTTAATGTCGTTGATCATTCCGGACTTCCTGCTAAGAGCATCTGCTACTACATTTGCCTTTCCGGGATGATACTGTAGATTAATGTCATAATCCTTCAACAGCTCCAACCATCTTCTCTGCCTCATGTTCAATTCACGCTGAGTGAAGATATACTTCAAGTTGTTGTGGTCCGTGAAAATGTCACATGATTCTCTGTATAAGTAGTGCCTCCATATCTTCAATGCAAACACGACTGCAGCAAGTTCCAGGTCGTGCGTGGGGTAATTTTCTTCATAAGGCTTAAGCTGCCGTGAAGCGTACGCGATCACTTTCCTATGTTGCATGAGAACACAACCAAGTCCCTTCCCCGGTGCATCGCTGTAGATTTGAAATCCACCCGTACCAGATGGTAGAGTAAGAATAGGTGCAGATACTAGCTTCTGCTTCAGGTCTTCAAAGCTCTTCTCTCGATCTTCAGTCCAGACGAATTTCTCCCCTTTCCGCATCAGTTTGTTCAATGGTAGTGCTAGGCGGGAAAAGTTCTCCACGAACCTTCGGTAATAGCCAGCTAAGCCTAAGAAACTGCGGACTTCCGTCGCTGATGTCGGCCTTGGCCACTTAGTAATGGCCTCAACCTTCGCTGGATCCATAGTGATTCCTTCTGCTGATACAATGTGACCTAAGAATGCCACCTTGTCTAACCAGAACTCACACTTGGAGAACTTAGCATACAACTGCTTCTGGCGAAGAATCTGTAGTACTGTACGAAGATGGTCTTCGTGTTCTTCCTTGGACTTTGAGAAAGTCAGGATGTCATCGATGAAGACAATGACGAACTTGTCCAGAAATTCATGGAAGATTCTGTTCATCAAGTCCATGAACACTACTGGAGCATTTGTCAGACCAAATGGCATAACTACAAACTCGTAGTGGCCATAACGGGTACGAAAAGCAGTCTTAGCGATGTCCTGCTCCTTGACCCGTAGCTGATGGTAGCCTCACCTAAGATCAATCTTGGAGAAATGTTTGGCCCCTTGGAGTTGGTCAAACAGATCGTCGATGCGTGGCAGCGGATACCTATTCCGACTGGTAATCTTTTTGAGCTCGCGATAATCTATGCAAAGACGCATACTGCCGTCCTTCTTCTTAACAAACAAGACCGGTGCGCCCCATGGAGATGCGCTCAGTGGAATGAAACCTCGTTCAAGAAGTTCTTGCAGTTGATCCTTCAGCTCCTTCAGCTCTATGGGACCAGCTCGATACTGAATTCCATTTCTCGTGCAGGTGGTATGCCCGGAAGTTCTGCTGGAAAAACATCTTGGAATTCCGACACTATGGGTTGATCCTGAATTGATGGGGATTCAGCATCCATGTCGTGAACCATAGCTGGATAACCCTCGCAGCCATGTGACAGTAGTGCACGCGCTTGCAGGGTAGATATAATTTGTACCGACCGTCCGGGTATGAACCCATTATGAATGTACTCTGGTGCATTAACATCACCGAAGATAACTCGATATGAATGGCAGTCTATGGTAGCATGATGCTCGGATAGCCAGTCCATGCCCAAAATTATGTCAAAGTCATTCATGTCCAGCGGAAGTGCGTCGATAGGTCGAACCTTATCGTCAAATTCTAGGGGAAGACTCTTGTATACATGGGTGATTAATACAGAGTCTCTCAAAGGCGTGGAAATAGTAAGCCTATTTTCTAATGGCAAGGGAGGCATCCTAATGTTCTTAGCATAAGCAGTAGAAATAACCGAGTGAGTAGCACCCGTATCGAAAAGAATGCATGCAGCTTGACCATACATATACAAGATTCCAGTGATGGTACCTATAGACTTGTTGGCCTGGTCTCGAGATGTCGTGTAGACACGCCCGGCAGTAGGAGGCGGCTTGGTATCAGCATGTCCCGATGTACCCTCTATCTCGCCCTTACGGCAATCCTTCATAATATGGCCAGGAAGACCACACTTGAAGCACGCATCAGTATTACGGCGACATGGTCCTGGGTGCCTACGGTGGCAAGTAGAGCAAAGAGGATGAGTGTATCCTCCAGCAGGTGCTCTGGCTGGTTGAGAACCTGATAAAACATTTTACATAAGACATGATAGTTGGGTACAAAGGACAAAGCGGATAATCGTAAGATTGAATACCAGTGATAGCTGGACGGCTAGGCTGCGAACCTCTCTGGTTCTGGTCCCTACCGTTTCCATGGTTCCTGGTAGAAGTTTGCTAAAGTGTCAGAATATGAGTTATAACAAGGAATCATAAGGAAATTGCGTAAGTATTAGGACCTGCTGCTGTTGGAGTGCCCAGCGTTGTTACAGTAATTATCATTACAACCACGCCTATCCGTAGCAGAACGGTCGTTAGTCTGACCGTTTCCCTTGGACTGATGAGGCTGCTGCTGAGTAGCTGGCTGAGACCGGTCCCCAGTTTTCTGCCTTGAAGATACATTTAAGAGATGAATAATTGACATATGGAAAATATACGGATTGGTCACCGCTTGAATACGAATGTTTACCTCTTGTCGGGTCTTTCAGCTTCCCCGAACTCATCTCTCTCCTGCAGCATCTCCAATTTCCGTGCTGCATCGGCCACTTGTGCTACCGTGTCCAACGGAGCACCTGATAAGTTATTGGCGATCCTTGGATTGAGAGACCAACGAAAATGTAGTGCTTGTTCTTCAGTGGTGCCTGCGGATGCTCTCAAGACACCAGTGTAGCGAAGGAAACGCTGCATGAAGTCGGTGCTGTCTTCGTCAGGTCGCTGTCTAAGGGTATAGTATTCCCTCATGAGCCGATTCCTTCCTTCCATTGGAAAGATGTTAGGCGGGGGAGGATAACCGTCGTTATGAAGAAGAGCGTCTTTCATCTCTGCATCAACAGCTGCAAATATTGCCCAGATATTGTCTGTGTTTGCCATCTGACAGTATAACATAAAACGTATGATTAAACAGATCAAAACATAAAATATATATATATATATGAAAAAAAAATTATACTAAAATTTCAAGAGAAAATTTTATGCAAGAAAATTTTGTGTATGAATGCATGATGCAGTTTTATGAAAACTTTTGTATGATCGAGAGTAAACGCCTCTGATCAGTTCACTCAAAACAAAAGACATAACGAGGGGACGCCTATGGGTCGGTCCCAAATCTAAAAGTTTCGATAAAACACATGCGACTAAATAGGCCCAGTCCTGTACCAACCATTACTTAGTCAAAAACCCTACAACAATGACATGTATATGTATGCTTAAAAATGATGAATGCATGAAAACAACTATCAGTTCTAGGAAGACCGTAGTGACTACCCACTAATCACAGGTCATATTTGAGAGCCTACAGGTCGAAGCCTTGGCTCTGATACCATAACTGTAACACCCCATTTTGGAAATGGAAATATCACAGCAATTATGGCGTGTCATCAAAGCATACAAGGAAAAATGTCTAAACATTACTTGACCATAAAAGGAAAATACCGGAATCAAACATCGGTAGTCCAAAAGTAAAGCTCATCACACACAAACATAGTATAATAAAGGAAAGGACTAAACAATGTCCAAAGCATAAGTATCATAAGAAAGGAAATGCATAATGTAAAGAAGGCTAGACAGCTTCCGGTCCATATGCACGTACTCTTAGTGTCTACGAGCGTCCCTGAGTACCTGCCGTTTTGGGAACATAGAAAAGGAAAACGGTTGAGCAAATACGCTCAGTGCACGGATGTACAATAAAGCATGAATAGGATAAGCATATAACATATAACAACGGAAGAAAACTAAGTCCCGAGTAACCTGGTTAAGTCTTAATAAAACTGGTTTTAATAGTTTGAAAGTCTTATGTTTATCTTATAAAAACTGTTTGTCATATTTTACCATTAGCCAATATAGGTCATGAAAATCCACCATGCATGAATACTTGGAGGGGTGACCTCATCATGCAAATTAGAGGGGTTTCCTCTAATTTAATGTACTGGTTTTTGGGTAGGAGGGATCAGCTCCTTGTGAAGGATGCAAGGCACACACCACATTCACCATGAAATCCTAAATAAAAACATGTAACTAGGATGCACCCATACGCCCCACATGATAAATATAAATAAATGGCCAAAAGCTGAAGGGACGCCACGAGCAATCACTCCGCCGTGGTAAAGTCATAACATCAGTGCCTCTAATGTTATGGTTATGGTACCTCCATAACTAGGTGAAACTGGTCATGCATGTATATGGCTATAGGTAATCTTAATTAAACATAAGCAATCAAACACATAACTTATACTACGGGAAAACAGTTGGCTGCATACGGGGAATCCTAATAAGGAAAGAATGTCCATACTGAAAGGACGGGAATCCGTACCTTATGTCCAGTGAACGAAGAAGATGAACTGAGAGGAATCCTACTTCCGAATCACTAGTGCTACATAAATATATACATGAATAAGTATCTGCTTATTAAATACGTAGCTGGTTTTATGTCATGTCTTAGCTTATTTTATGTGTTCTTACTATGTTTTACTGTTTTAAAGCCTTAAACTGTGCTTTATCTTATATTCTATTTAATCTGATTAAGTATTTCTGGTATTTCATGTGTTATAATACTCACTGTGTAATAATAAGTAACTTTCCAAAAATAGCAGGTTTCCTAATATAGAGAGTTTCCAAAAATAGAAAGTTCCCAAAAATAGAAAGTTTCCAAAAATAGAAAGTTTCCAAAAATAGAAAGTTTCCAAAAATAGAAAGTTTCCAAAAATAGAATTACTGCTTAAAATAGATAAGTTTCTAAAAATAGAAAGTTTCCATAAATAGATCAGCTGCCTTAATTAAATAAGTTTCCATAAATAGATTAGCTGCCTGAAATAAATAAGTTTCTAAAAATAGAAGGTTTCCATAAATAGATTAGCTGCCTTATTTAATTAAGTTTCTAAAAATAGAAAGTTTCCATAATTAGAAATAAGCTGGTTAAATAAGTTAAGTATATAAGCCTAAGTGTTTTCATGATTATTTTCTAAGTCATATGATATAATGAATAGTTTAATAATTATTTCATGTAATTAGATTAAACTATAGGTTAAAATATTTAAATAAAGTATAACATGTTTTTAATTAAATAAGTTAAATACTTAGGTTTAAATATGTATTATTATATATTAATAATATAATCTAAGTCATGTTAATTAATTAATTATATCCATGGTTTTAAAATAATTAATTAATTATAAGTCTAAAATATAAAAATTACTTAGGTTAATTAATTTCATGATTATTAAATAATTAAATAACCTAAATCATGTTATTAAATTAATCATATCATTTTATTAATTTAAATTTTAACCTAATATCATAAACATAAAAAAAAACTAAACATACACCATGAACCGGATTTAAGCTAAAAACAATGAACCGGACATGAAATCGACACCGTACCCCGAACCAACTCGGGGTACCCCGTGTTTTACTGCTGCCGTGGGACCCACACGCACCAACCAAGACCGTATGGTCTTGGTGGTGGTCGGCTTGGCCAAACCGAAACCCCTTCGGGTTCGGTGCAGCCTGCGGCCAAAAACAAACACCCCTTAAAACACCCTTTTGATTTTATTTAACACCAAATCATGTTAGATCCATGTTTAATTATTAGGTTTTTGTAGAAACATAACATGTTCTTGATTTATAAAAAGATTAAATCAAAAGAAAAGATTTAAAAAGAATTTATCGAATTCGTGGATCAAAAGGATGAAGAACAAACACGATCACCAAGCAAAATTCCAAGATCCAAGATCACAAACCACCTCTTATGGTGGTTGTAGGGTGGCGGCACAAAGGAGACAAGGATGGAGGGTTTCTAGGTTTTTCTAAAAATCTTCTGTAAAATTTTATGAGTAGTGAAAATCCCCTTTTTCCCTTTTAGTAATTTTGACAAATGGGCTTGGCCCATTTGCCCTTGTAGCCGCGGGTAGGGGCCCCACTTGGGGTACCCGTACCTTTTTCCGTGTCTCGTTGTTAAGTTAAACGTTTGTGATTATTTGTGTTCGTGTTTAAATGTTCTCGTTACGTAAATACCGTGATCTAATATATTTAATTATGCTCGTAATAAATATATATACGTAATTAATAATAGTTCGTGTTTTAATTACGTTCATGATTTCATGATCGCATGTTCGTGATTAATTATCGTCAAATAAATATTACTTGATCGTGCGTAGTAAATACTTATCGTGTTCTAACACGTACGTAATACGTAAACTCCTAACACGTAATCGTAATCATGCTATATTAGGAAAGTTTAAATCTAGTACGTACGATCTTAAGGGTACTATTCATGGTAAAAGCATGCGGGTTTTACATAAACAAATCTATATTAATTGAAAACTAAATTTTAAAACTAATTTAAATTTATAAAAGTAATAAACTATTTTTTTTTCTTTTTATTTTCAAAACTGAATAAAAGAAAATTAATATAAAAACTTTTATATAAAAAAATTTAATTAAACTAAAATTGTATTAAAAGTATATAAACTAAATCTGCCAGCTAATATAAAACCTATATTAATTGCCAATCCTGTGTTTAAACGTAAATAAGGTCTTAGAACAAGTGGTAGAAGCGTTGGCTGTTATGCGAGAGGTACAGGGTTCAAAACCCTTCACAGACCAAATATTGCTATTTATTATTAATTTTTTTTTTATTATAACTTTTTTGGACAGAAGAAACCTCAGACCAATTGTATCTGAGACTTCAACAATATATCAGCAAGACCAAATAAGCTCACAAAACAAATAAGCAGTCAAACGAATAAGCTTTAAAGCAGATATGACAAGAGCAGATAAGCAGATAAGCTGGTAAGTAAATAAGCAAGAACAGAAAAACCAACAAAACAACTTAATCTTAAGCAAATAAGCAGATAAATTAAAATAAGCTAAATACCTAATAGCAATCTATCAGCAACACAGTCTTAACACAAATAAGCAATAAAAGCTAAGCAGATCTAACAGTCTTAATTCTAAACATAAGCAGATTAAACAACTTAACCAAATAAAACAAAAGCAACCAAAACTTAAACAAATCTAAAATTAGATAGACAGATTTAATATATTATATCACCAAATAAAAGAAGATCCAAACAAACTTAAACAGGAAATAAGCTAATCAAACTAAAGCAGATCCAAGCAATCTCAGAAACATCAAACAGCTAAGCAAAACCAAACAAAAACTTATACCCAAACCGAAACTAAAGCAGATTTATCAAACACAAAACACAAGCAGATTATTAAATTAAAACTTAACAAAAAAAAGAAATAAAATAAAACCTTATGATGAATCCGTTGGGACGAAGGTGGGCGCTGAACCCCCTTGTGAACCGAAATTAACCGAATCAAAGACCTCCTTATCACCCAATCATCATAACCATCTCGAACCAAACACAAAGCTATTCGAACAAGAACAGTAACCAGCGAACCAGATTTTTTTATAATTTCCCAGTAGGGGAAATCATTCCTATCTTTTTAATTCAACAATTATTTAATCAAAAATAAAATTAAGATAATATTGCAATAATATTAAACGAGACAAAAAATTTATATGAATTAAAATTATATTAATACTGAAATTTTGATTACAATACTTTAAAAAGGAAATTACAATAAGCCCTAATTCTATTTTTCAGAAAATAAAAATTAAACTAACAGGAAAGGCACTAAAATTACAGATATGAGGGGGTTTTTATAGCCAACCCCCAAGGACTTGTTGGTGAAGCTTCGAGAGAAAGATATCAAATCCGAGCCGTTAAATTCTTCTTTTCTTCTTTCTCTCTCTTCTCTTCTTCAATCTACGGCTGAAAATACTTTTTCTTTCACTTGGATTGCCAGCATGGCACTTTTGTGTTTGTTGTGCTAGTTTGCGGGTGATGTGTATGATTTTTATTGGAGGAAGGGTTTGTGGTGATGTGGTTTAACCAATCACAATATGGAATTAAAGCCACGTATGATGGACCACCATATTGTTCTTCCCCGAATTAAGGGGGGATTTGTTTGAGAAACGTGTGAATCACACGTTTTGGGTAAAAACCCCAATTTTTGGTGGGTAATTTTGTGTCCAAGGTAAATTAGGGTTTGGGGTGACAGCGTATTTTTGAGAGAGAAGAAAGTGGTGGGTGAAAGGTTTAACTTCGTTTGTAACGAATGAAAGGGAAGTGGGTAATTCGTTTTATTTAATTAATGTGAGTGGCGTGAGGGTAAATAGTTATTTAATACGTGTGAGGGTAAAGAGTGAATGAGAGTTGACCGTGTGTGTGAGTCAAAGTGAATAATCTTTTCACTTAAACCGTCCAATGTGATTTACCAAATGGGCTTGGCCCAAGTTGAAACATTTCCATCCGTGTGTTGTTTTGGGCTATTTTGGGCTTATAGTTATTTAATCAAGCAACATAAACTTCCAAATGGGCTTTTGAGCCCATTAACCCAAATGTGGGACCCACTTGGCCCAATTATCTTCGTAAATGATTGAATCCACTAAAACGAGCTCGATTTCGGCTTTCTTGTTCATTTCTTCAAAACTGTGTCGAATTGTCGGTTTTCATGATCTTCGGCACACTTTTGGTCTTTTGACTTTGTCTTCGTCTCTTTCTTGGACTTTTCTTCAACATTTGACAGTGAAATCCCGTGTTTTCTTTCCTTTTAATCATTTGTACCTATTTAACACAATAACACAAAACCACGCATAATTCCGACTTTTACGATATTAAACACATGATTAGGTCTTGTTTTTCCTTGATTTTAGTGGCAAAAGGATAAGTGTTTACACACTTATTAATTTTCAGGGTTTAATTACAACACAATTAAGAAAACCTAATTGTGTTCTTGAGGTGAATGGTGCCATGTTTTAATCCGTTTTTGGTTTGGATTAAGTTTAAAAACATGTTTAAGGCGCCAAGATTAGTTTATATTAAACTAGGTTAAGTGGAGGGTGAGGTGGATGAAGGGAGTGTTGTGATTGGTTGAGGGGTGTTAGTGGGTCACGTGTCATGATGACACTGGTTAAGGTTACTTAAGTTGTCTGCCAAGAATAGTCCCCCATCTCTTATACTCCTTTCATTTGTAAATAAATCCGGCCAAACTTCATTTCCTTTGTTATTGAAGTTTCTCTTTTCACACTTTTGCCCCAAAAAGTTTTGTAAAGTGAATTCAGGGGTATTTCTTGCCAAATCTTGATTCTTGAAGGACTGATTTGGTATTTTCATCAAGGATTATGGTCTTGACTTGTATGATTGACATTTTGGAGGACTGAATTTGCCAAGTCATGATTAATGAGGGACCATTTTTGCCATTTCTTCAAAGTCAATGGTCCTTTTGGTAATTTTTATATTTTCAAAGGACCAAACTTGTAATTTCTTGTAACTTAGAGTCCTTATTGGTATGTTTGACTTTGAGGTGGATAAATATTGACATTTTAGTTTTGTTGAGGGACTAAAATTGCCAATTCTTCAAAGTGGAGGGCCTTTTTTGCAATATTGACAAACTTTAGGGACCAATCTTGTAATTATGAGGATACAAGGGTATAAAGTGTCAGTTCTTCAATATTGGAGGAACCTTCTTCATAAATCTTCAAATATTCAAGGGTTTTCTTTAGAAAATCTTCATTAGGGCTTGGTTCAATGTGCGGCTTCGTTTCCCGTGTTCGTTTTTGCATAATTCTTGTGATCTTTTGTCATTTTCTCAATATTCGTACCTAAAATACACAAGCAACAAACACAAGCATATATTGGGGTATTTTTATGATATTTTATGCATTTAAAGCCCTTTTCGGACGATGAGACTACGTATAAAAGCAGTCTCATCAGTAAATAAGCTAGTACATGTAGTATGTGTCGGCGGACATTGTTAAAGTGTAAAATGGTAAAGTAAATGTGTAGTAGAGTATAACGAAGTTATTTATGTTGTTTTCTCTTGAGTTTATCGTGAATTTATGAGTTTGAGTTTGATGTTGTTATGTATGATTTATTTCTCGAGTTATTATTAATGAACGCGACTTATTTGATAGGTAGCGGTTCTCGTGTTTGAAAGGCATCCATTATCATCGACGATCATATCGCTAGATCTCTTATACTAAGGTGAGTCTATAGCCTCGCTTTTCATGCTAGCTACTAAATGTTTTATTACCCGCGAGGGGGATACATGCTATTTGAAAATAAATGAACACAAGTCATGAGTAATTGTTGGACCCGAATGTTGCCTAAGTTGATTACATTGTATTGAGTACCTTGTTGCTAAAGACCCTAAATTCATGAGCCATTAACTATCTTCTGACTTGATGTTGTGAGTCGGGAATAGACGCTTATTCTAATGATAGTACTATTGGGTTGACCACCCTATCTGAGACCAGGACATTACGTTGAGTAACCTCTGGGAAGGATAATTTACGGGAATAAGAATGTGGTATTCTAGCAACTGATACCCTATAGGGGCAATGGTTTTATTCTAGTCATGCCGGCATTTGGCGTGGGTGACTATTTGGTTAAGGGGTCGGTGTCATGAGTTTAAATACAATGTTTATTATTTCCTTGAATATAGATTGTGTGTACGATAATTTTATAAATGATTATGATTGATTTTCTTCTTGTGTTCAAATGTCATTTGATAAACCCATAGACTCGCTCAACATTATTGTTTACTCGTTTTAGCATGTATTTCAAGTAATAGGAAGTGATGGAGCATGGAGCTTTGTTGTGGAGGTTGTGGCTTGGCTTTTGGAAGAATGTTGGTCTAAAAACTATTTCTATCCTTTACTGTTGAACAATTTATTTTATGTTGATGTATTGTACTAAACTTGTTGGTTGTTGGTCGAGATCCATGGGGACTAAACGCTTTACTCTGGTATCGTTTTAGTACAATTATGGGATGAAATTTTGTTTTAGACCTATTATGAACATCTTGTTTATACTTATGTGTAAACGTATCACATTTGAGCCGTTTAATATACCTTGTGTGATGATGCTTGTGTCTAACACCCAATTGCGTATTTCCGCTGCGCAATCTAAATTGGGTGTGTTAGACATGTAATGCTGTATATGATGTATATGCTGATGAAATGTCGTATATTGAGCATTTCGAACCTAATTATGACGAACATGGGATGGAAAAGAGTGATAGCGATACCATTTCCGATTCATCCGATGTGCGTCATAATGGGGGAGAAAGTGTTCAAAATGCTAATAATCATGATAATTTCCTTATGACTGTTTCATTTACTACTTCTGATTCCAAGATTAAAGAGCTCGAAACGATCGTAGCTCAGCAATCAAAAGATCTTGAGGATGGCAAACTTGAATTTTTGAAGAAAACGAACAAATTTGAAACATACTTTGAAAAACTTGAAAAGTCAAATGTTGTTCTTGAACGAAAACTGGATCAAAAAGTTCTAGATTCTAAAGCTGAAAAGGATAATCTTTTGAAACAAATTAAGTTGCTAGAATCTAAATTGGCATCCCAAGATGAATTTCTCAAGGAGAATGAGACTTTAAAGGCTTAAATACAAGAAAAGGTCTTTCCTATAGCTGCGTTGAAAAACGAATTGAGAAAAACTAAAGGATCTAGTGTGGATACTAAGCTTGAAAAACCATCAATCTTGGGGAAACCGCCTCAAATTCAGTCTGTGAGACAACTGACTGCATTTAGATACGAGCGACCACAATCCTCGAGACAACGGTTTGCCTCCCAAGTTGATATGGCTAATGTTTCTAGAACAGTCACTCCACCATCTAGGCCCAGTGTGACTAAAATAGCTTTTGCAAGACCTAATCACATGATTGCCTCTAGTCTCCCTAGACATAGTCCAAAGAACACGTCTCGAACTGGTTCAAATGACGTTCGCCATACATTTGGTCTAAGGGAAGCTAAGCAAAAGACACAAGTAAGAGATAGGAATTTCAAACCTAGTCAGATGCCTTCTAGTTTACCCAACACTGCTAACCGTAGCATGTCACATCCTAGGAGTATCAATCAATCATCTAGGAATTCTAGATCTTACTTGGACATTAAATATGCTACTTGTAAAACATGTAGGAAATTTGTCTTTAAAGCCAATCATGATTCTTGTATCAAAAAATACTTAATGAGGTGAACTCCCGTGCTAGACTTAAATCCCAGTGGGTAGCTAAAATCAAACCCATTGGTAAAATGTGGCGCCCCACTGGTAGAACTTTTACTCTTGTAGGAAACGAGTGCCCTTTATCTAGGATAGTCTCTAATTCTACTAAGACTATTAGGGAGGAAATTGAAAAGGAGGATACATCACTTAAGCCAGAACTTAAGGTTTTCTATAAAAGGAAACGTTTGCCAGCTAAGACAAGTGAAACATCTCCTCAGGTCACCTCTAGCACAAGAAAAGAAAACTATGAACCCCCACTTGCTTCTAAGATAGATATCGCTAACCCATATCAAAGCATGCAAATTCCTAATGAGAATGCAGGTACCAAAGAGGATGTTCCAAAAGAACGAAGCGGTCCAATCATTGTATACCATTCAATTAAGGACACTCTCAGAGTTTGATTGCTGATGAAGTTGATATCTAAGAAACAAGTATCTCAGGGGATTTGTAGTTAAGCTTACAGTGCACAATGACTTACAGTCACATTACTGTCTGTAACTCGATCATCAAGGAAAGGAAAGGTTATTGCCGATGATAAACTTATCCTCACAACGAGAAATTAAGTTTTCTCGGGCATGAGCTAAAATTAAAAACATTCAAAGTTTTTAAGCTCATGCACAAGGACTTATAGTCATATCACAGACTGTAACTCGTTCATCAAAGAAAGGAAAGTTTATTGCCGATAATAAACTTATCCTCACAATGAGAAATTAAGTTTTCTCGGACACGAGCTATAATTTAAAAGTATTCAAAGGTTTTAAGCTCGTGTATAAGGCTTATAGACAAATCACAGTCTGTGACCCGAACTTCAGAGAAAGGGAAGTTTAGCTACGCAAGGATAACTTACCCTAAAAACGAGAAATTAAATTTTCTCGGACACGAGCTTATATTAAAACTATTCAACGGTTTTAAGCTCGTGTAAATGGCTCATCGTTAAATGTAAAACGATGACCCGATCGTCAAATAAAGGAAAGTTTATCGCCGATGATAAACTTATCCTCAAAAACGAGAAATTAATTTTTCTCGGACACTAGCTTACATTTAAAACTATTCAAAAGGTTTTAAGCTCGTGTATATGGATCTTCATTAAATATTAGATGATGACCCGATCTTCAAATAAAGGAAAGTTTATCGTCAATGATAAACTTATCCTCAAAAACGAGAAATTAAATTTTCTCGGACACGAGCTTACTTTAAAACTATTCAACGGTTTTAAGCTCGTGTAAAATGGTTCATTGTTAAATGTCAGACAATGACCCGTTCTTCAAATAAAGGAAAGTTTATCGCCGATGATAAACTTATCCTCACAACGAGAAATTAATTTTTCTCGGGCATGAGCTTATTTTAAAAAAAAACATTTGAAGTTTTTTAAGCTCATGCACAATGGCGTATAAGTATATTTCAGATTATGCCCCGGACCTCAAACAAAGGAAAGTTTATCGCCGATGATAAAATTATCCTTACAACGAGAAATTAATTTTTTCTCGGGCATGAGCTTATATTAAGAACATTCGAAGTTTTTAAGCTCATGCACTATGACTTACAGTTAAATATCATACTGTAAATCGGACTTCAAATTTCGGAAAGCTTATCTTTAATGATAACTTATCCTCGAAACAAGAAATTCATTTTTCTCGGTCATGAGCTTGTATTAAAACATTCTAAGTTTTAAGCTCAGAAAGGAAAGTCTATCTTTTAAATAAGATAACTTTTCCTCATAACGGGAAATTCATATTTCTCGGTCATGAGCTTTACGTTAAAACATTCAAAAGTTTTTCAAGCTCATGAAAACGACTTCTAAGTAAATGTCAACTTAGGACTCGCTCTTCAGTTAAAACGAAAGTTTATCGCCGATGGTAACTTATCCTTAACAACGGGAAGTTTACAACTTCTCGGACTTGAGCTCGTTTAGTACGATATTCAACATCTTAAGCTCAAGTAATTGGTTTTCAAAACTTTGAACACTATATTTTCGAGAATTTCTCAAAATGTTTTTCTAAATCTCTCAAAATTGTGTGTTCAAAAATGTTTGATAAAAAGAACATGTCTTCTGTAATCGATAATATTTACGAACCTAGAAATGTCGTTCAATAATGACACGGGGTTGTAAATAAAGTTTGAGCAGAAGTTTAAATGATTTAAAACATGTTCAAAATGGTTTGCTATTATTTCAGATAGTAACCCGATTTTCATACTCAAGTCAAGCATTTCACCGGAAAGCTTTGACTCAACAACGGGAATTAATTTTCTCGGGCATGGGTTACTTTATAACCATGTAAGGGATTGTGTTTACGCAATAACACAATCTAACACAAATTTATGTACGTGTCAGTGCATTTATTTGTTAAAACAAGAGAAATCTTGTTTTTATAAAGTTATCATCTCAACCAACCGTAGCAATTTACAATTGATAACTACATACTCGACGATGCGACTAGTCAAACGGCGACTACAACTCTTTTAATAGAACATGGGTCAACAATTGAGGGGGAACAATTGTCCAGCATTCAGAATCTTTGACGCCGAAAGTGCCAAGTTCACATGTTGGTGTCAAGACAACGATATCAATCGTACACATGGAGTCAAGAGATAACTTCAAACGTGATGAGGCGACCAACATTCGTGAACAAGAACCATGTGCTTCTTTCATATGATGTTCTCCATCATTCAGGTCCAACCTCGTAAATTGCTAATCTTGTGAATACATTATCATATATAATCTTTGCACGTGATAAATACCTTACACTTGTGTTTAAAAGGTATTTAATTTACGTTTCAAGTACACCCTCATTAATTTGAGGGGGAGCTTGAGAAAATCATAAAGATAATTGGATTTGCATTTACTTCCCAAATTTTCTTAAAACTTTATTAAATCAATTGAAATTAAAAACATTGATTGGGTTAATATTTTTAATATAGGGCAGAAAATGTTATTTAATAATGAGATCAATCAATTCAATGGTTTGATTTAATGTGCTGGCTCTTCCCGACATGTGTAAAATGTTTTCGAATATCGTGGCATATGTTAAGGGGGAGCAAAATGGATTTGTACTTCAAAATGGATTTCATGGTGACGTATACTTACCCACAACATCTCTATTCACGACGGTGACGATTGTGGTGACATAAGGATGGTAGGATAGGTTAAGTCCAATGATTCTTCTAGAACCAGAGGAATCTTCCCAAGGACATTCCATAGCTAGAAATAATAGTCCTTAGGAAAGATGGAGAAAGATTGTGAACATAGATGAATGTTGACCAAGTACTTAAGTTAGCACTGGAACAATCACAACAAGGTGCTAGTTGTGATGTATTGGTAAGCATTGAAGGGGTTGAAGAATGAAAAATAATTGTAAAGATAAAGGGTGAAAAGAAAGAAGCCCTCCTTACAACCTAGGCAGAAACCGGGTCAACACATATGCTATTGAGATCATTTTTAATGATGCTCGATATTGAAGATAGACATCATGGACCCAGTGATGCAATGCACAACCCAACCCAGCTAACTCAGATATCTCTCAAAAGGTATTTGTTTTAATCACACAGAGATCAACATGTCTTCTATCGATTTATTCACTCTGAATAAATTGGTATTGAAAAGGTGGCACTCCTCTCCAGTCTCCGATCACTAAAATCCAAAATGCACGATCGAGTCTAGAACCATTTGAGATCATCAAATATCTCATTAGGATACACTTTCATAATTCCTTGCTTCTTCACACACTGTGAAAAGAAAGAAAGGTTTTAAGAGTCCTACACAAAATCTTCATGATCTTGCCTGAACATCCGAGTAATATGAAAGTATTTACAATGAAGATGGTAATCCTTCTTGAGCGAATATCAAAAAGCTCATGGTAGGTGACTTGTGTGATTCTTTATGAATCAAGCTTGTGATAAATGGAAAGCAACAATGGTTTAATTCTTAACTGAATTTAAACACGTTCCAGGCGTCTACGCAATATCTTAGTGGTCTTGCCAGAACACTCAGAGTGATACCTTAGTGTTCAAAGTGATGAGTGGAAATCCTTCTAGTGTTAACCTCAAACAGCACTTGGTAGGTAACTTGCAAGTTGCAAGATTCTATACGAATCAAGATCGTGACAACTGGAAAGCAACGATGGTGCGGTTCTTAATTGAATCTCACTTGTTCCAGAACATGAATTGACGGCTTCAAATCATGCGGATATTATTATCCAAATGATTCACTCTTTATGTTTGCAGTCAGCTTTGGACGGTCGAATAAAGAGAACGGGTTTACCCGTGAAATCTTGTCAAGGAGGTTCTTAATTGAAACTACCTGCCACAAGTACGATATTTAATATCGTCCAATGGTCTTCACCGACCGGCAGTAAAATGCTACCGAATTAGAATGAAATGTTCAAAGCAATTTCATATGTGTATATGTTTTGTTGCTAACTGTCTTATGCAGCGTAACAAGAAGGTGGCATTGCGGTGTACAATCCAGAAGAAGTTGTCACCACATGCTTATACTCTATGCACTTAATACTTCAACAAATTCAAGAAAGTCTAAAAGTTAAGTCTTCCGCTGTATCAAATTCTGAAGCCTTCAAGAATTTATAAAAGTATAAGTATGTGGAACATGAAGTCACGAGGAGGCAAATATCACAAGTGATAAATGCACAAGGTCAAGGCAAGGAAACATGCTCAAGACTAAAGTCAAAGATCTCATCTGCATATTCACAAGAACAAGATCGAGGACTCAAACATAGTATGCTAGGTTTAAGATTTTGTAAAATGGTGTGACCTCCCTTAGGGGGAGATTGTTGGAAATATGTTTTTCCAAAGAAAGTCTCGGTCACATCATTGTTAGCATAGATCACGAGCTATAGACTATTTAGGACATTGTAACTTGGAGTGACCTCCCTTAGGGGGAGATTGTTGGAAATACGTTTTTACGTATTTATATAGGATCGGTCACTCCAAAGATAGATACAAGTATTGGGCTCGTGATCCAATATGTAAACATATAGCCCACCAAAGCCCACATGTAGGTTGGCTATATAAACCCCCTCCTAGCATGTTAGGAGGGGTTGAACACTTTGTCATTTCACTCATTCCATCTTTCTTCCACATTCTCTCTCTTTTCTCTCTCTACCTTTCTCTCTCTAAGTTCTTCCTTTTCCATTCAATTCATTAGATAAATCGAACATTGCTAAATCCTAAGAAACTACGATTCTACAAAGTTTAATTTTAAATTGTCTTGTTTTATTTTATCTTTAAATTTACTTTTAAATTAGCCTTAAATTTGTTTAATTTTTTATTTTATTTTATTATTCTTGTCATTTGTCTTAACTCATTTTAGTAGATATAGATAACCAAAAGCTCCGCCTTTTAGTCACAAAAAACGATAAGTCCACCTTAAACCGTGATCAATTCGAGTTGAATCGAGTACGAACAACACTTCAACTCCACGGTACATATCACAAAGTTGTCATATTAAAATGGCGCCGTTGCCGGCTCTTTTTGTAAAGATTAACGGTTTTTAGTGAGAAAAATTGGATTTTAGGATCCATTCTTTTGGGAACGTTATTTTCAAGCATAAAAATATTCAAAAAAATCCTAAAAATATAAAATTTTCAAAAATCCAAAAAAATACAAAAGATAAAAAATAAAAAATATTGTATTTCATTTGTAGTGTATGCGTACTCGATCTTCGTCTTATCTTAAGCCCGAGACTCGTAGAGACCTAGATATGGCTGGTGTGCATAATAATAATAATCCACCTCACCCTGTTGTGAATAATAACAACCATGACCCTCAACCCGACCTTCGTACGATGGAGGAGTTATGCCAATCGACTATGAATGGACGTGGAGGACCGATTGCGCCGATGCAAATCACAGCTCCTGAATTTTCGTTGAAGCATCACATGATCCAACAAGTTCAAAATGCTTACCCATTTCGTGGATTACCGGATGATGATGACAACAAACACCTCAAAAAATTCATAACCGTCACTCAAAGCATGAAATTTCCCGGTGTTTCCATGGATTTTCTTCGCCTTCACCTTTTTCCACATACTTTATCCCACCATGCTGAAAAATGGTTTGATCGTCTTCCTCAAAATTCGATTCATACATGGGACGAGATGAGGCAAAAATTTTGTCAAGATATTTTCCACCATCCATGGTCACTAGTCTTCAGAATCAAATCAGTGGTTTCACTCAAGAACCCGATGAGTCTCTTTTCGATGCTTGGGAACGTTATAATGTCTTGATCGATCGTTGTCCTAACCATAATATGCTTCCAGTCACTCTAATTGATACTTTCTACAACGGTTTAACTTTTCGTGATCGTGATACGATTAATGCAGCCGCCAGTGGTACATTTATGAAAAGAAGAACCGAGGAGTGTAGAGAGCTTATAGAAAACATGGCTACTCAATACAAAAATTGGGATTATCTGCATCTTCAAGAAATAATTCGAGAGTCAATGTTTCTTCTACTTCATCAAACCCCGAGATAGCCGAACTCACCCAACTCACCCGCCAATTAGCTGAGATGAACAAAAAATTCGTATCCATAGCTACGAACCAATTTCAACCAGTTAAAGTTGTAGTACTTTCTTGTGAGACTTGAGGAGGTCCTCATTCATACACCGATTGTCCTTCTACTCATGACAATCCGGAAAACGTGTATGCGGCTAACGGTAACTTTTCTACGGGAGGCTATCAAGCACGTCCTCAAGGTGACCGTAACTTGCTAAGTTATCATTCAAACAATTTTCTTTCACCACCCGGATTTCCTCCCCAAAACATAAACAACCTCAATCGAAACAATCAAAACCAACCTCGAGCTCCTAATCAATACCAAACCCAAAGAAATCCATATCCACCTCAAGGAAATAATCAAGTTTACCAACAACCCACCTATCAACCACCCGCTTACCAAGTTCCTCCTCCCAACCAACACACGACATATAATCAAGAGTTTGAAACTTACATGAGGACTAATGACGCGTTGGTGAAGAATCTTCAGAGCCAAATTATTAACTTGAAAGGTGACATGGCTAAACAAGGGAATGATCTTTGAGCTGAGCTTAGGAATGACATGCGAAACTCTTTTAGCAGTCAAACGAATGACTTAAGGGATATGATGGCTAGTTTCTTCCAATGTAATCAACCCTCTGCTTCGGGTTCTCTTCCGAGTAACACCATTGCTAATCCAAGAGGGGAGATGAAAGCAATCCCCACCCGAAGTGTATAAGGCTATAAGGAACCCAAGATTCCTAAACCTACTATGGTGATTGTGACAAAGTATAGCGAGCCCCATTCACCAATTCCTCCACCTTCTACTTCTACCCCTCCTCCACCCAAGGATGTGAGTGAGCAATCCATTCAAAAACCTTCTTCTCAACCCGACATACCTTATCCTTCAAGGTTGAGGAAAGAGAAGTTGAAGAACAAGGATGATATTCAAGTTTCAAACTTTCTTAAAGTATCAAACTCTCGCTCACATGCCTAAATATGCTAAAATGTTTAAAGATCTTCTCAGTGATAAGGAAAAACTACTTGATATTTCTCTAACCCAACTTAATGAGAATTGCTCCGCAGTTCTTTTAAGGAAATTACCAACCAAACTTGCCGTAGCCGATCTAGGTGCTAGTATCAACTTAATGCCATTAAGAGTTTGGAAACAATTATCTCTACCCGAGCTAGTCCCCACACGAATGACATTGGAAATAGCTAACCGTACGGTTGCTTATCCGGTGGGGATAACCGAAGATGTCTTCGTCGGTGTCGACAAATTCACCTTTCCGGCGGATTTTGTTGTCGTTGACTACGAGATGGATCCCTGTGTTCCATTAATCTTTGGATGTCCATTCTTGAGGATCGGTCACACTCTTATTGATATAGCCGTAGGCGAATTAATCATGAGAGTTGGTGACGATAAATTTTTTTTCAACATGGGTAAACTTTCTAAGCAACCATATGAACACGAGAGCGTTAATTTCATTGACGTACTTGATGAGGCTTGTGAAGAACATTTCAAAAATGCTTGTACAAGTGTTTTTGCTTCTCTACCCATTGTTGAGACCGTTGCCTCTATTGCTCCCTCATTGACTCCATTTGGAGAAAGTGATTTTCTTTTGAAAGCATTTGAAGCAACTTTAGGGGATGTGGACTTAAAATATGACGATTCTCCCTTCGATTGGGACGAAGACATTCGTACCATTGAGAAACTTCTCAATGAGGACCATATTTCTCCACCTTCTCGTATGGAAATCATAAACGATGATCCGAATTTGACTAAGCCGTCCATTGATAATCCTCCGGATTTAGAGCTTAAGGATTTACCGTCTCATCTTGAATACGTTTTCCTAGAAGACAATCAGAATTTACCCGTCATCATTGCAAAGGACTTAAAAGATGATGAAAAATCTCGACTTATTGATGTGCTCAAAAATCATAAGAAAGATATTGCTTGGAAAATTTCCGACATCCGCGGAATTGATCCTAACTTTTGTACTCATAAAATTCTCATGGAAGATGACTTTAAACCCGCAATCCAAAGACAAAGAAGGTTTAATCCAAAAATTCATGACGTCATCAAGAAAGAAGTTAACAAACTTCTAGATGCCAGAATGATTTCCCCTATTTCGGATTCGCCATGGGTTAGTCCCGTCCATTGTGTGCCTAAGAAAGGCGGAATAACCGTTGTTCCCAATGCAAACAGCGAGTTGATTCATACTCTACTTATCACGGGTTGGCGAGTTTGCATAGATTATCGCAAGCTCAATGATGCCACTCGTAAGGATCATTTTCCTCTTCCTTTCATGGATCAAATGCTCGAGCCTTTAGCGGGTAATGACTACTATTGCTTCATAGATAGTTTTTCTGGGTATTTTCAAATTCCTATCGATCCAAAAGACCAAGAGAAAACCACATTCACTTGTCCTTATGGAACATTTGCTTACAAAATAATGTCTTTCGGCTTATGCAATGCTCTTGGGACTTTCCAAAGGTGTATGATGGTTATATTCCATGACATGGTTGAAGAAACTATGGAAGTCTTTATGGACGATTTCTCGGTCTATGGTGATTCTTTCTCATCTTGCCTTGCAAATTTAGAACGTATGCTTAAACGGTGTGAAGACACTCGTCTCGTTCTTAATTGGGAAAAGGCCATTTCATGGTAAAAGAAGGTATTGTTCTTGGTCATAAAATTTCCAAAGTCAACCGTGCTTAAGTTGACGTCATTGCTAAGTTGCCTCCACCTACCACCGTCGAAGGAGTTAGAAGTTTTCTGGATCATGCGGGATTCTATCGACGTTTCATCCAAGATTTCTCTAAGATACCTCGTCCAATGACTCACTGAAGGTCTACGATATCTTAGGATTTGTCAATCTAAGATTAATCTATTGAAATGGAATGGAGAAGATGGAGGAAGAAGATGAACTAGAGAGAGAAAGAGGAGAGGAAAAGAAGGTAGAGAGAGAAAGTGTGTTTTATTAAAAAGAAAAGTATGAAATGAAAGAACCACCCCTCCTAACATGCTAGGAGGGTGTATATATATCCCACCCTACATGTAAGCTATATGGACTATATTTACTACAAACTGGATCACGAGCCCAACACATGAATATATCATTGGAGTGACCGATCCTTTCTAAATACGTAAAAATGTATTTCCAACAATCTCCCCCTAAGGGAGGTCACTCCAAGTTACAATGTCCTAAATAGTCTATAGCTCGTGATCTATGCTAACTAAGATGTGACCGAGACTTTATTAGGAAAAACATATTTCCAACACTCACCTTTTAGAAAAGGATGCTCCTTTCATCTTTTCTCAAGAATGTCTCGATTCTTTCGAACTTCTTAAATCTAAATTAACTAAGGCACCGGTCTTAGTCTCTCCAAATTGGGAGTTACCTTTCAAGCTCATGTGCGATGCTAGTGATTTCGCGGTAGGAGTGGTTTTAGGTCAACGAGTGAAAAAACACTTCCAACCAATACGTTATGCTAGCAAGACAATGACGGTGGCTTAATTGCATTATACCACTACCAAAAAAGAGCTTTTAGCTGTAGTGTATGCTTTTGAGAAATTCCGCCCCTATCTTGTGCTTTCCACCACCATCGTTATACCGATCATTCCGCTTTGAAGTACTTTTTGACCAAGAAAGATGCTAAAACGAGACTCCTACATTGGGTTTTGCTCCTACAAGAATTTAAATTGAAATTCGTGATAAAAAGGGAGTGGAAAACCTAGTCACAGATCATCTTAGTAGACTCGAGGATCCTTATCAAGTGGAACTTCCAAATCAAGAGATTAATGAATCTTTTCCCATTGAGGCCTTAATGTCTATTAACTCTAACCTTGACGATACCCCATGGTTTGCGGACATTGCAAACTATCTAGCGGGTGGTGTTCTTATGGAAGGGTTAACGTCCCAACAAAAGAAATAGTTCTTCAAGGACATTAAGCGCTATTATTGGGACGACCCTTACCTTTTCAAACAATGTGCAGATCTTGTCATTCGTAGGTGTGTTGACGGGCCGACAAATTTACTAATCCTTGAAGCTTGCCACAAAGGACCCACCGGTGGTCACTTTGGTCCTAACTATACCGCGAAGAAAGTTTTCGACTCTGGATTTTATTAGCTCACCATTTATCATGACGCTCATGAAATGGTTAAACATTGTGATGCTTGCCAAAGACAAGGCAAGATCACACATAAAGATGAGATGCCTCAAAATTTCATCCAAGAATGTGAAATCTTTGACGTATGGGGCATCGACTTTATGGGGACATTCCCATCATCTAAAGGGAACCAGTACATCCTCGTAGACGTTGACAACGTATTTAAATGGGTTGAAGCAAAGGCTTTACCTACTAACGATGCGAGGGTGGTTTGTTAACTTTCTGAAACAATTATTTGCTCTATTTGGTGTTCCTCGTGCTATCATTAGTGATCGTGGGTCTCATTTTTGCAATGATCAATTCACACGAGTCATGGCTATGTATGGTGTCAATCACCGACTTTCCACAGCGTATCATCCACAAACTAATGGTCAAGCCGAGGTTTCTAACCGTGGACTTAAGCGAATCTTAGAGCGTATAGTGGGAGAGCATCGTGCCTCATGTACCGATAAATTAGATGATGCTTTGTGGGCTTTCCGTACCGCATATAAGACACCTATTGGTTGTACTCCATATTGTCATGTGTACGGAAAGGCGTGCAACCTCCCCATTGAGTTGGAGCATAAGGCTTATTTGGCCTTTAAATGGGCTAATTTTGTTATCAACAAAGCCAGTGATCTTAGGAAAATCCAACTCAGTGAGCTTAATGAACTGAGGAATGAGGCTTATGAGAATTCATTGATCTACAAGGAGAAAACAAAGCTCATTCATGATTCTAAGATTAAGAACCGAGAGTTTCACATAGATGATCAAGTTTTACTCTTTAACTCTCGGTTGAAATTTTTTTCTGGAAAGCTTAAAAGCCGTTGGTCCGGTCCATTCACCGTCGCTAAAGTCTTCCCTTATGGCACCATTGAGCTTTCTAAACAAATGGGCCAAAATTTAAGGTGAATGGCCAACGTGTCAAGTTGTACTTTGGTGAGGACATCTCTCATGAGATGATTCCATCCCTCACCATGTTTCCTTTGAATTAGTTCTGGGTCGAGTCAGGCTCATGATTCGGTTAACAAAAACAAGCGCTTCTTGGGAGGCAACCCGGGTGATCTATCCTTTTTACCCGTTTTTCATAGTAAGTGTAGGTGGAGCTACATAGGTGTTTCTTGTCTTGTTTCTTATGATGTGAAGGGATTAAAGCGTTCAAAGAGCCACTTTTGATGACATTTGACGACCCGTGATCCCGTGTTCTCGTCTTCTCGGTTCTATCCTAAACTCTTGAGATTCAATATTTCATATCCTATATGTTGACAATGAAATCACTATAGTCGTCTCTTCCTTAGCAAGATTTAAACAAAGTACACAATGTCCTAAGTGTAGGGGAGTTTACTCCCACATGCTTAAACATTAAGGACAATGTTTATATCAAGTGTAGGGGGACTTCTATCGAAGTTAAGTGGGCTTTTCCATTAATTTGTCCTCATTTTAACCGGAAAATTAAAATTTTTTACATTTTTCAAAATTTTTGATCTATTTTGGCCTAGTAGTATTTTTCATTTATTCTCTTTTATGTTCTTTCCCTTTGTTATCGCATCGTATGTATACATTTCATTTCAAAAATAAAGTCAAAAGAGAAAAAATAAAGTTAAATAAAATGGTTTTAATGAGTTTAGATGTCTTTGATATATTAGGCCCGTCGTGAATCTCTTGACTCAACCCGAGTTTACTTATCCAAGTTTACTCTAGCTAGTATCCTTAACGTGTGTAAGTCAAGTTTTTCTAGGCTTTTATATAGGGAACTTTAAAACGCGAAAGTCTTAACTCTTACGGGTTAAGAAGAAGAACTTTTCGCAAGTTCCTATAATTGATCCTAGAAAGTCGTTTATCAAGGGAACTTTAAAATGCAAATTCTAAACTTGAAAAAGTTTAAGAGTTTGCAAGATCCTATAGATGACTTAAAAACCCAAAACTTTGATTTATTTGGCTAAGCATCCACGAGTCTCATTCCTTGAGATTTTAAATTGTGGAGAACGAGAGATGATAGAGTAAATTATAAGTTTGTATTCTTTCATGAATTTATGTGAGTTAATTATAAGCTTTTTCTCCCATCGCTTGCTAACAAATTTAATTGCAATAAGTAAGGTTGTACGATTTGAAAAGTTACTTAGCTTCTAGCACAAGATCGTTTAAAAGTTGCTCGGTATTAATTAAAGTTTATAGCCAAGGCGTAACTTATTGAAGCGGGATGCAAAGGTTGGCGAGTCCGAAAAGGCCCTACCAAGGCATGAGGGCTACATTTTGTTGCTAAAGATCCAAAGTGATGTGAAGAATCATTTATCAAAAATCAATATGAAGGATCGAGACACACGACGAAAAGCAAAAACTCCCCTAAAGATCATGGAGAAGTCTATCCGAAAGGACCCTAGCAAGGTCTGAGGATAAATAGATCCAAGTCCTAAAAGGAGGCATATCGTTGTATATCAAAATCCAAAATAAAGATTGGAGAAAAATGAAGAAGTCGTGGTCCAAGTTTGAAGAATCTCTCAAAAACTTCAAGTGAAGAAATTCCTATTATGAAGAGAAGACCATTATTTCAAGAACGTCTCTCAAGATTCGAAGTATGAATTCACTGCCAAATATCGGTCCGAGAAAGGTCTCAAATCGTGAAGCGAGTTATGCCAAGATATGAACTTTATGAGGTTTCGAGAAGCAGTTTTAAAAGATTTTATCCTTTAGCTAACTATTGATTATATCGTCCTTCTTTATTTTCAGCCTTAATAAATTATCTAGATAAGTCAGCAATGCATCCTCGTGATCATTCAAGACAACAATAAAATATAAGAGATACACCTAGGAATAAGGGAGTCTAAGTGAATAATTGAGCCACATGAGTGCGTGTTAGCTTACTAACTTATAATAACAATGATCTCGTTTTTAAGCTTAGTATGGGGAACGTGAAACTTGAGGGTGATAAACATTCATGACAACCAAAGTAATAAGTGTGAAAACACTTATCCTTTTACCACTTATTTCCAATAATAACAAGACCAAAACGTGTATTTTATGTCGTAAAAGTCGAGATTATGCATGGTTTGTGTTTTAGGACCAAAAGTTGCAAAAGGAAGAAAACATGGGCTATCACGGGCTTTTATCGAAGAAAAAGACTAAAGACGAAGTCGAAAGATCGAGAATGCAAAAAGAACGGAAGTCCAAGGCCAATTCTGAAGATTTATCAAAGAAAAAGTCTAAAGACGGAAGTTTAATGAAGTCGAAGAACTCAAGTCTAATTATAGAAGAAAATATTAAGACAAGTTCAACTTATATCGACAAATCCCGAGACGACGTTGAGAAAGACAAAGAAATTAAATCGAGTCGAGACTAGAAGAAAGAAAGAAGATAGCTTAAGCATGTAATCTCCCCACCTCCCTATAAATACCCTCCTAATATGTCATTAGTAGGGTTTTAGGTGGTTAGTTTTTTAGAGTTGTAGTTAAATTTTAGTTTTGTTAAGTGTGTTTTAAATTTCCTTCTCTCTAGTTTTTCAAGCTTATTAATCTTTACCTTAATCTTGTAATCTTTGGATATTAATCTTTAATCAATCAAGTTTATTTTCTTAATTCTCATTCTACCTTTCTTAATCTCTTTCTTAATCTTGATAATCATGTAGCTTATTGTAATTTTGTTAATGGTTTGATTGTGTAGCTTATTTGATTGTGCTTATTAAATTGGTGATCTTAAAAAGTTTTTAATAAAGTGCTTATTTTTCTTAATCTTAATGCTTAATGGTTTTTAGATTAAGTTAATTTTGATAAGTTTAATATCTTGATAAAAAGTTCATTTTAAATATTTAGATTATTTAGTGTTTTAATAAGTTTTTAAATTCTAGCTTATTCGCCTTTTTCTAAAATCTTTTTGGTATAAGTTTTGGTATGTGCTTATTTTTGGATTTGCTTATTTGCTCAGTTTGTGTATTCCAGGTTTTATTAAAACCCCTTTATTCCGAGTATAGTAACAATCCCTTTTATTCCGGATAAGGATCTTTAATCCCTTATTCCGGATAAGCCACGTTCCTCAGTTATTCCGATTATAGCTCCGTTCCCAGATTCCGGATAAGCCTTAGATCCCTCTTATTCCAGATAGTGATCAGAACTTCACTCCGAATAGTGGTGATTTCTTTTATTCCGGATAGTCATTTATTCCGGATAAGAATTTGATTTCACTTATTCCGGATTTAGCATTAGAAGATTATTTCGGATAAACAGCTCTCCTCGGTCATTCCGAATAGTTGGTACTTCAGATTATTCCGGATAGTGGTATTTTGAGTTATTCCGGATAAGAATTCGTAAAACATTCCGGATAAGCACAAGAACTTCATTCCGGATAAGTTGCAGCTCTAGAATTCCGGATAGTATTCCGGATAACCTTCACTTTTTCATTCCGGATAAGTATTCCGGATAACACCTACTTGCCGATTCCGAATAGCAGCCTTCTCAGTCATTTTTCCGGATAAGTAGAAGAAGATTATTCCGGATAAGCTTCCCAACTTATTCCGGATAAGCCTCCTGTCTTCAATCCGGATAAGGTTCTGTACTTTCAGTTTTTGAATTTTTATTTTTCCCGCCTTTTTACTTAGAATTATTCTAAATTGTCTTGTTTTAGTTTAAATCTTTAAAGGTTACATTTTTATAAGTTTTAATCATTTACTTTTCAATTTTTAAAGTCTTCAATTTTAGTTTTAAATTTTCAAGCTTTCATCTTTACTTATTTACTCAACGACATTTTCGTCTTTAGCTTAAAATAGATAATAAAACCCTTTTATTTTCTACCAAGAACAATTGAGTCGCACTTTTTACTAGTAATCAATTCGAAAAGACTTGGAACAACGAACTTTCATACGAGGCAAACCCTTGTATTAAATGGCGCCGCTGCCGGCTCTTTACGTTAAGATTAACAGTTTTAAGTGAGAGACGCGTTGGATTTTGGGATCCGTTCATTTTTTAACGTTATTTTCCTTGCTTTAAATTTTTTTTTTAAAAAAAATTCCATAAAAATTAAAAATTTCTCAAAAATACAAAAAACTTAAAAAACATAAAAAACCAAAAATATTTTTGTCTATTTTTATTTTCCTTTTGTAGGTGTGCATGAGTACTCGTGCTCATAAGAAGAAAGTAGCTCAAGCCGAAGTCATTACTCCACCTATTGTCACCATGGACAATCAACCAATGCTCGAGCTTTTGCAATCGCACGTAGAAGGCAACACCGATGCTATTGTCATACCCGAGATTGGAGCCAACAATTTTGAACTAAAATCAGGCTTTATTCAAATGGTCTCTGCTCAACCTTTCTTGGGGCGTTCGCTTGATGATCCTCATGACCATATAAAAAGGTTCCTTCAACTCAATAATACGGTCAAATATAATGGGGTTTCACAAGAGGTGATTCGCTTGCAACTTTTTCCTTTCTCCTTAGAGGGACAAGCCCGTAATTGGCTTGATAAAGAACCGCCACAAAGTATTCTTACGTGGACGGATTTAGAGACCAAATTCATCAATTGCTTTTTCCCACCCTCACGTACTACCGCTTTGCGGAATGAAATCATTACATTTGAACAAAAGTACGGTGAGACATTTAGTGAATCTTGGGACCGTTTTAAGGAACTTTTAAGAAAGTGTCCACAACATGGTTTCACAAAAGTACATCAAATTAATACTTTTTACAATGGTTTAAGCATGAATGACCAAGATTCACTAAATAGTGCTTCGGGGGGTAATATTTTGGTTAAGTCTTCTAATGCCGCTTGGGACATTATTGAGAATAAGTCTATAGTGCAAACCAAGATTGTTCGGACTAATGTGGCTAGTGCTAGCACTAATGAGAGCGACAAGAGAATTGATAAGCTTACTTCGCTTGTTGAATCACTTGCTCTCCAAACCGCTAACAACACCAAAGCTATCAATACCCAAGTTAATGCTATGAGTCAATCATGTGAAATATGCGGGGGATCTCACTCATACAAAGATTGTCCTTCGACTCATGACAATCCGGAAAATGTGTATGCCGCCAACTGTAACTTTTCTACGGGAAGCTATCAAGCACGATCTCAAGGTGACCGCAATTTGCTCAGCTATCGCTCAAACAACTTTCTTTCACCACCCGGTTTTCCACCTCAAAACCCAAACAACCTAAATCGCAACAATCAAAACCAACCAGGAGCTCCAAATCAATATCAAAACCAAAGAAACCCATATCCACCTCAAAGAAACAACCAAGTTTACCAACAACCCGCTTATCAACCACCTGCCTACCATGCTCCTCCTCCCAACCAACCCACCGCATTACATCAAGACGTTGAAACTTACATGAGGACTAATGATGCGATAGTGCAGAATCTTCAGCGGGAAATGGCCAACAAGAAAGCAGATATGGTGAAACAAGGGAATGATCTTCGAGCCGATATGTGAGACACTTTGGAAAGTCAAACGAATGACTTAAGGAACATGATGGCTAGTTTATTCCCAAGTAATCAAGCCTCTGGTTCGGGTTCTCTTCCGAGTAACACCATTGCTAATCCAAGAGGGGAGATGAAAGAAATCACCACTCGTAGTGGAAAAGGTTTAAAGGAACCCGAGCTTCCTACACCTACACCGGTGATTGTGACAAAGGAAAACGAGTCTCCTTCTCCAATTCCTCCACCTTCTATTTCTCCAACACCTCCAACTTCTACTTCTCCAATTCCACCACCTTCTACTTCCACCCCTCCACCACCCAAGGATGTGAGTGAGAATTCCATTCCAAAGCCTTCATCTCAACCCAATATACCTTATCCCTCAAGGTTGAGGAAAGAGAAATTGAAGAACAAGGATGATATTCAGGTTTCTAACTTTCTTAAAATTTTTAAACAACTGAATTTCAATATCTCCTTTGCTGAGGCTCTCGCTCACATGCCCAAGTATGCTAAAATGTTTAAAGATCTTCTCAGTGATAAGGAGAAACTTCTCGATATTTCTCAGACCCAACTTAATGAGAATTGCTCTGCAGTGCTCTTAAGGAAATTACCCACCAAACTTGGTGATCCGAGTCGTTTTCTCATTCCTTGCAACTTCCCCGGGGTAGAGAATTATATGGCCCTAGTCGATCTAGGTGCTAGTAAAAACTTAATGCCATTAAGTGTTTGGAAACAATTATCTCTACCCGAGCTAGTCCCCACACGAATGACATTGGAATTAGCCAACCGTATGGTTGCTTATCCGGTGGGGATAGCCGAAGATGTCTTCGTCGGTGTCGACAAATTCACCTTTCCGGCGGATTTTGTTGTCGTTGACTACGTGATGGATCCCCGTGTTCCATTAATCGTTGGACTTCCATTCCTGAGGATCGGTTGCACTCTCATTGATGTAGCCGCGGGCGAATTAACCATGAGAGTTGGTGACGATAAAATTGTCTTCAACATGGGTAAACTTTCTAAGCAGCCTTCTGAAAACGAAAATGTTAATTTCATTGACGTTCTTGATGAGGCTTATGAAGAACATTTCAAAGACGCTTGTAAAAGTGGTTCTTCTTCTCTTCCCATTGTTGAGACCGTTGCCTCTATTGCTCCATCACTAACTCCATTTGGAGAAAATGATTTCATCTTGAAAGAATTTGAAGCAACTTTGGGAGATGTGGACTTAAAATATGACGATTCTCCTTCTAATTGGGATAAAGACATTCGTACCATTGAGAAACTTCTAAATGAGGACCATATTTCTCCACCATCTCCTAAGGATATCTCTATCGATGAACCGACTTTGACTACGCCTTCCATCGAAAATCCTCCGGATTTAGAGCTTAAGGACCTACCGTCTCATCTCGAGTACGTTTTCCTTGAAGACAACAAGAAGTCACCCATCATCATCGCAAAGGACTTGAAAGAGGAAGAAAAATATCGACTTATCGCCGTGCTGAAGAAACATAAGAAATCGATTGCGTGGAAAATCTTCGATATTCGTGGAATTGATCCTCACTTTTGCACACATAAAATTCTCATGGAGGACGACTTTAAACCCACTATTCAAAGCCAAAGAAGGGTGAATCCCAAGATCCATGACGTTATCAAAAAAGAGGTTATCAAACTTCTTGATGCGGGAATGATCTACCCTATCTCGGATTCACCGTGGGTTAGTCCCGTCCATTGTGTGCCTAAGAAAGGCGGAATCACCGTTGTGCCCAATGAAAACAACGAGTTGATTCCTACTCGTCTCGTTACATGGTGGAGAGTTTTTATAGACTATCGCAAACTCAATGATGCTACGAGAAAGGATCATTTTCCCCTTCCTTTCATGGACCAAATGCTTGAACGTCTTGCGGGTAATGACTATTACTGCTTCTTAGACGGTTTCTCTGGGTATTTACAAATTCCAATCTATCCCAAAGACCAAGAGAAAACCACATTCACTTGTCCTTATGGAACATTTTCTTACAAAAGAATGCCTTTCGGCTTATGCAATGCTCCTGGGACTTTCCAAAGGTGTATGATGGCTATCTTCCATGACATGGTTGAAGAAACTATGGAAGTCTTCATGGATGATTTCTCGGTCTATGGTGATTCCTTCTCTACTTTCCTTGCCAATTTGGAACGCATGCTTAAGCGGTGTGAAGACACTAGCCTTGTTCTAAATTGGGAAAAATGCCATTTCATGGTAAAAGAAGGCATTGTGCTTGGACATAAAATTTCAAAAGCCGGTCTTGAAGTGGACCGTGCTAAAGTGGATGTCATAGCCAAATTAACTCCACCTTCAACCGTGAAGGATGTGAGAAGTTTCCTTGGTCATGTGGGCTTCTATCGTCGATTCATTGAAGATTTTTCTAAATTCGCTCGCCCGATGACCCACCTCTTGGAAAAAGATACTCCTTTTATGTTTTCTAAAGAGTGTCTTGAATCCTTCAATCTTCCAACCAATCCATTACGCTAGCAAGACAATGACGGGGGCCCAATTGCATTATACCACTACCAAAAAAGAGCTTTTAGCTGTAGTGTATGCTATTGAGAAGTTCTGCCCCTATCTTGTCCTTTCTACCACCATCGTGTATACCGAACATTCCGCGTTGAAGTACTTGTTGACTAAGCAAGATTCTAAGCCAAGACTTCTTCGTTGGGTTTTTCTACTTCAAGAATTCAACATTGAAATTCGTGAGAAGAAAGGAGCCGAAAACCTAGGCACGGATCATCTAAGTACACTTGAGGATCCTTATCAAGGGGATCATCCGAATCAAGAGATCAATGACTCTTTTCCCCTTGAAGCCTTAATGTCTATCAATTCCAATCTTGATGAAACCCCGTGGTTTGCGGATATTGCAAACTACTTAGCGAGTGGAATTCTCAAGGAAGGGTTAACGTCCCAACAAAAGAAAAAGTTCTTTAAAGACATTGAACATTATTTTTGGGACGACCCTTACCTTTTCAAACAATGTGCTGATCTGATCATTCGTTGATGTGTTGATGGGCCGGTAGCTTTACAAATCCTTGATGCTTGCCATAAAGGACCCACCGGTGGTCACTTTGGTCCCAATTACACCGCGAAGAAAGTATTCGACTCTGGATTTTATTGGCCCACCATTTATCATGCCGCTCATGAAATGGTTAAACATTGTGATGCTTGCCAAAGACAAGGCAAGATCACACATAAAGATGAGATGCCTTAAAATTTCATACAAGAATGTGAAATCTTTGATGTATGGGGCATCGACTTTATGGGGCCATTTCCATCACCTAATGGGAACTAGTACATCCTCGTAGTCGTTGACTGTGTTTCTAAATGGGTTGAAGCTAAGGCTCTCCCTACGAACGATGCGAGGGTGGTTGTGAACTTTTTGAAGAACTTTTTGCTTGATTCAGTGTTCCTCGTGCTATTATCAGTGACCGCGGGACTCATTTTTGCAATGATCAATTCACAAGAGTCATGGCTAAGTACGGTGTCAATCACCGTATTTCCACCGCTTATCAACCCCAAACTAACGGGCAAGCCGAGATATCTAACCACGGATTGAAGCGAATTCTGGAACGTACTGTGGGAGAGCATCGTGCCTCTTGGGCCGATAAATTAGATGATGCTTTGTGGGTTTCCGTACCACTTATAAGACCCCGATTGGTTGTACACCTTATCGTCTTGTGTACAGGAAAGCATGCCACCTCCCTATCGAGCTAGAACATAAGGCATACTGGGCCTTAAAGTGGGCTAACTTCGACATCAACAAAGTCGGCGATCTTCGGAAGATTCAACTCAATGAGCTAAATGAAGTAAGGAATGAAGCTTATGAGAACTCGTTGATCTACAAGGAGAAGACCAAGATCATCCATGATGCTAGGATTAAGAACCGAGAGTTCCATGTTGGTGATCAAGTCTTACTTTTTAACTCTCGGTTGAAGATCTTCTCGGGAAAGCTGAAGAGCCGCTGGTCTGGTCCATTCACCATTGCCAAAGTCTTCCCATATGGCACCATTGAGCTTTCTCATCCAAATGGGCCCAATTTTAAGGTGAATGGATGATAGGTGTGTAAACACCCATCCTTTTTACCACTTAATTACAATAATAACCGAGCCAAAACGTGTATTTTATGTCATTTATGTCGGAATTATGCGTGGTTTGTGTTTTTGTTATGATTTAGGACGAAATTGTGAAAAGGGGAGAAAACACGGGCATTTACGGGCTTTTATAAAAAAAAGACGAAAGACGAAGTCAAGAAGTCAAGAGTGCGAAAAGAACGGAATTCCAAGACCAATTCTGAAGATTTATCAAAGAAAAAGTCAAAAGACGGAAGTTTACTAAAGTCGAAGAACTCGAGTCTTATTTATGAAGAACATTCAAGACGAGTTTAAAGAAATCCCAAGACAAAGTCCAAGTATTAAGAAGATTTAAGAAGATTAAAGAAGCTTAAGGACTTGATCATGCAATTAAGAAGAAATGAAGGAGGGGAGGAAGCTTCCTAAGCACTCATTAATCCTCCCCTATAAATAGTCATTAAGATTAATCATTTCATTTTGTTGGATAGTTTGACACACTATTTCTTCCATTTATTTATCTTGCACCTTTAAATTCATGTCCATTTAATTACTTGTCAAATTTAAATACCTTGTCTTGCACCCTAAATACATTTAATTTCAAGTAAGTTCTCTTTTAATTCTTGTCAATCTTTACTTTTTCTTTTTAATCTCTTATCTACCTTTCTTTATTTGATCTTAATCTTGATGCTTTATTGTTTATGTTCATGTTCTTGATTTTTATTGATTTATTTTAGTGGGTTTTGATTATTTTGATTAGTTTTGTTAGTTTGATTGTTTTGGATTGATTGTTTATGATTAATAGATGTTTATTGATTAGTTAGATTTAATCTTGTGGTTAATTTAGCTTAATTTTTATCTAGATCGTATCTTCTTCTGTTTCCTTGTTCTTCGCTGTTCATCTGTATTCCCAGGTATATTCCGAATCAACAGCAAGTTCCGGATCAAGGGTTTGTGTTGATTATTCCGAATAAAAGGTGTTCATCCGGAATATTGAACGTTCTGGATCAGAAGAGTTCATTCGGAATATTTTATTATTCCGGATCAAACGATTCATCCGGAATATTAGACATTCCGGATAAGCCATTTATTCCGGATCAATCTCACATTCTGGATCAACAGAATATTCCGGATCAAGGGAATATTCCGGATCAACCTCTCATTCCGAATCAAATTATATTCCGGATCAACATGTTCATCCGGAATAATTTATTATTCCGGATCAAGGAGTTTATTCGGAATATTGAGACATTCCGGATCAAGGGTTCTATTCGGAATATTATTCCGGATCAAGAAATATTCCAGATCAAGGGCAACATTCCGGATCAAGACCATTATTCCGAATAAAGAAGTTTATTCAGGATAGGTGACATATTCCGAGTAAGCAATTTATTCCGGATCAAAGTTTTGGGTAAATATTCCGAGTGAAGAAGAACATTCCGAACGAAGGCGACATTCCGGATGAATGTTTATTCCGAATGAGGTTTATTCCGGATGAGATAATTTTCAGGTTCTTTTAAGTTTCTGTTTTTAAATTTTCTATTTTTAATTTCAAGCTTTATTTTTCCCGCCTTTTTCTTTAGTCGCACTTTAAGTTTACTTGCCTTAGATTTATTTTCAGTCTTGCCTTAGTTTAAGTTTTAGTTGCGTTTTAAGTTTGCCTTAGTTAGATTTAAGTTTTCGTTATTTACATTAATTGCCTTTTAATTTTTGTCACGCTTTTAAATACTCGCACTTTATTTTAAATTAGTCTTAGATTTACTTTAACGTCATTTACTTTAATTGTTTTGCACATTTATTTTAAAAAACAATCAAAAATATTTGTTTCACCAAAAACAATAGAGTCATACTTTGAACTGGAAATCAATTCGTTAAGATACCGAGAACTTGAACTTTAATTTTTATACGGGCAAAAAGCCCCAATTATCAAATGGCGCCGCTGCCGGCTCTTTTCGTAAAGATTAACGGTTTTCTGTGAGAGACGCGTTGTTTTTTTGGGATCCGTTCACTTGTGAGCGTTATTTTCTTGCTTAAAAAATTCAAAAAACCATAAAAATTAAAAATTGTTAAAAAATCCATAAAAGTTAAAAATTTCAAAAATCCAAAAAGATTTTATTTTTATTGTGTATATATATTGTCTTTGTGTTTGGTATTGTTTTCTTTTGTCTTTGTAGGTGTATGCGTACTAGATCTTCTAATTATCAAGAGCCCGAGACTTGAGAAGATTTAAGTATGGCAGGTGTTAACAACAACAATAATCCACCGCACCTCAACAATAACAACAATGTTCTTCCATAGCCCGATCTTCGGACAATGGAGGAGCTTTGTCAACCTACCATGTTTGGACGAGGAGGACCGATTGCGCCGATGCAAATCACGGCTCCGGAGTTTTCGTTGAAGCACCACATGATTCAGCAAGTGCAAACTAATCCATTCGCCGGAATGCCTGATGATGATGCCAACAAACACCTCGACAAGTTCATTACAATCACCCAAAGCATGAAGTTGCCCGGTGCCACAATGGATGTTCTCCGCCTACAACTCTTCCCACATACTTTATCACACCACGCCGAGAAATGGTTTGATCGTCTCCCGAAGAATTCTATTCATACTTGGGATGACATGACTCAACGCTTTTTGTCGCGCTACTTTCCACCATCCATGGTCACGAGCCTTCGCAATCAAATCAGCGGTTTCATGCAAGATCTTGATGAATATCTTTTTGATGCTTGGGAAAGATATAATGTCTTGATCGATAGATGTCCAAACCACAAAATGCTCCCTATGACCTTAATAGATACTTTCTACAACGGATTGACTTTTCGTGATCGTGAGACGATTAATGCTGCCGCCGGTGGCACATTTATGAAAAGGAGACCCGAGGAGTGTAGAGAGCTTATCGAAAACATGACTACTCACCACAAAAACTGGGATTCCTCCGCTTCTTCAAGGAACAACCCGAGAGTCAATGTTTCTTCCACTTCAGCAAGCCCCGACATGACCGAATTCACCTGCATGATGACTGAAATGAACAAAAATATCTTGCTTCTCGCTACAAACCAACAACATCAAGTTAAAGCGGTTGCACCTTCTTGTGAAACATGCGGTGGTCCACACTCATACACTGATTGTCCTTGATGTGTCGTGATGTGTATAGTGATAATTTGGATACGTTATAGGGTAAATTAGAAAATTACCTTTAGGAAAAAGTAATAGACTAATAATACCAATGACGAATTCAATTAAACACGTGAGTGAGTCGACTTCGTTGTACACGAAGATCTTATGAATTTGAGACGTTTTGCTTTGATTTGGACAATCGATTTGAATTGGTTTTCGGTTTTTAAACTACAATTAAAATCTACAAATTTTAAACTATTTAGTTTTAACCTAAAGTGCATGAATCGTAAACCCCGCTATTTAAAAATCTACAATTAATTAATTACTTAAAAATTAACACTATTTAAAAATTAATCTATTTAAAAATCTTTAAAAGTAAATCTACTTAATAAAAAAAACTTTTAAACTAATTTACTTTTAAAACTAACAAACTATATTAAAAATTCACTTAGAACAAATTTATTTAAAAACTATTTTTATATAAAACTAAAATTATAAAAATTAAACTAATTAGTCTATAAAAAACATTTTTTTTACTTATCTTTTATTTTATTTTCTTTTATTTTTTTATTTTTAAACTACTTATTTTTTAGAATTTACTATAATAAAAAAAATTAAAAGTTATATATAAAATAAAGATTTAAATTCTTTTGGATACTAAAGTTTTCTAGGATACAAGGGGACTCATCCCCACCATCCATCTCTATCTCATCAAAAGGCTGAGATTAGATCTACAATTTACACTAAAAGGGTATTTTCGTCATTTCACTCGCTCACTATATAAGCCTTTTTCTCTTTTTTTCCTCATAAACACACACACATCGTCTTTTTGTTTCTCTCTCTTCCCCCGATCTAGTTTATCTCTCTATAATAGATAGATCGAAGCATATAATCATGAATCCCGCACGAACATCATCATGAATCAATCATGAATCGGTTAATTCGATCAATTAATCAACACAAATTCATGACCACATACAAATTCATCATCAGGTTTGTATAAAATCTCTCCTTATTTTTAAGTTATTTGATTTTGAATAAGCTTATTAGTTCTTTATCATTTTAATTATAAGATTTTAATTAGCTTATTTTGAACGAATTATTAAGATTGATTGTTCTTACTTATAAGCTAATTTCTTAGGTGATTTATGTAAATAAGCTTATTTGTTATGAATGAGATTTTTAATTAGATGAGAGTTACAAATAAACTTGTAAATTAGATGATTTGGATTTATTGTGTTGAATTATAAGCTAGCTTATTAGCTTTTCTTAAAGACTTATCAGATTATTTGAATAAGAGAGTTATGCATAAGCTTATATTTTTGTGAATAAGCTGTATTAGTAGGAGTTTTATTTTGCTGATGTTGGCTAGATTAAGGTTGGTGTATCATATATGTTACCTCATATTATCATATATGATAAATATATTATATATGATGTATGATCGGTATATCATATATGATACATGAGGTATCATATATGATGTATCTAACAAACCAGAAGAAAAAAAACTAGATTTTTTGACTAATTTACATTGAATATCATTAAGCTCTTCAAACGTGCCTTCTATGATATTGTACATGACTTTTACACTTTTATTGTATTGTATATAGCTTTACCCCAAAACTCTTTTCCGTTTTATACAAATGCAGATCTTGCGAACAAAACAACGAGAAGAGAGAGATGTTGCAATGGTTAGAGCAAAGTTGATAGGGTACTTATCATAACAATCGGACGTGCACGAGTATGAAGAAGAATTGCTTGAAGAAGAAGAAGAGTAGTTTCAATAATAAGAATATTTTTGGTGTTAATCATGAATTTATAGGCAAATACATTTTGTATAAATGGTATCATATATGATATCAGAGGTATATCATATATGAATTTATATTAGGTTACGTTCTGTTTGAATTATCATATATGATTCTGTTCAAAAGTATATTTATTAATGTCATGAACAAGTGTTTAATTATTAATTGTACATACTCTTTGTTGTAATCATGAATTCATCAAATTCTTTGTTTAATATATCCAAGTTTTTCTTGAGTATCATATATGATAGTGCATTATCATATACTCCGTATGACTTAATTTATCAAAACCATCATGACATAATACCAAGAAAGTTAAATCATATTAACAAGATGTTGTACGAGATACCGATTGATTACAAAATCGTTCATATACTTCAAAACTCCATTAGGAGATTACAAGGAAAAAACAAACAATAAACGTAAAAGAAAAATTCATGAGCTTCTTCATTAAGCTTCTTGGCCTTTTGGATGCTTGTAAGTTCAACACGCCTTGTAAACAGCCTTCTCTACACAAAAAAGAAGGTTTAATTCAAGTTTCAAACACATAATGATATATGATATATTTGATCATATATGATATTTAGCTTATATCATATATGATATAACATATCATATATGATACTTCGTTAGCAAGTCATACTAAATATGTTCAGCCAGATTAATCCATAAAAAAAAGAGTTAATTCAATTTTCAACCACATAATCATATATGATATATTTCATCATATATGATATTTTAGCTTATATCATATATGATATAGTATATCATATATGATACTTCACAAACAGGTTACACTAAATATGTTCAGCGAGATTAAGCTATAAAACCTTATAATTCATGAAAATAAGCTAATAAGTTAGCTTATAATTCATCATAATAAAGCTGATGATAATCTATAAGCTTATTCACATTAATCATCAAGTTACCTTATCATTCGACATGTCAAATTCACCTAATTTATCAAATAAGCTATAAAAAATAAGATGAATTATAAGCTTATTCACATCGAATAAGCTAAAAAAAGGTGAATCAAAACAGATCGAATGAACTTTACCTTATTTATGAACGGAATGATCGATTTACGATTGTGATGATTGATGAATTTGATGTTTGTGATGATAGATTAAGACCTGAATATGTGTACATGTATGTGTTTTTGTGTGGGTTTTAGAGAGAAGAAGAAAAAAGAAAACATCGATCCAGATCTGGGATGTGATGTGGAAGTGGGAGGGGTGTTAGGTGGGAGGGATAAAATGACGAAACTACCCCTCCGCTTTTTTTTTGTTTTTAATCTGGGCTGTTGGATGAGATGAGATGGACAGCTTAGATCAGTCCCCTTGTATCCAATGAATACAAGGTATGCAAAATAACCGGACTCTTAAATAAATCGTAACTTAAATAAACTAACTCAACAAATACTGCCAGTTAAAAAAAAGACACTATATTAATGCAATTACAGGAAGTAAAATCAAAAGAGCCTTGAGCTCAAGTGGTAACACGCTGGACCTTCAACCAAATGGTCTCGAGTTCGAACCCCATTAGAGACATTATTTTTGTAATTTAATTACTTTTAGACAGATTAAGATGAAATGTCTCAGGAGAGACTATTATGAGCTTATTTGCAATAAGCTGTGAGGACACAACTTTTGAGCTTATCAGATCAGTTGGATCTGATAAGCTGAAAGTAAGAACAATATAATCAGTAGAACAGATAAGGAGTAAACTACCAAATATATAACAGTTAATCAGAAAGTTCAGGCAGTAATATAAATCCTAACAACTTATCCAAATTGCATATAAGAACAGATAAAAAAAATCAGGAATCAAACAAGCTAAAATTAGCTGAATAAAACTAAGATCAGAATTCAACTAATACAACAACAAAACACAAGAAAAATAGCATTAAACATCAAAACTCAATCTAAAATCAATTTTAAATCGTTTAATCAGACTATAATTTTGTTAACCAAAAACAATCTAAAAGCAGATGACATATAAATCTTCAATTACTAATACTCATATCATTCTAAAACTGAATAGAAAACCCAACAGAAACTCTACAACCTAGATTAGTCTAACTCTAAATCAATAACAGTAAACTTAACATACAAAATATTAATCAGTAATATATCTCTCTTCAAATAAAAGAGAACAAAGATTATCCAAACACACTACTTAACCCATTGATATGTTCAGTCAACTCTAATATCACGTAACAGTCATTTCACAGCATATAAATCAATCTTATAAAAATATAAAACTTAAACAGTAGCAATCTCATAACATTCAACTATAAAATCAATAAACATCAAGCAGTATGCATACGTTTAAACCAATCAATCATCTAAAACAAATTATCAATAAAACAAAATTTATTCTATAAAACATATAAACTAAAAGAAGATGAGCACCTTTTTGAAGATAACCTCTGAGACGTAGACCTGCGCTGAGCAGTCTAAGAACCGTAACTAACACCACCATAAATCACCATCAATCATTCCATCATCATCAAACGAACATGTTTTTTTTAGACTTTTCCAGTGGGGAAAAGATTTATCCAAACTTTAACTTTAAACATTAACTATAAACTATTAATTAGCTTATAATTAACATCTCACTATTACCCTTGTGAAACAGTTTAAACAGTAAGCAGTAAAAGAAGAATAGACGCGATTTAAAATCAAATAAACTTGTCTTTCATTAATTTCAGAAATAATACAAGATTTAATAAAAGAAATACAACATTTTACCTAAAACTATTTCTACAGAGTAACACTAAAAGTAAAGAAAAGATAGAAAATACAAGTAAATGGGTGGGTTTTTATAGCCATCCCAGGCTGCTGATGTGAGGATATTCGGATCTTCTTAGAGTATATTCCCTTCTGATTTTAGCCCTTGATCTTCATTCTCTCTCATCTTTCTTTGATCGGATGGTGAATATAGCACAACTAGCACACGGATTGCCAACGTGGCATCCGTGTGTGCTAGTTGTGCTTCTTTGAAGCCATTTGATTGGTTGGATAAGAAGAATGAGCTGTTGCTTCAAATGAGAATCGGCCACGTATCATCCCCTCTCCATGCTTTCTCTTCCTTAAAGGTTGGGGGTTTAATTACCCTTTTTGTGAATTAATTGAATATATCAAAAGCCCCAAATAACTCATGATTTATTTTGATCTAGGGTTTGTAACAGTAATTTTTATCACTGGTTATTTTTATGTTTGGGAGATGGGGAAGAAAGAAGACATTGATTGTATCAAAGAGAATTGTTTATTGTGAGTGGGTGAGAAAAATAAAGTGAATGGGACGGTTGGTAATTATTTGTGGTGAGAAAACACGTTTTATATAAAACGTGTGAAGTGGGAAGTTTTTATTTATTGTATGAGTAAGTAACGTTTATATAAACTTTTTATCAAACTCTAGGCCCATCAGCTTATTCATTTCGTTCCATTCCAGGTTTTGGGCTTGGGCCCAATATAATTGTTTCCATCCGAATAAAATTCCCACTTTGGCCTATTGGATTTCCAGCCAACAAATAACATAAACTTGAATCATAAATGGGCTTTTGAGCCTATTTTCCCCATTGTGGGACCCACTTAGCCCATTAGCTCAATAAAAGATATAATCCTCTAAAGTCGAGCTTGATTTTGGCTTCTTTGATCTTTATCTTCATTCTCGTGTCGATTTTTGTCGGTTTTCGCGAACTTGGTACCTACACACATGAAAACAAGAAACAAGCATATCCAAGGCATATTTGATACATTATGTGCAATATTTCATTGTTATTTGATACAAATGATATGAGTAAATACACTCATATCAAATTCCCCCATGCTAAGCAATTGCCGTGTCCTCACGCAATGATAAAATAAAACTATAGCTACACCATTATTCAACTTATGACACTTTATTTTGTAAAGACATAATGTATTGCTTTCATTATTGAAGAATAACTTTAAGGATCATAAAACTCAAATAGATTCATCGTCCTCGACTTTTAACTTTTCCATGCCAAGTGCAAAAACAAGATCATTGTTATTATAAGTTGGTAGACTAACACGAACTCATGTGGGCTAATTACTCACTTAGACTCCCTTATTCCTAAGTGTATCTCTTATATTTTATTGTTGTCTTGAATGATCACAAGGATACATTGTTGACTTATTTCGATAATTTATTAGGCCGAAAATAAAGTGAACGATTTAATCAATAGTTAGCTAAAGGACAAAATCTTTTAAAACTGCTTCTCGGGACTTCATAAAGTTCATATCTTGGCATAACTTGCTTCGCGATTTGAGACCTTTCTCGGACCGATATTTGGCAGCGACTTAATACTTCAAACCTTGAGAGACGTTCATGAAATAATGGTCTTCTCTTCATATAGGAATTTCTTCACTTGAAGTTTTGAGAGATTCATACTTGGACCACGACTTCTTCATTTTTCTCCAATCTTTATTTGGGATTTTGATATACAACGATCCGCCTCCTTTTTGGACTTGGCTTCATTTATCCTCATACCTTATTATGGTCTTTTTGGATAGACTTCTCCATGACTTTTGGGGAGTATTTTGCTTTTCGTCGTGTGTCTCGATCCTTCATATTGATTTTTGATAAATGAATCTTCACATCACTTGAGATCTTTAGCAATAAAACATAGCCCTCATGTCTTGTTAGGACCTTTTCGGACTCGCCAATCTTCGCATCCCGCTTCAATAAGTTATGCCTTGGCTATGAACTCTAATCCGTACCGAGCAACTTTTAAATGATCTTGGGCTAGAAGCTAAGTAACTTTTCAAATCGTTCAACCTTATTTATTACAATTAAATTTATTAACAAGCGATGGGAGAATAGGCTTATAATTAACTCACATGAATTCCCGAAAGAATACCAAACTTATAATTGGCTCTATCATCTCTTGTTCTCCATATCGAAAAATTTCAAAAATGTGAAATCAATGGATACTTAGCCTATTAAATCAAAGTTCTGGGTTTTCAAGTCATCTATAGGATCTTGCATCTTCTTATACTTTTGCAAGTTTTAGAATTTGCGTTTTAAAGTTCCCTCGATAGACGACTTTCTAGGATCAATTATAGGATCTTGTGAAAAGTTCTTGTTCTTAACTCGTATGAATTAAGACTTTCGCGTTTTAAAGCTCCCTATATAATAGCCTAGCAAAACTTAATTCAAATACGTTAAGGAAAAGCTAAGGTTAAAAACCGAGTCGAGTCAAAAAACTATTCTTATTGAAAGCCTACATTCGTGTCAAAAACACTTATTTTATTTATTAAAACTTAAAAATAACACAAAAAATTTAAAATTTTATTGAAAAATGAGAAAAACAATACGTTTAGACACGACAAAAGCAATTGCAAGCGATTATATCGATTGACTCCCCCATGCTAAAACCAAACATTGTCCTCAATGTTTCTTAGCTCAAGAGTAACACCCCCTTGCTAAAACACGAAGAGTCTAATGCAAATTCCTAGCATGGAAAGAGCACGCAAATCTATAAGTCGTTTATTAATTATGCCTCAAGAAAAACGTTAGTCGATAAAAATCAAGGGAGAAAGTGTGCCCCTTTTTGGCATTCAAAGAATGAAAGATCAAGTGGACCGGCAAAAACAGAACACGAGAGTCTTCAAAAATTAGGGTCATACCTAAGATCACAACACAACAAATCACGAACACGAGCTTGAAAGATCAAGCCTTATCAAGGTTAGAAAATAGAAAGAAGATAGAATGTATGGGACTCCCCCACAAGGCACCTCGTTTTTGTTAACCGAGTCATGAGCTCGACTCGATCCCCGCATTCATTGGTCCTTAGGGAAAGTTTGAAGATCCGGGACAACCTCCATAGGTATGTCCCTTCCAAAGTAATGTTTCACACGATGACCATTCACCTTAAAGTTAGGCCCGTCTTTTTGAGCTAGCTCAACGGTGCCATAAGGGAAAACTTGTGCAATGGTGAATGGTCCGGACCAACGGGATTTAAGCTTGCCCGAGAAAATCTTAAGTCTAGAGTTGAATAAGAGGACTTGATCACCAACATTGAAAATGCGGTTTTTGATCTTAGAGTCATGAATCCTCTTAGTCTTCTCTTTATAGATCAAAGAATTTTCATAAGATTGATCCCTTAATTCACTTAGTTCATTTAATTGAACCTTGCGATGATCACCCGCGGTCCTCAAATCAAAGTTACAATGCTTAAGAGCCTAATACGCCTTATGTTCGAGTTCAATTGGCAAGTGGCATGCTTTTCCGTAGACCAACCTAAATGGTGTACAACCAATTGGCGTCTTGTGAGCCGTACGGAAAGCCCACAATGCATCGTCCAATTTATCCGACCATGAAGTGCGATTCTCTCTAATAGAACGCTCCAAAATCCTTTTAAGAGCTCGGTTTGAAACCTCCACTTGACCACTCGTTTGAGGGTGATAAGCCGTAGAAATTCGATGAGTGATACCATATTTCTTTAGAACTTTTGCAAACTGTTCATTACAAAAATGGGTCCCACGATCACTTATAATAGCCCGCGGAGTTCCAAACCTAGCAAAGAGTTGTTTCAAAAATTTCACCACAACTCGAGCATCATTCGTGGGCAAAGCCTTAGCTTCGACCCATTTAGACAAATAGTCCACGGCTACGAGAATGTATTTGTTTCCTTTCGAAGATGGAAACGGCCCCATAAAGTCGATTCCCCACATGTCAAAGATTTCACAAACTTGGATAATGTTTTGAGGCATTTCATCCCTTTGTGAGTTCTTTCCTTGACGTTGACAAGCATCACAAGTCTTGATCAAGTCTTGGGCATCACGATATATAGAAGGCCAAAAGAAGCCGGCATCAAAGACTTTCTTCGTGGTAGCGTTAGCACCATGATGTCCCCCGGTGGGTCCCTCATGACAAGATTTAAGGATATCTTGAGCTTCTTTGCCAAACACGCACCTACGAATCACTTGATCCGTGCACACACGAAACGAATAGGGGTCGTCCCAAAAGTAGTAGGAGATATCCTTGAAAAACTTTCGTTTTTGTTGGGACGACATACCCTTGATCACAAACTTCCCCGCATGGTAATTTGCGATGTCCGCAAACCATGGGGTACTATCATCACCACGAAAAGTAATCATACCAAGCGTCTCGAGAGGAAATGTTTCATTGATTTCCTTATTCTCTCGACCGCTTTGGTGAGGATTCTCAAGTCGAGATAAATGATCGGCCGCGAGATTCTCGGCTCCTTTCTTGTCTAGAATTTTGACATTAAATTCTTGAAGGAGGAGAATCCACCGGAGCAACCTCGGTTTAGCATCTTGTTTATTAAGAAGATATTTGATAGCCGAGTGGTCCGTATACAATATGGTTTGAGACAAGACGAGATATGGTCTAAACTTTTCAAAAGCATACACAACGGCAAGAAACTCTTTTTCCGTTGTAGTGTACTTTGTTTGAGCATCCGTCATAGTCTTACTTGCATAGTGTATAGGCAAGAAGTGTTTTAGCTTACGTTGCCCCAAAACTGCACCTACCTCATAATCACTAGCATCACACATAATTTCAAAAGGTAGACCCCAATCCGGGGCAACCAAGATTGGAGATTCGGTTAACTTCTTTTTAAGCATCTCAATGGCTTGAATACACTCATCCGAAAAGATGAAAGGAGTCTCTTTTTCCAAAAGATGGGTCATAGGCCGAGCTATCTTAGAGAAGTCTTGTATAAAACGACGATAGAAGCCGGCATGGCCGAGAAAACTCCTTACTCCCTTAACGGTGGTAGGTGGAGGCAATTTGGCAATCACGTCGATTTTAGCCCTATCAACCTCAATACCGGCCTTAGAGATCTTATGTCCTAACACAATTCCCTCTTTGCACATGAAGTGACATTTCTCATAATTAAGCACAAGATTTGTTTCCTCACAACGTTGCAACATTCTCTCAAGGTTAGAGAGACATGAAGAGAAAGATTCCCCAAAAACCGAAAAGTCATCCATGAAGACTTCCATGGTTTTCTCGATCATATCATGGAAAATGGCCATCATGCACCTTTGGAACGTCCCCGGAGCATTGCATAGTCCAAAAGGCATGCGACGATAAGCAAATGTTCCATAAGGACAAGTGAATGTGGTCTTTTCTTGATCACGAGGGTCAATGGGGATTTGGAAATAGCCGGAAAATCCATCCAAAAAGCAATAGAATTCATTCCCCGCTAGTCTCTCTAACATTTTATCCATAAAAGGTAATGGAACATGATCCTTCCTAGTGGCATCATTAAGTTTCCTATAATCAATACAAACACGCCAACCGGTCACAAGTCTAGTAGGAATCAATTCATTATCCTCATTAGTAACAACCGGCATTCCTCCTTTCTTTGGAACACAATGCACGGGGCTAACCCATGGACTATCCGAAATAGGTTAGATCATTCCGGCGTCTAGAAGTTTAGTGACTTCCTTTTTGATCACCTCATGAATCTTTGGATTGACCCTTCTTTGATTTTGGATAGCGGGTTTATAATCATCCTCCATTAGAATTTTATGAGTACAAAATTTGGGATCTATACCCTTAATGTCGGAGATTTTCCATGCAATGGCCCGTTTATGTTTCTTAAGCACTTTAATAAGCTCATCCTTTTCGTTTTCCTTTAATCCCTTAGCAATAATCATCGGTAACTTATCCGTTCCCTCAAGAAAAGCATACTCCAAATGAGTGGGTAATTCCTTAAGTTCTAATTCGAGTGCTTCCTCAATAGATGTTTTCACTTTAGTCTCATTTTCATTCACAACTTTTAGTTCCATAGGTGGTGATTCAAAAGGATCCAAATTCAACAATTTTTCAATCAACGCAATATCTCCCTCGGGATCAAAATTCTCAAAATCAAACTCACTAGGATCAAATGGTGTGCTAAGGTAATCATCAATTTCCTTCTCGATTTTTGAATAACCATTATTCTCAAGCTCTTCAAGAACGAAGTCACCTCTCTCAAATGGAGTGAGTGGAGGCTTAGCCGAAGAGATAATAGGATTCGATGAAGTGGGATTGCCACTTTTAGAGGTATCCGAAAAACCAAGCATATCTTGCGAAACCTCTTCGCTAGCAACATCAATCACATCGACTTGATTGATTGATTCCTCGTCGTCTTCGGAAGAAAACTTCGAGATGTTACCAACATTAATAGTGATACTTTCATCATCAAAACGTAAAGTCAACTTTCCCTCTCTCATGTCAACTATAGAACTAGCCGTATTTAAAAACGGTCTTCCCAAAATAAGAGGCACTCGAGAATTTTCCAGATAATCACAAATGACAAAATCCGCAAGAAAAATGAGCTTTCCTACTTTGACTAATACATCCTCGGCTATACCTTTTGGAAAGGCGGTCGATCGATCCGCTAGCTCGATAGTCATCTTAGTAGGTGAAAGCTCGGGAAGTGATAACCTTTTCCACACGGAAAGAGGCATCAAGTTAATGCTAGCGCCAAGATCGGCTAATGCTAAGCATTCTTCCATATTAGGGAAATCACATGGTATCAAAAATTGACCGGGGTCTCCAAGCTTTTTGGGAAACTTTTTAGAGAGAACCGCGGAACAACTTTCATTTAAGGATGTAGATACTTCAACTAACTTATCCTTATCTTTCATCAACCTTTTAATTGTAGAAGCAAATTTAGGCATGCTAAGCAATGCATCCGCGAAACTAAGATTAATATACATTTTCTTAAACACATCTAGAAACGTAGAAACTTGAGCATTGGTCTTTTCGCGGAGCTTCTCTTTGGTAAGTCTTAAAGGGTAGGGTAGTGTGGGTTTAGTCTTCGGAAGCTCGGGTTCCGGAATAGGCAATTGGTCTACCTTTGGTGGGATAGGAATTTCCTTTTCTTTAACCACCTCGGGTTCTTGCTCCACTTCCCTCACCGGAGAGGTACTCACATGTGGAAGCAAAGGTCCATCTAAAGCTTTCCCACTACGTGTGGTTATAGCTTTCATCTCACCCTTCGGGTTTGGAATGGTATTACTAGGTAAGCAACCCGAAGACGAGGAAGGTTTGGTCATAAAAGATTCAAACATCGAAAGCAATTTATTTTGACCTTGTTCCATACTTTTTTGCATACGATTTTGACTTTGTTCAAACATTTGCTCAAATCTTTGTTTAATTCTTTGTTGATTAAGCTCAATCTTATTGTTTTGCCCTTTAATCGTATTTTGAAAATCATTTTTCAAAGTTGCCATTTGTCCTTGAATGTTGTTTTGAAAAGCTTTTAAATTTGCCTCATTCGTTTTCATGTAACTTGACAAATCATTTTGATTATTCCCTTGAAAACCTTGATTGTTTTGATTAGCATTAAACCCATTTCCTTGATTATAATTCCCTTGGTTACCACAGTTAAAATTATTCCCATTGTTTCCATTGTTGTACCTATTTTGAACCGGTGGAAAACCCGGTGGAGCAACATGATTTTGACGAGGAACTTGACCGTTGGAGCCATAAGTTCTCGTCGCGGCAAAAGCATTAGCTTGATCAAACCCCGTGTTTAAACAAGCATAATTAGGATGTGCTCCACCACATGATACACAAAAACTCTCAACCATATTAATGGATCCATGAGGATTCTTCCTAAGCTCATTCAAAATTGTGTCAATCTTAGAGTCCAATCTAGTAATCTCGGGATTCACATTTGAAACAACCGGTGTGTTTCGTGAATATTATGCTCTAGACTTATCCTCAATTATTCTCCACGCGTCTCTCGGAGTTTTTCTTAAAAGATTACCACCCGCGGCGGCATTTAAAGAATCTTATTGAATCATATTTAGCCCATTATAGAAAGTATTTATTTGATGTAATTCCGAGAAACCGTGGTGTGGACATTGTCTCAACAAATCTTTAAATCTTTCCCATGCAACCCCATTCTTAAAGTGTGTTGTCTTAGATGGTGGAAAGAAATAATTCATAAACTTTGACACTAAATCATCCCATGTTAAGATCGAACCCGGTGGTTCTTTCTCATACCAAAGCTTAGCATTATCCTCGAGCGAGTACGGAAAAAGCATGAGCTTAATCACGTCATTCGGCACATCTCTAAACTTGAGAGTCGAGGTAATTCGATTAAAATTCTGAATGTGAGAATGCGGGCTATCGGTCTCATTGCCACGAAATTGGTCGGCACGAATGAGCGATACAAGATCCGTCTTAATCTCAAAATGATCCGCCAAAATAGCCGGCACAAAGATTGCTTCCCCATACCCTTCGGTGGGTGCACGGAGAAATTCCTCCATTGTTCGGTTATCGGCCATCTCTACAACAATAGGTGGAAGATCGGGTTCCACTATTCGTTGTTGACGATTTCTATTTCTACGAGGAATATTTTCAAGCCTATTAAAATTAATCACAAAAGGAGAAGAACGTAATTGCATACACAACAAAGACGAGAATTTAGAGGATTGAAGAAAAGAAATTAGACAAGAAGAAGATTATTTTTGGTATTTTATTTGGTATTGCTCAATCAATAATGATCGATAAAAAACAAGGAATAAGGATAACTACTATGGAAGTAAATTACCCTCGGTCGACTTTGAAACGATAGGTGAAAACCTAAACGTCTCGAGGTTCAATAAGTAAACTACAAAAATAAGATTTATTACTACTTGAGTCGGTAAACAAATAATAGGTTGTCCCTCTCAATATACGCACAAGCAAGCGGGGAAACGAGGTGGCACAAAGCACTTAAAAACCTTTTTCCTTAGACGGCCTTTTATATCACGTCGCCTTATACCCACCTTATAGTTTGTATAAATCGAGTTCAAACTTCTTATTAGTATTTATCTATTTTGCCTTTTATTTTTATTTTGGATTCGACTACAATAGCTAGGTGATGAAATCCCAACTAAGGCCTTATTTGAAAGATATGTAAATTATTGCTCCACGTAATACAATATATTATTCACAAAAAACGAGAAAAACGATACATACTATATAATAGAAAAATAACAAACTTTCCGAGGACGGAAAGGGTCTTCAAATCAACGATCAACAAATCTCCACAAAAGCGAATCGCACACAAGATCCCCGGCAGCGGTGCCAAAATTTTTGATGTGTCGTGATGTCTATACTGATAATTTGGATACGTTATAGGGTAAATTAGAAAATTACCTTTAGGAAAAATTAATAGACTAATAATACCAATGACTAATTCAATTAAACACGTGAGTGAGTCGAGTTCGTTGTACACGAAGATCTTATGAATTTGAGACGTTTTGCTTTGATTTAGACAATCGATTTGAATTGGTTTTCGGTTTTTAAACTACAATTAAAATCTACAAATTTTAAACTATTTAGTTTTAACCTAAAGTGCATGAATCGTAAACCCCGCTATTTAAAAATCTACAATTAATTAATTACTTAAAAATTAACACTATTTAAAAATTAATCTATTTAAAAATCTTTAAAAGTAAATCTACTTAATAAAAAAAAACTTTTAAACTAATTTACTTTTAAAACTAACAAACTATATTAAAAATTCACTTAGAACAAATTTATTTAAAAACTATTTTTATATAAAACTAAAATTATAAAAATTAAACTAATTAGTCTATAAAAAACATTTTTTTTTACTTATCTTTTATTTTATTTTATTTTTATTTTTTTATTTTTAAACTACTTATTTTTTAAAATTTACTATAATAAAAAAATTAAAAGTTATATATAAAATAAATCGTAACTTAAATAAACTAACTCAACAAATACTGCCAGTTAAAAAAAGACACAATATTAATGCATTTACAGGAAGTAAAATCAAAAGAGCCTTGAGCTCAAGTGGTAACACGCTGGACCTTCAACCAAATGGTCTCGAGTTCGAACCCCATTAGAGACATTATTTTTGGAATTTAATTCCTTTTAGACAGATTAAGATGAAATGTCTCAGGAGAGACTATTATGAGCTTATTTGCAATAAGCTGTGAGGACACAACTTTTGAGCTTATCAGATCAGTTGGATCTGATAAGCTGAAAGTAAGAACAATATAATCAGTAGAACAGATAAGGAGTAAACTACCAAATATATAACAGTTAATCAGAAAGTTCAAGCAGTAATATAAATCCTAACAACTTATCCAAATTGCATATAAGAACAGATAAAAAAAAATCAGGAATCAAACAAGCTAAAATTAGCTGAATAAAACTAAGATCAAAATTCAACTAATACAACGACAAAACACAAGAAAAATAGCATTAAACGTCAAAACTCAATCTAAAATCAGTTTTAAATCGTTTAATCAGACTATAATTTTGTTAACCAAAAACAATCTAAAAGCAGATGACATATAAATCCTCAATTACTAATACTCATATCATTCTAAAACTGAATAGAAAACCCAACAGAAACTCTACAACCTAGATTAGTCTAACTCTAAATCAATAACAATAAACTTAGCATACAAAATATTAATCAGTAATATATCTCACTTCAAATAAAAGAGAACAAAGATTATCCAAACACTACTTAACCCATTGATATATTCAGTCAACTCTAGTATCACGTAACAGTCATTTCACAGCATATAAATCAATCTTATAAAAATATAAAACTTAAACAGTAGCAATCTCATAACATTCAACTATAAAATCAATAAACATCAAGCAGTATGCATACGTTTGAACCAATCAATCATCTAAAACAAATTATCATTAAAACAAAATTTATTCTATAAAACATATAAACTAAAAGAAGATGAGCACCTTTTTGAAGATAACCTCTGAGACGTAGACCTGCGCTGAGCAGTCTAAGAACCGTAACTAACACCACCATAAATCACCATCAATCGTTCCATCATCATCAAACGAACATGTTTTTTTAGACTTTTCCAGTGGGGAAAAGATTTATCCAAACTTTAACTTTAAACATTAATTATAAACTATTAATTAGCTTATAATTAACATCTCACTATTACCCTTGTGAAACAGTTTAAACAGTAAGCAGTAAAAGAAGAATAGACGCGATTTAAAATCAAATAAACTTGTCTTTCATTAATTTCAGAAATAATACAAGATTTAATAAAAGAAATACAACATTTTACCTAAAACTATTTCTACAGAGTAACACTAAAAGTAAAGAAAAGATAGAAAATACAAGTAAATGGGTGGGTTTTTATAGCCATCCCAAGCTGCTGATGAGAGGATATTCGGATCTTCTTAGAGTATATTCCCTTCTGATTTTAGCCCTTGATCTTCATTCTCTCTCATCTTTCTTTGATCGGACGTTGAATATAGCACAACTAGCACACGGATTGCCAACGTGGCATCCGTGTGTGCTAGTTGTGCTTCTTTGAAGGCATTTGATTGGTTGGATAAGAAGAAAGAGCTGTTTCTTCAAATGAGAATCGGCCACGTATCATCCCCTCTCCATGCTTTCTCTTCCTTAAAGGTTGGGGGTTTAATTACCCTTTTTGTGAATTAATTGAATATATCAAAAGCCCCAAATAACTCGTGATTTATTTTGATCTAGGGTTTGTAACAGTAATTTTTATCATTGGTTATTTTTGTGTTTTGGGAGATGGGGAAGAAAGAAGATATTGATTGTAGCGAGAGAATTGTTTATTGTGAGTGGGTGAGAAAAATAAAGTGAATGGGACGCTTGGTAATTATTTGTGGTGAGAAAACACGTTTTATATAAAACGTGTGAAGTGGGAAGTTTTTATTTATTGTATGAGTAAGTAACGTTTATATAAACTTTTTATCAAACCCTAGGCCCATCAGCTTATTCATTTCATTCCATTCCAGGTTTTGGGCTTGGGCCCAATATAATTGTTTCCATGCGAATATAATTCCCACTTTGGGCCTATTGGATTTTCAGCCAACAAATAACATAAATTTGAATCATAAAAGGGCTTTTGAGCCCATTTTCCCCATTATGGGACCCACTTAGCCCATTAGCTCAATAAATGATATAATCCTCTAAAGTCGAGCTTGATTTTGGCTTCTTTGATCTTTATCTTCATTCTCGTGTCGATTTTTGTCAGTTTTCACGAACTTGGTACCTACACACATGAAAACAAGAAACAAGCATATCCAAGGCATATTTGATACATTATGTGCAATATTTCATTGTTATTTGATACAAATGATATGAGTAAATACACTCATATCAGTCCTTCTACTCAAGGAAATCCGGAAAACGTGTATGCAGCTTATGGTAATTATTCACCGGAAAATTACCAAGCTCGACCTCAAGGGAATAGAAATTTGCGGATTTACCGATCAAACAACTACCTTTCACCCGGTTTTTCTCCTCAAAACCAAAACCAAAACAACAATTACAATAGAAGCAACCAAATCCCACCTAGAGCTTCTAATCCTTATCACCCACCCGCTCAACAAACCCCACCCATTAACCCCAATGTTGAAGCTTTGATGAGAACCCAAGGTGAGCAAATCAAGAATCTGCAGAGCCGAATTATCAATCTGAAAGGAGATATTACCAAGCAAGGGAATGACATTAGATCCGAGCTTCGAGATAATATCCAATCTTCCTTCAGCAATCAAACTAATGATTTGAAGAATATGCTGGCTAGTTTCTTGCCCACTACTCAACCTTCTACTTCGAGTTCTCTACCTTCAAACACCGTCACCAATCCGTGAGCAAATGTGAGTGCTATTACTACCTGTAGTGGAGTTACCATAGTAGGACCACCTATCCCACCACCATCATCTACACCTCCTCCACCACCATTTATCCCTACTCCTCCTACACCTAGTATTAGTGCACCATTACCGTCTCCGCCTCGTCATGACGATGTATCTAGGAAGGAACCTTCAACATCTCAACCTTTACCTACTACACCTGCACCTTCACCACCCAAACCCAATATCCCTTATCCTTCACGGCTAGGCAAGACCACAATGCTAACCAAGGATGACTGTCAAATGTCAAATTATTTGAAGATGATCTCTCAAATGAATTTCAGCATTATCCTTGTCGAAGCACTTGTCCACATGCCAAAATTTGTCAAAGCATTCAAGGAATTGCTTAACAAGAAGGAGAAGTTGATTGAGCTCGCCAACACACGCTTAAATGAAAACTGCTCTGCAGTTATTCTTAAAGAACTTCCGGAAAAACTTGGAGATCCAGGTCATTTTTTGTTGCCTTGCATTTTCAACAAAACCGAAGAATTTACTGCCCTAGCTGATCTCGGGGCCAGTATTAATCTTATGCCTTTGAGTGTTTGGAAAATACTATCATTACCCGACCTTACTCCAACAAGGATGACTCTCGAGCTATCAAATCGCACTCTCGCTTACCCCGTTGGTATTGCCGAAGATGTGTTCATTAAAGTTGGCACATTTACTTTCCTGGTCGACTTTGTCGTTGTTGATTATGAAATGGACCCTCGTATTCCTTTAATACCTGGTCGGCCATTCTTGAGAACCAGACGAGCTTTAGTTGATGTTGCCGAGGGTGAGCTCATCTTAAGAGTCGGGGATGATGCACAAGTGTTCAAAATGGGGAAGCTTACAAGCAAATCCTATGGACGAGAATCTACGAATATGATTAATGTGCTCGATGATTTTGTCATCTACAACAATCCTCTATTCGAGTCTTGCATTGATAATCCACTTTTTGAAGATGATGTGGATGATTCTCTCTCCAATTTGGAACCTTCACCCATTTATGATTCTCCACCGATCTTTGATGCTTATGATGATGATTCTAGCTCAGATTCGGATGATTATGATGACCTTACTTCTGATTATCCCGACATGTCCATTTATGATGATTTTGATGAGGCCGATACTCTTTCGAGTGATTCTTCTCATGATGAAGATCCTCCGCCATCACTTGATCCTACTTTGGATGATTACTCATTTGAGGAAGACTTTTCTACTTTTCTCAATACTTACTTCCCTCATGAGAGTGATGCACCTCCTTTAGATTTTGAAGCTTATCGTCTTGATCCTACTTTGGATTTGAAGAAAATTCTTTCAAAGGAGAAGAAACCGGTCAACACCGACATCCGCAGCACGCATGAGTTAACACCTCTTTGTCTACCTTCTGAGGACGAGGTTGTGCATCTTCTTCGCGGATCGTCTTCACATTCTACTGAGCCTGAGTGCTATTTTCCATTAAAGGAAAAGGTGTTCGACCCCGGTATCGATATTCTGCAGCCATCTCAGTATCCACCTGATGAAATAAAAGGAAATATCTTTGGAACTTATGGAAATCTGCTTGCACCACTTCACCCTTGCTCCCACCGTGCTCCATCGCTGCTTAAGGGAACCTTGCCTATTCTTCTTTGGCTTGCCTTGTTCGCCTTAAGCTTGTGCTATTTGATGGACGAAAACTATGTCTTCGATCCTGGTGGATATGTTTCATGCTTCTTCCTATGGTAATCAAGGTCGAGTCAGGCTCACGACTCGGTTAACAAAAATCAAGCGCTTCTTGGGAGGCAACCCATGTATCTATCTTCTAGCTTTCTTTATCCTAAGTGTAGGGGAGACCCATTGGTGTTTGCTATTTCCTCTCTTCTTATATTCAGGGATTCGAGCGCTCAATGATCCACTCTTGATGATTTTTGACGACCCGTGATTCCGTGCTCCCATTTTCCCGGTTCTATCCTAAACTCTTTTCGATTCACTATTTTATATTTCTCAATATTAAAATAGGAATCTCTTTAGTTGTCTTTTCCTTAGCGAGATTTAAACAACGTGCACAATGTCCTAAGTGTAGGGGAGTTTACTCCCACATGCTTAAACATTGAGGACAATGTTTATATTAAGTGTAGGGGGACTTCTATCGAAGTTAAGTGGCCTTTTCCTTGTATTTGTCCTCATTTTAACCGGAAAATCAATTTTTTGACATTTTTCAAAAATTTTGATCTATTTTGGCCCATTAGTTTTTCCCTTTGTATAGTTATTTTCTTTCCTTACTAGAATAAATTTTAATAAAGTGGTTTTAATTTTCAAACGTTGTGAATCTTTTGACTCAACCCGAGTTTACTTATCTAAGTTTACTCTAGCTAGTATCCTTAACGTGTTTAAGTCAAGTTTGCTAGGCTTTTATATAGGGAGCTATAAAACGCGAAAGTCTTAACTCTCACGGGTTAAGAACAAGAACTTTTCGCAAGTTCCTATAATTGATCCTAGAGAGTCGTTTATCAAGGGAACTTTAAAACACGATTTCTAAAACTTGAAAGAGTCAAAGAATTTGCAAGATCCTATAGGCGACTCGAAAACCCAAAACTTTGATTTAATAGGCTAAGCATCCACGAGTCTCATTCCTTGAGATTTTAAACTGTGGAGAACGAGAGATGATAGAGTCGATTATAAGTTTGGTATTCTTTCGTGAATTTATGTGAGTTAATTATAAGCCTATTCTCCCATCGCTTGCTAATAAATTTATCTGCAATTAATAAGGTTGTACGATTTGAAAAGTTACTTAGCTTCTAGCCCAAGATCGTTAAAAAGTTGCTCGGTATGGATTAGAGTTCATAGCCAAGGCATAACTTATTGAAGCGGGATGCGAAGATTGGCGAGTCCGAAAAGGCCCTAACAAGGCATGAGGGCTATATTTTGTTGCTAAAGATCCAAGTGATGTGAAGAATCATTTATCGAAAATCAATATGAAGGATCGAGACACATGACGAAAAGCAAAATACTCCCCAAAAATTCATGGAGAAGTCTATCCGAAAAGGCCCTAACAAGGTATGAGGATAAATGAAGCCAAGTCCAAAAAGGAGGCAGATCGTTGTATATCAAAGTCCAAAATAAAGATTGGAGAAAATGAAGAAGTCGTGGTCCAAGTATTAATCTCTCAAAACTTCAAGTGAAGAAATTCCTATATGAAGAGAAGACCGTTATTTCATGAACGTCTCTCAAGATTTGAAGTATGAAGTCGCTGCCAAATATCGGTCCGAGAAAGGTCTCAAATCACGAAGCGAGTTATGCCAAGATATGAACTTTATGAGGTCCCGAGAAGCAGTTTTTAAAAGATTTTGTCCTTTAGCTAACTATTGATTAAATCGTTCACTTTATTTTTGGCCTAATAAACTATCGAAATAAGTCAACAATGCATCCTCGTGATCATTCACGACAATAATAAAATATAAGAGATACACCTACGAATAAGGGAGTCTAAGTGAATAATTGGCCCACATGAGTTCGTGTTAGTTTGCTAACTTATAATAACAATGATCTCGTTTTTAAGCTTGGTTTGGAGAAAGTGAAAACTTGAGGATGATGATCATTCATGACATTTCCAAAACCCAAGTTATGTTTTTTTAATTTCTTTACTTTGAATGTTTATAGTTTTCTATCTCTTTAATAAAGGCCAAGGTGGATTGATTTTGATGAAAAATGTAAACATGCTTTGTAACTAATGCATTGCATGAGGACATTGCAATGGTCAAGTGTAGGGGATTTGATAGGTGTGTAAACACCCATCCTTTTTACCACTTAATTACAATAATAACCGAGCCAAGACATGTATTTTATGTCATTTATGTTGGAATTATGCGTGGTTTGTGTTTTTGTTGTGATTTAGGACGAAATTGTGAAAAGGGAAGAAAACACGGGCATTTACGTGCTTTTATCGAAAAAAAATACGAAAGACGAAGTCAAGAAGTCAAGAGTGCGAAAATAACGGAAGTCCAAGACCAATTCTTAAGATTTATCGAAGAAAAAGTCAAAAGACGGAAGTTTACTAAAGCCGAAGAACTCGAGTCTTATTTATGAAGAAAATTCAAGACGAGTTTAAAGAAATCCCAATACAAAGTCCAAGTATTAAGAAGATTTAAGAAGATTAAAGAAGCTTAAGGACTTGATCATGCAGTTAAGAAGAAATGAAGGAGGGGAGGAAGCTTCCTAAGCACTCATTAATCCTCCCCTATAAATAGTCATTAAGATTAATCATTTCATTTTGTTGGATAGTTTGACACACTATTTCTTCCATTTTATTTATCTTGCACCTTTAAATTCATGTCCATTTAATTACTTGTCAAATTTAAATACCTTGTCTTGCACCCTAAATACATTTAATTTCAAGTAAGTTCTCTTTTAATTCTTGTCAATCTTTACTTTTTCTTGTTAATCTCTTATCTACCTTTCTTTATTTGATCTTAATCTTGATGCTTTATTGTTTATGTTCATGTTCTTGATTTTTATTGATTTATTTTAGTGGGTTTTGATTATTTTGATTAGTTTTGTTAGTTTGATTGTTTTGGATTGATTGTTTATGATTAATAGATGTTTATTGATTAGTTAGATTTAATCTTGTGGTTGATTTAGCTTAATTTTTATCTAGCTCGTATCTTTTTCTGTTTCCTTGTTCTTCGCTGTTCATTTGTATTCCCAGGTATATTCCGAATCAACAGCAAGTTCCAGATCAAAGGTGTGTGTTGATTATTCCGAATAAAAGGTGTTCATCCGGAATATTGAACATTCCGGATCAGAAGAGTTCATTCGGAATATTTTATTATTCCGGATCAAACGATTCATCCAGAATATTAGACATTCCGGATAAGCCATTTATTCCGGATCAAGCTCACATTCCGGATCAACAGAATATTCCGGATCAAGGGAATATTCCGGATCAACCTCTCATTCCGAATCAAATTATATTCCGGATCAACAAGTTCATCCGGAATAATTTATTATTCCGGATCAAGGAGTTTATTCGGAATATTGAGACATTCCGGATCAAGGGTTCTATTCGGAATATTATTCTAGATCAAGAAATATTCCGGATCAAGGGCAACATTCCGGATCAAGATCATTATTCCGAATAAAGAAGTTTATTCCGGATAGGTGACATATTCCGAGTAAGAAATTTATTCCAGATCAAAGTTTTGGGTAAATATTCCGAGTGAAGAAGAACATCCGAACGAAGGTGACATTCCGGATGAATGTTTATTCCGAATGAGGTTTATTCCGGATGAGCTAATTTTCAGGTTCTTTTAAGTTTCTGTTTTTAAATTTTCTGTTTTTAAATTTTCTGTTTTTAATTTCAAGCTTTATTTTTCCCGCCTTTTTCTTTAGTCGCACTTTAAGTTTACTTGCCTTATATTTATTTTCAGTCTTGCCTTAGTTTAAGTTTTAGCTGCATTTTAAGTTTGCCTTAGTTAGATTTAAGTTTGCGTTATTTACATTAATTGCCTTTTTATTTTTTTCACGCTTTTAAATACTCGCACTTTATTTTAAATTAGACTTAGATTTACTTTAACGTCATTTACTTTAATTGTTTTGCACATTTATTTTAAAAAACAATCAAAAATATTTGTTTCACCAAAAACAATAGAGTCATACTTTGAACTGGAAATCAATTCGTTAAGATACCGAGAACTTGAACTTTAATTTTTATACGGGCAAAAAGCCCTTGTATCAGTACACATGGAATCACTTCTTGAGGTCCAAGGATGAAACACCCGAAGTTCTCATCAGCTTCCTTAAACTGATACAACGTGGTCTTCAAGCTCAAGTTAAAGTGGTTCGTACTAACAGAGGTACGGAATTTTTGAATTCAAATCTGAGAAACTATTTTGAAGCCGAAGGAATTGAACATGAAACATCTATTGCTCGAACACCCAAACAAAACGGCGTTGTTGAAAGACGAAACCGTACTTTAGTTGAGGCTGCTCGAACATTATTATCCGCTTCAAAACTTCCACTATACTTTTGGGCCGAAGCCGTGTCAACCGCATGCTACACACAAAACCGCTCCTTAATTATCTCAAGACATGAAAAGACACCATATCACATAATTCATGATCGAAAACCTTCACTCAAACACCTTCATGTTTTTGGATGTACTTGTTACATAATACGATATGGTGAAAATTTGGATAAGATGAAAGAGAAAGGTGATGCATGTATTCTTGTGGGATATGCAACTCAATCTAAGGGGTATAGAGTATACAACAAGAGAACAAAATTGATAGTCGAGACTATTCTCATCCGATTTGATGAATTACAAGAAATGGCACTTGAACAAAACAGTTTAAGTCCCGATCCACAACGACAAACGACTTCCGTTCACAACCACACGGAACTCAAGACCACAGCAATGAACCGTCAAGTTCAACGTTGGTTCAAGGAAATGTTCCACGAGCAGATATGACAGTCAACACGACACTTGAAGAGTTGGAAATGTTGTATGGACCAATGTATGATGAATATTTCACGGGGGAGAAACAAGTTCTATCAAAGTCTTCCGCTGTCACTCATGAAAAGAATGATGATACCGATCATTGTCAACAACAGGATACAACTTCATCTACTTTAACACCGGTTGCTGCAGAGTTACTTCCTCAGAATATCACATCAACATCCGCTCCTACAACATCCACAACTACTGTCATTGCTCCAGAGAACACAAATCAAGAAGACAATGCATTATCTGACGAAGACGAATTTATCAACCCATTCGGTACACCGGTACACGAAAATGGAGAGTCTTCTACTCGCCATGTTGATCTTTCAAATATGCATACGTTCTATCAACGACATCCTTCAACACATTATTGGACCCGATATCATCCTTTGGTTCAAGTAATTGGAAACCCTTCACAGCCTGTTCGCACAAGACGACAGCTAAACACCGATGGCGATGTTTGTATGTTCACACTCGCCGTGAGTTCAGCTGAACCGAAAAACATCAAAGAAGCAATGGCTGATCATGCTTGGATTGAATCGTTGACGGATGAACTTCAACAATTTGAAACACTTAAAGTCTGGGAACTTGTTGACAAACCATACGATGTAATACCATTAAATCTTCAATGGATCTGGAAAAACAAGATGGATGAAGAGAACACGATCATCAAGAATAAATCTAGGCTAGTGGCTAAAGGGTATGGATAGAAAGTGGGTATTGATTTTGAATAATCATTTGCACCAGTTGCTTGTATGGAAGCGGTCAGGATTTTCCTTGCTTATGCTGCACATAAGGGATTCATTGTCTATCAAATGGACGTAAAGACGGCGTTTCTTAACGGTCCTTTGAAGAAATAAGTCTATGTCACACAACCAGAAGGATTCGTCAATCCTCATTATCCTGACAAGGTGTATCATCTCCACAAAGCACTTTATAGACTCAAGCAGGCTCCAAGGGCGTGGTACGACGAGCTCTCGAAATTTCTGGTCTCGAAAGGTTTCTCAAAAGGTTCCATTGATCTAACTTTGTTCACTTATAAATATGGGGATGACATTTTGCTTGTGCAGATTTATGTTGATGACATTATTTTCGGGTCTACAAACCCAAAACTTTCAAAATTGTTTGAAAAAGTCATACATAGCAAATTTGAAATGTCAATGATGGGCGAACTAAAATTCTTTCTAGGAATTCAAGTTCACCAATCCCCAAGTGGTATCTTTATTAACCAAGCTAAGTATTGTCAAGAGATAATCAAAAACAATGGTATGACCTCATGTGACCCCGTTGGGACACCATTATCAACCACATCCCTAGATGCTGATTTGGAGGGAGATGCCATAGATCAAACGAAATATCGTTCAATGATCGGCTCCCTCGTGTACTTAACAGCAAGCCGGTCAAATATATCACATGCTACGTGCTATTGTGCACGATATCAAGCACGACCCACTGAAAAGCACCTCAAGGAGGTTAAACGGATCTTTCGGTACCTCAAGAATACCATTCATTTGGGACTCTGGTATCCGAGGGAAACCGGTTTCTTTCTAACGGCCTATTCAGATTCTGATCATGCAGGGTGTCTTGATACACGTAAAAGTACTTCTGGTGGTGCACAATGTCTAGGTCAAGATAAGCTTGTGGGATGGTCTTCCAAGAAGCAGGATTGCACATCATTGTCATCAGCCGAAGCGGAGTATGTGTCTCTATCTGCGTGTTGTGCTCAAGTTCTTTGGATGAGAACACAACTCACGGATTATGGCTTCCACTTTGATAATGTACCTATGTACTGTGACTCAAAGTCCTCCATAGCCATCTCCTGCAATCCGGTAAAGCATTCCGGCACGAAGCACATTGATGTCAGATATCACTTCATTAAGGAACAAGTTGAAAGGGGTATTGTTGAATTATACTTTGTTGGAACTGATTACCAATTAGCTGACTTGTTTACAAAAGCTCTTTCGAAAGAGAGGTTTGCGTATCTTGTTAGGAAAACTGGTATGAGATGTTTGACTCTAGCATAACTGGAGGTTCTGGCAAAGAAGCCTGCTTGATTCATCTATCAAACATCTATTTGTAAATATTAATGAAAAAGCAAAATGCACAATTAAAAATCTTTCAAAATCCCAAAAATATTCTTCTCGACATGTCTTTCAGTATCGGTAATATGGACGTGCCTAGAAATGTCGCTCAATAACGACACGGGTGTGTACATAAAGCTCGAATGAAAGTTGTAAATATTTTTCAAAACATGTCATTTCTATTTTTAATAAAGGAAAATGTCTATTTTGGACAATTTTTCTAACAACTGGTAGAGCAATCTATCTCGGGTTGAGCTTGTCACAAAACATTCAACGTTTTGAGCTCAACACAATGGCTTGTAATCACTATCAGATTGCTACCCGGATTTAAATTCACGGGGGAGTGTACGCTTTCGTGCCCTTACCCTTAGCAAAAGAAGTTAAATCTTCTTACACTTGAGTGGATTCGTCAAGACATTAAAAGTCTATGAACTCAAGTTTATGCTTTAGAAAAACCTTTTCGCCAAAAAGAATTGATTTTTCAAAAAGCGTTGAACACAATTTTTTTAAGAATTTCTCAATGATATTCAAAATCTTTCAAAAATTGTGTGTTCAACAACTCCTATCCTCAAAAGTTTAACATGGATCAAATCCTCGTAATGACAATTCCATTGGATCAACTTTTGAGGGGGAGCGTTCCAAATTCATGCTATGGTTGACACATTTTTCTCCCAAAAGTTTTTCAAGGCTATTTTTTCACAATATATTTTAATCAGATTTGGTATCTATAATATCAATCAATTTTACATATTAGAGATAGGGGATAAAATGTGAATAAATGTGATCTAAAGACTCAAGCACTCATGGTTACGATCAAATACCCACAACATCTTTAATTCACGACGTTATTGGAGTAAAAAGGGTGGTTAGGTTTCAGTCCTGTGATCCAACCAGAACCGGAGGGATCTTCCCAGGGACAATCCAATCGATTATTAGAAGTCCTTAGGAAAGATGGAGTAGAATGTGAATGTAGCTGAATGCCGACTAAGTACCGATGCTAGCACTGGAACAATCACAACAAGGTGCTAGTAATGATGTCTTGGTAAGCATTGAAGGGGTTGAAGAATGAAAAAGAATTGTAAGGATAAAGGGTGTAAACAAAGAATCCCTTCATACAAGTTAGGCAGAAACCGGGTCAAAACATCATGAAGACAACATATGATGGACCCAGTTATGTAATGCACAACCTCTCCCCAGCTGACTCAGGCTTCTCTCAAAAGAAGTTTGTATTATTGTCACGGAGATCAACATGACTTCTATTGACTTTCTCACTCCGAGATAGTTGATATTGAAAAGGTGGCATCTGCTCTAGCCTCCGATCACTAAAAGTGCACAAATCGATTCTAGAGCCAAGAGATCAATCAAATCTCGTTAGGACATACGGATGAAGATCTAGAGAGTCTTACGCTATATCCTTGTGATATTGCTAGAACATTCAGAGGGATACTAGCTAGTATTCACAATGAAGAGTGGAAATCCTTCCAGTGTTAACATCAAACAGCACTGCGGTAGGTCATGTGTAAGATTCTTTATGAATTGAACATATGTAAAACTGAAAAGCAACAGTGGGTTGTTTCTTTATCGATTCAAACTCGTTTCAGGTTTCTACGCAATATCTTTATGGTCTTGCCAGAACATTCAGAGTGATATTTATTAATATTCACAGTGAAGAATGGAAATCCTTCTAGCGTCAACATCAAACAGCGCTACGGTAGGTAACTTTCGAGATTCTTTATGAATCAAGCTTGTGTCAACTGGAAAGCAACAATGGTAAGATTCTTAATGAATCAAACTTGTTCCAGGAATTTGAATTGACGACTTTAATCAAGCGGATATTTATCCAATTGATTCACTCTTTATGTTCGCAGTCTTGCTTTGAGACGGTCGAGGAAAGAGAACGGCTAGTACAGTCGCGAAACCCTGTCAAGGAGGTTCTTAATTGAATCTACCTAATCACAGGTACGATATTTAATATCGTGTAACGGTCTTCACCGACCGGAGGTAAAACGCTACCAATTTAGGACGAATGTAAAATCCATTCAGTCCGTGTCTATGTTTTGTCTCGAGAAGGTGGCGTTACGGTGTACTTAGCAAAGTCAAAGATTCAAAATCACATGCTCATACCCAAATACATTAAACAATCAAGAAAGCTAAAGACTTCCACAACTCTGATGATCAAAATCTTCATTATCAATTAATGTAGAGGAATGACCAAACTTCAAAGGAGATTGTTAGCAAGTTTTCAAGATTGTGCAAAGTATGAGCATGTGGATGAAGACACAAGATCGCAAGATAGCAAAGACAAGTCAAGAATGATTTGAAGATCTCAAGTTTAAAGACAAAGTCTAAAGACAACTACAAAGGCTCAAAGATCATAGCATGAAGGAACAAGACAACTATTACACGTTCAAGACTCATTTATGACGAAATTCATAATCTCCATTGATCTCCAAATATCGAAGAGGAATGACCTCACATTGGGGGAGATTGTTAGCCTCAAAATATTGAGTCAAACAAGAATGTTCGGTCATAGGTTTATATTGTAACATTTATTAGAACTTATAATAGTTAGTTAAAATAGTCGTGACATTACGGGCTTGATGGCTAGCTTAAAAGGCCTCTTTCAAGGTACTAAGCATTTTATTCAAGCCCGGCCCAATCAAACGTATAGCCCATTAAGCCACATGTAGGCTAGGCTATAAATACCCTTCATGGCATGTTAGGAAGGGTGTTGATTGTCATTATTTCTTAATCTAATCTTCCAAAAGTTTCATACACTTCTCTCTTTTCTCTCTCTAGTTTCTCTCTCTAGAATTCATCTCATATCTACCTTTCTTTCTTCTTTATTCGTATAGAATCATCATATTTAAGGGACAACACATAAGCTCAAAATTCGGGAGTGTGGATGTACATACATGAGGTTTGAGCCTTCTTACCAAAAATCTGCTTGAAAAGTGATATTTTGTGATTTTGTGATCTGTTGTTATATGTGTTTTTCTTGTGGCTTGAATCTGGTTTATGCTGCATGTTAATGTTGTTATGATGCTATATTAGGCTTGGGTAAACCTTAAATACACATTTGCTTGTTTAAATCTTGGATTAAAAAGTGAAAGGGGTGTCTGGGTCTACTACTATAAGGTTCTTGTTTGAGTTTGAGTAGGTGCTAAGTGTTGGTTTGAGTTTGTATCTGATATACAAGTGTTTGAGTTCTGATATTTGCAAGTTTTGCTCTTTGAAACACCAAATATGCAATTGTGCTATATCTTGCTTGATTTTGCATATTTTGACCTAAAATATTGGTAACACGTAGAGTGTATGCATGTTTAGGATTAACAAGTGCTTAAATCAAGTTTGTGTAACCTGTTTTAGAGATTTGAAGGTTTGAAATTGGATATGTGGTCAAACTTATCAGCAACCTCACTTTGTGTTCATCTTTGTGTTCATCAGTAACATTCATTAGCTTGAATTTTTGTCTAACCTTGAACCAGTGTATGAAACAAGTTTTTTTATGTTTATTTGAATTTATTAGAGCTTGTGTATGCATTTGGTGAACTTTGGTTGTCTTAATCTTGATAAATCTACTTATTTGTGCAAAACTGCTTATTGTTCAAGTTTGTATCATATCTGGGCATGTTTTGATTAAACTGTACTAATTGGCTGGTTGGATTTGTGATTTCTTTGTGTTATTGACTCCTTATAACCCACTGGTTATAAGGGTGCCTTTGTGTTCTTTGATTCCAACAAAAATCCATATAAGACAAAAAGTCAAGATAGTCAAGCAGTGGCAACTTTTCCCACTGCTGGACACCCAAAACTAGCCACTGCTAGTGAAAATTTTCAATCAGCTTATCAATAAGATATAATAGCTAATTTAGACTTGCAACAACTTTGTTTTTGTAATCAATCTTCCTTAATTGACCCATTTGACTAATCTAGAGCTTTTTAGGGTTTGACTTTTAGGTTTGACTAGAAAACCAACTAAGTTGACTTTTACATAAGTGCTTATTGCTTATTCTAGCTTATTCATTGTGCTTGTTGAAAATATTTTTTATTATTAAGCTTATTTTTGTCATTTGAAACCTTTTGCAACAAGAATCAGCCCTTGAATTGGTCTAGAACTCAAAAACGACTATTTTGTCGTTTTCTGTAGAGACCTTTTGCTTATTTCAGGCTTATTTCTTGGGCTTATTCAAAAATTATTTTTACAAACAGCTTAATTAGGTCAAGAGAAGGTTGTGTGTCAAGTTTCAGCTTATGGCATCAACTTATAGCTTAATGGTCCAAAAAGCCCATTAAAAATAAGCTACTTTGAAATAAGCTAAGATAAGCTCACTTTCAGCTTTTGGGCCTTTGAAATTTTGTGTTTAAAATTGAATTTTAAGCTTAACTGGAAGTTTTAGGCCATTTTTGTGAACTTTTTCTTATTGGGCCTTAATTTAGCCCATTAAGGGTCTGTTTTACTATTTGGCCCATTTGGAGGCCCATTACGGGTATTTTGGTCATTTCAAGTTCATTTCTGTTTAAATTAGGTTAAAATAAACTAGTTCGCAAGTTTTTAGAATTTTTTATAAATTTTGACTTTTTAATATTATTTTAATATTATTTTATTATTAAAATTAGTTTTTAATATTTTGCAACTTTTTCATTTTTCCTAGGTTAAAAACATTAAGTTAGGATTTTTAAAACTTTTAGATTAATTTTCTTGTCATTTAATTAATTTTTAGAATTATTTTAATATTATTATAGTTTTTAATCATTTTTAAATAGTTTTAATTAATTTTAAATTTTTCAAAAATAATTTTTAGTTTAATTAAGTCATTTTAGAGGTTTACAAGTTGAAAAATCTCATTTTGGGCTTTTTGTTAATTAAATTAATTTTTGGGCTTAAATTAGCATTAAAAAATTAATGTTTAATTAAATAAAAGGTTTGACTGATTTTTGATTTTTTGTAAAACAATTACTATTTTAGGATTTATTACAAATTTCTAGGAATTTTTAGGTTAATTTTTAAATTTAGTCACTTTTTACAGTTCTACGTGCACGACTTTCGTCTTAGTGTAACTTTAATCCTAACCGCCATCCTTCTCTATTTTCCTTCTTCATAATCATAATCTCAAATATTTAATCACTTCTTAACACAATACACAAGCCTCCTTAAGAACGAACTCACTTTTGGGTCATTTGTGCACGGTTTTCCTAAACCGTCATGCTTACCCTAATTACCTTTTGTTTTTCTAAACAAGAGTATATTTTACAACTATCATTTTGGCGCCGCTGCCGGGGAGGCGTGTTGTGTTTTGATTTGACCAATTTTTTTTATATTGGCCATAATAACTATTTGTGTGATTAGCACTCTAATCATACGTATAATTGGTTTTTCAGTTTTTGTGTGAATATTACTATATTGTATACGTAAAACGATAAATTCACAAGTACTCCAAAAGTGTGAAAACACAACTTTGATTCGGGATTTCATCACTCGATCATTGTATTCAAATCTCAAACAAAGAAAAAAGGCAAAATATATAATTACTTTCGTGAAGCTTAATTTTGAAAAACACAAACTATAAGGTGGGTATAAGGCGGGTGTTATAAAATATACCCTAAAGAAAAAGGCTCTTAAGTGCTTCGCGTCGCCTCGTTTCTCCGCTTGCTTATGTGTGTTTAGATAGAAAGGGCTAATCGAGGGTTTGCCGACCAAAGTATTATCTACATATCATATATATTTTCTTGGTTTCAATTGATTAAACCCTCTTGAACGTTTTTGTGTTCCACCAATGTTCTAAAGTCATCGAAGGCGTTCACTTCACGTGATCGTTTTCATTCCTTGAGGCTACTTTAATCGAGAGATTTGATTTGAGGATATATTTGTAGATTTTTATCTACGTAATAAATCACAAAATCCAAAAAAAAGTAAAAACAATCAAAAACACAAAAAATTGGAAAAAGTTAAAAACACCCAAAAGAATCTTCTTTTCTCATCCCCACGTTGTACGTGACGTTTATGCAAACTCGCTACCAAGCTAGACGTGCACGTAAACGTAGAAACCGAAAGGAAACCGCACCTAACCTTGCAAGTGAGGAATCTCCTATTGACGAACCTATCGTAGAACAAGAGGCAACCATGGCTAATTGAACTATGATGGAGTTATTTCAAGCACCCACCGAGGGTTATGGAGAGGATATTGTGATTCCCGCCATCCTTGCGGAGAATTTTGAAGTTAAGACGGGTTTGTTGTCAATGATCCAAAAGAACAAATTCCTTGGTGATGAAAAGGACAACCTGCACAACCATATCCGCCAATTCAATCGTCTTACCACCATTTGCAAGTTTAAGGATAATACAGGGGTTTGCCTCGTATAAAAGTTCGTTAAACCGATATTTTCGAATTGATTACAAGTTGAAAGTGCGACTCAGTCGTTCTTGGTGGAAAATAAAAAGGGTTTGATTATCTATTTTAAGCTAAAAATGAAAATGTCGTTGAGTAAATAAGTATAAATGAAATCATGAAAATATTTTAAACTAAAATTAAAGACTTTAAAAATTGAGAAGTAAATGATTAAATCTTGTAAAAATGAAAACTTTAAAGATTAAACTAAACCAAGACAAGTTAGAATAATGCTAAGTAAAAAGGCGGGAAAAATTTAAGTTTGAAAAATTAAACAGTAAACTAAAAATGAAGCTAATCCGGAATAAGGATTATGACCTTATCCGGAATACCTGGTTGTACAGCTTATCCGGAAAGTTATCCGGAATGAATATCAGAAGGCTTATCCGGAATCCTCGACAAATCCCTTATCCGGAATCGTGTTATGATGCTTATCAGGAATGTGAACTTCTAAGGCTTATCCGGAATAAGTTCTTGAGGTGCTTATCCACAATCCGTCTTCTTCTACTTATCCTGAATTGCTAAGTCTGACAGCATATCCGGAAAAAAGACTTCGTGTGGTTATCCGGAATATGTTATTTAGGTGCTTATCCGGAATATGTTCCGGATACTTATCCGGAATATGGGCTACGAACACTTATCGGGAAAACAGAAATAGAGGGCTTATCCGGAATGTTTGTTTTGAAAGCTTATCTGGAAAAAGACTTCGGGCACTTATCCGCAATGTTGTTTCCTACAGCTTATCCGGAAAAAACTATTATGAAGCTTATCCGGAAAGTGGGTGGCAACTGTTATCCGGAAAAAGAGGGCTTTGTACCTCTTATCCGAAATGGGGGACTTAGAAGGATTTCGAAACAAGAAAAACTTAAGCACAAAGAGAATAAGCTAAAAACCAATAAGCACTTTACCAAAAGTTAAACCAACATGTATTTATGAAAAGGTAAATAAGCTAGAATTTGAAAACTTTTAAAACACTAAATAAGCTAGATACTGAAAATCAACTTTTTATCAAAATATTAGACTTATCAAAATTCAACTTATTTAACTATTAATCATAAAAAATTAAGAAAATAAGCACTATGATCTGAAAACTTATAAAATCAGCAATTCAATAAGCTCAATCAAATAAGCTACACAATCAAATCATCAACAAAATTAAAATTAACTACATGATTATCAAGATTAAAAAGATTAAGAAAGGTAGAATGAGAATTAAGAAATAAGCTTGATTGATTAAAGAGTAAGATCAAAAGATTACAAGATTAATGTTTAATAAGCTTGAAAATCTAGAGAGAAGGAAATTAAAAACACACTTAAAATAAAAATTAAAAATTAACTAAAACTAACTACAAACTAACACCCTCCTAATGACATATTAGGAGGGTATTTATAGGAGGTGGGGAGGTTAAGTGTTTATGCTTCCTTCTTTCTTTCTTCTCGTCTCGACTCGATTCAATTTCTTTGACGTCGTCTCGGGATTTGTCGATATAAATTGAACTTGTCTTATAATTTTCTTCTATAATTAGACTTGAGTTCTTCGACTTCATTAAACTTCCGTCTTTAGACTTTTTCTTGGATAAATCTTCAGAATAGGCCTTGGACTTCCGTTCTTTTTGCACTCTCGATCTTTTGACTTTGTCTTTTGTCTTTTTCTTCGATAAAAGCCCGTGATAGCCCATGTTTTCTTCCTTTTGCATATTTTTATCCTGAAACACAATTAAAACACAAACCACACATAATTCCGACTTTTACGACATAAAATAAACGTTTTGGTCTTGTTATTATTGGAAATAAGTGGTAAAAGGATAAGTGTTTTCACACTTATTAAATCCCCTACACTTGACCATTTCAATGCCCTCATGCAATGCATTAATTTCGAAGCACGGTTTACATTTCTCATCATAAATAACCCACCTAGGTCTTTATTAAATACTAAACACTAAGGAGACTAAAAGAACAAAACAAGTAAAGAAATCAAAGACTTACATTGGGGTTTTAGTTGTCCTGAATGTTTATCATCCTCAAGTTTCACGTTCCCCATACCAAGCTTATAAACGAGATCATTGTTATTATAAGTTAGCAAACAAACACGAACTCATGTGGCCCTATTATTCACTTAGACTCCTTTTGTAACACCCCCAAATTTATACAACTTGATACAGCGGAAGACTAGTTGGTGTTACGGGATAGCACATTACTCACATCATAGACAACGCATAAAAATCGCGTCGTTTATTTATAAAGCATTTCCATTCAATAATATCAAAGTTACATCGGTCCCAAGTCATTATATTTCATACAAAGTTTTACAAAGTATTTGAATGGAAAATATTGTTTAAGTGCGGGCCATGAATTCTTGTCATCTTCCCGAGAATTACCTTCAAGTACCTGAGATAAAACATGATAAAAGAAAAGGTCAGTGATAACGCCGAGTGAATTCATAGAGTTTAATAAAATCCATCAATATAATATCAGTATAAAATTATTACTGAAAATCATCTTGTACAAATCATTTTAATAGGCCATAAAATAGCCAAATTCGTTTTATACAAATCCTTATCGAAAATCTTAATATAGGCATTTGCCTTAAAAATCATTATACGAATCATTGTCGTTAAAAACACCATACAATACGTTTTGCAACGTTGTATAGATCAAATAAAAACCGTTATATGAATATGGTTATATAAAACCAAAACACGAACATAATATCAATAGTATGACCCTGTATTGCTAGTCAGGCAATACATCGTAATTCGAAGCGTCTAATATTATTTTGTAAACTTGGATTATTATAAGCCGCATGACATTGTTACCTTACTAAACCAAAACGGGTAGCTAACCCGATACCAATTTTGCCCATCTAAAGTAGCGTGTTGTCACAAAGGTCACGCTATGGAAATCTTCTCATACATAAATTCGCTTACCAATCAATGTGGCACGACGGGGATCAACCGTCAAGGCGCGAATTGGGGTGATCGTCCCCAAATAGTACTATTAAATGTATAAGCGTCTACCAAATCCCGGTAGTTCACAATTCATGCTAATGGGACTTTTAGTGATATAACCTAACTTTAATAATCCATTTTTATTTCATCTATCGGGTCCTTTAATCATTCATAGGGTCATACAATCGGGTCATTCAATCATTCGGGTCCAAAATCAATAAACAAACAATCAGGACAAATGGTGTCCTATTTTATAAAACTAACATGTTATCTCCCTCGCGGGTTTATAAAACATTTATAAAAACATTTAAAAGAGTGCGAGGCTATGAACTCACGTTGATGTGGGAAGGCGGGTTATCGGCAATTCGGACGTACGGTACGTGCTTCAATCACGGAAACCTAGACAAATAATACTCGTCTTAGACTCATGTCCAATGACTTTATAAAAATAACAATTATGTATACATATGATGATTATATATAATTTAATGATCAAGTGGGTTTACATATTCTCATTTACTCATTTTTGTGCTATGTGTCGATAACTTTTATACTAGTTTTCCCGTTTTACCTATTTACGTGTTTTAAGTCCAATAAGCTTATTGATGAGACGGCTTTTATACATGGTCTCATCGTTCTTTTTGGACTTAAAATGCATTAAATATCATCAAAATACCCAAATATATGCTTGTGTTTGTTGCTTGTGTATTTTAGGTACGGATATTGAGAAAATGACAAAAGATCACAAGAATCACGCAAAAACGAACACGGGAAACGAAGCCGCACGATGAACCAAGCCCTAGTGAGGGATTTTCCAAAGAAAACCCTTGAAGATTTGAAGAATATTGGAGATTGGTCCTCCAAGTTTGAAGAATTGACACTTTATACCCTTGTATCTTCATAATTACAAGTTTGGTCCCTAAAGTTTGTCAAAATTACAAAAAGGACCCTGAACTTTGAAGAATTGGCAAATTTAGTCCCTCAACAAATCTAAATTGTCAAATATGGTCCTTCAAGAAGTCAACCAACAATTCAAATCCTTGAAGATTGAAAATATGGCAAATTCAGTCCTTGGAAAATGAAGATATTGCATAAATGGTCCTTGTTTCAAGATTGCAAAAACATTGTGCCAAAAATGACAAGTGTTGAAAGTTAAATACAAAGGAAATGGGATTTGTGAGCTGATAATACAAAATGAAGAAAGTAAGAACCATGGGGGGCCTAATGTGACCAGACAAGTAAACTTCTCTCCACCACTCCCCACACGCCACCTCATCCACCCAACTCTTTCCACCAATCAGAACACCTTATTACTCCACGTCCACTTTCCACTTTAACTGATTAAGTAATAAACTTAATTAGTTTATTTTTTCCCTCTAAACACACAATTTGAATATTAAACCCACCAAACCAGATTAAACTCACTGGTTCTTCCCCATAAACCCTAAAAAACACCCAGGTGCGATTAATCCTAAACTAAAGGGGTTTTGCTCCAAAATGTCCAGAATGGTGATTAACCTAAGCCTAAACATAAACCCACTCTCACTTTTGTCCCCACTCAACCCATGTGCTCCCTTGGAGATTCCCTGCTCATGTCATTTTCACCCAAAACCCCAAAACGACAATCTCAACGGCTGAAAGTGTTTTCTTGCTCTCCAATGGTCCTCCAACGGCCAAGATCATCACAAGTACAACCAAGACAGCTAGCCATCACTTTCCTTCACATGTGAGCCAAAAGTTGACTGAAAATTCAAAATTCGTCAAGGGGCATGATAGGAATTTGCTACATTAGGGTTTCTTAGTCTAGAATACTCCTTAGTCTAGTATTTAAAGACCTCTCAACTTGTGAGAAGGCTTGTTCCAGTTTTGATGTAAAAACTTTCTTTTTATGAAATTAATGAAAGAGTCTTTTTAAGCTACATGAAACTGAGAACCATTTACTTTCCAAGCATTTACGTTTTAAAGTTTGTTTTCCTTGAATCATTTTACAATCCTCCAGTTTGTTTTTAAAGTTTTCACTTGTTTTCAAAAATCTTTTTCAGAAACTAATATTCAGCTTACTGCTATAAGCTTTTCAATAAGCTTATTAAACCAAGCTTACTGAATAACTTATAGCTTGTCTTTTCTTTCTTGGTTATTTGTGGTGTGCAGGAAACAAAGATCACTCAAGTTCTATTCTAACCACTTTCTTGTCATTTGCACTCAAACCAATCCAATCACACTTGATCTGCACAAGCCCGGGCTTGTAGGAGGTGGCTTATTAGCCACTGTTGGGCTTGGAAGTAAGCCCAACAAGGTAGCCCTTGTTATCCATTTTCCATTTTTTTTTTGTTATTTTTCTGAAACTTGCATGCTTTATGTGATTTTCTTTGTTAGTTGTTAAGGATCTGTTTAAGAGCTTGTATTTGTTTGATTTGGATGTTATATGCATGATATAAGTCCTTTGTTTCAGTTTGGTTTAGTTTTGAGTTGATTCAGTTTGAAAAAAGTTGAAAAAAGAATTTAAAGGAGTGTTTGGGTAAACAGATTAATCAGTTAAATTGTTTAAGTAAGGGTTGAATCTTGTTTAGTTATGCTTCTTTGGTGTCTGATATATGGATTGTAGCTTGGTTATCAGTTTGGTAAAGGTTTAAACTCATTTGCATGCTTAAAAAGGTTAAACATAGCTAAAATCAGAAACTGCATATTGTTCATGATTTTGTGTTGATTTGACCTTCAAATTTGGTAGATTGTTAGGAGATAGGTTGTTTTAGAGTTGTGAATCAGTTTTATGCTAGATTGTGGATTTGTATGCAAGCTTAAGGCTCTTGAAATCCGGATTTGTGCATGAAAATTGTGTCTACTGTTCATCAGACTACCTTTGGCTTAATCAGAAACTTTTGAGCTTAATTGGTGCTTATTTTGTTAAGTGGCTGCTTGTTTTTTGTGTGCTTATTGACTCCTTATACTCCAAAGAGTATAAGGGTGCCTTATTGTCCCAAAAAGCTATCAAGATAAGCTTTCCTAAGCTTATTGAAAAACAAATCAAAATTTTACACTGTCAGTGGGAACTCCTTTCCCACTGCTAGTGTCTTTTTTACCACTGCTGAGCTAAAGGACAAAAGTCCAGCACATGTCACTATCTGTTTTCTTCTTTTTTTGTCTTTAGTGCCCAAAAAGTGGAATTAGACCTTGAAACCAGTGCCATTATTTTTCTTATTTAATTTAGGATTTTTCTGATTAATAAAATTTTTATTTACTGTTCATTTAGTAATTTTTAGGTTATTTAGCTATTTTTAATTAATTTTAAAGTTTCTGTTTTTTGTCTTTTAGTGCCAAAAAGTACTATTTTTCAGTTTAATCAATTTTTCTGAACTTAGAATAATATTTTAAGGTTTTTGGTTTAAAATTTAGTTACTGTTCACCTTTTTAATTAATTTTTATAATTAATTTAAGTTAATTAGGGTTTTAATTAAACTAGTTTTGTCATTTAGTGGGAAATTTAATATTTTTCAAGATTTTTCATTTTTCTACTATTCATTAGAGTAAAATAGGATTTTTAAAATTGGTAGATTATTTTTGCATTATTTAATTATTTTTTTTATAATTATTTTAATTTTAAAATAGTTTTTAGTAATTTAAAAATAGAAAAATAGTATTTAAAAATCATAAAAAATACTTTTTAGTCTTTAGATAATATAAGTAAGTTATTTGTTCAATAAAATCATATTTTGGACATTTTGATTAATTATATTTAATTTTAGGGCTTTAATTAGCATTTAAAATTGAATATTTAATTAATAAAAGGTTTTAAAATATTTTTATTGGATTTTATTCCTTATTTATATTATTTTAGACTTGTTTTAGCTTATAATTAATTTTTAGGTTGAAAATTTTTATTTTCGTCGTTTTTTACGGTTTTACGTTTACGCCTTTTTCGTCGTAGTTTAATTAGTTTTCGTAACCGTCTTTTCTTTCCTTTCTCATTTCTTTTCTTCTTGATCATAATCACAAACTTCATTAATCAACTCTCAACACAACGCACTAGCCTCCTCGAGAACGAACTCACCTAGGGTCATTCACACACGGTTTTCCTAAATCGTCGTGCACACTTGCCCTATTTTTAGTTGCTTACTTTTTCCTAAAGGTAAGTTGACTTAAATTTACAACAATCATTTTGGCGCCGCTGCCGGGGAGGCGTGTTGTGTTTTGGTTGAACCATTGTTGTTTTCTATATTAGCCATAAATAGTATTTGTATTAATAGCACTCTATTAATACGTATTATCGTTTTTCGATTTTTGTGTGAATATTATTACTATATTGTATACGTAGAACAATAAATTTACAAGTACTCCAAATACGTGAGCAATCACAACCTTGATTCGGGATTTCATCACTCGATCATTGTATTCGAATCTCAAACCAAAGAAAAAAGGCAAAAATAGATAAATACTTTCGTGAAGCTTGATTTTGATAATACAAACTATAAGGTGGGTATAAGGCGGTTGTATTTCACGACCTAAAGGAAAAAGGCTCTTAAGTGCTTCGCGCCGCCTCGTTTCCTCCGCTTGCTTGTGCGTATTTGATTTTGAGAGTGAATCGAGGGTTTTGCCGCCCAAAGTATTATTACTAAGTATCATATATATTTTCTTGGTTTCATTTGATTAAACCCTCTTGAACGATTTGGTGTTCCACCATCGTTCTAAAGTCATCGAAGGCGTTCACTTCACGTGATCGTTTTCATTCCTTGAGGCTTCGTTAATCAAGAGATTTGATTAGTGAGGAGATTTGTAGATTTTGGTCTACTTAATACATTCCAAAAAAATCCAAAAAAGTTAAAAACAATCAAAAACCACAAAAAAAATTGAAAAAGTAAAAATACCAAAAAGAATCTTCTTTGCTCGCCTTCTCGTTGTACGTGACGTTTATGCAAACTCGCTCTAAAGCTAGACGTGCTCGTAAACGAAGAAACAAATCACTCACTCCTACTAGTGAGGACTCTCCTATTGACGAACCCATTGTAGTGAAAGAAGCACCCATGGCTAATCGAACTATGATGGAGTTGCTTCAAGCACCCACCGAGGGTTATGGAGAAGCGATTGTGATTCCCGCTATCCTTGCGGAGAATTTTGAGGTTAAGACGGGTTTGTTGTCCATGATTCAAAACAACAAGTTTCGAGGAGACGAAAAGGACAACCCGCATAACCACATTCGCCAATTTAATCGTCTCACCGCCACGTGCAAGTTTAAGGATGTTTCAAACGACTCGATTAAGATGATGCTTTTTCCGTATTCCTTAGCGGGGCCCGCAAAAATTTGGTTAGAGAAAGAGCCACCCAATTCTATATTGACGTGGAAGGATCTCGTTTCAAAATTCGTGAACCAATTTTTTCCGCCCTCTAAGACTACGCACTTGAAAAACGAGATTTCAAAGTTTTCGCAAGAGTTTAATGAGAGTTTTTCAACGGCTTGGAATAGGTTTAAGGAAATGTTGCACGAATGTCCTCATCATGGTTTTTCCGACTTACATCAAATAGACACGTTTTACAATGGCTTGAACGATCATGAGCGTGATTATCTTAATGCCGCCGCGGGTGGTAATTTCTTGTGTAAGACGGTCGAGGAAGCATTGGTAACTATTGAGAATAGGTCTAAGGTGTATAGTCCTCGTAGCACGTCGAGTGTTCGTAAGGCTTCGTCTTCATCTTCACCTAGTTTGTCACACACCATTGATGCTTGCCAAGTCGAGGCTAAATTGGAGAACAAAATTTTTGATATAGTGAAAGGCTTGTTAGTTGAGTTTAAAGTTAGTGAACAACCCGCTCCCGCTACGATTAAAGCGGTTGAGGTTTCTTGTATGTATTGTGGTGGAGCTCACGATTATTCCGAGTGCATTACCAACGGTGGTAACACTTCGAGTGCCTTCACGGCCGCGGGAACTTATAACCAAAACGGTCAAGTTCCTCGCACTAATCAATTGACTCCACCGGGTTTTTCACCAAATCAAAATGCTAAAAATTATCGAAACAATCAAGTTGGTTACCAAAGCAATCAAAGGAACAATTATAAGGGTAATAACAACTATGGGAATCAAGGGAGTAGTAGTAGTAGCCAATTGCAAAATCAAAATCAAAACCGTAATTTTCAAAATGCAAGTCAAGGTCTTCAAAATAACAAAGAACTTCCATTGGACTTTTTGAATTACACTACTTCAAATGATAAGATTATGGAAAACATTCAAGAGCAAATGGCTAATCAAGCTAAGGAGACGGCTAAGAATGCAAAGGAGTTAGCTAATTTCATTAAGGAAAATCTAGCCATGAGAAATGAATTGAAAAATGATTTTGCTAACCAAATTCGAGGTCAAAACAACAAGATAGAGCAAAGTCATGCTAGGCTTGAACAAAGAATTGACCAAAAAGCCGCTAGCCAAGATTTGAAGTTTAGTAGTCAAGATGCTAAGCTTAATGCAATTTTAGAAGCCGTAATGGGAAACAAAGCCTCTACTTCGGGTAGTTTGCCTAGTAACACCGTTTCAAACCCGAAGGGAGAGATGAAAGTGGTTACCACACGTAGTGGTAAGGCACTTAAAGAACCGACTCCTCAACCAATTACTCCAACGGTGGAGGAAATTGAGGAAGAACCCGAGGTGGTGGTCGAAAAGGAGCATATTTCAAGCCCACAAAGTACCGCTCATGCCACACCTACGGTTGACCCATCACCCATATTGGAACCCGAGATTCCAAAGGCTATGCCTATGCCCCAACCCACACCACCCTTGCCTTACCCATCGAGACTTAGGAAGGAGAAACGACAAGAGCGCGACAACTATCAATTTGAGCTTTTTATGAAAATGTTTCGTGACTTGCATTTTAATATAAGTTTTGCCGAGGCCTTGGTCATGATGCCTCGATTTGCCGCTAACTTTAAGAGTATGTTGAACAACAAGGAAAAATTACACCAAATGTCTAGTTGTTCGTCGGTTTATCTTAATCGCATACCTCAAAAAGTCGGTGATCCCGGTAAATTTTTGATCCCTTGTGCAATTCAAGATATGGAAGAATGCTATGCCTTGGCCGATCTTGGTTCTAGCATTAACTTGATGCCACTTGCAATCTACAAGTCGCTCAATCTTCCTAATCTTACTCCTTCACGAATGTCTATTGAGTTGGCCGACCATTCCACGATTCTTGCATGTGGTTTGGCGGAAGATGTTTTTGTAAAAGTGGGGAAGTTCTACTATCCCGTAGACTTTATTGTTGTTGACATCCCCACGGATCCTCAAGTTCCTCTTATTTTAGGTCGTTCGTTTTTAGATACGTCTATGGCTTTGATTGATGTGCATGCTAGAAAGATCACCTTACGTTTCAACGACGAGGAACTTGTTATAAACGCAACTCAAAATTCTCAACTTTCTCATGTTTATTCCGTTGCTACCATTAACCTCGTTGATATGATCGACGTGGTTTGCGAGGAATTTTCACAAGAAGTTTTAGGGTTTGGTGATGAAGAAACTAGTGGCAATCCCACTATGTTAGATCCAATTCTTGATAATTCGACACCAACCTTCACTCCTTTCGAAGGTGGTGGTTTTACGTTGGAAGAATTCGATGTTCCACGTACTTGTGACGAAGACCTCGACAACTATGAGGACTTCTCGATTATCAAGGATTTTCTCAACGATTTCCAATTTCCTCCACCCGAGGAGGTTATGAGTATCGAGCCCAAATCTTCACTTGAGGAACCACCTATCCTCGAGTTGAAAGATTTACCTCCTCACCTCGAGTATGTCTATTTGGAGGAGGACGACAAGTTGCCGGTTATTATTGCGAAGGAACTTTCGGATGATGAAAAAACCGCACTTGTCGATGTTCTTAAGGATCACAAAGGGGCGATTGCGTGGAAGTTATCCGACATTAAGGGAATCGATCCCAAATTTTGTACACACAAAATATTAATGGAGGAGGATTTCAAGCCCACAATCCAAAGTCAAAGGAGGGTGAACCCCAAAATTCACGACGTCATCAAAAAGGAGGTCCTTAAACTCCTTGACGCGGGAATGATTTACCCTATTTCCGATAGCCCTTGGGTGAGTCCTATTCATTGTGTCCCTAAAAAGGGAGGAATGACCGTTGTGCCAAACGATGCCAACGAGTTAATTCCCACAAGACTCGTGACCGGATGGAGAGTGTGCATTGACTATCGAAAGTTGAATGAAGCCACTCGAAAAGACCATTTTCCCTTGCCCTTCATGGACCAAATGTTGGAGCGTCTTGCGGGAAACGATTTCTATTGCTTTTTAGATGGTTTTTCCGGTTACTTCCAAATTCCCATCGATCCTCGTGATCAAGAAAAAACTACGTTTACGTGTCCATATGGAACGTTTGCTTATCGTAGAATGCCATTCGGACTTTGTAATGCACCTGGAACTTTTCAACGATGCATGATGGCTATTTTTCATGATATGATCGAGAAGACGATGGAAGTCTTCATGGATGACTTTTCCGTGTTTGGTGATTCCTTTACTTCGTGTTTGTCGAACCTTGAGAGAATGTTAAAACGTTGTGAGGAAACCAACCTTGTGCTCAATTGGGAAAAGTGTCATTTTATGGTTAGAAGTGGAATCGTCTTAGGGCACAAGGTCTCGAAAGCGGGGATTGAGGTAGATCAAGCTAAGGTAGACGTCATCGCCAAATTACCTCATCCCAAAACCGTCAAGGGAGTTAGGAGTTTCCTAGGCCACGCGGGCTTTTATCGACGATTCATCAAGGATTTCTCGAAGATTTCTCGACCCATTACACATCTTCTTGAAAAAGAGGCACGTTTTGTCTTTGACGAAGATTGTGTACGAGCCTTTGAGATCCTTAAGAGGAAACTTACCGAAGCTCCCATTCTTGTTGCTCCAAATTGGAACCTCCCCTTTGAGCTTATGTGTGATGCTAGTGATTACGCTATTGGGGCCGTTTTGGGGCAACGTCATGATAAGCATTTCTTGCCTATACACTATGATAGCAAGACGATGACCGAGGCTCAACTTAAATACACTACAACGGAAAAGGAGTTCCTTGCTGTGGTGTATGCATTTGAGAAATTCCGACCCTACCTCGTCTTGACAAAATGCATAGTGTATACGGACCATTCGGCTATCAAGTATCTCATGGCTAAACAAGATGCAAAGCCGAGATTACTTCGTTGGATTCTCCTCCTTCAAGAATTTGATCACAAAATCGTTGACAAAAAAGGAGCCGAGAATCTAGCGGCCGACCATCTCTCTCGTTTGGAAGATCCTCACCAAAGTGTTTACGAGCCCAAGGAAGTCACCGAAACATTTCCGCTTGAAACACTTGGTGTAGTGAATTCCAAACTTGATTCTTCTACCCCATGGTTTGCGGATTTTGCAAATTACCATGCGGGTAATTTCATCATTAAGGGTATGACAACTCAAGAAAAACGAAAAGTCTTTCGTGATGTCAAGTTCTATTTTTGGAACGACCCTTACTTGTTTCGAACGTGTGCGGATCAAATCATCCGCCGTTGTGTATTTGGCACCGAAGCTTCTAACATCCTTAGAGCTTGCCATGAGGGACCCACGGGTGGTCACCACGGTGCTAATCTCACGGCTAAAAAGGTGTTTGATGCCTGCTTCTTTTGGCCTACTATTTACCGAGATGCACAAGATCTTGTGAAGTCTTGTGATTCATGCCAACGACAAGGAAAAGCCTCACAAAAAGATGAAATGCCACAAAATATCATTCAAGTATGTGAGATCTTTGACGTTTGGGGCATAGACTTTATGGGGCCGTTCCCATCATCTCGTGGTAATAAGTACATCCTTGTTGCGGTTGACTACCTTTCTAAGTGGGTGGAGGCGAAGGCCTTGCCCACTAATGATGCTCGTGTGGTAGTCAAGTTCTTGAAAAGTTTGTTTGCTAGGTTTGGAACCCCTCGTGCTATCATAAGCGATCGTGGAACCCATTTTTGTAATGACCAATTTGAAAGGGTTCTAAGGAAATATGGGGTTACACATCGTCTTTCTACGGCTTATCACCCACAAACGAGTGGGCAAGTCGAGGTTTCAAACCGAGCATTGAAAAGGATTTTGGAAAGATCCGTGGGGGAAAACCGACAATCTTGGTCGGATAAGTTAGACGATGCTTTATGGGCCTTTAGGACCGCTCATAAGACACCCATTGGGTGCACTCCCTATAAGCTTGTGTATGGAAAGAATTGTCATTTGCCTATCGAGTTAGAACACAAGGCTTATTGGGCCCTAAAGCATTGTAATGATGACATGGAGACCGCGGGAAAACACCGGAAAATGCAATTAAATGAATTGGATGAATTAAGGGACATTGCTTATGAAAATTCATTGATTTATAAAGAGAAAACTAAAGAGTTGCATGATTCAAAAAATAAAAACCGGGTTTTTAACATTGGGGATCAAGTTTTGCTTTTTAATTCAAGATTGAAAATATTTTCCGGTAAATTGAAATCCCGTTGGTCCGGTCCATTCACCGTGACTCAAGTGTTTCCTTATGGGACCATCGAGCTAGCTCAAGATGATGGTCCTAACTTCAAGGTGAATGGACATAGGTTGAAGCACTACTTTGGCGGGGAAGTTCCATCCTTGAACTACCTCGACCAAGTCACCTTCCCCAATGATAATTAGTATTGAGGGGATCGAGTCGAGCTCATGACTCGGTAATCAAAAACGAGGTGCCTCGTGGGGGAGTCCCATGCTTATCCTATGTACATATTATCGCTTTCTTAGTCTAATGTAGCTTACGTGTGGGGATTCGTGCCCTTCCAACCTTTGTTCCGTGGTTGTTTGTGCATTGTGGTTGTTAGATCATGATCTTCACGATTGGAGCCTCTCGTGTTCGTTTTATGGGAGCACTCGATCGTTTGCTTTGGAGACATTTCTCAATATCCATGATATATCCTTTATTGTTCTAACCTTAGGTTTTTAGCACACTTCATAAACGGCTTTAAATTTAACGGTTACACCCTTTCCATGCTAGATTAGGCATTCGACTACGTCTCTAGTATGGGGGTGTTTGCACCCCTAGACTCGAAACATTGAGGACAATGTTTAACTTTAGTATGGGGGGGGTGAATAGATACTTGCCTTGCCAAACCTTCACGCTTTCCAAAGTTTATCGTTTTTGTTTATCGTTTTCTTGCAAAATAAGGCTAAAAATGGCCAAATTTTAAATTTTTCTCATGTTTTATAAGTGTTTGAAGACACAAATGTAGGTTTTCCGATGGCGAGAATAAGAGTAATTTTTGACTCGACCGTGCGTGTTGAGCACTTAGCTTTGGTTCCTTAACTACACATTAGGCTAAGTCTCTTAAATGAGGATGAGAAATGATAGAGTTAATTATAAGTTACTATGCTAAACATAGAGTACTCGTATTCTTTCAAAAACTCATGTGTTCTCGTTGTTTGCTTATTCTCCCTTCGCATGTAAATATTTTTTGCTTAATAAATATTGACTTAGCGGTTTAGTTGGGATCGTTGGGTTTCTAGTCTTTTCTAGTAGCTTCCGTGTAATTAAATTGGGAAGACATTAAGGTATCGCCAGCGTCACGGTTTTGAAGTATTGGCACCCCAATAATCGAAAGCTTCACCCAATAATAAGATTTCAAGTGCTCACCTAAATCAAGCAAACAATTTGAAGCCCCACAAGGCCAAAAATCTATGCAAAATTGAAAGTGAATCAAGCCTTAATCTTTGAAGCTTTAAAGATCCAAAATTCGCCTTTGCGTGAGGATATACGTCTTTGGCTAATAAAACCACCGATGAGGCGGATAATAAAAGGCAAGGCAAGACCGAAGTCATAATAAAAGCTTCATGGCGAAGTTGAATAAAAGATGGAGGTAAACCAAAGATAATAAGGTCCTTCCGTTAGGGGGCGTATAAAAGTCTTGGTAATAAGTCTCATGTTCAAAACCGTTATAAAACCGTGTTTATCGATTCTTCTTGTCAACTTAATTTTTTGACATCGTTGTCTATTAGGAGGGGTTATTGATTTGATGGTCTTAGTTACACCGTTAGGACTCTATTTTTAGACCTAAATCTCTATTATCGCATAAGTCAAACAATGTATCCTCGTGAAACATTCAAGACATCATAAAATATAAGAGATACAACTTAGGAATAATGGGAGAATAAGTACGTGATTAGGGCACATGAGTAGTGTTAGCATTACTAACTTATAATGACAATGATCTCGTTGCACGCTTGGCATGGAATTAAAGTGAAAATCGAGGACGACGAAATTATTTCTAACGAAGCATTCACGTGTTCTTATTCTATGAACCTAAACGTCCCATTTTGCGATGAAAATCATACATTATGTCTATAACACAAGTAGTAGTAATAGTAGTAGTGTAGCTAGTTTATCATTCCAATAAAGTGAATAAAAATGAATTTTGGAGATGCTACGATACTTAATTCTAGCATTGCGTGAGGGCACGGCAATGGTTTAGTATGGGGGAGTGATGAGACGGCTTTTATACATGGTCTCATCGTTCTTTTTGGACTTAAAATGCATTAAATATCATCAAAATACCCAAATATATGCTTGTGTTTGTTGCTTGTGTATTTTAGGTACGGATATTGAGAAAATGACAAAAGATCACAAGAATCACGCAAAAACGAACACGGGAAACGAAGCCGCACGATGAACCAAGCCCTAGTGAGGGATTTTCCAAAGAAAACCCTTGAAGATTTGAAGAATATTGGAGATTGGTCCTCCAAGTTTGAAGAATTGACACTTTATACCCTTGTATCTTCATAATTACAAGTTTGGTCCCTAAAGTTTGTCAAAATTACAAAAAGGACCCTGAACTTTGAAGAATTGGCAAATTTAGTCCCTCAACAAATCTAAATTGTCAAATATGGTCCTTCAAGAAGTCAACCAACAAGTCAAAGCCTTGAAGATTGAAAATATGGCAAATTCAGTCCTTGGAAAATGAAGATATTGCATAAATGGTCCTTGTTTCAAGATTGCAAAAACATTGTGCCAAAAATGACAAGTGTTGAAAGTTAAATACAAAGGAAATGGGATTTGTGAGCTGATAATACAAAATGGAGAAAGTAAGAACCATGGGGGGCCTAATGTGACCAGACAAGTAAACTTCTCTCCACCACTCCCCACACGCCACCTCATCCACCCAACTCTTTCCACCAATCAGAACACCTTATTACTCCACGTCCACTTTCCACTTTAACTGATTAAGTAATAAACTTAATTAGTTTATTTTTTCCCTCTAAACACACAATTTGAATATTAAACCCACCAAACCAGATTAAACTCACTGGTTCTTCCCCATAAACCCTAAAAAACACCCAGGTGCGATTAATCCTAAACTAAAGGGGTTTTGCTCCAAAATGACCAGAATGGTGATTAACCTAAGCCTAAACATAAACCCACTCTCACTTTTGTCCCCACTCAACCCATGTGCTCCCTTGGAGATTCCCTGCTCATGTCATTTTCACCCAAAACCCCAAAACGACAATCTCAACGGCTGAAAGTGTTTTCTTGCTCTCCAATGGTCCTCCAACGGCCAAGATCATCACAAGTACAACCAAGACAGCTAGCCATCACTTTCCTTCACATGTGAGCCAAAAGTTGACTGAAAATTCAAAATTCGTCAAGGGGCATGATAGGAATTTGCTACATTAGGGTTTCTTAGTCTAGAATACTCCTTAGTCTAGTATTTAAAGACCTCTCAACTTGTGAGAAGGCTTGTTCCAGTTTTGATGTAAAAACTTTCTTTTTATGAAATTAATGAAAGAGTCTTTTTAAGCTACATGAAACTGAGAACCATTTACTTTCCAAGCATTTACGTTTTAAAGTTTGTTTTCCTTGAATCATTTTACAATCCTCCAGTTTGTTTTTAAAGTTTTCACTTGTTTTCAAAAATCTTTTTCAGAAACTAATATTCAGCTTACTGCTATAAGCTTTTCAATAAGCTTATTAAACCAAGCTTACTGAATAACTTATAGCTTGTCTTTTCTTTCTTGGTTATTTGTGGTGTGCAGGAAACAAAGATCACTCAAGTTCTATTCTAACCACTTTCTTGTCATTTGCACTCAAACCAATCCAATCACACTTGATCTGCACAAGCCCGGGCTTGTAGGAGGTGGCTTATTAGCCACTGTTGGGCTTGGAAGTAAGCCCAACAAGGTAGCCCTTGTTATCCATTTTCCATTTTTTTTTTGTTATTTTTCTGAAACTTGCATGCTTTATGTGATTTTCTTTGTTAGTTGTTAAGGATCTGTTTAAGAGCTTGTATTTGTTTGATTTGGATGTTATATGCATGATATAAGTCCTTTGTTTCAGTTTGGTTTAGTTTTGAGTTGATTCAGTTTGAAAAAAGTTGAAAAAAGAATTTAAAGGAGTGTTTGGGTAAACAGATTAATCAGTTAAATTGCTTTAAGTAAGGGTTGAATCTTGTTTAGTTATGCTTCTTTGGTGTCTGATATATGGATTGTAGCTTGGTTATCAGTTTGGTAAAGGTTTAAACTCATTTGCATGCTTAAAAAGGTTAAACATAGCTAAAATCAGAAACTGCATATTGTTCATGATTTTGTGTTGATTTGACCTTCAAATTTGGTAGATTGTTAGGAGATAGGTTGTTTTAGAGTTGTGAATCAGTTTTATGCTAGATTGTGGATTTGTATGCAAGCTTAAGGCTCTTGAAATCCGGATTTGTGCATGAAAATTGTGTCTACTGTTCATCAGACTACCTTTGGCTTAATCAGAAACTTTTGAGCTTAATTGGTGCTTATTTTGTTAAGTGGCTGCTTGTTTTTTGTGTGCTTATTGACTCCTTATACTCCAAAGAGTATAAGGGTGCCTTATTGTCCCAAAAAGCTATCAAGATAAGCTTTCCTAAGCTTATTGAAAAACAAATCAAAATTTTACACTGTCAGTGGGAACTCCTTTCCCACTGCTAGTGTCTTTTTTACCACTGCTGAGCTAAAGGACAAAAGTCCAACACATGTCACTATCTGTTTTCTTCTTTTTTTGTCTTTAGTGCCCAAAAAGTGGAATTAGACCTTGAAACCAGTGCCATTATTTTTCTTATTTAATTTAGGATTTTTCTGATTAATAAAATTTTTATTTACTGTTCATTTAGTAATTTTTAGGTTATTTAGCTATTTTTAATTAATTTTAAAGTTTCTGTTTTTTGTCTTTTAGTGCCAAAAAGTACTATTTTTCAGTTTAATCAATTTTTCTGAACTTAGAATAATATTTTAAGGTTTTTGGTTTAAAATTTAGTTACTGTTCACCTTTTTAATTAATTTTTATAATTAATTTAAGTTAATTAGGGTTTTAATTAAACTAGTTTTGTCATTTAGTGGGAAATTTAATATTTTTCAAGATTTTTCATTTTTCTATTGTTCATTAGAGTAAAATAGGATTTTTAAAATTGGTAGATTATTTTTAGCATTATTTAATTATTTTTTTTATAATTATTTTAATTTTAAAATAGTTTTTAGTAATTTAAAAATAGAAAAATAGTATTTAAAAATCATAAAAAATACTTTTTAGTCTTTAGATAATATAAGTAAGTTATTTGTTCAATAAAATCATATTTTGGACATTTTGATTAATTATATTTAATTTTAGGGCTTTAATTAGCATTTAAAATTGAATATTTAATTAATAAAAGGTTTTAAAATATTTTTATTGGATTTTATTCCTTATTTATATTATTTTAGACTTGTTTTAGCTTATAATTAATTTTTAGGTTGAAAATTTTTATTTTCGTCGTTTTTTACGGTTTTACGTTTACGCCTTTTTCGTCGTAGTTTAATTAGTTTTCGTAACCGTCTTTTCTTTCCTTTCTCATTTCTTTTCTTCTTGATCATAATCACAAACTTCATTAATCAACTCTCAACACAACGCACTAGCCTCCTCGAGAACGAACTCACCTAGGGTCATTCACACACGGTTTTCCTAAATCGTCGTGTACACTTGCCCTATTTTTAGTTGCTTACTTTTTCCTAAAGGTAAGTTGACTTAAATTTACAACAATCACTTATTATAAGTTATTTAACTTATTTTAATCCATTTTGTACTTATATTATCAGTACTTAAACTTTACAAGTTGGGCCCAAATGGGTTAAGCCCAATAATAAGTTTATAAGTGTTTTAGTCCATTTTTGTTATATTGTTAGTCCAATAACGTTAATTTAGTCCGTTAACGTCCGTATGTCCTATAGTTCGGGTTTTATCGGTTTTTACTTGTTATACATGTTTATATATCAGTATATGAGTTTTATAAATTTTACATTAGACGGGTCCAACCGTCTAAGTTTTATTTAACAAAAACGTTAATTTTTACGGCAATAGCCGAAAAAGTCGTAAATATCATGTTTATAGTTTTTATAACTTATAAAACTTAACAAGTTACCATTTTTATAACATGTCTACTTATTTAACCTTTAACATACTTATATAAATAAAATCCATAAGTTAGTGGGTTTTTATTTTACATTTTATACTATTAAATTTTGAGTGCTTATATAATAGTAATATACTTTAATTTCCAAAAATCTGATTTTTATCTTTACTTCCACCAAAACTGCCATATCTTGAGTTCTATATGGAGATAGAAGCTCAAATGTTTATCACATAAACTAAATGATATGTGCTACATTTAATTCTTTTATAGCTACTGTTGAATCATCTTCTAAATATTTTCTAAAAATCGTCCAAAACAGTAATTTCAGATTTGTATCTTAAACTTGTTTTGATCATATCTCACTCATTACAATGATTCCATTGCATGGCCAACTCTCACATGTGTACAAGACCCATAGCTTACTGTAAATGCATTTTACTTCATCATTTTATCAGTCTAACATGTGGTTCTTTACTGTTTTTATACAGCCTATCATTTAAACAAGATTTACCCATTTTTACTTATAGTTTTTCATCTTTTTATCCATGATTATCAACAACAAATCCCCACATAACATTTTTATCATCATATAATCATCATAAATATATACAATAGGAAATAAAATACATGTTTACATAATCAAAATAACAAGAAGATGAGGAGGACAATCTTTATACCACCATGATGATGTAGGTTGATCAAAACATGGATTTTTGATGGAGAAACTTGTGATGCACCAAGACCATCTTCATGACCACCAATCTTCATAAACTCCTTGTGGGAAATCAGCCCCAAGACACCAAGAAAACTCCTCCATGGATGTTATAATCACCACCATTCAAGAGAGCTTCAAGAGGGCTTCAACATATGTAGAAATAACATAGGATTTCATGGTTGATTTTTGATCAAATAAGGGTTTTGAGTGGGATGAGGGACGGCCAAAATGGGGAGTAGAGAGGAAATGTGAGTTGTTTGCATGGTGAGAATGAGAGCTAGTGGTTTGTGTTTGTGGTTTTGATAAGAAGTAGCTTACAATGTAAGCTTTAGCTTACATGTGTAAGTTACAAAGCTAACACTTTGACACCTAAGTGGTGTTAGTTTTGTTAGGCCGGTTTTGGAGTGGGGGTGGGACAAGTGTCCCACTTGTCTCATCCCCATTTATTTACGGGTACTCCTCGATTCTAGTTTCCTCGATTTGCGTGCCCTCGGGTCGTTTTACGAAAAACGTTTTTATAAATTATGAATCACCGTCACAAAACGAATCCAATAAAAATTGTCTCATCAAAAACGGAGTTCGAAAACGTAAATACGTAATCCTAGGGTTTCCGGTTTAGTCGTAAAAGACGTTAAAATAAAATCGTAAGTCCTAATCTCTTCTCGTAAATTTGTGAGTTTATGAACTAACACAAATTTAAAACTCCAAAATAATATTCATGGATAAATTTATTTTCTGAATTGTCGGACTGTCACCAAAGACGGTGTATGTAAACGTAAGCACGTAACGTTGAATCCTCCGGTTTAGACGTAGTCGACGCTACTTCAAGACGTAAATCCAAATTTCTTCCCAAAAATAAGTGAGTTCATATTGTATCATTAAAATAATATTTTCAAATAATATTTGAGAATAAAATATCAATCGTATTTATTCGAAAATTCTTTCTTCATATCTTCTATGTTTTAGTTTCGTCTTCACTATTATATTTATCTGTTTTACTCAATCCGACGTCTAAAGCGTCGATAATTATTACATGTAAATTAACAATAATTATTTAATTTTTATGTAAACGTAAAAAAAAATTTAAATTTCTTAGTTCGACCAATTATATAAAATGTTCAAAATAAATTTGAATTTAAATTAACAAGATTTTTGCTGATTTATCAAAAATAATTAATAAGATTCGTAAATGTTTGAAATATCTTTGGTTATACTTTTGTCAAAATTTTCTTAGTTGAATAGCAAAAATTGTCGTTTTAAGTTTTCAGGTTATGGTACAAATGGTTTTACTCAATCCTTCTTAAGTTATCTTGAGGTATACACAAACATTTACCCCTAAACAGAAGTTTAGTTAAATGTTTTGTGTATAAGGGAATAATCCCTTTAAAATCCTTTGTTAAAACATTTGTCAAAATATATTTGCACTTTCTTTTTAGTATAACTCAAAATTCTAAATGACTTCTAAATTTTGAAGAGTCAATTTATATTTCATTATCTATTAATCACACAGTTAAATCATGTAAAGGATTAAGTCTTTAATCATATGTTAATTATTCAAGGTACAAGTTTTTATCGTTCGGCCAATTCAGGGCAGTCTATAAATAATTATTAACTCATTATTATTCTTATATACAAACAATTGGTCCGTAATGATCTCAAGCATGAAGTTATCAATTTACAGCCTACACACGTGATTCACCAAATTTATGAATACTACATGTGCATCGGTCAATCCAAACGACATCACGTGAAACTCATAATATTCATTACAAGTACCGGATGTAGTGATTGGAGTAAATAATCTTCTTCGCGGATTCGAAGTTGATAATAACCATGCCGTGGATCAAATCTTTAAAACCTTGTAAATGATCGAACAAATCTTCCATTTCGAGTTATGGATTTCGTTTTTGATTGTCAATTTACTCAGTCACAGTAATCTATAAATATAAGGAATGATAACACCATAGCTCTTCATGATGACAGGCTTGGTAGAATAAAATCTTTCTCCGACAACTTTCTCAGTTGTTCGGTAATTCCTTTAATTTAGATGGTGCTGACGTATAGTGTACAAGCCACAGGTGCAGCACCGAGAATATAATCAATACCAATTTCAACTTGCCTTAATGGCGAAAGTCTAGGTAATTTATCAACAAATACTTACTAAAGTTTCAAATAACATAAACATCTTTTAATAAATTCATATTAGGTTCTTCTAGATTACAATATCTATAACTAGTTCACAACCATTCATGGTATAATTTTAAGTCTTAATGCAGGATATGGTCATCCATCAAGAATTATTTAGATCACTTTTGATAATCAACATCTTATCATTTAGGGGAATTCAATCCAAGTTCCCATCAATTAAGACAATGTCGTCATGTCATAATCAATCAATCCATTCTACTCGCATTACCAACTTTTCAGTTTTATTGCCGTTGATAAGATGTGAACTTCTCAAAGTCTAATAATAACTCATAATCCTTCACAAATTCAAGGATATATGGAGACATAATTAACCTTAAAAGAGTATGGTCAACGCATAATCTACACGAGAGAATTTCGAATCAGATACAGACAAAAACATTTAACGAATATGAATATATCCCATGCTTTCATAATTTGAGTACGCATTCGAAAGCTCCTCGGATCGTTACCCAGGTCATTCAAATGAAATCAAATCATAAGAAAAGATAAGAACGTCAATACATCCAGTCGGGTATCAACACTCAGTAATCAGATACTTTTCCTAAGAATCTCACTACGGGATAATTGGACAAGAAAGAATTGTCAATTGTTAAATAAGACAATGTCCACAGATGAGTAAATTCGACTTAGAAGAATAGATGGCACGGGCACATATGTAGATGTCTTCTAACATTATGTCCCTATTTTTCACTTTTTTTGCAGATCTCATAAAATTTAATCTTTCACAATCCTCAAAGAAAATGTAGTGTTTATTCATTAGTTTTATGGTGACTACTAGTCAGTCTTGCATAGTCCATTCCAAATTGTATGTAGGCGCGCAACTATATACAATTCCAAGATCAACAATGCAATACTCAGTTCGTCAAAATTTTAACATCATGTTTATAGTAAAAACATTTTCATGCTTAATTCTTAAATAAGAATCAAAAATAAATTAACAAAGATTTTCTTGTTATGAAAACAATTAAGTTTTCCAAAGTGTTTCATAAACAGCTTCATTCGATAACGATTACTTATAAAACTCATTTTGAATAATCCTTTTAGTGATGAGAATTCAATTTTTCTCAAAGAATATTGTTTTAACTTATAAAAACAATGAGTGATCTGCAAAAGAGTGATAAAGAGTTGTTCACCAAGAACTAACTACAATATGATAAGAAATGAGCTTAGCCAAATAATCATGAGGTTCATGATCTCGATGGCACTCAGAAAAGAATAATTCACAATGTAACTCAAATCAAGATGAGTACTTGTTCAATGGTTGCATCACTAATGTGAACATTAGGGCGAAGCAATAAAAGATAGATAACATCGATACATGTAGAATTTAGAAATCAAAGGTATTCTTTTTCATCAATCACAAACAAGTCAAAATTGTACCGTAACACATTACGTGTCACTATGTCATACAATTTTCAGAACTCATCCTACCAACTGATATCTCAGTTAAGTTAGGGATTTTTAAAAGATACCACAATGAATACTAATCTACAAGAGTCATTAGGTGTTCCACATGTCCCGAAAGATCCATCGGTCTCAATTCAGAAGAAGATTTCTTCAATTTATTTATTGGACACTGGGCATCCTCATTAGTGGACAATGGCCTAGGAACAACCCTTAACACAAACTAATCAATTAAAACCTTATAATTCAATCACAGAACTTAACGAATTCTATTAACAACCTCATATTCCATACGGGTTAAAATTTAACTTCATTCAAGTTTCAACCAATTTTATACTCAATTCGATATCCTACCTCATTATCCAATACTTACAACCTTATTCTTCGGCCTTGTAAAGGCAATACAATCTCAATATGAATCAACACTTAATTTCCAATCCTATAACTCCTTTATCAATAATTATCAAGTGAGTCAATAGTATGAGATGACTTGATCATTCCACTAGACTTCTCGGAAAGGTATTAGTGGCATGAGGCTTTTGGGTAATGGTTCCAATAACAACCTCAAGTGCAACATTCACCCTTTCGATTTCAAATTTAAGAATTGGATGACAACGAATCAGATGACATCTTTCTAGGTGGTAACGTTTTGTCAAACTCCACTCTATAAGAAAAGATCGTCATGACATCGATATCAGATTTAATCTCGCCAATTCTTTTTCAATATCACAATCAACTAATATCTACATTCCTACGAATATCAACCATTTGTTGTGATTATAAACATCCACAACTTGGCTTAGATCTTGGATAGCTAGAATTCCTACGAGAATAGCTTCGACTAATTTACTAGGGGATTTAGGGTTACTTGTGACAATCGACGTCGTATAAATACCTCGTATAAAAATCAAAATAATCATCAAACAATCATGTAATAAAATTACATCATATATATATAATCCAAGTTATATATATATATATATATATATATATATATATATATATATATATATATATATATATATATATATATATATATATATATATATATATATATATATATATATATATATATATATATATATATATATATATATATATATATATATATATATATATATATATATATATATATATATATATATATATATATATATATATATATATATATATATATATATATATATATATATATATATATATATATATATATATATATATATATATATATATATATATATATATATATATATATATTAAAATAACACTTCTCAGTCTTGGCCTTGTCGGTAACTCGGGAATTCTTCGGCACCGTTATAGTCAAAAGATTTTTAGACATTTTTAGAAAATGTTTATAGTTAAAAGATTTTGAAATGTTTTATTCAAAACCTTGGTTTTTAAAAATCTTTTGTTCTCTATAACGAGAGCTCTGGTACCAAACTGTAACACCCCCAAATTTATACAACTTGATACAGCGGAAGACTAGTTGGTGTTACGGGATAGCACATTACTCACATCATAGACAACGCATAAAAATCGCGTCGTTTATTTATAAAGCATTTCCATTCAATAATATCAAAGTTACATCGGTCCCAAGTCATTATATTTCATACAAAGTTTTACAAAGTATTTGAATGGAAAATATTGTTTAAGTGCGGGCCATGAATTCTTGTCATCTTCCCGAGAATTACCTTCAAGTACCTGAGATAAAACATGTTAAAAGAAAAGGTCAGCGATAACGCCGAGTGAATTCATAGAGTTTAATAAAATCCATCAATATAATATCAGTATAAAATTATTACTGAAAATCATCTTGTACAAATCATTTTAATAGGCCATAAAATAGCCAAAGTCGTTTTATACAAATCCTTATCGAAAATCTTAATATAGGCATTTGCCTTAAAAATCATTATACGAATCATTTTCGTTAAAAACACCATACAATACGTTTTGCAACGTTGTATAGATCAAATAAAAACCGTTATATGAATATGGTTATATAAAACCAAAACACGAACATAATATCAATAGTATGACCCTGTATTGCTAGTCAGGCAATACATCGTAATTCGAAGCGTCTAATATTATTTTGTAAACTTGGATTATTATAAGCCGCATGACATTGTTACCTTACTAAACCAAAAAGGGTAGCTAACCCGATACCAATTTTGCCCATCTAAAGTAGCGTGTTGTCACAAAGGTCACGCTATGGAAATCTTCTCATACATAAATTCGCTTACCAATCAATGTGGCACGACGGGGATCAACCGTCAAGGCGCGAACTGGGGTGATCGTCCCCAAATAGTACTATTGAATGTATAAGCGTCTACCAAATCCCGGTAGTTCACAATTCATGCTAATGGGACTTTTAGTGACATAACCTAACTTTAATAATCCATTTTTATTTCATCTATCGGGTCCTTTAATCATTCATAGGGTCATACAATCGGGTCATTCAATCATTCGGGTCCAAAATCAATAAACAAACAATCAGGACAAATGGTGTCCTATTTTATAAAACAAACATGTTATCTCCCTCGCGGGTTTATAAAAAATTTATAAAACATTTAAAAGAGTGCGAGGCTATGAACTTACGTTGATGTGGGAAGGCGGGTTATCGGCAATTCGGACGTACGGTACGTGCTTCAATCACGGAAACCTAGACAAATAATACTCGTCTTAGACTCATGTCCAATGACTTTATAAAAATAACAATTATGTATACATATGATGATTATATATAATATGATGATCAAGTGGGTTTACATATTCTCATTTACGCATTTTTGTGCTATGTGTCGATAACTTTTATACTAGTTTTCCCGTTTTACCTATTTACGTGTTTTAAGTCCAATAAGCTTATTATAAGTTATTTAACTTATTTTAATCCATTTTGTACTTATATTATCAGTAATTAAACTTTACAAGTTGGGCCCAAATGGGTTAAGCCCAATAATAAGTTTATAAGTGTTTTAGTCTATTTTTGTTATATTGTTAGTCCAATAACGTTAATTTAGTCCGTTAACGTCCGTATGTCCTATAGCTCGGGTTTTATCGGTTTTTACTTGTTATACATGTTTACATATCAGTATATGAGATTTATAAAGTTTACATTAGACGGGTCCAACCGTCTAAGTTTTATTTAACAAAAACGTTAATTTTTACGGCAATAGCCGAAAAAGTCGTAAATATCATGTTTATAGTTTTTATAACTTATAAAACTTAACAAGTTACCATTTTTATAAAATGTCTACTTATTTAACCTTTAACATATTTATATAAATAAAATCCATAAGTTAGTGGGTTTTTATTTTACATTTTATACTATTAAATTTTGAGTGCTTATATAATAGTAATATACTTTAATTTCCAAAAATCTGATTTTTATCTTTACTTCCACCAAAACTGCCATATCTTGAGTTCTATATGGAGATAGAAGCTCAAATTTTTATCACATAAACTACATGATATGTGCTACATTTAACTCTACTATAGCTACTGTTGAATCATCTTCTAAATATTTTCTAAAAATCGTCCAAAACAGTAACTTCAGATTTGTATCTTAAACTTGTTTTGATCATATCTCACTCATTACAATGATTCCATTGCATGGCCAACTCTCACATGTGTACAAGACCCATAGCTTACTGTAAATGAATTTTACTTCATCATTTTATCAGTCTAACATGTGGTTCTTTACTGTTTTTATACAGCCTATCATTTAAACAAGATTTACCCATTTTTACTTATAGTTTTTCATCTTTTTATCCATGATTATCAACAACAAATCCCCACATAACATTTTTATCATCATATAATCATCATAAATATATACAATAGGAAATAAAATACATGTTTACATAATCAAAATAACAAGAAGATGAGGAGGACAATCTTTATACCACCATGATGATGTAGGTTGATCAAAACATGGATTTTTGATGGAGAAACTTGTGATGCACCAAGACCATCTTCATGACCACCAATCTTCATAAACTCCTTGTGGGAAATCAGCCCCAAGACACCAAGAAAACTCCTCCATGGATGTTATAATCACCACCATTCAAGAGAGCTTCAAGAGGGCTTCAACATATGTAGAAATAACATAGGATTTCATGGTTGATTTTTGATCAAATAAGGGTTTTGAGTGGGATGAGGGACGGCCAAAATGGGGAGTAGAGAGGAAATGTGAGTTGTTTGCATGGTGAGAATGAGAGCTAGTGGTTTGTGTTTGTGGTTTTGATAAGAAGTAGCTTACAATGTAAGCTTTAGCTTACATGTGTAAGTTACAAAGCTAACACTTTGACACCTAAGTGGTGTTAGTTTTGTTAGGCCGGTTTTGGAGTGGGGGTGGGACAAGTGTCCCACTTGTCTCATCCCCATTTATTTACGGGTACTCCTCGATTCTAGTTTCCTCGATTTGCGTGCCCTCGGGTCGTTTTACGAAAAATGTTTTTATAAATTATGAATCACCGTCACAAAACGAATCCAATAAAAATTGTCTCATCAAAAACGGAGTTCGAAAACGTAAATACGTAATCCTAGGGTTTCCGGTTTAGTCGTAAAAGACGTTAAAATAAAATCGTAAGTCCTAATCTCTTCTCGTAAATTTGTGAGTTTATGAACTAACACAAATTTAAAACTCCAAAATAATATTCATGGATAAATTTATTTTCTGAATTGCCGGACTGTCACCAAAGACGGTGTATGTAAACGTAAGCACGTAACGTTGAATCCTCCGGTTTAGACGTAGTCGACGCTACTTCAAGACGTAAATCCAAATTTCTTCCCAAAAATAAGTAAGTTCATATTGTATCATTAAAATAATATTTTCAAATAATATTTGAGAATAAAATATCAATCGTAAATTGACGGATTGTCACACCTTTATTCCTATGTGTATCTCTTATATTTTATAGTTGTCTTAAATGATCACGAAGATGCATTGTTGACTTATTTCGATAGTTATTTAGGCTGAAAATAAAGTGGGACGATTTAATCAATAGTTAGCTAAAGGACAAAATCTTTTAAAACTGCTTCTCGGGACCTCATAAAGTTCATATCTTGGCATAACTCGCTTCACGATTTGTGACCTTTCTCGGACCGATAATTGGCAGCGACTTCATACTTCGAATCTTTGGTAGACGTTCTTGAAATTATGGTCTTCTCTTCATAATAGGAATTTATTCACTTGAAGTTTTTGAGAGATTCTTCATACTTGGACCACGACTTCTTCATTTTTCTCCAATATTTATTTTGGACTTTGTTATACAACGATCCGCCTCCTTTTAGGACTTGGATCTATTTATCATCATACCTTGTTAGGGCCTTTTCAGATAGACTTCTCCATGATCTTTAGGGGAGTTTTTGCTTTTCGTCGTGTGTCTCGATCCTTCATATTGATTTTTGATAAATGATTCTTCACGTCACTTTTGGATCTTTAGCAACAAAATGTAGCCCTCATGTCTTCTTAGGACCTTTTTGGACTCACCAATCTTCGCATCCCGCTTCAGTAAGTTATGACTTGGCTATGAACTCTAATTAATACCGATCAACTTTTAAACGATCTTGTGCTAGAAGCTAAGTAACTTTTCAAATCGTACAACCTTATTTATTGCAATTAAATTTTATTAACAAGTGATGGGAGAAAAATCTTATAATCAACTCACATAAATTCACGAAAGAGTACCAAACATATAATTGACTCTATCATCTCTCGTTCTCCACAATTTAAAATCTCAATGAATGAGACTCGTGGATGCTGAGCCAATTAAATCAAAGTTTTGGGTTTTCGAGTCATCTATAGGATCTTGCCAATTCTTGGACATTTTCAAGTTTAGAAATCGTATTTTAAAGTTCCCTTGATAAACAACTCTCTAGGTTCAATTATAGGAACTTGCGAAAAGTTCTTGTTCTTAACCCGTGAGAGTTAAGACTTTCGCGTTTTAAAGTTCCCTATATAAAAGCCTAGCAAAACTTGACTTAAACACGTTAAGGATACTAGCTAGAGTAAGCTTGGATAAGTAAACTCAGGTTGAGTCAAAAGATTCACAACGTTGAAAAATTTAAAACCACTTTATTGAAAATTTATTCTAACACAGTAAGTAAATAACGATAACAAAGGGAAATACTACTATACTACTAGGCCAAAATAGATTAAAAATTTTGAAAAATGTCGAAAAATCAAATTTTTGGGTTAAAATGAGGGCAAATTCATGGAAAAGACCACTTACTTCGATAGAAGTCCCCCTACACTTGATATAAACATTGTCCTTAATGTTTAAGCATGTGGGAATAAACTCCCCTACACTTAGGACATTGTGCACTTTGTTTAAATCTTGCTAAGGAAAGGACAACTATAGTGATTTCAATGTGAACATATAAGATATGAAATATTGAATCACGACAGTTAAGGATAGAACCGGGAAGACGGGTACACGGGATCACGGTTCGTCAAAAGTCATCGAGAATGGATCTTTGAAGCTTTAATCCCTGCACATTAGAAGAAAGAAGACAAAAAACACATACGGGGATCCCCCTACACTTATGATGAAAATGGTAAAGGATAGATCAACGGGTTGCCTCCCGAGAAGCGCTTGTTTTTGTTAACCGAGTCACGAGCCTGACTCGACCCAGAACTAGTTCAAGGGAAACGTGGTGAGGGATGGAATCATCTCATGAGAGATGTCCTCACCAAAGTATAACTTCACGCGTTGGCCATTCACCTTAAAATTGGGCCCATTTTGCTGAGAAAACTCAATGGTGCCATATGGGAAGACTTTGGCGACGGTGAATGGACCAGACCAACGGCTCTTCAGCTTGCCCGAGAAGATCTTCAACCGAGAGTTAAAGAGTAAAACTTGATCACCAACGTGGAACTCTCGGTTCTTAATCCTAGCATCATGAGTGATCTTGGTCTTCTCCTTATAGATCAATGAGTTCTCATAAGCTTCATTCCTTAGTTCATTTAGCTCATTGAGTTAAATCTTCCGAAGATCGCCGGCTTTGTTGATGTCAAAATTCGCCCACTTCAAGGCCCAGTACGCCTTATGTTCCAGCTCAATAGGGAGGTGGCATGCTTTCCCGTACATAAGACGATAAGGTGTACAACCAATCGGGGTCTTATGCGGTACGAAAAGCCCACAAAGCATCATCTAAATTATCGGCCCACGAGGCACGATGCTCTCCCACAGTACGCTCAAGAATTCGCTTCAATCCACGGTTAGATATCTCGGCTTGACCATTTGTTTGAGGATGATAAGCGGTGGAAAGACGGTGATTGACACCGTACTTAGCCATGACTCGAGCAAATTGATCATTGCAAAAATGAGTCCCGCGGTCACTGATTATAGCACGAGGAACACCAAATCGAGCAAAAAGTTGCTTCAGAAAGTTCACAACCACCCTCGCATCGTTCGTAGGGAGAGCCTTTGCTTCAACCCATTTAGATACGTAGTCAACGGCTACGAGGATGTACTTGTTCCCTTTAGATGATGGGAATGGCCCCATAAAGTCGATGCCCCATACGTCAAAGATTTCACATTCTTGTATGAAATTTTGAGGCATCTCATCTTTATGTGTGATCTTGCCTTGGCGTTGGCAAGCATCACAATTTTTAACCATCTCGTGAGTGTCACGATAAATGGTGGGCCAATAGAATCCCGAGTCAAACACTTTCTTCGCGGTGTAGTTGGGACCAAAATAACCACCGGTGGGTCCTTTATGGCAGGCTTCGAGAATGTCTAAAGTTGCAGGTCCATCAACACACCGACGAATAATCAGATCAGCACATTGTTTGAAGAGATAAGGGTCATCCCAAAAGTAAGTCTTAACATCTTTAAAGAACTTCTTCTTTTGTTGGGATGTTAACCCTTCGATGAGAATACCACCCGCTAAGTAGTTTGCAATGTCCGCAAACCACGGGGTGTCATCAAGATTGGAATAGATAGACATTAAGGCCTAAAGGGGAAAAGAGTCATTGATCTCTTGATTCGGATGATCCCCTTGGTAAGGATCCTCAAGTCTACTTAGATGATCCGCGGCTAGGTTTTCGGCTACCTTTTTGTCACGAATTTCGATTTTAAATTCTTGAAGGAGCAAAACCCAACGAAGAAGTCTTGGCTTGGAATCTTGTTTAGTCAACAAGTACTTCAACGCGGAATGATCGGTGTACACGATTATGGTGGAAAGAACAAGATATGGGCAGAATTTCTCAAAAGCATACACTACAACTAAAAGCTCTTTTTCGGTAGTGGTATAATACAATTGAGCCCCCGTCATTGTCTTGCTAGCATAATGGATTGGTTGGAAGTGTTTGTTAACTCTTTGGCCCAAAACCGCTCCAATAGCAAAATCGCTAGCATCACACATCAATTCAAAAGGTAGCTCCCAATTAGGGGTAACCAAGACCGGTGCCTTAGTTAGCTTGTCCTTAAGAAGATTGAAGGATTCAAGACACTCTTTTGAAAAGATAAAAGGAGTATCTTTTTCCAAGAGGTGGGTCATCGGGCGAGCGATTTTAGAAAAATCTTGAATGAATCGATGATAGAAGCCCGCATGACCAAGGAAACTTCTCACACCCTTCACGGTTGAAGGTGGAGGTAATTTGGCTATGACATCCACTTTAGCACGGTCCACTTCAAGACCGGCTTTTGAGATTTTATGTCCAAGCACAATGCCTTCTTTTACTATCAAATGAAATTTTTCCCAATTTAGAACAAGGCGAGTGTCTTCACACCGCTTAAGCATGCGTTCCAAATTGGCAAGGCAATGAGAGAAAGAATCACCATAGACCGAGAAATCATCCATGAAGACTTCCATAGTTTCTTCAACCATGTCATGGAAGATAGCCATCATACACCTTTGGAATGTCCCGGGAGCATTGCATAAGCCAAAAGGCATTCTTTTATAAGAAAATGTTCCATAAGGACAAGTGAATGTGGTTTTCTCTTAGTCTTTGGGATCGATGGGAATTTGAAAATACCCGGAGAAACCGTCTAAAAAGCAGTAATAGTCTTTACCCGCTAGACGTTCAAGCATTTGGTCCATAAAAGGAAGGGGAAAATGATCCTTTCTCGTAGCATCATTGAGTTTGCGATAGTCTATACAAACTCTCCACCCTATAACGAGACGAGTAGGAATCAAATCGTTGTTTTCATTGGGAACAACAGTGATTCCGGCTTTCTTAGGCACACAATGGACGGGACTAACCCATCGTGAATCCGAGATAGGGTAGATCATTCCCGCATCAAGAAGTTTAATAACCTCTTTTTTATAACGTCATGGATCTTGGGATCACCCTTCTTTGGCTTTGAGTAGTGGGTTTAAAATCGTCCTCCATGAGAATTTTATGTGTGCAAAAGTGAGGATCAATTCCACGAATATCGGAGATTTTCCAAGCAATCGCTTTCTTATGATTCTTCAGCACGGCGATAAGTCGGGATTTTTCGTCTTCTTTCAAATCCTTTGCGATGATGACGGGTAACTTCTTATTGTCTTCAAGGAAAACGTATTCGAGATGAGATGACAGATCCTTAAGCTCTAAATCGGAGGATTTTCGATGGACGGCGTAGTCAAATTCGGATCATCGATAGAGATATCCTTAGGAGATGTTGGAGAAATATGTCCTCATTGAGAAGTTTCTCAATGGTACGAATGTCTTCATCCTAATTGGAGGGATAATCGTCATATTGCAAATCCACATCTCCCAAAGTTGCTTCAAATTCTTTCAAAATGAAATCACTTTCTCTAAATGGAGTTAGTGATGGAGCAATAGAGGCAACGGTCTCAACAATGGGTAGAGAAGAAGAACCACTGTTACAAGCATCTTTGAAATGTTCTTCACAAGCCTCCTCAAGAACGTCAATCAAATTAACACTCTCATTTTCAGAAGGCTGCTTAGAAAGTTTACCCATGTTGAAGACGATTTTATCGTCACCAACTCTCATGATTAATCCGCCCGTAGCTACATCAATGAGAGTGCGACCGGTCCTCAAGAATGGAAGTCCAACGATTAATGGAACACGGGGATCCATCTCTTAGTCAACGACAACAAAATCCGCTGGAAATGTGAAATTGTCGACACCGACGAAGACGTCTTCGGCTATCCCCACCGGATAAGCAACCGTATGGTTAGCTAATTCCAAAGTCATCCGTGTGGGGACTAGCTCGGGTAGAGACAATTGTTTCCAAACACTTAATGGCATTAAGTTTATACTAGCACCTAGATCGGCTAGGGCCATACAATTCTATACCCCGGGGAATTTACAAGGAATGAGAAAGCGACCCGGATCACCAATTTTGGTTAGTAATTTCCTTAAGTGCACTGCGGAGCAATTCTCGTTAAGTTGGGTCTGAGCGATGTTAAGAAGTTTTTCCTTATCACTGAGAAGATCTTTAAACATTTTAGCATATTTGGGCATGTGAGTGAGAGCCTCAGCAAAGGAGATATTGAAATTCAGTTGTTTAAACATTTTAAGAAAGTTAGAAACCTGAATATCATCCTTGTTCTTTAATTTCTCTTTCCTCAACCTCGAAGGATAAGGTATATTGGGTTGAGATGAAGGCTTTGGAATGGAATTCTCACTCACATCCTTGGGTGATGGAGGGGTAGAAATAGAAGGCGGTGGAATTGGAGAAGTAGAAGTTGGAGGAATTGGAGAAGTAGAAGTTGGAGGAATTGGAGAAGGGGACTCGTTTTCCTTTGTCACAATCACTGGTGTAGGTGTAGGAAGCTCGGGTTCCTTTAAACCTTTTCCACTGCGAGTGGTGATTGCTTTCATCTCCCCTCTTGGATTAGCAACGGTGTTACTAAGAAGAGAACCCGAACCAGAGGCTTAATTACTTTGGAAGAAACTAGCCATCATATCCCTTAAGTCATTCGTTTGACTGGCCAAAAAGTTTCGCATATCAGCTCGAAGATCATTCCCTTGTTTCACCATATCTTCTATCAAGTTAGCCATTTGCCACTGAAGATTTTGCACTATTGCGTCATTAGTCCTCATGTAAGTTTCAACCTCGTGGTTAAATGCGGTAGGTTGGTTGGGAGGAAGAGCATGGTAGGCAGGTGGTTGATAGGCGGGTTGTTGGTGAATTTGATTGGTTCCTTGAGGTGGGTATGTGTTTCTTTTGGTTTGATATTGATTTGGAGCTCATGGTGGGTTTTGATTGTTGCGATTGAGGTTGTTTGGGTTTTGAGGTGGAAAACCGGGTGGTGAAAGAAAGTTGTTTAAGTGATAGCTGAGCAAATTGCGGTCACCTTGAGGACGTGCTTGATAGCCTCCCGTAGAAAAGTTACCGTTGGCGGCATACACATTTTCCAGATTGTCATGAGTCGAAGTACAATCGATGTATGAATGAGATCCCCCGCATATTTCACATAACTGACTCATAGCATTAACTTGTGCATTGATAGCTTTGGTGTTGTTAGCGGTTTGGAGAGCAAGTGTTTCAACAAACGAAGTAAGCTTATCAATTCTCTTGTCGCTCTCATTAGTGCTAGCACTAGCCACATTAGTCCGAACACTCTTGGTTTGCACTCTAGACTTATTCTCAATAATGTCCCATGCAGCATTAGAAGACTTAACCAAAATATTACCCCCCGAGGCACTATTTAGTGAATCTTGGTCATTCATGCTTAAACCATTGTAAAAATTATTAATTTGATGTACTTTTGTGAAACCATGTTGTGGACACTTTCTTAAAAGTTCCTTAAAACGGTCCCAAGATTTACTAAATGTCTCACCATACTTTTGTTCAAAGGTGATGATTTCATTCCGCAAAGCGGTAGTACGTGAGGGTGGAAAAAAGTAGTTGATGAATTTAGTCTCTAAATCCGTCCACGTAAGAATACTTTGTGGTGGTTCCTTATCAAGCCAATTTCGGGCTTGTCCCTCTAAGGAGAAAGGAAAAATTTGCAAGCGAATCACTTCTTGTGAAACCCCATTATACTTAACCGTATTGGTGAGTTGAAGAAACATTTTTATATGGTCATGAGGATCATCAAGCGAACGCCCCAAGAAAGGTTGAGCAGAGACCATTTGAATGAAGCCGGATTTGAGTTCAAAATTGTTGGCTCCAATCTCGGGTATGACAATAGCATCGATGTTTCCCTCTACGTGCGATTGAAAAAGCTCGATCATTGGTTGATTGTCCATGGTGACAATAGGTGGAGTAATGACTTCGGCTTGAGCTACTTTCTTCTTACGAGCACGAGTACGCATACTCACCTACAAAAGGAAGAGAAAAATAGACAAGAAATATTTTTGGATTTTTATGTTTTTCTATTTTTTAGGATTTTTGAAAAAAATTTAATTTTTATGGATTTTTGAAAATTTTTAAACAAGAAAAATAACGTTCAAAAGTGAACGGATCCCAAAATCCAACGCGTCTCTCACTAAAAACCGTTAATCTTAACGAAAAGAGCCGGCATCGGCGCCATTTAATACAGGGGTTTACCTCATATGAAAGTTCGTTAAACCGATCTTTTTGAATTGATTACAAGTTGAAAGTGCGACTCAGTCGTTCTTGGTGGAAAATAAAAAGGGTTTGATTATCTATTTTAAGCTAAAAATAAAAATGTCGTTGAGTAAATAAGTAAAAATGAAATCATGAAAATATTTTAAGCTAAAACTAAAGACTTTAAAAATTGAAAAGTAAATGATTAAATCTTGTAAAAATGTAAACTTTAAAGATTCAACTAAACCAAGACAAGTTAGAATAATGCTAAGTAAAAAGGCGGGAAAAATTTAAGTTTGAAAAATTAAACAGTAAACTAAAAATGAAGCTAATCTAGAATAAGGATTATGACCTTATTCGGAATACCTGGTTGTACAGCTTATCCGGAAAGTTATCCGGAATGAATATCAGAAGGCTTATTCGGAATCCTCGACAAATCCCTTATCCGGAATCGTGTTATGATGCTTATCCGGAATGTGAACTTCTAAGGCTTATCCATAATAAGTTCTTGAGGTGCTTATCCGCAATCCGTCTTCTTCTACTTATCCTGAATTGCTAAGTCTGACAGCTTATTCGGAAAAAAGACTTTGTGTGCTTATCTGGAATATGTTCTTGAGGTGCTTATCCGGAATATGTTTCGGATACTTATCTGGAATATGGGCTACGAACACCTATCGGGAAAACAGAAATAGAGGGCTTATCCAGAATGTTTGTTTTGAAAGCTTATCCGGAGAAAGACTTCGGGCACTTATCCGCAATGTTGTTTCCTACAGCTTATCCGGAAAAAACTATTATGAAGCTTATCCGGAAAGTGGGTGGCAACTGTCATCCGAAAAAAAGGCCTTTGTACCTCTTATCCGGAATGGGGGACTTAGAAGGATTTCGGAACAAGAAAAACTTAAGCACAAAGAGAATAAGCTAAAAAGCAATAAGCACTTTACCAAAAGTTTAACCAAAATGATTTTACAAAAAGGTAAATAAGCTAGAATTTATAAACTTTTAAAACACTAAATAAGCTAGATATTGAAAATCAACTTTTTATCAAAATATTAGACTTATCAAACTTCAACTTATTTTTAAGAACTATTAATCATAAAAAATTAAGAAAATAAGCACTATGATCTAAAAACTTATAAAATCACCAATTCAATAAGCTCAATCAAATAAGCTACACAATCAAATCATCAACAAAATTAAAATTAACTACATGATTATCAAGATTAAAAAGATTAAGAAAGGTAGAATGAGAATTAAGAAATAAGCTTGATTGATTAAAGATTAAGATCAAAAGATTACAAGATTAATGTTTAATAAGCTTGAAAATCCAGAGAGAAGGAAATTAAAAACACACTTAAAATAAAAATTAAAAATTAACTAAAACTAACTACAAACTAACACCCTCCTAATGACATATTAGGAGGGTATTTATAGGAGGTGGGGAGGTTAAGTTTTTATGCTTCCTTCTTTCTTTCTTCTCGTCTCGACTCGATTCAATTTCTTCGACGTCGTCTCGGGATTTGTCGATATAAATTGAACTTGTCTTATAATTTTCTTCAATAATTAGACTTGAGTTCTTCGAATTCATTAAACTTCCGTCTTTAGACATTTTCTTCGATAAATCTTCAGAATAGGCCTTGGACTTCCGTTCTTTTTGCACTCTCGATCTTTTGACTTCGTATTTTGTTTTTTTCTTCGATAAAAGCCCGTGATAGCCCATGTTTTCTTCCTTTTGCTTATGTTTATCCTGAAACACAATAAAAACACAAACCACGCATAATTCCGACTTTTACGACATAAAATACACGTTTTGGTCTTGTTATTATTGGAAATAAGTGGTAAAAGGATAAGTGTTTTCACACTTATTAAAGGACGTCTCTAACGACTCGATTAAGATGATGCTTTTTCCTTATTCCTTAGCGGGGCCCGCTAAAATTTGGTTAGAGAAAGATCCACCCAATTCTATTTTGACGTGGAAGGATCTCGCTTCGAAGTTCGTGAACCAATTTTTCCCGCCCTTAAGACTACGCATTTGAAAAACGAGATATCAAAATTTTCACAAGAATTTAATGAGAGTTTTTCTACGACTTGGAATCGTTTTAAGGAAATGTTACACGAGTGTCCTCGTCATGGTTTTTCCGACTTGCATCAAATTGACACGTTTTACAATGGATTGAACGATCATGAGAGAGATTATCTTAATGCCGCCGCGGGTGGTAATTTTTTATGTAAAACGGTCGAGGAAGCGTTGTTGATTATTGAGAATAGGTCTAAGGTCTATAGCCCTCATAGCACGTCGAGTGTTCGTAAGGCTTCGTCTTCGGCTTCGCCTTCATTGTCTCATATCATCGATGCTTGCCAAATCGAGGCGAATTTGAAAACAAAATCTTTGATAAGCTTAAGGGACTTTTGATTGAGTTTAATGTTGGTGAAAACCCCACTCCCGCTACGGCTAAAGCGGTTGAGGTTTCTTGTATGTATTGTGGTGGAGGTCATGATTTCTCCGAGTGCATTACCAACGGTGGTAACACTTCGAGTGCATACGCGGCCACGGGAACTTATAACCAAAACGGTTAATAAGTGTGTAAACACTTATCCTTTTGCCACTAAAATCAAGGAAAAACAAGACCTAATCATGTGTTTTATATCGTAAAAGTCGGAATTACGCGTGGTTTTGTGTTTTTGGTGTTAAATAGGTACAAAAGATCAAAAGAAAAGAAAACATGGGATTTCACGATCAAATGTTGAAGAAAAGTCCAAGAAAGAGACGAAGACAAAGTCAAAAGACCAAGAGTGTGCCAAAGATCACGAAAACCGACAAAATCGACACGGGTTTAAAGAAAGATCAAGGAAGTCAAATTCAAGTTCGATTTTTAGCGGATTTAACTTGATTGGGCCAAATGGGTCCCACATTTGGGTTAATGGGCTCAAAAGCCCATTTAGAGTTATTAAAGTTGCAAGAGTTGATTAAAAGCCCAATATGGCCCAAAATACCCATATTATGAGACGGATTAGAAGTGTTTAAAACAATTTGGGCCACAAGCCCATTTACATAATTTATGTGACGGGTAAAAGTGAGAAACAATTCACTCAATTTGGTCAACCCTCACAACCATTTACTTACCCTACTCACCACACGTTTTTTAATAAATGATTTATTCACCCCACTCCTTCATTTCGTTAATAACAATGAAACACTCACCCACTTTCTTCTCTTCCCCAAAAAAGGCAGCAACACCATTTTTACTGTACCCCTAAACCCTAGATCACAATTTACCCACTGAAAATTGGGGGTAATCACTTTTTTTTTGAACGGCAGTTTGGTGCAGCGAAGTATCTTGCGTGCCACCAAGGCACCAAGTCTCTCGACCCGAGTTTGAGTCATCTCACGAAAAGAATACCAACCCCATGCTAGCCATCCAGTTTCCCACTAACGGGCTTCAAGGCATTGCGATGGGATTCAAACCCGGCTGCCAATTCTGGGAAAATCCCCCACATGGGAAATGATTCGTGTGATTCACACGAATACCAATTAAATCCCTCCCTTAATCGGAAGATCCAACATGGTGGTCCTCATCTCCTCATCCTACGTGGCCTCAACCCATTGTTTTGATTGGCTCAGACACCCCACCACAACCCCTCCATCCAATATTAATCCTCCACATCAGCCAAACTAACACAAACAAACACAAAACTGCCACTCTGGAAATCTATGTGAAAGAAGGATGTTTTCTAGCCATTGATCAAGAAAGATAAGAAGAGAAGAAGGGTTAAACGGCCAAGATTGAAGAACGTGCCCTCCAAGTTCACAAGAAGGTTTTCTAGGGTTTTCCTATAAAAACCCCCTTCATCTGTAATTTTTAGATGGCACTTTTTATTTTAATTTTAATTTTTGAAAAGTTAGAATTAGGGTTATTGTAATTTTTCTTTCAAAGTATTGTATTTGATTTTTAATTATTAATGAAAAGTTTAATTTCTGTTTAAATTCGTGTCTTCTTTTTATTTAAATTTATTTGCAATATTATCTTTAATCTGTTTCGGATTAATTAAAGTTATAAATAAAAAAAGTAGAAATAATTTCCCCTACTGGGAAATTTATAAAAAAATTTTGGTCCGGATGATTTGTTGATGATATTTGGGTAATAAGGTGGTGTTTGGTCTCGTTTTCGATTCGTAGGGGGTTCAGCGCCCACCTACTTCCCAACGGTTGTCTACAAAAGGTGTTAATCTCATTTTTAATTTTTGTTTAAGTTTATTTAAGTTTCTGTTTATCTATTTAGATACTAGATCTGCTTTCGTTAAGTGTGTTGTTTGGATCTGCTTAAGTTTATTAATTTTTAGTTATTTTTTTAAGCTGTTTTGTTTATTTGATCTGGTAATTTAGTAGTTTAAGTTTGAGTATAATAGTTTTTATTTGATTGGATTTTAGTTCGTTTGAATCTGCTTAGCTTATTCATTCAGTTTCTGATTTGTCCAGTTATTGATTGTCTAGATTGGGTTTGGTTATTGTTTATTTAAATTTAGCTTATTAGCTTATTGTAGGTTAGACTTAACTGCTTATTTGGTTAGATTTAGTTGCTTATTGTGTTTAGTTGCTATTGCTTATTTGTTCTAGCTTAATCTAGTTTGCTTGTTTTAAGTTTTAGTATATCTAATTTGCTTATCTGTTTTTTTTTTTTTGCTTATTAGTTTGTTATAGCTTATCTGCTTTATAGCTTATATCTGTTTTTGCTTATTTACTTTTCGACTGTTTTTTAGTTAAGCCGTTATTGCTTATTTGTGTTGCTGGTTATTTCTATTTCAGGAAACAGATCCATTTGATCTGTTGTTTCCATACTTTCCAAAGAGTATTTAAAAAATTAATATTAGCAAAAATTCGTCCATCAGCCAGAATCGAACCCCAGACCTCCTGCTTAGTAACCAAACGACATAACCAGTTGTTCTAGCCTCTTTTTGTGTTTATTTACGCACTATTTCATTAATATAGGATAATACTAATTTAGCTGTCAGATTTAAATCAATAGTTTTAATTCAGTTTTAGTGGTATTAATTTTTATTAATTAGTTTTTATTTAACATTTCTTTTATAAAGTTTTTAAAAAAAAGATAAAAAAATATTTTAATTACTTTTTGAAGTTTAAATTGTTTTTAAATTTTAGTTTTTTAAAATTTAGTCTTCAATTAAATTTGTTTTATTTAAAATAGTTTTACTTAGATTTCATTTAAATTAATCCAAATAGTTTTTAGTTAATTAAATTAGATTTAAAGTTTAAATAGTTTAATTAGTTTTTAATTACATAGTTTTTAGTTTCAAATACCTAAAAAAATACGTTTTACCAAGAACAAATAGACTTACGTCATATCCGATATCAATTCGAGTCGAGTCGAGGAAACGAACTTTAATTGATTAAAAATCCTTACATTAAATTGGCGCCGCTGCCGCTTCTCTCGTTACGATTGACGATTTTCGTGAGACGTTTGGATTTTGGGATCCGTTCATTTTGAACGTTAATTTTCTTGCAACAAAATCTAAAAATACAAAAAAATCAAAAACTCAAAAAATACCAAAAAATTAAAAAAATAACAATAGCAAATTCTTTCCTAAGATTTGCAACAAAAAAAATTAAAAAATCAAAAAGTGATACTTTTTCCTAAAAGTATTACACCAAAAATATTACGTATTAGTGTTGTTTTTTTTAGTTCAATTTCTTTCGATTTTTATTGTGAATATATATTTTTCTAAAAAAATACAAAAAAAAATTTCATTTACTATAGTATATTACGTAGCACAATTAATTTATCTACTTTTCAAATAAGGCTTTAGTTGGGATTTCATCACCTGACTGTTATATTCGAATCCACAACAAGGAAAAAAGGCAAAATAGATAAATACTAGTAAGACGTTTGAACTCGATATATACAAATTATAAGGTGGGTATAAGGCGACGCGCTATAAAAGGCCGTCTAAGGAAAAAGGTTTTTAAGTGCTTTGTGCCACCTCGTTTCCCCGCTTGCTTGTGCGTATATTGAGAGGGACGACCGATTATTGGTTTGCCAACTCAAGTAGTAATTAAGTATATATTTTTGTAGCTTTTTCATATTGCACCTCGAGAGGGATAATCCCTTTCCTCTCAAAGTCGACCGAGGTCACCTGCCTCATTCCTAAAGTTTTAACTGTATGCGCACTCACGCGCGTACATACATACCGATTGGTGTACCAAATTCTTCCAATTCTTCCAAAAAGAAGAAGAAGAAGAAAAACAAAAAGACCGTCATTCAAGCCGATCCCGAGAATCGAGCTTTCGACAATACGATGGAAACGGATAATCGACCAATGATTGAGATTCTCCAATCTCACGTTGAAGGAAACGTAGACGCGATTGTGGTGCCGGATATTGGAGCTAATCATTTTGAACTTAAAACAGATTTTATTCAAATGGTTTCCGCTACACCATTTTTAGGCCGTACTAATGATGATCCACACGCTCATATCAAACGTTTCATACAATTGGCAAACACCATCAAATACAATGGGTGCCACAAGAGGCTATTCATTGACAACTCTTTCCTTTTTCCCTTGAGGGACAAGCCCGGATTTGGCTTGATAAGGAGCCACCCCAAAGTATTACAACATGGATTGATTTAGAGACCAAGTTCATAAACTACTTTTTTCCACCATCACGGACCACTTATTTAAGGAATGAAATCATTACTTTTGAACAACAATATGGGGAAACGTTTAGTGAGTCTTGGGATCAATTTAAAGAGCTTTTGAGAAAATGTCCACAACACGGTTTCACTAAAGTGCATCAAATTAATACGTTTTACAATGGTTTAACTCTTAATGATCAAGACCCACTTAATAGTGTCGTGGGGGGCAATATTCTTGTGAAATCAATGAACGAGGCTTGGGCCATAATTGAAAACAAGGCTAAAATGCAAACCAAGAGTGTTAGGGCCACTATGGCGAGTGATAGTTCTAGTGACAATGACAAAAGAATTGATAAGCTTACTTCGCTTGTTGAATCAATTGCTTTACCAACCCAAGCCCTCAATGGTCAAGTTAATGCCTTGAAAGAAACTAGTAAACGTGTGAGACTTGTGGTGGACCACATTCATATTTTAATTGTGACAAGGTTTACAATCAACAAGAACAAGTTTGTGCTTATAATACCAATGCCAATGAGAGGGTTCTATTTAAACCAAATGTTGATGTTAACCATTTGTCTTATAAGAGTACTAATTATTTGACTCCCCCGAGTTTTGTAGCACCACAAAGACCACCCCCACCCGCCCAAAATACCCAATACCAAAATAGGAACCAAGGTCCTCAAATGGGTAATTTTCAAGGGAATGCAAATCAAGGGAATTTTAATGGTCAAAATCAAGGGTTTCAAAATAATAACTAAGGTTTTCATAATAACAACGGTTTTCAACCTCAATATCAAAACCAAGGTTTTCCTAATCAAGGGTTTAATCAAATGAACATGCATAATCCTCAAATGGACTTGGTTCTACAAAAATTGACCGACCATGAGCGAATTATGAAACAAATGCAAGAATCTACTAGACAAATGCAAGAATCGACCGATAAGAAATTTTTGACAATGATTCAAGCCCTTAGACCCCAAGGAGCCTTACCTTCTAATACCGAGATTAACCCTCGTGCTAATGTGAGTGCTATCACTACTCGAAGTGGAGCCACTTTAGTGGGACCTTCCATCTCTTCGCCCATAAAGGAGAGACAAGGCCCGGAGGTCATAATGAGTAATCTTACTCCCCCTTCGGTGATTCCTCCCACTACCACTCCTAGTACTAGTGCTCCATTGCCCAAAGAGCCCAACCAAAAGGTTGTTCAAGAAGCGAGTCCTTCTCCTTCTTAACCTTCACCATCTAAACCCAATATCCCTTATCCGTCTAGGTTAGACAAGGCTAAAGTGCTCACCAAAGATGACGTTCATGTCTCCAACTTTTTGAAAATGATTTCCAATGTCAATGTTAACATTAGCCTTATTGAAGCACTTGCTCAAATGCCTAAATTTGTGAAAATGTTTAAAGATTTGCTTAATAAGAAAGAAAAAATGGTTGAGCTCGTGAACACCCGTTTAAATGAGAATTGTTCCGTGATTCTTCTCAAAGAGCTTCCCGAAAAGCTAGGAGATCCCGGACGATTCGTGTTACCTTTCTCGTTTCCCCAAATTGATGATTGTATGGCTTTAGCGGATCTCGGCGCTAGCATCAATCTTATGCCACTCTCGGTTTGGAAACAATTATCATTACCCGACCTTGTACCGACTCGCATGACTCTTGAATTAGCTAATAGAACTCTCGCATACCCTGTTGGTATTGCCGGATATGTTTTTGTTCGAGTTGGTACATTCACTTTTCCCGTGGACTTTATCGTCGTCGACTATGAGATGGATCCTCGTATTCCGTTAATACTTGGTAGACCATTCTTACGATCCGAAAGAGCCTTAGTTGATGTGGCCGAAGGGGAGTTAATTCTTAGGGTTCGGGATGAACAACAAGTTTTGAAAATGAGAAAAATCACAACAAAATCAAATGGAAAAGAGTCGGGCAATATGATTGATGTTCTTAATTATGCTAATGACGAGATTTTTATTAATCCTTTTGGAATTGAAAAGTCTAATCAAAATGATTTTGTGATAATTTCATCCCTTCCTTTAGAGCCTCAAATTTATGAAACTCCTATTTATGACACCTATAGTGATGACACTTCTTCAAGTGATCACACTATCTTCGGTTTAGACGACCTATCTTTTGACCCACCCACTTTTGACCCACCCATTTTTTATCAACCAATCTTTGATACCTACGATGATGACACTTCTTTAAGTGATCTCATTAACTTTTATGACCCACCCCATGATCTTAATGCACCTCATATCTCTATGAGTGATTTTTCCATGAAGACTCCTTTTGACTTTTATACTCCAAATTTAGAAGTCATGACTTTTGAGGAGGATCCTCCACTCTTAGAGATCATTCCTAATTTAGAGGTTATTCCATTTGAGGAGGATTTAGATACCTTTCTAAATACCTATTTTCTTCATGAGTAAGAGTTTTCCTATGACTCCGACGATACTTATGTTTTCACATCGAGTTTGGATGAGGACGACTTTCCCACTTTGGATATTGATGATATTTTGAGCTTAAATGTCAACACCTCTTGCTATTTTCCCGTTAAGGAACCGGTGTTTGATCCCGGAATAGAGACTTTAGTGCTTTCATTTCCATATCACCATAACACCCTTCCATTTAAAAGATCGTTGCCCAAGGATACCCCACTCTTCTTTTACTTGTGTGATTTTACCACCTCGGGGTTTATTTCCTTTTGTGATGGAAATTATGTGTTTGACCCGGGTTGATTTTTATGGGGTATGCCTTATATGACTTTGCTTCACCCCTTTATCATGGAGAGATTTTCCTCCCTTGGAAATCTTGGTTTTCCCATGATTTTCCCATTTGAATGATGACATTCGGGAAATCGAGTCGAGCTAGAGACTCGTGATAAATAAATCAAGCATCGTTCAACTAGGTTAGATTTTTACCTTTTCCACCCTTTTCACCCTTTCTCACCTTCACCCATTTCCACCAATAAGTGTAGGGGGAGCCAAGTAGGTTGTTTGTGTTGTGATGTTGTGTGCAGGGACATGTGCCTTAATGATCCACATTTGGTACTTTTGACGTAACCCGTGTTCCCGTGTACCCGGTTCCTTCGATAAGTATTTGCTATTGTGATTCAATCTTGTATATAAATAAGGCGAATAAATGTAATCACTTTAGTTGTCCCTTCCTTAGCTCGATTTTAAACAACGTACTCAATGTCCTAAGTGTAGGGGATTTTATTCTCCCACATGCTTAAACATTGAGGACAATGTTTATATTAAGTGTAGGGGGATTTCTATCGAAATTTTAGTGGGCTTTTCCATGAATTTGACCCCATTTAACCGGAAAATTTTAAAAAAAATTCAACGTTTTTCAAATTTTTGATGTATTTTGGCCTAGTAGTATTTTCTTTTATTTTCTTTCCTTTTGTCATTGCATCATATTAATAATTTTCATTTCAAGAATAAAGTCAAAAAAATAAATAAATGAATAAAATGGTTTTAACAAGTTTAGATATCTTTGATATATTAGGCCCGTCGTGAATATTTTGACTCAACCCGAGTTTACTTATCCAAGTTTACTCTAGCTAGTATCCTTAACCATATGGACCTTAATTGGTTTATTAGGCTAAGAATCCACGAGTATCATTCCTTGAGATTTTAAATTGTGGAGAACGAGAGATGATAGAGTTGATAATAAGTTTAAGGGTTACTTCTTTCTTATATGAGTTTTTGTGGCTCTTTCTTCCCGCTTGTATATTTAATTGCTTAATAAATGAGGATTTTTACGGTGTTGATTCGATATCTTAACTCTTAGCCAAATCTTTTATCTCCTTGTAATTAAAGCATGAACACATTGAGGGTGCCAGCGTTGTGGACTTCCGACTAAGGTGGCTCATAACCACTAAGTAGGAGGTATTCAGACCATGGGACCGCGGAATTTGGCCTACTATATATATCATAAATAAAGAAAGAATAAGATTAAAACATGACCTCAAGGAGCCTTAGGGTATGGAGCATGTAGCACGAACCTTGTCATTAGAGCCTTAGGGTGTATGGCATGGTAAGTGTTGAATAAAAATTGATCAAAAATCAATTCCCTCGTTTATCGTTCAAGGAGCCTTAGGGTGTGGACAATAGATGAGGAGCATTTTTACATCTTAAAGAGCCTAAGGGTATATGATGTGAACTTGCTAAACTCCACATAAAGTCTACATGACTTTGGAGGAATAATTAATAAGTAGTACTATTGGCCAAATTTTGGGTCCAGGAATTTATTCCCCAAATCGTGTTAAATCATCCTTTATGTGGGCTTACTTTAGTGACAACGTTTTTTAGGACAAGGTTAGGTTTTGAGTGTCGGGTTTGCACCGTTTGGCCTTCATTTTTGGAATAATAATTATCAAATAAGTCAAATGAGCCTACGGGTGAATGACAATAAATAAAATCTAGAGATACAACGTAGGAATTGGAGAAAGAGTACTACACAATTGTCTTATATAAGTGGTTTTAACCTAAGGACTTATGGTAAACAATGATCTCGTTTTTAAGCTTGGTATGGGGAACGTGAAACTTGAGGGTGATTAATATTCATGACACCAAAGCCCTAATTCAAGTCTTAGATTTCTTTACCAGTTTCTTCCATCAAATAATTTCCAAGTTAATTGTTATAACTTTTGTTTCCTTTTAAATTTTTATCTTTTCATCGTAGTAGTAGTAGTAATAGTAATAAAGGCCGAGATGGATTAATTATGAGAAAATTTTAACTTAATGCTTTAAAACTATGCATTGCATGGGGTCATTGCAATGGTCAAGTGTAGGGGATTTAATAAGTGTGTAAATACTTATTCTTTTGCCACTAAAATCAAGGAAAAACAAGACCTAATCATGTGTTTTATATCGTAAAAGTCGGAATTACGCGTGGTTTTGTGTTTTTGGTGTTAAATAGGTACAAAAGATCAAAAGAAAAGAAAACATGGGATTTCACGGTCAAATGTTGAAGAAAGTCCAAGAAAGAGACGAAGACAAAGTCAAAAGACCAAGAGTGTGCCAAAGATCACGAAAACCGGCAAAATCGACACGGGTTTAAAGAAAGATCAAGGAAGTCAAATTCAAGTTCGATTTTTAGCGGATTTAACTTGATTGGGCCAAATGGGTCCCACATTTGGGTTAATGGGCTCAAAATCCCATTTAGAGTTATTAAAGTTGTAAGAGTTGATTAAAAGCCCAATATGGCCCAAAATACCCATATTATGAGACGGATTAGAAGTGTTTAAAACAATTTGGGCCACAAGCCCATTTACACAATTTATGTGACGGGTAAAAGTGAGAAACAATTCACTCAATTTGGTCAATCCTCACAACCATTTACTTACCCTACTCACCACATGTTTTTTAATAAACGATTTATTCACCCCACTCCTTCATTTCGTTAATAACAATGAAACACTCACCCACTTTCTTCTCTTCCCCAAAAAAGGCAGCAACACCATTTTTACTGTACCCCCAAACCCTAGATCACAATTTACCCACTGAAAATTGGGGGTAATCACTTATTCGTGTGATTCACACGAATACCAATTAAATCCCCCCCCCCCCCCCCCTTAATCGGAATATCCAACATGGTGGTCCTCATCTCCTCATCCTACGTGGCCTCAACCCTTTGTTTTGATTGGCTCAAACACCCCACCACAACCCCTCCATCCAATATTAATCCTCCACATCAGCCAAAACTAACACAAACAAACACAAAACTGCCACTCTGGCAATCTATGTGAAAGAAGGATGTTTTCCAGCCATTGATCAAGAAAGAGAAGAAGAGAAGAAGGGTTAAACGGCCAAGATTGAAGAACGTGCCCTCTAAGTTCACAAGAAGTTTTTCTAGGGTTTTCCTATAAAAACCCCCTTCATCTGTAATTTTTAGATGGCACTTTTTATTTTAATTATAATTTTTGAAAAATTAGAATTAGGGTTATTATAATTTTTCTTTCAAAGTATTGTATTTGATTTTTAATTATTAATGAAAAGTTTAATTTCTGTTTAAATTCGTGTCTTCTTTTTATTTAAATTTATTTGCTATATTATCTTTAATCTGTTTTGGATTAATTAAAGTTCTAAATAAAAAAGTAGAAATAATTTCCCCTACTGGGAAATTTATAAAAAAATATTGGTTCGGATGATTTGTTGATGATATTTGGGTAATAAGGTGGTGTTTGGTCTCAGTTTCGATTCATAGGGGGTTCAGCGCCCACCTACTTCCCAACGGTTGTCTACAAAAGGTGTTAATCTCATTTTTAATTTTTGTTGAAGTTTATTTAAGTTTCTATTTATCTATTTAGATATTAGATCTGCTTATTGTCGTTAAGTGTATTGTTTGGATCTGCTTAAGTTTACTAATTTTTAGTTGTTTTTTTAAGTTGTTTTGTTTATTTGATCTAGTAATTTAGTAGTTTAAGTTTGAGTATAATAGTTTTTATTTGATTGGATTTTAGTTCGTTTGGATCTGCTTAGCTTATTCATTCAGTTTCTGATTTGTCCAGTTATTGATTGTCTAGATTGGGTTTGGTTATTGCTTATTTAAATTTAGCTTATTAACTTATTGTATGTTAGACTTAACTGCTTATTTGGTTAGATTTAGTTGCTTATTGTGTTTAGTTGCTATTGCTTATTTGTTCTAGCTTAATCTAGTTTGCTTGTTTTAAGTTTTAGTATATCTAATTTGCTTATCTGTTTTTTTTTTGCTTATTAGTTTGTTATAGCTTATCTGTTTTTGCTTATTTACTTTTCGACTGTTTTTTTTAGTTAAGCCGTTATTGCTTATTTGTGTTGCTGGTTATTTCTGTTTCAGGAATGTAGAATATTGATAACCTGTGAATCTATGAAGTGGGTTGATGTTTTCTAGAGAGAGAAACTAGAGAGAGAAAGTGAGAGAAAACTATGTGATATTTTATTATGTGGAAAACACAAAGTGAACAACAACCAACCCCTTTCCAAGGAGGAAAGGGGTATTTATACTTCCAAGCCTTATTTGGACTTGGGCCGGCCCATGACAAGCCCATGGGCCGGTTTCTTACTTAACTTAATAAGTAAAACTAACTACGAGCTATTACAACATAAATAATATTGTGGAGTGACCGATACTTCTAATATATGTTAAAACGTATTTCTAACAATCTCCCCCTAAGGGAGGTCACTCCACGTTTACAAAGTTCTAAACCTAGCATACTATACTAAGTCTTCGTTCTTCAGCTCGTAGTCTTTTCTTCTTTCTTTTTGTTGTGAATATTTTGATTTGATCTTTTAGGCTTTGGCTTGAGAGCATTGTTCTTTTGGCCTTTCACGTGCGATCTTTGCCTTCTTGTGAATTTTTGCCTCCTCGTGACTCCATGTTCCACACACTTATGTCTTTTTGTTGAATTCTCGAAAGCTTCAGAGTTTGGTACAGCGGAAGACTTTATCTTGTACTTTCTTGAATTTTTGCTGAAGTTTGATGCAGAAAAACATAAGCATGTGGGAACGACTTCTACAGGTACACCGCAACACCACCGTCTTTAACTGGTACACAGCAACGCCACCGTCTTCAACAGGTACACAGCAACGCCACCATCTTTAACAGGTACACAGCAACGACACGAATAAAATGGCTTTGACATTTTATTCTAATTCGGTAGCATTTTACCTCCGGTCGGTGAAGACCGTTGGAAGATATTAGATATCGTACCCGTGACGGATAGTTTCAATTAAGTAACTTCCTGACAGGATTTCGCGGGTAAACCCGTTCTCTTTATTCGACCGTCCAAAGCTGACTGCAAACATAAAGAGTTTATCACGTGGATAAATTATCCTTGTGATTTGAAACCGTCAATTCATGAAACCTGGAACAAGTGAATTTCAATTAAGATTTTCACCATCGTTGCTTTCCAGTTATCACGAGCTCAATTCATAACGAATCTTGCGCGTCACCTACCAAGTGCTGTTTGATGTTAACACTAGAAGGATTTCCACTCGTCACTGTGATCAATAAAGAGTCACTCTGAGTGTTCTGGCAAGATCATATGATAATGCGAAGAGGCCTGGAACGAGTTTAAGTTCAATTAAGAATTAAACCACTGTTTCTTTCCAGTTTTTCACAAGATTGGTTCTAAAAGAACCGTATGTGTAACCTACCATGAGCTTGTTTGATGTTGGCTCAAGCAGGATTTCCATCTTCATTGCAATACTTGCGTATTACTCGGATGTTCTGGCAATATTACAGGAATACTGCGTAGGACTCATGAAAATCTCTTAGTTTTCAGAGTGTGTGAGAAAGCAAGGAATAAATGGAAAGTGTCCTAATGAGACTTTTGATGATCTCTTGGCTCTAGACTCGATAGTGCGTTTTGAATTAGTGAGCGATGGCTGGAGAGGAGTGCCACCTTTTCAATACCAGTCTATTCGGAGTGAATAAACCAATAGATAACATGTTGATCTCCGTGTGATTAAAACAAATACCTTTTGAGAGATATTTGAGTTAGCTGGGAAGGGTTGTGCATTGCATCACTGGGTCCATGACGTCTTTCTTCAATATCGAGAATCATTAACAAAAATGACCTCAATAGCATATGTATTGACCCGGTTTCTGCCTAAAGTTGTAAGGAGGGCTTCTTTCTTTACACCCTTTATCTTTACATTTCTTTTTCATTCTTCAACCCCTTCAGTACTTACCAATACATCATCACTAGCACCTTGTTGTGATTGTTCCAGTGCTAGCATCAGTAATTAGTCGGTACTCAGCTACATTCACATTCTTTCTCCATCTTTCCTAGGACTTCTAATTCTATTTAGGGAATTGTCCTTGGGAAGATTCCATCGGCTCTGATGAATCATTGGACTAAACCTATTCCTACCACCCTTTTGTCACCACATTCGTCGTGAATTAAGCGTGTTTTGGGAAAGTATAGCCACCATGAAAAATCATTGAAAATCACCTAAAGTACTTGTGATATTGTCATCAAAAGTTTTGTACCTTAGGTGTTTTGTTCATCAAAAACGCTCCCCCTTAACACGTGCTTTACACATATTAAGTTGGATAATCGTTAAGTCTTTTTCATCTTTTAGCCAAGTATCATTTAAATCTCCTTAATCCCATTTTCTCCCCTTATCCAAAATGTTAACCATTAATATTTGGGATATTGAATGGATTAACCGGTCTTTGGGTAAAAATGAAATCGATGTTTGGCCACAGAACATGTTAATGCTCCCCCTTAAGTTAATAAGGGATAGTTGTAGTGCTTTAGTATGATATATTTTGAAAGATTTAGAATCTCGTGAGAAATTCTTGAAAAATTATCATACCTTAACACTACATCAAGCCGTACAAGCACAATATTCACAAATATACATATTCACAATTGAAAACCAATATAAAGTGGACCTGAAATGTACGACCCATTAGATGGATCGTTGCAGTAGCTTGTGGTGCACTAAATATGGTCTACCACCAACGAATCTTTCCAAGCTCCTCACGGAGCTTTTGATCAATCTTCTTGATCATATACTTCGCCATCTGCCGATAACCCTGATGCCAATCCTCGGTCATCTCTGGTAAAGTCCCACCCGAATTAAGATGCTCCAACTTTCCTCTGACTTGTAGAAGAGTCCCATCACTATATTTATAAAGCTCACCCACCCTCATAAACTTCATTAACCCTCGACTGTTCAAGTAGAAAATCCCGCAATTCGGAACAGAAATGCCTGTATAGGGACATCTATCTACATGTTGAGGTAACACTTGATTCATTGGACGGGTTAGGTTGAGCTTCCTTTGGTAGCTTTCGACTCCCAACTGAAGATCTTCAACTCGTTTCTTGATAACAACGCTTCGTGTGAACATACGAAGTGCTGTATTCAAGGCAATGATGTCTTCACGAGGAATATGTGTGAGTTGATCCCGGGTCATCATAAGCAACATATCTTCGATATCCTCAAGGCGAATGATAGAAAAATCTCCCTGCTGGATTTTATATTCTCTGTCATCCTCCCTTTTCAGACGAATCTCCGTCACATGATAATATCCATTCTTGGCTTCAGTTTTCAGCCCTAAAATGCTGGAGATGCGGATATCGAATTTAACGTTGCTTCCTGAATTGGCTAAGCAGCAACCCCTGTACGCCCTTCGGACTCGTTCGTCCCAATGAGATGCACCTATAACAGCATACATATCATAATTACGATTTACCTTTGGGACCCAGAGTCGGTTTACCTTTTCCTCGATAAAGGGTATTGTCCCCCAGTTGGCAGCTTTCAGCAAGGTCAAGGAGGTTGCGTACTTTGATTAACCCTTCAGAAGATACTCAAGATCATTGGTGACGAAGAAAACGAGAGCAATCTGATTATCTTGAGAAGGATCAAGTGGAGGTGGAGCTCTTTCTGATTCATGGAGGCCTGGCCTTTGAACGGTGTTAAGAGCTTTCAGGACCTCGTCAGCATAGTACTCGAACTCCATTCGGGTTAACGTGGTTTTGGCGCGAATTCTCTTATCCTTCAGCGCTCTCTTCACCAAAGACGGAGTAACCGAAGTCTTATACTCATGAGCCAGAAATGCACATAAGTCAATCGGACTGCGGATACGGAGATACAACATCTCTGTCAGCGTCTGTGATTGGATCATATTGCGCCGCTGCCGTGATCCAAGCCTGTGGTGGTGCAGTCTCGTCAATCTCCAACGTGTCTGCCCAGTCCCATGTGCTTGATTCAGGAACATTAGATTGTGGTTCTTGTTGTAGAGGAGTGGAAACGTGAACATCTGCTGGTTCTGATCCAGGCATCTCGGCGTTGTCATGAACGGGTGAGTGTTGTGCAGCTTCAGGTTCAGTTACCGATTCTGCAATCACAGGAGCAACAACAACAGAACTAACAGGGTTAGTGGTAACAGGTATAGATACAGCGATAGATGTACCAGGAATCGATGACGCTGTAGTAGCATTCACATCGTGGCGCCACTTGGATCGTCTGGATTCCGTGGAAGTAGATTTTTCCTTTGATGCGGCATCTTTATTAGACTTGGTTCCAGACTTAGCAGGTTTCTTTGAGCTGGCAACCTTATCCCCCTTTTCAGGCTGTTTACCCCCATCATCATCCTCACCGTTATCCTCGTTGCTCCCCTTAGCACTCTCCTCATTACCATCACCACCATCATTACCATCATCATCATCATCATCCTCATCATCATCATCATCCTCATCATCATCACCACCATCATCATCTTCTCCTTCTTCTTCTTCTCCTTCTTCTTCTTCTTCTTCCTCTTCTTCTTCACCAGTACCCTCTTCTTCTTCACTTTCTTCCCTTTCTTCCTCAGGCAGAATGTGGTAGGGTACCACACTTCCAAACATCTTGAACAACCGATCATCCTTCATGATAGCGTCATTCAGGGATTTGTAGAGTGTCCGTTGAATCTTAGATTTATCAAACGATCCAAGTTCCCTCATACGAGCTTTGAGGATCTTCTTTAGCTCAAAGTCCGTCAAGTCATAGGCAATTTTATAGGCGGATTCAGAAGGATTGGATGACTTGATCATCAAGTTATCAGCCGCGAGTGTCTTCAACTCATCACGCAGTTTTGGCATAAGGGATTCAACGGATTCTTTCACTCTCTCCTCAATAGAAGCTTCAAGAGTTTCTTTCTGCTCCTTGTAGTTATCCTTAATGGCTCGAAGTCTCGTAAGTCGTGCTTCATACCTATCATCTTCAGCCTTTTTGACCTGAGCTAGTTCTTTTCCATGAGATTTTCTCGTCAATTCCATCTCTGCAGCGAACTTAGCAAGCATCTCTTCTTGGGCTTTCCTAGATGCTTCTTCACTTTGAACTCGTCTATGTAGCTCTTGGCGAAGTTCATCCATCTCTCTTTTGTGATTATCCGTATGTTTATCCAACATTTCGGCCATTACCAATGCAGCCATTGTAGATGTTGCAGAGCTGCTCTGGGTTGATTGAAGAGGCTCGGTTGTGACCACAGTACTGAGAATGGGAGTTATCGGAGGTGGAAGGAATGGTGTTGAAACCGGTCGGGTTGGTAAAGGTTGTATTGGTGGAGATTGAGTTGCTAAAGGTTGAGTTACTAACGGTTGAGTAGACACCATGATTGTAGGAGCACCGGACTCCTTTTCAACACTTGCTGAAACGGGGATGGATATCTCCTTCGAGGTAAAAATACCGTTCAGGTGATCCAAACTCATAAACATCCTCTGGCTCCTCGTACTCTTCTTCAATATTCATCTGAGCACCCGAACCACTACCACCCGTATCTCTCCTACTCCTTTCAAGAGCTATCTTCATTGCTTTTCTCTCAGCCTTGTTAAGAGTAGGATCATCAACATCTTCTTCATCGTGGAGAACTAACTCATCAGCCGTACCCTTTCCCTTCTTAACTTCAGTCTTCTTCTTTTTGGCTTTGGGTTCAGGTAAAGTTGTATGCTTCCGCTTACCTTTGCTCTTAACCGTGGTAGATGAGTCTTCACCTTCTAGAATGCTTGCTCGTTGATTCTCAATTTCTTGTAGCAAGTTCTTGTAGTCAGTAGAAGCGATAATCTCATCGGTCAGGAGATGACTGGGAATGGGACCAGGAATAACCATATTCGAATGAGTCTCCTGCCTTAAGTCTACCAAATCATCATCATCTATCGTGTGGTGACGACTACCTGCACGCTTATCAATAGATGCATAGTTTTCCATAAAGTAATGTATGATCAGCTTAATGAACCTAGGGTACTGGTAACTTTTAACCTTACCCTTCGTGTTTGTGAAGAGTTGAAAAGTAAACTCCTCCCACAGCAATGATGCATAATCAATACCCATACCTTTGAACATACCATAAAACATCTTGATGATTGGCGAACGAACAGCATCAAACCCAGTTGTTTTGGGTGTGAGACATCGGCTGAGAATACCAAAAATTGATCTCCAGGGTTGACCCACTTTGGCTGTGGTAAACTCGGACACTATCCGTATGTCTTCACATCCAATGTTAGTGAACATCTCCATGAGCTGGTTCTTGGTTGGGTTCGCTGAGTATGATAATCCTTTGGGTGCCTCCCGAAAACCAAAGATCTTACGAAAGTCTGACATAGTGAGAGTTTGTTGCTTGTTGTCCAAGAGGAATGTGATCTTATTGGACGTCTTCTCCTTGGTTGCCCAAAAATCGTACATGTAGTCATAGGGTACCGAAGCACTTTTCATTAGCGCATTCTTGAAGCGAGAATTGTCAAGAATGGCTGAACCTACCTTGAATCCATTGTGAGTAGAATGAGAGACCTCCTTCAACCGGTAGTTGTTTGGAATGAACTTGAGGGTTTTAGCCTCGGCAATGGATGCTGCTCTAGATTCTTGGATTTGTTGCACGGTTGGGTTAGTCATTGTTTCTGCTTAAGAATAAAACACAAAAGTTGATACATACAGATATGGATATCATGATGAGTTTATACCTAAGCATTATACAAAAGACATAATCCCTTAGATTGTTAAGACACTCAAACATCCTTCATTAGACTAAACATTTAATTCTGAATAAACCTCAATTTGGAATATTCAGCCTACCCGGAATAATCATTCTATGCGGAATATTATGTCTATGCGGAATAAAACATCTACACGGAATAAATCATCCTATGCGGAATAATTGTCTACACGGAATAATTCTTCTATGCGGAATAAGTGTCTACCCGGAATAAAACATCTACCCGGAATAAATCATCCTATGCGGAATAAATTTCTACACGGAATGCTTCTTCTATGCGGAATAAGTGTCTACCCGGAATAAATCATCTTATGCGGAATAATTCTCTACACGGAATAATTCATCTATGCGGAATAAGTGTCTACCCGGAATAAAGCATCTACACGGAATAAATCATCCTATGCGGAATAAATTTCTACACGGAATAATTCATCTACGCGGAATAAGTGTCTACCCGGAATAAAACATCTACACGGAATAAATCATCCTATGCGGAATAATTGTCTACACGGAATAATTCATCTATGCGGAATAAGTGTCTACCCGGAATAAAACATCTACACGGAATAAATCATCCTATGCGGAATAAATTTCTACAAGGAATAATTCTTCTATACGGAATGTTTTTGGCTGTTTATTCGGAACGACTTAAAAACACCTAATGATGTTTCAAATAAGCGCGAATGTTTGTTTTAAGCGTTCTAAAGGCCATCTATCTTAGTTTTATTCTATTCCGAGTGAAACCCAGGCAAAACCCCCAAATCACATAACCCTAATTAAGCAGAAACCCTAGTTTGATTTATCTTAATTAACATGAGTTAATTGATTTGATTTAAAGGGAAAATTCCACAAATTAATTGATGATTATACCTTGTTGAATCGAATGAAACGGATTGAGAGATGAAAAACGAGAGTTTGTGAATGCTTTGTGTGTGTTTGTATGTGTGTTAATGGCGGCAGAAAGAAAATAAATGGAAACAGTGAATGATGGAAAAAACGGGGGGGGGGGGGGTTTGGTTTGACTTAGGTCAAAAAAATTCAACTTTTCCCCCTTAGACATTTTAAATCCCTACACTTTTCTTTTCTTTTCCTTGTTTCTAACCATTGTTAAAATATTGTCAACTTAACCTTCACACAACTTAAGCATCACAACTTATTAGCAAATCTTCAAGATCTTAAAGCAAATTCTATCACATTGAGCGAGCACAAGTCGTATTCTGAATCAAGACCACACATAAATCATTTAGCCAATTAATTTTCCACAAACACTTTTGAAAATCGTTTTGATGACGAAGATGAATTTAATATTTTCTCCCCCTTAAACGATGACCCGTTTTCTATTTAAAGAGCTGTAGTCATTGTTTAAAGAGTCAAATATTGATGAAAGCATTTCCAATTAATATCTTGAAAAAGATTGATTCGTGGTGGCAATAAGATTTCTCTTATTTTGACAAGTTAATGCACTGAGACGTACACTAATTTGTATTAGATCAAGTTGTAAAGTAAACTTGATCCCTTTGCATGATTTGGCTTGTAAATCATGCCCGAGAAAATTAATTCTCGTTGTGAGCCAACGTTTTCCAAAGAAATACGTGACTTTAATATAAAAACCGGGTTGCAGTCTGAAATAACTACAAGCCATAATGGGCATGTTTTAAAAAATGTACAGCTTTTATACGGACTCTATTTATGGCGTCGTGTCAATATTGATCGACATTTCTAAAGCCGTAAATATTACCGTACTAAAAGACATGCCCGATTTAAAAACGAAAAATATTTTTGGTTTTTCTTGATTTTATAATTTTTATGGTTTTTCTAGGTTTTATATTTTTTATGGTTTTTCTTGGATTTATATTTTTGTATTTTTCTTTTGTGGTTTATATATATACGATAATATACATGATCACGAACAAAGGATACTCTGAATAGTTTACCACCACTATTCAGCTGATTCTTCTGCCAATTCCTTGAGAGTCGCTGGAGTGAATGATTTCATGCCAAGCTTGTCGATCAAAAACTCGATGCGTCCTCGATCTAAGGCTTTGGTGAACATATCTGCCAGCTGGTACTCAGTAGTGACAAAATACAGCTCGATCACTCCGTTCTCCACCTGCTCTTTAATGAAATGGTAGCGAATGTCTATGTGCTTGGCCCGGGAGTGTTGAACATAGTTGCAGCAAAGGGCAATGGCGCTCTTGTTGTCACAATACATCCGGATTTTGTTAAATCCCAAACCGTAGTCAGTTAATTGTGATCTCATCCAAAGGACTTGAGCACAACAACCGGACATGGCGATGTATTCAACCTCCGTGCTAGAAATTGTAGCGCTTTTCTGCCTTTTTGAAGACCAACTGATCAATCTATCTCCAAGGAGTTGCACATATCCAGAAGTGCTACGCCTCGTGTCTTGACATCCAGCATGATCGGCATCTGCGTATGATATTAAAGCAATAGAGGAATCTTTCGGATACCATAGACCACGATGAAGTGTTCCTTTGAGATACCGAAAGATCCTTTTAACAACATGTAGGTGTTTTTCGGTAGGCCGAGCCTGATGCCGGGCACACATGCATACGGAAAATTGCAAATCAGGCCTGCTAGCAGTCAGATATAGAAGGGTGCCGATCATCCCACGGTAAAGTTTTGGATCGACAATAGTCCCATTCCTATCTTCATCTAACTTGGATTTCTCCACCATTGGAGTGTCCACGGGGTCACAATTTTCAAAGTTATATTTCTTTAAAGATTCTAGAGCATATTTGGATTGATTAATAAAGATGCCTCTGGGATTCTGAGAAATCTGTAATCCTAAGAAAAATGAAATTTTTCCCATCATTGACATCTGAAAGCGTGTGGACATTATCTTCTCAAATCGATTTGACAATTCTATGTTAGTGGCAGCAAATATTATATCATCAACATAAATTTGTACCAGAATCATGTCGTTGTCCTCCTTGAGAGTGAATAGAGTGGGGTCCACCTTGCCTTTGGAGAAGCCTTCCGAGATGAGATATGTTGAAAGGAGATCATACCACGCGCGTGGAGCTTGTTTCAACCCATAAAGAGCCTTCTTAAGCTTGTACACATGATTAGGAAACTCCGTGCTAACGAACCCATCCGGCTGACTAACATAGACCTCTTCCCTTAGTTCACCGTTCAAAAATGCCGTCTTCACATCCATTTGATAGACGATCATGTTCATATGAGCAGCATACGTAAGGAATAGTCTAATAGCCTCCAATCTTGCAACAGGAGCAAAATATTCTTCAAAGTCTATACCCAAGGCTTGTTTATATCCTCTAGCAACCAATCTAGCCTTATTCTTCAATACCGCACCCATCTCATCAAGTTTAACCTTATAAACCCATAACAAGGTAAGGATGTTAACCTTGTCAGGGAGAGGAACTAATTCCCATACTTCAAGTCGTTGGAATTCATTTAGTTCCTCCTGCATGGCCTCAATCCAAGATGATTGAGTCATAGCCTGTTGCCAATTTTTAGGTTCAACTTCGGAGAGAAATGCATCAAAGTAGCAATAGAGTGCACTCTCTTGTAATTGATGGCGTGTAGAGACTGGTCGATCTAGATTACCAATGACATTCCTAATTGGGTGATCTTTTGTCCATTTGGTGCTATGTTTTTAAATCCTAGGTGGTCTGGAGTGAACAATAGAAGGAGCTTCTTCTGAGGTAGACGCGGCTGAAGGGTTTTCAGGTATCGCTACACCAAAGAAAGGAAGCTCTTGTAGGTGAGCATATTCCAGGTCGTGATCAATAGAATCCTCTTCCACATCATTAGGCACAAGTAGGGGTGACGATTCAGGTGTAGTTTGAGAATCACTTGGTGAGGGTGCATCCGGTTCAATGTTAATTGAAGATGCATTAGATAAAGCTTCATTTTCTTGAGCAACAACTTCAGGGATTGGAGCTATCACTACAGGTGCTGAAACTTCATCATTTGGGGGGATCAAAGAATTCATCAAACAACGGTTGAAATAGTTTATCCCACTCGGGCCTTGTTGGTGGTAAAATGATGTAGAAGTAGGATTATTGGGAACTAATCCGGAACTAATAGCACCGGTTCCCATCTCATGAAGCGCGGGTTCAGAGCTGCGTTGCTCAGAAGCCATCGCTGTCAGCTCATCGAAATCTGCGTCCATAGTTTCTACAATCTTACCAAGACGACGGTTGTAAATTCGGTATGCTTTCTTGGAGGGTGAGTAACCAATGAAAATACCTATATCGGCTTTCGGTTGAAGCTTGCCCAAGTTCTCACTATTAATGTTTGGATAACAAAGAGCACCAAACACATGAAAAAATGAAACATCGGGTTTACGGTCATGTAGAAGCTCATAAGGTGTTTTCCCATGGCGTTTCCGAATGATAGAATGGTTTTGGGTGAAACATGCAGTAGATATAGCTTCTGCCCACAAGAACAATGGAGCGTTCGCATAAATTAGCATAGTCCTAGCAGCTTCCATAAGCGTACGATTTCGTCTTTAAACGACACCGTTTTGTTGTGGAGTACGTGCAGCGGATGTTTCATGTGAGATACCAACTCCTTCATAGTAATCACGAAGAGTCTGGTTTACGAACTCTGTTCCATTGTCTGTACGAATACGGCGGACAGTAGTATTCAAACGTACCTGAATAAATTTCAGAAAAGTGATGATAGCCTTTGGTGCTTCATCCTTTGTACGTAGAAATCTAACCCATGTAAACCTGGAGAAATCATCCACAATAACGAGAATGAATTTCTTACCGCTCGCACTTTCAGTTCTCATTGGCCCACAAAGATCCATATGCAAAAGATGAAGTTTTTCTTGATTGGTGTCTTCAGCTTTGGGCTTGTATGATTTCTTGGTACTTTTCCCCCTTGAACACGCGAAACATAAATGGTCCTTGTGAAATTTGAGCTTTGGAAGACCACGAACTAATTCGTTTTTAGCCAGATGATTAATAGCATCAAAGTTAAGATGAGATAATCTGCGATGCCATAACCATGACTTGGTCTTAGATGCTTTAGAGAGAAGACATACTGGAGAGGCGACCATCATGTCTTGTAGGGACAACGTATAAAGATTTGCACCACGAGATCCCTTCAACAAATCTTTTCCTTCCAAGTTGCGGATGAAACAAGTGTGTTGTCGAAAAGCAACCTCTAGGTTGGAATCACAAAACTGTCCTACTGAAAATAAGTTATGACCAAGACCTTCTACATAGTATACCCTTGAAATCGTAACGTTTCCAATCTGATATTCACCATACCCCATTATCTTTGCAATATGATCATTCCTGAATTTAACCGTTCCAAGAAACTTGCTGACGAAATTTCGGAGCATCGAGCGATCTCCGGTCATATGCTTTGAACAACCGGAGTCCAAATACCAGAGGATGATTTGGACCACCTGAAAATATCACCACACGAAGACAATGTAGAGGTATCGGAATCTGAGTGTTCCTTGTTATTAGCAGGTACAGATTTAATAATCTTAGATTTGCTAACTCTAGGTTTCTTAGATTTCCTAGCCTTCTTCTTCCTAGTTGGTGGTGTAGATTCTAGTTGGCTTAAATCCTGTGGTATTTCTTCACTGATAGGCACTATAGTGGGGGCTGACCTAATTAAAGGGTGCTGTTTCCATACTTTAGTGCTAGTGTGCCTAACTAAAGGACGCTCAGACCTAACCTCAATGGATGCATTCCTAGTTAAAGGGCACATTTTTCCATCTAATGTAAAGGTCCTACCAGTGGGACGCCATTGCCAGCCAACTTGGGCACGAGTTCTACCTGTTGGCTTCCATTCAAGACCATTTCTAATGGCATTCATTTCATTCACATGATCAATAAGACACAAATCATGACGTTAGGAAAACATACATTCATTACAATTCCAACAATTCAAATTAGAATTCACGAATGGTTTAGGCTTCTGCACAGGCGCAGAGCTTTTAGTCTTAACATGATTCTTTTTATTTAAAACTGAACTAACATTCCTATGGTGAGCTTCTACGTTCTTCTTGTTGGTACTACTAGGGGAGGGCTTGATCTTATCTTTCTTGAGTGGCGATCCTTTAGCCTTAGTAGACTCTTTTACTCCTGTAGAAGGCAAAGTGGGAACATTAGCAACAGATTTTAAAGGTGTCGTACTTGATGGTGCCAGTGACGGTTTTGCTCCTGGAGTCTTATTGAATGGATTTACAGCAATGGGCCTATTAGTAAGTAGTGCAGAACCTGGTTTACCTATGTATTGCAAATATGCTAAGCAATATTGAACTCGCTTAATATATTCATGAGCCGAATAATAGTAGCTACTTGAGGGATCTAAGGCATAAAGATCGTCTAAAATATCCCTAACAAGATCTACATGCTTAATGGCATTCCTCATATAATCATCGTAGGTAACCGGGTTTCTCTTATGAAGCGGGTTCTTATAAAGCACTACTGACTTGGTTGTTGGAGCACTAGTGGACGGTGCAGAGTCGGTAGCTAAGTTATCAACAACTTCTTGTCGGGTGAGAAGAAGTGTCTCCTTTAACTCGGCCAAAACCATGTTTTTGTCAATGAGCAGGATGTTTAAGTCAGAGATTTCCTCACACTTTTGGTTCAGTTGTTCAACATAAGATTGTTGCTGTGCCGCATTAAAAGCGAAGCGTTCTTCTAGTGAACCATAAAGAGCGGATAGTCCCTGTCTTGTCCGATCCATCTCCCCTAGAACAGACGAAAGTCTAATTTCTAAGACCTGGTTTTTAGACTCTGCAGCCTCTAGTTCCAATTTTAGTGTTTCATTTGATGACACATCTCTCTTCAATCTCATAATCTCTTCCTCTAATGCCTTAACTATTGCAATCATCTTGTCACTCGTCTCAACACCGTTTTCACAACTATTTGTTATCAAAAGATCCTCATTTTGAGTTTGTTGTTTCAGTTCTAAAGATATACAATGTTGTTCTAGTTGATTAAAGCGTTTTGAAAGTAAATTTTAAGAATCTTGTAGCTTTAAAAACTCAGCGTTAGATTCGTGACAAGAATGATTATCTACCTCATTTACAATATCAGCAACATTTACAGAGAGATCACACACATCATCACATATATTCACAGCATCACAATTAATCATAGCGGATGTAAGCTCATTCGAATAATTAACATTTACAGTAGTAAGCACATCACACAAGATTACTTCGGACAAGAATCGGTCATATTCAGATAAAATCTTTTCCTTTTCAATCAGTTGTAGTTCGTAAGCGGTGTCCATTTCATAAAACACTTTTTGAACTTCTCCAATTTCAAACTCAAGATTTTCTTTAAGAGATGTAAAACTTCCTTTTAGACTTTCGACAAATGGGTTGATCTCATTTTTAAACACCTCGTTCATGTGTTCGAAAGCCCATTCTCCGGCGTTTAGGCCATTTGAAGTCGTACATTCCAAAATGACCTTGTCAAAATTAGTAAAGTATTGATTAATCTCTTGCAAGTTTAACCATACAGTGCTAACAGGTGGAAGATCCTTTGGAATTTCCTTAGGACCTTCCATGTTGACAAGTGTAGGAAATGTACTAGGGTTTTCTTCATTCAACATGTAGGTTGGTGCTGTAATGAGATCTTTGTCCATATGGAAGCGAATTCTAAAATCCGTTTTAGCAAGCTCCTGATTCATTTTAAAATAATCACAATCTGGATATTTTGCAGAGTTGTATGACCGATTCTCATCAACTAGATCCTTATTGGTGCGATCATCGAAAATATTAATCGGGTCTAAGACCAATCCTAATTGGGTTGCATTATAAAGTCTAGGACTATGGATTAACGCTTGTTTTGCATACCGTGGATTAGGGGGAAGGCCTTTTTGACGCGATAAGTTAAATTCTCTAAACGAAGCATCAAATAAGTGCACTAGTTGAGAGGCAGCGTATTGTCTTAAAAGCAAATAATCTAGACTTCTAATCTTATTAGCCGCATTAATTTCCATTTCATTCTTCTTAGACTCGAGTAATTCAAAATCCGTTTGAAGTTTTTGAAAATTAGTGACCACTAACTCTTTTTCTTTAAGTTCGTTAGAAAGATCTGCTCTTAAGGTTTCAATTTCTTGCAAATGACCCATTTGTTTGTTTCGAAAATGATCATACTCGGGATTTGTTAGAACACTAGACGAAGGCACTAATTCCAAAGTTTGAACTTTCTCGTTGCTTAAGGCAAGCTCATCAGACAAATTCTTATTCTTAGCTAGGGTTTCTAAGAGTGCAGCATTCATTTGGCTAAGTAATGTAGCAGGAACCATGACCAAATCTTGTTGAGCAGGAGTATGCGTATGCGAAATAACTCCCGGTTGTGTTTCACTCAAAGTCTGGGAACTCACATTGATATTACTATCATTGATTGTCTCCTCATTTGAAAGACTCGCCACCGAAGACTCATTCGAATCAGCACGCTCTTGCACAACTTGATGTGGTTGAATACTAGCATCAGTGGTATTATCAGTGGTATTAATAAGTACCTCAGATCTCTTTTCTGGCCCTAAGCTGGAGATAGTTGCCATAAGAGCTGCCTTTGCAGATTGAAATTCATCACAGTCTGAGTCATACGCATCAAGATCATCTGCTTGGTATGCTGCATTCTGTGTGGTGACAACGTCTTGTTCAGCAATCCCTGGATCAGCAAGAAATGCAAGCTCCTCTTCATCAAGTTCTCTTCCTTGTGCCTGAGCATTCACCAGATAAATCTTCTCTGCAAACCATTAACCATCCCTTCTCCTCTTGGGTTTCTTGCAATCTCTGGACATGTGACCTTCTTCCTTGCAATTGTAGCATGTAATCATTCTGAACTTTCCTGTGGAATTAGCCCGTGGAGGAGTGTTGACCATTGGAGCAGGATTGATCGTGCGAGCATTGGTGTTTGATGTAGTAGGTCTCCCCTGATAAGGTTGAATAGGTTGAACCATTACCCTACCATTCTCAATAGTAGCTTGTTGGTGAGAATTGGATGAATTCCTCAACTGATTGTTAGTTGGAGCTGATCCTCTAAATCCTCGTTTGCTTAATGTCCTTGTGAGATAAGCAGACATAGTGGTTAACACTTCAACTGGGTCAGCTCCTTGTTTGAATACAGGAATGGGGACTTCCTCATCATCACAGTACATTACTTGGTCTTGATGAGCTGCATAATCACTAGAAGGAATACTCATGTGGTCAGGGTAGCTTGTTGGATATGCTGCATTCTCTTGATAAGAAGAATATGAAGACTGAGCATAAGGTGCAATGCTTGCTGGGTGAGGTTGTGAACCATATTGTGATGAAGGTGCATTAAACCAATATTGTTGTTGATGTGAGGTGGGTGGTTGCGGTAGAATCGAGTATTGGGGGAAGGTTGGTGTCATGTAAGGTGATGGATGATAGGCTTGATGTCCCAAGATATAAGGAGTGTTGTTGTGAGACAAGCTTGGTTGATTCGCCATCAAAGCTAATGAATCAGGGTACATACCTCGAGGCGAACGGTGCATGATCACATGTTTCTCATGCTGCTGAAGAAAAGCATATAGTTGATCCAAATTGCACTTATGCAAATCCCTGGTTAACTTAACATCGGTAATATACTCACCCCATTCAGCTTGAGGTAAAGTATTCAAGAACTTAGTGTTAACCTGGAATGGAGCAATCACGAGATTGTATACATTCAGATCATTCATGAGAGTGGTGAATATGAAGTAATAATCGTGAAGCGTTTCCCCTGGGTTGTACGTGAATCTATCAAACAGGTCATACAACTGACATTCCCTTTCCTGTTTGGTAAGAGACGTACCTTGTAGCAACACCTTTAGACGTTCCCATAAATCCTTTGCCACCGTATACTGACTTACCATTCGATAGATGTCATGTGGAAGAGCTTGGAGAATGGTTTGAAGAGCTTTTTCGTCTGCATCAGCAACACGTTGTTGAGCTGGTGTAAGTTCTTCAAACTCTCTTGGTCGAGTCACATTGTTAACCACGATGGTACCATAGTCAAGTGGACCATTTAAAATTGACTTAACCATAAGCCTCCCATATACCGGTTTTCCCTTAAGGTAAGACATCATCCGGCCTTGCCATGCTTCAAAAACTTCTTTGATGAGCATTGGAGGGCGATTATCCGTTCCCGTAATGACGGAAATATCCGTAAGTGATGTCATCTGAGGCATTACTGAATTCGGATTCATTTTGATCACTTCAAAGAAACAAAGATTATCAGTTGATCGAGCAGTGAAGTAAGGTTATGAATTGTGTTGTGTTGTTGAAGTAAAGAGTGTAAAAGGCCAAGATTAAATCCACTAAAAATCGTCGAAAAAAACCCTATTCGGAATAATACTCTATCCGGAATAATACCCTATTCGGAATCCAACCCTATTCGGAATACCCCCCTATTCGGAATCCAACCCTGTTCGGAATGTAGACCTATGCGGAATATAGACCTATGCGGAATATAGACCTATGCGGAATATAGACCTATGCGGAATATAGACCAATGCGGAATATAGACCTATGCGGAATATAGACCTATGCGGAATATAGACCTATGCGGAATGTTTGGTTGTCTGGAATATTTTGGCTATTGGGAATGTGTTGGCTATTCGGAATATGTTGGCTATTCTGAATAATTGGTTGTTCGGAATCTTTTGGCTGTTCGGAATAATCCTGGAAAACACTTCGAGACCAATAAAGCAAGCTTTAAACGATTTTAAACCCGATTTTTGATCAAAAACCACAAAAAGTTTTGTGATTTCTACCAAAATAAGCTAAGCCCAACACTTATCTACTAATCCCAACAACAAAAACACCAAAAATTTCAAGATTCAAGGTTGATTTTTCTAAAAAAAAATCACTAATACCCTTAAGAACTACAAAACAACACTAATCTTTTACCTTAAATCACCCCATGGCTCTTGATACCAAATGTAGAATATTGATAACCTATGAATCTATGAAGTGGGTTGATGTTTTCTAGAGAGAGAAACTAGAGAGAGAAAGTGAGAGAAAACTATGTGATATTTTATTAAGTGGAAAACACAAAGTGAACAACAACCAACCCCTTTCCAAGGAGGAAAGGGGTATTTATACTTCCAAGCCTTATTTGGACTTGGGCCGGCCCATGACAAGCCCATGGGCCGGTTTCTTACTTAACTTAATAAGTAAAACTAACTACGAGCTATTACAACATAAATAATATTGTGGAGTGACCGATACTTCTAATATACGTTAAAACGTATTTCTAACAAGGAAACAGATCCATTTGATCTGTTGTTTCCATACTTTCCAAAGAGTATTTAAAAAATTAATAATAGCAAAAAGTCGTCCATCAGCCAGAATCGAACCCCAGACCTCCTGCTGAGTAACCAAACGAGATAACCAGTTGTTCTAGCCTCTTTTTGTGTTTATTTACGCACTATTTCATTAATATAGGATAATATTAATTTAGCTGTCAGATTTAAATCAATAGTTTTAATTCAATTTTAGTGATATTAATTTTTATTAATTAGTTTTTATTTAAGATTTCTTTTATAAAGTTTAAAAAAAAAGATAAAAAAATATTTTAATTACTTTTTTAAGTTTAAATTGTTTTTAAATTTTAGTTTTTTAAAATTTAGTCTTCAATTAAATTAGTTTTATTTAAAATAGTTTTACTTAGATTTCATTTAAATTAATCCAAATAGTTTTAGTTAATTAAATTAGATTTAAATTTTAAATAGTTTAATTAGTTTTTAGTTTCAAATACCTAAAAAAAATACGTTTTACCAAGAACAAATAGACTTACGTCATATCCGATATCAATTCGAGTCGAGTCGAGGAAACGAACTTTAATTGATTAAAAATCCTTACATTACCGGTCAAGTTACCCGCTCTAATCAAATGACTCCACCGGGTTTTGCACCCAATCAAAATGCTAACAACTATCGAAACAATCAAGTTGGTTACAAAAACAATTACAAGGGTAACAACTATGGGAATCAAGGGGCTAATAATCAAGTGCAAAATAAAAATCAAAACAATGATTTTCAAAACAAGGAGTTTGCAAAACTTGAATGATCTTCTAAATGAATTTGTTGAATATGCAAATGGAAATGATGCTAGGTTTGATAATATACAAAGGGAGATCATTAGCCTAAGATCCGAGTTTAAGAATGACTTGAAAAAGGGGTTGAAAACGAGTTAGCAAATGAGCTTAAGATTCATACCAACAAAATGGAGGGTAATGTGAATAGGTTACAACAAAACCAACAAAAGATGGAACAAGGGCAACATGAGATAAAACAAGAGATGCTTAAGGCCGATAAGAGGAAATCTATGTTTGAGGATAAAATTTCATCCATGTTTGAGGCTATAATGTGTAAACCGTCTTCGAGTTGTCTTCCTAGTAACACCATATCGAACCCTAAGGGAGAGATGAAAGTGATTACCACACGAAGTGGTAAGACACTTAAGGAACCGACTCCTCAACCAATTACTCCAACGGTGGAGGAAATTGAGGAAGAATCCGAGTGGTGGTCGAAGAGGAGCATATCCCAATCCCACGAAGTACGGCTCAAACCACACCTACGGTTGACCCATTACCATCATTGGAACCCGAGACTCCAAAGGCTATGCCTATGCCTCAACCCACACCACCTTTTCCTTACCCATCGAGACTTCGTAAGGAGAAATGGCAAGAACGAGAGAATTACCAATTTGAGCTTTTTATGAAAATGTTTCGTGATTTGCATTTCAATATAAGTTTTGTCGATGCTTTGGTCATGATGCCTCGATTTGTCGCTAACTTTAAGAGTATGTTAAACAACAAGGAGAAATTGCAACAATTGTCTAGTTGTTCATCGGTTTATCTTAACCGCATACCTCAAAAAGTCGGTGATCCCGGTAAATTCTTGATTCCATGTTCTATCCATGATATGGAAGAATGTTATGCCTTGGCCGATCTTGGTTCTAGTATTAACTTGATGCCTCTTGCAATATTCAAGTCGCTTAATCTTCCTAATCTTACTCCTTCACTAATGTCTATCGAATGGCCGATCATTCCACTATTCCCGCATATGGATTGACCGAAGACGTTTTTGTAAAAGTGGGAAAGTTCTATTATCTGGTAGACTTTATCGTTGTCGATATTCCCACGGATCCTCAAGTTCCTTTTATTTTAGGTTGTTCGTTTTTGGATACGTCAATGGCGTTGATTGATGTGCATGCTAGAAAAATCACCTTACGTTTCAACGATGAGGAACTTGTTATAAACGCAACACAAAACTCTCCAATTTCTCATGTTTATTCTGTCGCGACCATAAACCTCGTTGATATGATCGACGTCGTTTGCGAGGAATTTTCACAAGAAGTTTTAGGTTTTGGTGACGATGAAAATAGTGGCAATCCCACTATGCTTGATCCTATTCTTGATAATTCGACACCATCCTTCACTCCATTTGAAGGTGGTGGTTTTACGTTGGAAAAATTTGATGTTCCGTGTACTTGTAACGAAGCCCTCGACAACGATGAGAACTTCTCGATTATCAAGGATTTTCTTAACGATTTTCCATTTCCTCCACCCGAGGAGGTTATGAGTATCGAGCCCAAATCTTCAATTGAGGAACCACCAATCCTCGAGTTGAAAGATTTACCTCCTCATCTTGAATACATATTCTTGGAAGGAGACGATAAGTTGCCGGTTATTATTGCGAAGGATCTTTCGAATGATGAAAAAACCGTACTTATCGATGTTCTAAAGGACCACAAAAGGGCAATTGCATGGAAATTATCCGACATTAAGGGGATCGATCCCAAATTTTGTACCCACAAAATCTTAATGGAGGAGGACTACAAACCCGCAATCCAATGTCAAAGGAGGGTGAACCCCAAAATTCATGACGTCGTCAAAAAGGAGGTCCTTAAACTCCTTAACGCGGGAATGATTTACCCTATTTCTGATAGCCCTTGGGTGAGTTCTATTCATTGTGTCCCTAAGAAGGGAGGAATGACCGTTGTGCCAAACGATGCCAACGAGTTAATTCAAACTCGACTCGTGACCGGTTGGAGGGTGTGGATCAACTATCTTAAGTTGAATGACGCCACTCGTAAAGACCATTTTCCCTTTCCCTTCATGGATCAAATGTTGGAGCGTCTTGCGGGAAACGATTTCTATTACTTTTTAGATGGTTTTTCCGGTTACGTCCAAATCCCCATCGATCCTCCTGATTAAGAAAAAACTACGTTTACGTGTCCATATGGAACGTTTGCCTATCGTAGAATGCCATTCGGACTTTGCAATGCACCGAGAACTTTTCAACGGTGTATGATGGCTATTTTTCATGATATGATCGAGAAGACGATGGAAGTCTTTATGGATGATTTTTCCGTGTTTGGTTGTTCGTTCACTTCGTGTTTGTCGAATCTTGAGAGAATGTTGAAACGTTGTGAGGAAACCAACCTTGTGCTCAATTGGGAAAATGTCATTTTATGGTTAAGGAAGGAATCGTCTTAGGGCACAAGGTCTCGAAAGCGGGGATTGAGGTAGACAAAGCTAAGGTAGACGTCATCACCAAATTACCTCATCCCAAAACCGTTAAGGGAGTTAGGAGTTTCCTAAGCCACGCAAGCTTTTATCGTCGATTCATCAAGGATTTTTCAAAGATTTCTCGACCCATTACACATCTCCTCAATAAAGATGCTCCTTTTGTCTTTAACGAAGATTGTGTACGAGCCTTTGAAATCCTTAAGAGGAAACTTACCAAAGCTCCCATTCTTGTTGCTCCCAATTGGAACCTCCCCTTTGAGCTCATGTGTGATGCAAGTGACTACGCTATTGGGGCCGTATTGGGGCAACATCATGAAAAGCACTTCTTGTCTATTCACTATGCTAGCAAGACGATGACCGAGGCTCAACTTAAATACACTACAACAGAAAAGAAATTCCTTGCCGTGGTGTATGCATTTGAGAAATTTCGACCTTACCTCGTCTTGACCCAATGCATAGTGTATACGGATCACTCGACAATCAAGTATCTCATGGCTAAGCAAGATGCAAAACCGAGATTGCTTCGTTGGATTCTCCTCCTACAAGAATTTGATGTTGAAATCCTTGACAAAAAAGGAGCCGAGAATCTAGCGGTCGATCATGCTTGGAAGATCCTCACCAAAGTTTGTACGAGAACAAGGAAATCACCGAAACATTTCCTCTCGAGACACTTGGTGTAGTGAATTCTAAGCTTGACTCATCCACCCCATTGTTTGTGGACATTGCAAATTACCATGGGGCAACTTCATCATTAAGGGTATGACGACTCAACAAAAACGGAAATTCTTTCGTGACGTCAAGTTATACTTTTGGAACGACCCTTACCTCTTTCGGACTAGTGCGGATCAAATTATTTGACGTTGTGTATTTGGCACCGAAGCTTCTAGTATCCTTAGAGCTTGTCACGAGGGACCCACGGGTGGTCACCATGGTGCTAATCTCACGGCGAAGAAGGTCTTTGATGCCTGTTTCTTTTGGCCTACTATTTACCGATATGCACATGCACTTATCAAGTCATGTGACACATGCCAACGTCAAGGCAAAGCCTCACAAAACGGTGAAATGCCACAAAATACCATCCAAGTGTGTGAGATCTTTGACGTTTGGGGAATTGATTTTATGGGGTCGTTCCCATCATCTCGTGGTAATAAGTACATCCTTTTCGCCTTGACTACCTATCCAAGTGGGTGGAAGTTAAGGCTTTGCCCACGAACGATGCTCGTGTGGTAGTCAAGTTTTTGAAGAATTTTTTTTCTGGTTTGGAACCCCTCGTGCAATCATAAGCGATCGTGGGACCCATTTTTGTAATGACCAATTCGAAAGGGTCCTAAGGAAATATGGGGTTACACATCGGCTTTCTACGGCTTATCACCCACAAACGAGTGGGAAAGTTGAGGTTTCAAACCGAGCGTTGAAGAGGATCTTGGAGAGATAGGTAGGAGAGAACCAACAATCATGGTCGGATAAGTTAGACGATGCTTTATGGGCCTTTCGTACCGTTCATAAGACGCCCATCGGGTGTACTCCTTACAAGCTTGTGTATGGGAAGAATTGTCACTTGCCAAATGAACTCGAACACAAAGCTTATTGGGGCCTTAAGCATTGTAATGATGACATTGAGACTGTGAGAAAACACCGGAAAATGCAGTTAAATGAATTGGATGAATTGAGAGACATTGCTTATGAAAAATCATTGATTTACAAAGAAAAAACTAAAAAGTTTCATGATTCTAAAATTAAAAACCTGGTTTTTAACATTGGAGATCAAGTGTTGCTTTTTAACTCACGTTTGAAAATCTTTTCGGCAAGTTGAAATCCCGTTGGTCCGGTCCATTCACCGTTACCTAAGTTTTTCCATATGGGACCATCGAGCTAGCTCCAAATGATGGCCCTAATTTCAAGGTATATGGACATAGGTTGAAGCACTACTTTGGCGGGGAAGTTCCCTCTTTGAACTACCTCGACCAAGTCACCTTCCCCAATGATAATTAGTATTGAGGGGATCGAGTCGAGCTCATGACTCGGTAATAAAAAACGAGGTGCCTCGTGGGGGAGTCCCATGCTTATCCATGTACATATTATCGCTTTCTAATGTAGTTAACGTGAGGGGATTTTTGCCCTTCCAACCTTTGTTCCGTGGTTTTTTGTGATATGTGGTTTTTAGATGATCATGATCTTCACGTTGGAGCCTCTCGTGTTCATTTTATGGGAGCACTCGATCATTTGCTTTGAAGAATTTCTCAATATCCATGATATATCCATATATGTTCTAACCTTAGGTTTTTAGCACACTTTATAAACGGCAATTAATTTAACGGTTACACCTTTTCCATGCTAGATTAGGCATTCGACTACGTCTCTAGTATGGGGGTATCCAACCCTTAGACTCGAAACATTGAGAACAATGTTTAACTTTAGTATGGGGGTGAATAGATACTTGCCTTGCCAAACCTTCACGCTTTCCAAAGTTTATCGTTTTTTTTATCATTTTGTTGCAAATAAGGCTAAAAATGGCCAAAATTTTAAAAATTATCTCATGTTTTATAAGTGTTTGAAGACACGAATGTAGATTTTTCAATGGCGAGAATAAGAGTAACTTTTGACTCGACCGTGCATGCTGAGCACTTAGCTTCGATTCCTTAAATTTATATTAGGCTAAGTCTCTTAAATGAGGACGAGAAATGATTGCGTTAATTATAAGTTACTATGTTAAACGTAGAGTACTCGTATTCTTTCAAAAAATCATGTGTTCTCGTTGTTTGCTTATTCTCCCTTGCTTGTATATATATTTTGCTTAATAAGTATTGGCTTAGCGGTTTAGTCGTGGTTGTTGGTTTCTAGTCTTTTCTAGTAGCTTCCATGTAACTAAATTCGGAAGACATTAAGGTATTGTCAGTGTCACGGTTTTGAAGTATTGGCAACCTGAATAATCGAAAGCTTCACCTAATAATAATATTTCAAGTGCTCACCTAAATCAAGCAAACAATTTGAAGCTCACAAGGCCGAAAAATCTATGCGAAATTGAAAGTAAGTTATGCCTTAATCTTTGAAGCTTTAAAGATCCAAAATTCGCTCTTAGCGTGAGGATATACGTCTTTGGCCATAATAAACACCTCATGGAGAGGTTAAATAAAAGGCAAGGCAAGACCGAAGTCATAATAAAAGCTTCATGGCGAAGTTGAATAAAAGATGGAGGTAAACCTATGATAATAAGGCCCATCCTTTAGGGGGCGTATAAAAGTCTTGGTAATAAGTCTCATGTTCAAAACCGTTATAAAACCGTGTTTATCGATCCTTCTTGTTGACTTAATTTTTTTGACAGCGTTGTCCATTAGGAGGGGTTATTAATTCGATGGTCTTGGTTACACCGTTATGACTCTATTTTTAGACCTAAATCTCTATCATCACATAAGTAAAAAATGTATCCTCGTAAACATTCAAGACAAAAATAAAATATAAGAGTTACCACTTAGGAAATGGGAGTCTAAGTACGTGATTATGGCATATGAGTAGTGTTAGCATTACTAACTTATAATGACAATTATCTCGTTACACGCTTGGCATGGAATTGGGGTGAAAATCGAGGACGACGGAATTATTTCTAACGAAGCATTCACGTGTTCTTGTTCTATGAACCTAAACGTCCCATTTTGCGATGAAAATCATACATTATGTCTAAAACGCAAGTAGTAGCAAGTAGTAGTAGTATAGCAAGTTTATCATTCAATAAAAGTACATAAAAATGAATTTTGGAGGCGCTACGATACTTTATTCTAGCATTGCGTGAGGGCACGGCAATGGTTTAGTATAGGGAGTGATGAGACTGCTTTTATCATAGTCTCATCGTCCAAAATGGGCTTAAAATGCATAAAATATCATAAAATATGCCAAATATATGCTTGTGTTTGTTCAATGTGTATTTTAGGTACGGATATTGAGAAAATGGCAAAAGATCACAAGAAACTAGCAAAAACGAACACGGGAAACGAAGCCGCACAATGAACCAAGCCCTAGAGTTGATTTTCCAAGAATAACCCTTGAAGAATTGAAGATTGCACAAGAATGGTCCTCCAATATTGAAGAATTGACACTTTAAACCCTTGTATATTCATAATTACAAGTTTGGTCCTAAAAGTTTGTCAAATTGCAAAAAGGACCCTCCACTTTAAAGAATTGGCAAGAATGGTCCCTCATATATAAAGACTTGTCATTTTTAGTCCTCCACAAAGTCAACAATACAAGTCAAGACCTTGAAGATTGAAGACATTACAAGTTTGGTCCTTCAAATATCAACAAATGGCAAAACAAGTCCTTGTAAACACCTTACAAAACTTTTTGGGGCAAAAGTCTAAAAAACCAAACTTGTATAACAAAGGATTCTGAATTTTGGCTTAATAAACCAGAAATGAAAGAAGTATGGAAGAAGGAGGGTGTATTCTGCCAAGACAGCATAGATACATAGACCAGTGTCACCATGACACATGCCCCAGTATCACATATTAACCAATCACCACACTCCCTTTTGCCATGTCACCTTCCCACTCACACCCGTTTTTAAACTAACTTAATTAGTTTATTAAAAACGCGGTTAACACATTTTTAAACATAAACCAAGATCAAACCTCAACTATTCTCGCAAGAACACAAATTGGGTATTTGTGATTAAGCAACAATTAATCCCCCATCACCTCCAGATTTATGATTAATGATGTTATTAACAAAACCCAAATCACTATTTCCTTGCCACCTCACCACAAAGGTCACATGAGACCTCCCCTACACACATTTTTTGGGGATAATGCCAAAACGATGTAGAGAATCTACGTACCATAATGTGGCTTTATATCTAAGCTTAATATGAGCCTTTGATCAAATTGGACCAGCTTTACACCTTCACAAACGTCCAACAATCCTTCACATGATCAAGCATCTTTCAAACTGCAAGGGAATTTCAGGTACTTCACCATTAGGGTTTTCACTTTATTTTAGCATTTCTAGATAGTTTGTAGCCTATATAAAGGCCTTAGTATGCAGCATAAGAACTTGCTCTTGGTTTTTCCTTGTTCAACATTCTGTAAAGCCTTGTTTCAAAGTTAATGAAAAAGTGTTTGAATTGTTGAAGAAATCTAAGTGTCATCTTTATTATTATCTTGTTATTGTTACATTTTTATGATTGTTAAGTTTCAAAACCAGTTTTCAAAGCTTGTGCAAGAAATTGCAAAGTTTTCTAAAATCTGATATTTTTCTAAGTTCTTGGTTCAAACCTTTGAAATTTTTGGATTACAAGTGGTCATAGCACCTTGATAAGGAGCTTATCAAAGTGTAGTGAGCTTGTGGTTTGGGGATATTCAAGGAGTGGGAACAAGCTTGAATTAATCAGCTTTTATTTTCCATTTTTCTGTTTTATATAATCTGCTTGTTCTAACCTTGTTGTTCTTAGCAGCCTATTGGAAGCTTGTGCCTTGTTAAGCTAGGCACACAAGCTCAAAAATTCGTGATTGTGGATGTACATTCATGAGGTTTGAACCTTCTTACCAAAAATCAGCTTGAAAAGTGATATTTTGTGATTTTGTGATCTGCTGTTATATGTGTTGTTCTTGTGGCTTGAAACTGGTTTATACTGCATGTTAATGTTGTTATGATGCTAGATTAGGTTTGGGTAAACCTTAAATACACATTTGCTTGTTTAAATCTTGGATTAAAAAGTGAAAGGGGTGTTTGGGTCTACTGTTATAAGGTTCTTGTTTGAGTTTGAGTAGGTGCTAAGTGTTTGGTTTGAGTTTGTATCTGATATACAAGTGTTTGAGTTCTAATATTTGCAAGTTTTGCTCTTTGAAACACCAAATCTGCTATTGTGTTATATCTTGCTTGATTTTGCATATTTTGACCTAAAATCTTGGTAACACATAGAGTGTATGCATGTTTAGGATTAACAAGTGCTTAAATCAAGTGTGTGTAACATCTTTTAGAGATTTGAAGGTTTGAAATTGGATATGTGGTCAAATATATTAGCAACCTCACTTTGTGTTCATCTTTGTGTTCATCAGTAACATTCATTAGCTTGAATCTTTGTCTAAACCTTGAACCAGTGTATGAAACAAGTTTGTTTATGTTCATTTGAATTTATTAGAGCTTGTGTATGCATTTGGTGAACTTTGGTTGGCTTAATCTTGCTAAATCTGCTTATTTGTGCAAAACTGCTTATTGTTCAAGTCTGTATCATATTTGGGCATGTTTTGATTAAACTGTACTAATTGGCTGGTTGGATTCGTGATTTCTTTGTTGTTATTGACTCCTTATAACCCACTGGTTATAAAGGTGCCTTTGTTTTCTTTGATTCCAACAAAAATCCATATAAGACAAAAAGTCAAGATAGTCAAGCAGTGGCAACTTTTCCCACTGTTGGACACCCAAAACTAGCCACTGCTAGTGCAAATTTTCAATCAACTTATCAATAAGCTATAATAGCTTATTTAAACTTGCAACAAATTTGTTTTTGTAATCAGTTTTCCTTAATTGACCCATTTGACTAATCTGGAGCTTTTTAGGGTTTGACTAGAAAACCAACTAAGTTGACTTTTACATAAGTGCTTATTGCTTATTCCATCTTATTCATTGTGCTTTTTGGAAATCTTTTTGATTATTAAGCTTAGTTTTGTCAGTTGAAACCTTTTGCAACAAGAATCAGCCCTTGAACTGGTCTAGAACTCAAAAACGACTATTTTGTCGTATTCTGTAGAGAGCTTTTCCTTATTTCAGGCTTATTCAAAAATTCTTTTTACAAACAGCTTAATTAGTTCAAGAGAAGGTTGTGTGTCAAATTTCAGCTAATGACATCAGCTTATAGCTTAATGGGCCAAAAAGCCCATTAAGAATAAGCTGCTTTGAAATAAGATGTGATAAGCTCACTTTCAGCTTTTAGGCCTTTGAAATTTTGTGTTTAAAATTGAATTTTAAGCTTAACTGGAATTTTTGGGCCGTTTTTGTGAACTTTTTCTTATTAGGCCTTAATTTAGCCCATTAAGGGTTTGTTTTACTATTCGGCCCATTTGGAGGCCCATTAGGGGTATTTTGGTCATTTCAAGTTCATTTATGTTTAAATTAGGTTAAAATAAACTAGTTTGCAAGTTTTTAGAATTTTTTATAAATTTTGGATTTTTAATATTATTTTAATATTATTTTATTATTAAAATTAGTTTTTAATATTTTTGCAACTTTTTTTTTCCTAGGTTAAAAACTTTAAGTTAGGATTTTTAAAACTTTAAGATTAATTTTCTTGTCATTTAATTAATTTTTAGAATTATTTTAATATTTTTATAGTTTTTAATCATTTTAAAATAGTTTTAATTAATTTTAAATTTTTCAAAAATAGTTTTCAGTTCAATTAAGTCATTTTAGAGGTTTACAAGTTGAAAAATCTCATTTTGGGCTTTTTGTTAATTCAATTGATTTTTTGGGCTTTAATTAGCATTAAAAATTAATATTTAATTAAATAAAAAGAGAGTGATTTTTTATTTTTTGTAAACTCTAATTACATTTTTTAGGATTTATTGCAATTTTCTAGGATTTTTTAGGTTAACTTTTAAATTTAGTCACTTTTTACGGTTCTACGTGCACGACTTTCGTCTTAGTGTAACTTTAATCATAACCGTCATCCTTTTCTATTTTCCTTCTTCATAATCATAATCTCAAATATTTAATCACTTCTTAACACAATACACAAGCCTCCTTGAGAACAAACTCACTTTTGGGTCATTTGTGCGCGGTTTTCCTAAACCGTCATGCTTACCCTAATTACCTTTTGTTTCCCTAAACAAGAGTGTATTTTACAACTATCATATATCGTTAATTAGTTTATGCTTTCCCGTAGTTTAGGTTTTATTTCTCGTTCTTTATATTATTTTTACCGTAGTTTTATAAAAAACATTCTAGCTCCTTTTTATTCAAGCATCAAACTTGAGACACAAACGCGGATTTACATGCACACCTCGTTCGTGGAATGTGATACCAGTGAATGTGTCGTACGATGCTAAGTTATTGTCTCAAGAGTTGTTCAGTATGAGCATCTCTCTTAAGTTGTGGCTCACTTATGGATGTGATATCCCGAGCCCAACGTCATTTATTTAATCCTATTTTACGAATATTTTTGAAATTTTTAAGAAATTTCGTTTGTTATATATATTTGACGGTTTAAGTTGAAACCGACGTTTACGGTCGTAATTTCAACATTTTACGATTTAAGAAGAACCGATGACGACTACGATACCGACGGATGCCCAAAATTTATCTTTTGTTATCGATTGATCGATATTTGAGTTTTTCGAGATTTTATTTTTATTACGTGTTAAGTCGAGTCGGAACCATGTGTATATTCGTTTTGTGTGCGTTTGAACCATTTAAAAGCATTCCGAGTGTTCGGGACGACCCCCGACCCTCGTAAATTTTCAAAATCAACTAGTAAGTCATTTTCCGCTACTAAATTGTGTCGTTTACGAATGAGGCCAAAAGAAAACCAAAATGACCAAACAAGTCCCTCAAACCTTAAAAAAGGAAGGAAATGAAAACACACACACAAAAACACTTCCAAAAATTTTGTTCTCTCCTTCCTCCCCTCTCTCTTAGCCGACGGCTTCCACCACCATACCACCACCACCCATAAATTTTCTTGGTTTTTAGAAAAGGTAATCAAAGTCCAATCTTCTAATTAACTAATTGAATGTTTTAATTAAACAAAAACACACATGCAATCAAGAAATCTTTCCAAACATTTATGATTTTTCAAAAATGGGTTTTGATCTAATTAAATGGTACACAAGTTTAATTTATGTGTTTATAATGTTAAATCATCAATAAAACGAGTTCGGGGCTGTTTTCTTGGGTGTTTTGGCTACACCAAACCCACGGCCAAATGGGTTTGGTGGTGGCTTGATGATTTTGATGTTTATGTGTTGTGGGTTATGTTTAGGGTCATGTTTATAATGTTTTTAAATGGGTTAATTTAATTGCATGTTGGTTTTATGAAATGGGTTTTTGTTGTGATTGTTCATACAAGTGATTAAGGATAGTTAGGATGTTTTGGATTGATAAATTGATGTTAGAATAGGTCTAGGAATCATTGGGTGTGATTGGAATGATGATTTGTTATGATTTTGGAAGAGTGATTTTAGACCAGATTTTTTAGGCATGTTTTCGTGAGTTTAACTTTGTAAACAGGTCATAAACATAGGATAGAGTTGTAGAGATTTTTCTTAGCTTCGTTTTGGTATAAGGTGGAGCTTATGACTCAAAACGAGTCAAAAGTTATGATATTTTGAAAGTTCGTGTACCGGGAGATGAGAATTAACACAATCCGAATTTGTGTTTGGTTTTGGGTCAAATCCCGGGGACCATAGATAGAGTTTGGTAAATGATAGAAAGTTGATTTTTGGTCTCAAACCTGCACTTGTGAGTCTATTTTTAGACTTAGGTGTTGTATTGGTCAATGGTGTATTTTAAATGGGTCAAACAAGTCTAACATGGTCAACGTGCAAAATCAGTCCTAAAAGTATACGTCTAGTAATGTGTTATGTAACGAGTCATAGAAGTGAAAACTTTTTATGGGATTAAATATAGGTTTCATACAGGTCATGAGGTATTTGTGTGAATTTTCTTGTAATTTATAAAAGTGCTAAAGTCATAGCAAACAGCCCGTACTTTTGGTAAGTACCGGGAAATTTATAAAATGGAAATCAATATTAATTACGTAGATAAATGGTATAAGTCTAGTAACAACGACTTGTTTGATTTTGGCGTGAGTTTTCATAAGCATTGAGTGTGTTTTCATATGCGTGTGTTTAGTACAATAATGTACGCGGAGTATTGATTTGGTTTTCGTACCTTGATTTTTAGGTCAAGTGTTAAATTTTCCCGGGCATCCACGTCGTCGGTGACATTTCTGGTTACGTCTTCGCTAGAACCACTACTACTACGCCAGGTGAGTCTATAGCCTCGCTCTTTACTTATTTCAAATGTTTTTACCCGCGAGGGGGATACATGCTAATTTAAATGAAAATGAACATAAGTCATGAATGATTATTGGACCCGAATGTTGCCTTGAATTCCGTTGAGTACCTAGTTGCAAAAGTCCCTAAATTCGTGAACTATTAACTATTGTCTTGACCTTGTGTGGGTTGGAGATAGCCGCTTATACAATTGATAGTACTATGGGGTTGACGAACCTATCCGAGACGAGAGCTAGTACGTTGAGTACCCTCTGCGGACGGATAACTAGTGATAAGAAATAAGGTATAATTGCAACTGATGCCTTTAGAAGGGGCACTGGTTTCATCTTAATCATGCCGGTAAATGTACGCGGGTGATTGAGTTAACGGATTAGTGTCACGAGCTTAAACATAATTATTAGCTATTGCTAAAGATAATATCCTTGAATAATGGATTGTGAGTACGACAATGCTATTGAATGGTCATGATTGGTTTTAACAACTTATGTTCAACTTATGATTTGATAAACCTATAGATTCGCTCAACCTTTGTGTTGACGGTTTTAAGCATGTGTTTCAGGTAACCAAGATTGATAGTAGTGGAGCATGCGAGGATGGAAGTTGTTGTGGCTTGGCGGTCTACTTGTTTTTCCACCCTTATTTAACTTAAACTCTTTTATTTTTCTGACATGTGAACAAAATGTATCTTTTGGGGTTGAGATTCAGTGGGGACTTAACGCAAACTATGTTTTGTATTATCTTGGGATTTGGAAAACTGTAGACTTGTACGTTTTTAATAATGTTAAATTTATGTTTAAACTTTTACGTCTCTTTGAGTCGTTTAATATAGCTTATGTGTGATGATAACTACGTAGCACCCAAATGTTGTAGTTCCGCTACGCATAGCATTTGTTGGGGGTGTTATAGATTGGTATCAGAGCCATGAGTTATAGAGAACTAGGTCATTTTGAAAAATCCTAAACTATAACTTTTGGTGTCGTAAGAAATTGTCCAAGCACACAACTATCCTGCATGGCACCGGTAAGATTTCTTTAGCATTGCTTTATATTTTAGATGTATCCCTCAAACTGACATGAATTCTCTAGTATTTAGTAAGTAAATACTTTGATATATATTGAGATATATTGTTGTGTACGTTGAGTACTTATCATCGTAATTTAAAAATTCTTGTAAGATTATCTTATATGTTGCATGTAATTGACATACGGGCTACATTGCATTACATGGCAACACCGCGTTGTAATCCTACGTGTATGTAGGAATGATTATATGTATAAATATGAATATACTATGGTATTTAAAGGCATTGCACGTGAAGCAATGGTCCTTGAGTGATTATCGTACATGTTATAATGCGGTTTTGTTGAGAATTCAGCCTCACCGTAAATTATCAATCTTGATAATTAATTTATTGTTTGGATAACCTAATATGAACCTCATTTGATACTCTAGATACGTAAATAACGCTTCGTAACATATTTTATATTGACTAGATTGATCTCGATTGTCGTTATCGCACCGTGATGTGTCATTTTGGACATTTTCTTTTGAAACGTAATTTACTTACGTATTACTTTATTTCCTTTATTCCTTATGGGTTTGATATGTTAGTTGGTGTAACTATAATATAGACGAAGTATAATCAACGATGCGTACATCGTAGCGACGAATCACATGTGTATGTTATAAAACGTGGTTGAGGCGTGTTGCCATTTAATCGTTGTTTACTATTCTACTTGAATTTAAAGATGTGTTTTAAAATAGACTAGCGTTGTGATCAATCGCGATAACTTGGAATTTGGTTGGTTTTTGTGTTAATTTTGTGGAGTTTGATTTCGTGACTCATCCGAGGCCGATAACAACATTTAATTGACATACGTATTCTCGCTTCGTTTATTTCATTTTTGTTCTTGTTGTATTATTATTTTAAATTTGATAGTATATATGACGAGGTCCGGCATTTGTGTGAGTTAAGTAAGCACTAAAATTTGTTGATTGAATGGTTTAAACATAAAGTGTTTTACATATTTAATACTTGGCGGATGAAACTTTTGGATAAAAATGACTTATGATGTGTCTTGTAACAAGTAAAAATAAGTGTAGAGAAGAAATGGACAAGGTGAAATTATTTTTCCTTCAACCTTGGTTGGTATATCATAATAAGTAATTTATATTACTCGTAAAATCCTTGTTTTTATATATTAATAATTTGATACTAGAAGCTAGTGATGGATTTGTTAAGAATTTGTTTAGTATAATTTGAAAAAGGAGTTTATAATAAAATTTACGATATGACTGTTGAGTATATGTAACTTGGATTTAGTATGAATTAATTTTCGGGTCAATGTAGCAAACTTTTTGCGTATCTTGTAATATAAAACATGAGTAGAAGAATTGGTCATGTATTTTGGAGCTAAAAACTTTGTAAAATTGGTTTTATTTTAAACATAAGGTTATGTTTACGTATGCATTGGTGTAAACTAGAACACGTTACTTGTTGTAGTGAATAAACTGGGATAAAATCGGAATATACACTATAAGTGAGAAATTCTAACGCTTGAAATAAATTTTTAAACATTGATGGAACGTCATTGGAAATCATTTGTTTATTTAATTGTCGTTATAGAGAATCACTATGCATAATTCGATGATGCTTGTTTAAAATCGTTTGAAAAATCTTTTGTTTTATTCCGCTGCGAGATGTGTTAATGTTAAAAACCGTTTGATAATGGGCTAAGGATTAAAAGTTGAATTTTCTACATTTTAGAGTTATTGAAATAAGCATTTCTGATTAATTATTATATTATTATATTATTATTATTTTTGAGATTCAAGTCTCGCCTAAAATCAGTAATTTATCCGAGATAATACTACGTGAAACGTCTTTGACGCCTGACTCGAGTCGCGTGAATAAAATATAGCATACAAATTCTAAGGAAGACATGTGTATAATAAATAGTCAAAGATTGATTTTTAAGAGTTAATTGGACTAGTTTGAGTCATGATGGATATTTGTATATACGTAATGAGATAAGTTGTAATAATAAAAACGTAAAACTTGGAAAATTCTTACTATGTACGTTTTTTGTACTTAAGATATGAACATTAATGAGATTTTGACACAAGTATGGAGATTTTCAAACCTAATGATTTTACCAGTTATAATAACCGAGTCACCAAATCAACTGATGTTAGAAATTTTCTTGCAATTGTAATTTTTCTAGAAATAAAAACTTTGTATAGATTGAAACATGAAAGGTTTGAAATCTTTAATGGGGTAACACAAATTAAAAATGTGCAAATGTTTGGTTTTACAATATACAAGGTAACAGTAACTAGAAAATGAAAATGGATTACTCAACAAACGAATATTTGTATTATTTTCTTAAGATGTATATATAATGTTTTGAGTCACGATGGTTCGATCGTCCGACATCCCTTCTTTGATTTTATGAGTCTGTATCTAAACTTGAGTCGTCATGGGACTGTTCATTTTAATCTTTTCCATGATATGAATCCATTATTATTATATTTATTTTAAAACTACTATTTCGTTAGTACTTGATGATGAGGGTATGTCACCCGGTATATTTTGTCCTGTTCATGGACGTTGTGACTTTTCTTCTTTCGGTTAATGGAACCTAAAATTATGTATTTACTTGAATGATGCTATAAATCTTCATTAAATTGGTTATTTATTTATATTGAACAAAAGCGAGGAGGCGAAGCCGCTTTACCAAATTGTAGAGGTGAAAGAACTCGATATTCCTGGTGAAACTGTTTATATTCGACCAGGTGATTATTCTCCTCTCCCCGTATACCCTTGGTGGAATGTGTGTGCAACTTGAGACGATGGGAATTATGATCGTTGTTTTATTTTTGACGCTTGGGTTGATATTCAATTTTTACTCTATGTATTCGTAGATCGCTGTTGTTATCCCGAGACTTTTGTCATATATTTGAAGTATTTTTATTTCTAATGTAGTTAAATTTCAGTTGGCAATTATATTGCTCGTCTACCTCGTTCGATCTCATTGATTTTTGATTTTATTACTTGTTGTGCTTGCAATGATCTTTAATCATGAACCACCTTACAGTTATTTTATGAATAGTCTATTGTGAAAATAGGTATGAGTGTGTCAAATGGTTCGTTCAACCCAATGCGAATGGTGTCGATTTATTTATTTATTTATTTATTTATTTTCTCATAAATAGGAAAAGTAATGTATGTTTCCAAAGTAGACGAAAAATGTTTGATGTGTTTCTTAAAACGATGGTAACAATATTTTCCCATTTCAAATTCCATTTCAAATGGTTTAATTATTTTGTAGATTAGGTCGAAAACTTTCGTAGTCATATTTGGTATGTAATAATAATGTTTGTGTCGTCACTCGATCCTCAATTATGCACAGCTTAGCTAACTATGCATAATTCGGGAAGAGTCCTGTTTTGTTAATTATCGTTGCTTGGTCCTCAAGTATGCATGATCTAGCTAGTTATGCATAGTTTTGGAAGGGCAATGTAGTTTCAAATCAATTGGTCATCTTTAAAACCGGTAGTGTTTTTGATAGATGTTTGGATGAGAACATTTTTAAAATGATGGATCCTTATGCAAGTAATCGTATTTTCTTTGATTCCTAAAGAAATTTTTGAAATTTCTTGTGTTCCTTGAAATCTTTTCTTTTTGTTTGGCGTTGACTTAGTAAGTCACTGTGGCCGAGTAATTTTGGAAAATGTTTTTATGTGTGTGTGTAACGTGCGAATTTCATCGGAATCACGAGGGTGTTGATGAAATACCAAAGGGACTCGTACCGACACTGAGAAGGAATTTTAACAAAAATAGAAGACTGCCGAAGTAGAGGAAATCCGAGTTCGAATAACTCTGAGGGAAATGAAGGAGACTTCTCCTACATCGAATGCATCGTACTTTATTTGCTTCTTTTCTTGTTTTTTTGATATGACAACGACACATGATAAATTGTTGAAGTTTACCAACTGTGCATCGGTAACTGGAAGACCATTCCATTTTCCGCCTTCGTTTATTCAAAGTAAGGAATCCTCTTTGCTTGACTCGATTTTATTTGATCATCGATGGTTAAATGATAGATAGCCATAGTTGATGTCTTTGCGGTAAACCCTTGCCTTTTATGTATTTATGTGGTAAGTGATCGGGTCGAGTGATCGTAAGTTGTGAGAACTTGAGACGACATTGTCCAATGAAGTCCGATCATGAAGAACACGTGCCATGTAATATATTTATAACTGTGAACGGCGATGCTTATTTAGATTTTGACCACGGTTGGGACGAAAGTGAGATGGTGTTCTTGTAATATCTTTTGTGTATGAATCCATGGGTGAGCGCCCTGCGATGACATATGTATGTATTTTTCTTTCTTTTTAGATATGCATCCATAGCTAGCAAGCTCGTAAACCTTCTTTAACTTGCAATTTTCTTTTGACTGGACTCATCCGGTATCCTGTCAATATTTCTTATTTTATCATGGCTTGGCTGATTAGCAAGCATGAGTTAACTTGATTAAACTGATTGACTTGGCATGGTTTGGCTATTTTTGCAAACATGTCGTAATGTGGTTATATGTGTTTTATTATGGTTTTTGTGTTTGATTGGATTGTGATGTTTTCGAGAGAGTCATGTATACGTCGGATGATTTCGTATCGATGAATTCGTTTTTGACGGAATAGGTTTGTATGTACGTAATATTGCAATAAGGTGATTTTATACGACTAGTGTTGATTACTTCGTTTTGTATATTCTGAACGTTTTCGATGGGGTTAGGTGCGATCTGTGTGATTTTCTTTATGATTAATTGTTTTTATGAGACGATGAACCAAGTGAAAGGACGATTCGAAAGTTGGAAGACATGCTCCGAGCGTGTGTGATTGATTTTGGTAATTGTTGAGATCGACACTTGCCGTTGGTAGTATCTTTGTACAACGACTTTTACATTGTTAGCACTGAAGTTGTAGCATTTGAAGAATTATGTTGATGAAAATGTAGATCACCAGTTGAGTGGAATGAAGTAAGAAAAATCCAGTTGAATGGGCTTGAAATGATTCGAGAGGCTATGGAAGAGATGGTGTAGATTAAGAATCACTTGTTAACCGCGAGAAGCTGTGGTAAGAGATGTGTTGATACCCATAGAAAGAATTTGGGAAATTGAAGTGGAGATCATGGATCGTTATGTTAAGAGATTGAAGCAAGGTATAATACTCATCGTGAAGGTGTGATGGAATCCGAGACGTGAACCGAAGTCCACACCGGAACGTGAAGACCTCTATGGGATGGAGTACCCTCATCTTTCTAGTAGTACAAAATGCGAGTATAAGAACCAGAGAGCGCCGGGACGTCGCTCCCTTAAGGAGGGGAGGATGTGATACCAGTGAATGTGCCGTACGATGCTAAGTTATTGTCTCAAGAGTTGTTCAGTATGAGCATCTCTCTTAAGTTGTGGCTCACTTGTGGATGTGATATCCCGAGCCCAACGTCATTTATTTAATCCTATTTTACGAATATTTTTGAAATTTTTAAGAAATTTCGTTTGTTATATATATTTGACGGTTTCAGTTGAAACCAACGTTTACGGTCGTAATTTCAACATTTTACGATTTAAGAAGAACCGATGACGACTACGATACCGACGGATGCCCAAAATTTATCTTTTGTTATCGATTGATCGATATTTGAGTTTTTCGAGATTTTATTTTTATTACGTGTTAAGTCGAGTCGGAACCATGTGTATATTCGTTTTGTGTGCGTTTGAACCATTTAAAAGCATTCCGAGTGTTCGGGACGACCCCCGACCCTCGTAAATTTTCAAAATCAACTAGTAAGTCATTTTCCGCTACTAAATTGTGTCGTTTACGAATGAGGCTAAAAGAAAACCAAAATGACCAAACAAGTCCCTCAAACCTTAAAAAAGGAAGGAAATGAAAACACACACACAAAAACACTTCCAAAAATTTTGTTCTCTCCTTCCTCCCCTCTCTCTTAGCCGACGGCTTCCACCACCATACCACCACCACCCATAAATTTTCTTGGTTTTTAGAAAAGGTAATCAAAGTCCAATCTTCTAATTAACTAATTGAATGTTTTAATTAAACAAAAACACACATGCAATCAAGAAATCTTTCCAAAAATTTATGATTTTTCAAAAATGGGTTTTGATCTAATTAAATGGTACACAAGTTTAATTTATGTGTTTATAATGTTAAATCATTAATAAAACGAGTTCGGGGCTGTTTTCTTGGGTGTTTTGGCTACACCAAACCCACGGCCAAATGGGTTTGGTGGTGGCTTGATGATTTTGATGTTTATGTGTTGTGGGTTATGTTTAGGGTCATGTTTATAATGTTTTTAAATGGGTTAATTTAATTGCATGTTGGTTTTATGAAATGGGTTTTTGTTGTGTTTGTCATACAAGTGATTAAGGATAGTTAGGATGTTTTGGATTGATAAATTGATGTTAGAATAGGTCTAGGAATCATTGGGTGTGATTGGAATGATGATTTGTTATGATTTTGGAAGAGTGATTTTAGACCAGATTGTTTAGGCATGTTTTCGTGAGTTTAACTTTGTAAACAGGTCATAAACATAGGATAGAGTTGTAGAGATTTTTCTTAGCTTCGTTTTGGTATAAGGTAGAGCTTATGACTCAAAACGAGTCAAAAGTTATGATATTTTGAAAGTTCGTGTACCGGGAGATGAGAATTAACACAATCCGAATTTGTGTTTGGTTTTGGGTCAAATCCCGGGGACCATAGATAGAGTTTGGTAAATGATAGAAAGTTGATTTTTTGTCTCAAACCTTCACTTGTGAGTCTATTTTTAAACTTAGGTGTTGTGTATTGGTCAATGGTGTATTTTAAATGGGTCAAACAAGTCCAACATGGTCAACGTGTAAAATCAGTCCTAAAAGTGTACGTCTAGTAATGTGTTATGTAACGAGTCATAGAAGTGAAAACTTTTTATGGGATTAAATATGGGTTTTATACAGGTCATGAGGTATTTGTGTGAATTTTCTTGTAATTTATAAAAGTGCTTAAGTCATAGCAAACAGCCCGTACTTTTGGTAAGTACCGGGAAATTTATAAAATGGAAATCAACATTAATTACGTAGATAAATGGTATAAGTCTAGTAACAACTACTTGTTTGATTTTGGCGTGAGTTTTCATAAGCATTGAGTGTGTTTGCATATGCGTGTGTTTAGTACAATAATGTACGCGGAGTATTGATTTGGTTTTCGTACCTTGATTTTTAGGTCAAGTGTTAAATTTTCCCGGGCATCCACGTCGTCGGTGACATTTCTCGTTACGTCTTCGCTAGAACCACTACTACTACGCCAGGTGAGTCTATAGCCTCGCTCTTTCTTTATTTCAAATGTTTTTACCCGCGAGGGGGATACATGCTAATTTAAATGAAAATAAACATAAGTCATGAATGATTATTGGACCCGAATGTTGCCTTGAATTGTGTTGAGTACCTAGTTGCAAAAGTCCCTAAATTCGTGAACTATTAACTATTGTCTTGCCCTTGTGTGGGTTGGAGATAGCCGCTTATACAATTGATAGTACTATGGGGTTGACGACCCTATCCGAGACGAGAGCTAGTACGTTGAGTACCCTCTGCGGACGGATAACTTGTGATAAGAAATAAGGTATAATTGCAACTGATGCCTTTAGAAGGGGCACTGGTTTCATCTTAATCATGCCGGTAAATGTACGCGGGTGATTGAGTTAACGGATTGGTGTCATGAGCTTAAACACAATTATTAGCTATTGCTAAAGATAATATCCTTGAATAATAGATTGTGAGTACGACAATGCTATTGAATAGTCATGATTGGTTTTAACAACTTATGTTCAACTTATGATTTGATAAACCTATAGATTCGCTCAACCTTTGTGTTGACGGTTTTAAGCATGTGTTTCAGGTAACCAAGATTGATAGTAGCGGAGCATGCGAGGATGGAAGTTGTTGTGGCTTGGCGGTCTACTTGTTTTTCCACCCTTATTTAACTTAAAACTCTTTTATTTTTCTTACATGTGAACAAAATGTATCTTTTGGGGTTGAGATTTAGTGGGGACTTAACGCAAACTCTGTTTTGTATTATCTTGGGATTTGGAAAACTGTAGACTTGTACGTTTTTAATAATGTTAAATTTATGTTTAAACTTTTACGTCTCTTTGAGTCGTTTAATATAGCTTATGTGTGATGATAACTACGTAGCACCCAAATGTTGTAGTTCCGTTGCGCATAGCATTTGTTGGGGGTGTTATATGGAATACGACAACTATGCACAAAAACGACGATATCAGGTGTTGACAAATGTGCCATTAATTTTGGTTTTTGGAATAGTGACTTCATCCATGGCAATATCATTAAGAATAATCTTCAGCCTTGTATATGTTTGTTGAAAATTTTCACCATCCAATGCTTTGAAGGCATTAAACTGAAGTCTGAGTGCCTGAATCTTGGTATCCCTAGTCTCTGATGGTCCTTCATGACCTAGAATCAAATCTGGCCACATTTTTTGGTTCTGGAGCACTGAATGACAGACTTTATAATATGTTTTGGAAGGCATGAGATTATGATACTTTTGAGTCATTTGTCTTGATTTGCCAATTTTCTATCAACTTGGTGACCAGGGACAATCCAATAGATTATTAGAAGTCCTTAGGAAAGATGGAGTAGAATGTGAACGTAGCTGAATGACGACTAAGTATTGAATCTAGCACTGGAACAATCACAACAAGGTGTTAGTAATGATATATTGGTAAGCATTGAAGGGGTTGAAGAATGAAAAAGAAATGTAAGGGTAAAGGGTGTAAAGAAAAAAACCCTCCATACAACTTAGGCAGAAACCAGGTCAACTCATCATGAAGACAACACATCATGGACCTAGTGATGTAATGCACAACCCTTCCTCAGCTAACTCAGGCTTCTCTCAAAAGAAGTTTGTTTTATTGTCACGGAGATCAACGCGACTTCTATTGACTTTCTCACTCCGAGATAGTTGATATTGAATATGTGGCATCTGCTCCAGCCTGCGACCATTAAAAGTGCACAAATCGAGTCGAGCCTAGAGATCAACCAAATCTCGTTAGGACACACAAAATGACAAAGAAGAGAGTCATACGCTATATAATTGCGATATTGTTAGAACACTCAGAGTGATACTACTTAGTATTCACAATGATGAGTGGAAATCCTTCCAGTGTTAACATCAAACAGCACTGTGGTAGGTAATGTGTAAGATTCTTTATGAATTAAACATGTGCAAAACTGAAAAGAAACAGTTGTTTGATTCTTAATCGATTCAAACTCGTTTCAGGTTTCTACGCAATATCTTTATGGTCTTTCCAGAACATTCAGAGTGATATTCATTAATATTCACGATGACGAATGGAAACCCTTCTAACGTCAACCTCAAACAGCGCTACGATAGGTGACTTGCGAGATTCCTATGAATCAAGCTTGTGTCAACTGGAAAGCAACAATGGTAAGATTCTTTATGAATCAAACTTGTTCCAGGAATTTGAATTAACGACTTTAATCAAGCGGATATTTATCCAATTGATTCACTCTTTATATTCGCAGTCTTGCTTTGAGACGGTCGAGTAAAGAGAATGGCTAGTACAGCCGCGAAACCCTGTCAAGGAGGTTCTTAATTGAATCTACCTAATCATAGGTACGATATTTGATATTGTCTAACGGTCTTCACCGACCGGAGGTAAACGCTACCGATTTAGGACGAATGTCAAAGCCATTTAGTTCGTGTCTATGTTTTTGTCTCAAGAAGGTGGCGTTACAGTGTAATCAACAAAGTCGAAGGTTCAAAACCTTATACTCATGCCCAAAGACATATTCAACAATCAAGAAAGCTAAAGACTTTTGCAACTCTGATGATCAAAATCTTCTTTAACTATTAATGTAGAGGAATGACCTCTCTTCAAAGGAGATTGTTAGCAAGCTTTCAAGATGATGAATAGTATGAGCATGTGGATGTAGACACAAGATAGCAAGATGACAAAGACAAGTCAAGGATGATTTGAAGATATCATGTTTAAAAGACAAAGTCGAAAGACAATTACTAAGGCTCAAAGATCACAGCATGAAGCAACAAGAATACTATTACACGTTCAAGACTCATTTATGGCGAGATTAATAATCTCTACAAATCTCCAAATGTCGAAGAGGAATGACCTCTCATTGGGGGAGATTGTTAGCCTCAAAATATTGAGTCAAACAAGAATGATCGGTCATAGGTTTATTATGTATCCTTTATTAGAACGTGGTAATAGGTAGTATAATAGTCGTGAAAATACGGGCTTGATGGCTAGCTTAAAAGGCCTCTTTCAAGGTACTAAGCATTTATTCAAGCTCGGCCCAAACAATATAGTCCATAGAAAGCCCACATGTAGGCAGACTATATAAAGCCCTTCCTAGCATGTTAGGAAGGGTTAGCCATTTCATCTTCTTATTCTAATCCTCCCTAAGTTTCACACACTTCTCTCTACTTTCTCTCTCTAATTTTTCTCTCTAAAATTCATCTCTTTTCTATCTTATTTCTTTAATCTATCATCATATAATATGGGCCAACAATTTATCATAATATGCTCTTCTATTCTTAGTAAGCTGGTACAACACTTAAGGGAAACGAAACTGACATAGTTTTCCTTTTCTTCATAACCTCGTACTTTAGGCTGCTTTAACTCAAAGCTACTATTTGTCCCGCTCAAATAGTTCCCACCTAAACACTTAGAGATATCCAAAGGGTACAGGGTGTTAATAGAGTATTGTCACCCATGTTAACACTCAACCATTGAGAGTCCATGATACATCTTGGCTGTTTATCCATCATAGCCAATGAGTATGTCTTCAAGTAATCTTCGACTTGCTTGACAATGTCTCTGACTTGGACTTCTTTGTGGATGCTCACAGGGGTTAGAACCTTTGTGAGTCTTGTGATACTTGTTTGTCTCCTCGGCACAGGCAAGTTTGTAAAACACAGCGTATTTATGTTTAAATCTACGAATAAGGGAAAACTAACAGACTTAGTTTCCCCACATAATAATAATTTGAAGAATAAAATTATGAATTGCGTCCTAATTATGAATTGCGTCTTAATTCAAAACTTTCAATCCAACTTTTTATTTAATATGAATTACCTCTTTTGATGTAATTGAAATGACTCAATTACAATTACAATGCAAACGAAACAACTTATGTAATAGAATTGAATTACAATTCTCTCCATTCTTCGAATTAAACAGCTTATAATGCAATTCTAATTATAATTACGTCCAATTTCGAATTACGACGAACCAAACGAGACCTAAAACTGTCTTTTTGTTGCTATTTTATTATCTTCGCACTCAAAATTTTTGTTAGATAAGTTCCATATTTATTCATACAAACATATGTGATCTGAAAAATTTTAAGTTTAATTAAAAGTTTGAAGTGGTATAAAGGATGTGGTTAAACCTTGTAAAACAAAAAAACTATAGTTATAAAATTGTATGAAATTGAAAAGCTAAAACAAGCGCAACTTAATTTTGAACACCACGATATAGACTATTATAGCGAGAAAAATTCAATGTGGATCTTTTTTTAGACTCAATCAACCGATCATAATCATCTATTATTATCATTTAACAAAAAAAAACTCATTTTAAAAAAATTAAATCTAACAAACTATTAATCGTTATACAAACGAAACATACTATCGTGACGAGAATTAAGATTATCATTCTATGGAGGGGCACATGTATATACTTTCGACGAACTTTTTTTTCTTGAGAAAATCGTATATGATTCGTATCACGGATCATATCTAATTTTGGAAAATCATATATGATCCGTGATACGAATCATATAAGACTTTATCAGGAAAAAAAAATTCGTTGAAAGTATATACATGTGCCCTTCGATAGAATGATAATTTAATTTTCGTTGTAATTATGTATTTTTTCGCTTGACGATTTACCATTTGTAAGATATTTAATTTTTAAAAAAAACGTAAAAAGTTTGTTTAAATGAATGTGACTGTTTGATGTGTTCTATACTAAAAAAATATATATACATTAATCTCAACTCCTGTTATAGCATCTTCTAATAACACGATTGTTTTTTATTTTCTTTTTAGTATTTTTCATACTAAAATATTAAGATAACAATGGTGCAGAAATGTTATAATATATTATTTATAGGTTTTGTCCACATACATGACTTACACATAAAATCAAATTTATTTTAATATTTTAATTTAATATACATATTTATGTATGTTTTAATACTTTAATGATGATATTAGTACAAATAATAATCATGCTTACATAAAATATTATCATGTATTAATATATGTGTTTAAATTGATTTTATATATTTTGTATCTTTAAGATATAAAATGTAGGGGCAGTTTCATTTATATCCTTCCGAAAATTAGATATTACGTCGATGTCCCTTTCATTTGTTTAATTACGTTAATATTCTTCCTAAACTTTTTTAGTTACATTCGTATCCTTCGTTACATTTTGTTACTTTATCAACATATTTAACAAATTATTTTTTACGTATATTCAAAAATCAACATGTTTTTTCATCACTCGATTTCAAAAATTATATATGAACAAATATATATATATATATATATATATATATATATATATATATATATATATATATATATATATATATATATATATATATATATATATATATATATATATATATATATATATATATATATATATATATATATATATATATATCGTATTTATATCGAAACTTTTTGTAATTGCATTTGCATGTTCTTTTATCACTCGACACAATAATATATGTAAAAAATATAATTATTATCATTCTAAATGACAAATAAGAGATAATAATAGTTTTAAATTTATGATCAATATAATTATGATTTAATTGATTTTTGAATGTAAAATTTAAAAGTTTTAGAAGTATATAAATGTAATTACAATATTTTGAGAAGGTTATTGATGTAATTAGTTAATTACAAAAGTGACAACGATATTTATATAAATGCAACTGATATTTTTGTAATATTCAACTTTAAAAATGATATACATGTAAACCTCCTTATAAAATTAAAGGATATAAAGTATTATGTGGTATGTGTTTATTTTTTAAAGTTATCGAAAAGATATGAAAAATTTTAAGTTTCATTTAACTTCATTTAAAATTTAACCACTAAAGTTTTAGTAATTAATTTTTTTTTTAAGTTTTTGTGTTTCACAAATTTAACACATACTTTTATGTTATTTTTTTCACAACCAAATTCTTCTACCAATTTTTCACATTTATTTTTCATCTTTTAGCCAAATTTGAAAATAAATTATTTTTTTAATTCTTTTTAAAAAACTATAAAAATATTTAATTTTACAAAAATACTAATAATTAAAAGAAAATTGATTTATGAAACATACATATTTTTATTAAGTAGATGTGCAACAAGATTGTCAGCTAAACCAACGATCGAGATAAGTGAAGTCGTCGTAATAGCTAAATACTCGGTGTTATCTGTATTACTTAATCTTAGTCCACTATCTTATATTCTTATCATACCATGGAACACCGATCAAGTGGTTTCCATTTTACGACCTGCAACATTTCTAACAATTTGTACTTGTAAATCGGTTACAACCGACCTTCTTGCTAAATTGGAAAAGAAACACCATTGTATGGTAAATGAGACACTTGAGATTTTCCAAATTGTACAGATGTGGCATGTGGGGATAATAAAGTGAAGGCATAGTAATTAGCATCAGATCAGAAACCACTTTATAAAAGTTGTGAACTCAGAAACTAAACAATATTCATACAGCCCAGATGATCCTACCACATCATGCGCTACAGGATTTGGCACCTTTAAATCTAAAATCCTGTTTTCACAAACTCTACCGTAACATATTTTTTAGATGTCTAAATCTACAACAGCAACATTATTGTCAGCAGAAACACGGCTATCTCACATCCAACCTGCAACCAAATAAATGAGAGCCATTAGTGGCATGTCAGATTGCACACCCACGTAAAATAAGAAAAACCGAAATACAAACAAGTTTGATAAGTACCAAATTGATTACTGTACAGTAGCGGCACTATACAAGTGTGGCTCGATGGAAAGATTTGTAACATGTCAAAACAAGTTATGGTCAGAACAAGTCATGTTTTAACACAGGTCAGATTGACCTGCAAACATTTTCTATTCAACTTTTTAATGTGTTCTTATACACAATTAGATGCTTCAATCATGAATACCCAAACAAAACACTATATAAATTTATTTGACTAAATGATTAGGAGGTTGAATAAAGCCGGCCTTTCAACCTATTTGTTGTCCCTTACCCCTTCAAGCAAAACTTGTTTATTTGAACAAGTTCGATATAAACACAACCTAACTCAAGCCCATTAGATGTAAATGGCTCCAAATATTACAAGGTAATAGTTTAATACTGATGCGCAGATTCAGCCCATGGCCATTGTAGGGTTGGCAATTCAGGCTGGGTCCAGGTTGGCATGTCCAAAAGAACTCCAAGCCAACACCACTTGTTTAAGACTTAAAGTAAACAGGTTACCCGTGCCAACCATAACCCGCTCACACATACCTGGACACAATTTATTCAGCTGTTTATCTCAACAGATTGGTGGGTCGAATGGTTACACAGGTTGAGCATTTTAAACATGTTGGCGGGTTGACCCATTTATCTAGATAAGTTGTCATGTTACACGGGTTAAACAAGTTCAACAGGTTCGTTGTTTGACCCTTTCAATCCATTAAACCCATATAATCAAACATAATATATATTTATTTTTCATGAAAGATATCTTAGACGCTTTGGCGGGTCGACATCTTTAACCCATCCCCAACCCAAAAACAACCTATATAATGAACAGAGTAAGCGGGTCAACCCGAACAAGACCCGGAACTTGTTAAGACCCACCCTAACCTTTTTATTCTCGTGTCGGACTGTGGTTCGTCTCGTTTCAGAAATTTCCACCCCTATCCATGAGTACAACCTTACCTCTGCAAAAGTTTTCAATCAACTTTGGTACTCAACCCCCCTACTTATCCCACACAAACAATAAAATTTACGACAAATATACTTTGATTCTTCAACGTAAAAAATACGGAGTTACTTATATTGTGAATTCCTCCTCTGAGGTACACAAGTAAAAAGTTTTAAAACACTAGTATTAGTGACAACTAAATTAACATAATGAAGACCAACCAACTAGCCTGATATAGCTAGATCAGGTCCCAAAGTAAACTAAAATAAACAACATTTGTGAACAACTAGCCTCAACAGAAGCAAAACTGAACTTTTATTAACTCAATATCAAATAAGGTCCCAAAGTCAATTAAAAAACATTTTCACAGATGTTCAGCTTCAAAGGAAAACAGAACATAAAAACAATTTTAAAATATCAAGCTCGGGGATTATTACTTCCACAATGTTAGATAGTCTATCTAACATCTATCAAGTATTCTGGTGTCATTTTAATAAGATGTAGACTCTGCACATAGAAAGACGTTGGGAATTAGGCAGAAAATAAGACGTAAATGGAAGCTTAGATGAAGAACTAATCAGGGTGAATAGATGACGGTAGCATTTCTCGGCTAAAAAAAGGGTGAACCTGATATGCACCCATGCACTTAGCAAACTGAGATAGAAGAGGAAGAACAGTTCACTAAAGCAACTTGGTATCAATTGGTACGAACCTATCCCATACTCGGTTCATACCCAAATATAAGCTAGGTGTAGAACTTACTCCAAAAAGCTAGCTTGAAGGAGGAGGGGACACCTAGACATTATAAACCATCGGCCAATCCCATACTTGGCTGATGTTGGATGTGGGATCGTAACAATACCCCACTCTCAAAGAACCAACATCCTCGTTGGAACCTTTCTAAAGAGTAGGCTTGTCTCTGATACCAATTGATACGAACCTATCCCATACTAGGTTCGTACCCAATTATAAGCCAGGTGTAGAACTGATGTAGCGGAAAAACAAGGATAGATAATTGAATCTGTTGATTCCAAAGAATGCCAGACACAATCCATCCAACTATCGTTGATTCAAAAAGAATACCGATAATCAGGTAAACTCCAACAATCGTTGATTCAACGAATACTCGATTATTAAGAGAAAATTGAACAATAAACCCTAACCTGGATTCAAGTCAATTAACAAAGACTAAAAGTCTGTTTTTTTTATTCATAACTTCATAATATCCTTACAATGAACCAAAGTCCTAATTTTATAGGAAAACTAAACTTAGGGAAAAAGAAAACACAAAATAAAAACATTAAATAAAAGATACCACAAAATAAGAAAACTAAATAAAAGATGTCACAAAATAAAACTAAATAAGAAGTTTATTCTTATAACAAAAGACTACAAGTCTGTGTTTTTTATTCATATCTCCATCAAGAACTCACTTCAAAAAGCTAGCTTGAAGGAGGAGGGGACAACTAGACATTATAAACCATTAGCCAATCCCAAACTTGACCGATGTGGGATGTGGGATCGTAACACAACCATATCTCAGTATCAAAATATTGGTGTATGCACATTTCAACATATTAGATGTTTGTTGCTCTAGTATACTAGTTCTTTATATACCATAAGTATTTGTTCTTGATTTATCTAGCACATTTGAGTAGTCTTATAGATACATCACCGCGTATATCCTAGTCAGCATGATAGGAGTAGAGCGAAGTTCAAATTATAATAATTTCAGCAATGAAACACAAAAGAACAAATCAGTATAACTACTTTAAAATTGATCTGAAACATTAAGCAAAGTCATAATAATTTCTCGATGTATGGCGCGCTATTATTAATTACAAAATGAGATTAATAACCCAGAAATTAACTATAAGTCTATAAGACACTAACCATCTCTTCCGTTATCTAATTTCTTTGTTTTTCCCCCAAAGAAAATCGTAAAATTGGCTCTGTCTAATTTACTTATAACTTAAAATTAGCAGCCATTGGTTTGTATTTAAAAAACTCGAAATGATTCTATGTTACACATCAAGTGCAATACATGTTATGTCCACCGTCAAGTTTAGGTGTCGCTGTTGGCTGGGCTACAAGATTTGTCTTATAAACTTTTAATGATTAGAAAGGAATAATTTTCTTGTTCAAAAAAAAAAAAAAAGAAAAAAAAAAGACCATTGAAACAATCATTTACTTCTATTCACCCATAGAAGTTATGTCATCAATAAGAAGACACTGCACTGGAAAAGAGCAATAAATCTGCATAACGAAAAGGAAAAATCCATTTTCATATTTTAGACACAAATAATTAGATAACCTTACGATAGTGGTCCTAGTAATTGGGGAAAAAACTAACTATCATCATAAGTCATTTATGTTACTCATTCGTAACACCAAGAATAAGGGGTGCTTGGGGTTACTTAGTTTTTCTGCTTATGCTTCCACCTTCTAAGTAGCTACTAATTTACCTCAAAATAGGCATACCACAAAATGTTATGTGCCTAACTCAAGTACGAGGTGCTTTATGTCATATCTATTTCTATAGGTCTTCTATGTAAATTTCTATTATGTTCAAGCTACATATATGCAATTGCACAGATAATAAGCATATGAATGAATTGATAATTTTCTTGTTCTTTAATTCTCTTATCCTCATCGAAGGCTATTCTAAATCTTAGTTTTCCAATTGGATGATTGATTACCCACCGAGCTTAGCTTGGTTTTAATCAAATCCAAACCGTAACTGCTTCTGCTTTAATCACGCAGAAAAAAATAAGCAATTCCATGCACCCCCTTAACATACTTATTACTTATAGCAGAACATAGGGTAAGAGCTAAAAATACTCTTATGTATTATTTGTCAGATGTCATAATACTTCATCTATTATTTTTATTCGCATTTTACTTAATACTAGTTACATCAATTTTCATTATGCATTACTCAGTGACATGCTACCTTCTCAACAAGTCATCATTAAATAAAAGGCATATAATAAACTACACAATCACACAAAATGACTAAAGTACCCTTTAATCTTCTTCTCCACCAAAATACATAAACATTACACAGACCAAAATAAAATAAAAAGCAACTGTTGCTTTATATCCTCGTTTCAAAAACACCCACTGACCAACACCACAAAACCCCAACATCCATTCAGGAACACAAACTTTTTCCACAATAACCAGCACCTGTGTTAATTCTTTGTCTTTTGTCGCCGGATGAAAAGTGCCCCAACAAATTCCGTTGCCACGGTTATCGCCAGTGTGTTGGTCGATTATGGAGTTTTAGGGTGACGGGAGGACGTTATGGAGATTGGAAGCTACAAACCGTAGGAATCGGATTTGGGGTTTTGCTGATTCATGTGATGTGATTATGTGTTTGTATTTTTGCACTGTGATTATCGATTTACCGGTCGAAATATGAATTAATGTAGTCATGAAGGTTACTATATATAGATAGTGGGACTGTTGGTGCTTGGTTTTTTATTTGAGATTAAAAAATTATCCGTGCTTATCCAAAAAAATGATGTTTGTCATAATTAGAAGAAAAACTATGAAATGACCAAATTACTCCTTTTCACCTACCAAACAAGTTTCAAAGCGGCACGGTCGTGTGAAATGAAAATATCAGAAGTTGGTTAAGCATAACAAGATCTGACGTGAAGTACATAGAGTACTTTCTAGCTTTTACCTCAGAACATAACAGGGAAAAGAATTTCAGAAATTTAAAAGGAAAGGAGCTTGAGGAATGACTTTTTAGCTAAGATAACACTTAGATTTTACAAGTAGAAAAAGTTAAACTGACAAAACAAATAATACCATTGGTCATGCTGATATTTCCACAGGAAATTTTACAAGAAAATTACAATTCTTGTTGTCCAACACTAAATAAACTGTTTAACACAAACAACAAAAAAACAGTTTGAGAATTTCTCGTTTTCTACACCAAATTGCTAATCCCCTCTTCTAGCCACAATGTCGTTAAAGGCCCTCGCTTGGGTCAATTGGTCCCTCGGGCCGGGCCCCAACAATATGTCGCCTACTCGCCTTATCATGCTCAGGACAAGCCACGGTACTCAGGCCCTCGTTGTTGACGAGGCCCTACTCTTTGCTGGTGTGGCACTCCGGACGAGGCATGATGTAGACGGACGTTTTATTTTGAATAGAATGTCGTCGCTAATGTTTAATAGTGATTTCTTGCAGGACTGAGGTTTTTGGGTCCACTTACAATAAAACTTAAAACCCGTCTCATCTCTCCTTTATGATGCTTATCAGTGCCCACTGAACCTTTACAATAGACAATTAAGGGTGATTAAGATTAAAGATAGATTACACGTTTCTGATTAAGGGAAGCTGGGATGGGAAACTTTAAAGAATAGACTTTCCCGTTCGTTCAAGGCTTGCTCTTCTAGGTCATTTATGATTACAAACGACATTTTTACAAGGAATGAAAGTTACTTGTCAATCTTTTCCTCTAATTATGCTTTTGATATATATGTATATATGTATATAATGTCATCAATGACGCACACATAACCTAGAGACTTTTACTAGCCTACTTCAATTGGGTAGCGCCTCTTGGCCAAAGTAAGATGCATAGTTGATCGGCATAGTTGTGCATTCACCTTTAACTACAGTATATCTATACTACCTACGGAATGCAATGTTCATAAGTCATCAAGTCGTGAATATATCAGCAGCAAGAGAAACAATAATATATTATAAGAAAATGTGTGACATTAAAGTTAGATGAAAGAGATACCTCATTCAACCATGAAAAACTTTACACGTGAAGCCAGAATTCACAAGATCGCAAATAGCATCCCTAAATCTATAGTAATCATCAACCGTATTGTAAATCTGATGAGAAATTCTAGCATACCCTGTAACCAGATTAACTTCACCATCCTTAGGTTGCCTATAATATATCGGCACTTCAACCTTATAATACTCCCTCAAATGAGATCTCAACTTCAAGCCAATGGAATCACTCGTTATCCCCAGACAAGCCGGTAAACCAATCATCACCATACTGGAACACATATCCAAAGGCGAACCAAGATGGGTCCCCCACGCTTTCACAAGCATTTCTGCCATTTCAACAACCTTGTCATGATTCCACTTCATTAACCCCTCAAGCCCACCCTCAAACCTATTAACAAACTCCAAAGCCTCAGGCACTACCAGTTGTGCACTATAATCCCTAGTACCAATCCATGAACTCTCTATTGCTAACCCGTTCCCATACTCATGAGACGCAACGGGATGATGCAAATTGGGCACCTCCGGATTCCTAGAATACAAAAAAGCAATAGAAGGCGGACAAAACAACCACTTATGCAAATTACTAGTATAAAAATCGGCACCAATATCCTCCACATCAACCTGAATGGACCCAATGGCATGAGCGGCATCAACAAAAATACAATCCACACCTTCATCTCTACACATCTTAACCAACTTCTTAACGGGAATAACAACACTAGGCATAGACGTAATATGATCAATAACGGCTAACCGAACTTTCCTCCCAGCGGATTTCCCTAGCACTAAGGCGTCCTTAAAGGCGCAAACAATCTGGTCCTGGGACACAACAGGAAAGGGCAGTTTAACCTCGATGACATCCCCGCCTGACCTAGTAACATAAGCCTCAACAGATTTCTTAACAGCGCCATAGGCATAATGCAACATAACAGCAGTATCGCCTTTGTTAAATGTGTTGTCGAGAAAGGACCACTTGACGTATTGCAAAACGATAGCGGCAGCAGTAGTGGCGTTATCAACGATGGAGATTTGGTCAACGTGGTTGGCGTTGGTTAAGGTTTGGATGATTTGGCGGGAACGGAGGATGGATGGTTTAAGGGAGTTGTAATAAAAGTGGTCAGGTTGTTGAAGGAATTGGAGCTGGTATTGGTGTTGGGATGAGATGACTGAAGATGGACATGAACCGAAGCTGCCGTTGTTGATACGTGCGATTGTTGGGTCGTGATGCCCGAATTCGCTTTCGATCTCGCTCCTGGTTAGATGCCTCTTATTGTGTTTGCCGTTGTTGTTGGATGACATGCTGCTGTATACTTCTGAGAGACGACGCCACGACACTGGTCCGGTTTAAAATAAGCGGTGATGTGATTTACCACAAATAAAATTACACAAACATTAAGTATCCAAACATGCTCAATTTTGCCGATTCAAACTATGGGGTGTTTACTTTTCTTAAAAAAAAAAAGAGTTAACTGCATTTTTGGTCCTTGTGGTTTGGTTCGATTTTCATTTTTGATTCAAAAATTCAAATAGTTTCGATTTTGACTAAAAAGGTAAACTATTTCTTCACTTTTGGTCCATTTCTGTTAACTCCGTCACTTTGACTTGTTTGACCGTTAATTCAGAGGGTATTTTTGTCTTTCGTTATATTATATTAAAAATTAAATGGGAGAAACTCATCCAATTACTTTTTAACCTTTTTCTTTTTCTTTTTTATTTTCTTTTTTCTTTCCATATACCAAAATCATCCCCTCACAAAAACTCCAAACGCAAACCGCCTACCTCCACCACCCACCTCCATATCCACCACCGCCACCAAACCCCCACCGTAGCTCAACCACCAGACCACCACCTCTGGCTTATCTCTCGATCCTTTCCAGCTTAACACAACACAAACACGCCATTTTTCACAGACTTAAACGCACCACTAATGGAGATAGATAAATAACACCATCTTGGATATAGCTTTGTCCACAACAGCAAGGAAATCTAAACCAACACAACCCAATTTACAACAAACAATACAACTAAACCCATCACTTATGCGCGTTGGATAGAAACTCACTGTAAAAACAAATCTTCGCCGGATCGAACCTCTAAATTTGCGGCACCACCATCGATCACAATCTGCTTCAAGAACATCACAACCCCTCTTATTTTTCAAGAAAATCATAAACATAAAACCTCACCACCTATCACGAACTGACATGCAGAACTTGTGTTACAGATCTATTTTCAACTGGGATTATAATGTAGATTGATAAGAAAAACAAGTGATTGGTGAGTATGCTGGTAATATTTGTTATAGCAAAGAAGAAATAAAAATGATTTTGATTTTTATGTTTGTTGAAGATATAAGGTTTAAAGAGATGAAGTAGATCTGGGTTATGTGGATCCAGTTAGAAAATAAAAGTAGATTATGGTTATATAAAATAGTATGTAGAAATAATAAAAATAATTATAAAAGTATATAAATAAATAAATAAAAAAGAAGGTTATTTTAGTCATTTTAAATGTAAAAGTGAGGGTATTTTAGTCATTATACAACTTTTTAACTGGTCAATTTAACAGTCAATGTGAAATGGACCAAAAGTGAAGAAATAGTTTATCTTTTTGGTCAAAATTGAAACTATTTGAATTTTTGGACTAAAAGTGAAAACGGACCAAACCACGATGACCAAAAATGCAGTTAACTCAAAAAAAACTAATGGGTGTTTACTTTTGTCTTTTTAAAAAGAATTGTGGGTTTAAATCTTTTTAAACTTTTTATTATACATTTATATTTTTTTTTGAACGACAACTTTATTGAAAAGAACTAGCAAGGAGCTAGAAAAACAACAATTACAAAGAAATCAAATATGGGTGTTGAAGCCAACTAACCCATTTAACAGTAAGAGAACACCTAGAAGAACACCATACAAACGAACGCCTAACAATATCATCAAAAATAACTTCCTTTTTAGGAGGAGTCTCCGTAAAGAGAAGTTGATTCCTAAACAACCAAATACTCCACCAAGCTGTGTAGAAAACTCCCTCTAACACCATCTTCAGATTAGAAAGCAAACGAATATTCTGAAACCACGTCAGCTATGTATAATAAGAATCAATAGAAGACCAACTCAAATTCCACCATTTGCAAATGGAACGAAAGACATCAGTCGCCATAGAACATCGAAACAAGAGATGGTCCAAATCTTCTAGCCCGGCAAGACAAACAGCGCATGAAACGGGAGCCACAGACACACCTCTATGTGCCAAATTAAGCCTGGTGGGGAGACGGTTCATCGAAACCTTCCAAGCAAAGATATTGAGCTTAATAGGAAAAAACTTAACCCACCTAGTAGGGATATCATCTTTTGGGAGGAAGAAAGCATCTAAAACATCTCGAACATCTTTGACATGAAATTTACCTTCACCGTTAAGATCCCACACCCACCTATCATCCATATTAGCAAGAGAGACTTTGTCCAGAATCTCACGAAGATGAATGAATTGGGCATATTCAGCCCCCCCTCTCACATCACGACGGAAAGAGGAACCAAACGGAATATGAAGCATATCTGCCACCGAGACTTCTTTATAATTTTCAAGAGCATATAATCTTGGATAATTAAGGCTAAATCGAGAATCTCCCAACCAAAGATCTGACCAGAATTTTGTATTCCTACCATTACCAACACGTATTTTGCAATGGAAAAGAAGATCAATACCTTGTGATTTAAGATTAGATACCTCTTTGATGATCGTTCTCCAAGTAGACGAATACGACGATGAAAGATTTTGCTTATCTGAACCGTGAGCAGCTTGTATAAAACGCACCCACAAGGAGTTATCACTAGATAAAAACCGCCATACTCATTTGAAAAGAAGACCTCTATTTAACGCAAAAAAAACTAGAAACGCCAAGGCCACCATACTTTTTAGCAGCTAAGACCTTATCCCATTTGACCCAAGCAATCTTTTTTTCCTTTTCACGAACACCATTGAAAAAATTCCTACGAATAACCTCCATAGAATGCAGAACTGCTTTTGGAACCTTGTAGAGAGACATGTTATATATAGGGACAGAACCAAGAACCGCCTTTAGGAGAGTTAAACGGCCTCCTACTGATAGAGTTTTAAGCTTCCAATTAGATAACCTTGCTTTAAGATTAACAATTGAATCCTCCCATGACTTAATTAAGGACATATTACCTCCTACCATGATCCCCAAGTATTTAAACAGAGTACGCAACACGGAACACCCAATAGATCTTGCAGCCGAAGACACAATGTTTTCAAGAATCCCGACTCCTAACAATTGGCTTTTCTTAAGGTTAATAGAAAGACCAGAAAGTAAAGAGAAACAACTAAGCACGTACTTAAGGCACTTCAGATTATTATGGCTCCACTCCCCAATAAAAATAGCGTCATCTGCATAAAACAAATGAGATAAAGTAACCGAAGAATTTATCGTAACACCTGTGAATAATCCGGCTTCGATGACGCGAGAAAAAGATAAATGCAATGACTCCATTATCAGGATGAAAAGATACGGAGCCAATGGATCTCCCTGTTTCAGCCCTCTATGAAATTGAAACTCCGAAGTCGGACTCCCATTAACAAGCACAGAAGCCCTACTCGATTGTAAACTACCTCGAATCCACGATCTCCACTTAGATCCAAACCCAAAAGACACAAGAACCTTTTCTAAGTAATCCCATCGAACAGAGTCATAAGCTTTCGCGAAATCAACTTTAAAAAACATAGCTTGTTGCTTTTTCTGATGACACCGCGCTAGAAGCTCATTAATGATAAAAGGCCCATCCAATATTTGACGATTTGGGAGAAACGCCATTTGAACATCCGATACAATATCAGAAATAACAGTAGAGAGCCTTAGTGCCAGGATCTTAGTTACGACTTTATATAAGCAACCGATCAAGCTTATAGGCCGATAATCACTCACTACCTTTGGCTCAAAAGATTTCGAGATTAAAGTGATAAATGAGGAATTACACCCTGTAGAAAACATCGCATGCTCGAAGAACCATTCCACAGCTATACAAAAATCAGGACCTATGACCGTCCAAAATTTACGAAAAAACTCAAATGTGAAACCATCCGGCCCAGGAGACTTATTTTCGCCACACCCCCAAACTGCTGACTGAATCTCTTCTCGTGAAACACAAGACTCCAAATGAGAAGCCTGATCTTCTGTTAACTGATTAGGAAAAGGAAAAGAAAATTGACCTTGACAAGAACCAGGATCTTTAAAGCGAGAAGCAAAATGTTCCCGAAATTCGTCTTTCACTCTCTTTGGATCATCTACCCAATCGCCATCAATCAATACTCCTTTAACTGCTAAATTAGCACGTTTTCGGTTAACGATCCCATGAAAGAATTTAGAATTCTCATCCCCCTCTACGGCCCACTTGATTTTAGCTTTTTGGATGGACTCACTTGTTTCAAAGGACTTAATTTCATGCAATTGTCTCATAAGATCAGACCGTGAAAATAGAAGATCATCATTAACATCGCCTTGATCTAGCTTTAAGTCAATCTCACGAAGTTTAGATCGAATTATACTTGTAGACTGCATATGAGATTTTTTTCTGGTACCTATCCACTCTCGAATATCCTTTTTTAAAATTTGAAGTTTCTTCTTAAAGCGAATCATCCCATTGTTGTCATTAAGACTAATAGAACTCCAAGTTTGAAGAACCATGTCGTCAATCCGTGAATGTCAAACCACGAATGAAACATCCGAAACGGGGTAGCACCGTAATCAATGTTGACCCCACGGAGCAAAATAGGACGATGGTCAGAAAGATGCCTATCTAGGCAAACGGCTGAAATATGCGGAAAAATGGACAGAATACCAGCTGATACTAAAAAACGATCTAATTTGCTCATTTTAGCAGCTGAAGGGTGAGCCCAAGTATAATTGTAACCTTCTAATTGAACATCAACAAGGCCAGCAGAATCAATGAAATGATTAAAAGCCCTAGCGCCATAAGCATTGAAAACAGATCCCCACCGTTCTTCTTTCCTCCGCACTTCGTTAAAATCCCCCATAATAATGGCTTCCCCATTCCATCGGTTGACTAATGAAGATAAATACTCCCATAAAATTCGCTTACTAGAAACCGCTTGAGGAGCATACACAGAAATCAAAAGAACTTTAGTTAGATTCGCACTCCATGTACCATAAAGGGCTATAAAGTTATCAGAAATAATATGATGCTCTTTGATGAAAATATTCGGATTCCACACACAAATTAAACCGCCTGAGTTACCTACAGCCTCACTAATAGATGCTTCAAATATGGAATTCCCCCACAAGTTCTTAATCACTATGTCAGGAACAGAATCCGACTTAGTCTCCTGAATAGAAAGAAAAGAAATCTTATTCTTATTGCATAACTCCCTGATCCAACTTTGTTTAGCCTTGGACCCGAGGCCTTGAATGTTTAAGGATAAACAATTCATCGAAAAACATCATCAGCTCCTTGATAACCAATAATCTTCTCCATATCGTTTCAACATCCTTCCATATTAAACCCCATAGCTTGACCTACCTTTACCATCTCGTCTAGAGTGTCTAGAAAAGAACTACCTTTATTAATACAACGATTCTCTGAAGATAAGTGATCATCTACCTTCTGTGAACACTCCGCAATACGTGACGAACAACCTCTTGACTTATTAACCGACTCATTAAGATCATCCTCGTTTAAATTATCTTCCTGAGGTGGGACTATATCCTCTGGTGGAGTATAGCCTGGTGGATGAGGAATACTAGAACTCACAGTTTCTTTTCCGACAGCTTTAGAGTCTTTATTGAGCATGTCATAGAAACCAAACGGGTCGGGCGACACTGCTTCTTGACCACAGTCTCCTGCCTCACCTACTCCCATTTCGTTCTCACCAAAAATTGTTTCTGATATGGCTTCATTATCACTAACTTCTCCTATATTAACCTGCTTATCCTGCTGCCCTATAATGTAAGAACGAATTTCACCAGATTCCTTATCCGACTCTCCATCAGAGTTAACCTCTTTCTCATCTATCTCAGAAAATGATGGCGACCAGACGAACAACTCTTTGGCACGAATCACAAAAATCTTCCCTTTAACAATGATCTTGAATTTTTCCAAGATATTATCCAAGATATGATCTTGAATTTTTATACATTTATATAAAAATCCTTTTTAATCTATTAAGAGCCTAATTAAAAACTAATATGATCTAAAAGTTTGGTCAGACGTTTAGCGATCCGAATAGCTTGTGATTCAGGTATTTGTTAAGAGACTCTACATTAACATTTTAACTTTATTGTAACTTACGATTAGATTATAATGTGAGAGTAAATATATGTTGCTAATAAAATTGGATGGATCGTGCTAGACCCGAATTAGGCTTAATTCGGGGTCTTGTAGACTCCGGTTCTTGCACCAAGTGAATTTGTTTGAGACCCTGCACACTAAATAACAAGCATCGTTAGGCTTACCGTGGGCGCGTGTCCCACGATTAGACTCTGGCGTGAGAGTAAGTAATCGGTTTGAGTATATGTGAGGGTTAGAGTATTGTGAATATCGTACCTTTGTGGAACCTGTGGGTTCCTTTTATACACGAGGGAACCCTAAGCCGGGCTTCCCTATTCTTGCGGCCTAAGCAAGAGATAATTATCTCGTGAATAAGGATGGTGTATATCTGTTTAACTTAAGCGAATATAATCCCTATTTATATTATATTCTGTTTGATCCTGTCGTAGTGTGACCATGACACACTTAAGATATAAGCGCGTGCGACAGCAACTTATTGGGCCTTGTGGGCCTTAGGTGTTGTCTAAGTATGACCCATGCTTAGTAGATACTGGTAGTACCCGTGGGTTAGGTTAGGGACTATACGTCATCATGTCCCCCCAGTCTAGTAGTTGCACGGCGTGTCGCGGCTACTAGACTATAAACAACAAAGTCTCATGATGAAATTATTACGTGGAAAGATAAGTGCTACAAAGATTGCCCAAGGAATATTTCGAATATCCCGCCTAAATGCCATCAATACCCTAAACCAATTGTATCCCCTTACATTGGAAACCGAGAAAAGTGCTAGCCACGTCACTTTGAACGATCCAACTACCACTGTTAGATCAAATAAACATTCGACACACGGCGCATGATCCTGCATCCCCTAAAAAACACTAAATACCCCTTATTAATAATCGGGATTCTTCATTTCTATCTTCCACCATTGCTAAACCTTCCAAAGAACTTATTCCAGTAGAAAAAACTTGATCCATACCCTCGTATTCGTTTAAAGAAAAGATGGTTCAACAACTTTTTGACGTAGTATCTCATATTACCGAGCAAGAGCTATCCCAATGTACTACGAAGTGCCATAATCCTAGTAATCTACATACTGAGATTCCAGATCCTTAATCCCACATAGGAAGCTTTCCTCGTGGCAAGGTGGGTGTGTATACGAGATTTTTTTAGTTTTCCAATAACCGTATACCACTAAGCCGATTTATGGTGGACGTCCTTAGCTTCTACAGTATCCACATATCTCAGTTGCACTGTATTGGTGCAGCCAAAATATCTAATTTGAAATTAACTGCTGCTTGAAGAATGTCGATCTAACCATAAATTTATTTCGCGCCTTCTACCGCCCTTCTTGGGTAAATGGATGTATATCTTTTGCCAAACGACCCAGACAACTCTAGTGCTATGAGACGAAACTGGACTCGCTGAAGAATTAGAATAACAAGTTCTTTTGGATAGATCACGTAACCTTTCCTTACGATTATGACTTTATCACTCAGGATACATTGATGAAAGATGAACGACCTATCCCAGGTACATACAGAGCAAAAGATGCTAAAAAAATTGATGCAGATCGCATACCTATGCAAGATTACCCTGAGTCGCTGTTGTATGCCCTAGGATTCAGTTGCAACATTTCCATGCTTGTGGACCAGCTACCTCAATATTATGACGACTATGGTCATGGTAAGATGTACGCCTTATAAAAAACTAATCACGCGTGTACACAAGTCTGTATGTCTGACTTGAAGTGTTCTTTTGTAGTGATAAACTTCACGCAACTTGCAAAACGAGAATGCCCTTGTTTGGTGACCATGCGCCCTCGGTTATGTACTCCTGAGGAGCTTTCCCTTGGATGGATTACAGGTAGACGAGCCATCCCTCTTGAAATGCCTTCCTCCGATATTACAAAAGATGCAAGAAGAGTAGTTGCGCTCAGTGCTACCCATATTTGGAGTGTCCCCAGGATCTCAGAAATGTCCTCTTCGGAGAGTGCTGAAGACTTGGAAGAGAGGAAGTCGTCTTCTGAAGACGAAATCTTCGTGAGTGTTGATGAAGATGTTGTTCCTGTCCCAAGTATTCTAAAAAGATTATCCACTGTGCCGCTTGCTAGGATTCCCAAGAGGATTTGAACAATGATTACCAAGCCTCGCGCCAATATTACTTCATGGGGTTTACTTGTGAAACCATGTACAGACAGTGCCAAACACAGGTACGTTTATCACTACAACTTCTTTAGTTATCGCGTTGCATCCATACCATACCATAAAGCGTTACTTTAATTTGTAACCACCGCCTCTTTTAACCCGTAGTGTGGAAGATAAGACGTGCGAGGCTACTATAAGCGCTACTACTACCGGTACCTTCCTTCCACCATGGAAGTTTTTCTTTTCTTACGACTTGAGTAAGAAGTCTGACTGCGAAGACTTTCTTGAAAACTTGGTTCTTCCTGCCCTTGTGCAACATCTTAGCGCATTGTAACACCCCCAAATTTATACAACTCAGTACAGCGGAAGACTAGTTGGTGTTACGGGATAGCACATTACTCACACCATAGACAACGCTTAAAAGTTGCGTCGTTTTAATAATAAAGCATTTCCATTCATAAATATCAAAGTTACATAGATCCCAAGTCATAATATTTCATACAAGTTTTACAAAGAATTTGAATGGAAATTATTATTTAGGTGCGCGCCATGAATTCTTGTTGTCTTCCCGAGAATTACCTTCAAGTACCTGAGATAAAACATGTTAAAAGAAAAGGTCAGCGATAACGCCGAGTGAATTCATAGAGTTTAATAAATTCCATCAATATAATATCAGTATAAAATTATTACTGAAAATCATTTTGTACAAATCATTTTAATAGGCCATAAAATAGCCAAAGTCATTTTATACAAATCCTTATCAAAAATCATAATATAGGCATTTGCCTTAAAAATCATTATACGAATCATTGTCGTTAAAAACACCATACAATACGTTTTGCAACGTTGTATAGATTAAATAAAACCGTTATATGAATATGGTTATAAAAAGCCTTAAAAATCATTATACGAGCCAATGTCGTAAAAACGTCATACAATACGTCTTACGACGTTGTATGAAAATAAAAACCGTTATATGAATATGGTTATGAAAAGCCTTAAAAATCATTATACGAGCCAATGTCGTAAAAACGTCATACAATACGTCTTACGACGTTGTATGAAAATAAAAACCGTTATATGAGTATGGTTATAAAAACCAAAACACAAACATAATATCAATAGTATGACCCTGTATTGCTAGTCAGGCAATACATCGTAATTCGGAGCGTCTAGTAATATTTTGTTAGTTTTTGGATTATTATAAGCCGCATGACATTGTTACCTTACTAAACCAACAACGGGTAGCTAACCCGATACCAAATTTTGCCCATCTAAAGTAGCGTGTCGTCACAAAGGTCACGCTATGGAAATCTTCTCATATATAAATTCGCTTACCAATCAATGTGGCACGACGGGGATCAACCGTCAAGGCGCGAACTGGGGTGATCGTCCCCAAATAGTACTATTAAATGCATAAGCGTCTACCAACTCCCGGTAGTTCACAATTCATGCTAATGGGACTTTTAGTGACATAACCTAACTTTAATAATCCGTTTGATTTCATCTATCGGGTCCTTTAATCATTTATCAGGTCATACAATCGGGTCATTGAATCATTCGGGTCCAAAATCAATAAACAAACAATCGGGACAAATGGTGTCCTATTTTGTAAAAAATAACATGTTATCTCCCTCGCGGGTTTATAAAACATTTATAAAAACATTTAAAAGAGTGCGAGGCTATGAACTCACGTTGATGTGGGAAGGCGGGTTATCGGCAATTCGGACGTACGGTACGTGCTTCAATTACGGAAACCTAGACAAATAATAATCGGTCTTAGACGTTTGTCCCATGACTTTATAAAAATAACAATTATGTATACATATGATGATTATATATACATGATGATCAAGTGGGTTTACATATTCTCGTTTACTCATTTTAGTGTTATATGTCGATAACTTTTATACTAGTTTACTAGTTTCACCTATTTTCGTGTTTTAAGTCCAATAAACTTATTATAAGTTCTTTAACTTGTTTTAATCCCTTTTATACGTATATTATCAGTATGTATACTTTCCATGTTGGGCCCAAATGGGTTAAGCTCAATAAGTTCTTTTTACAAGTTTTTATCTTATTTAGTCCAATTATTAGTCCAATATGCTTAATTAGCTCGTAAATGTCCGTATTTCTTATAGTTCGGGTTTTATCGGTTTTTACTTGTTATACATGTCTATATATCAGTATATAAGTTTTATAAAGTTTTCATTAGACGGGTCCAACCATCTAAGTTTTATTTAACAAAAACGTTAATTTTTACGGTATTAGCCGAAAAAGTCGTAAAAATCATGTTTATAGTTTTATAACTTATAAAACTTAACAAGTTACCATTTTTATAATTTATACACTTATTCCACCTTTTACATATTTATATAAATAGAATCCATAAGTTAGTGGGTTTTAATTTATATTTTATACTATTTAAATTTTGAGTGCTTATATAATAGTATTATTCTTTAATTTCCAAAAATCTGATTTTTATCTTCACTTTCACCAAAACTACCATATCTTGAGTTCTATATGGAGATAGAAGCTCAAATTTTTATCACATAAACTACATGATATGTGCTACATTTAACTCTTCTATAGCTACTGTTGAATCATCTTCTAAATAGTTTCTAAAAATCGTCCAAAACAGTAACCTCAGATTTATACCCTAAACTTGTTTTGATCATATCTCACTCATTACAATGATTCCATTGCATGGTCAACTCTCACATGTGTACAAGACCCATAGCTTACTGTAAATCCATTATACTTCATCAGTTTATCAGTTTACCATATGGTTATTTACTGTTTTATACAGCCATCAAATTTAACCAAGATTTTAACCTTGTTTCTTATAGTCTTTCATCTTTTTAAGCATGTTTATCAACAACAAATCCCCACATAACATTTTTATCATCATATAATCATCATATACATATACAATAGGAAATAAAATACATGTTTACATAATTAAAATAACAAGAAGTTGAGGAGGACAATCTTTATACCACCAAGTTGATGTAGGTTATGATCAAAACATGGATTTTGATGGAGAAACTTGTGCATAGCCAGGACCATCTTCAAGACCATCAATCTTCATGATCACCTTGTGGAAAATCAGCCCCAAGACTACATTTAAACTCCTCCTTGGATGTTATAATCACCACCAATCTTCATCTCTTTTGAAGGATATTAACATATGTAAGTTATAACAATAGTTTGTGGTTAAAGTTGGATCAAATGGAGGTGTTTTTGGTGAAGTATGGACGAAATCCTAGAGAGAGTAGAGAGAAAATGTGTGTGGTTTGCATGAGTGGAGAATGAGGAAGTGGTTTTGATTGTTGGTGTTGAGGTAAGCTTAGCTTACCTTGTAAGCTTACTTACATGTGTAAGTCTTAGCTAACATTTTGACACCTCAATGGTGTGTTGGTGAGTTTTTGGCCGGTTTTGATGGGGGTGGGGCAAGTGTCCCACTTGTCTCATCCCCATTTATTTACGGGTACTCCTCGATTCTAGTTTCCTTGATTTGTGTGCCCTCGGGTCGTTCTATGAAAAACGTTTTTATAAATTATGAATCACCGTCACAAAACGAATCCAATAAAAATTGTCTCATCAAAAACGGAGTTCGAAAACGTAAATAAGTAATCCTAGGGTTTCCGGTTTAGTCGTAAAAGACGTTAAAATAAAATCGTAAGTCCCAATCTCTTCTCGTAAATTTGTGAGTTTATGAACTAACACAAATTTAAAACTCCAAAACAATATTCACGGATAAATTTATTTTCTGAAATGTCGGACTGTCACCAAAGACGGTGTATGTAAACGTAAGCACGTAACGTCGAATCCTCCGGTTTAAACGTAGTCGACGATACTTCAAGACGTAAATCCAAATTTCTTCCCAAAAATAAGTGAGTTCATATTGTAACATTAAAATAATGTTTTTAAATAAATGTTGAAAATAAAATATCGACCATAAATTGACGGATTGTCACAGCATTTACCCCTAAACAGGATCTTTGTCCTCAAAGATCATCTTACTACTCGCTTCTTATAGAGTTAAAGCCATGTGGGTATTTCCTCCACATTCGGTCTTTTCTCACAAGCGCAATTCATTATAATATGCGAGTTCTATCAAACATAACTACGGGACTAAGATCAGGCTTAATGTTGACTTACTTTCTCTATCCATGATGTTCACGGGTTTCTGATGAATGCAACTTTTCGCCGATCTAAACATTACTAAGGAACAATCAGATTTTCACTTGATATATATTCCATCGAGTTCGATTTACGAAACATAATTCACGCGGTTCTTGAAGTCCTAGGGTAGATCCAGCTTATATGCCTTTCAATCCCAACTTTTACATCGTCTCAGTGGTCCCATACAACGGGGATTTATATCCCATGATTTGTCAGATCATGAATTCATTTTTCCAAGTTTAAAAATTGTGGCATAACTTCGCTACCCATTTGGCACTTCAAGATCTACATTTCATATTCACATAACCTCTTGCCCACTATCGGCAGTCAATAATCAGATCCTAATTTCAATAATCATTTCAGATCTCACGGGTCGGGTATTTTGCAAGGATAGGTTCGCCATCATAGGAAACCTTAAACCTAATAGACATGTCCAACTCACAGTGGGTGTATGTCGGGTGTCTTTATCTCAACTCCTGCTTACAGATGCTCTAATATAGATTCTAACAAGATTCGATTTCAATCCTAATACGATGATTATCAATGATAATCTCTCCAAAGGAAAACGATTATACGGTCTATTACCAAAGGTCAATCATTCAAACATAAAACAACACTTATATTACTTTGTATCGTTACTTTACCTCGTCCCTTCGATTTGGGGTGGTACATAGAACTCTCATCAAGGTTCGTTCTCAATGATTTCTGAGCAAATCTCTAGAAATTCGATGCGAAGCGAGGATCTTGATATAGATGATCGATACAGGCATGCTATGTTTACATAACTCTTTTGCATTTATCATTAACGAGAATGATATTAGCAGATTTGGTCAGTCTGTTGACGATGACCCAAATCGAATTAAATCCAGATGATGACCTTTGCAATAGCTAGACGTTTACTAATGTATGAGGCGATGTCTGCCTTCATAATTGTCATTAGTACAACTTATTCAGACAAGGATACTTTTAGTAAAAAATTTACATACATATAATACTTATACTTACAAATTCCAACATAACTATATCTCACAATCTCCATATTTAGGCAATCACATGTGGTCTTTAAAACATTTACACTATCGGCTTCTCAATTTTAATGGTCCATATTAGCCGTGAAACCTTTCACTATTTATATTATCCTTTTTACAAACATTGTTTATTTTTATATCGTTCAGCAATTTATTTTGCACCTTCATTATTAAGGAATACATCCTAATTGTTTCTTTATATTTTCTATATAATGTGTCAGTATTTATATTCATTTCTCATGATGATGAAATTATCATGTCCACAATTCACTCAGATATTCTTTCTATATTATGCGTCAGTAATTACGTTCACCTTCCTGATGAAATTGTTATCATGTCCGTATTTATTCAAAAATCATTTCTTCACATTTTCTCTGTTTTAGTTTCGTCTCACCTATCATTTTTATCATTTTTACTCAATCCGTCGTCTAAAGCGTCGATAATTATTGTGATTAATTAAATAATTATTAGTTAATTTTTATGAAGCGTAAACGTAAAAGTTTTAAATTTCTTAGTTCGACCAATTATATAAAATGTTCAAAATAAATTTGAGTTTAATTAACAAGATTTTCGTTGATTTATCAAAAATAATTAATAGGATTCGTAAATGTTCGAAAAACCTTTGTTTATACTTTTGGTCAAAGTTTTCTTAGTTGAAAAGCAAAAATTGTCGTTTTAAGTTTTCAGGTTATGGTATAAATGGTTTTACTCAATCCTTCTCAAGTTATCTTGAGGTATACACAAACATTTACCCCTAAACAGAAGTTTAGTTAAATGGTTTGTGTATAAGGGAATAATCCCTTAAAATCCTTTGTTAAAACATTTGTTAAAACATATTTCCACTTTCTTTTTAGTATAACTCAAAGTCTTAAATGGGCTCTTAATTTTTGAAGAGTCTATATGCATACATCTTACCATTATTAATCAAATGGTCATTTTATGTAATGGATTAAGTTTTTAATCCCTAAGCGTTAATGGTTCTAATCTTCGAAAAGTCAATATAGCTTCCATTATCTATTAATCACATGGTTAAATCATGTAAAGAATTAAGTCTTAAGTCTTATGTTAAATATTTAAGGTACATGTTTGTAATTGTTCGGCCAATTCAGGGCAATCTATAATTAATTATTAACTCATTCTTATTCTTATAAACAAACATATAGTCTTTAATGATCACGAGCATGAATTTATCAAATTACAGCCTACACACGTGATTCACCAAATTTATGAATGCTACATGTGTATTTGTCAATCCAAACGACATCACGTGAAACTCATAATGTTCATTACAAGTACCAGATGTAGTGATTGGAATAGATAATCTTTTTCGCAGATGCGAAGTTGATGATAACCATGTCGTGGATCAAATCTTTAAAACATACGCTAAAACCTTGTAAATGATCGAACAAATCTTCCATTTCGAGTTATGGATATCGTTTTCGATTGTCAATTTACTCAGTTCACAGCAATCTATAAATATAAGGAATGATAATACCATAGCTCTTCATGATGACAGGCTTGGTAGAATAAAATCTTTCTCCGACAACTCTCAGTTGTATGGTAATTCCTTTAATTTAGATGGTGCTGACGTATAGTGCACAAGCCATAGGTGCAGCACCGGGAATATAATGAATACCAATTTCAACTTGCCTTAATGGCGAAAGTCTAGGTAATTCACCAACAAATACTTACTAAAGCTTCAGATAACATTATCATCTTTTAATAAATTCATTTTAGTTTCTTCTAGATTACAATATCTATAACTAGTTCATAACCATTCACGGTATACTTTTAAGTCTAAATGCAGGATATGGTCATCCATCACGAATTATTTAGATCACTTTCGATAATCAACATCTTATCTTTTAGGGAATTCTACTCGAGTTCCCATCAATTAAGACAATATCGTCATGTCATAATCAATCAATCCATTCTACCGGCATTATCAACTTTTTCAGTTTTATTGCTGTCGATAAGATGTGAACTTCTCAAAAGACTAATAATAACTCATAATCCTTCACAAGTTCAGGGATATTAGGATACACAACTACTATTAAAAGACTAAGGTCAACGCATAATCTATGCGAGAGAATTTCAAATCAGATACAGACGAAAACATTTAACGAATATGAATATATTCCATGTTTTCATAATTTGAATACGCATTCGAAAGCTCCTCAGATCGTTACCCAGGTCATTCAAATGAAATCAAATCAAAAGAAATGATAGGAACGTCGATACATCCAGTCGGGTATCAACACTCGATAATCAAATACTTTTCCTAAGAATCTCACTACGGGAGAATTGGACAAGAACGGAATATCAATTGTCAAATAAGGCAAATTCCACAGATGAGTAAATTCGACTCAGCAGAATAGGTGTTACAGGCATATATGTAGGTGTCCCTAACATTATGTCTTTATTTTACACTTCTTGCAGATCTCATAAAATTTTAATCTTTCACAATCTTCAAAGGAAATGTAGTGTTTATTAATCAGTTTTATGGTGACTACTAATCAGCCTTGCATGGTCCATTCTAAATTGTATGTAGGCGCGCAACTATATAGAATTTCAAGATTAACGATGCAATACTCAGTTCGTCAAAATTTTATCATCATGTTTATAATAAAAACATTTTCATGCTTAATTCTTAAATAAGAATCAAAAATAAATTTACAAACATTTTCTTTGTTATGAAAATAATTAGGTTTTCCAAGATGTTTTATAAACAACTTTATTTCGATAACAATCACTTATAAATCTTACTTTGAGTAATCCTTTTAGTGATGAAAATTTAATTTTTCTCAAGGAATACTATTTTATCTTTTATAAAAACAATGAGTGATCTGCAAAAGAGTGATGAAAGCTTGTTCACCAAGAATTAACTACAATATGATAGGAAATAGACTTAGCCAATTAATCATGAGGTTCATGACTTCGATGGCATTCACGAAGAATGATTCACAACGTAACTCAAATCAAGATGAGTACTTGTTCAATGGTTGCATCACTAATGCGAACATTAGGATGTAGAAAATAAAAGATAGATAACATCGATACATGTAGGATTTAGCAATCAAAGGTAGTCTTTTCATTAATCACAAACAAGTCAAAATTGTACCGTAACACATTACGTGTCACTATGTCATACAATTCTCAGAACTCATCCTACCAACTGATATCTCAGTTAAGTTAGGGATTATTTTTAAAAGATACCACAATGAATACTAATCTACAAGAGTCATTAGGTGTCCTACCTGTCCCGGAAGATCCATCGGTCCCAATTTCAGAAGAAGATTTCTTCAATTTATTTGTTGGACACTGGGCATCCTCGTCATTGGACAATGGGATAGGAACAACCCTTAACACGAACTAACAATCATTTAAACCTTATAATTCAATCAATGAACTTAACGACTTCCTCTTAATAATCTCATTTTCCATACGGGTTAAATTTTACTTCTTTCAAGTTCCAACCAATTTTATACTCAATTCGATATCCTACCTTATTCTTCCAATACTTACAACCTTATTCTTCGGCCTTGTAAAGGCAATACAAATATGAATCAACACTTAATTTCCAATCCTATGGCTCTTACAACAACAATTATCAAATGAACCACTAGTATGAAATGACTTGATCATTCAACTAGACTTCTCGGAAAGGTATTAGTGGCATGAGGCTTTTGGGTAATGGTTCCAATAACAGCCTCAAGTGCAACATTCACCCTTTCGATTTCAATTTAAGAATTGGATGACAACGAATCAGATGACATCTTTCTAGGTGGTAACGTTTTGTCAAACTCCACTCTATAAGAAAAGATCGTCATGTCATCGACATCAGATTTAATCTCGCCAATTCTTTTTCAATATCACGATCAACTAATATCTACATTTCTACGAATATCAACCATTTGTTGGGATCATAAATATCCACAACTTGGTTTAGATCTAGGATAGCTAGAATTCCTACGAGAATAGCTTCGATTAATTTACTAGGGGATTTAGGGTTTCTTGTGACAATCGACGTCGTATAAATACCTCGTATAAATATCAAAATAATCATCAAACAATCATGTAATAAAATTACATCATATATATATATAATCCAAGTTATATATATATATTAAAATAACACTTCTCAGTCTTGGCCTTGTCGGTAACTCGGGAATTCTTCGGCACCGTTATAGTCAAAAGATTTTTAGACATTTTAGAAAAATGTTTATAGTTAAAAGATTTTGAAATGTTTTATTCAAAACCTTGGTTTTAAAAATCTTTCGTTCTCTATAACGAGAGCTCTGGTACCAAACTGTAAGACCCCCAAATTTATACAACTCAGTACAGCGGAAGACTAGTTGGTGTTACGGGATAGCACATTACTCACATCATAGACAACGCTTAAAAGTCGCGTCGTTTTAATAATAAAGCATTTCTATTCATAAATATCAAAGTTACATAGGTCCCAAGTCATAATATTTCATACAAGTTTTACAAAGAATTTGAATGGAAATTATTATTTAGGTGCGGGCCATGAATTCTTGTTGTCTTCCCGAGAATTACCTTCAAGTACCTGAGATAAAACATGTTAAAAGAAAAGGTCAGCGATAACGCCGAGTGAATTCATAGAGTTTAATAAATTCCATCAATATAATATCAGTATAAAATTATTACTAAAAATCATTTTGCACAAATCATTTTAATAGGCCATAAAATAGCCAAAGTCATTTTATACAAATCCTTATCAAAAATCATAATATAGGCATTTGCCTTAAAAATCATTATACGAATCATTGTCGTTAAAAACACCATACAATACGTTTTGCAACGTTGTATAGATTAAATAAAACCTTTATATGAATATGGTTATAAAAAGCCTTAAAAATCATTATACGAGCCAATGTCGTAAAAACGTCATACAATACGTCTTACGACGTTGTATGAAAATAAAAACCGTTATATGAGTATGGTTATGAAAAGCCTTAAAAATCATTATACGAGCCAATGTCGTAAAAACGTCATACAATACGTCTTACGACGTTGTATGAAAATAAAAACCGTTATATGAGTATGGTTATGAAAACCAAAACACAAACATAATATCAATAGTATGACCCTGTATTGCTAGTCAGGAAATACATCGTAATTCGGAGCGTCTAGTAATATTTTGTTAGTTTTTGGATTATTATAAGCCGCATGACATTGTTACCTTACTAAACCAACAACGGGTAGCTAACCCGATACCAAATTTTGCCCATTTAAAGTAGCGTGTCGTCACAAAGGTCACGCTATGGAAATCTTCTCATACATAAATTCGCTTACCAATCAATGTGGCACGACGGGGATCAACCGTCAAGGCGCGAACTGGGGTGATCGTCCCCAAATAGTACTATTAAATGCATAAGCGTCTACCAACTCCCGGTAGTTCATAATTCATGCTAATGGGACTTTTAGTGACATAACCTAACTTTAATAATCCGTTTGATTTCATCTATCGGGTCCTTTAATCATTTATCGGGTCATACAATCGGGTCATTGAATCATTCGGGTCCAAAATCAATAAACAAACAATCGGGACAAATGGTGTCCTATTTTGTAAAATCTAACATGTTATCTCCCTCGCGGGTTTATAAAACATTTATAAAAACATTTAAAAGAGTACGAGGCTATGAACTCAGGTTGATGTGGGAAGGCGGGTTATCGGCAATTCGGACGTACGGTACGTGCTTCAATCACGGAAACCTAGACAAATAATAACCGGTCTTAGACGTTTGTCCCATGACTTTATAAAATAACAATTATTGTAACACCCCACTTGGATAAGTGGACCGTTACGTGTATTTATGGCGTGTCATCAAAGCATAAGGTAAATGTCCTAAACATTAACTGACCATAAAGGAATACCGGAATCAAACATCGGTAATCCAAACATAAGCCCAAAACGTGAAAAATAAAATAATGGAAGAAACGACTAAACAATGTCCAAATAAGCAGAATAATGTAAGTGCATAAAATAAGAAGTCTGGATAGCTTCCATCCCAAATGCACGTGCTCTTAGAATCCTAAAAGCGTCCTGGTGTACCTGCCGTTAGAACATGAAAGGAACTACGGATGAGCATAACGCTCAGTGAACGGATATAAAGCATGATAAGAAAATTTTCTGAAATGAAACAGATGATAAAATACTGAAGCTGTAAGACTGATAAGTAAAGTTACAGCGGAAATCTGTGTATAATCTGTAAAGGCTGATTTGTGAATAATAAAGCTGAAATGTTATCTGTCAAACCTGAAAACATGCATTTACTGTATTTTAATTGCCAGAGCTTATATAGGTCATGTGCTGTAACAACGTTGCATGAATAACTGGAGGGGTGACCTCGTCATGCTGTAGAGGGGTGACCTCTAAATAACTGTGCTGGGTGGAGGGATCAGCTCCAATGTGAAGGATGTAGAGCACACATCACATTCACCTGCTAAACTGTAAATTGTAGCCAAGGATGCATCCATACGCCCCACTAATAATATTGATAAAATGGCCAAGCTGAGCTGAGTGGGACGATGCAGGATATCACTCTCCTGCATGTGAGTCACGACACCGGTGCCTCTAGTGCCGTGGTTACGGTACCTCCGTAACTAGTACATAAACTAATCATGCTTGTATATAAGGCTCAGGAAATTTATTTAATTCTTAACATGATTACCGATAAGTTTAAACATATACTGGGGAAAACATTTGGCTGCAGACTGGGAATCCTAATCTTGCATAGAAAGGAAGTCCTTACTGAAAGGACGGAAAATCCGTACCTTATGTCCAGAAATCGGTGAAAGAGATGAACAGCGGAAAAGTACTACTCCGACTTCACGGGAGCTACATGATAAATGACGTGTATGAGTCGCTTGTTCATGTATAATTTACTTGTTCATTGTTTTATCTACTTGTTCATGGTTTATCGTGTCTTTTTTAAAGTTATACGTTCATTGCGATCTAGATTAATGTATTTCATGATTCTTGTATTGTTATACTTGGTATTTCCATACATAATAACTTTCCAAAAATAGCAAATTTCTATAAATAATATACAATAATTTTGCAACTACTAGTAAGTAACCATTCTTTTAATGCTTGTGTCGGACAATGTAGTCGTATATTTTGTATTTGACATTACTAGTTCAAGTAATATTATAAGTATCGATTTAGCCTACATTCAAACAACGTTATCTCTATTATCATTGATATGTTCAGTTATATTTAGTAGAATTATAAATAACTCATTAATAATCATCCAAAAGTATTTTATTTATACGAAATAAATTGAAAATAAGACTATTAACAAAGGACCAATGTTGTAAATGTGAACTAATAACTCCATGAAAATGTCGTCTTCCCTAAATGGCGTTATATCTTCATTACACACTTATTTGCTGCTAATAGTGGAATCATATTAATTCAAAGTGCATGATTTTACTAACATGCGAATTGTGCGACATTTAACTCGTATTATTGATAACATATGGCTCGATAGGTTACCTTGAAGGAACGCCTTCCAACGCAACTTGACTCCATATGACTACCTACACGATCAAGTTCACGTACACTAACTCGAAACACCAGCAAATCTTGTCGTGAACCCAGAACTATGATGCGGACCCATACCCGAACTGATAGTATTCAACCCGTCTAGGAATGCCAACCATGAACGTATCCAAAACTAGAGCTCAACCCTAAAATGAACAATATAGTTGAACTATATTTACCGGCGAACGAACTCGAACCATCTTCCCAAGCATGACACGATTGTCCTTAACATTAGCAGAGAAACTCAAAATTCGACTTTGTTGAACTATAAAAAGAACTAGGCCTGAATGATTGGTTGTATTCGACCAAAATGATCGTTCATCGTCACTATGAGCAAGACGATAACAAATCAAAACCATCTAAGTAAGAGCACTACATCGAGCATGATGTGAACTCAAACCGAGAACGCGACTCCAATCCCGGCCCTTAGCTTATGAAAGGGTGTAAGAATGATGTGACTGTGAATGATGAGAACATCGTCAAGACATTAACACATGATAAAAAAACTCCAACAAGGCTTGACGTAAACTGGGATACAGATTATGCTGCTTTTGGTTTTGTTATTTCAAATAAGATTTAGATTTAAATGAGAGTAATTGATAGAGGTGGTCGAATGTTAAAATACAAAAGACATTGAGAGGTGAGGTTAATAAGATGATCACATAACGACAATTCAGGGATTTAGACGTGATTGACTTGACGAATTAGAAACTATTAATTGTGTTATATTTATTCAAAGAATGGTTAATTATTGACTAATTCTCATAGACTAATAAGGGATATAAATTGCCAACTAAGTATAAATCAATATTCGCTGGTCATAGTAACTTGATAAGAATAATTACCGAAGATTTCGAGATCATATTTGACTTACGATTTAAAGCTTTAAAAGTTCCATGTGTTCATGTATCTATTATTATCTCATGAATATTGCAAATCAAATTACTAAAAATACGTTTTTTTTTCAAAAATATGTTTATTTAAGCTTTAGATTATAATTAAAATGATGAAATAAAATACAAACCAAATTTTTGGGTTTTACAAATCTTCTCCTCTTAAAAGAATAATTCGTCCTCGAATTAGAGATACGATAAGCTGAAAGGACATGGACGTGACGTGGCTAAAGAGAACATGGAACGTAACATGACTGAAAGAACTTAACTGAATCCATTGGAGGAAAAGGATGAGAGGTCCGGATGGACTCCTCCGTTTCAAGTGGCCTCCTGCTCGAAACGATTCCTTCAAAGGTCTAAACATAATGAAAAATCTTGGTCCTGATGACCCTGTCTTGATGAATGCTGAATAGTTTCTGGTTCCATACATAAGATGGATTTTCTGAATCTGATAGAATGAATAAGCTATAGAATGTAGGATACATGAAAAGGGTACGTACAATTATCCTGAAACTATAACATTTATATCTCTGAGCAAGTTGTTGAGAACATATAAGGACGAACTACGTGAACAATTGTGAACGTGCTATGTGAGCAATTGTGAACATGGTTCATATTTATATGAGGAGCGCTGGCATGGAAATATATCATGAATGTGATACACGAATCATACTGTGAACGTGGTACTAGAATGTATCATGGACGTATGATGACTGAGGAAAAATGCTAAACAATACGGCCTGAGATGTAAAACGTCTGCCTGGTTATGGAATAGCTGTCCTAAACTTGAATATGGTTCCTCAAGCTTTCTGTAACCGTATTCGGTAATTAAGTGTGAAACGCGTATCGCGAGATGGAACACGAACCTGAACGTGGACAATGTTACGAATGCTAAGGTGAACTTAAATCATGAGGTAGCACAAAACATGAACTGAAACAGCATTTTACTGTGAATGAGACGCAAACATGAAAGTGAAAATAAACGTGAACGTAAGTGAACGTAAACATACACGTGATCGTGAACATGAATTCTGTCTGATATGATGGTCGATGGAATACCGTGAAATTGTACGATCTATTGCTGAGTTTCGTGCAGATCTGCTACTTGCGTTATCCTTTCGGATGGAAGAACATGTATAGGCTGGTGTAAATGGTCGACAATGATAGATAACATCATACTTTTCTGAGTCTGTGGTAACTGATAACAATTTCATGGAATTTTGTCTCATTTTTGCTCAGAAACTTCTAAGGATTTGTAATAATTCACTAGCATGTCGGTGTTCTATCCTGAACCTGCTGACATCACAATTATCAAGATATGAACATAGCCGCATCAATGTGTGATACTGCTTCTATCAAAATTCTACCAGGGATTATGGAACATTCTGGTGAAAATCTAGTTGAATAGCCATGGAATATTTTCCAGTGAGAACTGTCACCAATTTCTGCAGTAGCAGTCAATTGAATTCTAAACAAAAGTACTTCATTCAATTCGTCGGTCGGGACCATCAGGTGATGGCCATCACCTTCACAGGATTGTCTGAAATTTCTTTCTGCTGAAATAGGGTGGCTCAGAAATGCCACCTTGTTCATCTGGGATATACGTTAGGAAAACCGCTCATAAAAATTTCTCCTATCTGAGAATCTGCATGTCCGTGAGGAGATGATCTCGCGTTCTTCATTAGGATTTAGTAGATCAGAAAGTGATCAATGAATATACTAACAATTTTGTCTGGGAAGTCATAAAAATTTATTCATAAATTTCATACTATAGCTGGGGCATTAGGGAGCCCAAACGTATAAGTCAAAATTTTATAGAGACTGTGACGTGTTCAACAGAAATCTGAAAAAAAACATCATGTTCTTCTCTCACCACTTCTGGTGGCATGGTCGTGAATTGTTCTAGAAAATATTTAAGATATCGTAGCAGGTCAGGTAAACCTTCTATTTATGGGATGAGCATTGATTAAGAAAGGTGATCTTGTAAACATTTTCAGTGGTCGATACATGATCTCATGGTACCGGTCTTCTTCTTGATAGACAAAAATGACACACTTCCTGGTGGTATGCCAGGGCGAATAAAGCCTTATTCTGATAATTCTTGCAGCAAATGACGCAACCCTTTTTAACTTAGATGCAACTCTGGAATAAAGAGTTTTGGAAACAAGCACTATTCTTGAGACAAGCTCGATGTTAAATTACGTCTCGTAGTTAGGAAGGAACTTCTGGAATGACATCTGGAAATTTTAGCATAATCTGTTGATCATGGATTCGAGGAATTTTAGAGGTGAATTTATAACTGGTAGCTAAAAGTCTTCGTAGCTATAGACTGATAGGTCACGCGCTTGTAAGGCAGAAATAATTTGTACTGATTTTTCTGGCAGAAAGTATAATGAATATATTTGAGATTTAGTAAGACAGATCTCGTCGTTAACTGAAAATAAGGCTTTAATAAATATGGTGATACTATTGAGTCTTTTCCGGCTGAGAGGTAGGGGACTACATGATTTAAGATAAGGCTGACATAGGAATACGTGAAGTGAACATGGCGACTTTTCATTGAATGTGTTCGTCTGTCACCTCACAGAGTGATACTGCGTGTCTAACCTGAATCATACTCTAATGGTGGTGACTAAAATTTTCAAATGATCTGGTTCATGTGTGGCATAATAGAACGGGTATACCCCTTTCTGAAAGATACCCTAAATTACAGAGGGCCTGTTTTAGAAACATACTGGAGTTATGAGTCCTGACTCATATTTTGAGAAAAGATTCGTATGACGTGTATCATGACTGGTGTCCTGATATGTGTCTTTCGAAATGATACCTGAGACCTATGTCTTGACTACTGTCTTGACATGTGTTTTAGTGGACGAATCTGGACAAGGCTAAATTTTATTTTATTTTTTTGTAACTGCTAGGATTGGCGGACCGATTATACTACTGACCTCTGTATTTCTGGTCACGTCCGTTCCGGAGTTCCGATGGTTACTGACTGATTAATAATAAGCACGGTGGTTGTCACTACTGCTTTGTTTGTCAATTTTTGATGGTCATTATCATGATTGTGATTCATGTAACTATTCTGTTGAGTGGCCGGCTGGTTCCGATTCCTACTCTTCTGAATGAAAGGTTAGCTAAGTGAAGTTTGACACCTAGCCGAGAAGGTAAAAGTATGGAATGGAATGGTAGTGTCTGATGGTTGAAATTTATTCTTGTCAAAAATTTCAAATTTATAGTTTTTCGTCCTTGTTTGCAGAGTCTTCATATTATAAACGGCATCAGCATCTTGAGAAATCTCCAAAGTATCAGCAGCATCCGCATTTGTGAGGTCTTCAAAGTGTTAGCAGGATCAGCATCTAGTAAAATATTCAATTCACGAGCAGCATCAGCACCTGGTAGAATATCGACAAGTGGAAACGCCGCTATGATTGAGGATCGATTAGCAATATCCATGGAGTAGGGTACCTGGAGTAAACCTGGAATACTGTACATGAAGTAAAAAATGAATACTGCACATGGAGCATATTTGAGACATTGTACGTGGAGTACACATGAAGTTTGCTGATATGATCGATATTGGTGTCAATCGTCTGACATGATCAAAGGAAGATAAATTGATTTAAACAGTCAGCAAACTGAACTGAACTGAGTAACATGATAGCCTGGTGATTCCTGCGTAGACGTAATGTTGGTTGTATAGAGAGCTCGAAAGTATGGTTTAAACAGAGTTTCATCAATGTTCAGTATAAGGACATGATTGATAAAGACCAGAACATGATTTATCATGAAATAGGATTTTACTGTAATTCTTCTGTATCTTAGCATGAAAACATCATCACCTTGCTGAAAACGTAATCCTCATAAAGAGACATGAACTTAATCAGCATGAAAACGACATCCACTTGAGAGTACAAACTTGACTGATACAAAGAACATGAAAAGATAATCGACTGAAGTTTAACATCAACTGGTGTGGATGGCTATGGTTCAATCCACATAATTCAAGGAACAAAACATGTGACTAAGTATGGGCGATTCTGGTTTCGATTCATACTTGTCAAAATTTTCTGAGAACTGTCATGTATAGAGTTTACAATCTGCGACTAAATATGAATGGTTGTAGTCCAACCATACTTGTCAAAATTTTCTAAAATGTCTTGATATGAGCAAAAGTGAACATCTATGGTCCAGTTCACAAAACAATATTCGACTAAAAGCATGAAAATTTGACCTGAGAAGTGGTGAACGCATATGGGACAGTTCACCTAATAACATTCGACTGGAACATGAATCTGTCATGAGTAAGGATGAACGCATCTGGGTCGGTTCACCAATACAAAAATCTAAACGGGCAAGGGTGAGCGCCTATGGGTCGGTTCACCAATACAAAATTCGCAGAAAAGCACATACGACTAAATATGGGCAGTCCGGTACCAACCTTTTTCTTAGCCAAAAACTTTAAGAAAATCGACTGATAACTGAAGAAAACTGACTGATAAATGCAGGAGAAACATGAAAGATAACAACGCCAAAATCTGGAAATTCCTCGTGACTACCCACTAGTCACAGGTCAAGTTTTAGAGCCTACAGGTCGAACCTTGCGCTCTGATACCATAATTGTAACACCCCACTTGGATAAGTGGACCGTTACGTGTATTTATGGCGTGTCATCAAAGCATAAGGTAAATGTCCTAAACATTAACTGACCATAAAGGAATACCAGAATCAAACATCGGTAATCCAAACATAAGCCCAAAACATGAAAAATAAAATAATGGAAGAAAGGACTAAACAATGTCCAAATAAGCAGAATAATGTAAGTGCATAAAATAAGAAGTCTGGATAGCTTCCATCCCAAATGCACGTGCTCTTAGAATCCTAAAAGCGTCCTGGTGTACCTGCCGTTAGAACATGAAAGGAACTATGGCTGAGCATAACACTCAGTGAACGGATATAAAGCATGATAAGAAAATTTTCTGAAATGAAACAGATGATAAAATACTGAAGCTGTAAGACTGATAAGTAAAGTTACAGCGGAAATCTGTGTATAATCTGTAAAGGCTGATTTGTGAATAATAAAGCTGAAATGTTATCTGTCAAACCTGAAAACATGCATTTACTGTATTTTAATTGCCAGAGCTTATATAGGTCATGTGCTGTAACAACGTTGCATGAATAACTGGAGGGGTGACCTTGTCATGCTGTAGAGGGGTGACCTCTAAATAACTGTGCTGGGTGGAGGGATCAGCTCCAATGTGAAGGATGTAGAGCACACACCACATTCACCTGCTAAACTGTAAACTGTAGCCTAGGATGCATCCATACGCCCCACTAATAATACTGATAAAATGGCCAAGCTGAGCTGAGTGGGACGATGCAGGATATCACTCTCCTGCTTGTGAGTCACGACACCGGTGCCTCTAGTGCCGTGGTTACGGTACCTCCGTAACTAGTACATAAACTAATCATGCTTGTATATAAGGCTCAGGCAATTTATTTAATTCTTAACATGATTACCGATAAGTTTAAACATATACTGGGGAAAACATTTGGCTGCAGACGGAGAATCCTAATCATGCATAGAAAGGAAGTCCTTACTGAAAGGACGGAAAATCCGTACCTTATGTCCAAAAATCGGTGAAAGAGATGAACAACGGAAAAGTACTACTCCGACTTCACGGGAGCTACATGATAAATGACGTGTATGAGTCGCTTGTTCATGTATAATTTACTTGTTCATTGTTTTATCTACTTGTTCATGGTTTATCGTGTCTTTTTTAAAGTTATACGTTCATGCGATCTAGATTAATGTATTTCATGATTATTTTATTGTTATACTTGGTATTTCCATACATAATAACTTTCCAAAAATAGCAAATTTCTATAAATAATATACAATAATTTTGCAACTACTAGTAAGTAACCATTCTTTTAATGCTTGTGTCGGACAATGTAGTCGTATATTTTGTATTTGACATTACTAGTTCAAGTAATATTATAAGTATCGATTTAGCCTACATTCAAACAACGTTATCTCTATTATCATTGGTATGTTCAGTTATATTTAGTAGAATTATAAATAACTCATTAATAATCATCCAAAAGTATTTTATTTATACGAAATAAATTGAAAATAAGACTATTAACAAAGGACCAATGTTGTAGATGTGAACTAATAACTCCATGAAAATGTCGTCTTCCCTAAATGGCGTTATATCTTCATTACACACTTATTTGCTGCTAATAGTGGAATCATATTAATTCAAAGTGCATGATTTTACTGACATGCGAATTTTGCGGCATTTAACTCGTATTATTGATAACATATGGCTCGATAGGTTACCTTGAAGGAACGCCTTCCAACGCAACTTGACTCCATATGACTACCTACACGATCAAGTTCACGTACACTAAATCGAAACACCAGCAAATCTTGTCGTGAACCCAGAACTATGATGCGGACCCGTACCCGAACTGATAGTATTCAACCCGTCTAGGAATGCCAACCATGAACGTATCCAAAACTAGAGCTCAACCCTAAAATGAACAATATAGTTGAACTATATTTACCGGCGAATGAACTCGAACCATCTTCCCAAGCATGACACGATTGTCCTTAACATTAGCAGAGAAACTCAAAATTCGACTTTGTTGAACTATAAAAAGAACTAGGCCTGAATGATTGGTTGTATTCGACCAAAATGATCGTTCATCGTCACTATGAGCAAGACGATAACAAATCAAAACCATCTAAGTAAGAGCACTACATCGAGCATGATGTGAACTCAAACCGAGAACGCGACTCTAATCCCGGCCCTTAGCTTATGAAAGGGTGTAAGAACGATGTGACTGTGAATGATGAGAACATCGTCAAGACATTAACACATGATAAAAAAAACTCCAACAAGGCTTGACGTAAATTGGGATACAGATTATGCTGCTTTTGGTTTTGTTATTTCAAATAAGATTTAGGTTTAAATGAGAGTAATTGATAGAGGTGGTCGAATGTTAAAATACTAAAGACATTGAGAGGTGAGGTTAATAAGATGATCACATAACGACAATTCAGGGATTTAGACGTGATTGACTTGACGAATTAGAAACTATTAATTGTGTTATATTTATTCAAAGAATGGTTAATTATTGACTAATTCTCATAGACTAATAAGGATATAAATTGCCAACTAAGTATAAATCAATATTCGCTGGTCATAGTTACTTGATAAGAATAATTACCGAAAATTTCGAGATCATATTTGACTTACGATTTTAAAGCTTTAAAAGTTCCATGTGTTCATGTATCTATTATTATCTCATGAATATTGCAAATCAAATTACTAAAAATACGTTTTTTTTTTCAAAAATATGTCTATTTAAGCTTTAGATTATAATTAAAATGATGAAATAAAATACAAACCAAATTTTTGTGTTTTACAATTATGTATACATATGATGATTATATATACATGATGATCAAGTGGGTTTACATATTCTCGTTTACTCATTTTAGTGTTATATGTCGATAACTTTTATACTAGTTTACTAGTTTCACCTATTTTCGTGTTTTAAGTCCAATAAACTTATTATAAGTTCTTTAACTTGTTTTAATCCCTTTTATACCTATATTATCAGTATGTATACTTTCCATGTTGGGCCCAAATGGGTTAAGCCCAATAAGTTCTTTTTACAAGTTTTTATCTTATTTAGTCCAATTATTAGTCCAATATGCTTAATTAGCTCGTAAATGTCCGTATTTCTTATAGTTCGGGTTTTATCGATTTTTACTTGTTATACATGTCTGTATATCAGTATATAAGTTTTATAAAGTTTTCATTTGACGGGTCCAACCATCTAAGTTTTATTTAACAAAAACGTTAAATTTTACGGTATTAGCCGAAAAAGTCGTAAAAATCATGTTTATAGTTTTATAACTTATAAAACTTAACAACTTACCATTTTTATAATTTATACACTTATTCCACCTTTTATATATTTATATAAATAGAATCCATAAGTTAGTGGGTTTTAATTTATATTTTATACTATTTAAATTTTGAGTGCTTATATAATAGTATTATTCTTTAATTTCTAAAAATCTGATTTTTATCTTCACTTTCACCAAAACTGCCATATCTTGAGTTTTATATAGAGATAGAAGCTCAAATTTTTATCACATAAACTACATGATATGTGCTACATTTAACTCTTCTATAGCTACTGTTGAATCATCTTCTAAATATTTTCTAAAAATCGTCCAAAACAGTAACCTTAGATTTATACCCTAAACTTGTTTTGATCATATCTCACTCATTACAATGATTCTATTGCATGGCCAACTCTCACATGTGTACAAGACCCATAATTTACTGTAAATCCATTATACTTCATCATTTTATCAGTTTACCATATGGTTCTTTACTGTTTTATACAGCCATCAAATTTAACCAAGATTTTAACCTTGTTTCTTATAGTCTTTCATCTTTTTAAGCATGTTTATCAACAACAAATCCCCACATAACATTTTTACCATCATATAATCATCATATACATATACAATAGGAAATAAAATACATGTTTACATAATCAAAATAACAAGAAGTTGAGGAGGACAATCTTTATACCACCAAGTTGATGTAGGTTATGATCAAAACATGGATTTTGATGGAGAAACTTGTGCATAGCCAAGACCATCTTCAAGACCATCAATCTTCATGATCACCTTGTGGAAAATCAGCCCCAAGACTCCATGTAAACTCCTCCTTGGATGTTATAATCACCACCAATCTTCATCTCTTTTGAAGGAGATTAACATATGTAAGTTATAACAATAGTTTGTGGTTAAAGTTGGATCAAATGGAGGTGTTTTTGGTGAAGTATGGACGAAATCCTAGAGAGAGTAGAGAGGAAATGTGTGTGGTTTGCATGAGTGGAGAATGAGGAAGTGGTTTTGATTGTTGGTTTTGAGGTAAGCTTAGCTTACCTTGTAAGCTTACTTACATGTGTAAGTTTTAGCTAACATTTTGACACCTCAATGGTGTGTTGGTGAGTTTTTGGCCGGTTTTGATGGGGGTGGGGCAAGTGTCCCACTTGTCTCATCCCCATTTATTTACGGGTACTCCTCGATTCTAGTTTCCTTGATTTGCGTGCCCTTGGGTCGTTCTATGAAAAACGTTTTTATAAATTATGAATCACCGTCACAAAACGAATCCAATAAAAATTGTCTCATCAAAAACGGAGTTCGAAAACGTAAATACGTAATCCTAGGGTTTCCGGTTTAGTCGTAAAAGACGTTAAAATAAAATCGTAAGTCCCAATCTCTTCTCGTAAATTTGTGAGTTTATGAACTAATACAAATTTAAAACTCCAAAACAATATTCACGGATAAATTTATTTTCTGAAATGTCGGACTGTCACCAAAGACGGTGTATGTAAACGTAAGCACGTAACGTCGAATCCTCCGGTTTAAACGTAGTCGACGCTACTTCAGGACGTAAATCCAAATTTCTTCCCAAAAATAAGTGAGTTCATATTGTAACATTAAAATAATGTTTTTAAATAAATATTGAAAATAAAATATCGACCATAAATTGACGGATTGTCACACGCATTATCAGACGAGGCACTAATGAGGGAAGTATCTCAGAGTGCGACGCACGAGGTTGTAATGGCTTCACACCTAAACAAGAAAATTGTGGCCCTATCTTGTCGGCTTGAGAACATATCCGTCGAACACCCTCGATTGCTGGAAGAGAAAAACATGGAACTGGCTTGTGCGAAGATAAAATTGGCTTCTCTCGAGGGTATCACTAGATTGAACACAGGTTCCAGCCAACATCTTGAGGATGAAATGACTAGGCTGCAAGACTCCTTAGCCCGAGAACACAAAAAACGTGAAAAACAAGAGGCTGATAATCAGTGGGCTATGGCGTGGCTACAGGAGTGTAAAGACAAATTTGATGCTAACTGTGTTGACTTCGTTGTTAAGTTTTGATACAAAAGTTGGATGGACCACGCTTGAACTGAATTAGGCTTAATTCAGGAGCTTGTGGACTCCGACTCTTGCACCAAGTGAACTTGTTTAGAGACCCTACACACCAATTAACAGACACCGTTAGGCTTACCGTGGGCGCGTGTCCCACGATTAGACTCCGGTATGAGAGTAAGTAATCGGTTTGAGTATATATGAGGGTTAGAGTATTGTGTATATCGTACCTTTGTGGAACCTATGAGGTTCCTTTTATACCCGAGGGAACCCAAGGCAGGGCTTCCCTATTCTTGCGGCCTAAGCAAGAGATAAACACCGAGTATAACCGGATCCTTATCAAGTAAACAAGGATAGTATATATCTCTTCTATTTAGGCGAATATAATATTTATTTAGATTATATTTTGTTTGATTCTATCACAATGGGACCAGGACACGTTTAAGGAATAACCACGTGCGACAGTGGCTTATTGGGCCTCGTAGGCTTTAGGCGCTGTCTATGTATGATCCATACTTAATGGATACGGGTAGTACCCGTGGGTCAGGTTATTCAGCCCGACTAGGGATTATACGTCATCATGTCCCCCTAGTCTAGTAGTCGCACGGCGTGCCACGGCTACTAGACTACAAATATCCAAGTCGCAAAATGAATCGCCATGTAGGGAGAATGAGCACTGTGAGAAATCCCTAAGTAGATTTCAAATTCTCAGCTAAGAATACACATTCGTCCCCCCTTTCACCTAATCTCTCGAAATCCGAGAAAAGCATCTGTCACGTCAACACAACCATTCATATTCCACTGTTAGATTAAGTAAGTGGGCTACACGTAGCAGAGATCCAACATCATGAATAGTAACCCTAGGATTATATTAAATCCCTTCGCCGCTTTTTACTGCACACACTCATAGTAAAACATATACAATCCACCATTAACGAAACTTCTATCTTTTAAGCCAAAAGAAAAAAGGTATTTCCCTGCGAATCTTTATCTTCTTCCCAATTGTAAACATGGTTAGGCGACTATCTGAGATCGTGTATACTATCACCTCCAACGAGCTAAACGAGTTCACCTCCGACTACTTCATTCCCAATTATCTTTACCCGGAAGTACCCAATCCTCGACGCAACATAGGGCAATACCCAGCAGGGAAAGTAGGCGTATATACCAGAATTTTTGAACTCATAAAAAATCGCATTCCCTTATCCCGCTTCTTGATAAGCATTCTTATTCACCATTAAATCCATATATCCTAATTATACTGCATTGGTGCGGCTAAGCTTTCTAACTTCAAAATCAATTGTCGCGCTCTCAACATAGAACCGGCTGTCACTTTATTCCTCGTCTTCTACTCGCCTTTTTGTACAAATGGATGGGTATCATTCGTGAAACGTCAACACGGGCCCCAATGTTACTCAGAGAAACCAGACGCTTTGAGAAATTGGAACACCTCATTTTTCTGGATTGATGACGCAATCTTCCCATTCAACTATCCGTTCCTGACCCCTGAGACATTGAGGAGAGAACCCAAATCTAACCTTGGCACGTATGACATTGTTGACGTCGAAAAACTAAATATCAACCGCTTTCCTATCCAAGCATACCCTGAGGCCTTTTTGTGTGTGTTAGGCTTAAGTCGTGCATTAGTTGTTGGCAAGAACGAGGTTCCCCTCTTCCGCGACGACTCCGGCCAGGGCTAGTGTTCCTCCCCAACCTTATATATATCATTGTAAGTTCTCTAAATCCTTTCTTACATAACTGACTCCGTGCTCTTGTTTATTACTCGTAGAAATGGATATTCTAGGCATCGGCCGAAGCCAAGCTCCTCTAGAATTGACTGCATTCTCCCGGCCCCTCCATGAGGATGAGGTACCCCTAAGTGCTAGAGCAGATGAGAATACCATGAATTTAGAAGTTGAGGCGTCGTCCTCATCCCAAATTCATGAGATTCCTAATCCCGATCCTCTTCAAGGCGCTGTCGTACAATAGCAACCACCAAACCAAGAAGGCAGCCCAAATTTGTCGTCCCTGAATATCTCTGCGAATGCCCAATTTGTTTCTAAGGAGTTCGAGGAGGAAGAAGAAAATACCACTAGCTTGTCAAGGAAAAGGCAAAGATATTCCCCGTGTCTTTGGGGAAGTCCGCCCGTGTTGAGGTCGGACAAACCTCTACTGCTGCACCTGAGCGCCAAAGGGAAACTACCCCCGAGCGCCAAGCAGAAGAGGATATCGGGGACAATTTTATTGAGACTCTACCAAGAACCACACTTGTGACCGTTGATCTAAGGTGTATGCCATATAAGAATCATTTACTTATGTACTCATGTATTATCTCTGATACTATGTGTACTTTTATGTAGCCATGACATTGAGAAGCCATCTCTTGCGGATAATGTGTAACACCCCTAGACCGGGTATCATAGTGGTGGATCGATGAGCAAATAGCTTACAAAGCACATATCATAATTATATGATTTTGGAAATACAATTGATATAAACATTAATTTGGCACAATCGTCTAAATCATTGATTAATATTTGTTATAAATATCCCAATAAAGAGATAAATTCCCCCGTTATTTTTATGCTCCTAAATGATGCTTAGTCCATGCTCAAATAATTGATATGAGCTAAAACTCATATCAATTTATCAACAAATAACCCTAAAACATGAAGCAAAATACCAATTTATCTTGTAAAAACAGTATTATGTGGTATGTTTGTGTTTGTGTACACTTGTGTAGGTAAAAGGATGCATTTTCAAGCAAACAAGGAATAATCAAGCTTAATTTGATGAAAAAGACAAAGAAGGATCAAAAGTGACAAGACTTTGAAAGTGCAAGGACCTATCTTGACAATCTGCCAAAAATGAAGGACCAAAGTGTAAATATGTAAAAGTCAAGATCATAGTCAAATTTGGTCAACTCTCAAGTCAACTCAGTCAAAGGACCAATTTTGTTCAAGAATGAAGTTTGAAGGACCAAATATGCCAAAGAAATGAAGTTACAAGCTCAAAAATACAATCTGCCAAAGTTCAAGGGTCAATTCTGCCATTTTTGGAAAGTTAATACAAGTGTGATCCATGTTTATAACTTTGGACCAATGAGAAGCTAGGAAAAGGAAACACTGGATTGCCACATCATGGCATTTATCACCCATTATCGTCGCAATTCATAAATAAACAAATCACAACAGTGCAATCCGTGTGCACCCATTTCAACCAATGAAGGCTTGACACGTGGCATTGATATGAGCTAAAACTCATATCAATTTATCAACAAATAACCCTAAAACATGAAGCAAAATACCAATTTATCTTGTAAAAACAGTATTATGTAGTATGTTTATGTTTGTGTACACTTGTGTAGGTAAAAGGATGCATTTCCAAGCAAACAAGGAATAATCAAGCTTAATTTGATGGAAAAGACAAAGAAGGATCAAAAGTGACAAGACTTTGAAAGTGCAAGGACCTATCTTGACAATCTGCCAAAGATGAAGGACCAAAGTGTAAATATGTAAAAGTCAAGATCATAGTCAAATTTGGTCAACTCTCAAGTCAACTCAGTCAAAGGACCAATTTTGTTCAAGAATAAAGTTTGAAGGACCAATTATGCCAAAGAAATGAAGTTACAAGCTCAAAAAGACAATCTGCCAAAGTCAAGGGGTTGATTCTGCCTATTTTGGAAAGTTTTACAAGTGTGATCCATGTGTTATACTCTTGTCCAATGAGAAGCCAGGAATAGAAAGACATGGATTGCCAACTCATGGCATTTAATATCCACTAGCGCCGCCTTTATTAATAAACAAATCACAACAGTGCAATCCGTGTGCACCCATTTCAGCCAATGAAGACTTGACACGTGGCATCTTCAAAACTAACAAAATTTCTAGGAACGGGTTAGAGCTAGAGTGGATTTCAAGAGAAGTGCTTAACATGAAACTTGCTCAAAATCACAAGACGAATCTATTGGTCATAACCAATCAACCTGAAATCAATTCTACAAAGAACCCCAAATTTGAGTTCATACCTACAAAATCAATTAAGCACAATTGGACACGTGGAGACCTGGGATTGGTTCCAACACGTCACCAACCCCAACTGTTCTTCTTCTCAAGTCTATAAATAGCATGATTAAGCTTCATTTCTTGTAGTAGAGTTGTAAAGTGTGAAAACACACACTTACTTTTCCTTTCACCATTTCTAGTTTTTAGCTAAACTACTCAAGAGTTTGACACACTCTTGAGTTAGTTAGTTAGTTTGTAACTACTTAACAGCTCTGTAACCAATTTTCCATTAATAAAATTCAAATCCTTACTTTCCCGCCAAATCTCCTTACCTTCTTTACTGTTAATCTCCTACTACCATTGTTACTCTTGTTGCTGTTTTGAGTTCGTTATGATCATACCTTGATCATAACTGACTTTGAGTGAAGATTGTAGCTGTTTGATTGATTTCAGTCCAAGTTCATAGCATATTTGAAGAATTCAAGCCATTATGTTGATTCCTGTTGATTTGTAGCTGTTAATTGATTGTAGATAGTTGAATCTAGTGCTAAGGTGGTGGTTAGCACTAGACTAGAGAGTTCAACACTCCTCTACTGCTCAAAGGTTACTTCACAAGGTGCAAACGCCTCTTGTTTTGGGTTCCACTCAATTGTCAAAATGCATACTTCATTCCTAGCTTATATCTTGTTGATTGTATGATAAAACTTGTTTAGCCTGGTTCTGATTTGATTTTAGACTTGTTTTAGCTTAAGTGTAGCCTTATCTGCTTATTGATTTGATTTTTGTCCTAGTTGTTAGTTTTATTCAGTCATTTTAGCCTTGCTTCCTAATTGAGTTCTAGTAACTTTCAGTACTTGCAAGTAGCTTTCACACATTTCATTTTGATCACTGAGTTTGCTTTACTATAGGTTTTTACTCAGCTTTGACTTGTGCTTAAAAAGGCTTCACAAAAATCTTCAAAAGTTCAGTAATAGAGTGTTTGGCATTAGCTTGTGTAGGATTTTCAAGAATTGACTTTTGGCAAAATAGTATTCATTTTCAGTAAACAAGTGATAACTAGTAGAATTGAGTCATTTTCAAGTCAAGATTAAGGTCAAAGAGGCAAATGGCATTGTAAAAGTTTGGGTCATTTTTCAGTCAGTTTTATTCAGAAAAGTGTTGATTTTCATTTGCCTTGCATTTACTTGTTTCTTAATGAAATTCCATCAAACCAGTTCTCAAATCTAGGTCATATTATGAAGTTTCAGATTCCATAAGCATTTTGTACAGTTTTCAGTAATCAAGTAGAAAAAAGCAAAAATCTGAACCTTTAAGCAAATGCAAGTTTCTGTAAATTGAATTCTGCTTTTTCATATCTCTTAATCCTATTCATAAACTAGTCAATTTTCTTTTACAAATTCACTTAGGAAGTGCTTGTGGTTGATTTTTGAGATTTTGAGCTTTTTGAAAAAAAAGCTTGGTCAACGCTGGTCAACATAAGCCAATTTTAGCTTATTTCAAATTCCAAGCTTATTACTGGATGATTTTTGACAAGACTTGATTTCCCGTTCATGTTTTGAGTTCATTAATCAGTTTCAGTACAAAAACCCAGTTGTGCATGTCTAGATTCTCTTAGAGCTTATTTTGTGCTTATTGGAAAGTGCTTATCAGCTTATTAGCCATTTTCATCAAATTTCCTCTTACAGGTCTAACTTATTTTTGATTTTAAGCATTTTGCAAGTGGTTTGATTGATTTTGGTTGAGAAATAAGCTCAAACGAGCTTATTTGTTAGCTTAACCCGTTTTTGATATAAAAATTTTCAAAATTGCAATTTAGTCCTTCTTGTATTAGACTTGTTTAAATCTTGGTTAAACTTACTAGTTTTTAGGGTTTTCAATAATCAGGTCCTTAAACTTTCATACTTTGTTAAAATTCAGTTAAGTAGTTTGGAAATTGTTAAGAATTGGTTAGTTTGTTGCATAGTTTACATCTTTGATCCTCATAGTTGACTGTTTTGACATTTTCAGTCCTTGTACTTGTTAGTTTTACATTTTGAGCATTTATTTTTCATAGAATTTACAATTTCAGTCCTTATAGTTGTAAAATTTACATTTTGAATTTTACTTGAATAAATACTTGGTAATTGCACGATGTTTTACATATAAGTAGACAATATTTTTCAGTTTTGCTAGGCTTTGTTTGAATTAGCAAATAGAATATCTAAAAAATATTAACAACCAAAAACAGTTAAAAACCTGATATTGTTAGGACTTTCAATTAGCAAGAACTGAGAAAAATGAACTGCATTATACACAATTTCAAATGGCGCCGCTGCCGGTTCTTTGACTTTACGAGAGACTATCGATTGACGGTTTTCATTGGCTTTTGGGATCCGTTCACCTTGTGAACGTTATTTTTACGTATCATAAATCAAAAACAAATAAAAAATCAAAAATATAAAAATATATAAAAACTAAAAAATTAACAAAACAATTCTTTTCCTAAAGAATTGACCAAACAAATTAAAAAATCAAAAAAGCAATCTTTTTCCTAAGAGATTGCACCCAAAAATATATATTATTGGATTCTCTCGGTTTTTATGTACATATAGTATTTTCTCTTAAAAACTCATAAATACAAAAATATTTTCCATATGTTATTGTAAGTAAATACGTATACGTATAAGAACAACCAATCTACATATTCTCCATAAGTATTGCCGAGGCAATACACCGTGTTGAGGGGCGTTCCGGTCCTTGACACGTGTATCGATCAAACAAAATAAAGCAAGAATAGATAAATACTCTCAATAAGCAACAATTCGAAGAATACGAACATTTAAGTGAATAGAAAGGCGATGTGCTATAAAATGCCGTCTAAGGGTCAATAGGTACTTAAGTGCTTCGCGCCACCTAACCCCCCGTTCACTTGTGAGTATTCTAAGAAGGAAGGCTTCATTGGGGGTCTTGCACCCAAGTAGTACATACATATATATTATTTTCTTGTGGATATTTCATATGGAAACTCGAAGAGGATAATCCTTTTCTCTTCAAAGTCACTCGAGAGCTTCTCTCTCATTCCTCGTATTGAGTTGCATGCTCACTCGCGGGCGTGCACAAATACCGATTGGTGTACAACCTCTTCCTCCGAAAAGGAAGAAAAAAAGAGAAAGAGTAAGACCACCACCGTCCTTCAAGCCGATCACGAGAATCGTGCTTTGATTCATCCACAACAAGAAGCCATGGCTGTCGATAATCGTTCTTTGATGGAACGTTTGCAAACCAATGTTCATGGATATGCTAGTGCTATTAGGATTCCCGACATTCCCGCAAATACATTTGAGCTAAAAACGTCTATGATTACTATGGTTTCACAAGCACCTTTCTATGGTAACAAGAATGATGATCCTCATGATCACCTTAAGAGATTCCTTTCTCTTTGCAATACCATTAAGCACAATGGAGTTCCACATGATGCTATTAAGTTGATGTTAGTGCCATTTTCACTTGAGGGACAAGCTAAGCATTGGTTAGACACCCAACCACCCAATAGTATCGCCACATGGGATGGTTTCACCACTAAGTTTTTGAACAAGTTCTTTCCTCCATCTAAGACCATGGCCTTGAGGAATTTAATTATAGGCTTTCAACAAAAACCTAGTCAATCCTTTAGTGATGCTTGGGAAGAGTATAGAGAGTTATTGAGGCGATGCCCTAACCATGGATTGGATGATGTTCACCAAATCAATACTTTCTATACCGGCCTTAAATCTCACCACCAAGATTCACTCAATGCTTCCGCGGGATGGAATATTCTTCTTAAATCCATGCAAGAGGCCGTGGACATCATTGAGACTAAAGCAATGGTTCAAACAAACTCTCAATTTGAAGAAAGGGTTCATGTTATCCAAAACACTTCTCAAACACCTTGTGATAACCAATTCCTTAAATATCACCAAGAGATCCTTCAACAATTCAAACAAGGACAACAAGAAATGACTCAAGAGATAGTTCAAGCCCTTAAGACCGTTTAATTGAACAATTCTTCAAATAATGTGAATGCCATTACTCTTTCTTGTGTAACTTGTGGAGGTCCCCATTCTTATGAACAATGTGATAAGGTGCAAGTTTATCAAGGAGAATGCTATGCTTACCAAGACGAACATCGTGAACACTTCAAGCCAAATATCAATCCAAATAACCTTTCTTACAAGTCCCAAAACTACCTTACTCCACCGGGATTTCCACCCCAACCACCCACCCAAATTCAACAAAATCCTCCTCAAATTTTACCAAGGAATCACGGGCAAAGACCACCTTATCAAGGAAATAACTACAAGGCACCCAATCATTTTCAACCTCAAGCAAATAACTTTTATCCACCAAATCAAGGATTTAATGCTCAACCTCCACCTTTCCAACCTCAAGGTCTTCAAGGAAATGTGTCACAAGATTATAACACAATAGATTTCTTTCACAAAATGAATCAAGAGAATCAAAGGAGGTTCCAAGCTATTGAGAAGAAAATTAATGACCAAATGAAACGTATAGCGGATGAACAAACCAATAGGCTTTTAATGGCATTAAATCAAAGACCACAAGGGGCTTTACCTTCCAACACACAAACAAATCTAAGGGCAAATGTCAATGCTATTACAACAAGAAGTGGAAAGTCAACAAAGGATCCTTCACCTCCTAAACCTCCTATTGTTCCACCCACTTGTGCTCCTACTTGTGACAAGCCTTCTACCTCTACTTCACCGCCTCAAAATGCTCCCATTCACTCAAACACACCTTCTCAACCTATTCATACTTCTCCTTTACCTTCCACACTTCCCAATGAAGAAGCTAACAAAGACAAATCTTCCACTACAACACCTATTCCACCTACACCAAAACCTACTCTTCCATATCCTTCAAGGTTGAAAAAGGACAAGTTAAAGAACAAGGATGACATCCAAGTCTCTAATTTCTTAAGGATGTTCAAGCAACTCAACATCAGTATATCCTTTGTGGAAGCTCTTGCTTATATGCCAAAGTTTTCTAAGATGTTCAAGGATTTACTCTCAAACAAAGAAAAATTGGTTGATTTGCCCAACACATCCCTTAATGAAAATTGTTCCGTCGTGCTACTTAAAACCTTACCTACAAAACTTGGAGATCCGGGGCGCTTCTTGATACCTTGTAATTTTCCTGGTGTTGAAAATTGCATGGATTTGGCGGATCTAGGGGCAAGCATTAACCTCATGCCTTTATCGGTTTGGAAAAAACTCTCTCTTCCCGAGCTCACTCCCACTAGGATGACTCTTGAATTAGCCCACCGAACCATAGCTTACCCTGTAGGTATAGCGGAGGATGTGTTTGTAGGTGTGGATAAGTATACATTTCCGGCCGACTTTGTAGTGGTTGATTATGACATGGATCCTAGAGTGCCTTTGATTGTTGGTAGACCGTTTTTGAGAACGGGTCGTACTTTGATAGATGTGGCGGAAGGAGAACTAATTATGAGAGTAGAAGATGAGAGAGTGGTGTTTAAGTTAGGAAAAGTTTGTGATATGAAAGAGGTTAAGGAGTCTAGACCGTGTGAGACTATTAACATTGTTGATGTGCTAGATGAGGTGTGTGATTAACACTTTCATGATGCTTGTAAGAGTACTAGTGATGAGATGCCCCATGTTGAAACCGTGGCCTCAATTGCTCCCTCTTTAACAACTTTTGGAGAGAGTGATTTCCTCTTGGAGGAATTTTAGTCAAACTTTCTTGGTGATGATGATTCTCCCATTAATTGGGAAGAAGATATTCTTACGATCCAAAAGTTGCTCAATGAGGACCCTATTCCTTCTCCTATTCCACAAGAAGTTACCATTGAGGAACCTTCCATAGTAAAACCTTCCATAGAGAATCCACCTCCAATTGAACTTAAGGACCTTCCATCCCACTTAGAGTATGCTTTCTTAGAGGGCAAAGACCAATTACCTGTGATCATTGCTAAAGAGTTGAAAGAGGATGAGAAGGATCAACTTATTGAAGTCCTTAAGAAACACAAGAAAGCTTTAGCATGGAAAATATCCGACATAAGGGGAATTGATCCACATTTTTGTACACACAAAATCCTCATGGAGGATGACTATAAACCCGCCATTCAAAATCAAAGGAGAGTTAACCCAAAAATCCATGAGGTTGTTAAGAAGTAAGTGATTAAACTCTTAGATGCGGGTATGATTTACCCCATTTCTGACTCTCCATGGGTTAGCCCGGTTCATTGTGTTCCAAAGAAGGGTGGAATCACCGTGGTGCCTAATGAGAACAATGAGCTTATTCCCACGAGACTTGTCACCGGTTGGAGAGTTTGTATTGATTATAGAAAACTCAATGTGGCGACTAGGAAAGACCATTTCCCATTACCTTTTATGGATCAAATGCTTGAACGCTTAGCGGGAAATGAGTACTATTGCTTTCTTGATGGCTTTTCGGGTTATTTCCAAATACCAATTGACCCTAAGGATCAAGAAAAGACCACATTCACTTGTCCCTACGGTACATTTGCTTACAAGAGGATGCCTTTTGGCTTATGTAATGCACCGGGGACGTTTCAAAGGTGCATGATGGCGATTTTCCATGACATGATAGAGCAAACCATGGAGGTTTTTATGGATGATTTTTCCATCTTTGGAAATTCATTTACCTCATGTCTCACTAATCTTGAGAGAATGCTTAAGCGTTGTGAGGAAACACGTTTAGTGCTTAATTGGGAGAAATGTCACTTTATGGTGAGAGAGGGAATTGTTTTAGGACACAAAATATCCAACAAGGGATTAGAAGTGGATCGAGCTAAAATTGATGTGATTGCTAAGCTTCACCCACCCACCTCGGTTAAAGGTGTGAGGAGTTTCTTAGGTCATGCAGGATTTTATAGGCGCTTTATACAAGATTTTTCTAAGATAGCTAGACCGATGAATCACCTCTTGGAGAAAGAGGTTCCTTTCATTTTTAACCAAGATTGTTTGGACTCTTTTGAGACTCTAAAGGAGAAATTGACTAAGGCTCCCGTTTTGGTTTCTCCAAATTGGGAATTACCTTTTGAGCTTATGTGTGACGCTAGTGATTATGCGATGGGGGCCGTCTTAGGACAAAGAGTTAATAAGCATTTTCAACCTATACACTATGCGAGTAAAACCATGACCGAATGAAGTGGAAATGCTTTCATCAATATTTGACTCTTTAAACAATGACTACAGCTCTTTAAATAGAAATCGGGTCATCGTTTAAGGGGGAGAAAATATTAAATCATCTTCGTCATTAAAATTGATTTTTCAAAAGTGATTGTGAAATTTAATGGCTAAATGGTAATTGAGTGGTTTTGCTTTAGAATAAAACTTGTGTTCGTTCTATGTGATAGGACTTGCTTTAGAACTTGGAGATATGCTAATTAGATGCGATACTTAAGTTGTGTGAGATTGTCAAGTTTAGTTTAAACTAAGCAAAATTAAGTGGACTAAGTTTATCAATGGAAAGGTAAAATGAATTGAAAAAGTTAGAAACAAAAAGGAAAAAGGAGTGAAATTGGAGGGACTTAAGGTGACATTCTAATGAAACAAGTCAAAAATTGACCTAAGTCAAAAAAAAAAAAAACAAAACCCCCCGCCCCTCACTATTCCTGTTCACTGTTTATCTTTAACATTGCCGCCATTGTTGAATCACACACACAAGCTCTAAAAAATCATTCGCTTATTCATCCATCCTGTTCTTTCGCTTAATAAGGTATATACATCAATATTTAAACTCATTATTCGTCTAATTCTTCACTATCTCCTACTAAATGATTCGTTTAATTTAGATTAAGTCCTAATTAGGGTTTTGCATCTAATTGAACAGTAATTGATTAAGATTTGTGGTGGGTTTTGTGCGGATTAGCTTTAGATAATGAGGTATTGCCTTAGATTACCTTAGAAATCACAAATGCGCTTAGAATTAACCTTATAAGATGCGTTTTTGATGTTCCGGATGAACAAGGATAAGAACTTCCGAATGAAGGATTCTTTCTGAAAAACTTCCGAATGAGGAAGTTCCGAATGAAGGACTTCCGAATGAAGGAAGTTCCGAATGAAGAACTTCCGAATGAAGGAAGTTCCGAATGAAGAACTTCCGAATGAAGGAAGTTCCGAATGAAGAACTTCCGGATGAAGGAAGTTCCGAATGAAGAACTTCCGGATGAAGGAAGTTCCGAATGAAGAACTTCCGGATGAAGGAAGTTCCGAATGAATAACTTCCGGATGAAGGAATTTCCGAATGACGAACTTCCGGATGAAGGAAGTTCCGAATGAAGAACTTCCGGATGAAGGAAGTTCCGAATGAAGAACTTCCGGATGAAGGAAGTTCCGAATGAAGAACTTCCGGATGAAGGAAGTTCCGAATGAAGAACTTCCGGATGAAGGAAGTTCCGAATGAAGGAATGTTCCGGATGAAGAAGTTCCGAATGAGGAAAAGTTCCGGATGAAGAGTTGTTTGATTATTATTGTTTGCATGTTATATGCACTTGTTGTATTATGTTATGAAATGTGTTATGCTTAGAAGTAAGAATGATATATATCTATATGTTTTTGTGCATCAACCTTTCATGTCTTATCTTAAGCAGATACAATGACTAATCCAACAGTACAAGCAATCCAAGACTCTAGAGAAGCCGATATTGCTAAAGCACGAACCCTTAAGTTTATACCCAACAACTACCGGCTGAAGCAAATCTCAAAATCCACTCACCATGGATTTAAAGTAGCCATTGCGATCCTTGATCAATCCCATTTTAAGAATGCTTTGAGAAGTAGTGCCTCGGTGCCTTATGAGTATATGTATGAATTTTGGGCTACCAAGGAAATCACTTCAAACAAGATCACCTTCACCATCGACAACAAGCAGCAGACACTCACAGTTTCAGACTTCCGTAAGATTCTTGGTATACGGGATACACCCAAAGGCATGTCATTCTCGAGGGATCCTACTAAAGATGAACTCATGGAGTTATTTGACGCTCTTGGATGTCCGGAAATACGAGTTGCGTCTGAGTTTACGACTGCTAAAGTAGGACAACCTTGGAGAGCATTGATGGGTATTCTCAGTAGATGTCTTACACCAAAAACGAGTGGCCATGATGCTCTGCGCAGTCCTATAATAAACCTGTTCTATGGCATGTACAAAGATGCAAATGCAGATTATGCATTGTTGATATGGGAAGAATTCACCTTTCAACTCTTCTATAACAAGAAGCTGAAGACAAACTTCTTTCCTTATCCTCGGTTTATCAAGCTTATCATTAATTATTTTATGAAGAATGATGCTACTATTGATAGGCGTGCAACAAGTCGCTATCACACTGAAGAAGCTGATGATACTGTGGATCTGAGGCATGAAGGACCGTCTATTGGTGTGATTCCGGGTCCTATTCCTGATTACCTTCTGTCTGAGAAAATCAAAGATTCTGCTGATTACAAGCTACTGCAGATAGAAATCAAGAAGCTGAAAGCAAACCTTCAGACTGGAGAAGACTCGTCTACAACGGTTAAGAGTAAAGGTAAACACAAACAACCAGCTGCGTTACCTGAACCCGAAACCAAGAAGAAGAAGACAGAGGGTAAGAAGGGAAAGGGTAAGGCTGATGAGATGCGTCTACGTGACGAAGAAGACGTTGTTGATCCTACTCTTGATAAAACTGAGAAACAAATGATGAAGATAGCTATTCAAAGGAGTAGGAAAGATACTGGCGGTAGTGGTTCAGGTGCAAGGGTAGATGTTGAGGATGAGTACGTGGAACCAGATGATGTTGATGAGTTTGGGTCACCTGAACATTATTCCACTTCGAAGGAGCCATCAATCCCTATTTCAGCAAGTGTGGAAAAGGAGTCTGTTGCTCCTACGATCATGGTGTCAACCCAACCTTTAGCAACTCAACCTCCACCAATACAACCCTTACCAACCAGACCGACTTCAACACCATTTCTTCCACCACCGATAATTCCCATCCTTAGTACCGCAGTAACAACCGAGGCTCTCCAATCAACCCAGAGCAGCTCTGCAACATCTATAATGGCTGCATTGGTGATGGCCGAACTGTTGGATAAACATGTGGATACTCACAAACGAGAAATGGATGAACTTCGCCAAGAGTTACAAAGACGAGCTCAAAGTGAAGAAGCATCTAGGAAAGCCCAAGAGGAGATGATTGCTAGGTTCGCTGCAGATATGGAGTTGACTCGAAAAGCACATGCAGAAGAACTAGCTCGGGTTAAGCAGGCTGAGGCTGATAAGCATGCTGCACGTATCACCAGACATCAAGCGATGAGGGATAAATACAAAGAGCAAAAAGAAGCACTTGAAGCCTCTGTTGAAGAAAGAGTGCAAGAATCAGTTGAATCCATTATGCCTAAACTGCGTGATGAATTGAAGACGCTAGCAGCTGATAACTTGTTGATCAAGTCATCCAATCCTTCAGAATCCGCCTACAAGATTGCTTATGATTTGACGGATTTTTAATTGAAGAAGATCCTTAAAGCTCGTATGGTGGAACTTGGATCATTTGATAAGTCTAGGATTCAACGGGCTCTATACAAATACCTGAATGATGCTATCATGGAGGATGATAGGTTATTCAAAACGTTTGGAAGTGTGGTACCTTATCACATTCTACCTGAAGAAGAAAGGGAAGAAAGTGAGCAGGAAGAGGGTACTGGTGAAGAGGAAGAGGAAGAAGAAGGAGAAGAAGAAGAAAAGGATGACGATGATGGTGATGATGAGGATAAGGATGAGGATGATGATGACGAGGATGAGGATGATGATGATGGCGATGATGGTGGTGATGGGAATGAGGAGAGTGCTAGGGGTAGTAACGGGGATGACAATCAGGATGATGATGGGGGTGAACAGCCTAAAGAGGGAGACAAGGTTACCAGCTCCAAGAAACCTGCTAAGTCTGGAACCAAGTCCAAGAAAGATGCAGCGCAGAAGCACAAATCAACATCGTCGGAATCAAGACGAACTAAGTGGCGCCACGATGTGAATGCCACTACAGCGTCATCGGTTCCCGGTACCTCTATCGCTGTATCTTTACCTATTACCACTAACCCCATTAGTTCTGTTGTTGCTCCTGTGATTGCAGAATCAGTAACGGAACCCGAAGCTGCACAACACTCACCAGTTCACGACACTGCCGAAATGCCTGAAACTGAACCTACAGATGTTCGCACTTCTACTCCTCAACAACAAGCACAACAATCTACGGTTCCTGAACCAAGCACACGAGACTGGGCAGACACGTTGGAGATAGACGAGACTGCACCACCACAGGCTTGGATCACGGCAGCAGCACAATATGATCCGATCACAGACGCTGACAAAGATGTGTTGTATCTCCGTATCCGAAGTCCGATTGACTTATGTGCATTTTTTGCTCATGAGTATAAGACTTCGGTTACTCCATCCTTGGTGAAGAAAGCGCTGAAAGATAAGAGACTTCGTGCCAAAACCCGGTTAACCCGAATGGAGTTCGAATATTATGCCGATGAGATCCTGAAGGCTCTGAATACCGTTCAACGGCCAGGACTTCATGAATCAGAAAGAGCTCCACCTCCAATGGATCCTTCTCAAGATAATCAGATTGCTCTTGACTTCTTCGTCACCAATGATCTTGTGTATCTACTGAAGGGGTCATCAAAGTACGCAACCTCCCTGACCTTGCTGAAAGCTGCCAACTGGGGGACAATACCCTTTATCGAGGAAAAGGTAAACCGACTCTGGGTCCCAAAAATAAATCGTAATTATGATATGTATGCTGTCATAGGTGCATATCATTGGGACGAACGAGTCCGAAGGGCGTACAGGGGTTGCTGCCTAGTCAATTCTGGAAGTATCGTTAGATCCGATATCCGCATCTCCAGCATTTTAGGGTTGAAAACTGAAGCCAAGAACGGCTATTATCATGTGACGGAGATTCGCTTGAAAAGGGAGGATGACAGGGAATACAAAATCCAACAGGGAGATTTTTCCATCATTCGCCTTGAGGATATCGAAGATATGCTGCTTCTGATGACCCGAGATCAACTCACACATATTCCTCGTGAAGATCTCATTGCTTTGAATACAGCACTTCGTATGTTCACACGAAGCGTTGTCATCAAGTCACGAGTTGAAGATCTTCAGTTGGGAGTCGAAAGCTATCAAAGGAAGCTTAACCTAACCCGTCCAGTGAATCAAGTGCTACCTCAACATGTAGAAAGATGTCCCTATACCGGCATTTCTGTCCCAAATTACGACATTTTCTACTTGAACAGTCGAGGTTTGATGAAGTTTATGAGGGTGGGTGAGCTCCATAAGTACAGTGATGGGACTCTTCTACAAGTCAGAGGAAAATTGGAGCATCTGAACTCGGGTGGGACTTTGCCAGAGATGACGGAGGATTGGCATCTGGGTTACCGGCAGATGGCGAAGTACGTGATCAAGAAGATTGATCAAAAGCTCCGTGAACGTAGATTGATGAGGAGCTTGGAAAGATTCGTTGGTGGAAGACCGTATTTAGTGCACCACAAGCTACTGCAACGATCCATCTAATGGGTCGTACATTTCAGGTCCACTTTATATTGGTTTTCAATTGTGAATATGTATACTTGTGAATAATGTGCTTTAATGGCTTGATGTAGTGTTAAGGTATGATAATTTTTCAAGAATTTCTCACGAGATTCTAAATCTTTCAAAATATATCATACTAAAGCACTACAACTATCCCTTATTAACTTAAGGGGGAGCAATAACTTGTTCTATGGCCAAACATCGATTTCATTTTTACCCAAAGACCGGTTAATCCATTCAATATCCCAAATATTAATGGTTAACATTTTGGATAAGGGGAGAAAATGGGATTAAGGAGACGTAAGTGATACTTGGCTAAAAGATGAAAAAGACTTAACGATTATCCAACTTAATATGTGTAAAGCACGTGTTAAGGGGGAGCGTTTTTGATGAACAAAACACCTAAGGTACAAAACTTTTGATTTCAACATCACAAGTACTTTAGGTGATTTTCAATGATTTTTCATGGTGGCAATTCCTTCCCAAAACACGCTTAATTCACGACGAATGTGGTGACAAAAGGGTGGTAGGAATAGGTTTAGTCCAATGATTCATCAGAGCCGATGGAATCTTCCCAAGGACAATTCCCTAGATAGAATTAGAAGTCCTAGGAAAGATGGAGAAAGAATGTGAACGTAGCTGAATGCCGACCAAGTACTTAAGCTAGCACTGGAACAATCACAACAAGGTGCTAGTGATGACGTATTGGTAATCATTGAAGGGGTTGAAGAATGAAAAAGAAATGTAAAGATAAAGGGTGTAAAGAAAGAAGCCCTCCTTACAACTTTAGGCAGAAACCGGGTCAATACATATGCTATTGAGGTCAGTTTTGCTAATGATTCTCGGTATTGAAGAAAGACATCATGGACCCAGTGATGCAATGCACAACCCTTCCCAGCTAACTCAAATATCTCTCAAAAGGTATTTGTTTTAATCACATGGAGATCAACACGTTATCTATTGGTTTATTCACTCCGAATAGACTGGTATTGAAAAGGTGGCACTCCTCTCCAGCCATCGCTCACTAAATCAAAACGCACAATCGAGTCTAGAGCCAAGAGATCATCAAAAGTCTCATTAGGACACTTTCCATTTATTCCTTGCTTTCTCACACACTGTGAAAAGTAAGAGATTTTCATGAGTCCTACGCAATATTCCTGTAATATTGCCAGAACATACGAGTAATACGTAAGTATTACAATGAAGATGGAAATCCTGCTTGAGCCAACATCAAACAAGCTCATGGTAGGTTACACGTGCGGTTCTTTTAGAACCAATCTTGTGAAAAACTGGAAGGTAACAGTGGTTTAATTCTTAATTGAACTTAAACTCGTTCCAGGCCTCTTCGCATTATCATATGATCTTGCCAGAACACTCAGAGTGACTCTTTATTGACCACAGTGACGAGTGGAAATCCTTCTAGTGTCAACATCAAACAGCACTTGGTAGGTGACGTGCAAGATTCTTTATGAATTGAGCTCGTGACAACTGGAAAGCAACGATGGTGAAAATCTTAATTGAAATTCACTTGTTCCAGGTTTCATGAATTGACGACTTCAAATCACAAGGATAATTTATCAAAGTGATTCACTCTTTATGTTCGCAGTCAGCTTTGGACGGTCGAATAAAGAGAACGGGTTTACCCGCGAAATCCTGTCAGGAAGTTACTTAATTGAAACTATCCGTCACGGGTACGATATCTAATATCGTCCAACGGTCTTCACCGACCGGAGGTAAAATGCTACCGAATTAGAATAAAATGTTCAAAGCCATTTTATCGTGTCGTTGCTGTGTACCTGTTAAAGACGGTGGCGTTGCTGTATACCTGTTGAAGACGGTGGCGTTGCTGTGTACCAGTGAAGACGGTGGTGTTGCGGTGTACCTGTAGAAGTCGTTCCCACATGCTTATGTTTTTCTGCATCAAAGTTTAGCAAAAATTCAAGAAAGTACAAGATAAAGTCTTCCGCTGTACCAAACTCTGAAACTTTCGAGAATTCAACAAAAAGACATAAGTGTGTGGAACATGGAGTCACGAGAAGGCAAATTCACAAGAGAGGCAAAGATCGCACGTGAAAGGCCAAAGAACAATGCTCTCAAGCCAAAGCCAAAAAGATCAAACCAACATATTCACAACAAAAGAAAGAAAAGAAGAAAAGACTACGAGCTAAAGAACGAAGACTTAGTATAGTATGCTAGGTTTAGAATTTTGTAATGTGGAGTGACCTCCCTTAGGGGGAGATTGTTAGAAATACGTTTTACGTATATTAGAAGTATCGGTCACTCCACAATATTATTTATGTTGTAATAGCTCGTAGTTAACAAATAGTCATTGGTTGCTTATTAAGTTAAGTAAGAACCGGTCCATGGGCTTGTCATGGACCGGCCCAAGCCCATGTAGCTTGGAAGTATAAATACCCCTTTCCACCATGGAAAGGGGTTGGTTGTTGTCACTTTTCTAGTTTCATTTATTGAAATAACACATAGTTTCTCTCACTTTCTCTCTCTAACTTTCTCTCTCTAGAAATCAACAAACCCCTTCATAGATTCATAGGTTATCAATATTCTACAGTGCACAACTTCGTTACACTACCACGGAAAAAGAGTTGCTTGTTATATTATATGCTTTTGAGAAGTTTAGACCATACCTTGTGCTTTCCGAAACCATAGTGTATACGGATCATTCCGCTCTCAAGTATCTTATGACAAAACAAGATGCTAAGCCTAGGCTTTTGAGATGGGTTTTGTTGCTTCAAGAGTTTAAGATAGAAATTCGTGATAAGAAAGGGGCTGAGAATTTAGCGGCGGATCACTTGAGTAGACTTGAGCATCCTTTTCAAGGAGATTTTCCATATCAAGAAATCAATGAATCCTTTCTATTAGAGGAGCTCATGTCTATCTCTTCCCAAGAGGATGCCACTCCTTGGTTTGCGGATATCGCAAACTATCTTGTGGGCAATGTGCTTATTGAGGGTCTTACTTATCAACAAAAGAAGAAATTTCTTAAGGAAGTTAAGTACTACTTTTGGGATGATCCTTATCTTTTTAGGCAATGTGCGGACCAAATCATTAGACGGTGTGTAGATGGGCCCGAAGCATTTAAGATCTTAGAAGCATGTCATAAAGGACCTACGGGTGGACATTTTGGGCCCAACTATACCGCCAAGAAAGTCTTTGATTCGGGTTACTATTGGCCTTCCATTTACAAAGATGCCCATGAAATGGTGAAATTTTGTGATGTGTGTCAAAGACAAGGAAAAATTACGCAACGTGATGAGATGCCACAAAATTTTATTCAAGAGTGTGAGATATTTGATGTGTGGGGCATTGATTTCATGGGACCTTTTCCATCCTCTAAGGGAAACAAGTATATACTTGTGGCGGTGGATTATGTGTCAAAATGGGTGGAGGCTAAAGCCTTACCTACCAATGATGCTAGAGTTGTTGTGAAGTTTTTGAAACAATTGTTTGCTAGATTTGTGTACCTCGGGCCATCATAAGTGATCGTGGTACGCATTTTTGTAATGATCAATTCACGAGAGTCATGAAGAAATATGGAGTTAATCATAGACTTTCTACCGCGTATCACCCTCAAACAAATGGTCAAACCGAGGTCACAAATCGTGGTTTAAAGAGAATTTTAGAGAGAACGGTGGGAGAGCATCGAGCTTCTTGGTCGGATAAGCTTGATGATGCTTTGTGGGCGTTTAGGACGGCTTTTAAAACACCAATTGGTTGTACTCCTTATAGGCTTGTCTATGGAAAAGCGTGCCACCTCCCATTTGAGTTAGAACACAAGGCATCTTGGGCTCTCAAGTGGGCTAACTTTGATTTAAACCAAGCCGGTTCCCATAGGAAAGATCAACTCAATGAGATGGATGAATTGAGAGCCAATGCCTATGAAAATTCTTTGCTTTACAAGGAAAAGACTAAGAAATTGCATGATGCTAAGATAAAGAATCGTGAGTTCAAAGTTGGAGAGCTGGTTCTCCTCGTTAACTCAAGGTTGAAACTTTTTGCGGGCAAGCTTAAGTCGAGATGGTCTGGTCCATTCACTATTGCTCAAGTGTTTCCATATGGAACTATTGAGTTGTCACAACCCGATGGTCCAAATTTTAAAGTGAATGGTCACTGTGTTAAGCATTAATTTGGGGAGGACATTTCCGTTGAAATGGTCCAAGAGATCCCTATTTTCCCCATGAATTGATTCATTGAGGGACGAGTCGAGCTAGAGACTCATTAGCTCAAGCATCGTATAACTAGGTTTAGAGTGTTGTAGGTTAGAAATAAAGGTATAGACTTGGAGATAAGTGTAGGGGAGACCTTCTTTTGTCTTCATGATTGTTTGTAGGGTTGCTCACTCATTTCATGCTTTGGAGCTTATGGAGGAGGCCCTTGTATCCGGTTCACTTCGTTACTATTGTGATCTTTCATTGACACCTTGTGCTTAAACATGATTTCACTAATAGTTGTCCTTTCCTTAACTTGGGTTAAGCAAAGTCTATTCATTGTCATAAGTGTAGGGGAAGTTTTTATACTTCCATGCTCTTAAACATTGAGGACAATGTTTAACTTAAGTGTAGGGGGGTCTTCTATCGAAGTGACCTTATCTAGAACTTGTCATTGTCTTTCATGATAACATGGAAAATTGGATTTTCAAACATTTTTCAAATTTTTGATCTACTTTGGCCACCAAAAATATGCATTCATAATTTTTGCATCAATCATTTTGCATAACACATTTGCATTGTATATTTTTCTTTTGCTTTGCATCAAAATATATAAAAAGGAAAAAAATATAATAAAACATGGTTTAACAAATTTAGACTTCCTTGACATATTAGGCCCGCCATGGATATTTTGACTCAACCCGAGTTTGCTTATCTTAGCACTCTCTAGCTAGTATCCTTAACCATGTAGTCCTTCATTGGTATATTAGGCTAAGCATCCACCAATCTCATTCTTTGAGATTTTAAATTTGTGGAGAATGGGAAATGATAGAGTTGAAGCAAGTATAAAAGGGCTAGATAAACTTCATGATAATTACTTGTGGCTAAACCCTTCTCTTCTCTATCTCTATTTTCTTCGCATTTATATAATTTTTAATAAATAATCAAGAACGGTTTTAATTGATTTGTAATCTCTTATGCATTTTTAGCTAATCGTTCATGGTTGATATAAGTACGTCTTAAGATTCTAAGTTAGAACGTTTTATGTGTACTATACTTATGTCATGCTCAATATTTAGCGGGTGTTTTTCCTTTTATTCTTTTTAACTTTCTTTGTGAGGAATAAAGAAAAATAAGAGCGGCTTATGAAAAAATATGAGTGGCTAGAAAAAAAAAGAAAAAGAAAAGAAAAGAAAAAAAATATATACAAGACTCCCAAGAGGGCCAGTGCGGTGTTAATTATAGTGACTATTGAGTTCCAATATTACCTTGACGGGTTGCGGGGATTCAATAGATTGCTCCAATCTAATATTACCTTGACGGGTTTCGGGGTTGAAGATCCAGAGTCTCAAAAAGATGGCGGATGTAAATTATTGCGTGAGTTTTATTTTTCTTTCCTTAGCGAGTGTGTAGCTACTTATGAAAGCATGACATGAGGATTTTACACATAAGGCGAATGACTTATTATTCTTGAAACGGACTTGTATTAATTGTGAGCGGTTTTTCAAGTAATGGATGAGAGGATTACTTAGGATTAAAACCGTGCTTCCTTATTTTTGGATTTTGCACTTCTTATACTTCACACTTGAATAAATGACAAATTTGCCCACAAGCAATTTGCTCAAATAATAACCGGTTCCACATTTAATTGTCATGAATGAGTTGATGCACTTTTTACTTGTGAATGCAATGATCCCATTTTTAAGCTTGGTATGGGGAAAGTGAAACTTGAGGGTGACAAATGTCCATGGTACCCAAGCCCTAATCAAAGTCATTGAATTCTTTATGAGTTATTTCCATCAAAACCATTTCAAGAAAAACCAAAAAGATATATATATATAGAATTGTATTTTGTTCATTGCATTGTTAAAAGTCAAAATCATGCATCATGTAGTTTAGAGTAGTGTAGATGCATTCCATATGGCCAAGGTGGATTAATTATGAGGAGAATGTAAATTTGTGCTTTAAAATATATAGAATTGCATGAGGACATGACAATGTTCAAGTGTAGGGAGGCATCTTCAAACTAACAAAATTTCCAGGATCAGGTTAGAGCTAGAGTGGATTTCAAGGGAAGTGCTTAACATGAAACTTGCTCAAAATCACAAGACGAATCCATTGGTCATAACTAATCAACCTGAAATCAACTCTACAAAGAACCCCCAAATTGAGTTCATACCTGCAAAATCAATTAAGCACAATTGGACACGTGGAGACCTGGGATTGGTTCCAACACGTCACCAACCCTAACTGCTTTTCTTCTCAAGTCTATAAATAGCATGCTTAGGCTTCATTTCTTGTTGTAGTTGTAAAGTGTGAAAACACACACACTTACTTTTCCTTTCACCATTTCTAGTTTTTAGCTAAAATACTCAAGAGTTTGACACACTCTTGAGTTAGTTAGTTAGTTTGTAACAACTTAACAGCCTTGTAACCAATTCTCCATTAATAAAATTCAAATTCTTACTTTCCCGCCAAATCTCCTTACCTTCTTTACTGTTCATCTCTTACTACCATTGTTACTCTTGTTGCTGATTTGAGTTTGTTATGATCATACCTTGATCATAACTGACTTTGAGTGAAGATTGTAGCTGCTTGATTGATTTCAGTCCAAGTTCATAGCATATTTGATGATTTCAAGCCATAATGATGATTCCTGTTGATTTGTAGCTGTTGATTGATTGTAGATAGTTGAATCTAGTGCTAAGGTGGTGGTTAGCACTAGACTAGAGAGTTCAGCACTCCTCTACTGCTCAAAGGTTACTACAATAGGTGCAAACGCTTCTTGTTTTGGTTCCACTTAATTGTCAAAATGCATGCTTCATTCCTAGCTTATATCTTTGTTGATTGTATGATAAAACTTGTTTAGCCTGATTTTGATTTGATTCTAGACTTGTTTTAGCTTAAGTGTAGCCTTATCTGCTTATTGATTTGATTTTTGTCCTAGTTGTTAGCTTTATTCAGTCATTTTAGCCTTGCTTCCTAATTTGAGTTCTAGTAGCTTTCAGTACTTGCAATTAGCTTTCATTCAAATCATTTTGGTCACTGAACTTAGTTTGATAAAGCTTTTCATTCAGTTAAAACTTGTACTCAAAAAGTCTTCATAAAATTCCAAAAAAAAATCAGTAATAGAGTGTTTGGCATTAGCTTGTGTAGTATTTTCAAGTGTTGATTTTCGGCAAATTAGTATTCATTTTCAGTAAATAAGTGATAACTAGTAGAATTGAGTCATTTTCTAGTCAAGATTAAGGTCAAAGAGGCAAATGGCATTGTAAAAGTTTGGGTCATTTTTCAGTCAGATTTATTCAGAAAAGTGGTGATTTTCATTTACTTAGCATTTGCGTCATTTTTAGGTCATAACATGAAGTTTCAGATTCCATAAGCATTTTGTACATTTTTCAGTAAGCAAGTGGGAATAATCAAAAATTCAAACTGATTAGCAAATGAAAGTTTCTGTAAATTGAATTCTGCTTTTTCATATCTCTTAATCCTATTCATAAACTAGTCAATTTTCTTTTACAAAATCACTTAGGAAGTGTTTGTGGTTGATTTTTGAGATTTTGAGCTTTTTGGAAAAAAACTTGGTCAACGCTGGTCAACATAAGCCAAATTTCAGCTTATTTCAGATTCCAAGCTTATTACTGGATGATTTTTAACAAGACTTGATTTCCCGTACATGTTTTGAGTTCATTAATCAGTTTCATTACAAAAATCCATTTGTGCATGTCTAGATTCTTGTAGAGCTTATTTTGTGCTTATTGGAAAGTGCTTATCAGCTTATTAGCCATTTTCATCAAATTTCCTCTTACAGGTCTAGCTTATTTTTGATTTTAAGCATTTTGCAAGTGGTTTGAACAATTTTGGTTGAGAAATAAGCTCAAACGAGCTTATTTGTTTTTGAAACCCGTTTTTGCTTAATATTTTCCAAAAATTGCACTTTAGTCCTTCTTGTATTAGATTACTTTTAAACTTGGCTAAACTTACTAGTTTTTAGGGTTTTCAATAATCAGGTCCTTAAACTTTCATATTTTGTTAAAATTCAGTTACGTAGTTTGGAAATTGTTAAGAATTGGTTAGTTTGTTGCATAGTTTACATTTTTGATCCTCTTAGTTGACTGTTTTTACATTTTCAGTCCTTGTACTTGTTAGTTTTACAATTTGAGCATTTAATTTTCATTGAATTTACAATTTCAGTCCTTATAGTTGTAAAATTTACATTTTGAATTTTACTTGAATAAATACTTGGTAATTGCACGATGTTTTACATATAAGTAGACAATATTTTTCAGTTTTGCTAGGCATTGTTTGAATTAGCAAATAGAATATCCAAAAAAATATTAACAACCAAAAATAGTTAAAAACCCGATATTGTTAGGACTTTCAATTAGAAAGAACTGAGAAAAACGAACTGCATTATACACAATTTCAAATGGCGCCGCTACCGGTTCTTTGACTTTACGAGAGACTATCGATTGACGGTTTTCATTGGCTTTTGGGATCCGTTCACCTTGTGAACGTTATTTTTACGTATCATAAATCAAAAACAAATAAAAAATATAAAATATAAAAATATATAAAAACTAAAAAATTAACAAAACAATTCTTTTCCTAAAGAATTGACCAAACAAATTAAAAAATTCAAAAAGCAATCTTTTTCCTAAGAGATTGCAACCAAAAATATATATTATTGGATTCTCTCGGTTTTTATGTACATATAATATTTTCTCTTAAAAACTCATAAATACAAAAATATTTTCCATATATTATTATAAGTAAATAAGTATACGTATAAGAACAACCTATCTACATATTCTCCATAAGTATTGCCGAGGCAATACACCGTGTTGAGGGGCGTTCCGGTCTTTGACACGTGTATCGATCAAACAAAATAAAGCAAGAATAGATAAATACTCTCAATAAGCAATAATTCGAAGAATACGAACATTTAAGTGAATAGAAAGGTGATGTGCTATAAAATGCCATCTAAGGGTCAATAGGTACTTAAGTGCTTCGCGCCACCTAACCCCCCGTTCACTTGTGAGTATTCTAAGAAGGAAGGCTTCATTGGGGGTCTTGCACCCAAGTAGTACATACATATATATTATTTTCTTGTGGATATTTTATATTGAAACTCGAAGAGGATAATCCTTTTCTCTTCAAAGTCACACGAGAGCTTCTCTCTCATTCCTCGTATTGAGTTGCATGCTCACTCGCGGGAGTGCACAAATACCGATTGGTGTACAACCTCTTCCTCCGAAAAGGAAGAAAAAGAGAAAGAGTAAGACCACCACCGTCCATCAAGCCGATCACGAGAATCATGCTTTGATTCATTCACAACAAGAAGCCATGGCTGTCGATAATCGTTCTTTGATGGAACGTTTGCAAACCAATGTTCATGGATATGCTAGTGCTATTAGGATTCCCGACATTCCCGCAAATACATTTGAGCTAAAAACGGCTATGATTACTATGGTTTCACAAACACCTTTCTATGGTAACAAGAATGATGATCCTCATGATCACCTTAAGAGATTCCTTTCTCTTTGCAATACCATTAAGCACAATGGAGTTCCACATGATGCTATTAAGTTGATGTTAGTGCCATTTTCACTTGAGGGACAAGCTAAGCATTGGTTAGACACCCAACCACCCGATAGTATCACCACATGGGATGGTTTCACCACTAAGTTTTTGAACAAGTTCTTTCCTCCATTGAAGACCATGGCCTTGAGGAACTTAATTATAGGCTTTCAACAAAAACCTAGTCAATCCTTTAGTGATGCTTGGGAAGAGTATAGAGAGTTATTGAGGCGATGCCCTAACCATGGATTGGATGACATTCACCAAATCAATACTTTCTATACCGGCCTTAAATCTCACCACCAAGATTCACTCAATGCTTCCGCGGGAGGGAATATTCTTCTTAAATCCATGCAAGAGGCCATGGACATCATTGAGACTAAAGCAATGGTTCAAACAAATTCTCAATGTGAAGAAAGGGTTCATGTTATCCAAAACAATTCTCAAGCACCTTGTGATAACCAATTCCTCAAGTATCAACAAGAGATCATTCAAAAGATGGATAGAGATAGTGAGAGGAATTTTAAGGCACAACAAGAAATGATTCAAGCTATTAACAGCCTTTCATTGAACAATTCTTCAAATGATGTGAATGCCATTACTCTTTCTTGTGTTACTTGTGGAGGTCCCCATTCCTATGAACAATGTGATAAGGTGCAAGGTTATCAAGGGGAATGTTATGCTTACCAAGAAGAACATCGTGAACACTTCAAGCCAAATATCAATCCAAATAACCTTTCTTACAAGTCCCAAAACTACCTTACTCCACCGGGATTCCCACCCCAACCACCCACCCAAATTCAACAAAATCCTCCTTAAATTTTACCAAGGAATCAAGGGCAAAGACCACCTTACCAAGGAAATAACTACAAGGCACCCAATCATTTTCAACCTCTAGGAAATAACTTTTATCCACCAAACCAAGGATTTAATCCACCACCTCCATCTTTCCCACAACAAGGTTTTTATCAAGGAAATGTGCAACCTAACCCCATGGATTTGATGCTTCAAAAGTTCACTTCTTTTGAGAAACAATTGAAAGATAATCAAGAGGAAAATAACAAGAAATTTGCTCTTCTTCAAAACCAAATTATGTATAATCAAAGACCACAAAGGGCTTTACCTTCCAACACACAAACAAATCCAAGGGCAAATGTCAATGCTATTACAACAAGGAGTGGAAAAACAACAAAGGATCCTTCACCTCCTAAACCTTCTATTGTTCCACCCTCTTGTGCTCCTACTTGTGACAAGCCTTCTACCTTTACTTCACGACCTCAAAATGCTCCCATTCACTCAAACACACCTTCTCAACCCATTCTTACTTCTCCTTTACCTTCCACACTTCCCAATGAAGAAGCTAACAAAGACAAATCTTCCACTACAACACCTATTCCACCTACACCAAAACCTACTCTTCCATATCCTTCAAGGTTGAAAAAGGACAAGTTAAAGAACAAGGATGACATCCAAGTTTCAAATTTCTTAAGGATGTTCAAGCAACTCAACATCAATATATCCTTTGCGGAAGCTCTTGCTTATATGCCAAAGTTTGCTAAGATGTTCAAGGATTTACTCTCAAACAAAGAAAAATTGGTTGATTTGCCCAACACATCCCTTAATGAAAATTGTTCCGCCGTGCTACTTAAAACCTTACCTACAAAACTTGGAGATCCGAGGCGCTTCTTGATACATTGTAATTTTACCAGTGTTGAAAATTGCATGGCTTTGGCGGATCTAGGGGCAAGCATTAACCTCATGCCTTTATCGGTTTGGAAAAACTCTCTCTTCCCGAGCTCACTCCCACTAGGATGACTCTTGAATTAGCCAACCAAACCATAGCTTACCCCGTAGGTATAGCGGAGGATGTGTTTGTAGGTGTGGATAAGTTTACGTTTCCGGCCGACTTTGTAGTGGTTGATTATGACATGGATCCTAGAGTGCCTTTGATTGTTGGTAGACCGTTTTTGAGAACGGGTCGTACTTTGATAGATGTTGCGGAAGGAGAACTAATTATGAGAGTAGAAGATGAGAGAGTGGTGTTTAAGTTAGGGAAAGTTTGTGATAGGAAAGAGGCTAAAGAGTCTAGACCTTGTGAGACTATTAACATTGTTGATGTGTTAGATGAGGTGTGTGATGAACACTTTCATGATGCTTGTAAGAGTACTAGTGATGAGATGCCCCATGTTGAAACCGTGGCCTCAATTGCTCCCTCTTTGACACCTTTTGGGGAGAGTGATTTCCTCTTGGAGGAATTTGAGTCAAACTTTCTTGGTGATGATGATTCTCCCATTAATTGGGAAGAAGATATTCTTACGATCCAAAAGTTGCTCAATGAGGACCCTATTCCTTCTCCTATTCCACAAGAAGTTACCATTGAGGAACCTTCCATAGTAAAACCTTCCATAGAGAGTCCACCTCCAATTGAACTTAAGGACCTTCTATCCCACTTAGAGTATGCTTTCTTAGAGGGCAAAGACCAATTACCTGTGATCATTGCTAAAGAGTTGAAAGAGGATGAGAAGGTGCAACTTATTGAAGTCCTTAAGAAACACAAGAAAGCCTTAGCATGGAAAATATCCGACATAAGGGGAATTGATCCACATTTTTGTACATACAAAATCCTTATGGAGGATGACTATAAACCCGCCATTCAAAATCAAAGGAGAGTTAACCCAAAAATCCATGAGGTTATTAAGAAGGAAGTGATTAAACTCTTAGATGCGGGTATGATTTACCACATTTCCGACTCTCCATGGGTTAGCCCGGTTCATTGTGTTCCAAAGAAGGGTGGAATCACCGTGGTGCCTAATGAGAACAATGATCTTATTCCTACGAGACTTGTTACCGGTTGGAGAGTTTGTATTGATTATAGAAAACTCAATGAGGCGACTAGGAAAGACCATTTCCCATTACCTTTTATGGATCAAATGCTTGAACGCTTAGCGGGAAATGAGTACTATTGCTTTCTTGATGGCTTTTCGGGTTATTTCCAAATACCAATTGACCCTAAGGATCAAGAAAAGACCACATTCACTTGTCCCTACGGTACATTTGCTTACAAGAGGATGCCTTTTGGCTTATGTAATGCACCGGGGACGTTTCAAAGGTGCATGATGGCGATTTTCCATGACATGATAGAGCAAACCATGGAGGTTTTTATGGATGATTTTTCCGTCTTTGGAAATTCATTTACCTCATGTCTCACCAATCTTGAGAGAATGCTTAAGCGTTGTGAGGAAACACGTTTAGTGCTTAATTGGGAAAAATGTCACTTTATGGTGAAAGAGGGGATTGTTTTAGGACACAAAATATCCAAAAAGGGATTAGAAGTGGATCGAGCTAAAATTGATGTGATTGCTAAGCTTCCCCCACCCACCTCGGTTAAAGGTGTGAGGAGTTTCTTAGGTCATGCGGGATTTTATAGGCGCTTTATACAAGATTTTTCTAAGATAGCTAGACCGATGACTCACCTCTTGGAGAAAGAGGCTCCTTTCATTTTTAACCAAGATTGTTTGAACTCTTTTGAGACTCTTAAGGAGAAATTGACTAAGGCTCCCGTTTTGGTTTCTCCAAATTGGGAATTACCTTTTGAGCTTATGTGTGACGCTAGTGATTATGCGATGGGAGCCGTATTAGGACAAAGAGTTAATAAGCATTTTCAACCTATACACTATGCGAGTAAAACCATGACCGGTGCACAACTTCATTACACTACCACGGAAAAAGAGTTGCTTGCTATAGTATATGCTTTTGAGAAGTTTAGACCATATCTTGTGCTTTCCAAAACCATAGTGTATACGGATCATTCCGCTCTCAAGTATCTTATGACAAAACAAGATGCTAAGCCTAGGCTTTTGAGATGGGTTTTGTTGCTTCAAGAGTTTAAGATAGAAATTCGTGATAAGAAAGGGGCCGAGAATTTAGCGGCGGATCACTTGAGTAGACTTGAGCATCCTTTTCAAGGAGATTTGCCACATCAAGAAATCAATGAATCCTTTCCATTAGAGGAGCTCATGTCTATCTCTTCCCAAGAGGATGCCACTCCTTGGTTTACGGATATAACAAACTATCTTGTGGGCAATGTGCTTATTGAGGGTCTTACTTATCAACAAAAGAAGAAGTTTCTTAAGGAAGTTAAGTACTACTTTTGGGATGATCCTTATCTTTTTAGGGAATGTGCGGACCAAATCATTAGACGGTGTGTAGATGGGCCCGAGGCATTTAAGATCTTAGAAGCGTATCATAAAGGACCTACGGGTGGACATTTTGCGCCCAACTATACTGCCAAGAAAGTCTTTGATTCGGGTTACTATTGGCCTTCCATTTACAAAGATGCCCATGAAATGGTGAAATTTTGTGATGTGTGTCAAAGACAAGGAAAAATTACGCAACGTGATGAGATGCCACCAAATTTTATTCAAGAGTGTGAGATATTTGATGTGTGGGGCATTGATTTCATGGGACCTTTTCCATCCTCTAAGGGAAACAAGTATATACTTGTGGCGGTGGATTATGTGTCAAAATGGGTGGAGACTAAAGCCTTACCTACCAATGATGCTAGAGTTGTTGTGAAGTTTTTGAAACAATTGTTTGCTAGATTTGGTGTACCTCGGGCCATCATAAGTGATCGTGGTACGCATTTTTGTAATGATCAATTCACGAGAGTTATGAAGAAATATGGAGTTAATCATAGACTTTCTACCGCGTATCACCCTCAAACAAATGGTTAAACCGAGGTCACAAATCGTGGTTTAAAGAGAATTTTAGAGAGAACGGTGGGAGAGCATCGAGCTTCTTGGTCGGATAAGCTTGATGATGCTTTGTGGGCGTTTAGGACAGCTTTTAAAACACCAATTGGTTGTACTCCTTATAGGCTTGTCTATGGAAAAGCGTGCCACCTCCCATTTGAGTTAGAACACAAGGCATCTTGGGCTCTCAAGTGGGCTAGCTTTGATTTAAACCAAGCCGGTTCCCATAGGAAAGATTAACTCAATGAGATGGATGAATTGAGAGGCAATGCCTATGAAAATTCTTTGCTTTACAAGGAAAAGACTAAGAAATTGCATGATGCTAAGATCAAGAATCGTGAGTTCAAAGTTGGAGAGCCGGTTCTCCTCTTTAACTCAAGGTTGAAACTTTTTGCGGGCAAGCTTAAGTCGAGATGGTCCGGTCCATTCACTATTGCTCAAGTGTTTCCATATGGAACTATTGAGTTGTCGCAACCCGATGGTCCAAATTTTAAAGTGAATGGTCACCGTGTTAAGCATTACTTTGGGGAGGACATTTCCGTTGAAATGGTCCAAGAGATCCCCATTTTCCCCATGAATTGATTCATTGAGGGACGAGTCGAGCTAGAGACTCATTAACTCAAGCGTCGTATAACTAGGTTTAGAGTGTTGTAGGTTAGAAATAAAGGTATAGACTTGGAGATAAGTGTAGGGGAGACCTTCTTTTGTCTTCATGATTGTTTGTAGGGTTGCTCACTCATTTCATGCTTTGGAGCTTATGGAGGAGGCCCTTGTATCCGGTTCACTTTGTTACTATCGTGATTTTTCATTGACACCTTGTGCATAAACATGATTTCACTAATAGTTGTCCTTTCCTTAACTTGGGTTAAGCAAAGTCTATTCATTGTCATAAGTGTAGGGGACGTTTTTATACTTCCATGCTCTTAAACATTGAGGACAATGTTTAGCTTAAGTGTAGGGGGGTCTTCTATCGAAGTGACTTTACCTAGAACTTGTCATTGTCTTTCACGATAACTTGGAAAATTGGATTTTCAAACATTTTTCAAATTTTTGATCTAGTTTGGCCACCAAAAATATGCATTCATAATTTTTGCATTAATCATTTTTCATTTGCATATCACATTTGCATTGTATATATTTCTTCTTTTATTTTCCATCAAAAATATATAAAAAGGAAAAAATAAAAATAAAATAAAAACATGGTTTAACAAGTTTAGATTTCTATGACATATTAGGCCCGCCATGGATATTTTGACTCAACCCGAGTTTGATTATCTTAAGCATTCTCTAGCTAGTATCCTTAACCATGTAGTCCTTCATTGGTCTATTAGGATAAGCATCCACCAATCTCATTATTTGAGATTTTAAATTTGTGGAGAATGGGAAATGATAGAGTTGAAGCAAGTATAAAAGGGCTAGATAAACTTCATGATAATTACTTGTGGCTAAACCTTTCTCTTCTTTACCTCTATTTTCTTCGCATGTATATAACTGTTAATAAATAATCAAGAACGGTTTTAATCGGTTTGTAATCTCTTATGCATTTTTGTCTAATCATTCATGGTTGATATAAGTACGTCTTAAGGTTCTAAGTTAGAACGTTTTATGTGTACTAGACTTATGTCATGCTCAATATTTAGCGGGTGTTTTTCCTTTTATTCTTTTCTACTTTCTTTGTGAGGAATAAAGAAAAATAAGAGCGGCTTACAAAAAAAATGAGTGGCTAGAAAAAAGAAAAAAAAAAGAGAAAAAAAAATAATACAAGACTCCTAAGAGGGGCAGTGTGGTGTTAATTATAGTGACTATTGAGTTCCAATATTACCTTGACGGGTTGCGGGGATTCAATAGATTGCTCCAATCCAATATTACCTTGACGGGTTGCGGGGTTGAAGATCCAAAGTCTCAAAAAGATGGCGGATGTAAATTATTGCGTGAGTTTTATTTTTCTTTCCTTAGCGAGTGTGTAGCTACTTATGAAAGCATGACATGAGGATTTTACACATAAGGCGAATGACTTATTACTCTTGAAACGGACTTGTATTAATTGTGAGCAGTTTTTCAAGAAATGGATGAGAGGATTACTTAGGATTAAAACCGTGCTTCCTTATTTTTGGATTTTGCACTTCTTATACTTCACACTTGAATAAATGACAAATTTGCCCAGAAGCAATTTGCTCAAATAATAACCGGTTCCACATTTAATTGTCATGAATAAGTTGATGCACTTTTTACTTGTGAATGCAATGATCCCATTTTTAAGCTTGGTATGGGGAAAGTGAAACTTGAGGGTGATAAATGTTCATGGTACCCAAGCCCTAATCAAAGTCATTGAATTCTTTATGAGTTATTTCCATCAAAACCATTTCAAGAAAAACCAAAAAGATATAGATTGAATTGTATTTTGTTCATTTCATTGTTAAAAGTCAAAATCATGCATCATGTAGTTTAGAGTAGTGTAGATGCATTCCATATGGCCAAAGAGGATTAATCATGAGGAGAATGTAAATTTGTGCTTTAAAATTTATAGAATTGCATGAGGACATGACAATGTTCAAGTGTAGGGGATCTAATATGAGCTAAAACTCATATCAATTTATCAACAAATAACCCTAAAACATGAAGCAAAATACCAATTTATCTTGTAAAAACAGTATTATGTGGTATGTTTGTGTTTGTGTACACTTGTGTAGGTAAAAGGATGCATTTTCAAGCAAACAAGGAATAATCAAGCTTAATTTGATGAAAAAGACAAAGAAGGATCAAAAGTGACAAGACTTTGAAAGTGCAAGGACCTATCTTGACAATCTGCCAAAGATGAAGGACCAAAGTGTAAATATGTAAAAGTCAAGATCATAGTCAAATTTGGTCAACTCTCAAGTCAACTCAGTCAAAGGACCAATTTTGTTCAAGAATGAAGTTTGAAGGACCAAATATGCCAAAGAAATGAAGTTACAAGCTCAAAAATACAATCTACCAAAGTTCAAGGGTCAATTCTGCCATTTTTGGAAAGTTAATACAAGTGTGATCCGTGTTTATAACTTTGGACCAATGAGAAGCTAGGAAAAGGAAACACTGGATTGCCACATCATGGCATTTATTACCCATTATCGCCGCAATTCATAAATAAACAAATCACAACAGTGCAATCCGTGTGCACCCATTTCAACCAATGAAGGCTTGACACGTGGCATCTTCAAACTAACAAAATTTCCAAGATCGGGTTAGAGCTAGAGTGGATTTCAAGGGAAGTGCTTAACATGAAACTTGCTCAAAATCACAAGACGAATCCATTGGTCATAACTAATCAACCTGAAATCAACTCTACAAAGAACCCCCAATTTGAGTTCATACCTGCAAAATCAATTAAGCACAATTAGACACGTGGAGACCTGGGATTGGTTCCAACACGTCACCAACTGCTTTTCTTTCCAAGTCTATAAATAGCATGCTTAGGCTTCATTTCTTGTTGTAGTTGTAAAGTGTGAAAACACACACACTTACTTTTCCTTTCACCATTTCTAGTTTTTAGCTAAACTACTCAAGAGTTTGACACACTCTTGAGTTAGTTAGTTAGTTTGTAACAACTTAACAGCCTTGTAACCAATTCTCCATTAATAAAATTCAAATTCTTACTTTCCCGCCAAATCTCCTTACCTTCTTTACTGTTCATCTCTTACTACCATTGTTACTCTTGTTGCTGATTTGAGTTTGTTATGATCATACCTTGATCATAACTGACTTTGAGTGAAGATTCTAGCTGTTTGATTGATTTCAGTCCAAGTTCATAGCATATTTGATGATTTCAAGCCATAATGATGATTCCTGTTGATTTGTAGCTGTTGATTGATTGTAGATAGTTGAATCTAGTGCTAAGGTGGTGGTTAGCACTAGACTAGAGAGTTCAGCACTCCTCTACTGCTCAAAGGTTACTACAATAGGTGCAAACGCTTCTTGTTTTGGTTCCAATTAATTGTCAAAATGCATGCTTCATTCCTAGCTTATATCTTTGTTGATTGTATGATAAAACTTGTTTAGCCTGATTTCGATTTGATTCTAGACTTGTTTTAGCTTAAGTGTAGCCTTATCTGCTTATTGATTTGATTTTTGTCCTAGTTGTTAGCTTTATTCAGTCATTTTAGCCTTGCTTCCTAATTTGAGTTCTAGTAGCTTTTAGTACTTGCAATTAGCTTTCATTCAAATCATTTTGGTCACTGAACTTAGTTTGATAAAGCTTTTCATTCAGTTAAAACTTGTACTCAAAAAGTCTTCATAAAATTCCAAAAAAAAATCAGTAATAGAGTGTTTGGCATTAGCTTGTGTAGTATTTTCAAGTGTTGATTTTTGGCAAATTAGTATTCATTTTCAGTAAATAAGTGATAACTAGTAGAATTGAGTCATTTTCTAGTCAAGATTAAGGTCAAAGAGGCAAATGGCATTGTAAAAGTTTGGGTCATTTTTCAGTCAGATTTATTCAGAAAAGTGGTGATTTTCATTTACTTAGCATTTGCTTGTTTCTTGATGAAATTCTACCAAACCAGTTCTCATTTTTAGGTCATAACATGAAGTTTAAGATTCCATAAGCATTTTGTACAGTTTTCAGTAAGCAAGTGGGAATAAGCAAAAATTCAAACTGATTAGCAAATGAAAGTTTCTGTAAATTGAATTCTGCTTTTTCATATCTCTTAATCCTATTCATAAACTAGTCAATTTTCTTTTACAAAATCACTTAGGAAGTGCTTGTGGTTGATTTTTGAGATTTTGAGCTTTTTGAAAAAAAACTTGGTCAACGCTGGTCAACATAAGCCAAATTTCAGCTTATTTCAGATTCCAAGCTTATTACTGGATGATTTTTAACAAGACTTGATTTTCCGTTCATGTTTTGAGTTCATTAATCAGTTTCATTACAAAAATCCAGTTGTGCATGTCTAGATTCTTGTAGAGCTTATTTTGTGCTTATTGGAAAGTGCTTATCAGCTTATTAGCCATTTTCATCAAATTTCCTCTTACAGGTCTAGTTTATTTTTGATTTTAAGCATTTTGCAAGTGGTTTGAACAATTTTGGTTGAGAAATAAGCTCAAACGAGCTTATTTGTTTTTGAAACCCGTTTTTGCTTAATATTTTCCAAAAATTGCACTTTAGTCCTTCTTGTATTAGATTACTTTTAAACTTGGCTAAACTTACTAGTTTTTAGGGTTTTCAATAATCAGGTCCTTAAACTTTCATATTTTGTTAAAATTCAGTTAAGTAGTTTGGAAATTGTTAAGAATTGGTTAGTTTGTTGCATAGTTTACATTTTTGATCCTCTTAGTTGACTGTTTTTACATTTTCAGTCCTTGTACTTGTTAGTTTTACAATTTGAGCATTTATTTTCATTGAATTTACAATTTCAGTCCTTATAGTTGTAAAATTTACATTTTGAATTTTACTTGAATAAATACTTGGTAATTGCATGATGTTTTACATATAAGTAGACAATATTTTTCAGTTTTGCTAGGCATTGTTTGAATTAGCAAATAGAATATCCAAAAAAATATTAACAACCAAAAACAGTTAAAAACCCGATATTGTTAGGACTTTCAATTAGCAAGAACTGAGAAAAACGAACTGCATTATACACAATTTCAATAATCTTGCTTAATTACCTGAGAAAAACATGCTTAAAACAGTCAACATAAAGTTGGTGAATTCATAGAGTTTTGGGTAAAAATATAGTTTAGAACTTTAAATGTCCTACTTAGTGGTGTTCAATATTTGATATAAAAATCAAGTTCAGAGTGTCCAGTTATTCTATTCATTAATGTGCTAAACAATATAAAATTAAGTTTAGGAACGCAAATCTTACAAATAGTATCATTTCACAAAGCTATATACTACAAAGTAATTACATTTCTTCCTATTTCAAAAACTAAAGCTTAACCTTCCATAGTCCTTAACAGATGAGAACGTAGTGTCCTACAAAAAGACACCCAAACCCAGTTCCAACATGGTATACATCTGTTGTCCCGGCCAAGGTACAGTGAGCATGACTCACCCAGATGGGGATGGTCAATCCCAAATAGATCTATTTATAACATTCGGGTAATTTCCTATAATTTAACAGTTTCTACAATAGGCCGATGTAATTAAAGATAACAGTTCAATTTGCGTTCTATAAAATAATTATCAATCACATTGTCAAAACAGGTTACAGTTCAATTTACGTTCTATAAAATAAATTATAGTTATATTGTCAAACAAGTTACAGTTATTTAATAGCATGTCTCCCCCTCGTGGGTTAGTAAAATCATAAAAGGATTTAGAATGCGAGGCTATGAACTCACCTGTATAATACAGCTCGAGGATGATCAAGTATACAAATCACAAAGCACATAGTACATCGAATACCTAAGTAATTAAGTAGGTCTCAGTATATGCATAAATAATAAATGCATGCAGTTTAATTGGTTGTACGTTTATTCTTGTTATCACAATATATTTAATTAATATATAAATATACTGTTATGATGATGGTTAAGTGTGCATGTTGTCCATTCACTGTTTCTACGTACCCCCGATGATTATAAAACATGTATTACATTGTAGTCTTTGAAAATAAATTATTAAATTTATTTAATAGTTTATAGTGTTCCAAAAATAATTAATAAATTATTATTAATTAATCTTGATTTAAAACATGTCTCTCGTTGATAAAAATATAATATTTTTATTCTAAAACTATTAAAATAGATATTGTGTACCAATAGTGGCTAATAAAAGTTAACAGTGGGTACTTTATTAAAAACAGTGGCTACCTTATAAAAACAGTAGGAACAACATGAAATCAGTTGCTAGGTTTAGGCTACCAGTGGTAACCTTAAAGCTAACAGTGGGAACTTTAAAGTTAACAGTGGTAAGTCTTTGTAATGTATAACTAACGGTGGCTAAATTAAGAAGCCAGTAGGTAATACATAACTAATTGTGGTAATATTACAACTAACGGTGGGAAATACTACATGCAAGTTTACATTACAACATAGGCATACCCCTATCGTTACAAGCTTGTAATCTATCATGCGCTAGTCGTTATCAGCAGTCCCAAACGCCCTCTAAAACCTACTATTAATCCCAAACAGCCCCTAAGCTTTCTGCAGTCCCAAACACCCCCTTATCAGCAGATCCAAACACCCCGAAGCTATTTGCTGCAGATCTTGAACCCAAACGCCATGCATGTCGCTCCCATTAGCAGATCCAAACATATCCATATGGATCTATGCTAATCCAACGCACCCTTATTCGTTTTCTGCCGGAAACCAAACGCCCCCTTATGCTGTCGTAAACAACATATCCAAACATCACTTTAGGGCTGGTAAACCAGCAGATCTAAACACCCTCGGGGATGAGGTAACCTGAACCCAACAAGCACCCTTCGTTGGTTGTTTCGGTGGTCACAACAACAAACACCCTCTGTGGCTGCTAGATGCAGGTGCATCTATGGTTGTAGACGACCATGGTGGTCACGGCTGTTGATGGATTTGCCAAGACAAGAGGCGATGGAGTAATAAGGTGGAGGGGGTGGTCACGTGGGATGATCACAGTGGTGGTGCAGTGGGTATGGTGGTTGTGACGGTGGCGGAAGTAGGGTGATGATGGTTTATGTGACGGTTGGTGGTAGATGGCCACACAAAGGGGTGGCTGCGTGGTGGATGGCTGCTGGTGGTGATAGCAGCAAACATGGTGGCGGATGCGTGGCTAGAAGCCACGAAATGGTAAGCAGTGGCGACGGCTAGAGATATAGATGGTCAGTGGGGGTGATGTAGGGTGGCGGCAGAATATTATGGTGGCCGAAATTACTCGCCGGAAAAGTAGCGGCTGCCACTTTAAGATGTGTGTGTAAGTGGAGGCTAGGGTTAGGGTTAGAATGAAGATGAAACCTTAGTTCTCCTTTTTATATGCATTAGTTAATTACAAAGTGGAAGGTTTCCCATACTATAGGGACTAAAACGTAAGTTTTATTGTTACCTTTGTTAATACACGGTTCGGGATTGGCTCGTGATTTATAAAAGTAGATTCGTCTTACAATAATTGCGCCATTGATCTTAAAATCATTTTTCCTATAAAATGAAGTATTTATATGACTTATAAATATGAAAAATGTGTTCGTTTATTTAAATGACAATTATTTATCATTTATCGTTTTAATAAAGTAAGTATCATTTTAATAAAGATATTTCTCATTTAATCTCTCCGTACATCATTAAAACGAAATATTAAACAATTTAACCAAATCGTTTATCAAGTATCACTCGACAGTAATTTATGTAATTAAATTATTAAACTGTCGGTACGCAGGTTGTACGACCTTTGTCTTGTTTTCAATTCCAATAACTTTTGTATTGCTCAAAATAGATTTTTGAACTATACTTTATTATTATTTAATGTATAACAAAAATCTCAGGTTTTACACCATCCACATGCCACCTTGAGTTTCGTCCTCGAAACTCGATTACTATTACTAGGTTGAGGAATGTTATGGTATCATTGGGTAGACTTTTATTACATTTTTCTCATGGTAAAATCAAGGATTTTACAGTACCACCCCGTTATTTTAGCTTCGTCCTCGAAGCTATTAAAAACTTCGTCATCTGTTAGGGTATAGATGTCATAGGTTTAAAGGTCCGTTTTAGACATGCTCGACAACAAATGGTGCCAACAATGTAAAGAGATAGTTATCTGGATTGCTCTATACGCCCAATTGAGCAGTATTTGGGTGCTTCTACCGTTACGGATGAACAGAAAACAATGCAACAAGATCTTTATCCGGGTCGCTCTATACATCCGATTGAGCAGTATTTGGATGCTGCTATCAATTACGGATGAATAGAAAACAATGCAAAGAGATCTTTATCCGGGTTGTTCTATACATCGAATTGAGAAGTATTTGGATGCTGCTATCAATTACGGATGGACAGAATTATCCGAAGTTTGGTCGTCAATCTGACAAAGCAGTAGAAGTTTGCGGAACAATTAATGACAATTAAGAGAGGACAATTTAGGAAGTTGTCAACTAGGAAAAGTCGATGTACGGTTAACTACACTTAGTTGGTTAGGCCCACGACGATTGATGTTCATTTAGAAACCTACAAGCCAAGATTTTGAGGTCGGAGAGGGTTCCGGAACTAGACATGCTTATCCTGTTCAAGTTCGGATTGCTGCTCTGGCCGTGAGCCAGGAGCAGGACATGACGGATGATGTGTCGAGGAAACGTCGATGTATTTTAATTAGATACGGTATAGGACAAATTTAGGAAATTACCCTTAGGAAAAGGTAATAATCCATAAATAAGTCGAAGGCGGATTTAATTAAACACGTTGATGATCCAAGTTCTTTGTACACGAAGATCAAGTGAATTTGAGATGTATTGTTTCAATTTGGACAATCAATTTGAATGGGTTTTCGGTTTTTAAACTAAAATTAATCCTACAATTTAAAATCCTAAAGTGCATGAATCATTCCCCATTTTTTAATCTAAAAACAATTATTTAAAATTAAAACTAAATTAAATTTAAACTATTTTAAAATCTATTACTAATTTAATTTATTAAAAATTAACTTTTACTTTTAATTAGACAAAATCTATTTTAAAAACTAATTTACTTAAAACTAACTTAATTAAAATCTAATTATTTTAAAAACTAATTTTTATAACTAATTAAATTTCTAAAATTAATAAAACATTTTTTTTATTTTGTTTTATTTATTTATCTGTAAACTTTATAAAAGAAATTAAAAAGATTTAAATTTAAATAAAATTAAAACTATGTATTTAAGCTATATTAAATCTGACAGCCCACTATCAAACAGGCTATATTCAATAACAAACTTATAACAAAAGCAGTTAGCTAGGTGAGATGGTAAACGCGTTTGGTGCATATCCTTGAGGTCAAGGGTTCGAGTCCCTTGGTGGACATTTTTTTGTGATTATTATTTTTTGGACTGAAAATAGAAATCAAATTCACAGGAGTGACTATAGTTGTGATAATATGTTTTTGGACAATGAAAGTATCACAGATTAATATTCAGAGCCCAAACTAAGCGTTTGGTAAAATTGAAAAATATAGATCAGATACTACAACGTCTACAAATAACCATAATAATAGACAGAAATTCAGTATAAATCACAATTCATTAAGCAGTAGTAAATAACTCAAGAATAAAAACTTAGCAGGCATTCAACTTATATAAAAAAAAGTAAATAATTTTACTACTAAAATATCCCCCATTATATTTTCTTCAGTCAAAATGAATAGCAGTTTAAGACTTATATCAGATTCAAATAAACAAATGCAGACTTAACTAAATAGCTAAATCAGCAGGCCTCTAAGATCAAATAAAGACTCCTATAACATTTTATTCATGTAAGAATCTCACGATATCAGATTATTAGCTACTCAGATTAATGTCATAAAAATCAGCAGCTTCAAATAATAGTAAACATTCAGCAGACTTAAATCCTAATCAAATCTATGAAATCAAATATTATTTATTCCTTCAAAAACAGCTTTTCAAATACTAAAAACAAATCATTAATCATATATTAATCAGAAAGGAGATAAACAAATTTTATCAATCAAACTTCAATTAAACTAAATTAACCCTTAAAATTAACAGAAAAATAGAGATTACCTTTTTGAGAGTCCTTTGATGCAGAAGAAATGCGCTGAGCATTCTTAAACATTAATCGAAACTAAAACATCACCACCATCACCAAAATCATCTAATCGAACCACAAATATTACCCCTTTCGAACCAAAAATATCACTTTATTCGAACAATAACAGAGATCTCGAACCGCACAGCTTGTTAATTAAACTTTCCAGTAGGGAAAGTTTTTCCCCAATTTTCACTTGATCACTTAGAATAGCTTATTAATTAAGCTAATCCAAATAACTTTTAATTATAATGATTTAATCAGATTATTATGCAATAATAATAAAATTAAAATAAAACTTAAAAGAGAAACTTGAGATTGAAAACTGATCTTTCATTAATTCCAAATAAAATTACATTAATAAAAAGAAATTACATATCTAATCTAATTTTAACATTATAACACTAAGGAAAAAATGGGATGATAGATTACATCTTTTTTTTGCGGGGGGGGGGGGGGGGGGGGGTTTATAGGCAAACCCCATGCCTGCTGAGGAGAGTTTGTTGAAGAGCATCTTTAATCTAGACCTTCGATTCAGCATCTTCTCTTTCTTCTCTTTATCTTACGGTGGAAAATCTTCTTTCATCATACGAATCGCCAAGGTGGCAATCCATGTGTGCTTGTTGTGCTTCTTCAAGATGACGTGGCTTGATTTAATTGGTGGATTGGTGAGATATGAGGTGTCTCTACCAATCAGAGGTGAGAGAGGATGCCACGTTGCCTGATATGACCATCTTCTCCCTCCCGAAAAAATTGGGTATTAATTATGGCGCGTGAGGTGCACTTGCTTTTGATAAGGAAAGCCCCAATTTTGAGATTTAGGTCAAGAGTTTGGAATGGGTGGTGATTGGTTTTTATATCTCTGTGTTTTTCTTTTGGATGAAACGAAGAGGAAAGTGTAACATAGTTTGTAGAGTGAAGTTTGACCAAATAAGTCAAAAGTATAACTTTATAAATCTTTATTCACCGTCTAACACATATAACCCTAATGGGCTTGGTCCAGTATTATTTCTTCCCTCGTATAACAATTTTGACTTGGGCTTGGAAGATTATACTCCTTCGCGTTTTGTTGTTTATTGTTGTGATTTTGGGATTTTGGCCCAATACAATCCGTCCCATGTTTAAATTGTTGTGACAATGGGCCTTTAATGGCCTTTGTTCTCCAAAAGTGAATACATAAATCCACTATTGGGCTTTTGGGCCCAATAAGAAAATGTGGGGCCCACAAATTCCGTTTATCTTCATTAATTTAAAATCCACTAAAACGAACTTGATTTTGGCTTTGTTGATCTTTTCATCAAACTCGTGTTGATTATGCCGGTTTTTACGAACTTCGGTACCTACACACATTAAACAACAAAAACACATATACAAGGCAATATTCATACATTTATTCATTTATTGTTTGTTTATTGATATAATTGATATGAGTAAAATCACTCATATCAAACTCCCCCTTGCTAAGCAATTGCCGCGTCCTCGTGCAATGATGAAATAAAACTACTAACTACACTATTATTCAACTTTTTGGCACTTTATTTTGCAAAGACATAATGTAAAGCTTTCATTATTTGAAAATAACTTTTAGGATCATAAAAATCAAATAGATTTATCGTCCTCGACTTTTCACTTTTCCATGCCAAGTTTAAAAACAAGATCATTGTCAATTATAAGTCCCAAAGTTAAAACAACTTATACAAGTAATTTGTGTTAAACTCAGTCTCCTTTTATTCCTAATTGTATCTCTAGATTTTAAATGTCATTCACCCAAAGGCTCATTTGACTTATTTGATATTTATTAATCCAAAAATGAAGGCAAGAACGGTGTAAACTCAACACTCAAAACCTAACCTCGACTTCAAAAACCGTTGTCACTAAAGAAAGCCCACATCAAGGATAACTTAACACTATTTGAGGGATAAATCCCCGAATCCGAAATTTGGCTAATAGGACTACTTAAAAGCATCAATAAGTCCTCTAATGTTAGGCTTTTACCTAGTAAGAAAGTTCTTTGATGTGTGTCTAATCGAATTGATCTAGGTTCTCTATGTGACTCAGTCGTTCTTTGGTGAAACAAATCTTTTTGGTTGTTTTTAAATAAATGTGCAAAACTTTAAAGTAAAAGTGCTCTTAAAATAAATCTAAGTCTAATTAAAATAATGGTGCAAGTATTTAAAACGTGACTGAAATTAAAGGGCACTAAAGTAAATGACGCAAACTTAAATCTATCTAAGGCAAACTTAAAACGCAACTAAAACTTAAACTAAGGCAAGACTAAAATAAAGCTAAGGCAAATAAACTTAAAGTGCAATTAAAATAAAGGCAGGAAAAATAAAGCTTGAAAATAAAAGACTGAAATTTAAAAAGAAAGACTGAAGAAAAAAAAACTTACAGAACCCTTGATTCGGAAGTTCAAAACTTCCAAATGAACTGGCTTGACTCGGAACTTCCCAAACCCCAAAAGCCTTGATTCGGAACTTTTAAAGTTCCGAATGAAGCTACCTTGAGTCGGAAGTTTGGTGTTGATCCGGAAGTTCGTTCGGAAGTATTGATCCGGAACTTTTAAAGTTCCGAATGAATTGCTTGATCCGGAACTTTTTAAGTTCCGAATGAAGGTCTTGACTCGGAAGTTTTTGAGTTCCGAATAAACAATGCTTGACCCGGAACTTTTCCTTCGTCCGGAACTTTTGGTGTTGATCCGGAACTTCTAGACTTCCGGATGAAGCCCCTTGGTTCGGAACTTTGGAGTTCCGAATGAACAACTCTTGATCCGGAACTTTGAATGTTCCGGATGAAACCCCTTGGTTCGGAACTTTGGAGTTCCGAATGAACAGCCTTTCTCTTCTCTTGGTTCGGAAGTTTTCCTGGGAATACAGAAACACAAACAAACACTCCCGAAGAACAAGGATCACAGTAACAGCAGATCTAACACAATTTAATTAAAATCAAAACAACGATTAAGCTAAACTAATAATAGAACAACAGTTAAACATAAACAAACAATTTAGATCAACAAAACAAACAAATTTAACCATAATAATCAAAAACCCATTTGATCAAAATAAAGACATGAACATGAACACAAACATAAACATAAAAATCAAGAATTTAGAAAGGTAGATGAGAGATTAACAAGGTAAAGTAAAGATTGACAAGAATTAAATGGGAACTTACTTGAAATTAAATGAATTTAAGGTGCAAGACAAGTATTTAAATTGGACAAGAAATTAAATGACATGTATTTAAATGTGCAAGGTAATGAAAATGGAAGAACTAGTGTAACTCTAGCATACAAGAAAGAAAATTAACAACTAATGACTATTTATAGGGGAGGATTAAGGAAGCTTCCTCCCCTCCTTCATTTCTTCTTAATTGCGTCATTAGGTCCCTCCTTCTTTTAATCTTCATTAATTGCATCATTAGTCCTTCCTTCTTTTAATCTTCATTAAACTTGGACTTTAAGGACTTTTTGGCTTGGGATTTCTTTGAACTCGTCTTTAAATTCTTCAATGAAATAGACTTGAGTTCTTCGGCTTTTGATAAACTTCCGTCTTTTGACTTTTTCTTCGATAAATCTTCAGAATTGGTCTTGGACTTCCGTTATTTTTGCACTCTTGACTTCTCGACTTCGTCTTACATCTTTTTCTTCAATAAAAGTCCGTAAATGCCCGTGAATTCTCGTGTTTTCTCCACTTTTCACCTTTTCGTCCTAAATCACAACAAAAACACAAACCACGCATAATTCCGACATAAAAGACACAAAATACACGTTTTGGCTCGGTTATTATTGTAATTAAGTGGTAGAAAAGATGTGTGTTTTCACACATATCAAATCCCCTACACTTGACCATTGCAATGTCCTCATGCAATGCATTAGTTACAAAGCACGTTTACACTTTTCATCATAATTAATCCGCGTTGGCCTTTATTAAAGAAATAGAAAATTAAAAATATACAAAATAAAGAAATCAAAAGCATACCTCGGGTTTTTGGAAATGTCATGAACAATCATCATCCTCAAGTTTTCACTTTCTCCAAACCAAGCTTAAAAACGAGATCATTGTTATTATAAGTTCGCAAACTATCACGAACTCATGTGGGCCAATTATTCACTTAGACTCCCTTATTCCTAGGTGTATCTCTTATATTTTATTATTGTCTTGAATGATCACGAGGATGCATTTTTGACTTATTTCGATAGTTATTAAGTCTGAAAATAAAGTGAACGATTTAATCAATAGTTAGCTAAAGGACAAAATCTTTTAAAACTGCTTCTCGGGACCTCATAAAGTTCATATCTTGGCATAACTCGTTTCGCGATTTGAGACCTTTCTCGGACCGATATTTGGCAGCGACTTCATACTTCAAACCTTGAGAGACGTTCATGAAATTATGGTCTCTCTTCATAATGGAATTTCTTCACTTGAAGTTTTGAGAGATTCATACTTGGACCACGACTTCTTCATTTTTCTCCAATCTTTATTTTGGACTTTGATATACAACGATCCGCCTCCTTTTATGACTTGGATCTATTTATCCTCATACCTTGTTAGGGTCTTTTCGGATACACTTCTCCATGACTTTTTGGGAGTTTTGCTTTTCGTCGTGTGTCTCGATCCTTCATATTGATTTTTGATAAATGATTCTTCACATCACTTTGGATCTTTAGCAACAAAATATAGCCCTCATGCCTTGTTAGGGCCTTTTCGGACTCGCCAATCTTTGCATCCCGCTTCAATAAGTTATGCCTTGGCTATGAACTCTAATCCATATCGAGCAACTTTTAAACGATCTTGGGCTAGAAGCTAAGTAACTTTTCAAATCGTACAACCTTATTTATTAGCAGATAAATTTATTAGCAAGCGATGGGAGAATAGGCTCATAATTAACTCACAAAAATTCACGAAAGAATACCGAACTTATAATTGGCTCTATCATCTCTCGTTCTCCACAGTTTAAAATCTCAAGTAATGAGACTCGTGGATACTTAGCCTATTAAATCAAAGTTTTGGGTTTTCGAGTCGCCTATAGGATCTTGCAAATTCTTAGACTTTTTAAAGTTTAGAAATCGCATTTTAAAGTTCCCTTGATAAACGACTCTCTAGGATCAATTATAGGAACTTGCGAAAAGTTCTTGTTCTTAACCCGTGAGAGTTAAGACTTTCACGTTTTATAGCTCCCTATATAAAAGCCTAGCAAAACTCGACTTAAACATGTTAAGGATACTAGCTAGAGTAACTTAGATAAGTAAACTCGGGTTGAGTCAAAAGATTCACAACGTTTGAAAATTAAAACCACTTTATTAGCATTTATTCTAACAAAGAAAGAAAATAACTATACAAAGGGTAAAACTAATAGGCCAAAATAGATCAAAAATTTTGAAAAATGTCGAAAAATTGATTTTCTGGTTAAAATGAGGACAAATACAAGGAAAATACCACTTAACTTTGATAGAAGTCCCCCCTACACTTAAGATCAACATTGTCCTCAATGTTTAAGCATGTGGGAGTAAACTCCCCTACACTTAGGACATTGTGCACGTTGTTTAAATCTCGCTAAGGGAAAGACCACTAAAGAGATTCCTATTTTAATATTGAGAAAATATAAAATAGTGAATCGAAAAGAGTTTAGGATAGAACCGGGAAGAAGTGGAACATGGAATCACGGGTCGTCAAGAATCATCAAGAGTGGACCATTGAAGCTCGAATCCCTGATTAAGAAGTGAGGAGAGGAAATAGCAAACCAAAGGGTCTCCCCTACACTTATGATAAAGAAAGCGAAAAGATAGATGCATGGGTTGCCTCCCAAGAAGCGCTTGATTTTTGTTAACCGAGTCATTAGCCTGACTCGACCTTGATCATCAACGGAAGAAGCATGAAACATATCCACCAGGATCAAAGACATAGTTTTCGTCCATAAATAAGCACAAGCTTAAGGCGAACAAGGCAAGCCAAAGAAGAAGTGGCAAGGTTCCCTTAAGCAAAGATGGAGCACGGTGAAAACAAGAATGGTGAGGTGCAAGCATGTCTTCAAAATTTCCAAAGATTTTTCCTTTTATTTCATCAGGTGGATACTGAGATGGCTTAAAGACTTCAATACCGGGGTCGAACACCTTTTCCTTTAAGGGAAAATAGCACTCAGGCTCAGCCGAGTGTGAAGAAGATCCGCAAAGAAGCACAACCTCGTCCTCAGAAAGGGGACAAAGAGGTGTCAAATCATATGTGCAACGGATATTGGTGTCGACCGGTTTCTTCTCCTTAGAAAGAATATGCTTCAAATCCAAATTAGGATCAAGACGATAATCTTCAAAGTCATAAGGAGGAGCATCACTCTCATGAGGGAAGTAAGTGTTGAGAAATTCAGAGAAATCTTCCTCACATGAGTAATCGTCCAAAGTAGGATCGAGTGATGGCGGAGGATCTTCATCATGTGAAGAATCGCTCGAGAGAGTATCAGCCTCATCAAAATCATCGAAAGTGGGCAGCTCGGGATACTCAGAAGTACAATCAAAATCATCTGAATCTGAGCTAGAATCATCATCATAAGCATCAAAGACCGGTGGAGAATCATAAATGGGAGAAGGTTCCAAAGTGGACCGAGAATCATCCACATCATCGTCAAAGAGTGGATTATCGATGGAAGAATCGAATAGAGGATTGTCATAGACGGTAAAGTCTTCGAGCACATTAATCATATTCACTGATTCTCATCCATAGTATTTGCCTATAAGCTTCCCCATTTTGAAAATTTGTGAATCATTCCCGACTCTTAAGATTAACTCACCTTCGGCAACATCCACTAAAGCACGTCCGGATCTCAAGAATGGCCGACCAAGTATTAAAGGAATACGAGGGTCCATTTCATAATCAACTACGACAAAATCGACCGAGAAAGTAAATGCGCCAACTTTAATGAACACGTCTTCGGCTATACCAACAGGGTAAGCGAGCAAGTTCAAGAGTCATCTTTGTTGGAGTGAGATCGGGTAATGATAGTGTTTTCCAAACACTTAGTGGCATCAAATTAATACTAGCCCCGAGATCAGCAAGGGCAGTAAATTCTTCAGTTTTGTTGAACACGCAAGGCAACACAAAACGACCGGGATCTCCTAGATTTTCCGGAAGTTCTTTAAGAATAACTGCAGAGCAGTTTTCATTTAAGCGTGTGTTGGCGAGTTCAATCAGCTTCTCCTTCTTGTTAAGCAATTCCTTAAATGCTTTAACAAATTTGGGCATGTGGACAAGTGCTTCAAGAAAACTAATGCTGAAGCCCATTTGAGAAATCATATTGATATATTTTGTCACTTGAGAGTCCTCCTTTGTTAGCTCGTTGGTCTTGCCTAAGCGAGAAGGGTATGGGATTCTGGGTTTATAGGTGGAAGGTGAAGGTGTAGTCGGTAAAGGTTGAGATGTTGAAGGGTCCTTCCGAGAGACATCGTCATTACGAGGCGGAGACGGTAATGGTGCACTGATACTAGGTGTAGGAGGAGTAGGGATACATGGTGGTGGAGGAGGTGTAGATGATGGGGGTGGGATTGGTGGTCCTACGATGGTGACTCCACTACGAGTAGTAATAGCACTCACATTAACTCGCGGATTAGTGACGGTGTTTGAAGGTAGAGAACTCGAAGTAGAAGGTTGAGCGACGGGCAAGAAACTAGCCAACAGATTCTTTAATTCAGTCGTTTGAGTGCTGAAGGAGGATTGCATATTATCACGAACCTCGGTTCTAATCTCATTTCCTTGCTTCGTGATATCTCCTCTAAGATTGATAATTTGGCTTTGTAGATTCTTGATTTGCTCACCTTGGGTTCTCATTGTGGCTTCAACATCGGGATTAATGGGTGGGGTTTGTTGGGCGGGTGGGTGATAAGGATTAGAAGCTCTTGGTGGGATTTGGTTGCTTCTATTATAGTTGCTGGCGGGGTTTTGGTTTTGAGGAGAAAAACCGGGTGAAAGGTAATTGTTGGATCGGTAACTCAGCAGATTTCTATCCCCTTGTTGTCTAGCTTGGTAATTTTCCGGTGAATAATTACCATAAGCTGCATACACATTTTCCGGATTTCCTTGTGTAGAAGGACAATCGGTGTATGAGTGAGGACCGCCACATGTTTCACAAGGATTAGAAACCGCTTTAACTTGTTGTTGTTGTTGGTTTGAAGCGAGAAGCGTAATACTTTTGCTCATTTCGGTCATCATGCGGGTGAGTTTGGTCATATTAGGGTTTGCTGAGGTGGAAGAAACATTGACTCTCGGGTTGTTCCTAGAAGAAGCAAAGGAATCCCAGTTTTTGTGGTGAGTAGTCATGTTCTCAATTAACTCTCTACACTCCTCGGGTCTCCTTTTCATGAATGTGCCACCGTCGGCTGCATTTATCGTATCACGATCTCGAAAAGTCAAACCGTTGTAAAAAGTATCAATTAAGGTCACAGGGAGCATGTTGTGGTTTGGACATCTATCGATCAAGACATTATATCTCTCCCAAGCATCAAAAAGTGATTCATCAGGGTCTTGCATGAAACCGCTGATCTGATTGCGAAGGCTTGTGACCATGGATGGTGGAAAGTAGCGCGACAAAAAAGCGTTGAGTCATGTCATCCCAAGTGTGAATTGAATTCTTCGGGAGACGATCAAACCATTTCTCGGCATGATGTAATAAAGTGTGTTGAAAGAGTTGTAGGCGAAGTTCATCCATTGTGGCACCGGCCAACTTCATGCTTTGGGTGATTGTAATGAACTTGTCGAGGTGTTTGTTGGCATCATCATCAGGCAATCCACGGAATGGGTTTGTTTGTACTTGCTGAATCATGTGGTGCTTCAACGAAAACTCAGGAGCGTTGATTTGCATCAGCGCAATCGGTCCTCCTCGTCCAAACATTGTTGGTTGACAAAGCTCCTCCATGGTCCGAAGATCGGGCTGTGGAACAACATTGTTGTTATTATTGTTGAGGTGCGGTGGAATATTATTGTTGTTAACACCTAATCTTCTCGAGGCTCGGGCTCTTGATAATTAGAAGATCTAGTACGCATGCACCTACAAAGAAAAAAGAAAAAGAAACCAAACACAAAAACAATATATATACACAAGAAAGATAAAATCTTTTTGGATTTTTGAAATTTTTAATTTTTATGTATTTTTATCAATTTTTCAATTTTTATGATTTTTTTGAATTTTTTATGCAAGAAAAGTAACGCTCACAAGTGAACGGATCCCAAAAAGCAACGCGTCTCTCACAGAAAACCGTTAATCTTTACGAAAAGAGCCGGCAGCGGCGCCATTTTAATGTTAGGCTTTTACCTAGTAAGAAAGTTCTTTGATGTGTGTCTAATCGAATTGATCTAGGTTCTCTATGTGACTCAGTCGTTCTTTGGTGAAACAAATCTTTTTGGTTGTTTTTAATTAAATGTGCAAAACTTTAAAGTAAAAGTGCTCTTAAAATAAATCTAAGTCTAATTAAAATAATGGTGCAAGTATTTAAAACGTGACTGAAATTAAAGGGCACTAAAGTAAATGACACAAACTTAAATCTATCTAAGGCAAACTTAAAACGCAACTAAAACTTAAACTAAGGCAAGACCAAAATAAAGCTAAGGCAAATAAACTTAAAGTGCAATTAAAATAAAGGCAGGAAAAATAAAGCTTGAAAATAAAAGACTGAAATTTAAAAAGAAAGACTGAAGAAAAAAAAACTTACAGAACCCTTGATTCGGAAGTTCAAAACTTCCGAATGAACTGGCTTGACTCGGAACTTCCCAAACCCCAAAAGCCTTGATTCGGAACTTTTAAAGTTCCGAATGAAGCTACCTTGAGTCGGAAGTTTGGTGTTGATCCGGAAGTTCGTTCGGAAGTATTGATCCGGAACTTTTAAAGTTCCGAATGAATTGCTTGATCCGGAACTTTTTAAGTTCCGAATGAAGGTCTTGACTCGGAAGTTTTTGAGTTCCGAATAAACAATGCTTGACCCGGAACTTTTCCTTCGTCCGGAACTTTTGGTGTTGATCCGGAACTTCTAGACTTCCGGATGAAGCCCCTTGGTTTGGAACTTTGGAGTTCCGAATGAACAACTCTTGATCCGGAACTTTGAATGTTCCGGATGAAACCCCTTGGTTCGGAACTTTGGAGTTCCGAATGAACAGCCTTTCTCTTCTCTTGGTTCGGAAGTTTTCCTGGGAATACAGAAACACAAACAAACACTTCCGAAGAACAAGGATCACAGTAACAGCAGATCTAACACAATTTAATTAAAATCAAAACAACGATTAAGCTAAACTAATAATAGAACAACAGTTAAACATAAACAAACAATTTAGATCAACAAAACAAACAAATTTAACCACAATAATCAAAAACCCATTTGATCAAAATAAAGACATGAACATGAACACAAACATAAACATAAAAATCAAGAATTTAGAAAGGTATATGAGAGATTAACAAGGTAAAGTAAAGATTGACAAGAATTAAATGGGAACTTACTTGAAATTAAATGAATTTAAGGTGCAAGACAAGTATTTAAATTGGACAAGAAATTAAATGACATGTATTTAAATGTGCAAGGTAATGAAAATGGAAGAACTAGTGTCACTCTAGCCAACAAGAAATAAAATTAACAACTAATGACTATTTATAGGGGAGGATTAAGGAAGCTTCCTCCCCTCCTTCATTTCTTCTTAATTGTGTCATTAGGTCCCTCCTTCTTTTAATCTTCATTAATTGCATCATTAGTCCTTCCTTCTTTTAATCTTCATTAAACTTGGACTTTAAGGACTTTTTGGCTTGGGATTTCTTTGAACTCGTCTTTAAATTCTTCAATGAAATAGACTTGAGTTCTTCGGCTTTTGATAAACTTCCGTCTTTTGACTTTTTCTTCGATAAATCTTCAGAATTGGTCTTGGACTTCCGTTATTTTTGCACTCTTGACTTCTCGACTTCGTCTTTCATCTTTTTCTTCAATAAAAGTCCGTAAATGCCCGTGAATTCCCGTGTTTTCTCCACTTTTCACCTTTTCATCCTAAATCACAACAAAAACACAAACCACGCATAATTCCGACATAAAAGACATAAAATACACGTTTTGGCTCGGTTTATTGTAATTAAGTGGTAGAAAAGATGTGTGTTTTCACACATGATATCCTCCAAAGTCAATTATGACTTTATTAAATGGAGTTAGCAACAATTACATCATAACACCTTGTGGCTCTTTAAGATGTAAATTGTGCTTCTTATTTATAATCCACACCCGAAGGCTCCTTGGACACAAATAAGGGAATTGACATTCACCATCCCACCTTATGGCTCATGATGATGAAGCAACTTTTATTAAACACGTCCCTATGCCATACATCCTAAGGCTCAAATGACTTGGTTACTGCTACATGACTCCCACCCGAAGGCTCATAGAGAGCATGTTTTTTTATTTATTCTTCTTATTATTATGATATTTATAGTAAGCCTAATTTCAACAATCCCATGATCAAAAGTCCATGACGCTGACACCCTTAATGTGTTCTCACTTTAATTACAAGGGAAGAAAAAGAAGGAGTTACGAGTTAAGATATTAAGCCTAAACCGCTAAAAACTTCATTTATTAAACAATTATTATTCAAGCGTGAAAAATAAATACGAGGAGATTAAATCAAACACAAAAATACTTATACAAGGAAGAATTAACTTTAAAAATTTATGATTAAACTATATCATCTCTTGTTCTCCATATTGTAAAATTTCAAAAATTGTGAAATTAATGGATACTTAGCCTATTAAATCAAATTTTGGGTTTTCAAGTCATCTATAGGATCTTGCATCTTCTTATACTTTTTCAAGTTTTAGAATTTGCGTTTTAAAGTTCCCTTGATAAACGACTTTCTAGGATCAATTATAGGAACTTGCGAAAAGTTCTCGTTCTTAAACCCGTATGAGTTAAGACTTTCGTGTTTTAAAGTTCCCTATATAAAAGCCTAGCAAAACTTGATTCAAACATGTTAAGTAAAAAGATAAGGTAAAAACCGAGTCGAGTCAAAAACTATTTTTATTTTCACCAACGGAAAGCCTACATTTGTGACAATAGCACTTATTTTCTTTATTAAAACTTAAAATAACACTAAAAATTTTAAATTTTTTATGAAAAACGAGAAAAACGATTACGTTTGGACACGACAAAAGCAATTGCAAGCGATTATATCGATTGACTCCCCCATGCTAAAACCAAACATTGTCCTCAATGTTGCTTAGCTCAAGAGTAACACCCCTTGCTAAAACACGAAGAGTCTAATGCAAATTCCTAACATGGAAAGAGCACGCAAATCTATAAGCCGTTTATTAATTATGCCTCAAGATAAAACGCTAGTCGATAAAAATCAAAGGATAGAGAGTGTGCCCCTTTTTTGCAATCAAAGTATAGAAGATCAAGTAGACCGGCAAAAACGAAACACGAGAGTCTTTAATGATTTGGCTCATACCTAAGATTCACAACACAACAAAACACGAGCACGATCTTGAAAGATCAAGCCTTATTAGTGTTAGAAAAAGAAAGAAGATAAAATGTATGGGACTCCCCCACAAGGCACCTCGTTTTTGTTAACCGAGTCACGAGCTCGACTCGATCCCGCATTCATTGGTCCTTAGGGAAAATGGTGAAAACTGACATATTGGAATAAATTCCATAATAAAGCACGATGCCGGGGTCAAAGATTACATCCTCGTTGTCGGATGACAAACGAAAGGATAAAACTCCAACACAAATCTCCAAAAAGAGATGGTGGTCACAAATCATGATATGGATAAAGCATGCTCCCGAGATAAACTCGCACCTAGATGATCGAAAAGTCTTTCAATTATTGCATCGGTGAAAGGCCGAGATCTCCCTAAATCAACGATACCGGGGTCGAATACCTCGTCCTCGGTAGAGAAAGGAATAGACAACACGGTGTCTTCCCCCATGCTAATCCAAGATCATATAAAGCACATGGTAATGGTGTGGTAAAAGTTTCATCCATAGTGGAATCAACATTCTTAGCTTCAACGACCATTTCACCCTTAGAAATGTGATCAATCGGGTCATGGTACTCAATATGAGACACATGAAAACCCCGCACATTAAGGTCAAGTGGGTGGGAGGAGGACATGGGATGAAATCATTATCAAGTAAATTCTCTAAAAGGAGAGCGCCTCCCTCCGGGTCAATTTCATCAACACCCGGTGGTATCGAATCATTAGAAGCAAGAAAAGTGTCATTTTCTTCCATAAGCGGATCACTATCCTCAACGGGAATAGGAGATGGAGAGAAAGACTTCCTAATAGGCTTAGAATTCGATCTTAGAATTGAGAAGATAGACATTTGATAACTTTTCACGAAGAGTCACATCTTCCACATCTAAATGAGTAAGTTCATCGGAGAACTTCTCAAGGATCGAAATATTCAAATCAACCTCATTTCCCGGTGGAAATGGGTCTAAAGGAGCAAGTTCAAAAGTGAACCTCTTAAAAATCGGATCACTATCATCCTCATTTCCCGATGGAAATCGGTGAAGAAAAGTAGGTTCATCGGTAAACCCCTCAAAATCCGTGTCGTGAATATCATCTTTATAAGAAAGTTCACCGGAGAAATTCTCATTAGAAAATTCACTAGAAGTCGAATCATTCTCAAAATCTTCATTTCCATCCCAATTTTCATCATTAGAATTGGAGAAAATCTCAAAGTAATTGGAAGAAGTAGAGTCATCACATTGTGGCAAATCACATGTTTCATTGGAAATACCATCGAACTCTCTTGGGTTTCGGACAAGGATCAAAACACTAGACTTTGTTACTTCATCCGATTCCGTGTCCTGTTTAGTGCTAATATGCTCGTCCCTTGCTTAGAGAATTTTCGGGTTCTATGGTGGAAGAATCATGAATAAGAGTGGTGATGTCATGAGATGGAGTGAGATCAAAAATATCCTCATCATCATCATCGTCATAATCATAATTCACCAAAATATCATCTTTGAAAAATTTTGTAAAAATTCATTTGCTCTAGCATAAGTAATTGTTTGATGGAAAGTTGTGAGGAGTCGTCTTTCGCTTGAAGACAAGGGCACACTCCATCATACAATGGACCCCCACACTTAACACAAACGATGGATGAAGACATAATGATAAAAACAAGGAATAAGGATAATTACTACGGAAGTAAACTACCCTCGGTCGACTTTGAAACGTAGGTGAAAACCTAACCGTCTCGAGGTTCAATAAGTAAACTACAAAAATAAGATTTAATACTACTTGAGTCGGCAAACCAATAATCGGTCGTTCCTCTCAATATACGCACAAGCAAGTGGGGAAACGAGGTGGCACAAAGCACTTAAAAACCTTTTTCCTTAGACAGCCTTTTATAGCTCGTCGCCTTATACCCACCTTAAAGTTTGTATAAATCGAGGTCAAACTTTTTATTAGTATTTATCTATTTTGCCTTTTTTGTTTTGGATTTGAATACAATACCTAGGTGATGAAATCCCAACTAAGGTCTTATTTGCAAGTAGGTAATTTTATTGTTCTACATAATATAATATAATAATCACAAAAAACACGAAAAACGATACATACTATAATAATAGAAAAATAACAAAAATTTCCGAGGACGGAAAGGGTCTTCAAATCAATGATCAATAAATCTCCACGAAACAAATCGTACACAAGATCCCCGGCAGCAGCGCCAAAATTTTTGATGTGTCGAGGAAACTTCGATGTATTTTAATTAGATACGGTATAGGACAAATTTAGGAAATTACCCTTAGGAAAAGGTAATAATCCATAAATAAGTCGAAGACGGATTTAATTAAACACGTTGATGATCCAAGTTCGTTGTACACGAAGATCAAGTGAATTTGAGACATTTTGTTTCAATTTGGACAATCGATTTGAATGGGTTTTCGATTTTTAAACTAAAATTACTCCTATAATTTAAAATCCTAAAGTGCATGAATCGTTCCCCATTTTTTAATCTAAAAACAATTATTTAAAAATTAAAACTAAATTAAATTTAAGCTATTTTAAAATCTATTACTAATTTAATTTATTAAAATTAACTTTTACTTTTAATTAGACAAAATCTATTTTAAAAACTAATTTACTTAAAACTAAATTAATTAAAATCTAATTATTTTAAAAACTAATTTTTATAACTAATTAAATTTCTAAAATTAATAAAACATTTTATTTATTTTGTTTTTATTTATTTATTTGCAAACTTTATAAAAGAAATTAAAAAGATTTAAATTTAAATAAAATTAAAACTATGTATTTAAGCTTTATTAAATCTGACAGCCCACTATCAAACAGGCTATATTAAATTCTATAACAAACTTATAACAAAAGCAGTTAGCTAGGTGAGATGGTAAATGCGTTTGGTGCATATCCTTGAGGTCAAGGGTTCGAGTCCCTGGTGGACATTTTTTTTGTTATTATTAATTTTTGGACTAAAAATAGAAATCAAAGTCACAGGAGTGACTATAGTTGTGATAACATGTTTTTGGACAATGAAAGTATCACAAATTAATATTCAGAGCCCAAACTAAGCGTTTGGTAGATTGAAAAATATAGATCAAATACTACAACGTCTACAAATACCCATAATAATAGACAGAAATTCAGTATAAATCACAATTCATCAAGTAGTAGTAAACAACTCAAGAATAAAAACATAGCAGGCATTCAACTTATAAAAAAACAAAGTAAATCATTTTACTACTAAAATCTCCCCCATTATATTTTCGTCAGTCAAAATGAATAGTAGTTTAAGACTTATATCAGATTCAAATAAACAAATGCAGACTTAACTAAATAGCTAAATCAGCAGGCCTCTAAGATCAAATAAAGACTCCTATAACATTTTATTCATGTAAGAATCTCACGATATCAGATTATTAGCTACTCAGATTAATGTCATAATAATCAGCAGCTTCAAATAATAGTAAACATTCAACAGACTTAAATCCTAATAAAATCTATGAAATCAAATATTATTTATTCCTTCAAAATCAGCTTTTCAAACACTAAAAACAAATCAGTAATCATATATTAATCAGAAAGCAGATATAAATTTTCATCAATCAAACTTCAATTAAACTAAATTAACCCTTAAAATTAACAGAAAAATAGATATTACCTTTTTGAGAGTCCTTTGATGTAGAAGAAATGCGCTGAGCATTCTTAAACATTACTCGAAACTAAAACATCACCACCATCACCAAAATCATCTAATCGAACCACAAATATTACCCTCTCGAACCAAAAATATCACTTTATTCGAACAATAACAGAGTTCTCGAACCGCACAGCTTGTTAATTAAACTTTCCAGTAGGGAAAGTTTTTTCCCAATTTTCACTTGATCACTTAGATAGCTTACTAATTAAGCTAATCCAAATAACTTTTAATTATAATGATTTAATCAGATTATTATGCAATAATAATAAAATTAAAATAAAACTTAAAAGAGAAACTTGAGATTGAAAACTGATCTTTCATTAACTCCAAATAAAATTACATTAATAAAAAGAATTTACATATCTAATCTAATTTTAACATTATAACACTAAGTAAAAAATGGGATGATAGATTACATCTTTTTGGGGGGGTTTTATAGGCAAACCCCATGCCTGCTGAGGATTGTTTGTTGAAGAGCATCTTTAATCTAGACCTTCGATTCAGCATCTTCTCTTTCTTCTCTTGATCTTACGGTGGAAAATCTTCTTTCATCACACGGATTGCCAAGGTGGCAATCCATGTATGCTTGTTGTGCTTCTTCAAGATGACGTGGCTTGATTTAATTGGTGGATTGGTGAGATATGAGGTGTCTCCACCAATCAGAGGTGAGAGAGGATGCCACGTTGCCTGATATGACCATCTTCTTCCTACCGAAAAACTTGGTTATTAATTATGGCGCGTGGGGTGCACTTGCTTTTGATAAGGAAAGCCCCAATTTTAAGATTTAGGTCTAGGGTTTGGAATGGGTGGTGAATGGTTTTTATATCTCTGTGTTTTTCTTTTGGATGAAACGAAGAGGAAAGTGTAACATAGTTTGTAGAGTGAAGTTTGACCAAATAAGTGAAAAGTATAACTTTATAAATCTTTATTCACCGTCTAACACTTATAACCCTAATGGGATTGGTCCAGTATTATTTCTTCCCACGTAAAAAAATTTTGAATTGCTCTTGGAAGATTATACTCCTTCGCGTTTAGTTGTTTATTTTTGTGATTTTGGGCTTTTGGCCCAATACAATCCGTCCCATGTTTAAATTGTTGTGACAATGGGCCTTTAATGGGCTTTGTTATCCAAAAGTGAATACATAAATCCACCATTGGGCTTTTGGGCCCAATAAGAAAATGTGGGGCCCAAAAAGTCCATTTATCTTCATTAAGTTAAAATCTACTAAAACGAACTTGATATTGGCTTTGTTGATCTTTTCATCAAACTCGTGTCGATTATGCCGATTTTTACGAACTTAGGTACCTACACACATTAAACAACAAAAACACATATACAAGGCAATATTTATACATTTTATTCATTTATTGTTTATTACTGATATAATTAATATGAGTAAAATCACTCATACTAACGGACGTCCGCAGCCTATTGATAGCAGGCCAGGCGGGGTACACTGTCATGCATGAGCGCATAGACTTTCTCTCTCTTGGACCATATGGGCAGATACCCAGATAGCACGAGGTTTTTTTGTGCCACGACCGACGAGGCCTTACAAGGGTTTTTGGAGGAGAACTATTACCTCCATCAGCATATTCACATCTTGGAGGGGGCCTTCAGCATAAGACCCACACTTCTCTTACTACACAAGAGCAGTCCTTGTCCACCTTCTTTGATATTGCAGATGTTCGTCACGATGGAGTTACAGCAGAGACCGCCTACCTTCAAGGAGTCGTTGGCAGACTCCTGTCCCAGTTGCTGATTGTACTCAGTTTGCTTAAGGAGTTATGATTGGCTTATACAGGCATTGCAGAGTACCCTGTCGACACCTGCAGTCTTACCAGCCCCACCAACACTAGCCACATCCAGTAGACCTTCTAGGCAAGATTTGAGTAGATGTACCAGATCTTTTGTTCATCATGATAAGCTTTCTGGGTTCTATTCCAGCTATCATGCACAATTCACGAGTCATTTGGACTTTAATAAAATCATTCGTCAAAGACACAATATGTCTTGTGATGATACATTGTAACGGTGGTCCGTTAAAATATGGTATGGTGAATGATAATAATAATGAAACCGGTGACATGTGTAAAAACCCAATTTTTAGGGGTTTTACACCACCTACGCGTTATTTTAGTTTCTTTCTCGAAGCTAAAGATGAAGTTACTTGTTCAGGGAACACGTGAGGGCACTTTTTCTTGAGCGTGAAATCTTGTGAACTCAAGTTTTAAGTTTACAAGGTTGGGTTGACTAGGACAAACTCGTCCTAAATCTTGGTTTTACTTAGATGTGTCTCCGTGGCCCCAATGTGTCTCGTTGTGCGCATGTAAAGGTTCATTAATGTTTTTAATAGTCCTTTAGGAGATTTTTAGTCTATTAAGCTTCAATAGGCTTACGCGATGACGAGTTAGAAATATAGTTTTGGCTGGTACCGCTCTTGCGTCAACAATTTTTACGCGAAGGGCTTCCCGGTATACTTCTAGCCTGTAGAAAGCAAACATTAGTTTGTTAGTAAAGCTTCACTCAGCGGAATGGTTAAGATTTTTGTTGATGGTGATTGGGTAGGAAGTTGCAAAGAATCTGCTTCATTTGTGGCTGAGCTAGGGCATAAGTTGTATAGAGAAGAAGTACTTCAAATTATGGAAATCAAAGAAGATACCAAGAATAAATAAGTGTGCATCTCTGGTGAATTGCTAAAAGGGTTATGCATCTAGTGTTGGTGGTTCATAATTTGCACAAATTTCGACTTCTAAAAGGAGGAAGTCATTCATTTCAAGGCTTGTTAGACAATGGTATTGTCGAACTAATTGGATCCGAAGAGGAAGAAGATCGCTCAAAGAGTATTGGACATCCATTATCTCTTTCTGGAAGATGGCAAACATAACCCTACAAAATACACCCATTGCTAGTTGGGCATGTCTTTTATGCTTGGGTTTATCTTCCTCGTCGATCTGAAAAAAGTGAGCTAAGAAGATAGGGCATCCTCTTACCAAGTATTTCTGGGAATCGGTACAAGAAATGACACTAAGTCTAGTGTCGATAACGTCTGAGTTACCGTCTCCTCAAATGATCGAGGTTTCATTTTCTCATGGCGGATGAACCAACTTTATTTTCTGTGTTACCCCAAAGGGGTTAAATGAAACGGAAGTGGGCACCCCCAAAAAGGGTTCAATTGCAAAGAATATGTACACCCCCAAAGGGTTTGAATGCAGCGGAAATGGACACCCCCAAATGGTTCGAATGAAGCGGAAAAGAACACCCCCCAAAGGGTCAAATGCAACAGAAGAATGGACTAAAATAAGTTAAAAATCAATAGCACAATGCTATGATCCAAAAGAGATGAATACTAATCTTCCTTAGGTTTCTAGATGGTGATGTAATAATGATAAGATATTACTGGAGGGAATCGCGAGTCAAAAAGGGATACGTCATATAGTTGGATAAATAAAATAATATCAATAATGAGTCATGTCAAATATATTTAAGCCCATGTGATTACAAATTTTTATTTACATCGATAAGCGTCCTCATCCATGTAAGGTAAAATTTATAACTCCATTCGGTGACCTATGATTTCTTTCTTCAAACGAACAAGCGTCCTTACTCGTTTCAATAAGGATTTCATAGCCCACCTTACCTAAATATTCCTGACAAGGCTTATTATTTAGGACAAATATATCGTCTAAGATAATAGATATTATTAAGATACTTTACAACCCGTTTGCTTATAACCTTCGTCTTCAGACGTCCCATAACATCTTAATACGAAATTATAAATAAACTTATGGTCCGGTGGCTTATGATTTCACCTTTAGACGTCCCATAACGTCCTGAGACGAAATCATAATTAACTTAGGATGAAGAGACTCAGGTCCCATATGTAAAATATAGGATCATAAGTACCTTGATTTTGGGTTCCACCGCATCATTTAAAGATGCAAACTTATCCAAATAATACCACATGAAATTACTAAAAGAAAACGTGAATAAGTCGTTAATAAGTTGCGTTCCGTAGATATACGTACAAAACCATAAGCGGAAGAAAATAAATGTGGACGCGTGATAACGTGCGCGAGAATACGTATCAAACAAGGAGCTCATATATATAATGATATATTACAATCATATGTGTAGGCATTGTATCATATAGTTCCTTCTAGTAAGGTATATATATATATATATATATATATATATATATATATATATATATATATATATATATATATATATATATATATATATATATATATATATATATATATATATATATATATATATATATATATACACATAACAGCAAGTTCAAACATTTAATAAAATGTAGTACACGAGATAATGCTCCCTAATCTGTTTTTAAATATTCCAATATGTACGGTTGTTGTAAATCCGTTTTCATTATGTGGCCAGTCAGTTGTCCAAGTAGTTATAATAGACTAACCGGTTCATAATTATCAATTTACTATGTAAAGATAGTATGCTCAAGTAGATATTTAACACTTCGTGAAATTATACGAAGGTGGTAATAATGATGTTCTAGGATCATGGAGTACAAAGGTTTATAAAACCAAAATGGTAAATTCAGGGATTTATAATATAAAGATATATCATAATGGTTATCAATTAATTATATGAAATAATCAGCGTATATGAATTAATTAGCTTATAAGCTTAAACTGATACACAATCAATCGTGTAAGATGTGAAAATCTTAGTATAAGATTTTTAGGATTTGTTTGGATTTCATTACAATACCAACTCGTTTTTAGGCAATTCATTTGCGTTACTGTATTTTAGTTAAATACCTCGGTGTACAAGTATTAATAACTTCCATTTAAATTTGTTATTAATAATAGCGTTTAATTAAAAGTATTTTACTTACAATTGTTGTATTTTATTTATACTCTATGTACATTAAATTTCATATACAATTTATATGAACAGTTTATAAAAATAATAATACTTTATTACATTTAATTTAATGTCCCTAGAGTTTTCGCAAGTTAAATAATAGTCCTTAGATAACAAGTTTGAGAAAACGGTGGTTCTAGTCCTTTTAGTCCAGGATTTATTCAAGTTTTTAATTCATTAAATGAAATAAAAGGCTCTAGGGTTTGTTAAACTTTCGGTTATTGGCAAAACAAGTCCCTCCATATTTTATTAACTATCTAACCTTCAGATCTAGGTACTTTTAGTCATTAGGGCTTGTAATATTTTCAGGATATGGCGAAAATAGTCCCTCTAGTTAAAATTAGGTTTTATAACTTTTCATCAAGTGGCGAAATTAGTCCATAGGGCTTCTAAATGTTTCGGCTACTTACATTATTAGTCCTTAGAGTCATAAAATGACAATTTAACTTTCAAGAATTTACAGAAGTGGTCCTTAAGGTTTAATAAGTCACGAATGGCAATTATTAATCCCTATACTTTGAAATATTTACAATTTATTCCTTGTAATTACTGTTTTATCGAAACAAGTTACAAATGTCACCGTTTTAATCCATAAGTCTTATAAACTAACATTTTTAGTTTAAAAGTTTTTATAAATTATTTTTGGTATAAAAACTTTACTTAAGTATAAAAACACTAAGTGGGCTTATTAAATGTGCCAAAAGAGCTAATGGACTCTCTAATGGGTCTAAACATATTTTTAAGTCCATTTATAATTCAAGATTTGTTAAGTGGGCTCACAAGGTACTAAATGGGCCTAATGGGCTCTTGCATATACACGGCTATATTGTATTGGGCCTATAGGGCCTATTCAAGTTTTGGGCTATTGTTGCATGGGCTTAACTAGTCCATTAATAATACTTAACCATTTATCTAGGTGTGAAATTTATGAAACCTTCCAAGCTTATTACTGGTTTATAAAGATTTAGTCGAGATCTCTAAATAGAGAGTAAAAACCTACGGTATGTTTTATTTCCGTGTGTTTCAAATAAGATCTGAGTTAGTTATAAGTTTGTATGTTAGTTATAAACTTTAAGATGAGTTTATAACCCATGGCTAATATCATTTATAGTATTTCAAGATAGAGTCCAATCTTGTTTTATGTTTACATTTAATTTACAAGGTCCCAAAAATTAAGATTTAGGTTTATTATAAGTTCACCAGTTCATTACAAGTTAAAAAATGAATCAGATAGCCCAAGCTATATTTGTTTTCCATGTGTTTTCATTATGAAATCTAGGTTCATTACTTGATTAAAAGTAAAGTTTAAAGTCTATACATAAGATCTAGGTTTTTACAAGTTTATTATAAGTTCAATAGGATTTAATCAAGATCTCCTAAGAAAAATAAAAAAAATCTAATTTTCGATTTTTCCAAGATTTATAAAAATCTAGTTAAGTTTACCAAAGACATGGTAATGATTTTAAAGATATATCAAGATTTTACAAAGATTTGGAGATTTCCCTAATATTTTGTTAGATTTTTCAATATTTATAAAATCTAATTAGGTTTACCAAAGATTTATAAAATCTAGTTTAGATTTCCCACAAGATTTTGCAAGACGTATATTATTCAGTTAGATTTTTATAAAATCAATTTAGATTTTCCACAGATTGAGTAAAATAGATAGATCTATTTAGATTTTTAGAGATTTAATAATCTTCTTAGATTTTCTAACGAGTTCTAGAGATTCTATTAGATTTTTAAATGTTTCCAAAGATTTTATTTAAATTTCCATTTAAATATTTCCAATGGTTAGTTATGTATTAGATTGTTCGTGGTTATAATGCATTGTTCGGGCCATCATACTTCAGAAGCCATTCTATAAACGTTTGAGGAGCGAGGGCACTTTAAATCGTAAACCCAACCACTCAGTCAAAACATAATATAGAGATGGAACATATTTAGTATAAATCTCCTTACTAACATGGCATGTTTATTTGTTTCATTAAATAACTTGAGTATTTTAATATTTCTATAATAAATATTAAATAGTCGTAATACGTGAATACGTACAGAGTTATCATCTAATACCATCAACAATTATAAATGCATAAAATAATAATGCGCACTTAATGATATAGTTATGCAAGCTCTGTATGCTATATGGTCTCTAAGTATGTCCCAAAAAAAACCCAAAAGATTTTTGTAAAGTTATATTCCAGTTTTAAATAAAAGAAAAATATTTTTATTCTTATTTTATTTAAAAATTTATCTGGTTCTCTATAACTAATTCTCTAATACCATTCTCTGTAACACCCCCAGACCAGGTATCACAGTGGTGGATCGATGAGCAAATAGCGATGAGCAAATAGCATACAAAGCACATATCATAATTATATGATTTTGGAAATACAATTGATATAAACATTAAATTGGTACAATCGTTTAAATCGTTGATTAACATTTGTTATAAATATCCCAATAAAGAGATAAATTCCCCCGTCATTTTTATGCTCCTAAATGATGCTCAGTCCATGCTCAAATAATTTTGCTTAATTACCTGAGAAAAACATGCTTAAAACAGTCAACATAAAGTTGGTGAATTCATAGAGTTTTGGGTAAAAACATAGTTTAGAACTTTAAATGTCATACCTAGTGCTGTTCAATATTTGATATAAAAATTAAGTTCAAAGTATCCAATTATTCCATTCATTAATGTGCTAAACAATATAAAATTAAGTTTAGGAACGCAAACCTTACAGATAGTATCATTTCACAAAGCTATATACTACAAAGTAATTACATTTCTTCCTATTTCCAAAACTAAAGCTTAACCTTCCATAGTCCTCAACAGATGAGAACGTAGTGTCCTACAAAAAGACACCCAAACCCAGTTCCAACATGGTATACATGATGTGACTCTAATTACACATCATATTTCCTCATAAAACGTGCTTAAAATGGTCAAATAATCATCAATTATGCCAAATATATGCTTGTTTTGTCGTTTGTACGTGTGTAGGTACGAACATCAAAGAAATCACAAGAAATGAAGCCAAAGAGCCAAAACGGACACGAGAAATGAAAAGAGCATGGATAATCGAGTCCAACGGTGCCTTCATATTTTATTGAGCCGACCCGACACCAATACATCTGTTGTCCCGATCAAGGCACAGTGAGCATGACTCACCCAGATGGGGATGGTCAATCCCAAATAGATCTATTTATAACATTCGGGCAATTTCCCATAATTTAACAGTTTCTACAATAGGCAGATGTAATTAAAGATAACAGTTTAATTTGCTTTCTATAAAATAATTATCAGTCACATTGTCAAAACAGGTTACAGTTCAATTTACGTTCTATAAAATAAATTATAGTTATATTGTCAAACAAGTTACAGTTATTTAATAGCATGTCTCCCCCTCGCGGGTTAGTAAAATCATAAAAGGATTTAGAATGCGAGGCTATGAACTCACCTGTATAATACAGCTCGAGGATGATCAAGTATACAAATCATAAAGCACATAGTACATCGAATACCTAAGTAATTAAGTAGGTCTCAGTATATGCATAAATAATAAATGCATGCAGTTTAATTGGTAGTACGCTTATTCTTGTTATCACATTATATTTAATTAATATATAAATATACTGTTATGATGATGGTTAAGTGTGCATGTTGTCCATTCACTGTTTCCACGTACCCCCGATGTTTATAAAACATGTATTACATTGTAGTCTTTAAAAATAAATTATTAAATTTATTTAATAGTTTATAGTGTTCCAAAGATAATTAATAAATTATGATTAATTAATCTTGATTTAAAACATGTCTCCCGTTGATAAAAATATAATATTTTTATTCTAAAACTATTAAAAATAGATCTTGTGTACCAACAGTGGCTAATAAAAGCTGACAGTGGGTACTTTATTGAAAATAGTGGCTACCTTATAAAAACAGTGGGAACAACATGAAATCAGTTGTTAGGTTTAGGCTACCAGTGGTAACCTTAAATCTACTAGTGGGAACTTTAAAGTTAACAGTGGTAAGTCTTTGTAATGTATAACTAATGGTGGCAAAATTAAGAAGTCAGTAGGTAATACATAACTAATGGTGGTAATATTACAACTAACAGTGGGAAATACTACATGCAAGTTTACATTACAAAATAGGCATACCCCTATCGTTACAAGCTTGTAATCTATCATGCGCTAGTCGTTATCAGCAGTCCCAAACCCCTCTAAAACCTGTTGTTAATCCCAAACAGCCCCCTAAGCTTTCTGCAGTCCCAAACACCCCCTTATCAGCAGATCCAAACAGCCCCGAAGCTATTTACTGCAGATCTTGAACCCAAACGCCATGCATGTCGCTCCCATTAGCAGATCCAAACATATCCGTATGGATCTATGCTAATCCAACGCACCCTTATTTGTTTTCTGGCCGAAACCAAACACCCCCTTATGCTGTCGTAAACAGCATATCCAAACACCACTTTAGGGCTGGTAAACCAGCAGATCTAAACACCCTCGGGGCTGAGGTAACCCTAACCCAACAAACACCCTTCGTGGGTTGTTTTCGGTGGTGCACAACAATAAACACCCTCGGTGGCTGCTAGATGCGGGTGCATCTATGGTTGTAGACGACCATGGTGGTCACGGCTGTTGATGGATCTGCAAAGACAAGAGGCGATGGAGTAATAAGGTGGATAGGGTGGTCACGTGGGACGACCACAGTGGTGGTGTAGTGGGTATGGTGGCTGTGACGGTGGCAGAAGTAGGGTGATGATAGTTTATGTCACGGCTGGTGGTAGATGGCCACGCATAGGGGTGGCTGCATGGTGGATGGTTGCTGGTGGTGATACCAGCAAACATGGTGGCAGCTGCGTGGCTAGAAGCTATGAAATGGTAAGCAGTGGCGGCGACTAAGGATATAGATGGTCAGTGGGGGTGATGTAGGGTGGCGGTAGAATATTATGGTGGCTGGAATTACTCGCCGGAAAAGTGGCGGCTGCCACTTTAAGATGTGTGTGTAAGTGGAGGCTAGGGTTAGGGTTGGAATGAAGATGAAACCCTAGTTCTCCTTTTTATATGCATTAGTTAATTACAAAGTGGAAGGTTTCCCATACTATAGGGACTAAAACGTAAGTTTTATTATTACCTTTGTTAATACACGGTTCGGGATTGGCTCGTGATTTATAAAAGTAGCTTCGTCTTACAATAATTGCGCCATTAATCTTAAAATCATTTCTCTGATAAAATGAAGTATTTATATGACTTATAAATATGAAAAATGTGTTCGTTTATTTAAATGACAATTATTTATCATTTATCGTTTTAATAAAGTAAGTATCGTCTTAATAAAGATACTTCTCATTTAATCTCTCCGTACATCATTAAAATGAAATATTAAACAATTTAACCAAATCGTTTATCAAGTATCTCTCGACAATAATTTATGTAATTAAGTTATTAAACTGTCGGTACGCAGGTTGTACGACCTCTGTCTTGTTTTCAATTCCAATAACGTTTGTATTGCTCAAAATAGATTTTTGAACTATACTTTATTATTATTTAATGTATAAAAAAAATCTCGGGTTTTACACCATCCACATGCCACCTTGAGTTTCGTCCTCGAAACTCGATTACTATTACTAGGTTGAGGAATGTTATGGTATCATTGGGTAGACTTTTATTACGTTTTTCTCATGGTAAAATCATGGATTTTACATAATGTCCTGCCTTCCCCTGAGAAAAACACAACTGCTGTCAGGGCGAGCACTTTTATGGAAGATCCTGTGTTTGCTCCGAATTGGAATTTCCTTAGGTCTTTAGATTTGTCGAGCGCTTTTTACTGCGCAAGCTTCCTACATAACATCGTCCCCCCTAGGAGGGTGCAAATGTTGAATGAGCAAAGTGATGCCACCATGGCGGATGAGGTAAGCTACATCTCTACACACAACGTGACTTCAATGTCGTGTGTGAGGAGGAGATTTATGGAGCTATCTGCACAAGTGCAATCTGTTGAAGAAAGATTGGCATAAGTTACCCAGGAGAAGGATAGGGCGCTTGCTGCCGCATTGGAAAAAAATACTCTAGAAGAGGAAAGGGCCAAACGAGATGCTGCAGTCATACATTCGCTAACACAAGAGAAGGATGACACTACTGCCCTTCTTATCGAGGAGCGCGCCTAGCTTCACCACCTCAAGGCTACAAATGTGGATGCTATGAAGGCGTTTGAGTGTGGTATGGATGAAATATATGTAGATATCAATTCGCTAGGTGCGTCTGCTAAGCATAAAGTGTGCGACCAAGGTAGCAAGCTCAAACGACTAAGTGTTGTGTATGATGAAGAGTTGTATCCGCGGTTAATGTCCGAGGTTGCCGAAAAACGATGGCTTGTGCGCCATGGTCTCTGACTGGCTGCCATGGGTGCACTTGAGAACCAAACATACGTGCAGCCTTTGCCAGTTCCGTGATAGCCGCGATCAATGAGGGTACCTCTGTAGGTCTAAAGCGTGCCCACGAAGCCAAGCTATTGAACAAGAAGCTCGAGGAGGTGACTTTCTACGATCCCAAAGCCAAATCCAATTTGACTGCTGCCCTAGAGAAAATGAAGGTATGTCCACTTCCTACTTTTGCTATTGGGGACGCAGACCAGGAACTCCCCTTGGAGATGGTAATGGAGGGTTTGACCCTGGGAAGACACAAGGGGGAAGGCGCTGAGGTTCAAGCGGACTACCACCGAAAGCCCAACATGGACCAACTAAAGGTGCCCATATTTTCACACCCCCGCAATGCGCTCAACCCTTTTCATGTGGCCAAGGAAGTCCCTCTATCTGAAGTGCTTGACGTGCACGCTAGTCGCGCTACCAAGAAGATGGCAGTTGTAAAACCCACTTAAAAAACCTTAGTACGTTATTACAAGAAATTCTGTATAATTTAAAACTTTCAGTTTAGTAATATACAACACGCAATACAAACATTTAACACGACTACACGTATATTATTTAAGTACGACAAGAAATTACGTATGTTGTTATTATAAATATATTAGTAAGTATTTATGTATAACACGTATAAAACATGACATTTTATAACACAACATTACGTACGACAAGAAATAATAATACTCGACATATTAAAACACGAATATACGTAATAGTAAACTAGTTGCGAAAATAACAACAAGGTATAAGGGCTGTTTGTTTTTGGACTGTTAGGAGGATATGGGCTCAAGGCCCAATAGAAAATGCTAGGCCTACTAAAAAAATACGGGGGGGGGGGGGGAATATATATATATTTGGACAGAAAATCCAAGAAAACCCTAAAACACAAAAAAAACAAACAATCGTTCCCTTTTGTTTTCTTTCTGCCGTCGACTACATCACACAGAAACAAGACGAAGGTCGTGGGTTTGATCTAAGGTAAAAGGTCGGTGTTTGTGTTGATTTCTAAACCCTAAACACATTTAAGGTAATCCTTAATCCGTCTTTCTTTTTATGATTTAGTACAAGAACCCTAAACCTATAAAATCTGTTTAAACAAGTTAGAAAACAGGAGGGAAATCATTGGGTGTTTCGTTTTGGCCAGTTTTCACACAAACCGAGACCACTCTTGGTCTCGATGGTGATTTAATTCCACCAGCCGCAAACCCTTATGGGATGGCTATGTGGTTTTTGTAAAAACAGTGGGAACACCAACCCTAACAGGGGGTTTGGTTTAATATTAGTGGGAACCGAGACCAAGATTGGTCTCAGTGGTAAAAAAAACAACAAACAGTGGGTACATTTAGCTTACAACGGTAATTAATAACAACATATCGGGTAGTCTTAACCAAACAGCAAGAACAAAGAGGGGTCTGGGGGATTGATGAGACTGCTTTTATACATAGTCTCATCGTCCAAATCGGGCTTAAAATGCATTAAATATCATTAAAACTGCCAAATATATGCTTGTGTTTGTTGCTTGTGTATTTTAGGTACGGATATTGTTATTCCCATTCAATCCATAACACAAGATTCTTAGAGAGAGAAAGAGAAGAAAAGTAGAAAGAGAAAGTAGAGAGAGAAGTGGAAGGTTTACACTAAAACTATGTGTTTTATGAAATGAACCAACACCCTCTTTCACATGTGAAAGAGGGTTATATACCCCACGGCTCTAAGTCCTTTGTGGGCTTCATCTTGGGCCGGGCTTGGCTTTGTTTTGGGCTTACGCCCCTAACTTATACAATATTAGCTTAAAGTCCAAGCTTGGTTTTCCTGACTTACGTATTACAATACAAGACCATTTAACGACTGAGATGACCTATTACATTCTTGTTCGACTATATAAAATATAGGGCTAACAATCTCCCCCAATGTATCGGTCATCTTAAAATGCTTAAAAAGCATAAGATGGTTGAGTGAATACATTCTTGTAGAGGAGATCTTCCTGTTTTGGTCTTGTATCTTGGTCTTGATCTTGTTTGTAACAGCTTTGTTCCTTCATGCTTTCGTGATCTTTATCTTGAGCCTTTGTCATTTGACTTTGAGTGCTTGAGATCTTCATCTGTACTCCTTGTGACTAAGATGACCTATTACATTCTTACATTCTTAGGTATCTTGATTATCGCCATCTTGTGCTCTTGTGACTTCTGAATCGACATCGGTTACACAGCTACGCCACCTTCTTGATATGCAGCAACATATATAGACACGGATGAAATGGCTTTGAACATTTCACCCTAACTCGGTAGCCTTTTACCTCCGGTCGGTGAAGACCGTTAAACGGTATTAAATACCGTACCTGTGATCAGGTAGATTCGATTAAGAACCTCCTTGACAGGGTTTCCTGGCGGTAGTAGCCAGTTCTCTTTACTCGACCGTCTCAAAGCAGACTGCGAACGTAAAGAGTGAATCATAAGGATAAATTATCCATCTGATTAGAGTCGTCAATTCAGATTTCCTGGAACAAGTTTGATTCTAAAAGAATCGCACCATTGTTGCTTTCCAGTTTGTCACAAGCTTGATTCATAGAGAATCTTGCGAGTTACCTACCGCAGTGCTGTTTGATGTTGACACTGGAAGGATTTCCATTCGTCACTGTGAACATTAATGAGTGTCAGTCTGAATGTTCTGGCAAGATCACACGGATTTTGCGAAGAAACCTGGAATCAAGTTTGAATCAATTAAGAATCCAAACTTAGTTGCTTTCCAGTTCTCACAAGTTTGATTCGTGTAGAATCGCACAAGTTACCTACCATGAGCTTGTTTGATGTTGGCTCAAGCAGGATTTCCATCTTCATTGTGAATCGTATCACTCAGATGTTCTGGCAATATCACAAGGATAATGCGTAGGACTCGATTGTGTCCTAATGAGATGATAGATAGATCTCGTTTGGCTCTAGACTCAATAAGTGCATTTTGGTAATCGGAGGCTGGAGCAGACTGCCACCTTTTCAATATTAACTGACTCGGAGTGAGAAAGTCAATAGATACGTGTTGATCTCCGTGACAATGAGACAAGTTTCTTTTGAGAGAAACTCGAATGGCTGGGGAAGGGTTGTGCATCGCATCACTGGGTCCATGACACTTGTCTTTAAAAGATGTGTTAACCCGGGTTCTACCTAAGTTGCATTGAATATTCAACTCCTTCAATGCTTACCAATACGTCATCATTAGCACCTTGTTGTGATTGTTCCAGTGCTAACTTAAGTACTTGGTCCGCATTCAGCTTCATTCCACTCCATCTTTCCTAAGGACAACTATTTCTAGCTATGGAATGTCCTTGGGTAGATCCCTCCGGTTTTGGTTGGATCATAGGACTTAGTTTCCTATCCTAAACCACCTTTTGACTCCATCGTTCCGTCGTGGATAGTAGGTTGTTTTGGGTAAAGATCGTAACCATAAAACCATTGAAAACCATTCAAAGTGCTTGATAAAAATCAAAACTTTTAACACTTGAAAGTTTTACATTTCCGAAAAGCTCCCGCTACACACATGCATCGATATACGAAATAGTTTGGCATTTGAAGGAAAGAGTTGCACTTGAGTCTTTAAGATCACATGTTGCGATATATTACATTTTAATCACATTTTCTCCCCTATCTCTAATATAAAAATATAACATTAGAGATACCAATTGATTAAAATATGACATTTTCCGAAAAATCGACGGGAGAGAAACATGTGTGCACGCATGAATCATGGAACATTTTCAGTCGGGTCGCTCCCCCTCAGCAATATATGTGTGTCTTGAGACAAAATTTGACAAAATTTTAGAAAAACGACACCACAAAATATGTTGAGGTACGGAGTTGAGATGCCTTTTCCGATATAATATATTACATTTGACAATTTCATATCATTTTCGGAATGTGTTGGATACATAAAATATGAAAATTTTAGAGATGTACCCAACAACATTAAAAGGCTTGATTTTAAAACGCTCCCCCTCAAAAATTGATCAAAATAACATGTGACAATTTTGAGATATAAAAACCACTTATGAGGAAGGGAGTGTTGAACACACAATTTTGAAAGATTTAGAAAAACCTTTTGAGAAACTCTTGAAAAATTGTGTTCAACGGTTTTAAAATAATCAGGATAGAAGACTTCTCTTCTATTGATTAGGGAAAGCGCACTGAAACGTACACTCCCCTTTCGGGTCCGTTTTTCATGAGCTCAAAACTTTGATTGTTTTGTGACTAGCTCATGACCGAGAAAAATAAATTTCCCGTTGTGAAGGATAAGTTATCATCCGTGATAAACTTTCCTTAAGTTGAAGTTCGAGTTCTAAGCTGACATTTACTTAGAAATCGTTTTTCATGAACTTAAAAACTTTGAATGTTTTTATGAGAAGCTCATGACCGAGAAATATGAATTTCTCGTTGAGAAGGATAAGTTATCGTCCGAGATAAACTTTCCTTAGTTGATGTCCGAGTTCTAAGCTGTGATGCGCCTAGAAGTCATTATGAGAGTATATCAAGCAGCTTTATTTGCCAAAACCTCCAAGTCTTCTGGAGTCATATACTTCATACCAAGACGGCCAACGAGATACGCAAACCTATCTTTCGATAGAGCTTTTGTAAACAAGTCTGCCAGCTGGTACTCAGTTCTGACAAAGTATAGTTCCACGATGCCGCGTTCCACTTGTTCCTTGATGAAGTGATATCTGACATCGATGTGCTTGGTGCGGGAGCGTTGAACCGGATTGCAAGATATGGCTATGGCCGACTTTGAGTCACAATACATAGGTATTTTATCAAAGTGGAAGCCATAATCCGTGAGTTGAGTTCTCATCCATAGGACTTGAGCACAACACGTGGATAGAGCCACATATTCTGCCTCAGCTGATGAGAGCGAAGTGCAATCCTGCTTCTTTGACGACCAGCTGACAAGCTTGTCTTCCCCTAGAAATTGTATGCTACCAGAAGTGCTTTTACGACTATCAAGACAACCTGCGTGATCAGAATCTGAAAAAGCCGTTAGATGAAAACCGGTTTCCCTCGGATACCAGAGTCCCATGTGAATGGTATTCTTAAGGTACCGAAAGATCCGTTTAACCTCTTTGAGGTGCTTTTGAGTAGGTCTGGCTTGATATCGTGCACAATAGCATGTGGCATGATGAATATCAGGCCTGCTGGCTGTAAGGTACATACGTGACCCGATCATACTGCGATATCGCGTTTGATCTACGGGATATGAGTACAAGTCAGCGTCTAGGGATGTGGTCGACAATGGTGTACCAACGCGAGCACATGAGGTCATACCATGCTTTTTAAGTATCTCTTGAGCATACTTAGCTTGGTTAATGAAGATACCACGTGGGGATTGATGAATCTGGAGGCCTAAAAAGAATTTTAGCTCCCCCATCATTGACATTTCAAATCTGTTGTGCATTAATTTTTCAAAACGTTTTGAAAGTTTTGGGTTCGTAGAACCAAAAATAATGTCATCAACATAAACTTGCACTAGCATTATGTCATCCCCATATTTATTAGTAAAGAGAGTAGGATCAATAGAACCTTTGGAGAATCCTTTGGACACCAAGAAGTTTAAAAGTTCTTCGTACCATGCCCTTGGAGCTTGTTTAAGTCCATATACAGCCTTCTTGAGACGATAGACTTTGTCAGGATGATGAGGATCGATGAATCCTTCCGGCTGATTCACATACACTTCTTCCTTCAAATGACCGTTGAGAAAAGCAGTTTTAACGTCGATCTGAAAAACCGTGAAGCCCTTATGTGCAGCATAAGCAAGGAATATCCTGACAGCTTCCAAACGAGCGACTGGAACGAATGATTCATCGTAGTCTATGCCTTCTTGTTGACGGTATCCCTTAACCACAAGACGAGATTTGTTTTTGATGATGGTTTGTTCTTCATCTAGTTTATTTTTCCAGATCCATTTGAAATCTAGAATTGACATTCCATAGGGTCTGCCAACAAGTTCCCAAACATTTAGGCGTTCAAACTGATGAATTTCGTCTTGCATTGATTCAATCCACGCATGATCAGTCATGGCTTGTTTGATGTTTGTAGGTACATTTGAACTCACGGTGAGTGCATACATACACACATCGCCATCGGTTTCGAGTTGTCTGCGTGTTCAAACCGGTTGTGAAGGATTTCCAATGACTTGCTCCAATGGATGATCACGTGTCCAATGGTGAGTGGATGGATATGGTTGGTAGAATGTATGCATGTTGGATGGATCAACATGTTGAGTAGAAGACTCTCTGACTTCGTGTACCGGTGTACCGAACGGATTGATAAATTCTTCATCGTCAGGTTGTGCATCGACTGCTTGATTGTTGTTACCTCCTTCCGCATTGACAGTTGGTGATGTTGGTTGTATGACTGCTTCTAGAGTTTGTTGAGTATCCAATGGAATATTCTCTTGAGAAACGGTTGCTGAAGTAGAAGCAGTTGTGTCTTGTTGACTTTGTGCGGGTGCATCAGCAGTATTGACAGCGGAAGGCTTTGACACAACTTGATTGTTTCCATAGTAATATTCTTCAAACATAGGATCATATAAGTCAACCAACTCATTCATATGTGTCGTATCCGTCGAGTCTGCTGTAGGAGTACTTTGTTGACAATCTTGCACGGGACGTACACTGTTTTGTGTAGGTGCCATTTCTGGACATTGAGGTGCGGGACTTGAGCTGTTGTGATCAAGTACCATTTGTGGCAATTCGTCAAAGTTCACATGAATTGTTTCGACAATAATCTTTGTTCTCTTGTTATAGACTCGATATCCTTTCGACAATGTAGCATACCCCACAAAAATACATGCATCACCTTTTTCTTTCATCTTGTCGAGATTTTCACCGTCTTTAAGGATGTAGCATAAAGATCCAAATACGTGAAAGAATTTGACAGTAGGTTTCCTGCCATTGATGATGTGGTAAGGTGTCTTTTCATGTCTAGGGATGACGAGAGAACGATTCTGAGTATAACAGGCAGTTGCAATTGCTTCAGCCCAGAAGAATAGCGGTAATTTTGAAGCAGAAAGCATTGTTCGAGCAGCCTCAACCAAAGTACGGTTCCGTCTTTCGACAACGCCATTTTGTTCAGGAGTTCGAGCAATAGACGTTTGATGTTCGATACCTTCTTGGTGAAAGTAAGATTGCAAGTTCTTGTTCAAAAATTCAGTACCCCTATCCGTTCTTACGGTTAAGACTTGAGCTTGAAGATTGCGTTGTATCATCTTGAGAAAGTTTTTGAGAACCTCTGGTGTTTCATCTTTGGACCATAAGAAGAAAGTCCATGTGTATCTAGAGTAATCATCAACAATCACGAGAATATACTTTTTCCCGTTAATACTCTCTACACGCATGGGACCACATAAATCCATGTGTAGAAGTTCCAATCGTCCTTTTGAGCTTGGGGTAGTCTTTGTTTTGAAAGACTTCCGTTTTGCTTTCCCCAACTCACAAGAAGAACAAAGATGGTCTTTGACGAATTTCAACTTAGGAAGACCAGTCACAATATCATTCTTCGAAAGCAAGTTGATGGTGTCAAAGTTGAGATGTGACAATCGTTGATGCCATAACCATGCTTGAGATGATGAAGCTTTAGCCATTAAGCAAATCGGATTTGTTGAAGATGTGTCTTGAAGAGTTACTGTGTAGAGATCAGAACCACGAGAACCTGTAAGAAGGTCATTCCCATCGTAGTCTCTAACATAGCAAGTAGATTTCCGAAAAGCCACTTCCAAATCCGCATCACAAAATTGACCAACCGAGAATAAATTGTGATTCAGTCCCTCGACGTAATAAACCCGTTTTATAGTGATATTCCCTTGAACCAAGTCTCCATATCCGAGTATCGGTGCAAATTGATCATTTCCAAACCGTACCGTACCCAGAAACTTCTCCATGAAGTTAATGAGAAGCTTGAGATTGCCCGTCATGTGCTTTGTGCACCCGGAGTCCATTATGAATAGGATGAGTTCGACGAGCTGCAGAAGAATTAGAAGACAATGTAGCATTTGACAAATGGGATCCCTTGATAGAGACGGGTTCCAAAATAGTAGTGGGCCTAGATGCAAAGTCTACAGGCAAGCTGATATTCCTAGACCCAATCACTAAAGTGGTTAACTTAGGTACCCATTTGTATCCGGGTGGTGTATATCTCGAATACCCCCGTGTACATGTCCTAATCATGTTCTCATATAACTTCCTTAATCTGTTTTGTTTACGCAGAGTAGTGGAGTCTAATGCACTTAGTTTCTTAAGTGGTTGATCAGTGGATTGGTTCAAAGTTCTTGTGGGTTCTCTAGTACTAGTGGGCACAAGAATAGGCTTCCTAGTTCTAGCATTCACGCCATTATGATTAAGAGCACAAGCATCATGATTGAAAGTACGAACACATTTGCCACATTCAATACAAACAAATTCAACATTCGAGGTCTTAGCATTTAAACTGTCATTACATGCAGTTTTATTTTTAGGAAACTTAAAATTCCTACGGTGATCTTCTACTTCATTCTTCTTCCCTTGACTATTGTTAGGCATGACTCTATCTTCAACTCTAGTGCTCTTAAGCTGTGGTCCGCTAACACTAGTAGTGGGATTTACTCCTGTAGAAGAAGACACACGTTGATTAGTTTTCCTAGTATTCTGAGGTAACTGCGTTGTTCCAGTTTGAGTGGACCTAGTGTTCATCTTATACATTACAGGTGCTATCACATTAGTGCTCTTATCATTTCCTATCTTAGGCAAAGTCTGTGGGTATTGTCCCAAAATAGATGATTTAGGGCATTTAACCGCATTCGGTTGACGAACGGCGGATGGTTTACCCAAAACAGACTTTCCTTTGATTTTCTCAATGAGTTTCTGTAACTCACTTATGGCTATGTCCCTTTCTTTTAGCTGAGCTTTCAAATCATTTATTTCGAAATCTTTTTCATTTAGTAGACGAAACGAAGAAGCTGACATTTCTTGACACTTTTTATGATTATGAGATTTTTCACCTTTTTGTAAAGCAAGTTCAAGAGAAATGGAGTGTTTCTCAAGTTGAGAAAAACTTTTCGAAAGTTTGTTATATGACTGAATTTGTTTCGAAAGCTCTACTTCAAGATTGCAACATTTCGCGTCCGATTCTGACGCAAGACATGCTACATGACAATATTGATCAAGATCGGTATACACACCAAGTATAGCATTCATATGGTCAGCATAAAAATATTCCTTAGAAAGTCGATCAATTTCGTTAGAAAGTTGGTGTTCTTGTGTCTTTAATTTAATTTGAAGAAAATCAACTTCATCTTCAAGAGATTTGACATAGCTTAAATCAGTTAACATTTCCTCAGTGAGAGCATTATAAAACATTTCCACATTTTTTGAAAGATCATCAATGGTTGGAACAATGCATTGTTGAATGACGACTTCGACTTGTGGGTTAGGTTTAATATTCCAAATGGTATCCCTAGAAACGTTTTCATAGTCGACGACACCTTTGTACAAATTTAAAACCCCTTGTTTTATAAACTCAAATTGCTGAACACTTTTGCTTTTCTCATCCCATTTACGTTTTTCATCCAAAATTCGCTTTTCTAACAAAATTGATTGCTTTTTGAAACTCCTTTTTAAAGAAACTTTCTTTTGTGGTTCATCACTTGGTGGTGGAACACTATTATACATCTTTTGTTCTTTTGAAAGGTCTTTTTGAGGGACAAACTTAATATGATTGTTAGAATCAGAAAGGTTTATTAAATCACTTAAGTTTGATCGACTTTCTTCTTGTTGACGAATGATTTCATCGCAGTCAGGGGAAAGCATAAGAGCAAGATTATCAACATAACAACCGATATCATAAAGAGCAGGCTTGGTACTTTGAGCTTTCTTGAGATATTCAGGCTTGACAAAACTCGTTTTCATATTTCTATTGAGCATATTCATAGTTTGAATAGACTGACCTGTTTTGTAAACAATGTTGTTTAACGTGTCGACTCTCTTTTCCAAAGAAAGAATTTTTTCAATATCCTTTTCTTCACGAGTTTTATAAAGCTCAGTTTGTTCTTTGTTAACCGACTCTAATTCAGTAATTTGGAGTTTATGTAGCAGCAGTTGTTCTTCAAGTTCCGATATCTTCTGTTTTGACATATGAATTTCGTGTGTTACTTCAGAACAATATTGTTCGTTGAGCACCTTACGTTCATATACCAAACCATTAGCTATTGCAACCCGTCGATCAGCTTCTTTTACATAATCACACTCTTTAAGCCTATCTATCTCCTCGGCTAAGGATGTGTTTGCTTGCTTCAAACGTTTATTAGCATCTTTGTTTTCCTCAATTTCACGTTTTAAAGAATTAATAATAGACGCTAGCAAATCACGGTCCTCATCCGAGTCAGTATCCTGAACAGCTTTTCCGTCATCATTACACATATGCTGTGAATCCGTAGAGATATTGCTATCCTCTGTGTCCATTACATATGTGTCATTGATGCTTTCGGGTTGCTCAGGATGCCGTCCTTCATTAGCAAACACATTATAGTTATCATGTGATGGTACCTTTTCAAGTGGCTCAGAATCATAGATGGGTCCAAAAGTATCATCAGTCTCTGGTATCACTTCTTGAATCTTTGCCATGTACACATAATGTGCCTCTAACTCTTGATCATCGGCTTCATCATCAGTGTCATCACGCCAGTCAACTTCATCTGCTGTGAGTGGAATTCCTGCTTCTTCTTTCTTGCACAACAACATCTTTTTCTTGTGATATCCCGAATCCTTAACCCGTTTTGGCTTCTTACATTCCCTAGCATGTGCCCAAATCCCTTGTAGTTGAAGCATTGAATCCTAGTCTTCTGCACCACCGGAGTGCCTACAGTATCTCTAGCCCCAACTTGATTCAGCATCCTCTGATTATCATACCTAGCATCACGATCATACCTAGGTGCATGATCAACTTCCTTATATCTAGCATTGGATGATGATCTGAGGTTGTTGTTGGTAGGTTTGTAGATCTTCTTATAAGTTATGGTGAGTAAAGACATGAGTTCTTTAATCTTCTTGTCCCTTGAAGTTTGTTTATCATCACTGTCTCCATCTGACTCGGTGTCATACTTTGGAGGTGGAGTGGGGACAATTGCTTTTGCTTTGTGTTTAGCAGCAATTAGAGGTTTGGTGGATGAGCTTGATGACTTTGAGGAATGAGTAGGTGGTTGTTGACGAGGAACGAGTTTTGTTGAAGTAGCAGCCACAAAAGCAATAGAATTAGCAGACCGTTCTGCCTTTTCAGCCCTTAGTTCATTCACTTCATTCTGATGTTGTTTCAAGATATCATAAAGTTTGTGGTAAGATATAGTCTTGATATCCTCCCTTTGTTTGACCAAAGTCACAAACCTTTGCCATTCCGGTTTGAGTTGAAGTAGAAACTGAACATTGGCATGATGATTGGAGATGGTGCACTGATTTCTGACAAGCTCATTCATCATTTTGTAGAATCTCGAGTAATATGAGTCAATGGATTCACCATCTTCAGATGTGAATTTTCCAAACTCCCAAAGTAGATTAGTCTCGAGATCTTGAACATTGATTGACTCACCTTGCTTCAATCGATGAATTGCATTCCACATTTCCATAGCATTAGGACATGCATCAACTGTGGAATAGATATCGTTATCAATTCCAGTGAGTATGAAATTTACAGCATCAGCTTCAGCTTGGAGGAGTTTCTTTTTCTCAGCAGAACATGTGTCAAAATCCTCCATAGCTCGTATAGTTGATGAAGTACCATCCTCTGCCTGTGTGGTAATTGGTTTGAATTCAAAAACTGGAGGTGGATTCTCAAGGCAGTGACGAAGAGCAGTTCGGTTTTCTTTTCCGTCGAGAAATCTGAGAAAACGAGATCTCCATTGAACGTAGCAACCGGCAGTGAGCACAGGTGGATTACCGTTGCCACCTTGTTCCAAACGAATTTGATTAGCAGTTGCAATGTTGATGTTGTTGTTAGACATGGTGAATACTTGTGGATGAATTGCAGATCTTAGTGGATTTGTTGTGATGATGTGTGGTTAAAATTGAAATTCCAAAAATTCAAAAATTTTTTCTTAGTCCGACAATAAATTTCTCAGTCTGACAAAACGGTAAGCCGAAAAATTTTGTATCGCCAAATTTTGAATTTGAGTTAGAAATAGCCAAAAACTAGTAGGGAAAAATTACTCAAACAAAATACCCATCGGAATGTCCATCGGAATACTTATCGGAATGCTCAGATCGGAATGTCAAATCGGAATACTTATCGGAATGTTCAGATCGGAATGTTCTATCGCAATGCACCGTCGCAATGCCCAGATCGGAATGTTCTGTCGGAATGTGGCTGTCGGAATGTTCAGATCGCAATATGCTGTCGCAATGTTAGATCGGAATGTGGCTGAGACAAATTGGACAGAGTAACGACTTAACAAAACCCTTAAACCCGTCGGAATCCCAAATCGCAAAGTACGATCGGAATGTCCAGATCGGAATAAGTAATAAAAATCCACGTATCGCAATGTAGAACCAAAACCCTTTCCGATGGTGATGGTTATTGCGATGGAAGCCCACTATTCACTTGTACTTTCCGATGGAGATTCTGCTTAAATTTCGGAATGAAGAACAACAAGAAATTTCGCAACTTTTGATCCAAAAGATTTGTGTTTTAGCCAAAACCAAGATACCCAAATCACTAATACTAGTATGTAGATGATTTGTATCAAGAAAAGACCATAAAAAACACAAAAAAGAAGAATGGGACGTGAGATATGGATCAAAAAACCACGAAAAATCAAGAACACCACACACGAATCTTCAATCACCTATCCACTATAGGCTCTGATACCAAATGTTATTCCCATTCAATCCATAACACAAGATTCTTAGAGAGAGAAAGAGAAGAAAAGTAGAGAGAGAAGTGGAAGGTTTACACTAAAACTATGTGTTTTATGAAATGAACCAACACCCTCTTTCACATGTGAAAGAGGGTTATATACCCCACGGCTCTAAGGCCTTTGTGGGCTTCATCTTGGGCCGGGCTTGGCTTTGTTTTGGGCTTACGCCCCTAACTTATACAATATTAGCTTAAAGTCCAAGCCCGGTTTTCCCGACTTACGTATTACAATACAAGACCATTTAACGACTGAGATGACCTATTACATTCTTGTTCGACTATATAAAATATAGGGCTAACAGATATTGAGGAAAAGACAAAAAGATCACAAGAATCATTCAAAAACGAACATAGGAAACGAAGCCGCACAATGAACCGGGCCCAAGAATGTATTTTCCAAAAATGACCTTGAAGAATTGAAGAATGTCAAGTTTGGTCCCTCATCTTTGAAGACTTGTCACTTTAGGCCCTTGTATATCTCAAATATTACAAGTGGGTCCTTAAAGTTTCAAGATATTGCTTATTCAGCCCTTGAAGAATGAAGAAAGTACAAAAGAAGCCCTTGGAACAAGTTTGTAAAAAGGTTGTGCCAAAAATGACAAGATAACCAAACTTATTATAAAGGGAAATTGAGTTTGTTAGCTGTTTTTACAAAGTGAAGGAATCAAGGAAGTTTAGGGACCATTTCTGCCAGACACTCTAACTCACACCAGCCTATCATCCATCCACATCATCCCACTCCACCAATCACTCCTCACCACCTCACCAATCCCATCCCAGTCACACCCTGCTCACGGTTTATTTAATTAAACCTGGTCAATCCCAGTTAAACCCCCAATTTTCCCACCAAACGCCTTATTTAAATAAAACTTTACCCAAAATGGATTAAACTCTCACTAATCATCCCATGAACCCTAAACACAACCCAGGAAGAACAAGGATTAAATCAAAGGGGTTTTAAGCAAAACTTTCCAGATTGCTAATTGGGGTCACTCTCATCCCATCCCACTTCCCAAAACATCCATCACTTTCATCCCTAGACCACCCCATGTGTCCCCTGCCCCACAAAGAAGAAGAAAACAAAATCCTCCAGTCCATCCAACGACTCTCCTTCATTTCTTGGTCCCAAAGGAGTCTACAAACGATCAAGATCAAGTAAACACAGCTGGCATCTTCACATGACACCAAAGAGATCACATGAAGGCAAAATTTTGACCAAGATTCAAGTTCGTCCAAGGGCAAGACTGGAATTTCATCCATTAGGGTTTAGTAACCTAGAAAGTTCTATCAGTTAGTATTTAAAGGGTGCTAGCATGTTAGCACACCTTTGTCCTTGTTTTTCTCTTTTGGTCACAACCTTGTAAATCCGTTTTTGATGAATGAAAAATGGTTTAGAGTTTGGTGATGAGAAAAGAAGTGCCAATTTACTTTCATTGCTTAAAGTTTTATTGCTTTTGATTATTGTTTTACTTTGCTTCAAAAGGTTTTCAAGCTTCTGAATTTTCAAAAATTTCATTTTTACTCTTTTATTTACCTTGACATTTACTGTAGCATAAGCTCATCACAAGCCTGATAAGCTTGTGACAAGCTTACTCTACTTGTTCTCTTTCCTTGTTTGTTGTGATTGTGCAGGAACCAAGAAGAAACCAACATCAAGTTTTATCCATTTTCTTTGTCTTGTCAAAAATCTCAGCAAAAGTTCTGCTCAGGCCCCAGCCTGATTGGAGGTGACTTTTCAGTCACTGTTGGGCCTGGATGTAGGCCCAACAAGGTACCCCCTTGTGTCTTTGTTTAAGTTTTGAAATTTGGTGATTTGTGTGATTTATGTGAAATATGAATGAATCTGTTCTTGGTATGATTATTTATGTTTGATATTGCTTATATATGTCTTTTATGCATGTTTAGATAGTAATTAATCATTTTGGTTGGAGTTTGATTGCATTTGTTTTGAAAAAAATCAATTATCAGAAATTAAGGGGTGTTTGGATTAAGGTGTAAGTTGGATTGTATAACAATATTTGGCTTGAAACCTGTTTAGAACCACTCCTTAGGATAGGTGTAGGTTATATGATAGTTAGTTTTCAGTTTGGTAAAGTTTTGAACAAGTTTGCATGTAAAATTTGAGAAAAATAGCTATAATCAGAAAAGTCCCTTGTGTTGACTGATTTTGTTGGAAATTGTTCATTAAATCTTGCTCATTGCTAGATCATAGGCTCATATAGGATTGTATATCACTTTTATGCTAGCTGGTTGATTTGTGTGCAAAATTTTGAGGTTTCAAATTCGTTTTTATGCAAGTAAAAATACTTTACTGTTCATCAGAAACATTACTAGCTAAATCAGCAACTTTCTTGGCTATTTGTGATTGATTTGTGTGAGTGACTTGTGTTTCTTTTTGAATAAACTGACTCCCCACAACCCAATTGGTGTGGGGGTGCCCATTTGTCCAAAGAAAACCAAGTATACAAGCTTTCCTAAGCTTAAAGGTCTCCTGACCAAATTTTTACACTACTAGTGGGAACCAATTTCCCACTGCTAGTATACAAGTTACCACTGCTTCACTAGAAAACAAAACCAGCAAGGTGTCATTATCAGATTTCTTAGTTTTTTGTCTTTAGTGCCTTAAATTAGGAGTTAGGGTTTCAAACTTGTTGCATTATTTTTCAAATTTAATTTCTGATTTTTCTGTTTAAGTAAAATTTTTATTACTGTTCATTAGCTATTTTTTAGGTTTAAGTGCTATTTTTAATACTTTTTATTAATCTGTTTTTGGCATTTAGTGCCAAAAATACTTATTTTTCAGTTTTAACATTTTTTATAGATTAAGAAAAAGATTTTAAGATTTTTAGTTAAAAAAGTTTCTACTGTTCACCTCTTATTTATTTTTTAGAATTAAATTAGTTTAATTAGGGTTTTAATTTAAACTGTTTTTGTCTCTTAGTGAAAATTTAATATTTTTCAAACTTTTTCATTTTTCTTCTGTTCATTAGAGTAATTTAGGACTTTTAAAAGTGTCAAATTATTTTTGGTATTATTTTATTATTTTTTATAATTATTTTTAGTTTAAAAATAGTCTTTAGTGATTTAAAAATAGAAAAATAGTTTTTAAAAATTCGGAAAAATACTTTTTAGTCTTTAGATAATATAAGTAAGTTATTTGTTCAATAAAATAATATTTTGGACATTTTGATTAATTATATTTAATTTTAGGGCTTTAATTAGCATTTAAAATTGAATATTTAATTAAGGGTTTTGCTATCAACCACCCAATGGGTGGTGTTTAAGCTTACCATAGTTAGAAAACATTTACAAATATTAAGTCACTTATATTAATACATACCTTAATTAAATTCATTTACCTTAATTGTATGTATTAAAATTCTATATATTTAGAAATAATGAGTTTGATTATAGAAATATACATAATTAAGGAATGTTTAAAAAACACCCATTGGGTGGTTGATAGCAAAACCCTTTAATTAATAAAAGGTCTTAAAATATTTTTATTGGGTTTTTATCCTTATTTATATTATTTTAGACTTGTTTTAGCTCTTAATTAATTATTAGGTTTAAAATTTTTAATTTTGTAGTTTTTACGGTTTTACGTGAACGCCTTTTCTTCTTAGCTCGATCCGTCTTCGTAACTGTCTTCCTTTTCTAATCTCATTTCTTTCTTTCTTTTTCAATCATATAATCACAAATCATTAATCATCTCTTAACACACGGTTTTCCTAAATCGTCGTGCTTACTTGCCCTAATTACCTTCCTTTTTCTAAAGGGGTAAAAACTCTACAATCATTTTGGCGCCGCTGCCGGGGAGGCGTGTTGTGTTTTGATTTGAACATTGTTGTTTTTATATATAGCCATAATAGCTAATTGTATTAGTAGCACTCTACTAATACGTATTATCGGTTTTTCGTTTTTTGTGAATACTATTACTATATTGTATACGTAGAACAATAAATTCACAAGTACTCCAAATACGTGACAAATCACAACCTTGACTTGGGAGGTCATTACCCAATCATTGTATTCGAATCTCAAACCAAAGAAAAAAGACAAAAATAGATAAATACTTTCGTGAAGCTCGATTTTGAAAAAAACAAACTATAAGGTGGGTATAAGGCTGTTGTATTTCACGACCTAAAGGAAAAATGCTCTTAAGTGCTTCGCGCTGCCTCGTTTCCTCCGCTTGCTTGTGCGTATTTTGAGATTGAGAGCTAATCGAGGGTTTTGCCGCCCAAAGTATTACTAAGTATCATATATATTTTCTTGGTTTCATTTGATTAAACCCTCTTGAACGATTTGGTGTTCCACCATCGTTCTAAAGTCATCGAAGGCGTTCACCCCACGTGATTGTTTTCATTCCTTGAGGCTTCTTTAATCAAGAGATTTGATTAAGGAGGAGATTTGTAGATTTTTGTCTACCTAATACATTCCACAAAATCCAAAAAAAAGTAAAAACAATCAAAAACCACAAGAAATTGAAAAAGTAAAAACACCAAAAAGAATCTTCTTTGCTCACCCTCTCGTTGTACGTGACGTTTATGCAAACTCGCTCCAAAGCAAGACGTGCTCGTAAACGAAGAAACAAATCAACCACTCCTTCTAGTGAGGAGTCTCCTATTGACGAACCCATCGTAGTGAAAGAAGCACCCATGGCTAATCGAACTATGATGGAGTTGCTTCAAGCACCCACCGAGGGTTATGGAGAAGCGATTGTGATTCCCGCTATCCTTGCGGAGAATTTTGAGGTTAAGACGGGTTTGTTGTCCATGATTCAAAACAACAAGTTTCGAGGTGACGAAAAGGACAACCCTCATAACCACATTCGCCAATTTAATCGTCTCACCGCCACTTGCAAGTTTAAGGACGTCTCTAACGACTCGATTAAGATGATGCTTTTTCAGTATTCCTTAGCGGGGCCCGCAAAAATTTGGTTAGAGAAAGAGCCACCCAATTCTATATTGACGTGGAAGGATCTCGTTTCAAAATTCGTGAACCAATTTTTTCCGCCCTCTAAGACTACGCATTTGAAAAACGAGATTTCAAAGTTTTCACAAGAGTATAATGAGAGTTTTTCAACGGCTTGGAATAGGTTTAAGGAAATGTTGCACGAATGTCCTCATCATGGTTTTTCCGACTTGCATCAAATTGACACGTTTTACAATGGCTTGAACGATCATGAGCGTGATTATCTTAATGTCGCCGCGGGTGGTAATTTTTTGTGTAAGACGGTCGAGGAAGCATTGTTAATCATTGAGAATAGGTCCAAGGTCTATAGTCCTCGTAGCACGTCGAGTGTTCGTAAGACTTCATCTTCACCTTTGCCTTCATTGTCACATACCGTTGATGCTTGCCAAATCGAGGCTAATTTGGAGAACAAGATTTTTGATAAGCTTAAAGGATTGTTAATTGAGTTTAAAGTTGGTGAACAACCCACTCCCGCTACGGCTAAAGCGGTTGAGGTTTCTTGTATGTATTGTGGTGGAGCTCACGATTATTCCGAGTGCATTACCAACGGTGGTAACACTTCGAGTGCCTTCGCGGCCGTGGGAACTTATAACCAAAACGGTCAAGTTCCCCGCACTAATCAATTGACTCCACCGGGTTTTCCACCAAATCAAAATGCTAACAATTATCGAAACAATCAGGTTGGTTACCAAAACAATCAAAGAAACAATTACAAGGGTAATAACAACTATGGGAATCAAGGAAGTAGTAGCCAATTGCAAAATCAAAACCAAAACCGTAATTTTCAAAACACAAGTCAAGGTCTTCCAAAATGTTTACACTAAAGAACTTCCAATGGACTTTTTGAATTACGCTACGCCAAATGATAAGATTTTGGAAAACATTCAAGAGCAATTGGCTATTCAAGCTAGGGACACGGCTAAAAACACCAAGGAGTTGGCTAATTTTGTAAAGGAAAATCTTAACATGAGAAATGAGTTGAAAAATGATTTTGCTAATCAAATTAGAGGTCAAAACAATAAAATTGAACAAAGTCATGCTAGGCTTGAATAAAGAATTGACCAAAAAGCCGCTAGTCAAGATGTTAAGCTTAATGCCATTTTAGAAGCCGTCATGGGGAACAAAGCCTCTACTTCGGGAAGTTTGCCTAGTAACATCGTTTCAAACCCGAAGGGAGAGATGAAAGTGATTACCACACGAAGTGGTAAGACACTTAAAGAACCGACTCCTCAACCAATTACTCCAACGGTGGAGGAAATTGAGGAAGAACCCGAGGTGGTGGTCGAAAAGGAGCATATCTCAAGCCCACAAAGTACCGCTCATGCCACACCTACGGTCGACCCTTTACCAACATTGGAACCCGAGATTCCAAAGGCTATGCCTATGCCCCAACCCACACCACCCTTACCTTACCCATCGAGACTTAGGAAGGAGAAACGACAAGAGCGCGACAATTATCAATTTGAGCTTTTTATGAAAATGTTTCGTGAGTTGCACCTTAATGTGAGTTTCGCCGATGCTTTGGTCATGATTCCTCGATTTGCCGCTAACTTTAAGAGTATGTTGAACAACAAGGAGAAATTGCACCAATTGTCTAGTTGTTCGTCGGTTTATCTTAATCGCATACCTCAAAAAGTCGGTGATCCCGGTAAATTTTTGATCCCTTGTGCAATTCAAGATATGGAAGAATGCTATGCCTTGGCCGATCTTGGTGCTAGCATTAATTTGATGCCACTTGCAATCTTCAAGTCGCTCAATCTTCCTAATCTTACTCCTTCACTAATGTCTATCGAGATGGCCGACCATTCCACGATTCGTGCATGTGGTTTGGCGGAAGACATTTTTGTGAAAGTGGGGAAGTTCTACTATCCCGTAGACTTTATCGTCGTCGATATCCCCACGGATCCTCAAGTTCCTCTCATTTTAGGTCGTTCATTTTTAGATACGTCTATGGCTTTAATTGATGTGCATGCTAGAAAGATCACCTTACGTTTCAACGACGAGGAACTTGTTATAAACGCAACTCAAAATTCTCAACTTTCTCATGTTTATTCCGTTGCTACCATAAACCTCGTTGATATGATTGACGTGGTTTGCGAGGGATTTTCACAAGAAGTTTTAGGGTTTGGTGATGAAGAAACTAGTGGCAATCCCACTATGTTAGATCCAATTCTTGATAATTCGACACCAACCTTCACTCCATTTGAAGGTGGTGGTTTTACGTTGGAAGAATGCAATGTTCCACTTACTTGTGACGAAGACCTCGACAACGATGAGGACTTCTCGATTATCAAGGATTTTCTTAACGATTTCCCATTTCCTCCACCCGAGGAGGTTATGAGTATCGAGCCCAAATCTTCACTTGAGGAACCACCTATCCTCGAGTTGAAAGATTTACCTCCTCACCTCGAATATGTCTATTTGGAGGAGGACGACAAGTTTCCGGTTATTATTGCGAAGGAACTTTCGAATGATGAAAAAACCGCACTTGTCGATGTTCTAAAGGATCACAAAGGGGCGATTGCGTGGAAATTATCCGACATTAAGGGAATCGATCCCAAGTTTTGTACCCACAAAATCTTAATGGAGGAGGATTTCAAGCCCACAATCCAAATTCAAAAGAGGGTGAACCCCAAAATTCACGACGTCATAAAAAAGGAGGTCCTTAAACTCCTTGACGCGGGAATGATTTACCCTATTTCCGATAGCCCTTGGGTGAGTCCTATTCATCGTGTCCCTAAGAAGGGAGGAATGACCGTTGTGCCAAACGATGCCAACGAGTTAATTCCCACTAGACTCGTGACCGGATGGAGAGTGTGCATTGACTATCGAAAGTTGAATGAAGCCACTCGAAAAGACCATTTTCCCTTGCCCTTCATGGACCAAATGTTGGAGCGTCTTGCGGGAAACGATTTCTATTGCTTTTTAGATGGTTTTTCCGGTTACTTCCAAATTCCCATCGATCCTCGTGATCAAGAAAAAACTACGTTTACGTGTCTATATGGAACGTTTGCCTATCGTAGAATGCCATTCGGACTTTGTAATGCACCGAGAACCTTTCAAAGGTGCATGATGGCTATTTTTCATGACATGATCGAGAAGACGATGGAAGTCTTCATGGATGACTTTTCCGTGTTTGGTAATTCGTTCACTTCGTGTTTGTCGAACCTTGAGAGAATGTTAAAACGATGTGAGGAAACCAACCTTGTGCTCAATTGGGAAAAGTGTCATTTTATGGTTAAGAGTGGAATCGTCTTAGGGCACAAGGTCTCGAAAGCGGGGATTGAGGTAGATCAAGCTAAGGTAGACGTCATCGCCAAATTACCTCATCCCAAAACAGTTAAGGGAGTCAGGAGTTTCCTAGGCCACGCGGGCTTTTATCGTCGATTCATCAAGGATTTTTCAAAGAATTCCTGACCCATTACACATCTTCTTGAAAAAGAGGCACGTTTTGTCTTTGACGAAGATTGTGTACGAGCCTTTGAAATCCTTAAGAGGAAACTTACCGAAGCTCCCATTCTTGTTGCTCCTAATTGGAACCTCCCCTTTGAACTCATGTGTGATGCTAGTGATTACGCTATTGGGGCCGTTTTGGGGCAACGTCATGATAAGCACTTCTTGCCTATTCACTATGCTAGCAAGACGATGACTGAGGCTCAACTAAAATACATTACAATGGAAAAGGAGTTCCTTGCCGTGGTGTATGCATTTGAGAAATTTCGACCTTATCTCGTCTTGACGAAATGTATAGTGTATACGGACCATTCGGCTATTAAGTATCTCATGGCAAAGCAAGATGCTAAGCCTAGATTACTTCGTTGGATTCTCCACCTTCAAGAATTTGATCACACCATTGTTGACAAAAAAGGAGCCGAGAATCTAGCGGCCGATCATCTTTCTCGTTTGGAAGATCCTCACCAAAGTGCTTACGAGCCCAAGGAAATCACCGAAACATTTCCGCTCGAGACACTTGGTGTAGTGAATTCTAAGCTTGATCCTTCCACCCCATGGTTTGCGGACTTTGCAAATTACCATGCGGGTAACTTCATCATTAAGGGTATGACGACTCAAGAAAAACGAAAATTCTTTCGTGACGTCAAGTTCTACTTTTGGAACGACCCTTACTTGTTTCGAACTTGTGCGGATCAAATCATCCGACGTTGTGTATTTGGCACCGAAGCTTCTAACATCCTTAGAGCTTGCCACGAGGGACCCACGGGTGGTCACCACGGTGCTAATCTCACAGCTAAGAAGGTGTTTGATGCCGGCTTCTTTTGGCCTACTATTTACCGAGATGCACAAGATCTTGTGAAGTCGTGTGATGCATGCCAACGACAAGGAAAAGCCTCACAAAAAGACGAAATGCCACAAAATATCATTCAAGTGTGTGAGATATTTGACATTTGGGGTATAGACTTTATGGGGCCGTTCCCATCATCTCGTGGTAATAAGTACATTCTCGTTGCGGTTGACTACCTTTCTAAGTGGGTGGAGGCAAAGGCCTTGCCAACCAATGATGCTCGTGTGGTAGTCAAGTTTTTGAAGCAATTGTTTTCTCGGTTTGGAACCCCTCGTGCGATCATAAGCGATCGTGGAACCCATTTTTGTAACTACCAATTCGAAAGGGTCCTAAGGAAATATGGGGTTACACATCGGCTTTCTACGGCTTATCACCTGTAACACCCCCACAAATTGCTATGCGCAGCGGAACTACAACATTGGGTGCTACACAGTTATCATTGCACACAAGATATATCAAACGACTCTAAAAAGACGTCAACTTAAAACTTGAATTAAAAATTGTTAAAAGATACATGTCCACGGTTTTTCCAACCCCACTTGGTACAACAGAGTTTAGCGTTTTCGGTCCCCATGAATCTCGACCCAAGAATTTCAGTTTCACAACAACATAACATTAAAATTAAAAATGTTTAAGTAGGAAAGGGAGGAAAAACAAGCAGACTCCAAGCCATACACACAACATCCATCCCATGCACGCTCCATGCTACACTTCAGCGGTTACCTGAAACACATGCCAAAATTTGGTCAACGAAAACGTTGAGTGGAATTCATAGGTTTTACAATTCATTTTGAACGTATATGAAATAAAAACCATTCGTGATCATTCATAGACTTGTCGATCAAACAATCTATATTCAGGATACTGACAATTGTGTTTAAGCTCATGACACTAAACCGTTAACTCAATCACCCGCGTAATAATTACCGGCGTGACTCAGATGAAACCATGGCCCCTAATAAGGCATCAGTTGCAATTATACCTTTTCTCTTATCACAAATTATCCGTCCGCAGGGGGTATCAACGTACTAGCCCTCGTCTCGGATAGGGTAGTCAACCCCATAGTACTATCACTTTGTATAACTCACGCCAAAACAAAACAACAAGCATCACTCATTTTACACCATTCGTTCTTATTATTTACGTTATTCATTTTCGCCGGTACTTACCGAAAGTACGGGCTGTTTTACTATATTTAACCATTCCTATAAAATTTGACAAAATTCTCAAAAATACTATAAGACCTGTAGATAACACATTTTTAATCCCAATAAAAGTTTTTACTTCTACGACCCGTTACTCAACGCTTTTCCAAAACTACATTTTCCGGGCTGAAATTGTACTTCGACCAACTTGGACCTCTTTGACCTATTTGAAATGCACCTTTGACTTCTTTGACTCCTAAGTCCACTTATAGACTCAATTACACAGGTTTGTGACCAAAATTTGACCCTTGACCTTTTACCAATTCATACTTGTGGTCCTCGGGATTTGACTAAAACTATACATAAATTCGGATTATGAAAGTTCTCGTCTCCCGGTACACGATCTTTAAAACCTCATAACTTTTAGCTCGTTTAGAGTCACGAGCTCTACCTTATACCAAATTAAAGCTAAGAAGACCCTCTATGACTACATTTAGCTATCTAGACCTGTAGGAAAAATTATTTTTATGAAAAGGTCTTAAACTTTCTGCCTAAATTTAACCATACCAAAATCACACTTAAGCTCGATTCCAAACCTATTAATCATTACTAGGCTTCATCCTAAGCATTCCCAATCATAACCAAACACTAATTTCAGTCCCTAACCCCTATTGATCATCAACCTCATAATCTAAAAATCTAAAAACAAACATGCAAACACTTGTACCCATCTAACACATCAATAAACACAAGGCTAAACACAAAACCAATGCTCAAAATCATCAATCACCATGGCTCCCCAAACACCCCCTTTTGCCGTGGGGTTTGGGTGACCAAATCACCACAACCAAATCAATTTTGGTGGGTTTGATTAGTGATTATACTCTCATTTTACATGAATTTAACATGCATTAATCCAATTAACCTCAAAAACGAGTTTGAATGATCTTGAAAATTTTTGGAAAAATTTTGTTAATGCATGTTTGAAATAACCATGGATTAACACTCACCAATGGATTTTAGAAGGTGGTCTAAGGTTAGATTTTGTCAAAACTAAAAAAAAATGGTGGATGGTGGTGGTGTGGGGGTTTGGCCGTCGGCCTAGAGAGAGAGGGAGAGAGTTGTTTGATTTTTTTTTTGTTAAGTGTTGTGTGTGTTTGTGTTTGTCACATTTTGTGAGATGGGAGGGGCCAAAGTGGTATTTTTGGATTTCTTTTGTCCTTAAACAAAAACGTCACTAAAACTTTGCGGGATCGACTCACTAGTCAATTTAGAAAATTTTACGGGAGTCGGAAATCATCCCGAACATTCCAAAATACTTTTGGGATACTTTAAATGTACTCGGAAAGCTATAAAACTCACCCGACTCAACTTAACACGAACCGTAAGTAAAATTCTCGAAAAATTTCATTATCGATAAATCGTCAATAATTATAGAAATTTGGGCATCCATCGGGATCGTATTCGTCATCGTCCTTCTTGAATCGTCAATCGTATAAATTATAACCTCGAACATCGGCTTTAACCAATATACTTATATATATAGAAATTAAAATTTATTAAAAATTTCAAAAATTAGCGTAATTTAGGGTAACGTTAATGACCTTGGTTCTAGGGTGTCACATCCACCCCTCCTTAAAGAGAGCAACGTCCCGGCGCTCGCCTCTTCTTATACTCACATTTCGTTCTGCTGGAACAGATGAGGATACCTTTCCTTGAAAAAGTCCTCACGCTCCCAAGTGTATTCCGGTCCACGCTTAGAATTCCATCGAACCTTCACAATAGGAATTCTACTACGCTTCAGCCTCTTGACCTCTCGGTCCATAATTTCTACAGGTTCTTCCACAAAATGCATTTTGTCGTCCAGTCGAATCTCGTCCAAAGGAATCACCAATTCCTTATCCGCCAAACTCTTCTTCAGGTTCGATACGTGAAACGTGTCGTGAATAGCACTAAGCTCGTTCGGCAATTCTAACTTGTACGCTACTGGTCCAATTCGTTCAACGATCTTAAATGGTCCAATATACCTCGGACTCAACTTTCCTTTCTTCCCAAAACGAATTACACCCTTCCACGGCGATACCTTGAGCATAACCATATCTCCGACTTCAAACTCCAACGGTTTCCTTCTGTTATCGGCATAACTCTTCTGTCGGCTTCTCGCAGCAAGTAGTCGGTTCTTGATTTGCACAATCTTCTCTGTCTTTCTAAAACCATTTCGGGTCCAGTCAATTGACTTTCTCCTACTTCACTCCAACACACAGGCGATCTACACTTCCTTCCATACAATGCTTCGAACGGTGCTGTCTTGATACTCGCATGATAACTATTATTATACGAAAACTCCACTAGAGGCAAGTGGCGTTCCCAACTTCCTCCAAAATCAATCACGCATGCTCGGAGCATGTCCTCCATCGTCTGAATAGTTCGTTCACTCTGGCCGTCAGTTTCCGGGTGATAAGCCGTACTTAAACTCAATTCAGTGCCCATCGCACGTTGAAGCGATTTCCAAAATTCCGAAGTAAATCTACTATCGCGATCCGAAATGATCGATAACGGCACTCCATGTCTGCAGACGATCTCTTTCACGTACACACTGGCTAGCTTTTCCATGCTGTCCGTCTTCTTCATAGGTAAGAAATGAGCAGATTTCGTTAATCTATCCACAATTACCCATATCATATCACATCCACTAGGAGTTCTAGGTAAACCCGTCACGAAATCCATAGCGATTTTCTCCCATTTCCATTCCGGGACCTCTGGTTGTACCAACAATCCAGATGGTTTCTTATGTTCTGCTTGGACCTTCGCGCAAGTCAAACACTTACTAACGTAACGAGCAATATCCGCCTTCATATTCGGCCACCAATAAACTTTCTTCAGGTCGTGATACATTTTATCCGATCCAGGATGTATCGAATACTTCGATTTATGAGACTCGTTCATAACCAATTCTCGAACTCCAGGCTTTCCTTCCTCAGATGAACACAATGGTAACCAAATCCGATTTTCAAAATATCTCAGTCCGTCTGACCTAATCACGAAAAGAGGTTTCAACATTCGTCCCAAGTTCTCAGCTTCAACATTCCCTTTCATTAGTCCCCTCTCTTGAGCCTTCAGTATAGTTTCGGTTAAGTCAACGCTCTCAGTCATCACCAAAGCTCTGACCCTCAAAGGTTTCTCCCGTTCCTTCCTACTCAGTGCATCCGCTACAACATTCGCCTTGCCAGGGTGGTAGCGAATTTCGCAGTCGTAATCACTCAGTAGTTCAACCCATCGTCTCTGTCGCATATTCAACTCCTTTTGATCTAAAATGTGTTGCAAACTCTTGTGGTCAGTGAATACAACACACTTCGTCCCATACAAATAGTGTCTCTACAACTTCAACGCAAAAACTACAGCTCCTAATTCCAAATCGTGCGTCGTGTAGTTCTCCTCATTCTTCCTCAGTTGCCTCGATGCGTAAGCTATCACCTTTTCACGTTGCATCAATACCGCTCCATAACCCTTACGAGATGCATCACAATACACTACAAAGTCTTCGGTTCCTTCAGGCAATGACAATATCGGTGCGGAACATAACTTGTCCTTGAGCGTTTTGAAAGCGAGTTCTTCCTCATTTCCCCATTCATACACCCTATTCTTTTCGGTAAGCTTTGTCAATGGTTTTGCAATCAACGAAAATCCTTCAATGAACCTTCGATAATACCCAGCTAAACCAAAGAATTGTCGAACTTCAGTCGGCGTTGTCGGTGCCGACCATTCCCTGATCGCTTCGACCTTGGCAGGATCCACGCGAACTCCCTTGCTATCAATCACGTGACCTAGGAATTGCACGGATTCTAACCAAAACTCACACTTCGAGAATTTCGCATACAGCTTCTCCTTCTTTACCAACTCCAAAATCTTCCTCAGGTGCTTCTCGTGCTCCTCCTTACTCTTAGAGTAAATAAGTATATCATCGATGAAAACAATAACAAACTTATCTATATACGGCTTGCACACGCGATTCATGAGGTCCATGAACACAGCAGGCGCGTTTGTCAACCCAAACGGCATCACTCGAAATTCAAAGTGTCCATACCGCGTACGAAAGGCAGTTACAGGAATATCCTCCTCTCTTACACGCAGTTGATGATACCCTGATCTTAAATCGATCTTTGAGTATACACTGGAACCTTGCAATTGATCAAACAAATCGTCAATCCTCGGCAATGGGTACCGATTCTTAACCGTCAGCTTGTTGAGTTCCCTATAGTCAATACACATCCGAAATGAACCATCTTTCTTCTTCACAAACAACACTGGCGCTCCCCAAGGTGATGAGCTCGGCCTAATAAATCCCTTGTCCATCAATTCCTTCAGTTGATCCGATAACTCCTTTAACTCGGATGGCGCTAAGCGATAAGGTGCACGCGCAACCGGCGCAGCTCCTGGCACCAAATCAATTTGAAATTCGACCTCACGTGTGGGTGGTAAACCCGGCAACTCGTCTGGAAAAACTTCCGGATATTCGCAGATAACAGGTACCTCTTCAATCCTCGCCTCTAAATCACCATCACTCGAAACTTGTGCCAAAAACACATCGCATCCGTTCTCTACATACTTCATCATTTTCAAACAGGAAATCACTTTCAAACGAGAAGTGCATTCGTCTCCCTTCACCGTCAAGACTTTATTCCTCAACGGAATCTGAACTAATCTCTCGCCACAGACGATCATAGCACTGTGCGCCATTAGCCAATCCATTCCCACAATCACGTCAAACGATCCTAGCTCTATAGGCATCAAGTCGATTTTAAAAGCGTAATTTCCTAACTTCAAGGTACACCCTTTCAGTATAGAATTTGTACTAACAATTTTTCCATCGGCTAACTCAACGTTATAACTAGTCGCTAACAACACCGGTTTTCTATCGATATGACGACTAAATTTAACATCTACAAAACTTTTGTCGGAGCCAGAATCAAACAAAATACTAGCATAACAAGCGTCTAGCAAAAACGTACCGGTAACCACGTTAGGACCCTGTGGTTTATCAGCCGTCCCTACTTGATACACGGCAGCAGCATTGTTACCTCCCCGCTTGTTTCCTGCCTTCGGGCAATTCACTTGCATATGGCCTCTCTCTCCACATCCAAAACATCCCCTCATTCTGATAGCATTCGCCCCAGTGGCTACTCCTCCCGCTCGGCAACCAGACGTCCTGTGACCTGCTTTTCCACATTTGCCGCATGCAGGCGGGCAATTCCCGACATGGTACAAATTGCACCTACCACAGTGGGGATTCACTTTTACTCCTCTGGGGTTTGTCACAGCCCTCATCCCTTCTTTCCTTCGTTGGTTAAACTGCTGATTGCGGTTCTGACCATTGTTGTTTCGATTTCCACCTCGGTTTTGGCCCTGGGATTGATTGCTTTGTGCCGCTTCCCATTTCCTCTTGTTTCCTTCAGCAATGAAGTTCTTCTTGTCCTGGAGCTTGACGTCCATCAATGCGTGAGCCATCTGGACCGCTTCATCAAACGACCCAGGTTTAGACGAAGTCGTCTCACCTTTGATATTACTGGATAAACCTTTGATGTACTGTTTCATCTTCTTGGCATCATTGGCAAAAACGTCTGGACACAAAAGGCTTAATTCATTAAACCTCCTGGTGTAAGCAGCGATATCATTGTTCTTCAAGGTCAGGTGCCTCAACTCATCTTCCAATTGACCCAATTCCTCTTCCGGGCAGAACTTCTTAGTCAAAAGAGCTTTTGTCGCAGTCCATGTTCTTGCATTCGCTACAGCCAATCCAACAGTGGCTACTTGGGTGTTCCACCAACTTAATGCATCGTCAAGAAACGTAGCAGCCGCAAACTTAACCTTGTCCGCTTCTGAACAACCGCTGATTTCGAAAGTACTTTCAACCTTTTCCAACCATCTTCTAAGTTCTAGAGCTCCACCAGTTCCACGAAATTGCGTGGGACCGCATTTCATAAAACTAGAATAGGTACACACTCTCGGGGCTTGCTGTCTCCCCGCGTTTCTACCCTGGTCCTGATTTCTCCCGGCTCGGTCTGCTTCTAGCGCATTTGCTATAGCTTCCTGAATCATTGTGTTTACACGATCGGCGGTTAACTTTGGAGGCATGGTGTTATCGAATATCTCTTTCTGCAAGACAGGGAAAATAGAAAAACAATGTAAGTATACACATCAAGATTAAGATGGATTTCTTTTCCAAGACATAATATACATACAACGACACATCACTACAGAGTTACTAATATTCATCAATTCACATCACAAAAGATCAAATTTAAGACATATCACAGATCATGAAAGGTAACATGGATTGTATTGATAATTAACCAAAATTGTGACAAGTATTGCCACTACAATCGTTCACCATAAAACTTAAGTCCTCAAGTTTTTCGTCATAATGCCATCATACAAAAGTCTAAAACAGTTCTATTACAATGATCAAAGAAAAAATACAAGACAAGCAACTAGGCATGTGGTGATCCACACGGCCTCTTGGATGGCGGTTCGTCATCATCTTCCTCGGGTTCCTCATCGCTATCGTCCTCGTCCACATCATCCATTTTTCTCTTTCCTTTGTCATTCGGCCCACATTCAGTCTCCTTTTTCGTCCCTGACGTAGACCCACACTCAATCGCTACCTGACTTCCCACAGTAATACAAGCACCTCTGGTAGGTGGCTGGATCATGAAGTCATTAGCCTCCATCTCCAAATCGTCCACGAATCTCCAATCTGGGGGCAATGATGCTCTCACTCGATGTTCCCAAATCTGCATCCTTGACAATCTCACTTGATCTTCCCTAACACGGTCAAGACTAGCTCTCAAATTCGCGACTATCGATCTTAGACTGTTGATATCACTTTTGTTTACATTTCCATCATACTCAATTCTTGCAGTCCTTTCCAACAGTCTTTGGTCTGCCCTTTCATTCTCGTCGAATCTATTGATCACCCTTGATTCCACTATGTACCGCATGCACATTGATTCATCCAAACCTCTCACAACCCGCCGTACGTCATGATAAACTCTCGGTCCGGGGCAGCAAACTCTTGAGATGCCTTGATGAAGAGAATTTGCGCTCACTGCACCTTCGGATCTTCTGGGGATACCTGGTGCACCAACCAGATGGGAAGTACGCATAGGCCTGGGGCAAGTAGTTCTTCTTTGGTCGAGGTCCTGGGCTTGCACATCGTTCGTCTCAGCTTGTCCTACAGCAGCTGTCCCAACACTTCCCCCTTCGTGACCTACGACGTAATTGTTTCCATTATCATTAGGCGGTACCTCGGCCATTCCTGCAATAACAGCGAATTTCGGAGGGTACATAAGTAATTATACAATATTTATAAATACATGCATGCAAATGCAATGCAAAGGTGGTACATATGCCCAAAATGTAATAATATGATGCTCATGCATGATTAATACAAAAATTACGATGTCGGATATTCCACGTATAATTTCAACGTCTACATATAGTAATTTCCATACTTACGTAATAATTACCCACATATATACTTCAACTCAAAAGTATACGTCAAATGCCATGAATACAAAAATAAATCTTACCGGAGCCATGCAGGATAGTTGTGTGTGCTTGGACCATTTCTTACGACACCAAAAGTTATAGTTTAGGATTTTCGAAAACGACCTAGTTCTCTATAACTCATGGCTCTGATTACCAATCTGTAACACCCCCACAAATTGCTATGCGCAGCGGAACTACAACATTGGGTGCTACACAGTTATCATTGCACACAAGATATATCAAACGACTCTAAAAAGATGTCAACTTAAAACTTGAATTAAAAATTGTTAAAAGATACATGTCCACGGTTTTTCCAACCCCACTTGGTACAACAGAGTTTAGCGTTTTCGGTCCCCATGAATCTCGACCCAAGAATTTCAGTTTCACAACAACATAACATTAAAATTAAAAATGTTTAAGTAGGAAAGGGAGGAAAAACAAGCAGATTCCAAGCCATACACACAACATCCATCCCATGCACGCTCCATGCTACACTTCAGCGGTTACCTGAAACACATGCCAAAATTTGGTCAACGAAAACGTTGAGTGGAATTCATAGGTTTTACAGTTCATTTTGAACGTATATGAAATAAAAACCATTCGTGATCATTCATAGACTTGTCGATCAAACAATCTATATTCAGGATACTGACAATTGTGTTTAAGCTCATGACACTAAACCGTTAACTCAATCACCCGCGTAATAATTACCGGCGTGACTCAGATGAAACCATGGCCCCTAATAAGGCATCAGTTGCAATTATACCTTTTCTCTTATCACAAATTATCCGTCCGCAGGGGGTATCAACGTACTAGCCCTCGTCTCGGATAGGGTAGTCAACCCCATAGTACTATCACTTTGTATAAGCGGCTATTTCCCCCTTCGCAAGGGCAAGACAATAGTTAATAGTTCATGAAATTAGGGTCTTTTGCAACTAGGTACTCAACACAATTTCTAAGGCAACATTCGGGTCTAACAATCATTCATGACATACGTTCATTTTAAAAACTAGCATGAATTTCCCTCGCGGGTAAAACAGTTTGAAATAATAGTAAGCGAGGCTATAAATTCACACCTTATATATTAAGTAGTCGGTAGTTCGAGAGATGATCACTGACGACGATACGGATGCCCGGGTAAATCAACACCTATCAACAAATAACGCGTAATGAGTAATCTCATTTTAAATACCTTACGGTACTGTATAAAATACATAGATAATAGTCACTTAGGACAATTATAACTCACGCCAAAACAAAACAACAAGCATCACTCATTTTACACCATTCGTTCTTATTATTTACGTTATCCATTTTTATTCATTTTCGCCGGTACTTACCGAAAGTACGGGCTGTTTTACTATATTTAACCATTCCTATAAAATTTGACAAAATTCTCAAAAATACTATAAGACCTGTAGATAACACATTTTTAATCCCAATAAAAGTTTTTACTTCTACGACCCGTTACTCAACGCTTTTCCAAAACTACATTTTCCGGGCTGAAATTGTACTTCGACCAACTTGGACCTCTTTGACCTATTTGAAATGCACCTTTGACTTCTTTGACTCCTAAGTCCATTTATAGACTCAATTACACAGGTTTGTGACCAAAATTTGACCCTTGACCTTTTACCAATTCATACTTGTGGTCCTCGGGATTTGACTAAAACTATACATAAATTCGGATTATGAAAGTTCTCGTCTCCCGGTACACGATCTTTAAAACCTCATAACTTTTAGCTCGTTTAGAGTCACGAGCTCTACCTTATACCAAATTGAAGCTAAGAAGACCCTCTATGACTACATTTAGCTACCTAGACCTGTAGGAAAAATTATTTTTATGAAAAGGTCTTAAACTTTCTGCCTAAATTTAACCATACCAAAATCACACTTAAGCTCGATTCCAAACCTATTAATCATTACTAGGCTTCATCCTAAGCATTAACAATCATAACCAAACACTAATTTCAGTCCCTAACCCCTATTGATCATCAACCTCATAATCTAAAAATCTAAAAACAAACATGCAAATACTTGTACCCATCTAACACATCAATAAACACAAGGCTAAACAAAAAACCAATGCTCAAAATCATCAATCACCATGGCTCCCCAAACACCCCCTTTTGCCGTGGGGTTTGGGTGACCAAATCACCACAACCAAATCAATTTTGGTGGGTTTGATTAGTGATTATACTCTCATTTTACATGAATTTAACATGCATTAATCCAATTAACCTCAAAAACGAGTTTGAATGATCTTGAAAATTTTTGGAAAAATTTTGTTAATGCATGTTTGAAATAACCATGGATTAACACTCACCAATGGATTTTAGAAGGTGGTCTAAGGTTAGATTTTGTCAAAACTCAAAAAAAATGGTGGATGGTGGTGGTGTGGGGGTTTGGCCGTCGGCCTAGAGAGAGAGGGAGAGAGTTGTTTGATTTTTTTTTGTTAAGTGTTGTGTGTGTTTGTGTTTGTCACATTTTGTGAGATGGGAGGGGCCAAAGTGGTATTTTTGGATTTCTTTTGGCCTTAAACAAAAACGTCACTAAAACTTTGCGGGATCGACTCACTAGTCAATTTAGAAAATTTTACGGGAGTCGGAAATCATCCCGAACATTCCAAAATACTTTTGGGATACTTTAAATGTACTCGGAAAGCTATAAAACTCACCCGACTCAACTTAACACGAACCGTAAGTAAAATTCTCGAAAAATTTCATTATCGATAAATCGTCAATAATTATAGAAATTTGGGCATCCATCGGGATCGTATTCGTCATCGTCCTTCTTGAATCGTCAATCGTAAAAATTATAACCTCGAACATCGGCTTTAACCAATATACTTATATATATAGAAATTAAAATTTATTAAAAATTTCAAAAATTAGCGTAATTTAGGGTAACGTTAATGACCTTGGTTCTAGGGTGTCACATCACCCATAAACGAGTGGGAAAGTCGAGGTTTCAAACCGAGCGTTGAAGAGGATCTTGGAGAGATCCGTTGGGGAAAACCGACAATCATGGTCGGATAAGTTGGACGATGCTTTATGGGCCTTTAGGACCGCTCATAAGACGCCCATTGGGTGCACTCCCTATAAGCTTGTGTATGGAAAGAATTGTCATTTGCCTATCGAGTTAGAACACAAGGCTTATTGGGCCCTAAAGCATTGTAATAATGATATGGAGACCGCGGGAAAACACCGGAAAATGAAATTGAATGAATTAGATGAATTGAGGGACATTGCTTGTGAAAATTCATTGATTTATAAAGAAAAAACTAAAAAGTTGCATGATTCTAAAATTAAAAACTGGGTTTTTAACATTGGGGATCAAGTTTTGCTTTTTAATTCAAGATTGAAAATCTTTTCCGGTAAGTTGAAATCCCGTTGGTCCGGTCCATTCACCGTGACTCAAGTGTTTCCGTATGGGACCATCGAGCTAGCTCAAGATGATGGTCCTAACTTCAAGGTGAATGGTCATAGGTTGAAGCACTACTTTGTCAGGGAAGTTCCATCCTTGAACTACCTCGACCAAATCACCTTCCCCAATGATAATTAGTATTGAGGGGATCGAGTCGAGTTCATGACTCGGTAATAAAAAACGAGGTGCCTCATGGGGGAGACCCATGCTTATCCATGTACATATTATCGCTTTCTAATGTAGCTTACGTGTGGGGATTTGTGCCCTTCCAACCTTTGTTCCGCGGTTGTTTGTGCATTGTGGTTTTTAGATCATGATCTTCACGATTGGAGCCTCTCGTGTTCGTTTTATGGGAGCACTCGATCGTTTGCTTTGAAGACTTTCTCAATATCCATGATATATCCTTGATTGTTCTAACCTTAGGTTTTTAGCACACTTCATAAACGGCTTTAAATTTATTGGTTACACCCTTTCCATGCTAGATTAGGCATTCGACTACGTCTCTAGTATGGGGGTGTTTGCACCCCTAGACTCGAAACATTAAGGACAATGTTTAACTTTAGTATGGGGGGGGGTGAATAGATACTTGCCTTGCCAAACCTTCACGCTTTCCAAAGTTTGTCATTTTGTTTATCGTTTTGTTGCAAAATAAGGCTAAAAATGGCCAAATTTTAAAAATTTTCTTGTTTTTCATAAGTGTTTAAGACACGAATGTAGGTTTTCCGATGGTGAGAACGAGAGTAATTTTTGACTCGACTGTGCGTGTTGAGCACTTAGCTTAGATTCCTAAACTTTTTAGGCTAAGTCTCTTAAATGAGGACGAGAAATGATAGAGTTATTTATAAGCCTCGTAATCGTCACGATCTCATGTGTAGTAATTATTAGCTTATTCTCCCCACGCTTTTGCATAATAAATTGTTAATAAATATTGATTTGGCGGTTTAGTCACTATTGTTGGTTTCTAATTTGTTTTGGTAGCTTCCATGTAATTAAATTGGGAAAACATTAAGGTATCGCCAGCGTCACGGTTTTGAAGTATTGGCACCCGAATAATCGAAAGCTTCACCTAATAATAAGAATTCAAGTGCTCACCTAAATTAAGCAAAAATTTGAAGCTCACAAGGCCGAAAAATCTATGCCCAAATTGAAAGTGAATCAAGCCTTAATCTTTGAAGCTTTAAAGATCCAAAATTCACTTTAGCGTGAGGATATACGTCTTTGGCTAATAAAACCACCGATGAGGCGGATAATAAAAGGCAAGGCAAGACCGAAGTCATAATAAAAGTTTCATGGCGAAGTTGAATAAAAAAGATGGAGGTAAACCAAAGATAATAAGGCCCTTCCGTTAGGGGGCGTATAAAAGTCTTGGTAATAAGTCTCATGTTCAAAACCGTTATAAAACCGTGTTTATCGATCCTTCTTGTTGACTTATATTTTTGACATCGTTGTCTATTAGGATGAATTATTAATTTAATGATTTTGGTTACACCGTTAGGTTTCTATTTTTAGACTTAATCTCTATTCACACATAAGTCAATGATGTATCCTCGTGATCATTAAGACAAAATAAAATATAAGAGATACCAATTGGGAATAAGGGAGTTTAGGTGTGTAATTAACACTCATGAGAAGTGATCGTGTTGCTAACTTATAATAACAATGATCTCGTTACGCGTTTAGCATGGAATTGGGTGAAAATCGAGGATGACGAAATTATTTCTAACGAAGCATTCACGTGTTCTTGTTCTATGATCCCAAAAGTCATTTTTTCGTGATGAAAACAATACATTATGTCTAAAACGCATGTAGTAGTTTATTTAAATTTATGTCCTCAATAAATATCATCATAAAATGAATTTTGGAGGTGCTACGATACTTAATTCTAGCATTGCGTGGGGACACAACCATGGTTTAGTATGGGGGAGTGATGAGACTGCTTTTATACATAGTCTCATCGTCCAAATCGGGCTTAAAATGCATTAAATATCATTAAAACTGCCAAATATATGCTTGTGTTTGTTGCTTGTGTATTTTAGGTACGGATATTGAGGAAAAGACAAAAAGATCACAAGAATCAATCAAAAACGAACACGGGAAACGAAGCCGCACAATGAACCGGGCCCAAGAATGTATTTTCCAAAAATGACCTTGAAGAATTGAAGAATGTCAAGTTTGGTTCCTCATCTTTGAAGACTTGTCACTTTAGGCCCTTGTATATCTCAAATATTACAAGTGGGTCCTTAAAGTTTCAAGATATTGCTTATTCATCCCTTGAAGAATGAAGAAAGTACAAAAAAAGCCCTTGGAACAAGTTTGTAAAAAGGTTGTGCCAAAAATGACAAGATAACCAAACTTATTATAAAGGGAAATTGAGTTTGTTAGCTGTTTTTACAAAGTGAAGGAATCAAGGAAGTTTGGGCACCATTTCTGCCAGACACTCTAACTCACACCAGCCTATCATCCATCCACATCATCCCACTCCACCAATCACTCCTCACCACCTCACCAATCCCATCCCAGTCACACCCCACTCACGGTTTATTTAATTAAACCTGGTCAATCCCAGTCAAACCCCTAATTTTCCCACCAAACGCCTTATTTAAATAAAACTTTACCCAAAATGGATTAAACTCTCACTAATAATCCCATGAACCCTAAACACAACCCAAGAAGAACAAGGATTAAATCAAAGGGGTTTTAAGCAAAACTTTCCAGATTGCTAATTGGGGTCACTCTCATCCCATCCCACCTCCCAAAACATCCATCACTTTCATCCCTAGACCACCCCATGTGTCCCCTGCCCCACAAAGAAGAAGAAAACAAAATCCTCCAGTCCATCCAACGGCTCTCCTTCATTTCTTGGTCCCAAAGGAGTCTACAAACGATCAAGATCAAGTAAACACAGCTGGCATCTTCACATGACACCAAAGAGATCACATGAAGGCAAAATTTTGACCAAGATTCAAGTTCGTCCAAGGGCAAGACTGGAATTTCATCCATTAGGGTTTAGTAACCTAAAAAGTTCTATCAGTTAGTATTTAAAGGGTGCTAGCATGTTAGCACACCTTTGTCCTTGTTTTTCTCTTTTGGTCACAACCTTGTAAATCCATTTTTGATGAATGAAAAATGGTTTAGAGTTTGCTGATGAGAAAAGAAGTGCCAATTTACTTTCATTGCTTAAAGTTTTATTGCTTTTGATTATTGTTTTACTTTGCTTCAAAAGGTTTTCAAGCTTCTGAATTTTCAAAAATTTCATTTTTACTCTTTTGTTTACCTTGACATTTACTATAGCATAAGCTCATCACAAGCCTGATAAGCTTGTGACAAGCTTACTCTACTTGTTCTATTTCCTTGTTTGTTGTGATTGTGCAGGAACCAAGAAGAAACCAACATCAAGTTTTATCCATTTTCTTTGTCTTGTCAAAAATCTCAGCAAAAGTTCTGCTCAGGCCCCAGCCATATTGGAGGTGACTTTTTAGTCACTGTTGGGCCTGGATGTAGGCCCAACAAGGTACCCCCTTGTGTCTTTGTTTAAGTTTTGAAATTTGGTGATTTGTGTGATTTATGTGAAATATGCATGAATATGTTCTTGGTATGATTATTTATGTTTGATATTGCTTATATATGTCTTTTATGCATGTTTAGATAGTAATTAATCATTTTGGTTGGAGTTTGATTGCATTTGTTTTGAAAAAAATCAATTATCAGAAATTAAGGGGTGTTTGGATTAAGGTGTAAGTTGGATTGTATAACAATATTTGGCTTGAAACCTGTTTAGAATCACTCCTTAGGATAGGTGTAGGTTATATGATAGTTAGTTTTCAGTTTGGTAAAGTTTTGAACAAGTTCACATGTAAAATTTGAGAAAAATAGCTATAATCAGAAAAGTCCCTTGTGTTGACTGATTTTGTTGGAAATTGTTCATTAAATCTTGCTCATTGCTAGATCATATGCTCATACAGGATTGTATATCACTTTTATGCTAGCTGGTTGATTTGTGTGCAAAATTTTGAGGTTTCAAATTCGTTTTTATGCAAGTAAAAATACTTTACTGTTCATCAGAAACATTACTAGCTAAATCAGTAACTTTCTTGGCTATTTGTGATTGATTTGTGTGAGTGACTTGTGTTTCTTTTTGCATAAACTGACTCCCCACAACCCAATTGGTGTGGGGGTGCCCATTTGTCCAAAGAAAACCAAGTATACAAGCTTTCCTAAGCTTAAAGGTCTCCTGACCAAATTTTTACACTACCAGTGGGAACCAATTTCCCACTGCTAGTATACAAGTTACCACTGCTTCACTAGAAAACAAAACCAGCAAGGTGTCACTATCAGCTTTCTTAGTTATTTGTCTTTAGTGCCTTAAATTAGGAGTTAGGGTTTCAAACTTGTTGCATTATTTTTCTAATTTAATTTCTGCTTTTTCTGTTTAAGTAAAATTTTTATTACTGTTCATTAGCTATTTTTTAGGTTTAAGTGCTATTTTTAATACTTTTTATTAATCTGTTTTTGGCATTTAGTGCCAAAAATACTTATTTTTCAGTTTTAACATTTTTTATAGATTAAGAAAAAGATTTTAAGATTTTTAGTTAAAAAATTTTCTATTGTTCACCTCTTATTTATTTTTTAGAATTAAATTAGTTTAATTAGGGTTTTAATTTAAACTGTTTTTGTCTTTTAGTGAAAAATTTAATATTTTTCAAACTTTTTCATTTTTCTTCTGTTCATTAGAGTAATTTAGGATTTTTAAAAGTGTCAAATTATTTTTGGTATTATTTTATTATTTTTTATAATTATTTTTAGTTTAAAAATATTTTTAGTGATTTAAAAATAGAAAAATAGTTTTTAATAATTAAGAAAAATACTTTTTAGTCTTTAGATAATATAAGTAAGTTATTTGTTCAATAAAATAATATTTTGGACATTTTGATTAATTATATTTAATTTTAGGGCTTTAATTAGCATTTAAAATTGAATATTTAGTTAATAAAAGGTCTTAAAATATTTTTATTGGATTTTTGTCCTTATTTATATTATTTTAGAGTTGTTTTAGCTCTTAATTAATTATTAGGTTTAAAATTTTTAATTTTGTAGTTTTTACGGTTTTACGTGAACGCCTTTTCGTCTTAGCTCGATCCGTCTTCGTAACCGTCTTCCTTTTCTAATCTCATTTCTTTCTTTCTTTTTCAATCATATAATCACAAATCATTAATCATCTCTTAACACAACGCACTAGCCACCTCGAGAACGAACTCACTTTTAGGGTCATTCACACACGGTTTTCCTAAATCGTCGTGCTTACTTGCCTTAATTACATTCCTTTTCCTAAAGGGGTAAAAACTCTACAATCAGGGATATCTTGGAAAACAATGCTTATTAGATATTGGACAGAACACGAATATTAGATATTGTACAAAACAGGAATAAAGGATCTTGGACAGAATTATATAGGGACGTTGGACAACATAGTTTTGGGTTGTTATTGCTAGTATGTTTGTTTTGTGCGACTGAGACGTGGGTGTCTTGGTAGGCTCGGGTACGTAAGCTTATGTTAAATAGTCAAGGTAATTTAATTATTATTTACATGATATAATTAAATAATTCACGCAACTTAAGTTATATTTAATTAACGAAATTAACCTAAGTATTTGTTTGCGTAATTAAATTAATAACTAGGTTTAATTTAGTTATATAATTATTAAGTTTAAGTAACCTTTTATTAACTTCGACTTATTTTATTATTAATTAATAATTCCAAATATATAAACCATGCATTTTATTATTAATTAATAATTATCATTTTAGCTTAATGTATTTATTTTATAAAGTTTATATGATCATGAATTATATATAATTTATGCTTATTAACATATAAGAACATGAATTACACAAATCAGATTACATGCTTTAACATGAATCATTAATACAAGTAAGAACTTTGCAATACAAGAACAAGTAAAACAACTTAAGAAACGTCAAGTAATTAATGATCAGTTAAGTATAGGTTAATAACATAACTTATACACGTCTATTTTATTATGTAGCACTTGCGAGGTTTGAGTAGGATTCTTCGCGTCTTCTTCGTTCACACTACTGGACACAAGGTATGGATATTCCGTCCTTCAGTATGGACAATTCCCTTTGCATGTTTGATTAGGTTTTCCCTTTTGCTATGCCATTTGTTTTCCCTGTAGTCATGTGTCTTAAACACGTCAAGAAATGTTATGTTTATTTTAATTGCATGAGCTATATAGAAGCATGCCATGTTTCACCTAGTTACGGAGGTACTATAACCATAGCACTGGAGGCACCGGTGTTATGACTCTTCTGTGGTGAGAGTGATTACTCGCGTCGTCCCTTTTATAGTTTGGTCTTTATTATTATTATCACGTGGGGCGAATGGGTGCATCCTAGATTTCATGTTTCCGACAGTATTTTCATGGTGAATGTGGTGTGTGCCTTGCATCCTTCACAAGGAGTTGATCCCTCCTACCCAAACTATTATAATTAGAGGCATCCCCTCTAGTTGCATGACGAGGTCACCCCTCCATGTATTCATGCACGTTGATATATTTCATGACCTATATGAGCTCTTTGCCATTTAAATTACAGTTTTCATGATTAAACAACAGACTTCCAATATTAACATGAACATGAGACTTTTCAGAATAAACCAGTTTATTACATGTCACCAGGTTTCCCGGACTTACATTATTCTGCTGCACTTTCATTGTCATACTTTCATTTCATCCTTTTCTTATGTTTATGCCGTTCCATATTATGTCATATATCCGCACACTGAGCGTATCGCTCAACCGTTTTCTCTTTTCATGTTCCCAAACGGCAGGTACCCAAGGTCAGACAGGAGCATGGAGAGGTTGTGCATAGGATGGGAGCTATTTTATGTTTATGTTCCTTTTGCATTACATTTACTTTATGCTTTGTTATGAGTTTATGTTTGGGAGGCGATGTTTGATTCTGGTTATCCCTTATGGTCATGTAATGTTTTAGGACATTTACCTTGTATGCTTTGATGTCACACCATAATTATCCTGTCACATTCCATTTATCAAAATGGGGTGTTACAATTATGGTATCAGAGCCAAGGTTTCGACCTGTAGTCTCTAAAACTTAACCTGTAACTAGTGGGTAGTCACCAGGAGCTTCCTAAGCCAACGCTTGTTATTCCACGTATTGACATTGTCAACACCTTGATGTTTTAACCATGATGTTTTTCCTAGAATTGTTTTTACTAATATGGATTGAACAACCGTCATCCATACTTAGTTACATGTCATGGTTTCATGCATGATGTTCCTTGAGAACTTTGGCTAATATGGACTGAACAAGCATAGTTCATACTTGGTCATACGTTTTCTGTTAGGTTTTGATAGTTGATTTTTACTTATTTATTTTCATGTATTATTGTTGCAGGTATTTTGACTAAGTAATGGTTGGTACAGGACTGGCCATATTTAGTCGCATGTGCTTTTATTCGAATAATTTTTCTTAGTGAACTGACCCATAGGCGTTCACATTAGCTCATGGCTTTTCGTTCAGGTTTCTTTTCATTACAGTCATATTTTTTTCATGTCCCCTCATCAATTGTTATGTTTCTTTATGTTGAGTATGTTTTCATACTATCATGGTTAACTTCGTCTTCATGTTGATTATGGTTTATGCTCCTTCATGTTAATTTTGTCCCATGTTTCTTCATGATAATTTCATCTTCATGATGATTATGTTCCATGCCTCTTTATGTAAATTATGTTTTCATCATGTTGATCATGCTTCCATGCAAGACATTTATGGATTTCATTTAATCCTGCTTTCATGATAGTCATGGTTGGTTTTCATTAATCATGCTTTCATGCAAACCATCGTTGAAATTTGTTTAACCATAATTTTAGCATGTTCTCTAAGCAACCAGAATGATGTCTATTCTGGAGTTGCTAGGCTATCATGATGCTTATTTTAGTTCGGTTTCTTAACCGTTTGAACAATTATTTTCCTTTAAATTCATGTCAGATGATTGACCCTATACCGATCATTTCATGTGTAATCCATGTGTACTCCATGTACCGTATCCCATGTGTGTTACACGTACCGTAATCCATGTGTATGTCACTTACAATACTCCATGAGTAGTCACTAGTCGATTCTAAATCATCACATGCGTACCCCACTTGTTGATATTCTACAAGATGTTGATGCTGCTCATAGCTTGGAGATGTTACTAAATGTTGATGCTGCTGATTATTTGGAGACGCTACGAGATGCTGATGTTGTTCACAACTTGGAGATCCTACAAGACAAAGACAAAGGCGTTAGATCAAAGCGATCGGACGAGAAGATTCTTCACTACCAAACGATTCCATCACAATCCATGTCCCTACCTTTTAGTTATATGTCACATGTCAATCAGTTTCCTTTTTAGTCATATGAGTGAGAACCGGTACCAGCCGACCACTCAGCTGAATGGTTACATGAATCACCGTCATGAGAATGACCCATCATGGAACTGACAGACAAGACGACAGTAACCACTACTGTGACAACAACTATTCTAGCAATCACAACAGAACACCAGTCAAGTACATAACCAGAAATACTAATGTCAGCAGTCCAACAGATCCGTCAATTCTGGCATTTTAACCATCATGTTCATTATGATTTCTTTTCATATATCAAGACATCCGTCAAGACACATCCTCTCATGTATATGTACTGAAGACACATGTCCAGACACCAGTCAAGACACATGTCACACGTATAGTTCTCAGGACATGAGTCAAGACACACTACTCATGCATAATTTCTGAACTCAACCTCAATGATTAAAGGTATCTTTCCAAGGGTATACTTATTTTTTTGTGGCATGTACAAATAAAGACACTAAGAATTTCAGTACCATCTCTGACATATTGTTCATGATTGGACACGTAGTGATCGTTTTGTGTGAGACGGACGAAACGCATTCAATGAAATCTACCATGTTACTATGTGTGTTGACATGACACTTTCACTTCACGATTTCATATTCGGATATTCATGTCCATCTAAGACGGAGATGTATCACCAATATATATAGGCTTTCATTTTAGTTTGCCGACAAGATCTTTCAGTTCTACAATGGACGTTATCCGTATTAGATTTTATTCAGCGATGTTCAGATTCCTGAATACATTCATCAGGGTTTTCCACCAGGAAAATCGGTGAAATTTTTTCTTCTACCTTACAAGCATGTGTTATTGGCTTTAATGGTTTCCTAGCTATCAATCATGATACGACTTCTGAAGTTCCTTTTATTCATCATCATTCGATTTCTTTAGAATTTTCCCAGATATATTACCAGAAGGAACTACCAATCATACCACCATTCATAAATATATTTTCCATTCTAGGTATTATTGGTCTATCCGACCAACTACCAGACTCTAAACATTTTCCAAGATCGATTTACGATCAGGCTACCATCAGTTACAAGTGAAAGAGCAGGACATTTCCGTGACTGTTCTTCGCACACGTTATTTTCATTATGAATTCATGTTTGTGCCTTTTAGTTCACAAATGCCCTGAAGTAATTATGGACTCGATAAATCGAATTTCATGAACTCTAGACAAGTTCATCATTCTGTTCATTGCTAACATTCTGACGTTTCTTAAGTCTAGAAAAGAACATGAAGACTATCTTCACACTATGTTATAAGATTTACAACAGGAGAAATTCACACTTGATTTTTTTTCCTGTATGTATTTTGTTGATTACAGTGACACGCTGAATCGCCTTGTTCTCACGGTAAATTTTACCATGACTAAGCCTACGCGTAAAGGAGAAAATCCTACACTAACTTATGTGTTCCAGAGAATCCTACGCTAAAGGGGTCTAAGTTTACCCAAACTAATAACTTTCCAATTGCTAGGTATCCAGATCCTCCCAATATGTACCATGATCTTAACCATATTTTTTGGTGGGGAGGCATGAAACAACTGCAGTTACGTTCATATCTAAACGCGTGACTTATTAGTAGGTTAAGATAGAAAGACAACATGTTGCAGTCATTTCGACCCTTAGAAATTTTCGGATCATCGTTCTACCAGCCGATGATCGCACGATTACACGACACTCTTGCAGCTATCTAATCAGATAAATTTTCATGTTCGTGTTCATTATTCACATTCACGTCCATATGACTAATTCAGCTCGCTAGTTACGTCTAACGTTAGCATTCACCACTATGTTCACGTTTATATTCTCTTTTCATTTTTATGAAATGCTTTTCACTTCTACGTTCATGACATCATTCACGTCTAGGATCGTATCCTATATCATGATTTACATTTCACTTTCGTTCTGGAAAGATTTGAAGAAAGCTTGGAAGACCAGACTCAAGTTTAGTATAACTTGCCATCCTCAGACAGACGTTTCACGTCATATTTCACGACTCAGCTCGTATCGTTCGTCGTTACCTCCTCAGTTATCGCACGTTCACGATATGTTCCCATATCATGTTCACCCCACGTTCACATATCACGCTCATGATATGTTGCCCGCATCACTTCGACCATATGTTTTCTCATTACGTTCACCATATCTCCACGTATCACGTTCACAGTTGTTCACGTATCACGTTCACAATTGTTCACGTACTACGTCTCAATATGTCTCGTGTATCAATGCTTGGAGTGTGCTTATACCAGTAAGTATGACACTTCGTATCATATAGTTTCATGTATCTCTTCATGTTATTTCTTATCCTCTTTTCCTTCCATAAGTTCAGATTTGTTCTTTTTCAGTCACTTCATGTTCCATGTTCTATTCAGACACGTCATGTTCCACGTCCTCCACAGTCACGTCACGTTCATGTCCCTTCCAAGATATCGTATCTCTAATTCGAGGACGAATTATTCTTTTAGAGGGGAGGAGTTGTAAAACCCGCTTAAAAACCCTTAGTACGTTTATTACAAGAATTTATGTATAATTTAAAACTTTCATTTTAGTAATATACAACACGCAATACAAACATTTAACACGACTACACGTATATTATTTAAGTACGACAAGAAATTACGCATGTTGTTATTATACATATATTAGTAAGTATTTATGTATAACACGTATAAAAAACGACATTTTATAACACGACAAGAAATAATAATACTTGACATTTTAAAACACAAATATGCGTAGTAGTAAACTAGTCGCGAAAATAACAACAAGGTATAAGGGCTGTTTGTTTTTGGACTGTTAAGAGGATATGGGCTCAAGGCCCAATAGAAAATTCTAGGCCGACTAAAAAAATAAAAATATGGGGGGGGGGAATATATATATATATATATATATATATATATATATATATATATATATATATATATATATTTGGACAGAAAATCCAAGAAAACCCTAAAACACAAAAAACAAACAATTGTTCCTATTTGCTTTCTTTCTGCCGTCGACTACATCACACAAAAACAAGAACAAGGTCGTGGGTTTGATCTAAGATAAAAGGTCGGTGTTTGTGTTGATTTCTAAACCCTAAACGCATTCAAGGTAATCCATAATCCGTCTTTCTTTTTATGATTTAGTACAAGAACCCTAAACCTATAAAATCTGTTTAAAACAAGTTAAAAATAGGAGGGAAATCATTGGGTGTTTCATTTTGGCTAATTTTCACACAAACCGAGTCCACTCCTGGTCTCAGTGGTGATTTAATTCCACCAGCCGCAAACCCTTATGGGGTGGTTGTGTGGTTTTTGTAAAACCAGTGGGAACACCAACCCTAACAGGGGGTTTGGTTTAATATAAGTGGGAACCGAGACCAAGATTGGTCTCGGTGGTAAAATAACAACAAACAGTGGGTACATTTAGCTTACAACAACAATTAATAATAAGACAGTGGGTAGTCTTAACCAAACAACAGGAACAAAGAGGGGTCTGGGGGATATCTTGGACAACACTGCTTATTGGATATTGGACAGAACACGAATATTAGATATTGGACAGAACAGGAATAAAGGATCTTGGACAGAACTATATAGGGATGTTGGACATCATAGTTTTGGGTTGTTATTGCTAGTATGTTTTTTTTGTGCGACTAAGACATGGGTGTCTCGGTAGGCTCGGGTACGTAAGCTTATGTTAAATAGTCAAGGTAATTTAATTATTATTTACATGATATAATTAAATAATTCACGCAACTTAAGTTATATTTAATTAACGAAATTAACCCAAGTATTTGTTTACGTAATTAAATTAATAACAGGTTTAATTTAGTTATGTAATTATCAAGTTTAAGTAACGTTTTATTAACTTAGGATTATTTTATTATTAATTAATAATCCCAAGTATATAAACCATGCAATTTATTATTAATTAATAATTATCATTTTAGCTTAAAGTATTTATTTTATAAACTTTACTATATGATCATGACTTATATATAATTTATGCTTATTAACATATAAGAACATGAATTACATAAATCAGATTACATGCTTTAACATGAATCAATAATACAAGTAAGAACTTTGTAATACAAGAACATGTAAAACAAGTTAAGAAACGTCAAGTAATTAATGATCAGTTAAGTATAGGTTAATCAGATAACTTATACACGTCTATTTTATTATGTAGCACTTGCGAGGTTTGAGTAGGATTCTTCGCGTCTTCTTCGTTCACATTACTGGACACAAGGTACGGATATTCCGTCCTTCAGTATGGACATTTCCCTTTGGATGTTTGATTAGGTTTTCCCGTTTGCTGTGCCATCTATTTTCCCTGTAGTCATGTGTCTTAAACACGTCAGGAAATGTTATGTTTATTTTAATTGCCTTAGCTATATACAAGCATGCCATGTTTCACCTAGTTACGGAGGTACCGTAACCATAGCACTGGAGGCACCGGTGTTATGACTCTTCTGCGGTGAGAGTGATTGCTCGCAGCGTCCCTTTTATAGTTTGGCCTTTATTATTAATATTATCATGTGGGGCGAATGGTTGCATCCTAGATTTCATGTTTCAGATAGTATTTTCATGGTGAATGTGGTGTGTGCCTTACATCCTTCACAAGGAGTTGATCCCTCCTACCCAGACTATTATAATTAGAGGCATCCCCTCTAATTGCATGATGAGGTCACCCCTCCATGTATTCATGCACGTTGATATATTTCATGACCTATATGAGCTCTTTGGCATTTAAACTACAGTTTTCATGATTAAACAACAGACTTCTAGTATTAACATGAACATGAGACTTTTCAAAATAAACCAGTTTATTACATGTCACTAGGTTTCCAGGACTTACATTATTCCGCTGCACTTTCAATGTCATACTTTCATTTCAGTCTTTACTTATGTTTATGCCATTCTATATTATGTCATATATCCTCACATTGAGCGTATCGCTCAGCCGTTTTCTCTTTTCATGTTCCCAAACGGCAGGTACCCATGGTCAGACAGGAGCATGGAGAGGTTGTGCATAGGATGGGAGCTATTTTATGTTTCTGTTCCTTTTGCATTACATTCACTTTATGCTTTGTTTAAGAGTTTATGTTTGGGAGTTGATGTTTGATTCCGGTGATCTCTTATGGTCATGTAATGTTTTAGGACATTTACCTTGTATGCTTTGATGTCACGCTATAATTATCCTGTCACATTCCATTTATCAAAATGAAGTGTTACAACAGTGATAGGTTTGGAAGCTTCATATTCTTCTGGCGCAACTCACCTGTCCAATGTCGTACTTGCCCTTCCATTTCCTTTATCCGAGAGAGATGCCCGAGTGCTAGAAGAGATGGAGAAGGCCCAAAAGGAACATAAGACTTCCTCTTCAAGTACCCTTACCACTAAGCTTAAGAGGTCTGCATGTGCTTCTGATTTGTTGTAGAACACTTCTTGGTGGTTGTAAACAATTATATTTTTGCGAGTGCGAATGTTTCCGACTTGGTTTGTAATAGTTAGGTACTTATGACCGCTAGTACTATACTTGCACTTATATTATTTGTCTCGTATTAAATGTATAACACGTTATGTTTTTTGTTTATGATTTACATGTAATATCATAAAATATCCTTCTGGGTGAGGTTAACTTATTATGTGCGGTTGAACCGCTACTACCATGAGGACGGCTAAGGGACTTTGGCCTATTGTTAGGTGTGCACGTTGTGTCTTTTTCAGGCCCAGTATGGAATGTACTGGCTGTAAAACTTGCTACGACGTCATGATTAGCAAGGGGCCTAACAAGGATACCTGATCCGTGGTTGATGGGGTTGCATCCCTCTAACACGACAAGTTTAATTAGTAAGTTAAACTTATTCCTCTTATTTCACCTGGAAACGATATGTACGCATACGCCCGTAGGCATGATGTAATATAATTAAGATAGATAATATATGTAAAGAATAGGTCGTGGAACTAGCTAGGGACCACTACATTTTATTAATACTTGCAAGGTTTGAAATACACGATAATAAATAATAAACAATACATGGGTTTATTGGAGCTAGACGTAGCTAAGGTTTCCCATGCGAAGGACGCTGCCTTAATGATAACACTTTTATAGGTGGCAAACATTCCATGTCCGTCGCAAGTTGTGGCCGTCCATGACGTGTAGTCTATATGCGCCATCCCCCAAAGCTTCTGTCACTATGTAGGGTCCTTCCCACTTTGGTATGAGTTTCCCCGTATTCTTCGTGTGGCTTGCTTCGTTTGCTCGATACATAAAGTCACCTGGTACGAAAGAAGTCTTTCGCACCCTAGCATCGTAGTAGCCCTTCATTTTTTATTTAGCTTTGGCTTCATTTATTGCGGCCAACTCCTGCTTTTCTTGGATTAAGTCTAAGTTCACCCGCAGATCCTCATCGTTTGTTACCATGTCTACCTCTGTTGTGCGGAGTGTTGGTAGTCCGATCTCAGCTGGAATGACAGCTTCCGTCCTGTATGTTAGGGCGAAAGGGGTGTCCCCGTCGCTCTCTTTATCATGGTGTGGTCCGCCCATAACACATGCAATAGCTCATCTACCCACTTCTTATTTTCCTCCACGGCCGAGATTTTATGCTGTCTCCTAGACTTCTGTTGGCTCTTTCCACGAGTCCATTTGACTGTGGATGAGCCACTGATGCGAACCGCTAATTGATGTTGTTTTTTACGCACCAATATTTGAATGGTTTTTCCGCGAATTGCATGCCATTGTCAGAGACGATTTCTCATGGTAAGCCAAACCGACACATAATTTTATCCCAGACAAACCTTTTCACTTGATTGCCTGTGATTGTCGCAACTTCTTTGGCCTCAATCCATCTGGTAAAGTAGTCCATCGCGACGATCAGGAATTTGATCCCTCCCGTTGCGACCGGGAAAGGTCCTATGATATCTATTACCCACTTGTAAAATGGCCACGTAGATGTGATAGGTGTTAGCTCCTGCTGGGGCTGACGTGGTACTGGTCTATGGACTTGGCAATCGTTGCATTTTAAGATGAGTTTTCGTGCGTCCTCGTGCATGGTTGGCCAGTAATAACCACTGCGCAACGCTCTTTTCACTACTGATCTAGGTCCTGCGTGCATGCCACAAGATCCTTCATGGATCTCACTGATTACGTAGTTCTCCTGTCGCGGTCCTACATATCGTAACCATGGTTGTAAGAAAGACCATTTGTAGAAGATTCCATACCTGACCTCGAACTTTCTTGAGTGTCTTCGAATTCGTCTTGCTTCGGTTTCATCCTGCGGAAGTGCTTCGTTGGTCAAGTAGTCGATGATCAGGGTCATCTATGTGGGGCCCTCTTCTTCTACGACCGATGATACTTCCACTTCCACTATGGATTTATCTTTTAAGATCTCCACCAAGACCTGTTTGGACAAGTGCGCGAAGCTAGTGGATGCTATTTTGCTGAGAGCATCCGCTTTCTTATTTTTCCCCTCTTGGTACTTGCCGTATCAAAGACTTGTTAAAGCCATCGATTACGTACGCCCATACAGGCTGTGATTCTTAGCCCTGCTATAAGTGCTTTGTACTCGGCTTCATTATTTGTGGCTGTAAACTCAAAGCGTAAGGCATATGTGAATTCCATACATTCGGGGTTAGATAAGGCCTGCGCCTGATCCGTCTGTGCAAGAGGATCCGTCAATGAACAGTGTTGGGTCTACTAGATGTAGATCTTGCAGCCTGTCAGGACCGGTGAATGACTTCTGTAATCACAAGTCAAATAACAAAGAGACTCTATACACAATAAGAATGTAGAATATAAATATAACTAAGAAGAACAAAATAACTATAAAGACTTGATCCTTTCTAAGGATTTCTAATATTGATAATGACTAGAACTACGTTTTGTGAAGGTGTGTCTAACCCTTCTGCCTAAGGTTCCTTTTATACTACAAGGAAACCCTAATACATCATTAAAGAAAACGTGTAAAACTGATATGCATATCCTTTCCTAACATATCTCATGCATATCCTAACAGAATATTAAGTAAATAATAAAGTTTGACTTCGACTAGGACCAGGAGCAGGACTTGCTCCTACTACGACTAGGACCAGGAGGAACTACATACCTCCTAGTCTACCTATTACATATAACTATTACAATGGTCCTAACAATCCTCCCCTAAACTTGAATTTGACCTGTTGAGTTCAAGTTTCTCGGAATAAGTGCAAAGAAAGCCCGAGGATTGTATCAGCAAAACAAATAGCAGCATCAACAAGATAAGAATCAGAGTAACAGCCGCAACATGAAACACTAGAAGCTTCTCCAAAGCTTGTAACAAATCAGCATCGTGTTTAATCTTTTCAGCAACATGAGCAGATTTGATGAGCCTTTACCAAGTAGTTGCTCGCTCTTGGGCTAGCTAGTCATTCTGGTGGAATAAGCATCACCCTGGGAGACTAGAACCCAACCCAACTCTTAGAACGTGAATCAATAGTGAGTGGGAGTACCCTGATGATTTTAGGCAAACCATCACAGCCGTCAACGGATTTGATGCGTCTTTACCAGAAGCCGTACCCCTATGGACTCGCCAACTCTTAGCAATGAAGCATCGGTGAGTTGAACACCCTATAGCTTTAAGCAAGCTATTACAGCTATCAACGGATTTGATAAGATCTTTACCAAGAGCCGTACCCCCTTGGATTAGCCACTTTTCAGTCTAAGACTATGGCAAGTGAAAACCATCCAGTTTTGGGTAACCTGGCAACCATCAACGGATTTGAGAATCGCACCAGGAGCCGTACCCTCAAGGTGAATCAACTTTTTCTTATCGATTAGACATGGTAAGTTGAGAACCATTTGTTGTGTGGACCGCGTCCAACACCAAGTGAAACCAAGTACCAGGACAAGCTCAAACCAGGAACCACATTGTGAAACAGACAAGGGATATTATGTACAAGTATAAAAGCTAAACTGTGTTTAAAGTATAAGCAGATATTATATAAAAAGTATATATTTTTTTTATATATATATATATTTTTTTTATAATCTTTTTTTTTAAACTATAAAGAATGAAATTCACCAATCACTGTACATATTGGTGAAAAGAATAAAAATAAGAACCAATGAACAAAAATATAAAGCATTAACACGCACAACCCAATCACCTTACATACCAGAAGCTTCCTTCTTATCCGCTAGCAACCTTGCCTGAATACCTTCTACCAAAGCCGTGGCCATACTCGACTCATTCCCAGAAGGAGCAGTAGAAATTTGCAGGTGACTCGCCAACATCGCCTCCATGGAAGAAATAGTCAAAGGATACTCCACATCCGTCAGCATAAACACCATATGACCAGATTCTAATTCCAACATATGAACTCCACATCCAGCATATAGCTTCCATCGCAGAATCTCCCATTGCATTTGATCCTTCCATATGCCCGAAACAGGAGCATTTGGAGGAGGATCTAACATCAGCTTAAGATCAGCCCAGAAACGGAGACCAGGCCAGGAAGACACAACCATTGGGTTAAACGGCATACTAGAATTAACAAGTCCATACAACGCCATAAGATCCATACGGTCAGCCCAAGACAATACACCCTGCAAACTCGTTGCTAATCGCACAGACCCATCACTCAAAGTAATCCGATGGGACACACCACCAGGAAGTGTAGTAGAATGTTCAACCGTATAACCAGTAATGTTCCCATTGCCCAAGGGCAAGTCAGAATCGCTGTCGGAAGCTGCATCAATTAAATTCTCAGGATCACGCTTCTCAAAAGGAACTGTCTTACCACGGCGAACACGACGAGCTTGTTTCTGGCGAATGGAACGTCGAGGTGTGGGAGCAGAAGGTGTTGATTCAACCTTTACCTTAACTTCAGCAACAGCAGGGGAAGCAGTAGAAGTAGACTCAGGAACATGTCCACCCAATGGACCACTAGGAGCTGCATCAGAAGTAGGATTAGGTTGTGTTGTAGGAACTGGTGGTGATGGAGATGGCACATCAGTTGTAGTAGCAGTAGGTGTGGTGGTAGTAGTAACAGGTGTGGTGGTGGAAGCATGAGTGGTGGTGGTAGTAACAAAGATGGTAGTAGCAGGACCAGCAGTAGAACCCATAGGAGCAACCAAGGGCGTAGTAGAAGGACCAACAGAAGTAGCAACAGAACCAGAAGGACTACCAGCAGAACTAGGAGTGGGTGCAGACGAAGGACCAGTAGAATCAGCAGGCATAGAAGCAGTCACACCACGAGGATGGTAAATAAATCTTTCCGGAATAGGTTGACTCTAACGCTTCACCATCTTTTCATAAAGGGCCTTAAGCTCATCAAAAGTCAAAGCCCTCACCCGAGCCCAAGTCCACGGAGCATTGAAATGAGCAGCAGATTGATATTTCACATAACGTTGCATCTGCTGGCGCTCCTCAGGCCGAGATAAAAGTCTGTTCCTTCTCTGTTTCTTAAGTTCTGCAGCAAGAGCCAACTGATGCTTACGCATCAATACCATAGCCTTCGGTATACAATTGTGTTCATCAACATCGTCACCCAAAAGATCCTTAAACTGAGCATAATCCCGAGTGAGAACAGTCAACACTTGCATCCATTCACTATCACTCCAATGCATGGCATCATGCTGAATTTGTGCACGCCTGCGCTCTCGAAGCTCTTCCTCAGCAGCCCTATCCGCCTCATCAATCTCAGCCTGAACCCGACGAGCAACCTCTTCACCAAGCCTTTCTTCTTCAATCTGTCGACGAGTACGCTTGCGAGATGGAGATGGAGCATCAGTCATTGGGGCTTTTCCCTTTGGATCATGAGAGGGACCAGCATGAGAACCATCAGCAGGATCAGAATCACCACCCATAGAAGGGGGAATAGCACCAGGAGAAGGAACATTGGAGGACGTTGGAGGAACCGGCAAATCATCATAAACTTTATCAGCAAAGGTAGCCTTTGCCAACAACATCAAGCCATCCTCAACATTCTCCGCACCCTCATCCTCAGAATCTGAATGAACCACATGCTTCTTGCGACGACGTTGTTGAGTCTCCAACGCCTTAATGCGATCAGCCAGAGGAAGAACAAACTCCCTTGTAAGCTTCCGATGTTGGTTTAAGTCAGCTTCCAAACAAATCATCCTCTCATGGTACCTGTGCATAAGATCGAGCAAAGATATCAGTGTAGTAGGCTCCTCCGCCTGCCCACCAAGAGAACTTGGATCAGGGAAAGCATCACAGGAGCCCGAAGCAACATGTGGGTCAACTTGTGGAGAACTAGCATCAAACGGGATATCAGTCGAATGTGGGGCAGGACTAGGAGGTGGAGTCTCCACAAATGGAGACCTTTGTGGAACTGAGGAAGGACCAGCCTTGGTAGGAGATGGTTTTTCAACCACCACTTCCTCAACTAGCTCCTCCTCTACCACAGGAGTGACACCAACAGTAGGAGCCTCCTCCTCCATGGGGTTATCATCTATCACAACAAACTCAGGAGCCTCCTCCTCCTCACCCATAGGACCCTGAGCCAACCCTAACATGGCTTCAGTCAGGGGCCTCCAATCCCCAGTAAACCCATTCATCATATTGTAATACACTTTAGCTGTAAGTTTAGATGGCACATGCTCAGTCCTATCACGTGGAATGCAAACAAGGATTTGTTGAAGAAACCTAGGGTACATAAGAAATTTCTTCCTCGAACCAGCAGTAGATAAATTACTAGCCATCCCCTCAAATAGATAATGAGAAAAATTAAACACTCTACCCTGGGCTAAACAAATAAGACCAGTAGCCAAAGGAGTTGGGAAAGCATCCCAACTCCCAGACTTGGGACTCATACAATGGATTAAAAAGTGAACCAGAAGCTTCCATTGGGGGGAAAACCTATTTTTCTGGAAGTTAAACTTCCCCCCATGTTCATAACCTATCAGCCATTCCCTCCAATACTTCCGAATTGGGGATTGATTCAACACCCCCCTCATCCTGAAGATGAAGAGAAGAGCGAATAGACGCTTCAGTCACCACATATGCACGTCCATCTATGGTAGCATGGAGTGCACGTGGACGTCCAGCCACATTCACAAGTTGAGCAGACGCCCAAAATTGACGTATCACACTATCATATATGGTGGGACAGGCAGTAAATGCAAACCTTAAGTTAGAAGCTTCAATGAAATCCAAGATGTCAGCAAAATGTTCATGATTTGGACCATCACCCAGATAAGCAACACGGTTGTGAGCAGGTTGGTAAGCAAGAGCAGCCATGGATCTTGATGAATTGATGGAAGAAGGAATGGGATTGGGGTGTAGAGAGTAGAAGCGGTTTTGTGTGTGTGTTAATTGCAATGAGTGAGTCAAGGGTGTATGTTGACCATATATAAAGAAAGTAGTAACTTTTCATTGACCCCTATTAATGGGGGGTTGCCCTTTCAAATTAAACCATAAGTGCATAATAACCACTTGCCCTTTTTAACATAATAACCAACTCCTAATTAACTTGCTTAATTCAAACTTGTAAATACCAACATTGGGAGCGTTGACAAAAAGTCAAAGCACACAATGGTCAAACCAGGAGCAAAACGTGATTAACAAAGGACAAAAGGAATGAACAGTATGCCAGACCAGTACCAGGAGCCAAACACCACGTGACATGGAAGGATTTTAAACCACCAGAAGGCAACCAAGCATAACTAGAAGCTGACCAAAGAGGACTAGAAGCCAGTCATGTAAGGCCATATCCACCAGAAGAGAGCAAAAATCCCCATGATAAGCACCACACACCATCATAACCAAAAAAACTATGTTGTTAAATACTATGAATACGTTAGTCTGACCTAATATGTACACAAAGCCTCCCCTTAGGCTTTGCCTCCCCTCAATCCTAGACCTCAAGGATTGACCATCCCAATATGAACCACCAAGTGGTTAAACCGAGGACCATCAAAAGCTTTAGTCAGCAAATCAGCAACATTGTCATCCGTATGAACTTTAAGAACCTGTATCAGCTTCTTCTCATTGGCATCCCGTATAAAATGATGCCGAATCTCAATATGCTTCGTCCGCTGATGAAAAACAGGATTCTTCACAATGCAAATAGTGTTTTGATTGTCAATAAAAATTTTGGTATTCATAAAATTGAAACCATAATCCAACATCTGATTTTGGATCCACAAAACCTGTCCACAACAACTAGCAGCAGCAACGTATTCAGCTTCTATTGAAGAAGTAGCGACGATTGTCTGTTTCTTACATTGCCATGAAATAAGCCGACGACCCAAAAATTGACAACCACCAGTAGTAGACTTCCTATCATTATTAGCACCAGCATAGTCACTATCACGATAGGCTTCCAGAACAAAAGGAGATTCTCTAGGATACCATAGACCCAATTTAGGTTGAGCCTTGATATACTTGAAAATCTTCTTAACTGCATTTAAGTTCGAAACCGTTGGAGTCACCTGGTGTCTAGAACAAGCACTTACTGCAAACATAATGTCCGGACGTGATGCAGTCAAATACATGAGGGAGCCAATCATAGACCGGTACATGTGAACATTTACCGGGGGGTCTGGCTCATTCTTAAGTTTGATTTTAGCAACTTCATAAGGAGTTGCTGCTGGTCTAAGAGGATCCATGTCAAACTTCTAAAGAATCTCATGGACATATTTATCTTGACTGATGAAAATCCCATCCGATTGTTGCTTGACCTGAAGACCAAGGAAGAATGACAGTTCTCCCATGGCACTCATCTGAAATTCGCCTTTCATCAAGTGTTCAAACTCATCACACCACTCCTTCCTTGTAGAACCAAAGATAATGTCGTCCACATAAACCTGAACAAGGATAATATCCTTGGAATTCCGCCGAAGAAATAGTGTTTTGTCAATAGTACCTCTTCTATAGCCATTCTTTTTCAAGAAAGTGGAAAGACGCTCATACCAAGCTCTAGGAGCCTGATGTAACCCATAAAGAGCCTTGACCACCTTGTAGACTTTCTTGGGATGAAGTGGATCTACAAACCCCTTAGGTTGAGTAACATACACTTCCTCGTCAATTTTGCCATAGAGAAATGCACTCTTGACATCCATCTGGAACACCGTAAAGCCATCATATGAAGCAAATGCCAAAAACAGATGAATGGCCTCGATCCTGGCAACCGGCGCAAAGACTTCAGTATAGTCAATGCCCTCAATTTGAGTGTGTCCTTGTGCGACAAGCCTAGCTTTATTCCTTACGACAATTCCCCGTGCATCCTTCTTGTTCTTCAGAATCCATTTGGTATTGATAGTTGTCTTTCCATCTGGTAAGTCAACCAGAACCCAAACATTCTGAAACAAGAATTGCTGCATTTCCTCCTGCATAGCCTCCACCCAACTTTGATCCTCAAGTGCATGAGAAACAGACCTAGGTTCCACCTGTGAAAGAAAACAAGCAAACAAACAGTGTTGAAAGTCCGTATGATTATTACGCTTTTGATCCTCAATATAGCCCACAAGAGCATGATGATCAAACGAGGCCTTCTTCTGCATTCTGCGTGTCTTTACGGTAGAACCAGGATCTCCAATAATTTGAGTGGTAGGATGATCTTTATGTGATTGCAAGACTGGATTGGAAGAAACCTCCACGTCTGGTGCCAAGTTATTGAGATCACCAACAAAGTCAGCATCATATGAAGCATTTTGGAAAATCCCATCGACCGGTTGTTTATGTATATCATCCAGCTTGGTAGAAGACTTCTTTTCATGGTTCCCCAAATCAGAAGGACTGGAGAAACGTGTATTGGAAGCAGACTCACTAGCCGGAGTACCAGTAGGTGATAAGCTAGCACTAGGAGCAGAAGCTGGAGTACCAGGAGCAACTTTGTCAGTAGGCTCAACCAATGGAAACTCAAAACTACCATGAGCAGCTGCTTTAGAAGCTTCTTGTTGTTGCTTGAGAAGAGTGTCAAGAGCTGCTTGGGAATCCTGTACATCCAATGGAGTTGCATCACTAGGAGGAGTAGGAGAAACCGTGGTGGAATAGGATGGAACCACAAAAATGTCATCCTCATCATCTGAATCAGAAAGACTAGAAGGAACACCAGTACTAGAAGTTGCAAACACTTGTGGTCCTGAATCATGGTTACTTTTGAAACGAAAATATCCTAACGAATCACTAAGATAATCAAGATCAAAATACCATTCTGGACCTTTGCCTTGGATGTTTGACTTTTCCTCAAAATACCAGAGATTAATAGTTTCAATTATCCGTTTGGCTTGAAGATTGTAGACACGATATGCCCGAGAATGAGCTGAATATCCCACAATGTATCCTTCATCTGCCTTGCCATCAAACTTCCCCAAATAGGCACTAGTATTCAGAATGGTGACTGGACACCCAAAAGGCTTCAAATGAGCAATATTTGGAACTTTGCCCGTGAGCAGCTCATAAGGAGTATTCTTGTGAGGATTGGTAATAGAAACCCTATTCAAAACATAACTTGCAGTATTAACAGCTTCTGTCCAGAACATGGTTGGAAGCTTGGAATCGGCAAGCATAGTTCTTGCAGCTTCTATTAGTGTCCTGTTCTTTCTTTCTGCCACACCATTCTGTTGAGGAGTCCTAGCAGCACTATAATCTCTTTTGATGCCCTTAGCATTGCAAAGTTCGATGAGGTCTCTATTTTTAAACTCGGTTCCATTGTCGCAACGAATACCTTTAACTTTTTTAGACAACTGATTCTCTATCAAGGTAAGAAAATCTCGAAGAATTGAGTAGGTCTCACTTTTGGCAGCCATGAAGAACACCCACGTAAACCTGCTATAACCATCAGTCACCACCAAACAGAATTGCTTGTGGTCAATGCTCCTAATGGAAGTAGGACCAAATAAGTCCATGTGTAGAAGCTGCAATGGTTCAGTAATAAGACTTAAAGCAGTAATGGCCTTGAAGGATGCTTTGTGTTGTTTGCCTTTGCTGCAGGCAATACAATTTATATCATTTCTAAACGTCTTGGGAGGTAAACCAGAGACCAGATTCAGATTGGCAAGTTTGTGAATGGTCTTGAAGTTCACATGTCCCATCCTTCGGTGCCATTTAGTGGCTTCATCTTCTGAGGATTTTGCAACCAGACATGCTAGTTGACCAGTAGGGTTGACTTCATTCAACTTGATGCTATATAGATTGTGTCTTCTAGGGATTCTGAGTACAACTTGTGAGTCATCCGGAAGCTGAAAGTCTTTGGAAAGCACAAGTGCATCAGTATCGGTGAAGAGAAAAAACTGCTTCTTGTCACAAATCTGAGAGACCGATATCAAGTTGAAATGTTGAAGTGCTTCCACATAGTAGACCTGCTCAAAATGAAGATTTAGAGTCTTTATCGTTCCTTTGCCAGTGATTCTGCCTTCACCTCCACCAAAATAGACCTTGCCTCCATGAAATGGTAAAAAGTTAGAGAGAAGACTTTTATTGCCAGTCATGCTCCTGGAGCAACCACTATCAAAAATGCCTAGACTAGGATCCTGGTATGGAGTAACCTACAACAACAAGATAATAAAAATGCAAAAGTTAGTGTCTTAAGGGGACCCAAACCTTTTCAGGTTTGAGCCTGCCTTGTGGATCATTAGATGAATGCCAAGAAGATTGATGAGATCCACCATTGTTCCTTGGTTGTCTATGCATCATATGGGTATTATTATTTGACCAAGAACAACCTGCTGAGGGCTTAACAGCAGTTCCCAAATTTCCCAAACCAAAATACGTGTGGTCTAAATTATGCGGATAGATTGGATTAAAATTTTGAAAATAATTACTGGTTGTTTGGAATCCACTATCTCTCCAATAATCAGACGCGAAAGGAGAGTATACTCTAGAAGTATTAAACATTGGAGCACTAGGATTAAGTCTTCTAGAGGCATAGGAAGCAGTTCTTGGTGAACCAGGAGCAGGATAAGCATTATTAACAGATGCATGCGTGTCATAATAATCACAATCTTTAATTAAATGAAAGGAACTGCCACAAACAAAACATGTTTTGAAAGACCTTTTATTAGAATGAGATTGTTTCATACTGCCTACTTTATTACACACATTTCTAGGAGAAACATTCTTCCTAGGACTCAATAAACAAGGACCAGACACACTTGACTTGACAGCAACTTTTTCTTCACACTTCCTAGCACCAGTAGCAGCATGTTCATTCGACTTGGAACTTGTAGGTCTTGACTCGTCACTTGAACCATTAGATGTAGAGTCACCAGCTTTGTCACTGAAAGTACATGAGACAAAGTCATTAGTATTAGTAGAACTAGTTGGGGACTCAAGCATCTGTGATTCATCCGAGTCATTATGCCATGAAGTGGGCATAAAAGTTCCAGTAAGAGGAGTAGGGACATCATGCATTTCTGCTGCTGGTTTAAACCTATTGTAACTAGGTTTGCCCTTATCCTCTTTGTCGGCATCAAAGACACTTGAGAAAGACAAATCAAATACATCTTCTGAATCAATATATTTTTCAAATCCTAAGCATCTTTTAGTTCTGCCAGACATGCTACTATCAATTAATTTTGAAAGATTTTTATGTGCCGTTTGCCATTTGTCAAATCTTAGCATTGTAGCATCTAATTTAGCTTGCATCTCCTCTTTTTCTTTGATACTAGCATCTCTTTCAGTTTCTGTATATTTAAGCATATTTGTAGTGTTTTCTAAATCAATGCTTAGTATCCTTATTTTATCCTCATATGCACGTTGTGTATCTTGTAACCACCTCTTTTGTTGTTCCAATGTGTTTAATGAAGCCTTATAGGCTTGTACCTCTAAAAAATACTTATCATTTTGATCATTTACTTCATTAAATTGGGACAACAATTCTGTGTATTTATCATGACAACCAAGAGGACAATGTTGTACCTGAGGTGAGATGCCCATAGGAGCAAACTCGTCTGCTTCTTCTGCATCAGAGAGATTCCTAGCAATCATTGCTAACACGTCAGTCGAGGATTCAGCTGATTCCAGAGTAGAAGCCTGATGATCATTCCAGTTGACCATAGAGTCAACAGATACCAATGCCTTCCTGTCATCTTTAACCTCCCGAACCTTGAAAGCGGAGTACCTGCTCTTCTCCTGATCATTCTTGCTAGGGCACTCCCTTGCAAAGTGACCCTGTTGCTGGCAGTTATAGCAACGTACCTTGCTTCTATCGAATCTTGCTGGCTCCCGAGGGTTGTAATTAAATTTCCTTCCTGCTTTCTTCTCAAACTTGTGAACCCTAAGAGTAAGCATGGCCATCTGCCATTTAAGATCCATCTCATCCAGGTCAAGTTTATCGACCTGTTTGAAGTCATCAAAAGCAAGTTGTTGTTCAGCATTAACATCAGCCACAAAAGAATGAAGAACAGCTTCTACTATACTACCAGACTTGGCAGCAGGATCAGGAGCAGAAGTATGCTGAATAGTATGCTGAGAGGAGACAGTATTGCTTGGGCTACTTGCATATGACATGGGACTAGATGCCATAGAACTCACAAAGGCTGAATTAGCAGGGGTGGGAAAAGAGTCACTAGGATATCCTCTCACATGGGGTTCGAATGTTCTGAGCCTATGAAACAGGTCATCAAAGGTGAGATAGTCAAGCCCACCTTTGGCTTTGAGAGAGATCACCACCTGGTTCCATGAGTAGGGTAAGGCTTTAAGAAACCTTGCATTAATGTCACCATCATCAGGTTTTGACCGAAGTTGATTCAATTGGCTCAAGATCTTCTGGAACCTATCATACTCTTGATTTAGACCTTCAGTTTCTGAGATTTTGAATTCGGTAAATTCATCTCTCAGCATGGACCTTCGCATTTTCTTTGACTCCTCATTCCCGCCGAACCTTGCTTTTATGCCATTCCAGATCTCTCTGGCATCATCCAAATGGTATAAGTCACCCATGTGATCTTCAGGAAGAGATTGAAGCAAAATTGTTTTTGCTTTTACCTCCTTCTGAATAGCTATGATTTCCTCATGAGATTTAGGGTCAAGAAGAGTAATATTACCGTTCTTGTCTCGTCCAGTAAGCTTCCTTCTGTTCCCATTCAGAATGATCTTCCAAAGATCTTGATCAGTGTTGGTGATCCACCATTCCATCTTCATTGCCCAGTTATCATATTCACCCTTCTTCAGAAGAGGGAATTTTCCATTCGTGTTGGAGACCGTAGCCAGGATCTTCTGAGGTTGCACAATTTTAGGAGTGCTTTCTTCTCCTGTTTGAGTAGAAGTTGAGGCAGACATGATAAACAGATTGTGAATAATAAGAGAACTTGATTCTTCTTGTATAGAGACCCTTCCAGGCTCTGATACCACTTGTTGGGTCTACTAGATGTAGATCTTGCAGCCTGTCAGGACCGGTGAATGACTTCTGTAATCACAAGTCAAATCACAAAGAGACTCTATACACAATATGAATGTAGAATATAAATATAATTAAGAAGAACAGAATAACTATAAAGACTTGATCCTTTCTAAGGATTTCTAATATTGATAATGACTAGAACTACGTTTTGTGAAGGTGTGTCTAACCCTTCTGCCTAAGGTTCCTTTTATACTACAAGGAAACCCTAATACATCATTAAAGAAAACGTGTAAAACTGATATGCATATCCTTTCCTAACATATCTCATGCATATCCTAACAGAATATTAAGTAAATAATAAAGTTTGACTTCGACTACGACCAGGAGCAGGACTTGCTCCTACTACGACTAGGACCAGGAGGAACTACATACCTCCTAGTCTACCTATTACATATAACTATTACAATGGTCCTAACAAACAGGACCCATGGGTTTTGGGGTTCTTCCTCATTTTTAAGCGCTTGTTCCTTATCTTCTGGCTTTTCTATGATGAAGTCTACTAGGATCTGTCCTTTGACCGTGGTGTGTGGCCTGTACGTGATGCTATGTTCTTCGAGTAGAACACTCCACTTCTGTAGCCTTCCTGCTACGTCTGGTTTCGATATTATCTATTTTATCGGCTGGTCCGTAATTACGGCTATAGGATGTGCTTGAAAGTACCAGCGCGACCTTTTTGCAGCGAAGACCAGTGCTAGCACCAGTTTTCCATTGGCGAATAGTTTAATTTTGAACTTTGTAGAGCTCTACTGATGAAGTACACATACGTCTACACATTCTCCCTATCCTTCATCAGCACCACGCTGATCGCTACATGCGTAGCCAAAAGGTATACGATCAACTCCTCCTTTGGTCGAGGTACGACCAGTATTGGGAGTGCTGCCAAATGCTTTTTTAGCTGGCCAAAGGATTCTTCCGCCTCCTTCATCCAGTTGAATTCTCCCTTTTTATACATTTTTTGTGTGTTTTAAATAAGGGGAGTGACTTCTCCGTGGACTTGGATAGGAACCTGTTTAGCCCTGCCAGCTTTCCATTTAATGATTGCACTTCTTTCTTCGTTCTCGGGCTTTGGAGATGTATGACTGCATCTGTTTTCTCTGGGAAAGGTTTAATACCTTTAGCATCTATCATGTATCCTAAGAACATGCCTTCCGTAGCACCGAAAGTGCATATCTTGGGATTTAGTTTCATATTGATTTTCTTAAGTGTGGAAAATGTTTTCTCGATGTCGCCTATGAGTTCTTCTTCTTTGTGGATTTTTATAACTAAGTCGTCGACGTACACCTCCAAGTTTCACCCTATCTATTTGTCGTATGCCTTGTCCACTAATCGCTGATAAGTAGCTCCTGCGTTCTTAAGTCCAAAAGGCATTTTCGTGTAGCATTAGACTCCCTGACTGGTGTGGAATGCTGTTTTTTCCTCGTCTTGCTCCGCCATTTGTATCTGGCGGTATCCTTTATATGAATCTAAAAAGCATTTAAAGGGGTAGTCGCACAACGATTCAATTTTCCAGTGTATTTTTGGGAGCGGGTAGCAATCTTGGGGACATGCTTTATTGAGGCCTATGAAGTCAACGCACATACGCCAGCTACTATCGTGCTTTTTAACCATAATTGGATTGGAGAGCCACTCATGGTAATAAACTTCTTGCATGATTCCTGCGTCCACAAATTTTTTTCATTTCCTCAAGTATTACCTTGCTGCGCTCTAGGGCTTGTCCGCGTTTATTTTGCCTGACTGGGGAATATCCTTCGCGGATTTGTAGTCTATGTTCTGTGATTGAGCATGGCACTCCCGTCATATCCTTTGGTTCCCATGCAAAAATGTCCAGGTTATTTTTTTAGGAATCTGCACATGTCCACCTTTCCTTGACCAGATAACGTTTGTCCTATCATTACTTCTTGCTCCGGGTAGTCTGGATGATTGCCACATTCAAGTTTAATGGTGATGATACGTTGGGTTCTGTAGTTATCCTTAGTGGTTCCACAATCGTATTACACTCTTCAATTGGTACAACTATGTTGAAGATCGTTACGACTCCTCCTTCTACTGGAAATTTCATCATGCCATAGGTTGTGGAAGGTACAGCTCGCAATGCTAGGATTATGGGGCGTCCAATAATACTATTATACTGTGATGGTGATGGATGACCAAAAATATCATTGGGACGGTGGTTGAATGCTCGTCATCTCCCACTGTTACCTGTAGTCTCAGTTGTCCTAAAGGCTAGACTGCTTCTCCGCTAAAGCTAATTAATGGTGAGGTCGCGGGTATCAACTAGTTTTTGATCTCCGGATTTAACTATGAAAAGTAATGTTCGTACAAGATTTCTGTTGAAGAGCCTCTATCGACGTACATACGATGAATACTGTGATCCCCAACGTTGACTTCTATTGTCAATGGCTCGTCTGCAACATTGTTTGTGTTGAGCGGTGGAAACGAGATGTCTATCCTTCTAGAAATTTTTTGTCTCACTTTTTGTTTCGTTCTTCGCTGCTAGGTTTGTACCATGTAAATGGTTGTGTACGTATCCTTTGAATTTTGCTTCCCATCTTCCGTGTTTTCTTTGACAAAGTGTTTGAACCTGCCTGTTTTTACCAGACTCTCTTTGTGTTTTTGCTACTGGATCCACTCGTTTGTGGCATTGATAGGTGTGTAAACACCCATCCTTTTTACCACTTAATTACAATAATAACCGAGCCAAAACGTGTATTTTATGTCTTTTATGTCGGAATTATGCGTGGTTTGTGTTTTTGTTGTGATTTAGGACGAAATTGTGAAAAGTGGAGAAAACACGGGCATTTACGGGCTTTTATTGAAGAAAAAGATGAAAGATGAAGTCGAGAAGTCAAGAGTGCAAAAAGAACGGAAGTCCAAGACCAATTCTGAAGATTTATCGAAGAAAAGTCGAAAGACGAAAGTTTACCTAAAAGCCGAAGAACTCGAGTCTTATTTATTGAAGAATTAAAAGACGAGTTTAAAGAAATCCTGAGCCATAAGTCATTAAAGTTCAAGATTAACAAAAGATTAAGAAGGGAAGGACTTAATGGTGCAATTACGAAGAAAGGAAGGAGGGGAGGAAGCTTCCTCTAAACACCTTCCTAATCTCCTATAAATACCCCTCATTTTCATTTCATTAGTTTTGTTGGCTAAGTGTGACAATTAGTCTTCCACCTTTTAATTTTTGCACATTTACTTTTCATGTCATTTTAAATACTTGTCTTGCACCTTAATTACCCTTTTAATTCCAAGTAAGTTTTTAATTTATGTTCTTTAAATTCGTGTTCTTTAATCTTTGCACCTTTCTTTCTATCAAGTTTTTACAAGCTTCTCATTCTCCTCTTCTTGTTTTTAATTTGATTTTGGTTTGGATTTCAAAGTGTTTTTGCTTAATCTTGTTTCTTATCACGTTTATTTTCTTATTCCGTTCTAAGTTTCCATACGGATTAGGCTATAAGATTGACAACCTTATTGGCTTATTTTGTATTTAGCTTAATTGATTTCAAAGTTTTTTTAAAAAGTTTTACTTTTTAAAAATCCATTTTATTTAGTTTCGTCTTTTAAATTTTGAAAGGTTTTAACTTTGTTGCTTATTATCTCTCCCTTTTCCATTTCATTCAAGTTTTTGGTTACTGCTTATTAGAATTAGCTTATTTGGTTCGTGTGCTTATTACGAATTTGCTATCCATCGGAAAATAAGGGTTCTCCACATTGCGACAACATCACTTAGCCACATTCTGACGATGACAGTTTTGGAATAAGGTTATTTGATTTTGACAGCTTTTTGCGACGGGACATAGCGACGGTGCTTTCCGATCTGAGATTCCCCCTTATTCCGATCAAGATTCCGATCGTACATTGCGATCGGGATTGCGACGGCTCTTAAGGCTTCACTGAAACGAAGTGATGCCCAATTTTCCTAAGCAACATTCCGATCTGGGGATTGCGATCTGAAGCTTTCCGATCTGAACAACATTCTGATCTGGGTTTGATTAGTATTCCGATCAAGGATATTTGTGGGTATTCCGATCAGGAGGTAAGTGACAGTTATTTCGATCTGAGTCCATTCTTCACATTCCGATCTGAAAGGTAAGTACATTCCGACGAGGCATATTCCGATCAGGGTAAGTTTGGTTATTCCGATTGGAAAGGTGACAACATTTCGATCCAGGCCCATTCCTTATTCCGATCTGAGTTTGTGCACATTCCGATTGTACTGATCGGAATGTATTCCGATGGTGGATTTACTTCTATATTTTGTCTTGTTTAATTTTTAAGTTGTCATTTTAAAACTTGTCTAATTTTAATTCTCGTCACGCTTTTCAAGTCATTTAAATTAATTTACTTTTCAAAATTTTTTAATATTGCACCCTTTCTTTTAATTAGACTTAGATTTATTTTAACGCTTTTTAATTTCTCGCCTTCTATTTTAAACGCCATTTTACTTTAACGTCATTTACTTTTACGTTTCACACTTTTTAATATACTACAACGACACAAAATATTTGTTTCACCAAAGAACAATAGAGTCACACATAGAACCTAGATCAATTCGATTAGACCACTAGAACGATAATTTTCTTACTAGGTAAAAACCAGTTATTAAATGGCGCCGCTGTCGGCTCTTTTCGTAAATGTTGGAGCATAATTTGGCTAGGCCGGTCTGACGACTCTCCTGGGCCGTTCGTCGTCTTTCCGGGTCCTGAGTAATGCTGCAAACAAAGAAGAACCGGTTAGACGTGGACCCGAGGCCGGAGCCCCGGGGTCCACCTCCGACGGTCAAGTTAGTATCGGATGAATATGTGGTATAAGAAGTGTAGTTATAAGAGAGAACCTGTTGTAGAATGAGACCCCTAGCCTTGTTTATATAGTGCTAGGGTTTCTTGAAGGGTAAGTTAGGTGTGTGTGGGCCGCGGGCCTGTTGGGCCAGGCCGGATACCGACTGTACCTCGACATGTCCCCCAGTCTAGTATGATATGGTCCATGATCATGTTATGCTAGACTCATTCGTGTATCATGCTCACTAAACAACCGCGTGCGGTTTGCTGCTAGAACATCCTCGTGGGTTGTCCGTAACATATGGCTCCACTCGTAATGGGCTACTTTTAGCGATAAGATGATGGTTTGGGATTACGAATAGTGAGCATAGCCACTATACGTCATCATGTCCCCCCAGTCTAGTATGTGAGGTTGTCACCGAGGTTACTAGACTTTACACCATATCCGCTACCTGTAAGCATATCCACGTCGAAAGAAATGGGAAAACACGTATACGTAAGACGGGCGGTTGTGCTTGAATGCTTGGTTTCCCGTGATTAGACGGTAAGGACCCCGTAAGAAGAAAACGTGTTCTATAGCCAGGGTAACACTGGCATTGGCAAGGTATCATTCTTATTCATCCCTAACGTGAGGATGATAAGAAGGTTTTGTAAATGTGGAGGTGGAACCCGTATGCTGCATCGTGAATATTTAAAGGCGTACCTTGTATACCCACTAATGATGCAGCATAGTGCGAATATTTTATTCGGCTTAAGGACAACAGAAGGCGTATCTCTGTGGCAAGTTGATGCGGATATTTACATCCGTCTTATGACCACGACTTAGATAATGACTTAAAAACTTTCACGATTTTTCCTACACTAAACACGGTTGATCAGGCCCCGTCCAATTAAGGTCAAAAATGTAAAATTTTGAAAAATCATTCCGTAGTCGGGCAAAGTAATTTATCGTGGAAGGCTCACTTCCACAACAAAGATATGAACCAACGGAAGACGTACTTCCGTGGCAAAAAGTATGATCCAATGGAAGACTTGCTTCCATGGCAAACGATGAGACAACAGAAGATGTACTTCCGTGGTAAAAATAATAAGCTAGCGGAAGACGTACTTTCGCGGCAAAGTAATGACCAAACGGAAGGAGAACTTCCATGATGAAAAGAATGAGCCAGTGGAAGGAGTACTTCCACGGCGAAGATAACACGTGGAAGAGTACTTATGAGCCAGTGGAAGAGATACTTCCACGGCGAAAATAATGAGCACGTGGAAGAGATACTTCCATGGCAACGATAATGAGAACGTGGAAGAGATACTTCCACGGCAAAGATAATACGCTAGTGGAAGAATTACTTCCACGGCGAAGATAATACGCTAGTGGAAGAATTACTTCCACGGCGAAGATAATAAGCACGTGGAAGGAATACTTCCACGGCGAAGACAATAAGCCAGTGGAAGTAGGACTTCCACAGCGAAGGCAATAAGCACGTGGAAGAGATACTTCCACGGCGCATGAATAAGCACGTGGAAGAGGTACTTCCACGACTAAGGATAATGAGCACGTGGAAGAGATACTTCCACGACGAAGGACAATAAGCCAGTGGAAGGAGTACTTCCACGGCGAAGACATAAGCCAGTGGAAGAGATACTTCCACGGCGAAGACAATAACCACGTGGAAGGAATACTTCCACGGCGAAGGCAATAAGCACGTGGAAGAGATACTTCCATAGCGAAGACAATAAGCCAGTGGAAGGAGTACTTCCACGGCGAAGACAATAAGCCAGTGGAAGGAGTACTTCCACGGCGAAGACAATAAGCACGTGGAAGAGATACTTCCATAGCGAAGACAATAAGCCAGTGGAAGGAGTACTTCCACGGCAAAGACAATAAGCCAGTGGAAGGAGTACTTCCACGGTGAAGACAATAAGCCAGTGGAAGGAGTACTTCCACGGCGAAGACAATAAGCACGTGGAAGAGATACTTCCATAGCGAAGACAATAAGCCAGTGGAAGGAGTACTTCCACGGCGAAGACAATAAGCCAGTGGAAGGAGTACTTCCACGGCGAAGACAATAAGCACGTGGAAGAGATACTTCCACGGCGAAGGACAATGAGCCCGTGGAAGAGATACTTCCACGGCGCATGAATAAGCACGTGGAAGAGATACTTCCACGGCTAAGGATAATGAGCACGTGGAAGAGATACTTCCACGGCGAAGGACAATAAGCCAGTGGAAGGAGTACTTCCACGGCGAAGACATAAGCCAGTGGAAGAGATACTTCCACGGCGAAGACAATAAGCCAGTGGAAGGAGTACTTCCACGGCGAAGACATAAGCCAGTGGAAGAGATACTTCCACGGCGAAGACAATAAGCACGTGGAAGGAATACTTCCACGGCGAAGGCAATAAGCACGTGGAAGAGATACTTCCACGGCTAAGGATAATGAGCACGTGGAAGAGATACTTCCACGGCGAAGGACAATAAGCCAGTGGAAGGAGTACTTCCACGGCGAAAATAATGAGCACGTGGAAGAGATACTCCCACGGCGAGGATAAGAAGTACGTGGAAGAGATACTTCCACGGCGAAGATAAGAAGAACGTGGAAGAATACTTCTACGGCGAATATAATGAGCACGTGGAAGATACTTCCACGGCGAAGATAATAAGCACGTGGAAGAGATACTTCCACGACGAAGACAATAAGCACGTGGAAGGAATACTTCCACGGCGAAGACAATAAGAACGTGGAAGAGATACTTCCACAACGAAGACAATAAGCCAGTGGAAGGAGTACTTCCACGGCGAAGACAATAAGCCAGTGGAAGGAGTACTTCCACGGCGAAGACAATAAGCACGTGGAAGAGATACTTCCACGGCGAAGGACAATGAGCACGTGGAAGAGATACTTCCACGGCGCATGAATAAGCACGTGGAAGAGATACTTCCACGGCTAAGGATAATGAGCACGTGGAAGAGATACTTCCACGACGAAGGACAATAAGCCAGTGGAAGGAGTACTTCCACGGCGAAGACATAAGCCAGTGGAAGAGATACTTCCACGGCGAAGACAATAAGCCAGTGGAAGGAGTACTTCCACGGCGAAGACAATAAGCCAGTGGAAGGAGTACTTCCACGGCGAAGACAATAAGCACGTGGAAGAGATACTTCCACGGCGAAGGACAATGAGCACGTGGAAGAGATACTTCCACGGCGCATGAATAAGCACGTGGAAGAGACACTTCCACGGCTAAGGATAATGAGCACGTGGAAGAGATACTTCCACGGCGAAGGATAATGAGCACGTGGAAGAGATACTTCCACGGCGAAGGACAATAAGCCAGTGGAAGGAGTACTTCCACGGCGAAGACAATAAGTCAGTGGAAGGAGTACTTCCACGGCGAAGACAATAAGCACGTGGAAGGGATACTTCCACGGCGAAGGACAATGAGCACGTGGAAGAGATACTTCCACGGCGCATGAATAAGCACTTGGAAGAGATACTTCCATGGCGCATAAATAAGCCAGCGGAAGAGGTACTTTCGTGGCAAAGGAATAAGCGCGCGGAAGGAGGACTTCCGCGGCGAAGGAAAAAGCCAATGGAAGAGATACTTCCATGGCGCAAAACAAGCGCGCGGAAAGAGTACTTCCGCGGCGAAGTGAATAAGCCAATGGAAGAGATACTTCCATGGCAAAGGAATAAACCGGCAGAAGGCGGACTTCTGCGGCAAAGGAATATATCCAAAGATATTTGCGTGTCATGCACGGAAATAGTGGTATTATTATACCCTGGTAGCCCCCCAAGTTTAATGGTGCTAAACTCGATTAGTAATATTAAACTTAAGCAAGTATTCAAAAAATTACGATCACGTAAACCAGCGCGAATGGACGTACCATAGCCGCGTACGAAAGATAGAAATTGGGTTCGAACGTGCGAACCAACGCGGATGGGTCGTGCCATAACCGCGAATTGTCACATAGTTTAAGACGTATCTTAACTAACTAATGGGATAAGCTATGCCGTTATTTGCGGCGTACCGCTACTACCATGAGGACGGTCAAAGTTTTGACAAAATTTTGTTAGACGTGCACAGTGTGTCTTTTGCAAGTCCATCATGAGTCATGTGGTTCGCTAACTTACTACAACGTCTTGATAGCAAAGTGTCTAACAAGGATGCATGATCCATGGTCGTTGGGGTTGCATCCCTCTTACACGACAAGTTGAATTATTAGGTTCACTCAATCCTCTTATTCCACCTGGGAACGATGTGTACATGTACGCCCGTAGGCAGAAGATATCCGAGTGTACGGACTAGCACGGATGGACGTACCATGACCGCGAATGACAAATGTAATATGTAAAGAAAATATATGTAATATATCTTACCGATATAAAAGATATATATAATATCTTTTATAAATTAATAATATCAGAATATATCATATCCGAATAGAAAAAAGATAAATAATATCTTGTAGTAATTTAAATGATATATGTAATATCCTTTTTAATATAAACAATATACCCGAACTTACGGATTAACTACAGAAGACGCAGCTCATGACCCTAGTGAAAAAATAAAATATGACCGAACATATAGATAAGCACGGCTGGACATACCATGGCCGCGAATAACAAAAAAAATAAAATTGTTGAATGCACAGACGAGTGCGGATGGACGAGCCATGACCACGAATCACGATAGGGTCGCGACATATACGAAAAATATATATAATCGAATCAAAAAGATGTATGCAATATCTCCTTGCCAATTTAAAAGATATATGTAATATATTTTATTTACATGAAAAATATTGATAAAATATTTTGTTTAATTTAAAAGATATGGGTAAATCTTTTTACCTAAAAAAATAAGATATTAAAAATCTTTGTATAAATTTTAAAAATTGCGTAATATTTTACTAATTTAGGAAAAAATCTCCAGATGTGCGGGCTAACGCAAAAGGACGCGGTTCATGACCGCAGTAAAAAGGTAAAAAAAAAAAACTGAACGTGCGGACGAGCACGACTACAATCGCGGAAATAAAAAAATATGTTTGGTAGCATGGAGTATCGCGAAGGAACCGCGAATACCAAGAGTAGGAAAAAGTTGATAAGAGAATATATCATTGAAAGTGTAATGAGATATACACTTTTATATATTATTCACATGTTAAATATAGTATTCTACTAAAGAATCTTTGATTATATAATATTTGCAATTACTCATTGATACGCACTTACAATCATATGGTGTTTACCAATTTGGTGAATAAAGTTTTTAAATAAGTAATATTCTCCAAGATTGTACCTAAGATATTTATCAATAGACAAAGTGATGTAGCCATCACAACCACACGCATGTTTTACAGTGTTAGACAATGAGTGATATTCTCCCATGTAGGACCTTTGTTTTTTTTTACACACAATTATTGTTACCGATCATAAAAACAAAGAAAAACGATTATTTGTTTTTACACGCATGTCTTTTTTTTATGCAAGTAACTTGTATAGGAATTGATATGTTGCATGTACTATCTCGTCACGTAACCAGATACACCATAACAAGATACACATTATATTGAATGAAAAGAACAATACGAGAGTATTAGGATTACCAATCTTTCGACTTAAATCATTGCTTTTCAGGAATATGAGAACACAGAACATGGTTTAGTCATGGTCCCACGGATGGCGCCAACTTGTTGGAGCATAATTTGGCTAGGCCGGTCTAACGACTCTCCTGGGCCGTTCGTCGTCTTTCCGGGTCCTGAGTAATGCTGCAAACAAAGAAGAACCGGTTAGACGTGGACCCGAGGCCGGAGCCCCGGGGTCCACCTCCGACGGTCAAGTTAGTATCGGATGAATATGTGGTATAAGAAGTGTAGTTATAAGAGAGAACCTGTTGTAGAATGAGACCCCTAGCCTTGTTTATATAGTGCTAGGGTTTCTTGAAGGGTAAGTTAGGTGTGTGTGGGCCGCGGGCCTGTTGGGCCGGGCCGGATACCGACTGTACCTCGACATGTCCCCCAGTCTAGTATGATATGGTCCATGATCATGTTATGCTAGACTCATTCGTGTATCATGCTCACTAAACAACCGCGTGCGGTTTGCTGCTAGAACATCCTCGTGGGTTGTCCGTAACATATGGCTCCACTCGTAATGGGCTACTTTTAGCGATAAGATGATGGTTTGGGATTACGAATAGTGAGCATAGCCACTATACGTCATCAGTAAAGATTAACGGTTTTTTGTGAGAGTCGCGTTGCTTTTTGGGATCCGTTCACTTGTGAGCGTTATTTTTCTTGCATAAAAAATTCAAAAAAATCATAAAAATTATAAATTTCTAAAAATCCATAAAAATTAAAAATTTCAAAAATCCAAAAAGATTTTATCTTTATTGTGTATATATATTGTCTTTGTGTTTGGTTTCTTTTTCTTTTGCATTTTCAGGTGTATGCGTACTAGATCTTCTAATTATCAAGAGCCCGAGACTCAAGAAGATTTAAGTATGTCAGGTGTTAACAACAATAATAATCCACCGCACCTCAACAATAACAACAATGTTCTTCCACAGCCCGATCTTCGGACAATGGAGGAGCTTTGTCAACCTACCATGTTTGGACGAGGAGGACCGATTGCGCCGATGCAAATCAACGCTCCGGAGTTTTCGTTGAAGCACCACATGATTCAGCAAGTGCAAACAAATCCTTTTAGAGGAATGCCTGATGATGATGCCAACAAACACCTCGACAAGTTCATTACAATCACCCAAAGCATGAAGTTACCTGGTGCCACAATGGATGTTCTTCGCCTAAAACTCTTCCCACATACTTTATCACATCATGCCGAGAAATGGTTTGATCGTCTCCCGAAGAATTCTATTCACACTTGGGATGACATGACTCAACGCTTTTTGTCACGCTACTTTCCACCATCCATGGTCACGAGCCTTCGCAATCAAATCAGCGGTTTCATGCAAGATCCCGACGAATCTCTTTTTGATGCTTGGGAAAGATATAATGTCTTGATTGATCGTTGTCCAAACCACAACATGCTCCCTGTGACCTTAATCGATACTTTCTACAACGGTTTGTCTTTTTGAGATCGTGATACGATTAATGCAGCCGCCGGTGGCACATTCATGAAAAGGAGACCCGAGGAGTGTAGAGAGCTTATTGAGAACATGACTACTCACCACAAAAACTGGGATTCCTCTGCTTCTTCAAGGAACAACCCGAGAGTCAATGTCTCTTCCACTTCAGCAAACCCTGATATGACCGAACTCACCCGCATGATGACTGAAATGAGCAAAAGTATCACGCTTCTCGCTTCAAACCAACAACAACAACAAGTTAAAGCGGTTGCACCTTCTTGTGAAACATGCGGCGGTCCTCACTCATACACCGATTGTCCTTCGACACAAGGAAATCCGGAAAATATGTATGAAGCTTATGGTAATTATTCACCGGAAAATTACCAAGCTCGACCTCAAGGGGATAGAAATCTACTGAGTTACCGGTCCAACAATTACCTTTCACCCGGTTTTTCTCCTCAAAACCAAAACCCCGCCAACCACTACACTAGAAGCAACCAAATCCCACCAAGACCTTCTAATCCTTATCACCCACCCGCTCAACAAACCCCACCCATTAACCCTGATGTTGAAGCCATAATGAGAACCCAAGGTGAGCAAATCAAGAATCTGCAGAACCAAATTATCAATCTTAAAGGAGATATTACCAAGCAAGGGAATGAGATAAGATCCGAGCTTCGAGATAATATTCAATCATCATTCAGCAATCAAACAAATGATTTGAAGAATATGCTTGCTAGTTTCTTGCCCGCCGCTCAACCTTTTTCTGCAAGTTCTCTACCTCCAAACACCGTCACCAATCCGCGAGCAAATGTGAGTGCTATTACTACCCGTAGTGGAGTCACCATCGTAGGACCACCTATCCCGCCCCCATCATCTACACCTCCTCCACCATCATTTATCCCTACTCCTCCTACACCTAGTATTAGTGCACCATTACCGTCTCCGCCTCGTCATGACGATGTATCTAGGAAGGAACCTTCAACATCTTAACCTTTACCTGCTACACCTGCACCTTCACCACCAAAACCCAATATCCCTTATCCCTCTCGTTTAGGCAAAACCAAAATGCTAACCAAGGATGACTCTGAAGTGTCGAGCTATGTGAAGATGATCTCTCAAATGAACTTCAACATTAGCTTTCTCGAAGCACTTGTCCACATGCCGAAATTTGTCAAAGCATTCAAGGAATTGCTTAACAAGAAGGAAAAGTTGATTGAGCTCGCCAACACACGCTTAAATGAAAACTGCTCTGCAGTTATTCTTAAAGAACTTCCGGAAAAGCTTAGAGATCTCGGTCGTTTTGTGTTGCCTTGCGTTTTCAACAAAACTGAAGAATTTACTGCCCTTGCTGATCTCGGGGCCAGTATTAATCTTATGCCTTTGAGTGTTTGGAAAACACTATCATTTCCCGACCTCACACCAAGAAAGATGACTCTTGAACTTGCAAATCGCACTCTCGCTTACCCCGTTGGTATAGCCGAAGACGTGTTTATTAAAGTTGGCACATTTACTTTCTCGGTCGACTTTGTCGTTGTTGATTATGAAATGGACCCTCGTATTCCTTTAATACTTGGTCGACCATTCTTGAGAACCGGACGAGCTCTACTTGATGTTGCCGAAGGTGAGTTAATCTTACGAGTCGGGAATGATTCACAAGTTTTTAAAATGGGAAAGCTTACAAGTAAATCCTTTGGAGGCCGAGAATCAGTGAATATGATTAATGTGCTCGATGATTTTACCATCTACAACAATCCTCTATTCGACTCTTGCATTGATAATCCACTTTTTCAAGATGATGTGGATGATTCTCTATCCAATTTGGACGCTTCTCCCATTTATGATTCTCCACCGATCTTTGATGCTTATGATGATGATGATTCTAGCTCAGATTCAGATGATTTTGATGATTGTACTTCCGAGTATCCCGAGCTGCCCACATATGATGATTTTGATGAGGCTGATACTTTTTCGAGTGATTCTTCACATGATGAAGATCCTCTGCCATCACTCGATCCTACTTTGGACGATTACTCATTTGAGGAAGACTTCTCTATGTTTCTCAACACTTACTTCCCTTATGAGAGTGATGCACCTCCTTTGGACTTTGAAGATTATCGTCTTGATCCTACTTTGGATTTGAAGGAAATTCTTTCAAAGGAGAAGCAACCGGTCGACACCAATATCCGCAGCACGTATGAGTTAACACCTCTTTGTCCCCCTTCTGAGGACGAGGTTGTGCTTCTTCGCGGATCTTCTTCCCATTCTGCTGAGCCTAAGTGCTATTTTCCCTTAAAGGAAAAGGTGTTCGACCCCGGTATTGCAATCTTTAAGCCATCTTAGTATCCACCTGATGAAATAAAAGGAAATATTTTTGGAACTTATGGAAATCTGCTTGCACCACTTCACCCTTGCTTCCACCGTGCTCCATCTTTGCTTAAGGGAACCTTGCCTACTCTTCTTTGGCTTGCCTTGTTCGCCTTAAGCTTATGCTACTTGATGGATGAAAACTATGTCTTTGATCCTGGTGGATATGTTTCATGCTTCTTCCTATGATGATCAAGGTCGAGTCAGGCTCACGACTCGGTTAACAAAAATCAAGCGCTTCATGGGAGGAAACCAATGCATCTATCTTTTAGCTTTCTTTATCCTAAGTGTAGGGGAGACCCGTTGGTTTGCTATTTCCTCTCCTCTTATAATCAGGGATTCGAGCGCTCAATGATCCACTCTTGATGATTCTTGACGACCCGTGATTCCGTGTTCCACTTCTTCCCGGTTCTATCCTAAACTCTTTTCGATTCACTATTTTATATTTTCTCAATATTAAAATAGGAATCTCTTTAGTTGTCTTTTCCTTAGTGAGATTTAAACAACGTACACAATGTCCTAAGTGTAGGGGAGTTTACTCCCACATGCTTAAACATTGAGGACAATGTTTATGTTAAGTGTAGGGGGGACTTCTATCGAAGTTAAGTGGCCTTTTCCTTGTATTTGTCCTCATTTTAACCGGAAAATCAATTTTTCGACATTTTTCAAAATTTTTGATCTATTTTGGCCTATTAGTTTTTCCCTTTGTATAGTTATTTCTTTCCTTATTAGAATAAATGTTTAATAAAGTGGTTTTAATTTTCAAACGTTGTGAATCTTTTGACTCAACCTGAGTTTACTTATCTAAGTTACTCTAGCTAGTATCCTTAACATGTTTAAGTCAATTTTTGCTAGGCTTTTATATAGGGAGCTGTAAAACGCGAAAGTCTTAACTCTCACGGGTTAAGAACAAGAACTTTTCGCAAGTTCCTATAATTGATCCTAGAGAGTCGTTTATCAAGGGTACTTTAAAATGCGATTTCTAAACTTGAACAAGTCTAAGAGTTTGCAAGATCCTATAGGCGACTCGAAAACCCTAAACTTCGATTTAATAGGCTAAGCATCCACGAGTCTCATTCCTTGAGATTTTAAACTGTGGAGAACGAGAGATGATAGAGCCAATTATAAGTTCGGTATTCTTTCGTGAATTTATGTGAGTTAATTATAAGCCTATTCTCCCATCACTTGTTAATAAATTTATCTGCAGTAAATAAGGTTGTACGATTTGAAAAGTTACTTAGCTTCTAGCCCAAGATCGTTTAAAAGTTGCTCGGTATGGATTAGAGTTCATAGCCAAGGCATAACTTATTGAAGTGGGATGCGAAGATTGGCGAGTCCAAAAAGGTCCTAACAAGGCATGAGGGCTATATTTTGTTGCTAAAGATCCAAAGTGATGTGAAGAATCATTTATCAAAAATCAATATGAAGGATCGAGACACACGACAAAAAGCAAAAACTCCCCAAAAAGTCATAGAGAAGTGTATCCGAAAAGACCCTAGCAAGGTATGAGGATAAATAGATCCAAGTCATAAAAGGAGGCGGATCGTTGTATATCAAAGTCCAAAATAAAGATTGGAGAAAAATGAAGAAGTCGTGGTCCAAGTATGAATCTCTCAAAACTTCAAGTGAAGAAATTTCTATATCAAGAGAAGACCATAATTTCAAGAACGTCTCTCAAGGTTTGAAGTAGGAAGTCGCTGCCAAATATCGGTCCGAGAAAGGTCTCAAATCGCGAAGCGAGTTATGCCAAGATATGAACTTTATGAGGTCCCGAGAAGCAGTTTTAAAAGATTTTGTCCTTTAGCTAACTATTGATTAAATTGTTCACCTTATTTTCGGACTAAATAACTATCAAAATAAGTCAAACAATGAATCCTCGTGATCATTCAAGACAACAATAAAATATAAGAGATACCCCTAGGAATAAGGGAGTCTAAGTGAGTAATTGGCCCACATGAGTTCGTGTTAGTCTGCTAACTTATAATAACAACGATCTCGTTTTTAAGCTTGGTTTGGAGAAAGTTAAAACTTGAGGATGATGATTATTCATGACATTTCCAAACCCAAGGTATGCTTTTTGATTTCTTTATTTTGAATGTTTATAGTTTTCTATCTCTTTAATAAAGGCTAATGTGGATTGATTATGATGAAAAATGTAAACGTGCTTTGTAACTAATGCATTTCATGAGGACATTGCAATGGTCAAGTGTAGGGGATTTGATAGGTGTGTAAACACCCATCCTTTTTACCACTTAATTACAATAATAACCGAGCCAAAACGTGTATTTTATGTCTTTTATGTCGGAATTATGCGTGGTGTGTGTTTTTGTTGTGATTTAGGACGAAATTGTGAAAAGTGGAGAAAACACGGGCATTTACGGGCTTTTATTGAAGAAAAAGATGAAAGATGAAGTCGAGAAGTCAAGAGTGCAAAAAGAACGGAAGTCCAAGACCAATTCTGAAGATTTATCGAAGAAAAGTCGAAAGATGGAAGTTTACCTAAAAGCCGAAGAACTCGAGTCTTATTTATTGAAGAATTAAAAGACGAGTTTAAAGAAATCCCGAGCCATAAGTCATTAAAGTCCAAGATTAACAAAAGATTAAGAAGGGAACGACTTAATGGTGCAATTAAGAAGAAAGGAAGGAGGGGAGGAAGCTTCCTCTAAACACCTTCCTAATCTCCTATAAATACCCCTCATTTTCATTTCATTAGTTTTGTTGTCTTCCACCTTTTAATTTTTGCACATTTACTTTTCATGTCATTTTAAATACTTGTCTTGCATCTTAATTACCCTTTTAATTCCAAGTAAGTTTTTAATTTGTGTTCTTTAAATTCGTGTTCTTTAATCTTTGCACCTTTCTTTCTATCAAGTTTTTACAAGCTTCTCATTCTCCTCTTCTTGTTTTTAATTTGATTTTGGTTCGGATTTCAAAGTGTTTTTGCTTAATCTTGTTTCTTATCACGTTTATTTTCTTATTCCATTCTAAGTTTTCATACGGATTAGGCTATAAGATTGACAACCTTATTGGCTTATTTTGTATTTAGCTTAATTGATTTCAAAGTTTTCTTAAAAAGTTTTACTTTTTAAAAATCCATTTTATTTAGTTTCGTCTTTTAAATTTTGAAAGGTTTTAAATTTGTTGCTTATTATCTCTTCCTTTTCCATTTTATTCAAGTTTTTGGTTACTTCTTATTAGAATTAGCTTATTTGGTTCGTGTGCTTATTACGAATTTGCTATCCATCAGAAAATAAGGGTTCTCCACATTGCGACAGCATCACTTAGCCACATTCCGACGGTGACAGTTTTGGAATAAGGTTATTTGATTTCGACAGCTTTTTGCGACGGGACATTGCGACGGTGCTTTCCGATATGAGATTCCCCCTTATTCCGATCAAGATTCTGATCGCACATTGCGATCGGGATTGCGACGGCTCTTAAGGCTTCACTGAAACGAAGTGCTGCCCAATTTTCCTAAGCAACATTCCGATCTGGGGATTGCGATCTGAAGCTTTCCGATCAGAACAACATTCCGATCTGGGTTTGATTAGTATTCCGATCAAGGAGATTTGTGGGTATTCCGATCAGGAGGTAAGTGACAGTTATTCCGTTCTGAGTCCATACTTCACATTCCGATCTGAAAGGTAAGTACATTCCGACGAGGCATATTCTGATCAGGGTAAGTTTGGTTATTCCGATTGGAAAGGTGACAACATTCCGATCCAGGCCCATTCCTTATTCCGATCTGAGTTTGTGCACATTCCGATTGTACTGATCGGAATGTATTCCGATGGTGGGTTTACTTCTATATTTTGTATTGTTTAATTTTTAAGTTGTCATTTTAAAACTTGTCTAATTTTAATTCTCGTCACCCTTTTAATTTTAAGTCATTTAAATTAATTTACTTTTCAAAAAATTTTAATATTGCACCCTTTCTTTTAATTAGACTTAGATTTATTTTAACGCCTTTTAATTTCTCGCCTTCTATTTTAAACGCCATTTTATTTAACGTCATTTACTTTTATGTTTCACACTTTTTAATATACTACAACGACACAAAATATTTGTTTCACCAAAGAACAATAGAGTCACACATAGAACCTAGATCAATTCGATTAGACCACTAGAACGATAATTTTCTTACTAGGTAAAAACCAGTTATTAGGCATGCCCATTTTCACCATGGTACTCACATTGTCTGTTGCCTATGCGCCTTTCCACCGGGGTAGTCATCGGCGGAGGTTTTGGGAAGTTCGTGCCTTCTGATATGAATATATCTCTTAGAGTTAGTTTTGAAAGGTGTGAACTTGAAGTTGCTATTCCTTCCCCCTTTTTGACTTCCTTTGTAATCGAGGCCTCGAGCTCTACTCTGGCCATTTACTTGTCTTTTAGGTAAATCCCGAGATCTGTAATTGGGCGTGTTTTGCCTACTCTCCGTTGTCGCAGTTTCTCCTTGTATGAAGGATCTTACGCGCCACATCACCCCATCGAAGGTTTCTGGAGTTTTCTGATTCAGCTTTCGTATTCGATCTCGATTATTTATTCCTACCACGAAGCATGATACTTTTAGGATTTCCGGGCATTCCTTTATCTAAATACATTCGCTCTTGAAGCGTCCTAGAAAATCTTCCAGGTATTCGCCCTATCGCTGTTTGACTCTTGCCAGTGATACAACACTTTTGTCGCACTTTTTTTGTTGTATGTAATTTCTTTTGAAAGCTTTCCGTAGTTCTTCGAATCCATTAATGGTTCGTCGTAGAAGTCGATCGAACCAGTTCCGCGCCTTCCCTACAAGGGTGGAGTTGAACATGTTGCACCCTGTAGGTTCGGGCCATTGCTCAATTCCTGCTTGTGATCCGAAAACTTTTAAGTGATCGTCTGGTTCTGTAGTGTCGTCATATGTTTTGACGTTCGACGGCATGCGACGCTTTTTTCTGTTAGCGTAGTACCGAATCTACTTTGTAAAAGAGTTTGGTCTACCCCTTCTCCATGGTTGAGAGAAGTCCCTGTCTTTTATGGAAGATTGATAAGGATCAGTCTCTCTTTCGGAGTTTTCTGAGGAAGAGCGCCTTGTCTTGCATCGTCTAGAACGATGATCATTTGAGTCCGAGCTAGACGAGTCGTCGCTTGGGGGTTGCACAGGTCTTTGCGATTCGTTTCTTCCCACCAGACTTATTTTTTTCCCATACATCCCGTTGGTCTCTCATGTGTTTCGTGACGAGCGAGAGAATGGTATGCAAATTTTTTGCCACGTATTCTTCCATTCCTCGTGCTTTTGTGACGACTACTTCCTCGTTTTTTGTTGACACGAGGGGTAGTTTTTCCCTGTCTTTGTTGGTCGGGGGTTGGGCTGATCCCTAATTCGGGTTCTTTTCCCCTGCGGTAAGTGCGGGAGTCAAGAATGGTGAGTCAAATTCTTGAGGGGGTGGGTTAACAACGTCTCTACTATTGGCCCCGCTAGTGGATCCAGGGTGAACTCAACGGATGTGATCTGAGCATCAACCGTTGATGACTTTTTGCCACCTCCTTTTTGGTAGGTAACATTCGTGCCGCTTTTAGTCATGCTTAGATTTTAGTGTAGGGTCCTACGTATGGCGCCAATTTGTTGATACAAAAGTTTGATGGACCGCGCTTGACCCGAATTAGGCTTAATTCGCGGTCTTGTGGACTCCGACTCTTGCATCAAGTGAACTTGTTTAGAGACCATGCATACTAATTATGTAACACCCCACTTAAATAAGTGGACCGTTACTTAATAATTATGGCGTGTCATTAAAGCATGCAAGGTAAATGTCTAAAACATTAATGACCATAAAGGAAACCGGAAACAAACATCGGTTCCAAACATAAGCTCCCACACAAATGCATAAGTAATGAATGTAGAATACGGACTAAAAAATGTCCAGCAAAGCAAAAGTATGTAAATGCATTAAAAGAAACGAAGAAAAGGGAGCCTCCATCCAAATGCACGTACTCTTGAGTTCCTAGCTTTGCCCTTTAGTACCTGCCGTTTGGGGACATGGAAAGAAAATACGGCTGAGAAAATACGCTCAGTGTGCGGATATATGACAATGATATGAAAAGAAGTAAACATAAGTAAAACATAACATAGCAGCGGAATAATGTAAGTCCTGGAAAACTTGGTGTTGTTTTATAAACTGGTTTATATATTCTGAAAAGACTTATGTTTATTTCATAAAAACTGTATTTTAAATGCACAAGATCCCATATAGGTCATGAAGGTATCAACGTGCATGAATACATAGAGGGGTGACCTCGTCATGCCATTAGAGGGGTTGCCTCTAATTATAATAGTCTGGGTGAAGGGATCAGCTCCATGTAACGGATGTAAGGCACACACCACAGTTACCAGGTAATCTGCTAACTTGTTCTAGGATGAACCCATTCGCCCCACATGATAACATATAATAGGCCAAATAGCTGAAAGGGGCGCCGTGAGCAATCACTCTCACCCAGAAGAGTCATAACACCGGCGCCTCCAGTGTTATGGTTATGGTACCTCCAAAACTAGGTGGAACTGGCATGCATGTATATAGCTCAGGCAATCTAAAATATTAATCGTATTAATTACTGATAAGTTAAATATAACTACTGGGGAAAACCAATGGCTGCAAACGGGGAATCCTAATTATAGGAAGAGAGTGTCCTTACTGAAGGACGGAATATCTGTACCTTCTATCCATTAATGAGGATGGAAACGAAAGCGGATGAATTACTCCGACTTCACGATAGTTACATAATAAAAGGGACACGAATGAGTTGTATGTTTAACTTATACTTACTGATTATTAGTTTACTTGACGTGTTCTTAACTTGTTTGATTTGTTTTACTATTTCATGTTTATTCATGTGTTTCTTAGTATTTCATGTGTTCTTGATCAGTGTATTTCATGTTTTATGTGTTATAGTACTTGTTCATAATAAGTAACTTTCTAAAAATAGCAAGTTTTTATATATAGTAACTTTCCAAAAATAGAAGGTTTCCATATATAGTAACTTTCCAAAAATAGTATGTTTCCATAAATAGTAAGTTTCCAAAAATAGAAAGTTTCCATAATTAGTAAGTTTCCAAAAATAGAAAGTTTCAATATTTAGTATGTTTCCATAAATAGCATGTTTCCATATTTAGTATGTTTCTATATTTAGCATGTTTCTATAAATAGTAATAAGCTTATTAAATAGGTAATGATATAAGCTATAGTTTTAATAAGCATATTATAAGCCATGATCATTATATAGTAAAGTTTATTAATATTAAATACTTAGTCTTACATATGATTATTAATTAATAATAATAATACATGATATTATAAGTAATTATTAATTAATAATATTTCATGATTATATTAATTAAACTTTACCTTAAAGATTATTGTATAATTAAATTAAAGCATGTTATTAATTTAATTAAATCTTGGTTAATATGAATATAATTTAATTAAGCTATATTTCTTAATTAATTAAATGTGACATGAATAATTATACTGATAAATATTATAACCTAATGTTTATAAAATGACCATGTTTAATTACCATGATAATTATATTTAATAATTATAACCTAAGTCATGTTATTAAATCAAACCATGAATAATTAATAAAATTAATTAATATTTTAACATAAGTAAATTTTTACAAAACTTTAGCCAAACACACCCCTTTGGTGTGTTCGGTTCTACCCGAGCCCCTCAAGGACCCACCGAGACCATGGGAGGTCTCGGTTTCCCCTTGAACACCACAAATCACCACAACCTTGCAACTGTGGTTTTCTGTCTGACCACCAACAGCCACCGGCTGCCTTGTCGGTGCCACTGCTGAGCACAATGTACCCCCGGCTTGGCCGGGGTTCCCCCTGCTACGCACCGAGTACCCACCGAGAGTCAAAGGACTCTCGGTTCCCACTGCTTGAAGCCAACAGCCCCTGGAAGGGGTGTTGGTGTTGCGGTTGCCAAGCCAAAATAGGCGCCGACCCCATGTAGGGTACGGCTGCTTGTTCGAACCCAACACCGAGACCCTTGAGGACTCGATTTACGTGCCACCACAAACCAAACCAAACTAATCCGGATCCCATGATTAAATCTTTTTAATAACATGCTTTTATGATTGTTTTTAAAGATCTTGAACATAAGAAAATAATTAAAAAGATTAAGGATTAAAGATATCAAATGCGTGACGAATAAGGATTAAGAACCACGAATACAATACAGTAAACAATTAAGATCAAACAAGAAAAATCCTCCTTGTGTGTGTGTGGGTGCCGCGGCTAAAAGGAAAAGAAAAAGTATTTTAGGGTTTTGATATTTTCTATAAAAGTGATATAATGAAATCCTTTGATGTTTTGTAAACCAACTAGTATTAGTTAAATGGGATGGGCCTAAGCGATTTTCCTTTTTCTTTTGGGACGCCGGCCAAACACCCCTATACATGGGTTTCGTTTTCATTTTTCGTGCTAAAATAATATACGTATATGTTCGTGTTTTAATGTCGTGTTTTATTCTTGTTACGTTTTTAAGTATTATACGTAAATACTTATCATGTATTAATAATAAAATTAATATACGTAATACTTGTCGTAATTAATTAATATACGTAATATTTGTATTAAACATTCATGATTCGTGTCGTATATTAATTAATCGTAAAGTTTTACTTTATACGTATTTTCATGCATTTAATGTTCTAAGGTATTTTAAAGCGGGTTTTACAACTCTTCCCCTCTAAAAGAATAATTCGTCCTCGAATTAGAGATACGATTAGCTGGAAAGGACATACCCGAATCATAGCTGAAAATGAGGGTAAGAAGTCCGGATAGACTCCTCCGTTTCCCAAGTGGCTTCCCGCTCGGAATGGTCCTTCCAAAGGAATTTGACAAATGGGAAAGTTTTTCTCCTCATGACTCGATCCTGGCGATGAAGAACTGCCACCGGTTTCTCAATATAGGATTGATCCTCACGAATCTAATCGAAAGGATACGAAACTGTGTGCAATGGATGATAGTTGTAACCTCTGAGTAAGGATACATGGAACACATTGTGTACATGAGATAGCTGAGGAGGTAATGCTAGACGATACGAAACCTCACCGACACGTTCGAGGATCTCAAACGGTCCGATGAAATGAGGAATGGGATTGCCCTTAAGTCCAAAACGTTTGACTCCACGTGCTGGTGATACCTTCAGGAAAACATGTTCACCGGGATGAAATTCTATACCTCTATGATGTTTATCAACATATCTCTTCTGACGAGTACGAGCTTCCTGCAGCTTTGCCTTGGCGATGACAACCTTCTTATTGGTCACCTCTATCATCTCTAGACCCTCAATAATTCGTTCGCCAACCTGATCCCAATAGATTTGAGCACGACACTTCCTGCCATAAAGCATATCGAAAGGTGCACACTTGATACTCGCGTACCAACTGTTGTTGTAAGCAAACTTAACCAAGCAAATGTAGTCATCCCAACTCCCTGTCTATTTTATTGCACAAGCTTGCAACATGTCTTCCAAAGTCTGAATAGTACGCTCTGACTGACCATCGATTTGAGGATTAAAGGCTGTGCTAAGCTTGATGTGTTGATGGGCCAGTAGCGGTACAAATCCTTGACGCTTGCCATAAATGACCCACCGGTGGTCACTTTGGTCCCAATTACACCGCGAAGAAAGTATTCGACTCTAGATTCTATTGGCCCACCATTTACCGTGACGCTCACGATATGGTTAAACATTGTGATGCTTGCCAAAGACAAGGCAAGATCACACATAAAGATGAGATGCCTCAAAATTTCATACAAGAATGTGAAATCTTTGATGTATGGGGCATCGACTTTATGGGGCCATTTCCATCATCTAAAGGGAACAAGTACATCCTCGTCGCAGTTGACTACGTTTCTAAATGGGTTGAAGCCAAGGCTCTCCCTACGAACGATGCGAGGGTGGTTGTGAACTTTTTGAAGCAACTCTTTTCTTGATTCGGCGTTCCTCGTGCTATAATCAGTGACCGCGGGACTCATTTTTGCAATGATCAATTTGCAAGAGTCATGGTTAAGTACGGTGTTAATCATCGTCTTTCCACCGCTTATCATCCCCAAAGCAATGGTCAAGCCGAGATATCCAACCGTAGATTGAAGCGAATTTTGGAGCGTACTGTGGGAGAGCATCATGCCGCGTGGGCCGATAAGTTAGATGATGCTCTGTGGGCTTTCCGTACTGCTTATAAGACCCCGATCGGTTGTACACCTTATCGTCTTGTGTACGGGAAAGCATGCCACCTCCCTATCGAGCTGGAACACAAGGCGTACTGGGCCTTGAAGTGGGCTAACTTCGACATCAACAAAGCCGGTGATCTCCGCAAGATTCAACTCAACGAGCTAAATGAACTGAGGAATGAAGCTTACGAGAACTCACTGATCTACAAAGAGAAGACCAAGATCCTCCATGATGCAAGAATTAAGAACCGAGAGTTCCACGTTGGTGATCAAGTCTTACTTTTTAACTCTCGGTTTAAGATCTTCTTTGGCAAGTTGAAGAGCCGCTGGTCTGGTCCATTCACCGTCGCCAAAGTCTTTCCATATGGGACCATTGAGCTTTCTCAGCCAAATGGGCCCAATTTCAAGGTGAATGGCTAGCGTTTGAAGCTGTACTTTGGTGAGGACATCTCGCATGAGATGATTCCATCCCTCACCACGTTTCCCATGAACTAAATTTGGGTCGAGTCAGGCTCGTGACTCGGTTATCAAAAACAAGCGCTTCTCGGGAGGCAACCCGTGATCTATCCTTTACTGCTTTCATAATAAGTGTAGGGGGGAGCCCCGTATGTGTTTGTTGTCTTGTTTCTTATTCTCTACAGGGATTCAAGCTTCAAAGAGCCTCTTGATGACTTTTGACGAACCGTGATACCGTGTTCCCATCTTCCCGGTTCTATCCTAAACTGTCGTGATTCATTTTTTCATATCTTATATGTTCACATTGAATTCACTTTAGTTGTCCTTTCCTTAGCAAGATTTAAACAAAGTGCACAATGTCCTAAGTGTAGGGGAGTTTACTCCCACATGCTTAAACATTAAGGACAATGTTTATATCAAGTGTAGGGGAGTTTACTCCCACATGCTTAAACATTGAGGACAATGTTTATATCAAGTGTAGGGGGGACTTCTATCGAAGTAAGTGGTCTTTTCCATAAATTTGCCCTCATTTTAACCGGAAAATTTGATTTTTTGACATTTTTCAAAATTTTTAATCTATTTTGGGCTAGTTGTATAGTTGTATTTTCCTTTCTTATGGTTATTTTCTTTCCTTGCTAGAATAAATTTTCAATAAAGTGGTTTTAAATTTTTCTTAGTCGTGAATATTTTGACTCAACCCGAGTTTACTTATCTAAGTTTACTCTAGCTAGTATCCTTAACGTATTTAAGTCAAGTTTTGCTAGGCTTTTATATAGGGAGCTATAAAACGCGAAAGTCTTAACTCTCACGGGTTAAGAACAAGAACTTTTTGCAAGTTCCTATAATTAATCCTAGAGAGTTGTTTATCAAGGAAACTTTAAAATGAGATTTCTAAACTTGAAAAAGTCTAAGAATTTGCAAGATCCTATAGGCGACTCGAAAACCCAAAACTTTGATTTAATAGGCTAAGCATCCACGAGTCTCATTCCTTGAGATTTTAAACTGTGGAGGACGAGAGATGATAGAGTCAATTATAAGTTTGGTATTCTTTCGTGAATTTATGTGAGTTAATTATGAGCCTATTCTCCCATCGCTTGTTAATAAATTTATCTGCAATAAATAAGGTTGTACGATTTAAAAGGTTACTTAGCTTCTAGCCCAAGATCGTTTAAAAGTTGCTCGGTACGGATTAGAGTTCATAGCCAAGGCATAACTTATTGAAGCGGGATGCGAAGATTGGCGAGTTTGAAAAGGCCCTAACAAGGCATGAGGGCTACATTTTGTTGCTAAAAGATCCAAAAGTGATGTGAAGAATCATTTATTGAAAATAAATATGAAGGATCGAGACACACGACGAAAAGCAAATACTCCCCTAAAGATCATGGAGAAGTCTATCCAAAAAGGCCCTAACAAGGTATGAGGATAAATAGATCCAAGTCCTAAAAGGAGGCGGATCTTTGTATATCAAAGTCCAAAATAAAGATTGGAGAAAAATGAAGAAGTCGTTGTCTAAATATGAAGAATCTCTCAAAACTTCAAGTTAAGAAATTCCTATTATGAAGAGAAGACCATAATTTCAAGAACGTCTCTCAAAGATTCGAAGTATGAAGTCGCTGCCAAATATCGGTCCGAGAAAGGTCTCAAATCGTGAAGCGAGTTATGCCAAGATATGAACTCTATGAGGTCCCGAGAAGTAGTTTTAAAAGATTTTGTCCTTTAGCTAACTATTGATTAAATCGTTCACTTTATTTTCGGCCTAAATAACTATCGAAATAAGTCAAACAATGCATCCTCGTGATCATTAAATACAAAAATAAAATATAAGAGATACACCTAGGAATAAGGGAGTCTAAGTGAATAATTGGCCCACATGAATTCGTGTTGGTTTGCTAACTTATAATAACAATGATCTCGTTTTTAAGCTTGGTATGGGGAACGTGAAACTTGAGGATGAAAAACGTTCATGGCAGCCAAAACCCAATGTAAGTCTTTAATTTCTTTACTTATTTTTATCTTTTTATGTTTAGTATTTAATAAAGGCCAAGGTGGATTATTTATGATGGAAAATGTAAACTGTGCTTTAAAATTAATGCATTGCATGAGCGCATTGCAATGGTCAAGTGTAGGGGATTTAATAAGTGTGAAAACACTTATCCTTTTACCACTTATTTCCAATAATAACAAGACCAAAACGTGTAATTTATGTCGTAAAAGTCGGAATTATGCGTGGTTTGTGTTTTAATTGTGTTTTAGGACCAAAAGATTAAAAAGGAAGTAAACACGGGCTTTCACGGGCTTTTGTCGAAGAAAACGGGAAAAGACGAAGTCAAAAGATCAAGAGTGCAAAAAGAACGGAAGTCCAAGGCCTATTCTGAAGATTTATCGAAGAAAAAAGTCTAAAGACGGAAGTTTAATGAAGTCGAAGAACTCAAGTCTAAATTAAAGAAGAAAATTATCAAGACAAGTTCAAATCCCGAGACGACGTCGAGAAAAGACAAAGAATTAAATCGAGTCGAGAAGACGTGAAGAAAGAAAGAAAGAAGAGGCAACACATGCACTCCTTCCCATATTTTCCTATAAATACCCTCCTAATACACATTAGGAGGGTGGTTAGTTTTTAGTTATAGTTTCATTTTTTTACTTTTCTTTCTAGTTTTAGAGAGAGAAAGTTTTCAACTTTCTCTCACTAAGTTATCATCTTTATTTCTTTTAATCTTTCAAGATTAAACCTTTGTGTATTGTTGATTTCATTAATCAAGTTCTAGTTAAGCTTTTAATCTTTCATCTCTTTCTACCTTTCTTGATTTTTAGATTAATTTTGGTGCGAATTTCATTTGATCCGTGTTGTTCTTAATGATTTCATGCTTAAAAAGTTAATCTTTTTATGCTTACTTAAGTTTTCATTCGATTAAGCTTTAAGATTCTTGTGCTTATTGGCTTATTCGCTTCTTTTAGCTTATTTACTTTTAAAAGTTTTCTAAAAAAGTTCATCTTTTTATAGTTTGATTTATAAGATTGCTTATTTTAAGTTGAAAAAGTTGTTATTTGTGCTTATTGAGTCCTTTTCATTTTAGATTCGTTCAAAGTTTTGGTGATAGCTTATTCCTTATAGCTTATTTCCTAGCTTTTTCTCGAATCCCATATAAATCGGAAAAGGTATAATCCATTTCCGATCAGCTTATTCCGACTGCACACCCCCCTTTATTCCGATCGTTTGATCGGAAAAGGGTTTTAAGACTTTCCGATTGCACCCCCTATTCCGATCACCTAATCGGAATAGGGTTTACATTATTCCGATTTGGCATGTTTTGGATCATTCCGATTATATGATTTTTTGCTATATTCCATTTGTGGGTGTCTTCAAACATTCCGATTAGGCCTACTAGTTGGATATTCCGATTAGCCTTGTTCTAAGATATTCCGACGGGTGTAGTTTTCAAGTATTTCGATTAGTACTTTTCCAACATTCCGATTGGTGCTTGTTTCCCATATTCCGATTGCTCTAGTTACGTTATTCCGATCAGTCTATTCCGATCACCATATTCCGACGGGATTCCGACCAGGGGTTCCGACGGACTTAATTTCTTGTTTTTGGCAAAGTTTTCAAGTGTTAGATTTATTAAGTGTTCAAATATTTTTCTAATCTTTGCTTTAAGTTTTCAAGCATTTATTTTTAACTCGTTATCTTAGTTTAATCTTTAAAACTTTAATTTTACTCAACGACATTTACATTTATTTGTTATTAGTTTAAAATAGATAATCATTCAAAACCATTTATATTTCCACCAAGAACAATTGAGTCGCACTTTCTACCAATAGTCAGTTCGAAGAGATTCGGAACAACGAACTTTCATACTCGGTTGCAAAAACTGTGTTATTAAATGGCGCCGCTGCCGGCTCTTTTCGTTAAGATTAAAGGTTTTTAGTGAGAGACGCGTTGGATTTTGGGATCCGTTCATCTTTGAACGTTATTTTCGTTGCTTTAAAAATTTCAAAAATCCTAAAAAACATAAAATCTTCAAAAATACAAAAAAAATTGAAAAACCATAAAAACCAAAAATATTTCTTTTCTATTTTTCTAATCTTTTTGTAGGTGTGCATGCGTACTTGTGCTCGTAAGAAGAGAGTAGCTCAAGCTGAAGTCATTACTCAACCAATTATCACCATGGACAATCAACCAATGATCGAGCTTTTGCAATCGCTTGTAGAAGGCAACACCGATGCAATTGTCATTCCTGAGATTGGAGCCAACAACTTTGAACTCAAATCTGGATTTATACAAATGGTCTCTGCTCAACCCTTCTTAGGCCGCTCACTTGATGATCCTCATGACCACATTAAAAGGTTTCTTCAGCTTACCAATACGGTTAAGTACAATGGGGTATCACAAGAAGTGATTCGCTTGCAACTTTTTCCTTTCTCCTTAGAGGGACAAGCCCGTAATTGGCTTGATAAGGAACCGCCACAAAGTATTCTTACGTGGACGGATTTAGAGACCAAGTTTATCAACTACTTTTCCCACCCTCACGTACTACCGCTTTGCGGAATGAAATTATTACCTTTGAACAAAAGTATGGTGAGTCTTTTAGTGAATCTTGGGACCGTTTTAAGGAACTTTTAAGAAAGTGTCCACAACATGGTTTAACAAAAGTACATCAAATCAATACTTTTTACAATGGTTTAAGCATGAATGACCAAGATTCACTAAACAGTGCCTCGGGGGGTAATATTTTGGTTAAGTCTTCTAATGCTGCTTGGGATATTATTGAGAAATACAAACCAAGAGTGTTAGAACTAATGTAGCAAGTGCTAGTACTAGTGATGCCGACAAAAGAATTGATAAGCTTACTTCGCTTGTGGAATCGCTTGCTTTACAAACTGCCAACAATGCTAAACAATTTAATGCTCAAGCTAATCTTTTGAACCAATCATGTGATATATGCGGGGGATCTCACTCATACACCGATTGTCCTTCGACTCACGACAATCCGGAAAATGTGTATGCTGCGAACGGTACCTATGCTACGGGAGGCTATCAAGCACGTCCTCAGGGTGACCGCAACTTGCTCAGCTATCGCTCAAACAACTTTCTTTCACCTCCCGGTTTTCCCCCACAAAACCCAAACAACCTCAATCGCAACAATCAAAACCAACCTCGTGCTCCAAATCAATATCCAAACCAAAAAAACCCATATCCACCTCAAAGAAACAACCAAGTTTACCAACAACCTGCTTATCAACCACCCGCCTACCATGCTCCTCCTCTCAACCAACCAACAGCCTTACACCAAGATGTTGAAACCTACATGAGGACTAACGATGTGATCGTGCAAAATCTTCAGCGGGAAATGGCCAACATGAAAGCAGATATGGTTAAGCAAGGGAATGATCTTCGAGCTGATATGCGAAACACTTTGGCAAGTCAAACGAATGACTTGAGGAACATGATAGCTAGTTTCTTCCCTAGTAATCAAGCCTCTGGATCGGGTTCTCTTCCTAGTAACACCGTTGCTAATCCAAGAGGGGAGATGAAAGCAATCACCACTCGCAGTGGAAAAGGTTTAAAGGAACCCAAGCTTCCTACACCTACACCGGTGATTATGACAAAGGAAAACGAGTCTCCTTATCCGAATCCTCCATCTTCTATTCCTCCAACTTCTGCTTCTCCAATTCCACCACCTTTTACTTCTACCCCTCCTTCACCCAAGGATGTAAGTGAGCATTCTATCCCAAAGCCTTCATCTCAACCCAATATACCTTATCCTTCGAGGTTGAGGAAAGAGAAATTGAAGAACAAGGATGATATTCAGGTTTCGACTTTTCTTAAAATGTTTAAACAACTGAATTTCAATATCTCCTTTGCTGAGGCTCTCGCTCACATGCCCAAATATGCTAAAATGTTTAAAGATCTTCTCAGTGATAAGGAGAAACTTCTCGATATTGCTCAGACCCAAATTAATGAGAACTTCTCGATATTGCATCCAAGATCTTTCTAAAATCGCTCGCCCGATGACCCACCTCTTGGAAAAAGATACTCCTTTCATCTTTTCCAAAGAGTGTCTTGAATCCTTCAATCTTCTTAAGGATAAGCTAACTAAGGCACCGGTCTTGGTTACCCCTAATTGGGAGCTACCTTTTGAGTTGATGTGTGATGCTAGCGACTTTGCTATTAAAGCGGTTTTGGGCCAAAGAGTGAACAAACACTTCCAACCAATCCATTATGCTAGCAAGACAATGACGGGGGCTCAATTGCAATATACGACAACCAAAAAAGAGCTTTTAGCTGTTGTCTATGCTTTTGAAAAATTTCGCCCCTATCTTGTCCTTTCTACCACCATCGTGTATACCGATCATTCCGCGTTGAAGTACTTGATGACTAAGCAAGATTCTAAGCCAAGACTTCTTCTTTGGGTTTTGCTCCTTCAAGAATTCAACATTGAAATTCGTGATAAGAAGGGAGTAGAAAACCTATCCGCGGATCATCTCAGTAGACTTGAGGATCCTTATCATGGGGATCATCCGAACAAAGAGATCAATGACTCTTTTCCCCTTGAGGCCTTAATGTCTATCAACTCTAATCTCGATGACACCCAGTGGTTTGCGGACATTGCAAACTACTTAGCGGGTGGGATTCTCAAGGAAGGCTCACGTCCCAACAAAAGAAAAAGTTCTTTAAAGATATTGAACATTATTTCTGGGACGACCCTTACCTTTTCAAACAATGTGCGAATCTAATTATTCGTCGATGTGTTGATGGGCCGGCAGCGGTACAAATCCTTGACGCTTGCCATAAAGGACCCACCGGTGGTCACTTTGGTCCCAATTACACCGCGAAGAAAGTATTCGACTCTGGATTCTATTGGCCCACCATTTATCGTGACGCTCACGATATGGTTAAACATTGTGATGCTTGCCAAAGACAAGGCAAGATCACACATAAAGATGAGATGCCTCAAAATTTCATACAAGAATGTGAAATCTTTGATGTATGGGCATCGACTTTATGGGGCCATTTCCATCATCTAAAGGGAACAAGTACATCCTCGTCGCAGTTGACTACGTTTCTAAATGGGTTGAAGCCAAGGCTCTCCCTACAAACGATGCGAGGGTGGTTGTGAACTTTTTGAAGCAGCTCTTTTCTCGATTCGGCGTTCCTCGTGCTATAATCAGTGACCGCGGGACTCATTTTTGTAATGATCAATTTGCAAGAGTCATGGTTAAGTACGGTGTTAATCATCGTCTTTCCACCGCTTTTCATCCCCAAACCAACGGTCAAGCCGAGATATCCAACCGTGGATTGAAGCGAATTTTGGAGCGTACTGTGGGAGAGCATCGTGCCGCGTGGGCCGATAAGTTAGATGATGCTCTGTGGGCTTTCCGTACTGCTTATAAGACCCCGATCGGTTGTACACCTTATCGTCTTGTGTACGGGAAAGCATGCCACCTCCCTATCGAGCTGGAACACAAGGCGTACTAGGCCTTGAAGTGGGCTAACTTCGACATCAACAAAGCCGGTGATCTCCGCAAGATTCAACTCAACGAGCTAAATGAACTGAGGAATGAAGCTTACGAGAACTCACTGATCTACAAAGAGAAGACCAAGATCCTCCATGATGCAAGAATTAAGAACCGAGAGTTCCACGTTGGTGATCAAGTCTTACTTTTTAACTCTCGGTTGAAGATCTTCTCTGACAAGTTGAAGAGCCGCTGGTCTGGTCCATTCACCGTCGCCAAAGTCTTTCCATATGGGACCATTGAGCTTTGTCAGCCAAATGGGCCCAATTTCAAGGTGAATGGCCAGCGTTTGAAGCTGTACTTTGGTGAGGACATCTTGCATGAGATGATTCCATCCCTCACCACGTTTCCCATGAACTAAATTTGGGTCGAGTCAGGCTCGTGACTCGGTTATAAAAAACAAGCGCTTCTCGGGAGGCAACCCGTGGTCTATCCTTTACTGCTTTCATAATAAGTGTAGGGGGAGCCCCGTATGTGTTTGTTGTCTTGTTTCTTATTCTCTACAGGGATTCAAGCTTCAAAGAGCCTCTTGATGACTTTTGACGAACCGTGATACCGTGTTCCCATCTTCCCGGTTCTATCCTAAACTGTCGTGATTCAATTTTTCATATCTTATATGTTCACATTGAATTCACTTTAGTTGTCCTTTCCTTAGCAAGATTTAAACAAAGTGCACAATATCCTAAGTGTAGGGGAGTTTACTCCCACATGCTTAAACATTGAGGACAATGTTTATATCAAGTGTAGGGGGGACTTCTATCGAAGTAAGTGGTATTTTTCATAAATTTGCCCTCATTTTAACCGAAAAATTTGATTTTTCGACATTTTTCAAAATTTTTAATCTATTTTGGCCTAGTTGTATAGTTGTATTTTCCTTTCTTATGGTTATTTTCTTTCCTTGCTAGAATAAATTTTCAATAAAGTGGTTTTAAATTTTTCTTAGTCGTGAATATTTTGACTCAACCCGAGTTTACTTATCTAAGTTTACTCTAGCTAGTATCCTTAACGTGTTTAAATCAAGTTTTGCTAGGCTTTTATATAGGGAGCTATAAAATGCGAAAGTCTTAACTCTCACGGGTTAAGAACAAGAACTTTTCGCAAGTTCCTATAATTGATCCTAGAGAGTTGTTTATCAAGGGAACTTTAAAATGCGATTTCTAAACTTGAAAAAGTCTAAGAATTTGCAAGATCCTATAGGCGACTCGAAAACCCAAAACTTTGATTCAATAGGCTAAGCATCCACGAGTCTCATTCCTTGAGATTTTAAACTGTGGAGGACGAGAGATGATAGAGTCAATTATAAGTTTGGTATTCTTTCATGAATTTATGTGAGTTAATTATGAGCCTATTCTCCCATCGCTTGTTAATAAATTTATCTGCAATAAATAAGGTTGTACAATTTAAAAGGTTACTTAGCTTCTAGCCCAAGATCGTTTAAAAGTTGCTCGGTACAGATTAGAGTTCATAGCCAAGGCATAACTTATTGAAGCGGGATGCGAAGATTGGCGAGTCCGAAAAGGCCCTAACAAGGCATGAGGGCTACATTTTGTTGCTAAAAGATCCAAAAGTGATGTGAAGAATCATTTATCGAAAGTCCATATGAAGGATCGAGACACGCGACGAAAAGTAAATACTCCCCTAAAGATCATGGAGAAGTCTATCCCAAAAGGCCCTAACAAGGTATGAGGATAAATAGATCCAAGTCCTAAAAGGAGGCGGATCGTTGTATATCAAAGTCCAAAATAAAGATTGGAGAAAAATGAAGAAGTCGTTGTCCAAATATGAAGAATCTCTCAAAACTTCAAGTGAAGAAATTCCTATTATGAAGAGAAGACCATAATTTCGAGAACGTCTCTCAAAGATTCGAAGTATTAAGTCACTGCCAAATATCGGTCCGAGAAAGGTCTCAAATCGTGAAGCGAGTTATGCCAAGATATGAACTCTATGAGGTCCCGAGAAGTAGTTTTAAAAGATTTTGTCCTTTAGCTAACTATTGATTAAATCGTTCACTTTATTTTCGGCCTAAATAACTATCGAAATAAGTCAAACAATGCATCCTCGTGATCATTCAAGACAAAAATAAAATATAAGAGATACACCTAGGAATAAGGGAGTTTAAGTGAATAATTGGCCCACATGAATTCGTGTTGGTGTGCTAACTTATAATAACAATGATCTCGTGTTTAATCTTGGTATGGGGAACGTGAAACTTGAGGATGAGAAACGTTCATGGCAGCTAAAACCCAATGTAAGTCTTTAATTTCATTACTTGTTTTTATCTTTTTATGTTTAGTATTTAATAAAGGCCAAGGTGGATTATTTATGATGGAAAATGTAAACCGTGCTTTAAAATTAGTGCATTGCATGAGGGCATTGCAATGGTCAAGTGTAGGGGATTTAATAAGTGTGAAAACACTTATCCTTTTACCACTTATTTCCAATAATAACAAGACCAAAACGTGTAATTTATGTCGTAAAAGTCGGAATTATGCGTGGTTTGTGTTTTTATTGTGTTTTAGGACCAAAAGATTAAAAAGGAAGAAAACACGGGCTTTCACGGGCTTTTATCGAAGAAAACGGGAAAAGACGAACTCAAAAGATCAAGAGTGCAAAAAGAACGGAAGTCCAAGGCCTATTCTGAAGTTTTATCGAAGAAAAAAGTCTAAAGACGGAAATTTAATGAATTCGAAGAACTCAAGTCTAAATTAAAGAAGAAAATTATCAAGACAAGTTCAAATCCCGAGACGACGTCGAGAAAAGACAAAGAATTAAATCGAGTCGAGAAGACGTGAAAAAAGAAAGAAAGAAGAGGCAACATATGCACTCCTTCCCATCTTTTCCTATAAATACCCTCCTAATACACATTAGAAGGGTGGTTAGTTTTTAGTTTTTAGTTTCATTTTTTTACTTTTCTTTCTAGTTTTAGAGAGAGAAAGTTTTCAACTTTCTCTCACTAAGTTTTCATCTTTCTTTCTTTTAATCTTTCAAGATTAAACCTTTGTGTATTGTTGATTTCATTAATCAAGTTCTAGTTAAGCTTTTAATCTTTCATCTCTTTCTACCTTTCTTGATTTTTAGATTAATTTTGGTGCGAATTTCATTTGATCCGTGTTGTTCTTAATGATTTCGTGCTTAAAAAGTTAATCTTTTTATGCTTACTTAAGTTTTCATTCGATTAAGCTTTAAGATTCTTGTGCTTATTGGCTTATTCGCTTATTTTAGCTTATTTACTTTTAAATGTTTTCTAAAAAAGTTCATCTTTTTATAGTTTGATTTATAAGATTGCTTATTTTAAGTTGAAAAAGTTGTTATTTGTGCTTATTGAGTCCTTTTCATTTTAGATTCGTTCAAAGTTTTGGTGATAGCTTATTCCTTATAGCTTATTGCCTAGCTTTTTCTCGAATCCCATATAAATCGGAAAAGGTATAATCCCTTTTCCGATCAGCTTATTCCGACTGCACACCCCCCTTTATTCCGATCGTTTGATCGGAAAAGGGTTTTAAGACTTTCCTAGTGCACCCCCTATTCCGATCACCTAATCGGAATAGGGTTTACATTATTCCGATTTGGCATGTTTTAGCTCATTCCGATTATATGATTTTTTGCTATATCCCGATTGTGGGTGTCTTCAAACATTCCGATTAGGCCTACTAGTTGGATATTCCAATTAGCCTTGTTCTAAGATATTCCGACGGGTGTAGTTTTCAAGTATTCCGATTAGTACTTTTCCAACATTCCGATTGGTGCTTGTTTCCCATATTCCGATTGCTCCAGTTACGTTATTCCGATCAGTCTATTCCGATCACCATATTCCGACGGGATTCCGACCAGGGGTTCCGACGGACTTAATTTCTTGTTTTTGGCAAAGTTTTCAAGTGTTAGATTTATTAAGTGTTCAAATATTTTTCTAATCTTTGCTTTAAGTTTTCAAGCATTTATTTTTAACTCGTTATCTTAGTTTAATCTTTAAAACTTTAATTTTACTCAACGACATTTACATTTATTTGCTATTAGTTTAAAATAGATAATCATTCAAAACCATTTATATTTCCACCAAGAACAATTGAGTCGCACTTTCTACCAATAGTCAATTCGAAGAGATTCAGAACAACGAACTTTCATACTCGGTTGCAAAAACTGAGTTATTAGAGATCATAGTACATTTTGGTGGATCCTGGATGAATAGAGAATGGAGAGCTGTGAGCGTCGGTTAGTAAAGCTTCCCTAAGTGTAAGATCATCCGGAACACATAGCTTGGTACCCTGCCATACGATGCCGTCTTCGTCTATACGAAACTCTGTCTGCTGCTCAATATTCGGAATAATAGCCCAAATCTCACCATCATCCTTCTGAGCTACCTTGATCCGAGAGATTAAGTCTGGCTCAACTCTCAGATTAGCCCAGTACCCATGTTGTCCACGTACTGAGAATTCAATGTCCAACCGCTCTAGGTCACGTATGACCTCTTCTTCTATCTTAATGCCAACAATCATATCAGATTTCCTACTGAGAGCATCAGCCACAACATTCGCCTTACTAGGATGGTACTGAAAGTTGATGTCATAGTCCTTAAGTAGCTCTAACCATCTTCTCTGCCTCATGTTTAGTTCGCGTTGAGTGAATATGTATTTGAGGCTCTTGTGATCAGTGAAGATGTCACATGCTTCACCATATAGATAGTGTCTCCAGATTTTGAGTGCCAAAACAACTGCTGCTAATTCCAGATCATGGGAAAGATAATTTTCCTCATAAGGCTTAAGCTGACGTGATGCATATGCAATCACCTTCCCATGTTGCATGAGTACACAACCAAGTCCTTTACCCGAAGCATCACTATAAACCTGAAATCCACCTATGCCAGATGGGAGAGTAAGAATAGGTGCAGAAACCAATCGCTGCTTAAGTTCTTCAAAGCTCTTCTCCCGTTAATCATTCCAAACGAATTTCTCTCCCTTACGCATCAGCTTGGTTAAAGGCAAGGCTAACCTTGAAAAGTTCTCCACAAATTTGCGATAATATCCAGCTAAACCCAAAAAACTACAAACCTCAGTTGCAAACGTCGGTCGTGGCCATTTTGTGATAGCGTCAAACTTCGCATGATCCATGGTGATCCCTTCTGCGGAGACAATGTGGCCCAGAAATGGCACCTTGTATAGCCAAAATTCACACTTATAAAATTTGGCATACAATTGCTTCTGGTGAAGAATCTGTAGCACAGTGCAAAAATGTTCCTCATGTTCTTCCTTGGATTTTGAGAAAATGAGAATGTCATCGATGAATACGATGACAAATTTGTCTAGAAACTCACGGAAGACGCGTTTCATTAAGTCCATGCATACCGCTGGAGAATTAGTGAGTCCAAAAGGCATAACTACGAACTCATAGTGATCATATCTTGTGCGAAGAGCAGTCTTGAGAATATCCGGCTCCTTCACTCGCAGCTGATGATAACCTGATCGTAGATCAATCTTGGAAAAGTGCTTGGCACCTTGTAGTTGGTCAAACATATCATCGATACGCGACAATGGATAATGGTTCCTAATTGTGATCTTGTTCGGCTCACGATAGTCGATGCATAAACGCATGCTGCCGTCCTTCTTCTTGACGAAAAGTACTGGTGCACCCCATGGTGATACACTCAGACGAATGAAACCTCGCTCTAGTAACTCCTGCAGCTGATCTTTTAACTCCTTGAGCTCTATGGGATCCATGCGATAAGGAGCCTTAAAGATCAGTTCAGCTCCTAGAACGAGCTCAATGCCAAACTCCACTTCGCGGATAGGTGGTATACCTAGAAGTTCTTCTGGAAATACATCAAGGAATCTGAAACGACTGGTGTGAAAATCCGTCAATTTATGGTCGATATTTTATTCTCAAGTATTATTTAAAAACATTATTTTAATGTTATATTATGAACTCACTCATTTATGGGAAGAAATTTGGGTTTACGTCTTGAAGTAGCATCGACTACGTCTAAACCGGAGGACTCTACGTTACGTGCTTACGTTTACATACACCGTTTTGGTAACGGTCTGACATTTCAGGAAATAAATTTATCCGTGAATATTATTTTGGAATTTTAAATTTGTGTTGGTTCATAAACTCACAAATTTACGAGAAGAGATTAGGACTTACGTGCATAATTTAACGTCCTTTACGACTAAACCAGAAACCCTAGGATTACGTATTTACGTTTTTGAACTCCGTTTTTGATGAGACAATCTTTTTTAGATTCGTTTTGTGCCGTTGATTCATAATTTATAAAAGCGTTTTTCGTAAAACGACCCGAGGGCACGCAAATCGAGGAAACTAGAATAGTGGAGTACCCGTAAATTAATGGGGATGGGACAAGTTTACACTTGCCCACCCCCATACATGTGGCATCTAACGTTTCACTAACACACCTTTAGGTGTCAACTTTTAATAAACCAAGAGGACACTTGTCCTCAAGGCTTACAAAAGCTAACAAAACCACCAAAATGAAACCACATACTTCCATTTTCAACATGCAAACCACCAAAACTCTCTCTACTCCTTTGTGTCCGTCCCATATCACCCAAAAACACCCCATTTGATCAAAAATTCAACCATGAATCATGTGTTTAACTTGCATATGATGATAACCTATTGAAGATAAAAAGATTGGAGGTGATCTTAACAACTAGCAAGGAGATTTCATGAAGATCAATGGCTGATTATTCAAGGAGTCTACAAATACTTGGTGATCCTAGCAGTGGTGTTGATATCTCATAAGATTGGTTACCCAAAACCAAGTCTTGTTCATCCAAAAACTCATCATTTCATCACTTTGGTGGTATAGAGATTATTTCTTCCTATCATCTTGTTATTTTGAATATGTAATCTTGTATTTTCTTTATTTATGTATATGTATATGTGAAACTAGGATTTTTAGTCCAATTAATTAAGTTCGTTTTTCCTCGACTCACTCGAATTGATTACCGGTTTAACGTTACGACTTAACTTGTTTTTGGTAAATCTATTTTTTTGGGAATTTAAACTAAACTGTTAAATATTAAATGCTTTTTAATCTAATTTAAAAATCTAAAAATTAAACTAATTTATAAATTGAACTAATTTAAATAAGAAAAACTTTAAAGGAAAACTATTTAAAAATCTATTTATTTTGAAAAATAATTTGTATTAAATAAAACTTAAACTAATATTTAAAAAACAATTAATTTTATAAAATTTAAATAAAATATTTTTTTTTTCCTTTTTATATATATTTTTAACTAGGATTAAAGTAAATTTTAAACTAAACTTTAAATAGATTTAAACTAATAAATTGGAAACTGCCTCCCTAATATTGCGCTATATTAATGAAACTAAGAGAAATAAAACTTAAAAAGAGTGCTAGCACAACTGGTTGGGACGTTTGGCGCCTGGACAGGAGGTCCAGGGTTCGAATCTGAGCAAAGGTAGATTTATGCTATTTATTTTTAGCACTTTTTGGAACTTGTTATTATGGACAGTATGTCAAAACTGATCAATGGAATTAGTTTATCAGCAAGTAAATAAGCTAATAAGCAGTCAAATAAGCCAAGCCAAACAATAAGCTGATTACAAATAAGCAGGAATCAAATAAGCCAAATTAAAACTTAGAAAAATAAGCCGTAAACATCTAAACAGAATAAGCAGAACGATTATCAAAACAAACGAACACTTATAACAGTCAAACAAGGAAACAGATCTAAAAACTAAATAAACCAACCAAGCTAATAATCTAAGCAGTTACAATAAGTAGCACTTTAAACTAATTAGCAGCTATACATTCCTAAATAAGCAGATGCCAACAGTTAACTAAAACAAACCAATCGAATGAGCTCAGATTTAACCAATTCTAGCATAAACAAAATACTAAAACTCAAAACACCTCAAAACAAATTAATCAAAGCAGAACTTATCAAAAACAATTTCCAAATAATAAACTAAGCAGATTCGAACAACCAAAATAGATAAGCTAATAATCTAGCAGTTCCAAACGCAGGTATATAAAACTAACTTAATTAGATCCTAAACAAATAACCAAAGTGCAAACAATCAAACTAATACAGATTTACTCTAAATAAACATAAAACTTAACTTAAATTTAAAAAGAAGATTCAAACCATTTGTCGAAACCTTTGAGAAGAAGCGTAGCGCTGAGCGAGTTTAAACCGAAACGAAACGCCAAACAAACACCATCTTGAATCGAACCCCAATCGGATGAACAAAGAGATGAACAGTAGCCTCTATTTATATTTCCCAGTGGGGGAAATATATATTAAACTTTTCTTTATATATATATATTTTTTTATTTTTTATTTTTTTATAATAATAATATCCAACGAACAGTAATAATATAAAAAACAGATCCAAATTTAGAGTAAGAACAGTAAGAGAAATTAAATTGAGACTTGAATTAAAACTAAATTTAATATTTCATTAATAAAATTCAAACTTACAATACTGGAAAAAGAAATTACAATATTAAAAACCTATTAAACTAATTTTACTGAAAATTAAAATAATAAAGAAAAAGCATCACAATTACATGATAAAGGGGGTTTTTATAGAGGAACCCCATGAAAACCCTAATCTTAGCTTCCTTTGTAAGCTTCCATTTTCCACCGTTGATTTCTTCATAAATCTTCTCTTTCTTCGCAAATTGTTGATCAATGGCTAAGATTCAACCTTGTAGCCACGGATTGCCCTCGTGGCAAGATGTGTGCTTCTTGTTTTTGTTGATTAGTGAGGTGGCATGATTTTATTGGGGGGTTTTGAATATGGATGTGGCATAGCCAATCAAAATCAATGATTTGGCCACGGTGGATTGAGGTTTTGAGTGGATGAAGCGATTTTTTGGGGGAATTAATTTCTTTGGGTGTTAATTACCCTTTTAGGGTAAAACCCCCAATTTTGGTTGGGTAATTTTTGACTGTAAAAACTAGGGTTTTGAGGGGGAAAGGGGCGGATTTTTGGGGAAGAAGGAGTGGGGTGAGAAAACAGTAAATGTGTGTGTATACTTCGTTTGTAACAAAGGATTTTATGGGGTAAATTGATTATTTATTTGGGGTAAGTGGTGAGTGGATAACACGTGGGGTAATTGTGTGTTGTTGACTGGAGGGGTGGGAGTTGACGGATAAATTTGACTGGGACAAAGAAATGGGTTGACCGTTTCAAAAGTAAATTGCCAAAGTGAAAACTTGCAAAACAATTCGTATATTGTTTGTTGGGCTAGTGGCCCAAATCCTTGACTCCCATTGTTTAATATTGGCTTGTGGCCCAAATCCTTGTATCCATATGTTGTAAATAGCCAAATGGGCTTAATGGGCTCTTCTTTTCCAAAGATAATCATTTTATCCACACAAATGGGCTTTTGGGGCCCATTAATCACAAGTGGGACCCATAAGCCCGTTAATCTCCATAAAAATTAAATCCGCTAAAACTCGAACTTGAATTCGTCATTTCTTCAAACTCGTGTCGGTTTAACCGGTTTCCGTGATTGTCGGCACACTTTTGGTCTTTTGATCTTTGTCTTGACTCTTTCTTGGACATTTGACCGTGAAATCCCGTGTTTTCTCTTCTTTTGATCATTTGTACCTATTTAACACACAAAACACAAAACCACGCGTAATTCCGACATTTAAGATGTAAAACACATGATTAGGTCTTGTTTTTACTTGATTTTAGTGGCAAAAGGATAAGTGTTTACACACTTATTAAATCCCCTACACTTGACCATTGCAATGACCCCATGCAATGCATAGTTTTAAAGCATAGTTACATTTTTCTCATAATCAATCTATCTCGGCCTTTATTACCACTACTACTATGACGATAAGATAAAAACTTAAAAGGAAACAAAAATTAAATGATTATTTTATTTAACTTGGAAATTATTCGATGGAAGAAGCTCGTAAAGAAATCTAAGACTTGATTAGGGCTTTGGTGTCATGAATATTAATCACCCTCAAGTTTCACGTTTCCCATACCAAGCTCAAAAACGAGATCATTGTTATTACAAGTTAGCACTACTAACACTTACTCATGTGGTTTAGTTAATTAATTAGACCCCCTTATTCCTACGGTGTATCTCTTATATTTTATTTTTGTCTTGAATGATCACGAGGATGCATTTTTGACTTATTTCGATAATTTATTTAGGCCGAAAACAAAGTGGGACGATTTAATCAATAGTTAGCTAAAGGACAAAATCTTTTAAAACTGCTTCTCGAAACCTCAAAAAGTTCATATCTTGGCATAACTCGTTTCACGATTTGAGACCTTTCTCGGACCGATATTTGGCTTGTACTTCAAACTTCAAATCTTGAGAGACGATCTTGAAATTATGGTCTTCTCTTCATTTTGGTATACATCTTCATAAGGAGTGAAATATGCTTCAAACGTTGACCACGACTTCATCATTTATCCTCTTCTTTATTTAGGATTTTGATATACAATGATCCGCCTCCTTTTCGGACTTGTATCTATTTATCCTCATACCTTGTTAGGGTCTTTTTGGATAGACTTCTCCATGATCTTTAGGGGAGTAATTGCTTCTCGTCGTGTGTCTTGATCCTTCATATTGATTTGTATTAATGATCTTCACATCATCTTAGGATCTTTAGCAAAAAGTGAATCCTCATGCCTTGTGAGGGCCTTTTTAGACTCGGGTATCCTCATGCCTTGTTAGGGCCTTTTTGGATAAGCCAATCTTCGCGTCCCGTTTCAATAAGTTATGCCTTGGCTATGAACTCTTATTAATACCGAGCAACTTTTAAACGATCTTGTGCTAGAAGCTAAGTAACCTTTTAAATCGTACAACCTTATTTATTGCAAATATATATATTAACAAGCGATGGGAGAAAAAGCTCATAACTAACTCACATAAGTTAATGAAAGAATACCGAACTTATAATTAACTCTATCATCTCTCGTTCTCCATAATTTAAAATCTTAAGGAATGAGACTCGTGGATGCTTAGCCTAATAAACCAATTAAGGTCCATATGGTTAAGGATACTAGCTAGAGTAAACTTAGATAAGTAAACTCGGGTTGAGTCAAAATATTCACAACGGGCCTAATATATCAAAGATTTCTAAACTTATTAAAACCATTTTTTTTAAACTTTATTCTTGAAATGGACATTATTATGATGCGATAATAAAAGGAAAGAAAATAAATAAAAATACTACTAGGCCAAAATAGATCAAAAATTTGAAAAACGTTGAATTTTTTTTTAAAATTTTCCGGTAAAATGGGGTCAAATTCATGGAAAAGGCCACTAAAATTCGATAGAAGGCCCCCCTACACTTAACATAAACATTGTCCTCAATGTTTAAGCATGTGGGCGAATAAACTCCCCTACACTTAGGACATTGAGTACGTTGTTTAAAATCGAGCTAAGGAAGGGACAACTAAAGTGATTACATTTATTTGTTTTATTTATATACAAGTATGAATCACAATAGTTTTGATAGAACCGGGTACACGGGAAACATGGGAAAACGGGTCTCGTCAAAAGTACCAAAAGTGGATCATTTAAGCACATGTCCCTGCACACAATCACCACACACAAACAACCTACTTGGCTCCCCCCTACACTTATTGGTGGACAATGGAAGAAGGTGAAAAAGGGTGGAAAGGATGGTAAAGGTAAAAATCTAACCTAGTTATACGATGCTTGATTTATTTATCACGAGTCTCTAGCTCGACTCGATTTCCCGAATTAATTCAAGGGAAATGTGAAGAGGGATGGAATCATCTCGTGAGAGATGTCCTCTCCATAGTACAACTTAACACGTTGGCCATTCACCTTAAAGTTAGGCCCATTTGGTTGGGATAACTCAATGGTGCCATAAGGGAAGACATGGGCCACGGTGAATGGACCGGACCAACGACTCTTAAGTTTTCCCGAAAAGATTTTCAACCGAGAGTTAAATAATAAAACTTGATCACCAACATGGAACTCTCGGTTTTTAATCTTGGAATCATGAATGAGCTTAGTCTTCTCTTTGTAGATTAATGAATTTTCATAAGCCTCATTCCTAAGTTCATTAAGTTCATTGAGTTGGATTTTCCTATGATCACCGGCTTTGTTAAGATCAAAATTAGCCCATTTCAAGGCCCAATAAGCCTTATGCTCCAACTCAATGGGGAGGTGGCACGCCTTTCCGTACACAAGGCGATAAGGGGTACAACCTATAGGTGTCTTATAAGCGGTATGGAAAGCCCACAAAGCATCATCTAATTTATCGGCCCATGAAGCACGATGCTCTCCCACGGTTCGCTCTAAGATTCCATTAAGACCACTGTTAGAAACCTCGACTTGTCCATTAGTTTGAGGATGATACGTGGTGGAAAGTCGGTGATTGACACCATACTTAGCCATGACTCGTGCAAATTGATCATTGCAAAAATGAGTCCCGCGATTACTAATAATAGCACGAGGCACACCGAATCGAGCAAACAATTGTTTCAAGAAGTTAACAACCACCCTCGCATCATTAGTAGGTAAGGCTTTTGCTTCAACCCATTTTGAGACGTAGTCAACGGCTACGAGGATGTACTTGTTTCCCTTCGATGATGGAAACGACCCCATAAAGTCGATGCCCCATACGTCAAAGATTTCACATTCTTGGATGAAATTTTGAGGCATCTCATCTTTATGTGTGATCTTGCCTTGCCTTTGGCAAGCATCACAATGTTTAACGATTTCATGTGCATCATGATAAATGGAGGGCCAATAGAATCCGGAGTCGAAAACTTTTTTAGCGGTGTAATTAGGACCAAAGTGACCACCGGTGGGTCCTTTATGGCAAGCTTCAAGGATTTGTAAAGCCGCCGGCCCATCAACACATCTACGAATGATTAAGTCCGCACATTGCTTGAAAAGATAAGGGTCGTCCCAATAGTACGTTTTAACGTCCTTGAAGAATTTTTTCTTTTGTTGGGACGATAACCCTTCGATAAGAACACCACCCGCCAAATAGTTTGCAATGTCGGCAAACCATGGGGTATCATCAAGATTGGAATTAATAGACATTAAGGTCTCAAGGGGAAAGGATTCATTGATCTCTTGATTTGGAGATTCCCCTTGATATGGATCCTCAAGTCTACTAAGGTGATCCGCGGCTAGGTTTTCCGCTCCCTTTTTATCATGAATTTCGATTTTAAATTCTTGTAGGAGCAAAACCCAACGAAGGAGTCTCGGTTTAGCATCTTGCTTGGTCAACAAGTATTTCAAGGCGGAATGGTCGGTGTAAACGATGGTGGTGGAAAGCACAAGATAGGGGCGGAATTTCTCAAAAGCATACACTACAGCTAAAATCTCTTTTTCGATAGTGGTATAATGCAATTGAGCCCCCGTCATTGTCTTACTAGCATAATGAATGGGTTGGAAATGTTTGTTAACTCGTTGACCTAAAACTGCTCCTACCGCGAAATCACTAGCATCGCACATGAGCTCGAAAGGTAACTCCCAATTTGGAGAGTGAAAAAAGAGATTTTGCAATCCTATTTTTAACAATTAAGTTCGTTTTTCCTCGATTCGACTCGAATTTGATTTCCGGTTTTACGTTTCAACTTAACTTGTTTTTGGTGACAATATTTTTATATTTTAAAATCTATTTAATTAAAGGAAAACTATCGTAATTTTAACTATCTAAACTATTAATATGAAAATAAAATTTAACTATTTAATAAAACTTAAAAACTTTTAAATGAAATCTAATTTTAAAAGCAAATTTAAATCATAAAATAAAGTCTATTTTTAAAATAAAAGTAAATTTAAAAACTAATTAATTTAAACTAAAGACTTTAAAAACTATTTTTTAAAAAAAAACCTTTCATGAAAACTACTTTAAAACCTAAACTAAAATTTAATCTAATTTAAAAGTCTAAAAGAAATAAAAATATTTTTTTTATCTTTTTATATTTTTGAAACCTGAATAAAACGAAAATTAATTTAAAACTTTTAAATAAAATTACAATAAAACATAAAACTTGACTTAACCTATCAAATTTAAAACTGCTTACTACTAGTTGACCCTATATTAATTGAAAGCTGCATCATTAAACATAAAAAAGTGTCTAGACGAGTTGGTTGGGCGTTTGACTATTAAGCGAGGGGTCCTGGGTTCGAACCCCAGGACAGACCAAAATTAATGCTAATGTTTTTTTTAGATTTTTTTGATTTTTTAGATAAGATTTGTAACCAAAAGATCAAATGGATCTGAGTTATGATTCAGCAAAACAGACAAACCAGCCAATCAAGATTCAAAAGCAGTTAAACTAAAAATCATTAAAGCAAGCAAACAAATAAGATGATAAGCTAAAAACAGAAACTGAAAAGGCAAATAAGCAGTTTTATAGAAAATAAACAATCTAGCAAATAAGCTATATCTAATAAAACAAAACTAACTAATAGATAAGCAATTATAAACTATAAATACTAAAAACAAAGTAGACCTACGACTAAGCTGATAAGCTATAAATAAGCTGAAACAAATAAACATAAGCAAAATAAATCGATAAGAACATATAACAAATTAAGCAGTCAAACGAAATGCATAATAAGCTGATAACAAATAAGCTAAAGAGCAAAAACAAATCCAAATTCATAATAAACCCAAACAGTGAACCAACGTAAACAGATAAATATCCTAACATGATACCAACTAGCAGGTTAAACAAAATTAAACTAAAACAGGCAGACAAATAAAATAAAACAGCAAATCCAACAACCAAAAGAAATAAGCAAAACTTAACCTTACAAATACTACAAATCTAAAACAGCTTCAAAAAGCAAATAAAAGCAGATAACAATTTAAACAATAAACTTTAACAAATAAAATTAAAAAGAAAAGAGGAAGAACACCTTGTGTCGAAACCATTGGGCAGAAGAAGCTGCACTGAGCAGTCTTATCAATCGATTCAAACGCACCTCCTTATCATCAACAATCCTCGAACCAAACACTCCCTCTCGAACCAATTTAAACTCTCGAACATGTATTATTTTTTATTTTATTTTTTTATTTATTTATAATAATAGTAAGAACTTGCGACTAAAACAGTATCATGAACAAGATTAAAAAGAATTGAATTAAAACTTGACTGAAAATGTAAATAGAGACGAGATTAAAATTGAATCCAACTTTTCATTAATTTAATAAAGAGAAATTACAATCGCTGAGAATTAAAAAGATTACAAGATTTAACCTATAACTAATTTTTACTGAAAAATAAATCTATTTAAACCTACTCCTAAATTTAATTAAAAAACTAAAAAAATAAAGAAAAGCTAGAACACCTTCTTACAATAAACCAAGGGGTTTATATAAGCAAACCCTAGGTGTTGGGTTATGCTTGGAGAGCACGGCTGTGAATCATGACCGCTCATTAGACATTTTCTTCTTCTCTTTCTTCAATCCTTGATCAAACGGCTGTGAATTGATGCCACGTATGAAAGAAAGGAGCACCATCTTCCTCCCGAATTTCTTGGGATTTATTTAAGGCGCGTGTAGCCTAATCTCTGGTGGAATGGAAACCCCCAAATTGATAGGGTTTGTGGCTGCTGCTGTTTATCCCCAAATCTTCTCTCGTCCCTCTTTTCTTTTTATTTTCTTGTTGAAAAGTTTGACCAAAAGAAGAGTATATAACTCTCTTTTTTCTTCCACCGGATTTAGTCTAATGGGCTTTCAACCCATCACTTGAAACCGTCCAAACCGTCCAAACTTGTCCCATTAATAAATGTTATGGGCTTTGGCCCAAAATATGCTAAATCCGTCTCATGTTTGTAAATGGGTTTTTAATAAAAACTCTTATCTCATAAATGGGCCTTTGAGCCCGTTAACCCAAATGTGGGACCCATTAAGCCCAAAATCTTCAAAAAATATTTAATCCTCTAAAAACGAACTTGATTTCGGCTTTCTCGATCTTTTCTTCAATCCCGTGTCGGTTTAACCTGTTTTCGTGATCTTGGGCACACTTTTGATCTTATGACTTAGTCTTCGTCTCTTTTTGGACTTTTCTTCAACATTTGACCGTGAAATCCCGTGTTTTCTCTTCTTTTGATCATTTGTACCTATTTAAACACAAAAACACAAAACCACGCGTAATTCCGACTTTTACGACATTAAACACATGATTAGGTCTTGTTTTTCCTTGATTTTAGTGGCAAAAGGATAAGTGTTTACACACTTATTAAATCCCCTACACTTGACAATTGCAATGACCCCATGCAATGCATTATTTTAAAGCATAAGTTACATTTTTCTCATAATTAATCCATCTCGGCCTTTATTAATATATACTAATACTATGACGAAAAGATAAAGACTTAAAAGAAACAAAAGTTATAACAATTTATTAATTTCGAAAATTATTCGATGGAAGAAACTCGTAAAGAAATCTAAGAATTAGATTAGGGATTTGGTGTCATGAATATTAATCACCCTCAAGTTTCACGTTCCCCATACCAAGCTCAAAAACGAGATCATTGTTATTACAAGTTAGCACTACTAACACTTACTCATGTGGTTTAATTAATCACTTAGACCCCCTTATTCCTATGGTGTATCTCTTGTATTTTATTTTTGTCTAGAATGATCACGAGGATGCCTTTTTGACTTATTTCGATAATTTATTTAGGCCGAAAACAAAGTGGGACGATTTAATCAATAGTTAGCTAAAGGACAAAATCTTTTAAAACGGCTTCTCGAAAGCTCATAAAGTTCATATCTTGGCATAACTCGTTTCACAATTTGAGACCTTTCTCGGACCGATATTTGGCTTGTACTTCAAACTTCAAATCTTGAGAGACGATCTTGAAATTATGGTCTTCTCTTCATTTTGGTAATACATCTTCATTAGGAGTGAAAGATGTTTCAAACGTTGACCACGACTTCTTCATTTATCCTCTTCTTTATTTAGGATTTTGATATACAACGATCCGCCTCCTTTTCGGACATGGATTTATTCATCCTCATACCTTGTTAGGGTCTTTTTGGATAGACTTCTCCATGATCTTTAGGGGAGTAATTGCTTCTCGTCGTGTGTCTTGATCCTTCATATTGATTTGGATTAATGATCTTCACATCATCTTAGGATCTTTAGCAAAAAGTGAATCCTCATGCCTTGTGAGGGCCTTTTTGGACTCGGGTATCCTCATGCCTTGTTAGGGCCTTTTTGGATAAGCCAATCTTCGCGTCACGCTCAAATAAGTTATGCCTTGGCTATGAACTCTAATTAATACCGAGCAACTTTTAAACGATCTTGTGCTAGAAGCTAAGTAACCTTTTAAATCGTACAACCTTATTTATTGCAAATATATTTATTAACAAGTGATGGGAGAAAAAGCTCATAACTAACTCACATAAGTTAATGAAAGAATACCAAACTTATAATTAACTCTATCATCTCTCGTTCTCCACAATTTAAAATCTCAAGGAATGAGACTCGTGGATGCTTAGCCTAATAAACCAATTAAGGTCCATATGGTTAAGGATACTAGCTAGAGTAAACTTGGATAAGTAAACTCGGGTTGAGTCAAAATATTCACAACGGGCCTAATATATCAAAGATATCTAAACTTATTAAAACCATTTTATTTATTTATTTTATTTTTGACTTTATTCTTGAAATGGAAATTATTATGATGCGATAATAAAAGGAAAGAAAATAAAAATACTACTAGGCCAAAATAGATCAAAAATTTGAAAAACGTTGAAATTTTTTTTTTTTAAATTTTTGGTTAAAATGGGGTCAAATTCATGGAAAAGGCCACTAAAATTTCGATAGAAATCCCCCCTACACTTAAGATAAACATTGCCCTCAATGTTTAAGCATGTGGGAGAATAAACTCCCCTACACATAGGACATTGAGTGCGTTGTTTAAATCGAGCAAAGGAAAGGACAACTAAAGTGATTACATTAATTTGTTTTATTTATATACAAAATTGAATCACAATAGCAAAAACTTATCGAAGGAACCGGGTATACGGGAAACACGGGAACACGGGTCTCGTCAAAAGTACCAAAAGTGGATCATCAAAGCACATGTACCTACACAATCATAACACACAAAACAACCTACACGGCTCCCCCTACACTTATTGTAGAAAATAGATAAAAGATAGATAATCGGGTTGCCTCCCGAGAAGCGCTTGTTTTTGTTAACCGAGTCACGAGCCTGACTCGGCCCCGAATTAAATGGTCCATGGGGAAGCCTCGAATGTTATACCGGGATCAAAAATCTTATCCTCGGTCCCGGAGGAACATAATAAATGAGAGGCAGGAGGATAAGTCATAAAAGGTAGAAAAGTCCTCTCGACATAAGAAACGTAAGTGAAGTCTTGATCCACGGGAGGTGGGGTGGGTAAAGGAAATAAATTGTCATCCCCCAAAGACATAGGATGGTCACTATTCGGCAAAGCCGTAAAGGTATCAATCAAAGAATGGTCAATGTCACCTCCCGGGTCAAAGCACTCATCCTCATTTCCCGGTATGAAATTAGGAGAGTAAAAGCGATACATCACTTGCTTGGGTGTGCACGTGGTAGGACGGGGTGGCAACATAATATGAGAAATATCAGAGGACATATCTACCACCCGCGTCACCTCACCAGACCGAATCAAACGGAAACTAGGGTCAAATCTCTCCACCTCCTCTATGATGGGAGGTTGCATGGCTAACGAAGGATGCTCATCAATAGCAATAGTGTCGGAGCTATCAATGTCCTCAATCCCCTCTTCAAAGAGAGGATTCACCTCACTAGAGATGTAGGCGTCATCAAAATCAAATAAAGGGTTTGAATAAATCTTGAAATTTTCCTTCGAAACGTCTTCATCGGATAGTGACTCGTCATCACTAGAAGTAAAATCATCATTGAGATCAAAAATGGGATTAGAGAAAGCCAAAGAATCGTTTCCTAAGATGTCGGTGGGAGGTAATGAGTCATCACTAGAAAGAGATTCACACTCATCGTCACTATCGGAAGCAACCGTAGGCTCACTTTGGATTGGAATAAGAGTCTCGTCACAAGGAATAGTGATAAGACCCTCATCCCCCATGATGAGAGAGGCATCGGGCTCCGTAGTGGAAGAATCGAGAATAGGAGTGGTAGAATCCTTAGGCTCGAGAGCCGGCAAGTCGAGAGAAGGAATTACAATTGCACTAGGACACTGAGCACAAAGATCATTCCAAGAAATAGTATTCTCATCGTCATCATCATCATAATAGTAAGAACGCACAGGAGGAGGAGTATAATCACTAAGATTAGATACTTGCTCTTGTTGTTGTCGTTGTTGCTCCTCCAAAGTCTCGGTCAGTCGAATTAAGCCGTCATGAAGTTCCAAAAGAAGGGCTTTTCTTTCGTCATTCAAAGCATTGATTTGTTGAATTCTCTGAGAGGATTGATGATTGATGGTGGGATGTGGGGGTTCAAAATTTTGAAAACCGTAATTATAGCACGGATGTGGCTCATAATTCATTGGTTGACAATAAGAAGTATCGTGAGGGCCCCCACAATGATTGCAACATGGGTATTGAGAAAAACCCGGTTCATGTTGCGGATAGGGATGGTCATAGACGGGAGGGGGGGAGAAAGTATTGTAAGAGGAGAAGTACGAATTCGTTGAATTGCAAAATGGACAAAATCCAAATTGTGTATTGTCGATATCAAAACCACACCGCTCACAAATACACCATTGACATGTTTGAAAACCATGCCATGGTCTCCCACACCGAACGCAAGACGAATCCATGAAGAATTAAAAATAAGAGGGGTTGAGAAAAGAATTAAACACAAAAGAGGATAAAGAAGAATATTTTTGTATTTTTTAGAAAAATATATATACACACGAAAAATAGAAAGAAATCGAACTAAAAATTAACACTAATACGTAATATTTTTGGTGTAATACTTTTAGGAAAAAGTATTACTTTTGATTTTTTTAATTTTTTTTGGTGCAATTCTTAGGAAAGAAATTGCTTTTGTGATTTTTTTAATTTTTTTGTATTTTTAAGTTTTTGATTTTTTTTGAATTTTTGATTTTTTGTGCAAGAAATGTAACGTTCAAAGAATGAACGGATCCCAAAATCCAAACGTCTTCACGAAAAATCGTCAATCGTACGAGCGAAGCGGCAGCGGCGCCATTTTGAAAAAAGAGATTTTGCAATCCTATTTTTAACAATTAAGTTCGTTTTTCCTCGATTCGACTCGAATTTGATTTCCGGTTTTACGTTTCAACTTAACTTGTTTTTGGTGACAATATTTTTATATTTTAAAATCTATTTAATTAAAGGAAAACTATCGTAATTTTAACTATCTAAACTATTAATATGAAAATAAAATTTAACTATTTAATAAAACTTAAAAACTTTTAAATGAAATCTAATTTTAAAAGCAAATTTAAATCATAAAATAAAGTCTATTTTTAAAATAAAAGTAAATTTGAAAACTAATTAATTTAAACTAAAGACTTTAAAAACTATTTTAAAAAAAAAACCTTTTATGAAAACTACTTTAAAACCTAAACTAAAATTTAATCTAATTTAAAAGTCTAAAAGAAATAAAAATATTTTTTTATCTTTTTATATTTTTGAAACCTGAATAAAACGAAAATTAATTTAAAACTTTTAAATAAAATTACAATAAAACATAAAACTTGGCTTAACCTATCAAATTAAAAATTGCTTACTACTAGTTGACCCTATATTAATTGAAAGCTGCATCATTAAACATAAAAAAGTGTCTAGACGAGTTGGTGGGGCGTTTGACTATTAAGCGAGGGGTCCTGGGTTCGAACCCCAGGACAGACCAAAATTAATGCTAATGTTTTTTTTAGATTTTTTTGATTTTTTAGATAAGATTTGTAACCAAAAGATCAAATGGATCTGAGTTATGATTAATCAAAACAGACAAACCAGCCAATCAAGATTCAAAAGCAGTTAAACTAAAAATCATTAAAGCAAGCAAACAAATAAGATGATAAGCTAAAAACAGAAACTGAAAAGGCAAATAAGCAGTTTTATAGAAAATAAACAATCTTGCAAATAAGCTATATCTAATAAAACAAAACTAACTAATAGATAAGCAATTATAAACTATAAATACTAAAAACAAAGTAGACCTACGACTAAGCTGATAAGCTATAAATAAGCTGAAACAAATAAACTTAAGCAAAATAAATCGATAAGAACATATAACAAATTAAGCAGTCAAACGAAATGCATAATAAGCTGATAACAAATAAGCTAAAGAGCAAAAACAAATCCAAATTCATAATAAACCCAAACAGTGAACCAACGTAAACAGATAAATATCCTAACATGATACCAACTAGCAGGTTAAACAAAATTAAACTAAAACAGGCAGATAAATAAAATAAAACAGCAAATCCAACAACCAAAAGAAATAAGCAAAACATAACCTTACAAATACTACAAATCTAAAACATCTTCAAAAAGCAAATAAAAGCAGATAACAATTTAAACAATAAACTTTAACAAATAAAATTAAAAAGAAAAGAGGAAGAACACCTTGTGTCGAAACCATTGGGTAGAAGAAGCTGCGTTGAGCAGTCTTATCAATCGATTCAAACGCACCTCCTTATCATCAACAATCCTCGAACCAAACACTCCCTCTCGAACAAATTTAAACTCTCGAACATGTATTATTTTTTATTTTATTTTTTTATTTATTTATAATAATAGTAAGCACTTACGACTAAAACAGTATCATGAACAAGATTAAAAAGAATTGAATTAAAACTTGACTGAAAATGTAAATAGAGACGAGATTAAAATTGAATCCAACTTTTCATTAATTTAATAAAGAGAAATTACAATCGCTGAGAATTAAAAAGATTACAAGATCTAACCTACAACTAATTTTTACTGAAAAATAAATCTATTTAAACCTACTCCTAAATTTAATTAAAAAAACTAAAAAAATAAAGAAAAGCTAGAACACCTTCTTACAATAAACCAAGGGGTTTATATAAGCAAACCCTAGGTGTTGGGTTATGCTTGGAGAGCACGGTTGTGAATCATGACCGCTCATTAGACATTTTCTTCTTCTCTTTCTTCAATCCTTGATCAAACGGCTGTGAATTGATGCCACGTATGAAAGAAAGGAGCACCATCTTCCTCCCAAATTTCTTGGGATTTATTTAAGGCGCGTGTAGCCTAATCTCTGGTGGAATGGAAACCCCCAAATTGATAGGGTTTGTGGCTGCTGCTGTTTATCCCCAAATCTTCTCTCGTCCCACTTTTCTTTTTATTTTCTTGTTGAAAAGTTTGACCAAAAGAAGAGTATATAACTCTCTTTTTTCTTCCACCAGATTTAGTCTAATGGGCTTTCAACCCATCACTTGAAACCGTCCAAACCGTCCAAACTTGTCCCATTAATAAATGTTATGGGCTTTGGCCCAAAATATGCTAAATCCGTCTCATGTTTATAAATGGGTTTTTAATAAAAACTCTTATCTCATAAATGGGCCTTTGAGCCCGTTAACCCAAATGTGGGACCCATTAAGCCCAAAATCTTCAAAAAATATTTAATCCTCTAAAAACGAACTTGATTTCGGCTTTCTCGATCTTTTCTTCAATCCCGTGTCGGTTTAACCGGTTTTCATGATCTTGGGCACACTTTTGATCTTATGACTTAGTCTTCGTCTCTTTTTGGACTTTTCTTCAACATTTGACCGTGAAATCCCGTGTTTTCTCTTCTTTTGATCATTTGTACCTATTTAAACACAAAAACACAAAACCACGCGTAATTCCGACTTTTACGACATTAAACACATGATTAGGTCTTGTTTTTCCTTGATTTTAGTGGCAAAAGGATAAGTGTTTACACACTTATTAGAGAGACTAAGACCGGTGCCTTAGTTAATTTAACTTTAATAAGTTCGAAAGAGTCGAGACATTCTTGAGAGAAGATGAAAGGAGCATCCTTTTCTAAGAGATGAGTCATTGGACGAGCTATTTTCGAGAAATCTTGGATGAAACGTCGATAAAATCCCGCATGGCCTAAAAAACTTCGAACTCCTTTGACGGTGGTAGGTGGAGGTAACTTAGCAATGACGTCAACTTTAGCACGGTCGACTTTGATACCGGCTTTGGAAATTTTATGACCAAGGACGATGCCTTCTTTTACCATGAAATGGCATTTTTCCCAATTAAGAACGAGACAAGTGTCTTCACACCGTTGGAGCATACGTCCTAAATTAGCAAGGCATGAAGAGAAAGAATCACCATAGACCGAGAAATCGTCCATAAAGACTTCCATAGTTTCTTCAACCATGTCATGAAATATCGCCATCATACACCTTTGGAAAGTCCCGGGAGCATTGCATAAGCCGAAAGGCATTCTTTTGTAAGCAAATGTTCCATAGGGACAAGTGAATGTGGTTTTCTCTTGGTCTTTTGGATCGATAGGGATTTGAAAATATCCGGAGAAGCCATCTAAGAAACAATAGAAATCATTACCCGCTAAACGCTCGAGCATTTGATCCATGAAAGGAAGAGGGAAATGATCCTTACGATTGGCATCATTGAGCTTACGATAATCGATGCAAACTCGCCAACCCGTTACGAGTCGAGTAGGAATCAACTCGTTCTTTTCGTTGGGAACAACGGTGATTCCGCCTTTCTTAGGCACACAATGGACGGGACTAACCCATGGCGAATCCGAGATAGGGTAAATCATTCCGGCATCGAGAAGTTTGATAACTTCTTTCTTAATGACTTCATGAATTTTTGGATTAACCCTTCTTTGATTTTGGATTGCGCGTTTAAAGTCATCTTCCATGAGAATTTTATGAGTACAAAAATTAGGATCAATTCCGCGAATGTCGGAGATTTTCCAAGCAATTGCTTTCTTATGATTCTTAAGCACATCGATAAGTCGGGATTTTTCATCTTCTTTTAAGTCCTTAGCAATAATGACGGGCAACTTATTATCCTCCTCTAAGAAAACGTACTCTAGATGAGACAGAAAATCTTTAAGCTCTAAATCCGGCGGATTGTCAATGGAAGGCTTAGTCAAAGTAGGATCATTGTTTGTAACTTCTTTAGGAGTAGGTGGAGAGATATTGTCCTCATTGAGAAGTCTCTCAATAGTACGAATGTCTTCATCCCAATTGGTGGGAGAATTATCATAGTTAATCTCGAGAGGACCCAAGCTAGCTTCAAACTCATCTAAGTCACTTTCTCCAAATGGAGTCAATGAAGGAGCAATAGAAGCTACGGTCTCAACATGAGGTAAAGGAGAAATCCCGCTCTTACAAGCCTCGTGAAAATGTTCTTCGCATGCTTCGTCGAGCACATCGATGAAATTCACGGATTCGGGCTCATCGGGAAGTTTGGAAAGTTTACCCATGTTAAAGACGATTTTGTCATCCCCGACCCTCATAATAAGTTCACCCGCGGCTACATCGATTAATGTACGCCCGGTTCTCAAGAAAGGTCGTCCCACAATTAAGGGAACACGGGGATCCATTTCATAATCGACGACGACGAAATCGGCGGGAAAAGTGAATTTGTCGACTCCTACGAAAACATCCTCGGCTATCCCCACCGGATAAGCAACCGTACGGTTAGCTAATTCCAATGTCATACGAGTGGGGACTAGCTCGGGTAAAGATAATTGTTTCCACACGGACAATGGCATAAGATTGATACTCGCTCCGAGATCCGCCAAGGCCATACAATTCTCAACACCCGGAAAATTACAAGGAATAAGGAATCGACCGGGATCTCCTAACTTAACCGGTAATTTTCTCAAAAGAACCGCGGAACAATTCTCATTCAATTGGGTATTGGCAATATCAAGCAACTTTTCCTTATCACTTAAAAGATCCTTAAACATCTTAGCGTACTTAGGCATGTGAGCGAGCGCCTCGGCAAAGGTGATATTAAAAATCAATTGTTTGAACATTTTTAGGAAGTTCGAAACTTGAATATCATCCTTATTCTTCAATTTCTCTTTCCGCAACCTTGAGGGATAAGGTATATTGGGTTGAGATGAAGGCTTTGGAGTGGATTGCTCACTCACATCCTTTGAAGGAGGAGGAGGAGTAGAAATAGAAGGTGAAGGAACTGGTTTTGGAACCGGAGGTGGGGTATAAAATTTGGGTATCAGTGGAACATAAGGTGTAGACGAATGCATAACGGGAGCTATGTCACAAGTGGAAGAAGAAGGAGGTTGTGTCGAAGAAGAAGGAATCTCGGGTCCTTGGTTAGGTGGGGAAGGTTCTACGGTGGTCTTACCGCTCCTAGTAGTGATAGCATTAACATTAGCCCTAGGATTGGTCACGGTGTTCGAGGGAAGGGCACCTTGGGGACGAAAGGTTTGAATCATAGTCAAAAACTTCTTATCATTCGATTCTTGCATTTGTCGATTATGTTCTTGCATCTCTCTCATCATTCGTTCATGGTTGGATAATTTTTGTAAAACCAAGTCCATTTGAGGATTGTGCATGTTCATTTGATTATAACCTTGATTAGAAAAACCTTGGTTTTGAAATTGATTAGAACCTTGATTAAATCCTTGATTTTGAAAACTTTGGTTATTATATCCTTGATTATTTAACCCTTGGTTTTGCCCTTGAAAATTCCCTTGATTTTGATTAAAACCCCGTTGATTAGTATTTCCTTGAAAATTACCCCGTTGAGGACCTTGTTTCTATTTTGGGCGGGTGGGGGTGGTCTTTGTGGTGCTACAAAACCCGGGGGAGGCAAATAGTTATTAGACTTGTAAGACAAATGGTTAACATCACCATTTGGTTTGAATTGAACCCGATCAATTTCATTGTTGTTATAAGCATAAACTTCTTGTTGATCATTGTAAACCTTGTCACAATTAAAGTATGAATGTGGTCTACCACAAGTCTCACACGTTTCACGTTTTTCTTTCACGGCATGTACATGTGTAGTGAGGGCGTCGGTTCTTAGAGCAAGGGTTTTCACAATTGAAGTAAGCTCCTTAATTTGATCATTCACCTCATTATTACTCGTACTAGCACTTGCCATATTAGCCCTAACACTTTTGGTTTGTACTTTTGCCTTGTTTTCAATAATGGCCCAAGCCTCGTTCATGGTTTTTACAAGAATATTGCCCCCCGCGGCACTATTGAGTGAGTCTTGGTCGTTTAGAGTTAAACCATTATAAAACGTGTTGATTTGATGAACATTAGTAAAACCGTGTTGCGGACATTTTCTCAAAAGATCTTTAAAACGATCCCAAGCCTCACTAAACGTTTCCCCATATTTTTGCTCAAAGTTGATTATTTCATTCCTTAAGGAAGTGGTCCGTGATGGTGGGAAAAAGTAGTTAATGAACTTGGTCTCTAAGTCGATCCATGTGGTAATACTTTGGGGTGGTTCCTTATCAAGCCAAATCCGGGCTTGTCCCTCGAGGGAAAAAGGAAAAAATTTGAGGCGAACGGCCTCTTGGGGCACCCCATTGTATTTGACGGTATTAGCTAATTGGATGAAACGTTTGATATGAGCGTGTGGGTCATCATTAGTACGGCCTAAAAATGGTGTAGCGGAAACCATTTGAATAAAACCCGATTTAAGTTCGAAATGATTAGCTCCAATATTTGGCACCACAATCGCGTCATCGTTTCCTTCAACGTGAGATTGTAGAATCTCAATCATTGGTCGATTATCCGTTGCCATCGTATTGTTGAAAGCTCGATTCTCGGGATCGGCTTTGATGACGGTCTTTTTGTTTTTCTTCTTCTTCTTTTTAGAAGAATTAGAAGTATTTGGTACACCAATCGGTATGTATGTATGTGCGCGAGTGCGCATACAATTAAAACTTTGGAATGAGGTAGGTGACCTCGGTCGACTTTGAGAGGAAAAGGATTTTCCCTCTCGAGGAGCAATATGAAAAAGCTACAAAAATATATACGTAAATACTACTTGAGTTCGCAAACCAATAATCGGTCGTCCCTCTCAATATACGCACAAGCGAGCGGGGAAACGAGGTGGCACAAAGCACTTAAATACCTTTTTCCTTAGACGGCCTTTTATAGCGCGTCGCCTTATACCCACCTTATACTTTGTATATGTCGAGTTCAAGCGTCTTACTAGTATTTATCTATTTTGCCCTTTTTTCTCGTTATGGATTCGAATACAATAGTTAGGTGATGAAATCCCAACTAAGGCCTTATTTGATAAGTAGGTAATTTATTGTGCTACGTAATATATTATAGTAAAAGGAAAAATCTTTTTGTATTTTTTAGAAAAATATATATTCACAAGAAAAATCGAAAGAAATCGAAATAAAAATTAACACTAATACGTAATATTTTTGGTGTAATACTTTTAGGAAAAAGTATTACTTTTGGATTTTTTAATTTTTTTTTGGTGCAATTCTTAGGAAAGAAATTGCTTTTGTGGTTTTTTAATTTTTTTGTAATTTTATATTTTTGATATTTTTTTTTTGTATTTTTGATTTTTTTGTGCAAGAAACGTAACGTTCAAAGAATAAACGGATCCCAAAATCCAATCGTCTTCACGATAAATCGTCAATCGTACGAGCGAAACGGAAGCGGCGCCAATTTGAAACTAGGATTTTTAGTCCAATTAATTAAGTTCGTTTTTCCTCGACTCACTCGAATTGATTACCGGTTTAACGTTACGACTTAACTTGTTTTTGGTAAATCTATTTTTTTGGGAATTTAAACTAAACTATTAAATATTAAATGCTTTTTAATCTAATTTAAAAATATAAAAATTAAACTAATTTATAAATTGAACTAATTTAAATAAGAAAAACTTTAAAGGAAAACTATTTAAAAATCTATTTATTTTGAAAAATAATTTGTATTAAATAAAACTTAAACTAATATTTAAAAAACAATTAATTTTATAAAATTTAAATAAAATATATTTTTTTCCTTTATATATATATTTTTAACTAGGATTAAAGTAAATTTTAAACTAAACTTTAAATAGATTTAAACTAATAAATTGGAAACTGCCTCCCTAATATTGCGCTATATTAATGAAACTAAGAGAAATAAAACTTAAAAAGAGTGCTAGCACAACTGGTTGGGACGTTTGGCGCCTGGACAGGAGGTCCAGGGTTCGAATCTGAGCAAAGGCAGATTTATGCTATTTATTTTTAGCACTTTTTGGAACTTGTTATTATGGACAGTATGTCAAAACTGATCAATGGAATCAGTTTATCAGCAAGTAAATAAGCAAATAAGCAGTCAAATAAGCCAAGCCAAACAATAAGCTGATTACAAATAAGCAGGCATCAAATAAGCCAAATTAAAACTTAGAAAAATAAGTCGTAAACATCTAAACAGAATAAGCAGAACGATTATCAAAACAAACGAACACTTATAACAGTCAAACAAGGAAACAGACCTAAAAACTAAATAAACCAACCAAGCTAATAATCTAAGCAGTTACAATAAGCAGCACTTTAAACTAATTAGCAGCTAAACATTCCTAAATAAGCAGATGCCAACAGTTAACTAAAACAAACCAATCGAATGAGCTCAGATTTAACCAATTCTAGCATAAACAAAATACTAAAACTCAAAACACCTCAAAACAAATTAATCAAAGCAGAACTTATCAAAAACAATTTCCAAATAATAAACTAAGCAGATTCGAACAACCAAAATAGATAAGCTAATAATCTAGCAGTTCCAAACGCAGGTATATAAAACTAACTTAATTAGATCCTAAACAAATAACCAAAGTGCAAACAATCAAACTAATACAGATTTACTCTCAATAAACATAAAACTTAACTTAAATTTAAAAAGAAGATTCAAACCATTTGTCGAAACCTTTGAGAAGAAGCGTCGCGCTGAGCGAGCTTAAACCGAAACGAAACGCCAAACAAACACCATCTTGAATCAAACCCCAATCGGATGAACAAAGAGATGAACAGTAGCCTCTATTTATATTTCCCAGTGGGGGAAATATATATTAAACTTTTCTTTATATATATATATATATATATATATATATATATATATATATATATTTTATTATAATAATATCCAACGAACAGTAATAATATAAAAACAGATCCAAATTTAGAGTAAGAACAGTAAGAGAAATTAAATTGAGACTTGAATTAAAACTAAATTTAATATTTCATTAATAAAATTCAAAATTACAATACTGGAAAAAGAAATTACAATATTAAAAACCTATTAAACTAATTTTACTGAAAATTAAAATAATAAAGAAAAAGCATCACAATTACATGATAAAGGGGTTTTTTATAGAGGAACCCCATGAAAACCCTAATCTTAGCTTCCTTTGTAAGCTTCCATTTTCCACCGTTGATTTCTTCATAAATCTTCTCTTTCTTCGAAAATTCTTGATCAATGGCTAAGATTCAACCTTGTAGCCACGGATTGCCCTCGTGGCAAGATGTGTGCTTCTTGTTTTTGTTGATTGGTGAGGTTGCATGATTTTATTGGGGGGTTTTGAATATGGATGTGGCATAGCCAATCAAAAAAAATGATTTGGCCACGGTGGATTGAGGTTTTGAGTGGATGAAGCGATTTTTTGGGGGAATTAATTTCTTTGGGTGTTAATTACCCTTTTAGGATAAAACCCCCAATTTTGGTTGGGTAATTTTTTACTGTAAAAACTAGGGTTTTGAGGGGGAAAGGGGCGGATTTTTGGGGAAGAAGGAGTGGGGTGAGAAAACAGTAAATGTGTGTGTATACTTCGTTTGTAACGAAGGATTTTATGGGGTAAATTGATTATTTATTTGGGGTAAGTAGTGAGTGGATAACACGTGGGGTAATTGTGTGTTGTTCACTGGAGGGGTGGGAGTTGACGGATAAATTTGTCTGGGACAAAGAAATGGGTTGACCGTTTCAAAAGTAAATTGCCAAAGTGAAAACTTGCAAAACAATTCGTATATTCTTTGTTGGGCTAGTGGCCCAAATCCTTGACTCCCATTGTTTAATATTGGCTTGTGGCCCAAATCCTTGTATCCATATGTTGTAAATAGCCAAATGGGCTTAATGGGCTCTTCTTTTCCAAAGATAATCATTTTATCCACACAAATGGGCTTTTGGGGCCCATTAATCACAAGTGGGACCCATAAGCCCGTTAATCTCCATAAAATTTAAATCCACTAAAACTCGAACTTGAATTCGCCATTTCTTCAAACTCGTGTCGGTTTAACCGGTTTCCGTGATTGTCGGCACACTTTTGGTCTTTTGATCTTTGTCTTGACTCTTTCTTGGACATTTGACCATGAAATCCCGTGTTTTCTCTTCTTTTGATCATTTGTACCTATTTAACACACAAAACACAAAACCACGCGTAATTCCGACATTTAAGATGTAAAACACATGATTAGGTCTTGTTTTTACTTGATTTTAGTGGCAAAAGGATAAGTGTTTACACACTTATTAATATGATGATTAATGATGATCAAAATATTATGTGGGGATTTGGTGTTGAAAGATTTGATTAAAAAGATTAAAATCTACTTGAAAGGATGTTAAAATCATGGCTAAATATGTAGGCTGTATAAAAAAGTAAAGAGCTATATGATAACTTGTTAAAATGACTTGGTAAAATTAATATACAGTAAGGTGTGTGTCTTTTACACATGTGAGAGTTGGCCATACAATGGAATATTTATATTGAGTGAGATATGATCAAAACAATATTGGAGTACAAATCTGCATAGGCTGTTTTGGACGAATTATTAAAATACTTAGAAGTTGATTCATCAATAGCTATAAAAGAGTTAAATGAAGCACATATCATGTAGTTTCTTCTATAAAAATTTGGGGTTCTATATTCTTATAGAACTCTAAATATGGATGTTTTAGTGGACTGAATATTTAGGATCAGATTTTGTAAAATAAAAAGTATATAATATAAGCACTCAAATTATGTACTTACAAAATATACATATATAAAAACCCACTAGTTACTAATAATAATTATAAACGAGAGTTATATATTATGATATTAAACTGAGACAATTTATATAATTTACAAGCACAAACATTTTACAAGTTATAAAAACTATATACATAAGTTTTACGTCTTTTCGGCTAAAACCGAAAGATTAACTTTTTTGTTAAATAAAACTTAGACGGTCGGACCCGTCTAATGTAAACTTTTTATAAACTCACATACTGATGTATAAACTTATATAACAAGTAAAAGCCGATAAAACCCGAGATTTAGAACATATGGACATTAACGGGCCAAATTAGCCTTATTGGACTATTACTCCAACTAATTTGGCTAAACACTAATGAACTTACTTATTAGGCTTAACCCACTTGGGCCCAACATGTAAGAATAGGGCTGATGTTAAAAGTATAAAATGGACTAATATAAGGTAATGGGCTTATAATGGGCTTATTGGGCCTTGACAAGTAAAGAAGTTAAACTAGTGAAACTAGTATGAAAATTTACCAACACATGGCACTATAATGAATAAATAAAGATGTACAATCCCACTTGATCATCATCATATTTATAAAATCATATATATACATAGCCATTGATTTTATAAAGTCATTGGACAAGAGTCTAAGACAAGTATTAGTTGTCTAGGTTTCCGTGATTGAAGCACGTACCGTACATCCAAATCGCAGATAAACGCCTTTCCCAATCAACGTGAGTTCATAGCCTCACACTCTTTTAAATGTTTTTATGAAATTTCTTATAAACCCACGAGGGAGATGACATGTTAGTTTTAATAAAATAGGACACAAGTTGTCCCGATTGTTTGATTATTGATTTGGACCCGAATGATTGTATGACCCGATGAATGATTATATGACCCAATGTATGAAATGAAAAGGATTATTATCAGTTAGGTTATGTCACTAAAAGTCCTATTAGCATGAATTGTGAACTACCGGGATTTGGTAGACGCTTATGCATATAATAGTACTATTTGGGGAAGATCACCCCAGTTCGCGCCTTGACGGTTGATCCCCGTCGTGTCACATTGATTGGTAAGCGAATTTATGTATGAGAAGATTTACATAAGCGTGATTATTGTGACGACACGCTGTTTTAGATGGGAAAATGAGTTTCGGGTTAGCTACCCGTTGTTTGTTATAGTAAGGTAACAATTTCATGCGGGCTTATGATAATCCAATAACGAAAATACTGCTATACGCATTGAATTACAATATATTGCCTGACTAGCAATACGGGGTCTTATTATTGATATTATGTTCGTGTTTTGGTTTTACATAACCATATTCATATAACGGTTTTATTTAACTCTATACAACGTTATAAAACATATTGTATGATGTTTTTACGACATTGGTTCGTATAATGGTTTTGAAGGCAAAAGCCTATAGTATGATTTACAACAAAGATTTGTGTAAAATGTTTTTGGCTTATTATATGGCCTACGACAAAGAATAGTACACAATGATTTTCGGTAATAATTGTATACCGATGATATATTAATGGATTTTACTCTATGAATTTACTCGGAGTTTTCGCTGACCTTTTCTTTTAACATGTTTTATCTCAGGTACTTGAAGGTAATTTTAGGGAAGACGACAAGAATTCATGGCCCGTACTTAAATAAAAATTTCCATTCAAATGCTTTGTAAAATTGCATGAAATACTATGACTTGGGACCTATGTAAATTTGATATTCATGAATGGAAAATGCTTTATTATTAAATGACGCGATTTTTAAGCGTTGTCTATGATTTGAGTATTGTGCTATCCCGTAACACCAACGACTCTTCCGTTGAACAAAGGTATGATTATTTAGGGGTGTTACAGTTTGGTACCAGAGCTCTCGTTATAGAGAACGAAATATTTTTAAAACCAAGGTTTTGAATAAAACATTTCAAGATCTTTTAACTATAAACATTTTTCTCAAAATGTCTAAAAATCTTTTAACTATAACGGTGCCGAAGAATTCCCGAGTTACCGACAAGGCCAGACTGAGAAGTGTTATATTAATATATATATATATATATAACTTAGTTTATATATATATATATATATATATATATATATATATATATATATATATATATATATATATATATATATATATATTGTATTTTGATTACATGGTTGTTTGATGATTATTTTAATACTTATACGAGGTATTTATACGACGTAGATTGTCACAAGAAACCCTAACTCCCCTAGCAAATCAATCAAAGCTATTCCCATAGGAATTCTAGCTATTCCAGATCTAAACCAAGTTGTGGATGTTCATAATCCCATCAAAATAGTTGATATTCGTAGAAATTTTGATATTAGTTGATTATGATCTTGAAGAAGAATTGGCGAAATTAAATTTGATATCGATGTCATGACGATCTTTCCTTATAGAGTGGAGTTTGACAAAACCTTACCACCTAGAAAGGTGTCATCTGATTCGGTATCAGCCAATTCCTAAATTTGAAATCGAAAAGGTGAATGTTGCACTTGAGGCTGTCATTGGAACCATTACCCAAAAGCCTCATGCAACTAGTACCTTTCCGAGAAGTCTAATTGAATGTGTGAGTCATTTCATACTAGTGACTCATTTGATAACTATTGATAAAGGAGCTATAGGATTGGAAATTAAGTGTTGTTTATATTGAGCTTTTATTGCCCTTTCAAGATCTAAGAATAAGGTTGAAAGTATTGGAAAATAAGGTAGGATGTCGCATTGAGTATAAGATTGATTCAAACTTGAATAAAGTAAAAATTTAACTCGTATGGAATATGAAATTGTTAAGAGGAAGTTGTTAAGTCCTGTGATTGAATTATAAGGTTTTAAATGATTGTTGGTTCGTGTTAATGGTTGTTCCTAGGCCATTGTCCAATGACGAGGATGCCCAGTGTCCAAGAAATAAATTGAAGAAATCTTCTTCTAAATCGGGACCGATGGATCTTCTGGGACAGGTGGAACACCTAATGACTCTTGTAGATTAGTATTCATTGTGATATCTTTTAAAATCCCTAACTTAACTGAGACATCAGTTGGTAGGATGAGTTCTTGGAATTGTATGACATAGTGACACGTGTTGGGAATCTAAACTTGTTAGATTCCCTGATCATAGATTTAAACATAATTAGGCTGTTAGATAGTCCCTTGCATGTGCCTAGGAGGCAGGCAAGTTTCTCAAGACTGACAGAGATCCAAGTCTCTGTGAGCAACCTCAGAGGAGTCCATGTCAGAGACATTATCAAGGAAGTCAAAGATTACTTGAAGACATACTCATTAGTTGTGATGGATAACAGCCAAGATGTATCAGGGACTCTGAGGAGTTGAGGGTTAATAGGGGTGGCATACCCTGTTAACACTCAGCACATTTTGGACATGCCATTTGTGTGTTCGAGACTATGAAGAAAAAGGAAACTGTTTTGACAACTGTTTCCTTAAAGCATAATGGAAGACTACCAAGAATAGAAGGACATCATGTGACTGATGTGGGAACTTGTAAAAGCTTGTGTAGTCACCATCAAGTACTATTTAGGTCAATCTCGTAACACTATAAATAGGATGTGTATCCATGCATTAATGTTTAACACTTTGAGATATTCATAACATTAATGCATAGAACTTAGTGAATCAAACAGCTACGACTGTATTCATAAGTTAGGGTTTATAGTTGTTCAAAGTGTGCACAACACATTGTCATCAAACGGTGTTATCCATAACACTTGTAATTCTTTATTATACAATTATAATATTACGTTTGAAAAGTAATACCTTGTGTTGATTAAGTTAAGATTAGGGTTTCTAGCATTGATTAGGGACTTTCAATTGGTATCAGAGCGGTGTTTGATATTAAAACCTTCAAGAAACATCGTTCTCAGTTTTATAATCAAGATCCACCATGCCAGAAACTTCTAACCCACCACAATCACCTTCCACAAACCCATCTTCACCAAGACTTAACCCTCCTGCCAATGACGATGATCTACCCCAACTTCTTGACTCAAGAGGTGGATCACACGTCACAAGTGTACCAGTCTTTGATGAAGAAGATTTTTCTAGTTGGAAGAGTCAATTTCTTGTGTATCTCGATGGACTTGAACCTTTTCTTCTAGAAATTTTAGAAAGTGGTCCTTATATTCCCATGGCGCTTAAATCCACTGAAGAAAACCCTCTTCCCAAACCTCTCAAACATTAGACTCCAGCTGATAGAAAATTGGCAAACCAAGATAAATGTCTCAAGAGCATCATAATATCCTGTCTTCCCAAACATATCATGAAGTCTGTCATTCAGTGTCCCACAACCAAACAAATGTAGACAGACCTCATCCTTGGCCATGAAGGACCCTCTGAAACAAGAGAGACAAAGATTCAGGCACTCAGACTTCAGTTCAATGCCTTCAAGTCACTTGAAGGTGAAAAGGTTCAGCAAACCTATACAAGACTGAAGATTCTTCTCAATGACCTAGCAATGAATGACGTCACTATTGGTCAAGCTGAGATCAATGCCACATTTGTCAACAGCCTTCCAAGAAAGTGGCTGAGTATGAATCAGACTCAGAGAGCTAACAACTCAATCAAAAATGACACCCTTGCTCAGCTTTATGGAAAGTATAATTATGAAGAAGGGCTGATTGATACTATTTACATGTCAGAGACCGAAAGATTTGTGGTCCAAGGAGCATCTTCCAAAGCCTTGATCTCTGCAACACATCCTCATGACAGCGATTCTGATGTTGAAGAAGACACCCGTAGCAGCCAAGAGTTCTTGACAGACCTTAATGCAGAGTTTCATGAAAGAACCTTGCTAGCCAACCAAAGAAGATTCTTCAAAAGATCAGGAAGAATAGGACCAGCTAGTAAACCAACTGACAGGTCAAAAGAAACTTGCTTTGCCTGTGGAAAGCTTGGACATTTTCAAAAAGACTGTCTTTCCACCAAGACATCCTCACCCTCTTATCCATCATCCTCATCCAAACCTTACATGTTCAAACAACATAACAACTCATCTCACCAATCCAATTCATCAGACACTGAGAAGAAGGATTACAAAAATAAGTACAAGGCACTTAAAGCTGAGTTAGAACAAATGAACTTGAAGATTGAAGCTCTGTCCAAGAAGAAGGGTGGTGATAAAAAGACAGAGAAAGGGTTGGTTGCTGAAACTTATGATTGGAATGATGAGCCACTGACTTTAGATGAAGAAGATACCACCAGAGTCAGGGCTTTCATGGCGATAGCTGAGGATGAACCAGCTGTTGGAAAAGGTGATGCAAGATCAGGACAATGGGTTGACATCACAATGAAAAAGGTACACAGGCTTCTATCTATGTCTGATAGTGATGAACGTAAGCATGTCCTTGATTACACCATTGTTGATTTACACTTTGTTGAGGAACAAAGAAAGAACCTACTTGATAAGTTTCACTCTGTTAAATCTAAATTGCTAAATGCTAAATCTGAATGTGAAACTCTCAGGCGGGTTAATTTAGAGAAAATATCCCTGCAAAATGAGGTTGCTAGATTAACCTTGAAAAACATTGCTTTAAATGATCAAGTCTCTGAATTAAACAAGGTTATTGAAAAATGGTTGTGTGCTAGGTTCACTATAGATCAATTGCTTAATGATGAAGTGCCTCCTGACATCAAAAGGGATATATCTGCTAAGAAAAAATAAGCTGAGAATTCTCACCAAACCCAAAAACATTGTCTTCAAATCTATAGAGACAATTCATATGTCAGATACCACTTTGACTAATGACCTTGTCTCTGAAGATGTGGCTGAGTTACCACCTTTGACCAAACTCTCTGAAGTTGAACCTAGCAGTTCCTCTCGAGCTGCTAAGGGTGAATTTAGAACAGATATTGAGAAACCTCCAGCTAAAGTTTTTCATGTACTTGCTAAAATAACTGGTAAACAAGTAGCTTTTAAGCCTGTTGCTACTAAAGCTGTGAATAAGGTTGACCCTACCATTGAAGATCGCCTGTTGTCTCTAATGAAAGAAGTAGAACTACTGAAACAACACATTAAGCCTTCCGCTAAATGCTCTACTTCACATGAACCTAAGTCAGTCCTAGGTGAACCCAAAGGGGAAAGGTTAATCAAACCTTATTGCAATGTATGTAAAAACTCTCACCACATGACTTTAGATCTTGACAGACACATGGCAGCTAAAAGAGCTCAGATACCCTCTAGGGATAGACCACAGAGTTCTAAAAGACAACAGGGAAATTACAAACCTTATCCTCCCTGTAAATTCTGTGGGTTCACAGACCATCACTCAAACGAGTGTGGTGACTTCCCTGGGTGTGATATCTGTGGAAGTTATAACCATGAAACAGTGAATTGTCCCTCCCAACGCCAGAAGTTCTACAGGAACACAAGAGTTGCTAATCAGCAATTCAGGGAACCCACTGGAAAGTGGGTTCACCATAGGAACTAACCTGTTTCTATGTATCTGTGCAGAAATATCTCAAGGAATCGGTATGGTATCTAGACAGTGGCTGTTCTAGACACATGACAGGGATTCAACAATACCTGCACAGATACTCAAAGGAGCCAGGTCCTAAAGTGGTGTTTGGAGATAACTCTTCAGGTGACACAGAAGGATATGGCTCAGTGAACTGCAATGGGATTACATTTACCAGGGTTGCATATGTGAATGGTCTTAAACACAATCTTATTAGTATCAGCCAATTGTGTGATGCTGACTATAAGGTTTTGTTTACTAAGACTCAGGGAACCATATTCAACAAAAACAATGATGTTGTGCTTATTGCACCTAGAAGAAGAGATGTTTATGTCATCAACATGGCTGTTTTCTCTAAAGACAGCTCAAATTGTTTTCTTGCTAAAGCCTCTGAAAGTGTCAATTGGCTTTGGCACAAAAGACTGTCTCATCTCAACTTCAAGAACATCAACAAGATAGCCACTCAAAACCTGGTTGCTGGTCTACCTTCAGTAATGTTTTCTAAAGACAAGACTTGTTCTGCCTGTGTCAAAGGAAAGCATCACAGGTCATCATTCAAGACTAGGCAATCATTCTCTATTGACAAGTGCTTACATCTCCTTCACATGGATTTGTTTGGGCCTGTCAAACCTCAGACCATTAATCACAACAAATACACCTTGGTCATAGTTGATGAATTTTCAAGATACACATGGGTGTTCTTCCTCATAAGGAAAAGTGATGCAGCTGAAACCATCATGTCCTTTATCAGACAGGTTGAAAATATGAATGATGTTAGAGTCAAAGCTCTAAGGAGTGATAATGGTACTGAATTCAAGAATCATCAACTTGAATCGTTTTGTGATGAAAAAGGGATTTCACAGAACTTCTCTTCAGCTGGTACCCCTGAACACAATGGTGTGGCTGAAAGAAGAAACATGACTTTGATTGAAGCAGCCAGAACTATGTTGAATGGTGCAGCCTTACCAAAGCAATTTTGGGGAGAAGCTGTTCACACTGCCTGCTACACACAAAACAGATCAATCATTGTCAAAAGACATGGCAAAACTTCCTATGAAGTTTTCAGAAAAAGATCTCCAGATGTCATCTATTTTCATGTGTTTGGATGCCCTGTGTTCATTTATAACTACAGGGATAAACTTGGAAAGTTTGATGAAAAAGATGATGATGGTTTCTTCTTGGGATACTCTCCAACAGCCAAAGCCTTCAGAGTATTCAACATCAGAAGACAAGAAGTAGAAGAAACCTTCCATGTTAGATTCAATGAAGATGATGAAGTCATTCAGAAAACAATAACAGAGGGTGATGAGCTTGATTTTAATGAAAATGTATCTTTTCCAAGTGATGAGTTCACAGAACCAAGACCTACCAGTCATCATCACTCCAACACTCTCACTCCTTATGTCCCTGCCTTTGACCCTCTGTCTACTCACAACATAGAAGTTCCTACCTATCAGGAACTTGATGAAGAAGAACCACAAACCTCTGGTAGTCCTTCTCCTTCTAATGCTATTGATGACTCACCAATTCTTCAAATACCTGAAGACTCTCCTGCTGATAATGAAGCTGTACCTCTTGATATGGCTGAAGAAGACTCTGACACTGAAGTAGTCTTTGAAGAAAGCCCTCCTAGTCAGCAGGATGAAACTCAAATTGTACCAGCTGTGTCCACAGGTGTTCCTGTCCTTGAGTCCCCAACTCCTCAAAATAAGTGGTCAAGAGATCAACACATTCTTCTTGTCAACATTATTGGGGAACCTAATGCAGGGGTCACAACTAGACAACGAATCCATGACTTAGAGTCTGCCTCAGCCAATGAATGTCTCTTTGCTGAGTTTCTCTCACAAATTGAACCTAAAAGGGTAGCTGAGGCTCTGGTAGAAGAAGGATGGGTAGCTGCTATGCAAGAAGAAATCAATCAGTTCAAAAGGAACAAAGTATGGACACTAGTGCCAACTCCACCTGGAAAGAATATCACAGGCACTAGATGGATCTATAGAAATAAGATGGATGAAATTGGGAACATCATCCGAAACAAGGCCAGACTAGTGGCACAGTGTTTCTCTCAGACTGAAGGAATTGATTATGATGAAACATTTGCTCCAGTTGCAAGACTTGAAGCCATCAGAATCTTCCTTGCTTATGCTGCCTATATGAACATCACTGTGTATTAGATGGATGTAAAGAGTGCATTCCTCAATGGTGATTTGGCTGAGGAAGTGTATGTTGCACAACCTAAAGGATTTGAGAACAGCGAGTTTCCCAACCATGTGTACAGACTTCACAAGGCCATGTATGGGCTAAAACAAGCTCCAAGAGCATGGTATGAAACTCTTTCCAATTTCTTAACTAAAAATAAATTTGTCAGGGGTTCTATTGATAAAACACTCTTTACCTTCAAGGATAAGAGTGATTTCATCATTGTGTAGATTTATGTGGATGATATCATCTTTGGGTCAACGAATGTCAATCTTAGTAAACGTTTTGCTAAATTAATGACCAAGAAATATGAGATGAGTATGATGGGTGAATTAACTTACTTTTTGGGCTTTCAAATTAAACAATGTCCTAAGGGAATTTCAATTTGTCAAGAAAAGTATGTTAAGGATTTACTTAAAAAATATGACTTAGCTGATTGTGCATCAGTGAAATGCCCCATGCTTCCACCCAACAACTTGGGCGCTGATGAGTCATGGGTCTCTTTTAATGAGACTTTATATAGAGGCATGATTGGGTCACTCATGTATCTAACAGCTAGTCGTCCAGATATCCAATTCTTCACATGTCTCTGTGCAAGGTACCAAGCTAACCTAAAAGAATCCCATCTAGTGGCTGTTAAGAGAATTTTCAGGTATCTCAAAGGAACACCATCCCTAGGCCTATGGTATCCAAAGGAATCAGGCTTTGATCTCAAGGCCTATTCAGATTCAGATTATGCTGGATGTTGTATTGACAGGAAAAGCACTTCAGGCAGCTTTCAAATCATAGGAGGAAAATTGGTTGGATGGAGTGCTAAGAAGCAAAACTCTGTAGCTATGTCTTCAAGAGAAGCAGAATATGTCGCTACAGCCAGCTGTTGTGCTCAGGTGCTTTGGATGAAAAGTCAATTGGCTGACTATGAAATTTTATATGACAAAGTGCCAATCTTTTGTGACAACACCAGCGCCATTGCCATATCCAACAACCCTGTTCTTCACTCTCGTACCAAACACATTGATATCAGGTATCATTTCATCAGGGATCATATAATGAAGGGAGACATTGAGCTGCATTTTGTTCCCACAGAGCTGCAACTAGCTGATATCTTTACAAAGCCTTTGGCTGAAGCTTCGTTCAACAGGCTAGTTGCTGAGCTAGGGATGCTCAATATCTCAAAGCCTGTGGCTTGATATTAAATACGTTCATTAAATGATTGATTCTATATTAAATGTTTTTCACATGAAACTAGGTAGTTACTTTCCATGTAAATGCAAAAAACATTCTCAAATATTTAATCATTTATTTTTCGAATAACGAGGAGACAAATAAGTTTTGAAAGGTCAAGGGACCCACTTGAGCAGTCATTTTCTCACTTTGCATTTAATGCGATTGAATAACTGTTTACGTAATTTGAATATATATATTGTCTCTCCTCTCTTCTCACCCACCACCACTCTCATTTCTCAAATCAATTTCTCTCTCTAAGTACTTCTCTCTCTTAACCCATCCTCCATTTTCTTTCACCTTCGAACTTAAATCCATGGCGTTTTCAGTTCCTAAAGCAGCAAATGTCAACTTCGAGATCAACGAAAGCATCCTCGCCTCCAACAACGCCATTGGATGGATAAAGGCTCCTAATAGCACCTACTCAGATCTGGTTAGCTTCATGCAAAATTGTAACCTAAGTGAAGCCTTCACCAAATCCCCATCCACCTTTTACCAAGAATACCTTAGGGAATTATGGTACTCTGTTGAAGTGGTAGATGACACAATAACTTTTAGCCTTTCATGCAATGAACACCCATTCGCTTTCTCCCTTAAAGATTTCTTGAGTGTGGCTGGATTGAAACATGGAGATGAATGCCTTAAGGTTGTTGATAAAAAGGCTGTCAAAGAAGCCCTGGCCACACTCAAACCCTGTCATGATGTAAACCCTGTCCTTACACCAGCTGAGGTCCTCTCCAAATCTCCTTTGAAGATTATGTATTTCACTCCCATGTGGCGTGTCCTCTTCACCCACATTGTTAAATCCCTGAGAGGAATGCAGGGATTCCAAGATCAGATGTCCTTTAACCATCAAGCTATTGCATATGGGCTGATCTGGGGAGCTGATGTTGATGTTGGAAGAATTCTCTTCTCTAACCTTGTAGAACAGCTGAAGGGAAGAAATCAAGTCAGGGAAAAGAATATCTGCTATGTTCGCTTCCTGTCTCTGATCTTTGAAAGTCTGTTGGGAGACAACTACCACAACACTACGCTGACTGCTCTGAAGCCCTACCGTATCACAGGTGCCATATACAAAGAAATAGGAGCTGAAGATGTCCCTGTCACCTCTCATATGATGAATGTGGCCAACAAACTACCAACAGCTGAGAAGCCCTTGCTCCCTTCTTCTGAGAAGGTGAATACTTCTAGTGTGTCTGGCAAGTCTAAGTCTTTGACCTCTGGGCAGCACACTACCAAGTCCAAGGCTTCTTCTGTCCAACAACCCAAGAAGAAGAAAATCCCCTCTTCTTCCCACACCAAAGCTGTTACTAAGGCCAAGGGAAAGAAGACTGACACCTCCTCTGTTCCAGATACTCATGTGGAATCAGATACATCTGTGGACCAACAACAGGAGTCTAGTGTCTCAAAGTCAGCTGAGACGACAGGAAACCAGCCTAATCCAGCTGATATCTCACAGGTAATCAGTGTACATTTTTAGAGGTTCACAAGCAACCACTCTCAATTGTTTGTAGGAGAGAGTGGTGAAGTTAGGGTAATCCTCGACCCATAGAAGTCTGTCAATGCACTTAGAACTCTTTAAGACTTCTGTACACCCTGTCTTTGCACCAGGGAATGATTCATTTGTGTTTATAAAGCACCCCGATGACCCTGCACCCTCTAGACAGTATTCAGGCTAACAACGACCTGAATACACTTATGTCTCAACCTTGATCAGCTGTACTTCACACAGCCTCTTGGTTCCCTCCTTAAAAGAGTCCCAAAGGATTTATCCTTTTCAGGGGAGCTGAATCATCACCCTCAGCTTTTCTAGGGGCAGCGTAACAGGCGACCTTTAACCACATATGTTTCACTCTTAAAAGAGTCCCAAAGGTTTCTTAACCATTTGGGGGGGCTGAATGATCACCCTCAGCTTTCCTAGGGGCAGCGAATGGCGATCCATAAACAACATATGTTTCAAATTCAAAAGAGTCCCAAAGGTTTTAACCTTTTGGGGGGCTGGATAATCACACTCAGCTTTACTAGGGGCAGCGAATGGCGATCATTAACCATATATTTTTCACACTTAAAAGAATCCCAAGGATTTATCCTTTGGAGTGGCTGAGTAATCACCCTCAACCTCTCTGGGACAGCGAAATGGGGACCATTCCCCTTATCTTTTTCCCTGTTACTAATTATAACAATTTGCAGGCTGAAATTGTACAGCCAATCACTGAATCCCAGGTACAACAAGAGAAGGAGGCCGATACAATTACTCAAGACCAGCCCAATGATGATGAGCGTCTGCTAAATACTGATGAAGAAATGCTATCATTGGAGGATGATGTCTCTGATCTTGAGTCAATGCCTGAAGATGAAATCCCTGAAGGGATGTTTGAGGAGGAGGATGAAGAAGATGAGGAGGTTCAGCAATCTGTCTCTCCTCCCAAGGAAATAGATGTGTCCACACCAGCTGGAAATACTACTCCTCCTCCAAAGGACGCTGTTGTTACTCCAAACTCCGCTACCTCAACAACAACAGTCTTCCAATGCCCAACCTATGATCCAACAGCTGAATTTCTGATGTTTGATCATCCTGCCCAAACCAATTTTTATCTTTTACCAAGGGGGGATGATTTTGCTCAACAAAGCCTCAACATACATAATCTTCAGCCTGTTCATCATCAATCAGACATTGAACGACTATCAAGGAAGCTGGATGTGATCAAGTCTAAAATGCACAACTTCACCGTCACATTTCCAGGGATCATCCAAAAGGATGTGGCTGAGGCGGTTACTAAACCAATCAAGGATGGTGCAAGGAAAGGTGTAGCACAGGGACTTAGTCATCTTTCAACAAGAATGAAGGATGTCATTGACTCAGAGGTCCCTGCCTTACTTCATGAGCATGAGCTAACTATGCATAGACAATTTGAAGCTGTTCGCAACAGGAAATACCGTCATGCAAACTTCATTGTCAGTCGAGTTCAGGCCAACACTAATGCTAATGGCAACCTTCTGCTGAAGATTGCCAGGGCTTCAAGGAAGAGGCAACGTGCTATGGCTGCCTCTGTTGAACAGATTGCAAGGCATTTTCAGACACGTTCATCCAAACGTCTGCGTAGCCAGGATGAACGTGAGGGGGAGAAAGAAACAACACTCAACCTTGCATCTGCTAAACAAGGCTCATCATCAGCTAACAACACCATTACACCTGTTCCTCTCCAAGTCATCACACCTATCACCATACCTGATGATGAGGATAACACTCAGGGGGAGCAACAGAATCAAGATGGAGCTGACTCATCAAAGTCCCTGGTTTTGGTTAACACCAGCGAGCCTGGGGATGATGATGAACCAGCTGCCAAGAAGCTAAAGTTCACTGTTAGCTCCCTTCCCAAAGCTATTCAAACTCAGGCTCAGACAGCATTTATCAGAAGAGCTGATGTTTTGAAAAACATAAGTGTGGAGTCCTCTGTCTCGAAGAAAGGAAAGGAGATAATTTTGGTTGACACAGACACCAAACTCAAGAAGATAGCTGCGATGCTAGAGACAGGAGGATCCACCACAGACCTTTCCCAATTCTCAACCTTTACACCTTGAAATGAGATTCCTTTAACACCTAAAGAAATAGAGAAACAGGCTGAGGAATTCAAGAGATTAAATGAACTCAAGACAGCCAAAGAATTGAATGAAGCTACTCCAAGGAAGATGACTCCACCTGAAAGAGAAAAGCAAAAACAAAGGTTGAGGGAAATGGAAGCAAAATGCGCTAAGGCACTAAGGAAAGTCAAAGCTGACTATGATGCCTGCGTTAACAACAGATATGCCCCTGGCAAGATAACCAAGTTCAAATACACCATTCATAAATCCACAAACACCCCACAGATGATCTTATGGAGGGATAACCAACAGGGAAATATGAATGTGTTTGACAACTTCAGGCTAAAGACACTTGGGTTATCAGAATGGTTCGAACTTGAAGCCATAGCTGCCAAAAGAACTGGACAGGCCAATTTTCTTCTGCTTAAGACTATTAAGGCCAAGTTTACCTGGATCAAAGAAACAGCTGCCAAACTCAAGATTGATCCCCCTCCACAGCTTTTTGAACAAGAACCCCCAAAGACTGGCAACAAAAGAAGAAGAATTTCTCAACTTGTTAAAGAAACTTTTGTTACAGATGATGTTCATGTGGATGGCATGCACAGGGATTTGATCCTACCCAATGGTATAGTTGGCCCTGTTGATGGTCAAACATACACAGAGCCTGAAAGAGGAATGGCAATCATGAACAGGGCTTGCCAGTATGCATTTCAAAGAGAAGATGAACTGTGCTTAGCTTCAACAATTCAACTACTTTGTCACAAGAAGTCACTCAAGATCAACACAGAGTCTTCAAAGAAGTTTGCAAAGACTTTGCAGGAAGAATTAGATAACAGATTGGACTTGGCTGAAGCTGAAGAAAGGATTAAAAATGATGACTATTGAAGATGTTCACAGCCCAATTTTACCTTCACCTTTTATTTTACTTATGTAATGTACTTGTAATTTTCTTTAAGTATTAATAAAATCATGAGGTATGTTTGTTTAGATCAGTTATGAGTAAGAAGAAGCTGTTAACTCACTTATCTTAACTTAGTTAGATCTAGCATTATTTATGTTTAAATAGGGGGAGATTGTTGGGAATCTAAACTTGTTAGATTCCCTGATCATAGATTTAAACATAATTAGGCTATTAGATAGTCCCTTGCCTGTGCCTAGGAGGCAGGCAAGTTTCGCAAGACTCACAGAGATCCAAGTCTCTGTGAGCAACCTCAGAGGAGTCCATGTCAGAGACATTGTCAAGGCAGTCAAAGATTACTTGAAGACATACTCATTGGCTGTGATGGATAACAACCAAGATATATCAGGGACTCTAAGGGGTTAAGGGTTAACAGGGGTGGCAATACCCTGTTAACACTCAGCACACTTTGGAGATGCCATTTGTTTGTTCGAGACTATGAAGAAAAAGGAAACTGTTTTGACAACTGTTTCCTTAAAGCATAATGGAAGACTACCAAGAATAGAAGAACATCATGTGACTGATGTGGGAACTTGTAAAAGCTTGTGTAGTGACCATCAAGTACTATTTAGGTCAATCTCGTAACACTATAAATAGGATATGTATCCATGCATTAATGTTTAACACTTTGAGATATTCATAACATTATTGCATAGAACTTAGTGATCAAACAGCTACGACTGTATTCCTAAGTTAGGGTTTATAGTTGTTCAAAGTGTGCACAACACATTTTCATCAAACGGTGTTACCCATAACACTTGTAATTCTTTATTATACAATAATAAGATTACGTTTGAAAAGTAATACCTTGTGTTGATTAAGTTAAGATTAGGGTTTCTAGCATTGATTAGGGACTTTCAACACGTAATGTGTTACGGTACAATTTTGACTTGTTTGTGATTAATGAAAAGATTACCTTTGATTGCTAAATCCTACATGTATCGATGTTATCTATCTTTTCTTGCTTGTTCCTAATGTCCGCATTAGTGATGCAACCATTAAACAATTGCTCATCTCGATTTGAGTTACATTGTAGATTATTCTTTTTGAGTGCCATCGAGGTCATGAACCTCATGATTAATTGGCTAAGCTCATTTCCTGATGTATTGTAGTTAGTTCTTGGTGAACAACTTTTCATCACTCTTTTGCAGATCACTCATTTCTTTTATAAGTTAAAACAATATCCCTTGAGAAAAATTGAATTTTCATCACCATATGGATCATTTAAAGTGAGACTTATAAATAATCATTATCGAAATAAAGTTGTTTATGAAACACTTTGGAAAACTTAATTGTTTTCACAACAAAGAACGTCTCTGTAAATTCATTCTGATTCTTATTCAAGAATTAAGCATGAAAATACTTTTATTTTAAACATGATGACAAAGTTTTGAAGAACTTAGTATTGCATCGTTAATCCTAAAAGTGTATATAGTTGCGCGCCTACATACAATTTGGAAGGGACCATGCAAGGCTGATTAGTAGTCACCATAAAATTTATTAATAAATACTACATTTTCTTTGAAGTTATTAAAGATTAAATTTTATGAGATCTGCAATAAGTGCAAAATAGGGACATATTGTTAGTAACACCTACATATGTGCCCGTACCATTTATTCTTCTGAATTGAATTTACTCATCTGTGGATATTGTCTTAATTGACAATTGATATCCCCTCCTTGTCCAATTCTCTCGTGGTGAGATTCTTTGAAAAAGTATTTGATTACCGAGTGTTGATACCAGACTGGATGTATCGACGTTCTTATCATTTCTTTTAATTAGATTTCATTTGAATGACCTAGGTAGCGAACCGAGGAGCTTTCGAATGCGTACTCAAATCATGAAAACATGGGATATATTCATATTCGTTAGTGTTTTCGTCTGTATCTGATTTGAAATTCTCTCGCGTAGATTTTGCGTTGACCTTACTCTTTTAAGGTTAGTTATGTCTCCCGATATCCTTGAACTTGTGAAGGATTATGAGTTATTATTAGTCTTTTGAGAAGTTCACGTCTTAGCAACGGCAATAAAACTGGAAAGTTGGTAGTGCCAGTAGAATGGATTGATTGATTATGACATGACGACATTGTCTTAATTAATGGAACTCGAGTAGAATTCCCCTAAAAGATAAGATGTTGATTATCAAAAGTGATCTAAATAATTCTTAATGGATGACCATATCCTACATTTAGACTTGAAATTATACTATGAATGGTTATGAACTAGTTATAGATCTTGTAATCTAAGAAAAACTTAAAAGTAGATTTATTAAAAGATATTCCTGTTATCTGAAATTTTAGGAGGTATTTGCTGGTAAATCACCTAGACTTTTGCCATTAAGGCAGGTTGAAATTGGTATTGATTATATTCCCGGTGCTGCACCTATGGCATGTGCACTGTACGTCAGCACCATCTGAATTAAAAGAATTACCGTACAACTGAGAGAGTTGTCGGAGAAAGATTTTATTCTACCGAGCTCGTCATCATGAAGAGCTATGGTGTTATCATTCCTTATATTTATGGATTACCGTGAACTGAGTAAATTGACAATCGAAATCGATTTCCATGACTCTAAATGGAAGATTTGTTCGATCATTTACAAGGTTCTAGCGTATGTTCTAAAACTTGATCCACGACATGGTTATCATCAACTTTGCGTCCGCAAAGAAGATTATCTATTCCAACCACTACATCCAGAACTTGCAATGAACATTATGAGTTTCACGTGATGTCGTTTTGATTGACCAATGCACATGTAGCATCCATAAATTTGGTGAATCACGTGTGTAGGCTGTAATTGATAAATTTATGCTTGTGATTATTAAGAACCATTTGTTTGTTTCTAAGAATAAGAATGAGTTAATAATTATTTATAGACTACCCTGAATTGGCCGAGCAATGAAAACCTATACTTTGAGTATTTAACATGTGATTTAAGGCTTAATCTTTTACATTATTTGACCGTGTGATTAATAGAAAATTGAATATATTGACTCTTCAAACATCAGAGCTATTAAGGCTTTGGGTTTTACCAAAAAGAAAGTGGAAATATGTTTTGACAAATAATTTATCAAAGGATTTTTAAGGGATCATTCCCTTATACCCAAATCATTTAACTAAACTCCTTCAGGGGTAAATGTTTGTGTATACCTCAAGACAACCTAAGAGGGATTGAGGAAATCATTTAAACCTTGACTTGGAATTTGAAACGATAATTTTTGCTTTTCAACAAAGAAAATTTTGACCAAAGTATAAACGAAGGATTTTTCGAACATTTACGAATCTTATTAGTTATTTTCGATAAATAAAAAAAGTTTGTGTTAATTAAATTCAAATTTATTTTGAAAATTTTTTTCTATAATTCGACGAACTGAGAAATTTAATTTTTTTTACGTTGACGTTTCATAAATTATAAATATTTATTATTTAATTACTTGTAATAATTATCGACGCTTTAAACGTCGGATTGAGTGAAACTAATAAAGATAATAGTTGAGACGAAACCAAAACATAGAAAATATGAAGAAAGAATTTCTGAGTGAATTGTGGTCATGATAATTATTTCATCAGGAAAGGTGAATGTAAATACTGACACGTTATGTAGAAAGGATAAAGAGTCAATTAGGATGTGTTCCTTAATAATGACTGTGCAAAATAGATTGCCGAGCAATTTAAAAAAAATAAAAATAGCTGATGCTTGTAAGGAGGATAATATAGATAATAAAAAGGGGTTCGCGACTAATGTGAACCATTAGAAGTAAAAGCCAATGGCGTAAAATGTATAAAAGGCCACTTGTGGTTACCTAAATATGGAGATTTTAAGATTTAGTCATGTTGGAATCTTATAAGTTTAAGTATTCTATTCATGACATTTCTGATTTAATGTATCTTTATCTGAAGAAGTCATACTGATGGCAAATTATGAAGGCAGACATCGCCTCATACATTAGTAAACGTCTAACTATTGCAAATGTCATCATCCGAATTTGATTCTATTTGGGTCATCGTCGACAGACTGACCAAATCTACTAATAACATTTTAGTTAATGATAGGTTCTCGATGAAGAAATTGACTCTTTTGTATTTAAAGGAGTTGTGTAAACATAGTGTGCCTGTATCGATCATCTCTATCAAGATCCTCGCTTCGCATCGAATTTCTAGAGATTTGCTCAGAAGTCACTAGGAACGAACCTTGATGAGAGTACTATTTACCACCCCAATCGAAGGGACGAGGTAAAGTAACGATACAAAACACTAGAAGTGTTGTTTTATGTTTGAATAATTGACCTTTGGTAATAAACCGTATAATCGTTTTCCTTTGGAGAGATTATCATTGAAAATTTGCATATTAGGATCGAGATTGAATCTTATGAGGATCTACATGAGAGCATCTGTAAGTAGGAGTTGGGAGGAAGACACCCGACATACACCCATTGTGAGTTGGACATGTCTTTTAGGTTTAAGGTTGCCTATGATGACAAACCTAACCTTACAAAATACCCGACCTGTGAGACCTGAAATGATTGTTGAAATTTGGATTTGATTATTGACCACCAGTAGTGGGCAGGAGGTTATGTGAATATGAAATGTAGATCTTGAAGTGCAGGATGGGTAGCGATGTTATGCCAAAAAAATTTTCACCTTGGAAAAATGAATTGATGATCTGAAAGATCATGGGAATTAAGTCCCCGTTGTATAGGACCATTGAGATAATGTAAACAGTTGGTTTGAAAGGCATATAAGATGGATCTACCCTAGTTATTCAAGGGCTGCGTAAATTATGTGTCGTATGTCGAACTTGATGAAATATCTATCAAGTGAAAATCTGATTGTTTCTTGATGAAGTTTAGATCGGCGAAAAGTTGCATTCATCAAAAACCCGTGAACATCATGGATAGAGAGAGTAAGCCAACATTAAGCCTGATCATATTCCCGTAGTTATGTTTGATGAAACTCGCGTATTGTAATGAATTACACTTGTGATAAAAGACCGAATGTGGAGGAAATACCCACATGGCTTTAACTCTATAAGAAGCGAGTAGTAAGACAAATCGATCTTTGAGGACAAAGATCCTGTTTAAGGGTAAATGCTGTGACAATCCGTCAATTTATGGTCGATATTTTATTCTCAAGTATTATTTAAAAACATTATTTTAATGTTATATTATGAACTCACTCATTTATGGGAAGAAACTTGGGTTTACGTCTTGAAGTAGCATCGACTACGTCTAAACCGGAAAACTCTACGTTACGTGCTTACGTTTACATACACCATTTTGGTAACGGTCTGACATTTCAGGAAATAAATTTATCCGTGAATATTATTTTGGAATTTTAAATTTGTCTTGGTTCATAGACTCACAAATTTACGAGAAAAGATTAGGACTTACGTGCATAATTTAACGTCCTTTACGACTAAACCGGAAACCCTAGGATTACGTATTTACGTTTTTGAACTCCGTTTTTGATGAGACAATTTTTATTAGATTCGTTTTGTGCCGTTGATTCATAATTTATAAAAACGTTTTTCATAAAACGACCCGAGGGCTTTCAAATCGAGGAAACTAGAATCGAGGAGTACCCGTAAATTAATGGGGATGGGACAAGTTTACACTTGCCCACCCCCATACATGTGGCATCTAACACTTCACTAACACACCTTTAGGTGTCAACTTTTAATAAACCAAGAGGACACTTGTCCTCAAGGCTTACAAAAGCTAACAAAACCACAAAAATGAAACCACATACTTCCATTTTCAACATGCAAACCACCAAAACTCTCTCTACTCCTTTTTGTCCGTCCCATATTACCCAAAAACACCCCATTTGATCAAAAATTCAACCATGAATCATGTGTTTAACTTGCATATGATGATAACCTATTGAAGATAAGAAGATTGAAGGTGATCTTAAAAACTAGCAAGGAGATTTCATGAAGATCAAGGGCTGATTTTTTAAGGAGTCTAAAAATACTTGGTGATCCTAGAAGTGGTGTTGATATCTCATAAGATTGGTTACCCAAAACCAAGTCTTGTTCATCCAAAAACTCATTATTTCATCACTTTGGTGGTATAGAGATTATTTCTTCCTATCATCTTGTTATTTTGAATATGTAATCTTGTATTTTCTTTATTTATGTATATGTATATGATGATGAATGATGATCAAAATATTATGTGGGGATTTGGTGTTGAAAGATTTGATTAAAAAGATTAAAATCTACTTGAAAGGATGTTAAAATCATGGCTAAATATGTAGGTTGTATAAAACAGTAAAGAGATAGATGATAACTTGTTAAAATGACTTGGTAAAATTAATATACATTAAGATATGTGTCTTGTACACATGTGAGAGTTGGCCATACAATGGAATCTTTATAATGAGTGAGATAATATCAAAACAAAATTGGAGTACAAATCTACATAGATTGTTTTGGACGAATTTATTAAAATACTTAGAAGCTGATTCATCAGTAGCTATAAAAGAGTTAAATGAAGCACATATCATGTAGTTTCTGCTATAAAAATTTGGGGTTCTATATCCTTATAGAACTCTAGATATGGATGTTTTAGTGGACTGAATATTTAGGATCAGATTTTGTAAAATAAAAAGTATATAATATAAGCACTCAAATTATGTACTTATAAAATATACATATATAAAAACCCACTAGTTACTAATAATAATTATAAATGAGAGTTATATATTATGATATTAAACTGAGACAATTTATATAATTTACAAGTACAAACATTTTACAAGTTATAAAAACTATATACATAAGTTTTACGTCTTTTCGGCTAAAACCGAAAGATTAACGTTTTTGTTAAATAAAACTTAGACGGTTGGACCCGTCTAATGTAAACTTTTTATAAACTCACATACTGATGTATAAACTTATATAACAAGTAAAAACCGATAAAACCCGAGCTTTAGAACATATGGACATTAAAGGGCCAAATTAGCCTTATTGGACTATTACTCCAACTAATTTGGCTAAACACTAATGAACTTACTTATTGGGCTTAACCTACTTGGGCCCAACATGTAAGCATAGGGCTGATGTTAAAAGTATAAAATGGACTAATATAAGGTAATGGGCTTATAATGGGCTTATTGGGCCTTGACAAGTAAAGAAGTTAAACTAGTAAAACTAGTATGAAAATTTACCAACACATGACACTATAATGAGTAAATAAAGATGTATAATCCCACTTGATCATCATCATATTTAAAAAATCATATATATACATAGCCATTGCTTTTATAAAGTCATTGGACAAGATTCTAAGACAAGTATTATTTGTCTAGGTTTCCGTGATTGAGGCACGTACCGTACATCCAAATCGCCGATAAACGAATTTCCCAATCAACGTGAGTTCATAGCCTCACACTCTTTTAAATGTTTTTATGAAATGTTTTATAAACCCACGAGGGAGATAACATGTTAGTTTTAAAAAAATAGGACACCAGTTGTCCCGATTGTTTGATTATTGATTTGGACCCAAATGATTGTATGACCCGATGAATGATTATATGATCCGATGTATGAAATGAAATGGATTATTATTAGTTAGGTTATGTCACAAAAAGTCCCATTAGCATGAATTGTGAACTACCGGGATTTGGTAGACGCTTATGCATATAATAGTACTATTTGGGGAAGATCACCCCAGTTGGCGCCTTGACGGTTGATCTCCGTTGTGCCGCATTGATTGGTAAGCAAATTTATGTATGAGAAGATTTATATAAGCGTGATTATTGTGACGACACGCTGTTTTAGATGGACAAATGAGTTTCGGGTTAGCTACCCGTTGTTTGTTATAGTAAGGTAACAATGTCATGCGGCTTATTATAATCCAATAACGAAAATACTGCTATACGCATTGAATTACAATATATTGCCTGACTAGCAATACGGGGTCTTATTATTGATATTATGTTCGTGTTTTGGTTTTACATAACCATATTCATATAACGGTTTTTATTTAACTCTATACAACGTTATAAAGCGTATTGTATGATGTTTTTACGACATTGGTTCGTATAATGGTTTTGAAGGCAAAAGCCTATAGTATGATTTACAACAAAGATTTGTGTCAAATGTTTTTGGCTTATTTTATGGCGTACGACAAAGAATTGTACAAAATGATTTTCGGTAATAATTGTATACCGATGATATATTAATGGATTACATTTAACTCTATGAATTAACTTGGCGTTTTCGCTGACCTTTTCTTTTAACATGTTTTATCTCCGGTACTTGAAGGTAATTCTTGGGAAGACGATAAGAATTCATGGCCCGCACTTAAATAACAATTTCCATTCAAATGCTTTGTAAAATTGTATGAAATACTATGACTTGGGACCTATGTAAATTTGATATTCATGAATGGAATATGCTTTATTATTAAACGACGCGATTTTTAAGCGTTGTCTATGATTTGAGTAATGTGCTATCCCGTAACACCAACGACTCTTCCGTTGAACAAAAGTATGATTATTTGAGGGTGTTACAACTGGCTGATCTTTGATAGACGGAGCTTCGACAGTAATATCCTGAATTGTAGCTAAGAAGCCTTTTCTAGTATGAAACCATTGTGAATGTACTCTGTTGCTTGGACATCGCCGAAGATAACTCGATAGGTATAACAATCGATAGTGGCATGGTGTTTAGCTAACTAGTCCATGCCTAAGATTAAGTCAAATTCACACATGTCTAGAGGAAGTGCGTCTACTGGGCAAATCTTATCATCGAATTCTAAGGGAAGGTTATTGTACACATGGGTAATGCGCATAGAGTCTCTTATTAGCGTAGATATGTTTAATATGTTATTTATTGGTGTAGATGTCTTATTAATATGAGAAGCATAACTAGTGGATATAACTGAGTGAGTAGAAGCCGTATCGAATAAAATGCAGGCATCATGTTCGTACATAAATAGGATGCCAGTAATGGTACCTGTCGACTTAATTGCCTGATCTCTGATGGTAGTGTAGACGCGACATGAAGCTGGTGGTTTAGGAAGAGCAGTACCAGACGTACCAACAGTCTCTCCCTTCTTGCTGTCCTCATCTGATGTCCTGGCTGCCCACACTTAAAGCAAACGCCGGTAGCACGATGGCATGGTCCAGGATACCTGCAGCTACAAGTAGTGTAGATAGGATGGGTATACCCTCAAGGAGGTACCCTCACTACATGAGAGCCTGTTTAAGAAGATATGTGTGAGACATGATTATTAGGGCATAAACATGACTACACTGGAAGTTTAAGTTATAACACCAGATAAGACGTGTTATTGGGCTTCTGACCCTTAGCATTCTGGTCAAGCCCACTCGCAGAGTTGCGGTTATAATACTGAGATGTTATCATGTATGACATACAACATGTAACACCCCGTTTTGATAAATGGAATATCACAGGATACTTACTGCATATCATCAAAGCATACAAGGTAATGTCTAAAACATTAAATGATCATAAAATAATCCGGAAACAAACATCAGATCCACATAAGCTCCACACGCGAAATGCATAAGTATAGAATGTAAGGAAAGGACTAAACAATGTCCAGCAAAGCAAAAGTATGCAAATTCATTAAAGAATGAAAGAAAGCTGGCGCCTCATTCCATGCATATACTCTTGGAAATCCTAGCTTTGCCCTTTAGTATCTGTCGTATTGGGACATAGAAAGAGAAATACGGCTGAGCAATACGCTCAGTGTGCAGATATATAACATAGAATGTAAAGCATAAACATAAGCAAGTAATGAATGAAATGAATAACATAGCAGCAGAATAAATGTATATCTTGTAAAACCTGGTTTAAGTTCATAATACTGGTTTATATTTCTGAGAAGACTTATGTTTAGTTTATCTTGAAAATCTGTATTTTAAATATGTCGAGAGCCCAAATAGGTCATGTTATATCCACGTGCATGAATACTTGGAGGGGTGACCTCGTCATGCAATTAGAGGGGCTGACTCTAATTAATATATAAAATGAGTGGAGGGATCAGCTCTTGTAACGGATGCAAGGCACACACCACATATACCATGAAATTATACTACTTGTCCTAGGATGCATCCATTCGCTCCACATGATAATGATAATACTGGCCAAAACTGTAAAGGGACGCTGCAAGCAATCACTCTCACCCTAGAAGAGTCATATCACCGGTGCCTCTAGTGCTATGGTTATGGAACCCCCATAACTAGGTGAAACTAGCATGCATGTATATAGCTCAGGTAATCTAAAATAATCATACATATACTGATGTGTTTAAGACACTTTTTTTAGAACGGCGAGTTAGTAGTTAGTGATTCGAGGTTATAGTGACATCTAATTGGGAAGTATGTAAGACTCGAACCTTCTCATTCGGGGATAAACCCCATTCCTGCTTCTTAATTCGGGCCCCCGAAGGTTCTTGGTGAGACTCGAACTCGAGACCTCTCCAAGAATACCTCCCCAAGGATACCCTTGGTGGTCAACTGAGCTAGCTGGGGAAAACAGATGGCTGCAAACGGGGAAATCCTAATAAAGGAAGAAAGATGTCCTTACTAAAGGACAGAATATCCGTACCTTATGTCCAGTAAATGAAGACAAAAACGAACGTAGACGATCACTCCGACTTCACAATAGTTACATAATGAAGGGACATGAATAAGAGTCGCTCTTACTTATACATACTTGTTATTTGGTTTACTTGACATGTTCATACTTATAATACTTGTTCTTGTCTTGTCTTACTATTTCACGTCTTAATCATGTATTTCTTATAGTTCCATGTGTTTTAGATTCATGTGTTTTCATGTTTTAAGTGTTATTATACTTGTTATAACATAATGAGTAACTTTCTAAAAATAACAGGTTTCTATATATAGTAACTTTCCAAAAGTAGCAGGTTTCCATATATAATAACTTTCCAAAAATAGTAAGTTTCCTTGAATAGTAATTTTCTAACATAGTAAGTTTCCATCGTTAGTAAGTTTCCAAAAATAAAAAGTTTCCATATTTAGCATGTTTCTATAAATAGTATGTTACCATAATTAATGTATTACCATAAATAGCATGTCACCATATTTAGCATATTTCCATAAATATCATATTACCATATTCATCATGTTGCCATAAATAATACAATTCCTTAATTAATATGTTTCCATAATTAATTATATGCTCATTTTATGTCATGTATTATTATATCATAAAGTTTAATAATTAATTAATGCTTAACTTATTATTAATTAATAATATCATGTCATGTTATTATAAGTTTATTATTGATTAATAATATTACATAATACATGTTATTAAACTTTACTATAAAATATATTAATCAATTTAACCTAAGTTTAATTAATTAAATTCATGTCCATAAATAATTAAATAATTAATTATTATATCCTAAGTTTATTTAAATAAATGTACATACATATTTTATCATAGTTTTATTTAAATAAACATAACATAAGTGTTAATTTAATTAAACCACAATTAATTAATAACTAAATTAATTAAAACATACATAACTAAATTTACATGTCGGTTTAATTACATGTTTCTAAAAAAGTCCAAGTTCCCGAGCCCCGACCTAAGACCCGGCCATCGAGCCATAACAGCTCACCGAGAGCCTACGGCTATCGGCTTGCTGCTGCGCCGAGCCAAACAGCCCCCAACCAAAGTTGGAGTCCCCCCTGCCTGCGTCATATACCCACCGAGCACCCCTTAGGGGGCCTCGGTTCCCACCGCTAGGCCAAGATAACCACTGCGGGGTCTTGGTCCTTGCGGCTGCCATCACACTACTACCACCGCTAGCCAAAGCTGACTGCTGGTAGGTTTATGTCCACGCCGACCCCCAAAAGGGGCTGCGGCTACTGTTGGTGCAACACCACCGAGACCCCATGGTATCGGTTGGCGTACGATCAAGACAAACACCCCACGAACCCTCTTTTGTTTAATTCTTGATAGATCTAACATGTTTACATGTTTTCTTATTTTATTTTTAACAAATCTTGATCATAACTTAATTAAAAATAAAAAGAAGAAAAAGTATTTGAGGGATACCAATGCGTGAGTTAAAAGGATAATTAACACGAACGCGTTACCAAATTAATAACAAAATGAAACGGATTTCTCCTTGGTGTTCTAGGGTGTCGCGGCTAGAGAGAGAGACAAAGGGGTTTAGGGTTTTATTTTCTTGTAAAAGTGTTTAATAAAACTTCTTGTAGTTTTTATTATACTATAACTTGTTAATGGGTATGGGCCAAAGCCCGGTTCCCTTCCTTTCTCTCTAAAACTGGCGGACCAAACACCCCTTGTAGTTTTAATGTTTGTTTTCCTTGTTTAATTATTTATCGTGTACATACTTATCTAATTATCCTGCTTTTGTTACTTGAACATTTTCCTAATACCGTACATACTTACTTATCGTATATTAATATTCATGTTTACATACATAATACTTATGATAATTAATTAATATACATAATATTTGTATTAATTATTCGTGATGCATGTCGTATATTAATTAATTTAAAAGTTTAAATTTAATTATAACTTCGTGCATTAAATGATCGTAGGATTTCTAAGGCGGGTTTACAACTATTCCGCTCTAAAAGAACAATTCGTCCTCGAATAGGGATATGATAAGCTGACATGATGCTAAACGCTGAAATGACATAAAAGCTGGAAAGACGTGTAAGCTGAAATGACATACCCGAGTCAAAACTGGAAATGAGGGTAAGAAGCCCGGATAGACTCCTCCGTTTCCCAAGTGGCTTCCCGCTCGTTATGATCCCTCCAGAGGATTTTAACGAATGGAATCGTGTTTCTCCTCATGACTCGTTCTTGGCGATCGAGAACTTTCTCAAGTTCCTCGATATATGATAGATCCTCTCGAATCTGTTCGAATGGATACATAAACTTATGCAATGGATGGTAGTTGTAACCTCTGAGTAAGGATACATGGAATAAATCATGCACATGAGATAGATGGGGAGGTAAAGCTAGACGATATGATACTTCACCGACACGTTCAAGAATCTCAAACGGTCTGATGAAACATGGACTGAGCTTGCCCTTGAGTCCAAAATGCTTGACACCACGTGCTGGTGATACTTTAAGGATAACATGGTCGCCGATACTAAACAATATATCTCTATGATGTTTATCAGCTTCTGTCGAGCACGAGCTTCCTGTAGCTTCGCCTTGGCGATGGCAACCTTTTTATTGGTCACCTCTATCATTTTTGGTCCTTCAAGGATTTTTTCCAACTTGATCCCAACAGATTGGAGCACGACACTTTCTGCCATAAAGCATCTCAAATGGTGCACACTTAACACTTGCATGCCAACTATTGTTGTAGGCAAACTCTACCAAACATAGTAACCATCCCAACTTCCTGACCATTCCAGTGCACAAGCCCGAAACATGTCTTCTAAGGCCTGAATCGTACGCTCCTATTGACCATCAGTTTGAGGATGAAAGGTAGTGCTAAGCTTAAGTTTAGTGCCCCAAGCTTTCTGCATAACCTTCCAGAATTTAAACGTGAAACGCGGGTCGCGATCTGATATGATGTATGAAGGAGTTCCATCTAGTCGTATGATATTCTTAAGGAATATATCTGCCAATTTGCTGACTAAAAATTCCTTGCGAATTGGAAGAAAATGAGCTGACTTTGTTAAACGATAAACTATGACCCATATAGCATCATGTCTGCTCTAAGTAAGCGTAAGTCTGGTGACGAAATCCATGGAGATTTGTCCCACTTCCATGCGGGAATTTCTAACGGTTGCAGTACACCACTAGCCCGTTGATGCTCAATCTTAACTTGCTGGCAAGTTAGACACTTGGATACTAAAGTAGCAACATCCTGTTTCATACCACTCCACCAGAAATGTTGTTTAATGTCATGGTACATTTTGGTGGATCCAGGATGAATAGAGAATAGAGAGCTGTGAGCTTTTGTTAATAAAGCTTCCCGAAGTGTGAGATCATCTGGAACACATAGCTTAGTTCCTTGCCATAAAATGCCTTCTTCTTCTAGACGAAATTCTGTCAGTCGATCAAGATTCTGAATGGTAGCCCATATCTCACCATCGTCCTTCTGAGCTGCCTTAATCTGAGAAATTAAGTCTGGCTCAATTCTCAGATTAGCCCAATATCCATGTTGTCCACGTACTAGGAATTCAATGTCTAATCGCTCAAAGTCATGTATGATTTCTTCTTGTACTTTCATGCTGTTTATAATGCCCGACTTCCTGCTAAGAGCATCTGCCACTACATTCACCTTGCCGGGATGATATTGAAGATTGATGTCATAATCCTTGAGTAGTTCCAACCATCCTCTCTGCCTTAGGTTAAGTTCCCTCTTAGTGAAAATATACTTGAGACTCTTGTGATCAGTGGAGATATCACATGATTCACCATAAAGGTAGTGTCTCTAGATTTTAAGTGCAAATACTACTGCTGCTAGCTCTAAGTCACGTGTAGGATAGTTTTCCTCATATGGCTTTAGCCGACGTGATGCGTATGAAATCACTTTCCCATGTTGCATGAGTACACAACCTAATCCTTTACCTGAAGCATCGCTGTATATCTGAAATCCACCCGTACCGGATGAGAGAGTAAGAATAGATGCAGATACTAACCGCTTCATGAGTTCTTCAAAGCTCGTCTCTCGCTCATCAGTCCAAACGAATTTCTCTCCTTTCCGCATCAACTTGGTCAAAGGTAAGGTTAGTTTTGAAAAGTTCTCCACGAATATGCGATAATAACCAGCTAAGCCTAGGAAACTACGAACCTCAGTTGCAGACGTCGGTCTTGTCCATTTAGTGATGGCTTCAACCTTCGCAAGATCCATAGTAATCTCTTCTGCGGAGACAATGTAGCCTAAGAATGCCACCTTGTTTAGCAAAAATTCACACTTAGAAAATTTGGCATACAACTGTTTATGACGAAGAATATGTAGCACAATACGTAGGTGTTCTTCATGTTCTTCCTTGGATTTAGAGAAGATGAGGATGTCATCGACAAAGACGATTACAAATTTGTCTAATTAGTCATGGAAGACGTGGTTCATAAGGTCCATGAAAACCGCATGAGCATTAGTGAGTCCGAAAGGCATGACAACGAATTCATAATGGTCATATCTGGTGCGAAAAGCAGTCTTGAGAATATCCTTCTCTTTAACTCTCAACTGATGATAACCGGATCTTAGATCAATATTGGAGAAATGTTTGGCACCCTGAAGTTGGTCAAATAGATCACCGGTTCTTGGTTATGGATAACGGTTCCTAATCGTAATCTTATTTAGCTCACGATAGTCAATTCATAAACGTATACTGCCATCCTTCTTCTTGACAAAGATTACTGGTGTACCCCATGGTGATACACTCGATCGGATGAAACCTCACTCCAGTAATTCCTGCAGCTGATCTTTCAATTCCTTGAGATCTATGGGAGCCATGCGATAAGGAGGCTTAGAGATTGGTTGAGCTCTTGGGATGAGCTGGATGTTAAACTCTACTTCTCGAGTAGGTGGTATACCCGGAAGTTCTTCTGGGAATACACCGGGAAATTCTGAAACAACTTGTTGATCTTGGATCGATGGAACTTCGGCAATGATATCCTAAATTGAAGCTAAGAAGCGCTCGCAACCATGAGATAGTAATGCACGAGCTTCTAACATAGAGATGATTTGTACAGACTTTCCTGGTATAAAACCATTTTAAACGTACTCTAGTGCTTGAACATCACTGAAGATAACCCGATAGGTATGAAAATCGATAGTAGCATGATGCTTGGATAACCAATCCATGCCTAAGATGAGATCAGACTCGCACATATCCATAGGAAGTGCGTCTACTGGGCAAACCTTGTCATCGAATATTAGTGGAAGATCTTTGTACACTTAGGTGATTCGCACGGAGTCTCGCATAGGCGTTGATATACATAAAATATTCTCTAATGGCGTAGGGATTTTATTAATACTAGTGGCATACGTACAGGATATAACTGAATTAGTGGCACTAGTATCGCATAAAACACACGCATCATGACCGTTTATAAAGAGGATGCAAGTGATAGTACCTGAGGACTTATAGCTTGGTCCCTTGTGGTAGTGTAGACACGTCCCGGAGCTGGTGGATTAGGAAGAACAACACTAGAAGTACCAGCAATGTCTCCCTTCTTCCAGTCTTTTAACATGTGTCCCTGGTTGTCCACACTTGAAACAGATGCCGGTTGACTTACGACATGTACCAAGATGTCTACGACTACAACATCGTGCAAACGGGGTAGGTGTAACCTCCAGGAGGTACCCTTTCTACATGAGAGCCTGATAAGAAATATGCGTGAGACATGATTACTTGGCAAACATGACTGTACTGAACTTTAAATGATAGTTTACCAGATGAAGACGAGTTGTTGGACTGCTGACCCTTAGCATTTTGGTCACGTCTACTCGCAGAGTTCCTGTTTATGATGCTGACATGTTAGTATGTGAAAACATACAGCAATCTGAACATAGAAAATCTTAAGAACTTAGGGACCTGTTGTTGCTGGACTGGATGTTGTTGTTACGGTAATTGTCATTACCGTTCCTCTTGTCAGATCCATAACGGTCGTTAGATTGACCGTTGCCCTTATTGGCATTCTGCTGAGTGGCCGGTTGGGACCAATCTCCACCCTTCTGCCTCTTCTCAGGACGAGCATGTTCCTCGTATTCATCACGCTCATGTATCATTTCGAAGCTACGTGCTGCATCATTAACTTATGTCACATTAGCATATGTAGCACTAAGTAAACGAGTTGCTGTAGAGGCATGCAGAGCCTAGGGAAAGTGCTTGGCTTGTTCTTCCGCAGTACCCACAACCGCACCTAAGAATCCATCCAACCTAAGAAACCTCTACATGAACTCAGTACTAGTCTCTCTAATCTTCTGACGAATGGTGTGATAATCCCTCTTGAGTCCTTCCTACTCAGAAGTCAGAAAGAACTGCGCATAAAACAAAGTCTTGAACTGATCCCAAGTCAATGCGGCTAGCCAATCATCACCTCCATTAGCTAACTTGTAAGCTCTCCACCAATGTAGGGCATCACCCTCAAACGTTATAGCAAGAAAACCTTGCCTTGTAGACACCACCGCATCCCATAGCATCAAAAATCTTCTCCATATGCGAAATCTAGTCTTCCGCATCAGATGAAGTCTCAGCCTTGTTAGAAGATCTCGGCTTCTGCTTGTTAAACCTCTCAAGCCAAGTGTTCAAAGTAATTTGTGGAGGAGGAGGATTGTTGTTCTGATTCGGGGCGGCCTGGTATTCAACCCGAATTTGGTTCCTGATTTGGGGAAGCATGGCTTGCGGCGCTGCTTCGACAGCTGCTGCTAACTCTTGTTCGCGTGTCATGGCCATCTGACATATTAAAATGAAAATGAAATGATTAATCTGATTAGAACATATGGTAAACATAATTAAATGATGCATGAAACAGTTTATGAAGGCGTCGCCAAATTTAAATGACATGAAAACATAATTGACATAGCGAGGATGAATGCCTATCGGTCGGTTCATCAAAACAAAATGAAGACATGAGATAATGTGAACGCCTATGGGTCGGTTCACCAAGCAAAATGATTCGATTAAAAGCACACGCGATTAAATATGGCCAGTTCCTATACCAACCATTACTTAGTCAAAATTTCTGCAACAATCATACATGAAATGAATGCATGAAAACAAACTGTCAGTTATAGGAAGACGCTGATGACTACCCACTAGTTACAGGTCAACTTTATGAGCCTACAGGTCGAAGCCTTAGCTCTGATACAATAATTGTAACACCCAATTTTGATAAGTGGAATATCACAGGATAATTATGGCATATCATCAAAGCATACAAGGTAATGTCTAAAACATCGAAATGACCATAAAAGAATCCAGAAACAAACACCGGATCCAGGTAAGCTCCACATATGAAATGCATAAGTATAGAATGTAAGGGAAAGGACTAAAAAATGTCCAGCAAAGTAAAAGTATGTATAAGCATTAAAGAATGAAAGAAAGTTGGCGCCTCATTTCATGCACGTACTCTTGGAAATCCTAGCTTTGCCCTTTAGTACCTGCCGTATTCGGGCATGAAAAGAGAAATATGACTGAGCAATACTCTCAGTGTGCGGATATATAACATATAATATAAAGTATAAAGATAAGCAAGTAATGAATGAAATGAATAACATAGCAGCGAAATAAATGTATGTCTTGGAAAACCTAGTTTAAGTTCATAATACTGGTTTATATTTCTAAAAAGACTTATGTTTAGTTTATCTTGAAAACTGTATTTTAAATATGTCGAGAGCCCATATAGGTCATGTTATATCCACATGCATGAATACTTAGAGCGGTGACCTCGTCATGCAATTAGAGGGGCTGCCTCTAATTAATATATAAAATGAGTGGAGGGACCAGCTCCTGTAACGGATGTAAGGCACACCCACAGTTACCATGAAATCATACTACTTGTCCTAGGATGCACCCATTCGCCCCACATGATAATGATAATACTAGAAAAAACTGTAAAGGGACGTTTCGAGCAATCATTCTCAACGGAGAAGAGTCATAACACTGGTGCCTCTAGTGCTATGGTCATGGAACCCCCATAACTAGGTGAAACTACCATGCATGTATATAGCTCATGCAATCTAAAATAGTCATACATATACTGATGTGTTTAAGACACTTAACTACTGGGGAAAACAGATGGCTGCAAACGGGGAAATCCTAATGAAGGAAGAAAGATGTCCTTACTGAATGACGGAATATCTGTACCTTATATCCAGTAAATGAAGACGAAAACGAACATAGACGATCACTCTGATTTGACAATAGCTACATAATGAAGGGACATGAATAAGAGTCGGTCTTACTTATACATACTTGTTATTTGGTTTACTTGACATGTTCATACTTATAATACTTGATCTTGTCTTGTATTACTATTTCATGTCTTAATCATGTATTTCTTATAGTTCCATGTGTTTTAGATTCATGTGTTTAATGTTTTAAGTGTTATTATACCTGTTATAACATAATGAGTAACTTTCTAAAAATAGCAGGTTACTATATATAGTAACTTTTCAAAAAGTAGTAGGTTTCCATATATAGTAACTTTCCAAAAATAGTAAGTTTCCTTAAATAGTGAGTTTCTAAAAATAGAAAGTTTCTATAATTAGTAAGTTTTCAAAAATAGAAAGTTTTCATATTTAGCATGTTTCTATAAATAGTATGTTACCATAATTAACGTATTACCATAAATAGCATGTTACCATATTTAGTATATTTCTATAAATATCATATTACCATATTTATCATGTTGCCATAAATACTACAATTCCATAATTAATATGTTTCCATAAATAATTATATGCTTATTTTATGTCATGTATTATTATATCATAAAGTTTAATAATTAATTAATACTTAGCTTATTATTGATTAATAATATCATATCATGTTATGATAAGTTTATTATTAATTAGTAATATTACATAATATATGTTATTAAACTTTACCATAAAATATATTAATTAATTTAACCTAAGTTTAATTAATTAAATTCATGTCTATAAATAATAAAATAAATAAATAACTAATTATTATCCTAAGTTTATTTTAATAAATGTACATACATATTTTATCATGGTTTTATTTAAATAAACATAACATAAGTTTTAATTTAATTAAACCAAAATTAACTAATAACTAAATAAATTAAAACATACATAAGTAAATTTACATGTCGGTTTAATTACATGTTTCTTAAAAAGTCCAAGTTCCCAACCCCCGACCCGAGACCCGATCATCGAGCCACAGCAGCTCACCGAGAGCCTATGTCTCTCGGCTTGTTGCTGCGTCGAGCCAAGCAGCCCCCAACCGAAGCTTGGGTCTCCCCTGCCTGCGTCATTTACCCACCGAGTACCCCTTAGGGGGCCTCGGTTCCTACCACTAGGCCAAGATACCCACTGCGGGGTCTTGGTCCTTGCGGCTGCCATCACACCACCACCACCGCTAGCCAAAGCTGGCTGATACAAGCATTTTCATTGGGTTCAGATTATCTCTCAGTCCTCTCGAATTGATCTCGGCCTTAAGTGGAATGATTGTTCTTGGTTACTAAATAAAAGGGTTTGGTTTTCTAATATACTAAATGTTAAAATGAAAATTTAAATGAAAGACAATTACTTTAATGACAATTAATAAAAACTTGAATTAAAATTAAAATTAAAACTGAAGTTAAAGTTAAAATAAAAAAAACAGTAGCCTAAAAAAAACAGTAACAATTAATGAAGCCCAAAAGAAACTTGATTCGGAAGATTAACCTTGATTCGGAACTTTACTCGGATCCTTCACTCGGAAGTTGATTCGGAAGATTCACCCGGAACTTTGGAAAATAAACATTCATCCGGAACTTTGATTGATTCGGAATATTTAGGTTCATTCGGAACTTTTCAAAAATAAACTCATTCGGAACTTTGGTTCATGCGGAACTTTATTAGGAACTCTGCTTCATCCGGAACATTCAGACTCATTCGGAACTTTCTACTGATTCGGAACTTTTAAGGGAAAAACTCACTCGGAACTTTTTAAAACACATTCATTCGGAACTTACTGTTCATCCGGAACTTCAGTTCATTCGGAAGTTTTAGGTTCATCCGGAACTTTCAGTTCGTTCGGAAGTTTCTTCTGATTCGGAACTTTTAAAGGAAAATTCAATCGGAACTTTTAAATATCATATTCATTCGGAACTTTGAAGTTCATTCGGAAGTTTTGTGTTCATCCGGAACTTTTGAGTTCATCCGGAAGTCTGGGTACACAGATACAGTAGCAGAACCCCGAAGAACAAGGAAGACAAATTTTATCAAAAATCAAACTAAATACTCAAAAAGGTTTTACCAAATTAACCATAAACAATCTAATAACCATAAGTAACAAATCCCAACAGTAAAAACACAAATTCAACAACTTTTTCAAGATCAAATCAATCAAACAAGAATTTAAACTTTAACCCAAATAAATGGAGATGAACAAGATAAAATGGAAAGATTAAACAAGAACTTGTATTGAATGATTAATGTTTTAACAAGATAAAACAAAGATGAAAATTACAAGATTAGAAAATCAAAGATCAAAATCACCAAACACCCTAGTTGTAAAACCCGCATGCTTTTACCATGAATAGTGCCCTTAAGATCGTACGTCCTAGATTAAAACTTACCTTATTCAGTATTGATCACATTCATGTGCTATTAATCAAGTAAGTACATACGTGTATGACATGATAAGTATCGATTACGTACGAACTCATGATAAACAGTTAATAGATATTTCACGTGAACATAATTAAATCATGATCACCATTTTAAAATACGAACTAAAATAATTACGTAAATACATATAATATAATTACGAGCGTTAAGATTACGGTAACTACATGATAAAATAAACAGAAACGCTTCAGACACGAACACGTTTAACCACGAACGAACACGAAACATCGGGACACGGAAAACATTTGGGTTACCCCATGTGGGCCCCATGAACCACGAAATTAAGGAGGAGAAATGGGCCTAGCCCATCATTTTTACTAAACAAGGGGTTAAGGGAAAAATGCATTCATTTTCACTTTTCAAGAAATTAAACATAAAACCCTAAAAAGTTTTCTCCTCTCCTTCCTTTTCCCTTTTGTAGCCGCCACCTATAATCATCAAAAGGAGGGGTTCTTGTTGATTTTGATCATGGATATTGTACAAGTATTAGTGTTTGTTCATCCTTAATTCATCTACACAATCGGTATACCTTTTTAGCCTTTCTTTTTAATTATTTCTTTTGATTTGATTGGTAAAATTAATTAAGAACATGATGTTTTTAAAACCTAATTAAAAACATAACATAAACATGTATTTGGTTAAAGGATAAAATCAAAAGGTTGTTTTTAGGGGTGTTTTGGTTGGCCGACGCCTAAACCGTACCCCAAGGGGGTCACGGCTTGGCCTAGAAACCACCACCGAGACCGTATGGTCCCGGTTTGGTGGTGTGGGTCCCACGGCAGCAAGGAACCAAGGGGAACCCCGATTTGGTTCGGGGTACGGTGTCGATATCATGCCCGGTTCACGGTTCGTTGGTTAAATCATGATCTATGTTACATGTTAATTTTTATGAATCATGAACTTAGGATATAAATCAATTAATAACATGAGATATTAATTAAATCATGACTTAGGTTATTCTAATTATTAATTTAGCATGATATTAATTTAACCTAAGTATTTTATATTATAAGTTATAATTAATTAATTATTTAAAACATGCCTATAATTAATTAATTTAGACATGACTTAGGTTATATTATTAATAATAATAATACACATTTTAACCTAAGTATTTTCATTTCATTTTAATTAAAACATGTTATACTTTAATTAAAATGCTTAACCTATAGTTTAATTAAAATACATGAAATAATAATTAAACTATACACTATATCACATGACTTAAGAAGCAAGCTTATAAACACTTGGACTTATATGTTAGCTTATGTAACCAGCTTAATTCTAATTATGGAAACTTCTATTTATAGAAACTTAATTAAATAAGGCAACTAATCTATTAATGGAAACCTTCTATATATGAGAATCTATCTATTTCAGGCAGCTAATCTAATCATGGAAACCATCTATATATGGAAACTTATTTAATTAAGGCAGCTGATCTATTTTTGGAAACTTTCTATTTTTAGAAACTAATCTATTTTAAGCAGTAAATTCTATTTTTGGAAACTTTCTATTTTTGGAAACTTTCTATTTTTGGAAACTTTCTATTTTTGGAAACTTGCTATTTTTGGAAAGTTACTTATTATTACACAGTAAGTATAATAATACATGAAACACCAGTAATACTTAATCAGACTAATCAGAATACCAGATAAACACAGTTTAAGGCTTTAAACAGTGAACCATGACCTAAAACATGCCAAAATCAGCTATAATGAGACACAAAACCCAGTACGTAATCAGTGAATCGATACTTATACACGTGTGTATTCATGTAACGTTAGTGATCCAGAAGTAGGAGTCTTTCTTCCGTTCATTCACTGGACTTGAGGTACGGATTCCCGTCCTTTCAGTATGGACATTTCTTCCTTATTAGGATTTCCCCGTATGCAGCCAACTGTTTTCCCCAGCATTTGTTTTATTGTTTTGAACTGCTTATGTTAATTTAGCATAAACTATAGCCATATACAAGCATGACCAGTTTCACCTAGTTATGGAGGTACCATAACCATAGCATTGGAGGCACCGATGTTATGACTTCCCCACGGCGGAGTGATTGCTCGTGGCGTCCCTTTTCAGTTTGGCCATATTATTATATCAGTCGGGGCGTATGGGTGCATCCTAGTTACATGTTTTATTCAGTTTATCATGGTGAATGTGGTGTGTGCCTTGCACCCTTCACAAGGAGCTGATCCCTCCTACCCAAATCAGTATATTGATTAGAGGCATCCCCTCTAATCAGCATGATGAGGTCACCCCTCCAAGTATTCATGCACGTGACCTTTTCATGACCTATATGGGCTATGGTATATATATGTTAAAACAGTTTTCACAGGTTAAACATAAGGCTTTTCAAACTATAAAACCAGTTTTCTTGATACTTAACCAGTTTACTCAGAACTTAGTCTTCCGCTGTTATATGTTACATGCTTATCCTATTCATGCTATATTGTACATCCGTGCACTGAGCGTCTTGCTCAGCCGTTACTTTCCTTTCCATGTCCCAAAACGGCAGGTACCCAAGACTCGAGCATTTGGAGGACGCGCATAGGATGGAAGCTGCCAGAGACTTCTTTTCCTTTTTGCCTTCATATAGTTATGCTTGTTTAGTCTTTATTCAGTTCATTTCCTTTATTTATGTTTTGGGCTTATGTTTGGGAACCGATGTTTGATTCCGGTTTTCCCTATGGTCATGTATGTTTTACTACATATCACCTTGCATGCTTTGATGACACGCCATAATCACGCGTGACATTCCATATATCAAAATGGGGTGTTACAATTATGGTATCAGAGCCAAGGCTTCGACCTGTAGGCTCTAAAACTCGACCTGTGACTAGTGGGTAGTCACCAGGAGCTTCCTAAGCCAACGTTTGTTATTCCACGTATTGATGTTTCAGCGCGTTGTTGTTTCAACCATTACGTTTTCAGCACCTTTTGTTTTAGCCATGACGTTTTCAGCACCTTGTTGTTTTCACCATGATGTTTTCACCAGTATCGTCTTACTAATATGGAATGAACAACCGTCATCCATGCTTAGTTATGTGTCATTGTCTATGCATGATGTTCCTTGTGAACTGTGACGATGTGGACTGACCCCAGTAGTTCATAATTTTCACATAAAATTTTTTTTTCTGTTAAGTTTTGACAATGACTTTTAATTATTATGTTTCATGCATTCATGCATTTATATCATATGTCATCTGTTGCAGGAATTTTGACTAAGTAATGGTTGGTACAGGACTGGCCCTATTTAGTCGCATGTGCTTTTATCGAAACTTTTAACTTTGGGACCGACCCATAGGCGTCCCCTCGCCATGTCTTTTGTTTTGGAACCGACCCATAGGCGTTCCCTTGCACATATAAAGGTTTTATAAACTACATTACGCATTCATGCACGGTTTTCTTGCATAAAATTTTTCTCATGATTTAAATTGGCATAAAAATTTTTTTCATGTCCCATCATAAGTTATTATGTTTTTTTATGTCAAGTATGCCTTCATACTGTCATGGTTAACTTCAGTTTCATGCTGATTATGTTATACACTTCTTCGTAATAGATGGTTTCATGTTTCCTCATGATAATTCCGTCTTCATGTTGATTATGTTTCATGCCTCTTTTGTTATTTACGTTGTCCTGCAAGACATTGTTAGATTTCTTTAATCATGCTTTCATGATAGTCATGGTTGGTTTTCATTGATCATGCTGTCAGGCAAATCATCGTTGAATTTTGTGTAACCACACTTTAGCGTTTCTCTATGCAACCAGAATGATGTCTATGCTAATACTGCCAGGTTATCATGATGGTTTTCCTAACCGTTTAACCGGTTCACTTTCCTTAAATCAGGACAAATGATCGAGCCCATACCGATCATTTCATGTGTATTCCATGTGTACTCCACGTACCGTATTTCATGTGTATTACATGTACCTTAATCCATGGGTATTCCACTTGCAATACTTCATGAGTATTCGCTAGTCGATTCTAAATCATCTCAGGCGTATGTTCACTTACTGATATTCTACAAGATTGTCGATGCCGCTCAGAGCTTGGAGATGTCACTGAAGGTTGATGCTGCTGATGTTGGGAGACGCTACGAGATGCTGATGCTGATGCTGTTCACAACCTGGAGATTCTAAAAGACGAAAACAAAGGCGTCGGAGCAAAGCAATTGGACGAGAAGATGCTTCACCATCAGACAATTCCCATCAATCATTGTCCTAAATTCACAGTTACATGTCACACGACGTTCGGCTGTCATTTCAGCCATATGAGTGCAAACCAGTACCAGCCAGCCACTCAGCTAAATAGTTACATGAGTCACGGTCATGAGGATGACCGTCATGGAACCTACAGACACGACGATAGTAACCACTACCATGACAGAAAATATCCTAGAAATCGCAACCGAGGCTCTGGCCGCGGACGTGATCAGACATACAAATGATCAGTAGTCCAACCGATCCGCCAATTCTGGCATATTAACCTAATATTTGTAGTTCTAATTGTTTCACATCTCGAGACACATGTCAAGACATCAGTCAAGACACATGTCTCACGTATACTTTCTGAGGACACATGTCAAGATACCAGTCAAGGCATATGGCACGCTCACATTTCTCAAGACACGAGTCAAGACACATGACTCACGTCTAATTATGGAACATGTCTAAGAAATTCAGGGTACCCTCCAAGGGTATATCTATGTTGTTGTGCCATGTATTAATCAGGCCACAAGAATTTCAATACCGTTATCGGCGCATCAGTGAGAACTGTCACGTTGCCGACGTCACTTTCATTTCTTTCACCATAGTTCATATATTCATATCCATGAAGGACGCCTTTCGTATTCCCACGCATACGGAGGTTTTCCTTCAGCTTAATGATAAGATCCAAGCTGCTAACACATTTTCCTCGGACAGACACGAGATGAATTTTATCCTAATTAGGTACTATGAACACCACACCATGCTATGATTCATAATTATGTACAGTAATGTTCAGGCTCCTGAATACTTTCAGCTTGATTTTCCATCAGGAAAATCTGTACAAGTTATCTATGCTTTTCAAGCACGTGCTTTGTTAGCCATATTGCTAAAATTTTCTAGCTGTTAGTAACACACGACTACTAAGGTCCTTTTACGCATAACCAACGGATTATTCCAAAATTGTTCCTTACACTCCAGAAGAACCTTCAAGGAGAAGGATGGTACCATAAGATTATGTGTTGACTACCGTCGACTTAAACAAATCACCATTCATGACCGTTATTCTCCTCCACATATGAACAACATGTCCAATCAACCGTATAGTGTTAATCACTTTTCCAAGATCGAACTCACAATCATGCTGCCAACAGTGACGAGTGAAAAAGCAGGACATGTCCATGACTGCTATTCGTGCACGACTCGGTCATGCCAGATTTATGATTTTGAATTAGTCTCATCAATGCTCCAACCGCATTATGAACTTAATAAATTGAGTTTCCATGAACTCCTAAACAAATTCATCAGCGTTTTCATTGAGGATAACCTGATTTCCTCTAAGCCTAGAGAAGAACAGGAAGACCATATCTGCACTACGTTGCAAATTCTATGACAAGAGAAATTTTACCCTGGAATTCTTTCCGATATCAATTCTGTTTGATTTCAGTGACACGCTGAATCACATGGCATTCTACGGTTAATCTTACCATGACTCAGCTTATGAGTAAAGAAGAGAACCCGACACTACATTAGGTGTTCTATAAAATCCTACGCTAGGAGAAGTCTAGATTCAGAGACTCAGAGTGTCGCAACCTTCCATGTATCAAGTTTCTACGAAGCAGGATACAGTTACGTTCATATCTTCATACCTGTTATACAAACAGGCTAAGATAGGACACCAACAGACGGGTATGTTTTCATCATATGAAATTGTGAATCGAAAAGGGACAAGATCTCCATGGATTTTAGTTACCAGATTTCAGCAAACTCAGAAGAAGCATGATGCTATCTGGGTTATTGTCAACAGTTTGATCAAGTCTACAGAATCCTTACATCCGTACGGATTTCAGAACCAACAGATTGAACGAACATGTTCCAGCCAAGGCTCATCCGATCACTTGGCAATCCCTCAGCTATCGGGTCAGACAAAGATTTGTAATTGTACTCCTAACTTACTTCACGTCTTCATTCTAATTCCACGACTTGCTTTCGCGCTCACGTTCATGACACTATTCACATTCATGATTGTATTTTGGCTTACGATTTTACTTTCTTTTCTTTTCTCATTCTGGAAGTTTGCAAGAACTTGAGAGGCCAGACCCAAGTTTAGTATAACTCTCCACCATCAGATAGACGTTTCACGTCATATTCCACGTCTCACCTTGTAGCGTTTGGCGTTACCACTATTATATTCTATGATCACGATATGTCTCACATGTCATGTTCATTCCACGTTCCTCATATCATGATCAAGATATGTTACACGTATCATGGATCACGATATGTTTACTCATGCTACACTCGCCATATCTCCACGTAGCACGTTCAAAATTTTTCACGTATCACGTTCAGAATTTTTCACGTACTACGTTTCCTTATGTCTAGCGCATCGTTTCTAATTATCAGTTAAGTCAGATTGTCTTGCATCGTAACGTTCAGTTACCCTTGCACGTTAACTCTTTTTTTTCGATCGAATTTAGGGGATCTACCTTCCGTTGATAACCAAGAATTTCTTCGTATTCCAAGTCAAGGTCAGGAGGACCAAGATTTATCATTGGTGTCAGGATCTTTTGAAGGAACCGTTCCAAGAGGGAGGCCACTTGGAAACGGACAAGTTCATTCGGACTTTTATCCGTTTCTCATCAATTAGATATGTCCTTTCAGTCACGTCACGTTCCATGTCTTTTCAAGACATGTCACGTTCCACGTTCCCTTCTACCATGTCACCTTCATTTCCGTTATTTTGCATACCTTTCCAGTTTGATTCGGGTATGTTTTGCTTCCAGTTACTTTATCTATAATTCGGGGACGAATTATTCTTTTTAGGGGGGAAGAATTGTAAAACCCGCATGCTTTTACCATGAATAGTGCCCTTAAGATCGTACGTCCTAGATTAAAACTTACCTTATTCAGTATTGATCACATTCATGTGCTATTAATCAAGTAAGTACATACGTGTATGACATGATAAGTATCGATTACGTACGAACTCATGATAAACAGTTAATAGATATTTCACGTGAACATAATTAAATCATGATCACCATTTTAAAATACGAACTAAAATAATTACGTAAATACATATAATATAATTACGAGCGTTAAGATTACGGTAACTACATGATAAAATAAACAGAAACGCTTCAGACACGAACACGTTTAACCACGAACGAACACGAAACATCGGGACACGGAAAACATTTGGGTTACCCCATGTGGGCCCCATGAACCACGAAATTAAGGAGGAGAAATGGGCCTAGCCCATCATTTTTACTAAACAAGGGGTTAAGGGAAAAATGCATTCATTTTCACTTTTCAAGAAATTAAACATAAAACCCTAAAAAGTTTTCTCCTCTCCTTCCTTTTCCCTTTTGTAGCCGCCACCTATAATCATCAAAAGGAGGGGTTCTTGTTGATTTTGATCATGGATATTGTACAAGTATTAGTGTTTGTTCATCCTTAATTCATCTACACAATCGGTATACCTTTTTAACCTTTCTTTTTAATTATTTCTTTTGATTTGATTGGTAAAATTAATTAAGAACATGATGTTTTTAAAACCTAATTAAAAACATAACATAAACATGTATTTGGTTAAAGGATAAAATCAAAAGGTTGTTTTTAGGGGTGTTTTGGTTGGCCGACGCCTAAACCGTACCCCAAGGGGGTCACGGCTTGGCCTAGAAACCACCACCGAGACCGTATGGTCCCGGTTTGGTGGTGTGGGTCCCACGGCAGCAAGGAACCAAGGGGAACCCCGATTTGGTTCGGGGTACGGTGTCGATATCATGCCCGGTTCACGGTTCGTTGGTTAAATCATGATCTATGTTACATGTTAATTTTTATGAATCATGAACTTAGGATATAAATCAATTAATAACATGAGATATTAATTAAATCATGACTTAGGTTATTCTAATTATTAATTTAGCATGATATTAATTTAACCTAAGTATTTTATATTATAAGTTATAATTAATTAATTATTTAAAACATGCCTATAATTAATTAATTTAGACATGACTTAGGTTATATTATTAATAATAATAATACACATTTTAACCTAAGTATTTTCATTTCATTTTAATTAAAACATGTTATACTTTAATTAAAATGCTTAACCTATAGTTTAATTAAAATACATGAAATAATAATTAAACTATACACTATATCACATGACTTAAGAAGCAAGCTTATAAACACTTGGACTTATATGTTAGCTTATGTAACCAGCTTAATTCTAATTATGGAAACTTCTATTTATAGAAACTTAATTAAATAAGGCAACTAATCTATTAATGGAAACCTTCTATATATGAGAATCTATCTATTTCAGGCAGCTAATCTAATCATGGAAACCATCTATATATGGAAACTTATTTAATTAAGGCAGCTGATCTATTTTTGGAAACTTTCTATTTTTAGAAACTAATCTATTTTAAGCAGTAAATTCTATTTTTGGAAACTTTCTATTTTTGGAAACTTTCTATTTTTGGAAACTTTCTATTTTTGGAAACCTGCTATTTTTGGAAAGTTACTTATTATTACACAGTAAGTATAATAATACATGAAACACCAGTAATACTTAATCAGACTAATCAGAATACCAGATAAACACAGTTTAAGGCTTTAAACAGTGAACCATGACCTAAAACATGCCAAAATCAGCTATAATGAGACACAAAACCCAGTACGTAATCAGTGAATCGATACTTATACACGTGTGTATTCATGTAGCGTTAGTGATCCAGAAGTAGGAGTCTTTCTTCCGTTCATTCACTGGACTTGAGGTACGGATTCCCGTCCTTTCAGTATGGACATTTCTTCCTTATTAGGATTTCCCCGTATGCAGCCAACTGTTTTCCCCAGCATTTGTTTTATTGTTTTGAACTGCTTATGTTAATTTAGCATAAACTATAGCCATATACAAGCATGACCAGTTTCACCTAGTTATGGAGGTACCATAACCATAGCATTGGAGGCACCGATGTTATGACTTCCCCACGGCGGAGTGATTGCTCGTGGCGTCCCTTTTCAGTTTGGCCATATTATTATATCAGTCGGGGCGTATGGGTGCATCCTAGTTACATGTTTTATTCAGTTTATCATGGTGAATGTGGTGTGTGCCTTGCACCCTTCACAAGGAGCTGATCCCTCCTACCCAAATCAGTATATTGATTAGAGGCATCCCCTCTAATCAGCATGATGAGGTCACCCCTCCAAGTATTCATGCACGTGACCTTTTCATGACCTATATGGGCTATGGTATATATATGTTAAAACAGTTTTCACAGGTTAAACATAAGGCTTTTCAAACTATAAAACCAGTTTTCTTGATACTTAACCAGTTTACTCAGAAATTAGTCTTCCGCTGTTATATGTTACATGCTTATCCTATTCATGCTATATTGTACATCCGTGCACTGAGCGTCTTGCTCAGCCGTTACTTTCCTTTCCATGTCCCAAAACGGCAGGTACCCAAGACTCGAGCATTTGGAGGACGCGCATAGGATGGAAGCTGCCAGAGACTTCTTTTCCTTTTTGCCTTCATATAGTTATGCTTGTTTAGTCTTTATTCAGTTCATTTCCTTTATTTATGTTTTGGGCTTATGTTTGGGAACCGATGTTTGATTCCGGTTTTCCCTATGGTCATGTATGTTTTACTACATATCACCTTGCATGCTTTGATGACACGCCATAATCACGCGTGACATTCCATATATCAAAATGGGGTGTTACACTAGTGGTGTTGGTGAAGGGACGAACTAAAGGGAGAAAAAGAAGGAGGAGAGAAAAACAAAAACTGGCACTATGTGAGTGAGGGGATTCCTTTTATAGGCTTTTCTTTTGGTTGGTGAGTGGGCTTTCTCCCGTTCTTCTTGTCTTCTCGTCTTTTCAGAAAAGTTGACGTTTTCGATTCTGATTCGGGATTTGTCGTCGATTAAATTCAACTCGTCTTTTAATTTCTTCGTTTAATAGACTTGAGTTTCTTCGACTTATGTAAATCTTCCATCTTTGGTCCTTTTCTTCGATAAATCTTCGAATAGGCCCAGTGACTTCAAATCTTTTGCATCTCTTGGACAATAGACTTCGTCTTGAGTCTTTTTTTCCATAAAACCCGTGCAATCACATGTTTTCTTCAATATTCATCCGGTTAGCTCTGAAAACACAATAAACACAAAAACCACGCATAATTCCAAACAAATGATATTAAATACGTGTTTTGGTCTCGTTTTAGCCAGAATTAAGTGGTAAAAGGATGGGTGTTTACACACCTATCAAATCCCCTACACTTAACCATTGCCATGCCCTCATGCAATGCTTAGTGATAAAGCAAATTTACACTTTTCTCATAATTAATCAACCTTGGCCTTATTTAAATACCACTAAACAAAAATTTAAATACTAATAGAAATTAAACTTTAAAGGAAACAAAATAATGGAAATAACTTGCAAAGAGATCAATGAATTACATTAGGGCTTTGGTGTTGCGAAGATTTATCACCCTCAAGTTTCACGTTCCCCAAACTAAGCTTAGAAACGAGATCATTGCTATTATAAGTTAGCAATTCAAACACTTACACACATGGCTTAATTAAATGCTTAAACTCCCTTATTCCTAGGTGTATCTCTTATATTTTATTTTTGTCTTAGACTGATCATGAAGATGCATTTTTGGACTTATTTCGATAGTTTATTAAGGCCGAAAGCAAAGTAGGACGATTTGATCAATAGTTAGCTAAAGGACAAAATCTCTTAAAACTGCTTCTCGGGATATCAAAAAGTTCATATCTTGGCATAACTCGGTTCACGATTTGAGACCTTTCTCGGGCCGATATTTGGCATGTACTTCATACTTCATATCTTGAGAGACGTGCTTGAGATAATGGTCTTCTCATCGTTCATAGAGTTTCTTCACTTGGAGACTTTTGAGAGGTACTCCAACTTTGTTGACCACGACTTCATGATTATTTCTTCAATCTCTATTTGGGATTTTGAGATACAACGATCCGCCTCCTTTTCGGACTTGGATCTATTTATCCTCATACCTTGTTAGGGTATTTTCGGATAGACTTCTCCATCATCTTTATGGGAGTTGATTGCTTTTCTTCGTGAGTCTTGATCCTTCATATTGACTTTGGGAATAATGCTTTTCACATCACCTTGGATCTTTAGCAATAAAATGGAATCCTCATGCCTTGTTAGGGCCTTTTCGGACTCGCCAATCTTCGCGCCCCGCTTCATAAGTTATGCCTTGGCTATGAACTCTTATCATTACCGAGCAACTTTTAAACGATCTTGGGCTAGAAGCTAAGTAACTTTTCAAATCGTACGACCTTAATTATTGCAGATAAATTATTAGCAAGTGATGGGAGAATAGGCAAATAATTACACCAAGTGAGCTTGTGCAAGAATACCGACTTATAATTGACTCTATCATTTCTCGTCCTCCACAATTCAAAATCTCAAGTAATGAGACTCGTGGACACTTAGCCTAATAAACCAATTAAGGTCTACATGGATAAGGATACTAGCTAGAATAAACTTGGATAAGTCTATTCGGGTTAAGTCAAAATAAACGCAACGGGCCTAATATGTCAAAGACTTCTAAACTTGCTACACCACTTTATTAATATTTTTGACTTTATTGCGGGATATATACATATGAAAGCAACGATAAAAATTTAAAAATTACGACTAAATGGCCAAAGTTAATAAAAAAGTTGAAAAATGTTGAAAAATATGATTTTCCGGTTAAATGAAGGCATTTTCATGGAAAAGTCCACTTAAAACTTCGATAGAAGCCCCCCTACACTTAAGATAAACATTGTCCTCAATGTTTAAGCATGTGGGAAAAGTTTCCCCTACACTGATGACATTGTGCACGTTGGTTAACTCGAGTTAAGGAAGAGACGACTAAAGTGATCAATTTCAAATGTGAGTATGAAGAAAATCGAATCACGATAGTTGAGAGATAGAACCGGATTTCGGATAACACGGGAGCACGGTTCTTCAAAGATTCCAAGAGTGCACTTATCCCTGTAATCACATCACCACACAAAGAAAGCAACCTATAGAGATTTGAGCTTTCCCGAAAAGATATTCAACCGAGAGTTAAAAAGTAAGACTTTGTCTCCAACATGGAACTCTCGGTTTTTGATCTTGGAGTCGTGAATGAGCTTAGTTCTTTCCTTATAGATCAAAGAATTTTCATAAGCCTCATTCCGAATTTCATTGAGCTCATTGAGTTGGATCTTGCGTAGGTCACCGGCTTTGTTTATATCAAAATTAACCCACTTCAAGGCCCAGTAAGCCTTGTGCTCCAACTCAATGGGGAGGTGGCACGCTTTCCCGTACATAAGACGATAAGGCGTGCAGCCGATCGGGGTCTTGTAAGCAGTACGGAAAGCCCACAAAGCATCATCAAGTTTATCAGCCCATGCGGCACGATGCTCTCCCACGGTTCTTTCCAGAATTCGCTTTAGTCCTCGGTTGGATATTTCAGCCTGGCCATTAGTTTGTGGGTGGTAGGCTGTGGAAAGACGATGATTTACACCGTACTTAGCCCTGACTCTAGCAAATTGGTCATTGCAAAAATGAGTCCCACGATCACTAATAATGGCACGAGGCACACCAAATCTAGCGAAAAGAGCTTTCAAAAAGTTACAAACCACCCTTGCGTCATTAGTGGGTAAAGCTTTGGCTTCAACCCACTTTGAAACGTAGTCAACGGCTACAAGGATGTATTTGTTTCCTTTAGAAGAAGGGAATGGCCCCATAAAGTCGATACCCCAAACATCAAAGATTTCACACTCTTGAATGAAATTCTGAGGCATCTCGTCTTTATGTGTGATCGTGCCTTGTTTTTGGAAAACAACACATCGTTTAACCATATCGTGAGCGTCACGATATATGGAGGGCCAGTAAGATCCCGAATCAAACACTTTTTTGGCGGTGTAGTTGGGACCAAAGTGACCACCGGTGGGTCCTTTATGGCAAGCATCAAGGATTTCTGAAGCTGCCGGTCCGTCAACACATCGGCGGATAATCAGGTCGGCACATTGTTTGAATAGGTAAGGGTCGTCCCAAAAGTAAGTCTTAATGTCGGTGAAGAACTTTTTCTTTTGTTGAGACGTCAACCCTTCCTTGAGAATTCCACCCGCCAAGTAGTTTGCAAAGTCCGCAAACCACGGGGTTTCATTAGATTTCGAATTTATAGACATTAAGGTCTCCAAGGGAAAAGAATCATTGATTTCTTTGTTTGGATGATTCCCTTGGTAAGGATCCTCAAGTCTGCTGAGATGATCCGCGGCTAGGTTTTCAGCTCCTTTTTTATCGCGAATTTCGATTTTAAATTCCTGGAGCAGCAAAACCCAGCGAAGAAGTCTTGGTTTGGAATCTTGCTTTGTCAACAAGTACTTCAGCGCGGAATGATCGGTATACACGATTGTGGTGGAAAGGACAAGATAGGGGCGAAATTTTTCAAAGGAATAGACAATAGCTAAAAGCTCTTTTTCGGTTGTCGTATAATGCAATTGTGCCCCAGTCATTGTCTTGCTAGCGTAATGGATTGGTTGGAAGTGTTTATTCACTCTTTGTCCTAGAACCGCTCCAATAGCAAAATCACTAGCATCGCACATCAACTCAAAAGGCAGCTCCCAATTAGGGGTAACTAAGACGGGTGCCTTAGTAAGCTTATCCTTAAGCGAGTTGAAAGCTTCAAGACACTCTTTGGAAAAGATAAAAGGAGTATCTTTTTCCAAGAGGTGGGTCATCGGACGAGCGATTTGAGAAAAATCTTTGATGAATCGACGGTAGAAGCCCGCATGACCCAGGAAACTTCTCACACCCTTCACGGTTGAAGGTGGAGGCAACTTTGCGATAACATCGACTTTAGCACGGTCTACTTCAAGACCGGCTTTCGATATCTTATGTCCAAGCACGATGCCTTGTTTTACCATAAAATGGCATTTTTCCCAATTCAGAACAAGGCGAGTGTCTTCGCACCGCTTAAGCATACGTTCCAAATTGGCAAGGCAAGAAGAGAAGGAATCCCCGAAGACCGAGAAATCATCCATGAAGACTTCCATGGTTTGTTCAACCATGTCATGGAAGATAGCTAACATGCACCTTTGGAAAGTCCCGGGCGCATTACATAAGCCAAAAGGCATTCTTTTATAAGCAAATGTGCCATAGGGACAAGTGAATGTTGTCTTTTCTTGATCTTGGGGATCGATGGGTATTTGGAAATAACCCGAGAAACCATCAAGAAAGCAGTAATATTCATTACCCGCTAAACGTTCAAGCATTTGGTCCATAAAAGGTAGAGGGAAATGATCCTTTCTCGTGGCATCATTGAGTTTGCGGTAGTCTATACAAACTCTCCACCTAGTAACGAGACGAGTGGAAATCAACTCGTTGTGTTCATTGGGAACAACGGTTATTCCGCCCTTCTTGGGCACACAATGGATTGGACTAACCCATGGTGAATCCGAAATAGGGTAAATCATACCCGCATCAAGAAGTTTGATAACCTCTGTTTTGATGACTTCATGGATTTTTGGATTCACCCTTCGTTGGCTTTGAATTAAGGGCTTAAAGTCGTCCTCCATGAGAATTTTGTGTGTGCATAAGTGAGGATCAATTCCACGAATATCCGAAATCTTCCAAGCAATAGCCTTCTTATGATCTTTCAACACGGCGACAAGTCGGGCTTTTTCTTCTTCTTTTAGGTCCTTTGCGATGATGACGGGCAACTTCTTCTCTTCTTCAAGAAATACATACTCGAGATGGGGCGGCAACTCCTTAAGTTCCAAATCCGGAGGATTTTCGACGGGAGGCGTATTCGAAGTCGGAGTATCGATAGCAATGACCGTGGGAGATGGAGGAGAAGGATTGTCTTCTTTGAGAAGGTTTTCAATGAAGCTGAGATCTTCATCCCAATTAGTAGTAGAATCGTCATTGTCTAAATTCACATCTCCCATGGTGGCTTCCAAATCTTTCCAAAGGAAATCACTTTCTCCAAATTGGGAAGAGAGGTAGGAATACTTTTACAAGAATCTTTTAAGTGTTCTTCACAAGCCTCATCAAGAACGTCAATACAATTAACACTCTCGTATGAATAAGGCTGTTTAGAAAGCTTTCCCATGTTGAAGACTACTTTATCGTCACCCACTCTCATGATAAGCTCACCGGCTTCAACATCGATGAGAGTGAGACCGGTCCTCAAGAATGGACGACCAACAATTAGTGGCACACGGGGGTCCATCTTGTAGTCGACGACAACGAAATCAGCAGGGAAGGTAAATTTGTCGACTCCTACAATGACGTCTTCGGCTATCCCCACTGGATAAGCAACCGTACGGTTGGCCAATTCCAAAGTCATTTTGGTGGGGACTAGCTCAGGAAGAGATAATTGCTTCCAAACGCTTAGAGGCATAAGATTAATACTGGCACCTAGATCGGCTAGGGCCATGCAATTCTCTACTCCCGGGAAATTGCAAGGAATTAGAAACGACCCGCATCACCAAGCTTGGTTGGCAATTTCCTTAAGAGCACTGCAGAGCAATACTCATTAAGTTGGGTGTTGGCAATATCGAGGAGCTTTTCCTTGTCGCTCAGAAGATCTTTAAACATTTTTGCATATTTAGGCATGTGAGCGAGAGCCTCAGCGAAGGAGATGTTAAAATTCAATTGTTTGAACATTTTAAGGAAGTTCGAAACCTGAATATCATCCTTGCTCTTTTGCTTCTCTTTCCTCAACCTAGATGGATAAGGTATATTGGAAGAAGAGGAAGGCTTTGGGAGAATAGGATCACTCACATCCTTTGGTGGAGGAGGGGTAGAAGGAAGAGGTGGAGAAATTGGGGAAGGAGAAGGATGAGGAATAGGAGCAGGTGACTCGTTCTCCTTAGTCACAACCACCGGTGGAGGTATAGGAAGCTCGGGTTCCTTGGTACCTTTACCACTTCGAGTAGTGATTGCTTTCATCTCCCCTCTTGGATTCGCAACGGTGTTACTCGGAAGAGTACCCGAAGAAGAGGGTTGATTACCTTGGAAGAAACCAGCCATCATGTTCCTCAGATCATTAGTTTGGCTATCCAACGTATTTCTCATGTCGGCTCTCAAATCGTTTCCTTGCTTGACCAAGTCTGCCTTCAAATTTTGCACTTCCTGTTGGAGATTTTCCACGATCACATCATTGGTCCTCATGTAGGTTGCAACCTCTTGGTGTAATGCAGTGGTGGTTTGGTTGGGAGGAGCATTGTATACGGGTGGTTGATAAGCAGGTTGTTGGTAAACTTGGTTGTTACGTTGAGGTGGTTGTTGCTGCTTGTGAGGAGGGATGTATGGTTGTCGAGGTTGTTGTTGTTGTTGAGGGGGGCGATTAAGGTTTTGTTGTTGGTTTGGGTTGGTAGGAGGAAAACCAGGTGGTGAAAGATAATTGTTGGAGCGGTAGCTAAGCAAATTACGGTCACCTTGAGGTCTAGCTTTATAAGCAGGATGAGGATAGGTGCCATATGTCGCATTCACATTCTCAGCAGGGTAGTCTTGGGTGGCAGTACAAGTAGTGTACGAGTGAGGACCACCGCATATCTCACAAGGTTGGCTAACAGTGTTAACTTGAGCGTTTTTAGCGTTGCTGCTGTTGTTGTTGCTGACGGTGTGGGTGACAAGCGATTCAAGAAGCGTAGTGATTTTGTCCAGTCGCTTGTCGCTGTCACTAGTGCTAGCACTAGCGACATTGGTCCTAACACTCTTGGTTTGCACACGAGACTTATTCTCAATGATATCCCAAGCAACATTGGAAGTCTTAGCCAAAATATTACCCCCCGAGGCACTGTTTAGTGAATCTTGGTCACTCATGTTTAAACCATTGTAAAAAGTATTAATTTGATGTACTTTGGTAAAACCATGTTGTGGTCATTTTCTTAAAAGATCTTTAAAACGATCCAAAGATTCACTGAACGACTCATCGGACTTTTGTTCAAAATTTATGATTTCATTCCGCAAAGCGGTAGTACGAGAGGGTGGGAAAAAGTAATTGATAAACTTGGTTTCCAAATCCGTCCACGAGAGAATACTCTGTGGCGGTTCCTTAGCAAGCCAATGCCGGGCTTGTCCCTCTAAAGAAAAGGGAAAAAGTTGTAATCTTATAACCTCTTGTGGAACACCATTGAATTTGACCGTGTTGGTTAGTTGCAAGAATCTTTTGATATGGTCGTGTGGATCATCAATGGTACGTCCCAAGAATGGTTGAGCGGAGACCATCTGGATAAAGTCTGATTTTAGCTCGAAATTGTTGGCGGCAATTGGAGGTATGACAATTGGATCAATGTTGCCATCTACATGAGCTCGCAGCAGTTCAATCATCGGGCGATTATCCGGAAGGGGCTCATTGTTGTTGTTATTGTTCATGTTGTTGAAAGGCGGGTTGTTGTTGTTATTATTATTGTTGTTTGGAGGTGGTATGTTGTTGTTGTTTTGTACAACGGCCATGTCTAAGTGATCGAGAGGCTCGGGCTCTTGATAAGACGTGGATCGAGTGTGCATACACCTGCAAAAGAACGAACAAAGAAAAACAAAGCAAAAATATTTTTGGTTTTTATGTTTTTTAATTTTTTTGTATTTTTGAAAATTTTATATTTTTTAGGATTTTTTTTTTGAAATTTTTTATGAAAAAGTAACGTTCACGGGGAACGGATCCTAAAATCCAAGTTCTCACAAAAAACTTTTGATCTTAACGAGAAGAGCCGGCAGCGGCGCCATTTGATACAAGCATTTTCATTGGGTTCAGATTACCTCTCAGTCCTCTCGAATTGATCTCGGCCTTAAGTGGAATGATTGTTCTTGGTTACTAAATAAAAGGGTTTGGTTTTCTAATATACTAAATGTTAAAATGAAAATTTAAATGAAAGACAATTACTTTAATGACAATTAATAAAAACTTGAATTAAAATTAAAATTAAAACTGAAGTTAAAGTTAAAATAAAAAAAACAGTAGCCTAAAAAAACAGTAACAATTAATGAAGCCCAAAAGAAACTTGATTCGGAAGATGAACCTTGATTCAGAACTTTACTCGGATCCTTCACTCGGAAGTTGATTCGGAAGATTCACCCGGAACTTTGGAAAATAAACATTCATCCGGAACTTTGATTGATTCGGAAGATTTAGGTTCATTCGGAACTTTTCAAAAATAAACTCATTCGGAACTTTGGTTCATGCGGAACTTTATTCGGAACTCTGCTTCATCCGTAACATTCAGACTCATTCGGAACTTTCTACTGATTCGGAACTTTTAAGGGAAAAACTCACTCGGAACTTTTTAAAACACATTCATTCGAAACTTACTGTTCATCCGGAACTTCAGTTCATTCGGAAGTTTTAGGTTCATCCGGAACTTTCAGTTCGTTCGGAAGTTTCTTCTGATTCGGAACTTTCAAAGGAAAATTCAATCTGAACTTTTAAATAACATATTCATTCGGAACTTTGAAGTTCATTCGGAAGTTTTGTGTTCATCCGGAACTTTTGAGTTCATTCAGAAGTCTGGGTACACAGATACAGTAGCAGAACCCCGAAGAACAAGGAAGACAAATTTTATCAAAAATCAAACTAAATAGTCAAAAAGGTTTTACCAAATTAACCATAAACAATCTAATAACCATAAGTAACAAATCCCAACAGTAAAAACACAAATTCAACAACTTTTTCAAGATCAAATCAATCAAACAAGAATTTAAACTTTAACCCAAATAAATGGAGATGAACAAGATAAAATGGAAAGATTAAACAAGAACTTGTATTGAATGATTAATGTTTTAACAAGATAAAACAAAGATGAAAATTACAAGATTAGAAAATCAAAGATCAAAATCACCAAACACCCTAGTGGTGTTGGTGAAGGGACGAACTAAAGGGAGAAAAAGAAGGAGGAGAGAAAAACAAAAACTGGCACTATGTGAGTGAGGGGATTCCTTTTATAGGCTTTTCTTTTGGTTGGTGAGTGGGCTTTCTCCCGTTCTTCTTGTCTTCTCGTCTTTTCAGAAAAGTTGACGTTTTCGATTCTGATTCGGGATTTGTCGTCGATTAAATTCAACTCGTTTTTTAATTTCTTCGTTTAATAGACTTGAGTTTCTTCGACTTATGTAAATCTTCCATCTTTGGTCCTTTTCTTCGATAAATCTTCGAATAGGCCCAGTGACTTCAAATCTTTTGCATCTCTTTGACAATAGACTTCGTCTTGAGTCTTTTTCTTCAATAAAACCCGTGCAATCCCATGTTTTCTTCAATATTCATCCGGTTAGCTCTGAAAACAAAATAAACACAAAAACCACGCATAATTCCAAACAAATGATATTAAATACGTGTTTTGGTCTCGTTTTAGCCAGAATTAAGTTGTAAAAGGATGGGTGTTTACACACCTATCACTGGCGGCTGGTGGGTTTATGTCCATGCCGACCCCCAAAAGGGGCTGTGGTTGCTGTTGGTGCGACACCACCGAGACCCACATGGTCTCGTTTTGCGTGCGATCAAGACAAACACCCCACAAACCCTCTTTTGTTTAATTCTTGATTGATCTAACATGTTTACATGCTTTCTTATTTTATTTTAACAAATCTTGATCATAACTTAATTAAAATAAAAAGAATAAAAAGGATTTGAGGGATACCAATGCGTTAATTAAAAGGAGAATGAAAACGAACGCGTTACCGAATTAATAACTAAATCAAACGGATTCCTCCTTGGTGTTCTAGGGTGCCGCGGCTAGAGAGAGAGAGAGAGAGACAAAGGGGGTTTAGGGTTTTATTTTCTTGTAGAAGTGTTTAATAAAACTTCCTGTAGTTTTTATTAAACTATAACTTGTTAATGGGTATGGACCAAAGCCCGGTTCCCTTCCTTTCTTTCTAAAACCGGCAGACCAAACACCCCTTGTAGTTTTATGATTTATCGTGTACATACGTATTTAATAATCGTGCTTTCGTTACATGAACGTTTTCCTAATACCGTACGTACTTACTTATCGTATATTAATATTCATGTTTACGTACATAATACTTATGATAATTATTTAATATACATAGTATTTGTATTAATTATTCGTGATGCATGTCGTATATTAATTAATTTAAAAGTTTAAATTTAACGGTAACTTCGTGCATTAAATGATCGTAGGATTTTTTAAGGCGGGTTTTACACAACAACTTAACATAGAAGAGTTTAAAAATTTACGGACCTGTTCTTGTTGGATTAACTGGCATTGTTACGGTAGTTGTCACCATCGTTACGCCTGTCGGATCCATATCTGTAGTTATTCTGACCGTGCCCCTTTGTTGGAAATACGTTTTTACGTATTTAGGAAGATTCGGTCACTCCGACAATATATTAAGTAGTAACTCGTAGTCTAGTTACGTTACATTAATTAAACACGGAAAAGCCTGGTCCATGTCATGTATGGCCGGCCCAACTTGTAAGCCCAAGCCCATCTCATGAGGTTGGTATATAAACCCTCTCCTTAGTTGGAGAGGGTATGGTTCATTCATTATTTCATAGAGTAAAAGTGTGTTTTTCATACTTTCTCTCTTAAGTGTGTGTGTGATATCACCATCTCTTTCTATCTATTTCTCTCTCTAGATTAAGCAAGATTTACAATATCCTAAAAATGGTATCAAGAGCCATGGGATGATTGTATTGTTTATGTGTTTGTGTTCTTAATTTTCGTGTCTATTTTGATTCAAAATCATTCGATCAATTTTTTTTTTTGTGTATTTTATGGTTTATTCTTGATACAAATTATCTACATAGTTGTGGTAGAGATTTGGTATATTTACTTTGGCTAAAAACACTAAATTTTTGGGTGTTTGGATCATTTTTTGGCTTAAAATCTCGAATTGGGTGAGTTTTATCCGAGAAAAGTGGAAGTTGGAATACTGTTTGTATTATTGCGAAACTTTAGCTTCAAATTCCATCGCAATTTGCTAGGGTTTTGATATTGCAACAGTTATTGCGATACTTATTGCGACAGACCTTATTTGCTTGTATTGCGAAGTATTACTCTTTGTATTGCGAAGATAGGTAGTTGTATTGCGAAGAATCCATTTCTGCTCATTGCGAAGGTTGCAATTGAACATTGCGAAGATTCTATTTCTTGAACATTGCGAAGTTTGAACTTTGAGTATTACGAAGACTTTGAACTGTTTGCATTGCGAAGGTTGGTTTCTTCAACATTGCGAAGTCTGGACATTTCTAGTTATTGCGAAGGTTGACACTTTAGACATTGCGAAGAGTGTGCTTTTAAACATTGCGATGAGTTTTGTGATATTCGGAAGATATCAAGATTATACCAAAGTAAATTTTTGAAAATATTCCTTAAAAAATCGTGAGTTTTTGTTTGCCTTGGAATTTTTTGGTTTATCGAGAATATATTTTAGGGGATTTCAACTTTTTTCTTGACTTCTAAACACGACAACAAACAAATTTACTTTCTCTCATTGTGCGATCAACGTTTTTAAATCTTTAACTTATCGAAATGGAGTTTACTTCTCTTACGGATAAGTCCATTCTCTCTGGTACGGATAATCGTCCACCAATGTTGGTGAAGACTATGTACGAGGATTGGGCTTCCCGAATGGAACTTTATATGTTGAATAAAGAGAATGGACATCTCATTTGGGCATCGGTGATCAATGGACCATTTATATATGGTACGGTAACGGAAGGTGCAGTTACTCGGCCTCGCACAACGGGTGAATTAACTGGAGATGCTAAGATTAAAGACAAGTGTGATAAACAAGCTACAAACATCATTCTCAAATCCCTTCCTCCAGATGTCTACAAACTTGTCAGTAAACATAAAGTTGCCAAAGAGTTATGGGATAGAATTCGTGTTCTAATACAAGGCACCTCGTTAACTAAACAAGAACGAGAATGTAAGCTATATGATATGTTTCATAAGTTTGCCTATGTCCCCGGGGAGACTCTCAATGATTACTATTTGAGATTCACTCTATTGATGAATGAGCTCAACATCTATGGCTTGGCAATTCCTACGTTTCAATTAAACACCAAGTATTTGAACACTCTTCCTTCCGAATAGAGCAAGTACGTGACGGCTGTTAAATTGGCTAAGGATTTGCATCAAAGCAACGTGGGTCAACTTCAAGCTTTTCTTCAACAACACGAATGCCACATGATCAAGGCTCGGTTGTCAACACCTCAAGTTCATGATCAACTTGCCATGTATGCTTCCCAACAAATGACTCCCAAACAAAACATGGCTTACACTTATCAACAACCATCATACTTGCAACAGCCACCATAACACACCTATCAGCAACCACAACAACCATCATATCAACCACTAATAATGCCACATCAAGCATTTCAACAAAGTGTTCTTCAACAACCTTATCCACAACAACCAACACATCAAGCATCCCCATCACAAGCTATCACTTCTCCAATGGGCTATACTCCTCAGCAAGAATATTTTCCAATTGAAGCACCACCAACACAAGCCTTTTATTCTAATGAATTCTCACCAATTCAAGCACCGGTCTTTACTCCCAATGATACGCCTACTGATGTCTTAAACCATCTCACTACCTACTTGTCAAAACTTGTTGCAACTAGAGGATTAATAACTAACTCTTACCTAGTATAAAAATTAAAGTTCTTTGTTGTGGTCTAATCGAATTGATTTCCGGTTCAAAGTGTGACTCAATTGTTTTTGGTTAAGAAAAATATTTTGTCGTTGTTGTAAATAAAAAGTGCAAAACTTTAAAGTAAAAGCAAAGTAAATAAAGCTAAGAATAATTAAAAGGTAAATGACGAGAAATAAAATGATAACAAAAAGTAAATAACGGAAACTTAAAACGCAACTAAAAATAAACTAGGCAAGGCTTAAAATGTAAACTTAAAATAAAACTAAAGGCAAGTAAACTAAAAGTGCGACTAAGGAAAAAGGCGGGAAAAGTAAATAGCTCAAAACTATATAGAAAAACCTAACTGGGAAAATCCAAAACTAATCCTTATCCTGAATCCGGGAAACTGTCACTATCCGGAAAACACAACAAGTCCTAATCCGGAATAACCCTTCTAATGCTTATCCGGAATCCAAATAATGTCACTATCCGGAAAACATATTCCGGACACTTATCTGGAAAAGACTTTGTGTTTCTTATCCGGAATAAGGGTTAATTCCCTTATCCGGAATATGGTGTTTAGGCTGTTTATCCACAATGTGATGACTTACGTGGCTTATCCGGAATAAGGGATTAATACCCTTATCCAGAATAAAATTCTGAGCTTAGTCAGGAATATCACCACTTGAGCTTATCCGAAATAAGGTGATAAACCTTATCCGGAATACGAGGGTTTACAGAAATCCGAATAGCAGAAAGATGTAAATAAGCTAAAGACTAAATTTAAGCTAGGAACAAATAAGCACTTAACTAAAACTTTTACCAAATCTATTTTAAGAAAAAGCTATTAAACCGAAATTTAAAAACTTTTAAAAACACTAAACAATAAAAATATTAAAAATCAACTTTTTATAAAAATTAACTAATAAGCACTTGATTAAATTTAAGAAAAACACAATAAGCTATAAAATCAATAAGCTAACAAGATCAAAAACATAAAAGCATAACAAGTAATCAAATAAGCATGACAATAAGATAATAAGCACAAAGATTAAGCAAAACAAGAAAGGTAGAATTAGAGATTAAAATAAAAACTTGATTAATTTTAAGATTCAACAATTTAAGTAAAGACAATAATTAAAAGCATGCAAATTTAAGGTGCGAGACAAGTAATTAAAGGTGCAATTAAGTAAATGTGCAAGTAATTAAAGATGGAAGAACTAATGTGTCAAATTAGCCAACAAATCCTAATGACATATTAGGAGTCTATTTATAGGGGATTAGGAAAGACTACGCATGTGTTGGTTATTCTTCTTCTTCACGTCTTCTCGTCTTCTTAATTCTTCGACTTTTTCGACTTTGTCTCGGGATTAATAAACTCGTCTTGTAATTTCTTCATTAATTTAGACTTGAGTTCTTCGGCTTTTAGTAAACTTCCGTCTTTAGACTTTTTCTTCGATAAATCTTCAGAATTGGCCTTGGACGTCCGTTCTTTTGGCACCCTTGATCTTTCGACTTCGTCTTTTGTCTTTTTCTTTGATAAACGCCCGTGAAAGCCAGTGTTTTCTTCCCTTTTCAGATTTTGATCCTAAATCGCAACAAAAACACAAACCACGCATAATTCCGACATTTACGACATAAAATACACGTTTTGGCTTCGTTATTATTGTAATTAAGTGGTAAAAGGATGGGTGTTTACACATTTATCAAATCTCCTACACTTGACCATTGCAATGTCCTCATGCAATGCATTAATTACAAAGCAAGATTAGACTTTTCATCACAATCAATCCATATTGGCCTTTATTAAAGAGATAGAAAATAACAAAAAAAGTAATGAAATCAAAAACTTACCTTAGGGTTTTGGAATGTCATGAATGATTATCATCCTCAAGTTTCACGTTCCCCATACCAAGCTTAAAAACGAGATCATTGTTATTATAAGTTAGCAAACTAACATGAACTCATGTGGGTCAATTATTTACTTCGACTCCCTTATTCCTAGGTGTATCTATTATATTTTATTATTGTCTTAAATGATCACGAGGATGCATTGTTGACTTATTTTGATAGTTATTAAGGCTGAAAATAAAGTGGGACGATTTAATCAATAGTTAGCTAAAGGACAAAATCTTTTAAAACTGCTTCTCGGGACCTCATAAAGTTCATATCTTGGCATAACTCGCTTCACGATTTGAGACCTTTCTCGGACCGATATTTGGCAGTGAATTCATACTTCAAATCTTGAGAGACGTTCTTGAAATTATGGTCTTCTCTTCATAATAGGAATTTCTTGACTTGAAGTTTTGAGAGATTCTTCATATTTGGACCACGACTTCTTCATTTTTCTCCAATCATTACTTTGGACTTTGATATACAACGATCCGCCTCCTTTTAGGACTTGGATCTATTTATCCTCATACCTTGCTAGGGTCTTTTCGGATAGACTTCTCCATGATCTTTAGGGGAGTATTTGCTTTTCGTCGTGTGGTCTCGATCCTTCATATTGATTCTTGATAAATGATTCTTTACATCACTTTGGATCTTTAGCAACAAAATGTAGCCCTCATGCCTTTTTAGGGCCTTTTCGGACTCGCCAATCTCCGCGTCCCGCTTCAATAAGTTATGCCTTGGCTATGAACTCTTATCAATACCGAGCAACTTTTAAACGATCTTGGGCTAGAAGCTAAGTAACTTTTCAAATCGTACGACCTTATTTATTGCAGATAAATTTATTAGCAAGCGATGGGAGAATAGGCATATAATCAACTCACATAAATTCATGAAAGAATACCAAACTTATAATTGACTCTATCATCTCTCGTTCTCCACAATTTAAAATCTCAAGGAATGAGACTCGTGGATGCTTAGCCAATTAAATCAAAGTTTTGGGTTTTCGAGTCATCTATAGGTTCTTGCAAATTCTTAGACTTTTTCAAGTTTAGAAATCGCATTTTAAAGTTCCCTTGATAAACGACTCTCTAGGATCAATTATAGGAACTTGCAAAAAGTTCTTGTTCTTAACCCGTGAGAGTTAAGACTTTCGCGTTTTAAAGCTCCCTATATAAAAGCCTAGCAAAACTTGACTTAAACACGTTAAGGATACTAGCTAGAGTAAACTCGGGTCGAGTCAAAAGATTCACAACGTTTAAAAATTAAAACTGCTTTATTCAAATTTTATTCTAGCAGAGAAAGAAAATAACAATAACAAAAGAAAAACTAGTAGGCCAAAACAGATAAAAAAAATTTGAAAAGTGTCGAAAAATCAATTTTCCGGTTAAAATGAGGACAAATACAAGGGAAAGGCCAATTAACTTCGATAGAAGTCCCCCTACACTTAATACAAACATTGTCCTCAATGTTTAAGCATGTGGAAGTATACTCCCCTACACTTAGGACATTGTGCACTTTGTTTAAATCTTGTTAAGGAAAGGACAACTAACGAGATTCCTATTTTAATATTGGAAAATATAAAATAGTGAATTGAAAAGAGTTTAGGATAGAACCGGGAAGACGGGAACACGGAATCATGGGTCGTCAAAAGTCATCAAGAATGGATCATTGAACGCTCGAATCCCTGTACATGATTAGAAAGAAGACAACAAACAACATACTAAGGTCTCCCCCTACACTTATTATAAAAATAAGAGAAAAAGGATAAATACTTGGGTTGCCTCCCAAAAAGCACTTGTTTTTGTTAACTGAGTCGTGAGCCTGACTCGACCGTGATTAGCATAGGAAGAAACTTGAAACACATCCACCAGGATCAAAAACATGGTTTTCGTCCATCAAATAGCACAGGATTAAGGCAAACAAGGAAAACCAAAGAAGAGTAGGCAAGATTCCCTTAAGCAGCGAGTGAGCACGGTGGAAGCAAGTATGGTGAGGTACAAGCATATCTTCATAAGTTCCAAAGATTTTTCCTTTTATTTCATCAGATGGATACTGAGATGGCTTGAAAAGTGCAATACCGGGGTCGAACACCTTTTCCTTTAGGGGAAAATAACACTCAGGCTCATCAGATCTTGAAGAAGATCCGATCATAAATCTAGCAATCTCATCCTCAGAAGGAGGATAGAGAGGAGTTAAGACATAAGTGCTGCTGATATCAGTGTCGGCCGACTTCTTTTCCTTTGAAGCGGGTTTCTTCATATCCAAAGTAGGATAAAGACCATAATCATCAAAGTCTAAAGGAGGAACATCACTCTCATTTGGGATGTATGTGTTGAGGAAAGTGGCAAAGTCTTCCTCAAATGAGTAGTCATCCAAAGTAGGATCAAGTGTTGTAGGCGTAGGATCTTCATCATGAGAAGAATCACTTGAATGAGTATCGGCCTCATAAAAATCATCATAAGTGGGCATGTCTGGATACTCAGAAGTAAAATCATCATAATCATCCCCATCGGTGCTAGAATCGTCAGCATAAGCATCATAGATCGGTGGAGAATCATAAATTGGTGGAGGATCAGAATTAGAGAGAGAATCATCCACATCGTCTTGGAACAGTGGATTATCATAGCAAGAATCGAACAGAGGATTGTTGTAGACGACAAAATCGTCAAGCACATTAATCATATTCGCTGATTCTCTTCCATAGGATTTGTTTGTGATCTTCCCCATTTCGAACACTTGTGCATCATTCCCGACTCTTAAAATGAGTTCACATTTATCCACATCTACTAAAGCTCTATCGGTTCTCTAAAATGGCCGTCCAAGTATTAACGGAATACGAGGGGTCCATTTTATAATCAACAACGACGAAGTCGACCGGAAAAGTGAATGTGCCAACTTTAATGAACACATCTTCGGCAATACCAATGGGGTAAGCGAGAGTGCGATTTGCAAGCTCAAGAGTCATCTTCGTTGGTGTAAGATCGGGTGGCAGCGCTGCCTACACGCGAATTTGCTTCCGAAGTCGAGCAGTCTCAATTTCATTTCACTCCGAGATCGGCTAAGGCAGTAAATTCGTCGGTTTGGTTAAAAGTACAAGGTAGCACAAAACGACCGGGATCTCCAAGTTTTTCTGGAAGTTTTTTAAGAAGGATTTTAGAGCAATTTTCATTCAAGCGAGTATTAACAAACTCGACCATCTTCTCCTTCTTACTAAGCAATTCCTTAAACATCTTGACAAATTGTGGCATTTGGGCAAGAGCTTCAACAAGGGTAAAGGTGACGGTCATGCCGGCAATCTTGTCCAAAAAGTTAGAGATTTGAACGTCATTATTAGTCAAAATTCTAGCCTTGTCGAGTCGAGAAGGGTAAGGAATGCTGGGTTTATAGGTGGAAGGTGGAGTTGGTGAAGGGTTCTTCTTGGGTACTTCTGCTGGTAGAGGTGGAGACGGTAATAGAGAACTAATACTAGGCGTGGGAGTAGGAGGGATAAATGGTGGTGGAGGAGGTGTAGATGGTGTAACTGGGGGTGGGATAGATGGTCCTACTAAAGTTGCTCCACTACGGGTAGTAATAGCACTAACATTCGCTCTCGGGTTGGTGACGGTGTTTGAAGGTAGAGAGCCCGAAGTAGAGGGTTGAGTGGTTGATAAGAAACTAGCCAACATATTCTTCAAATCATTCGTTTGAGTGCTGAAGGAGGATTGTATATCATTTCGAAGCTCGTATCTAATGTCATTCCCTTGCTTAGTGATATCCCCTTTCAAGTTGATAATTTGGCTTTGCAGATTCTTAATTTGCTCTCCTTGGGTTCTCATTAAGGCTTCAACATCTTGATTGATGGGTGGGGCTTGTTGAGCGGGTGGGTGATAAGGATTAGAAGCTCGAGGTGGGATTTGGTTGCTTCTATTGTAATTGTTGTTGGGGTTGTGGTTTTGAGGAGAAAAACCGGGTGAAAGATAGTTGTTTGACCGGTAACTTAGCAAATTTTGATCCCCTTGAGGTCGGGCTTGGTAATTTTCCGGTGAATAGTTACCATAAGCCGTATACACGTTTTCCGGATTGCCTTGAGTAGAAGGACAATCAGTGTATGAGTGAGGACCGCCGCATGTCTCACAAGAAATTTCTACAGCTTTAACTTGTTGTTGTTGGTTTGTAGCGATGAGCAAGATATTTTTGTTCATTTCGGCCATCATGCGGGTGAATTCGGTCATGTCGGGGTTTGCTGAAGTAGAAGAAACATTGACTCTCGGGTTGTTCATTCAAGAAGCGGAGGAATCCCAATTTTTGTGATAAGTAGTCATGTTCTCAATAAGCTCTCTACACTCCTCGGGTCTTCTTTTCATAAATGTGCCACCGGCGGCTGCATTAATCGTATCACGATCACGAAAAGTCAAACCATTGTAGAAAGTATCAATCAACGTAACGGGGAGCATGTTGTGGTTTGGAAATCGATCGATCAAAACATTATATCTTTCCCAAGCATCAAAGAGAGATTCATCGGGTTCTTGCATGAAACCGCTGATTTGATTTTGAAGGCTCGTGACCATGGATGGTGGAAAGTAGCGCGACAAAAAGCGTTGAGTCATGTCATCCCAAGTATGAATGGAGTTCTTCGGGAGACGATCAAACCATTTTTCGGCGTGGTGTGATAAAGTATATGGAAAGAGTTGAAGGCGAAGGACATCCATAGTAACACCGGGCAACTTCATGCTTTGAGTAATAGTAATGAATTTGTCGAGGTGCTTGTTGGCATCATCATCAGGCAATCCGCGAAATGGATTAGTTTTCACTTGTTGGATCATGTGAAGCTTCAACGAAAACTCCGGAGCCGTGATTTGCATCGGCGCAATCGGTCCTCCTCGTCCAAACATTGTTTGTTGACAAAGCTCCTCCATTGTCCGAAGATCGGCTGTGGAAGAACATTGTTGTTGTTATTGTTGAGGTGCGGTGGAGTATTGTTATTGTTAACACCTGCCATAGCTAAATCTTCACGAGTCTCGGGCTCTGGATAAGTTGAAGATCTAGTACGCATACACCTGCAAAAGCAAAAGAAAAAGATACCAAAGCAATAGACAATATATATACACTATAAAAATAAAATCTTTTTGGATTTTTGAAATTTTTAATTTTTATGGATTTTAACAATTTTTAATTTTTATGGATTTTTGGAAATTTTTAAGCAAGAAAAATAACGCTCACGAATGAACGGATCCCAAAAAGCAACGCGTCTCTCACAGAAAACCGTTAATATTTACGAAAAGAGCCGGCAGCGGCGCCATTTAATAACTAGCTTTTACCTAGCATAAAAATTAAAGTTCTTTGTCGTGGTCTAATCGAATTGATTTCCGGTTCAAAGTGTGACTCAATTGTTTTTGGTTAAGAAAAATATTTTGTCGTTGTTGTAAATAAAAAGTGCAAAACTTTAAAGTAAAACCAAAGTAAATAAAGCTAAGAATAATTGAAAGGTAATGACGAGAAATAAAATGATAACAAAAAGTAAATAACGGAAACTTAAAACACAACTAAAAATAAACTAAGGCAAGGCTTAAAATGTAAACTTAAAATAAAACTAAAGGCAAGTAAACTAAAAGTGCGACTAAGGAAAAAGGCGGGAAAAGTAAATAGCTCAAAACTATATAGAAAAACCTAACTGGGAAAATCCAAAACTAATCCTTATCCTGAATCCGGGAAACTGTCACTATCCGGAAAACACAACAAGTCCTAATCCGGAATAACCCTTCTAATGCTTATCCGGAATCCAAATAATGTCACTATCCGGAAAACGTATTCCGGACACTTATCCGGAAAAGACTTTGTGTTTCTTATCCGGAATAAGGGTTAATTCCCTTATCCGGAATATGGTGTTTAGGCTGTTTATCCGCAATGTGATGACTTACGTGGCTTATCCGGAATAAGGGATTAATACCCTTATCCGGAATAAAATTCTGAGCTTAGTCCGGAATATCACCACTTTAGCTTATCCGGAATAAGGTGATAAACCTTATCTGGAATACGAGGGTTTACAGAAATCCAAATAGCAGAAAGATGTAAATAAGCTAAAGACTAAATTTAAGCTAGGAACAAATAAGCACTTAACTAAAACTTTTACCAAATCAATTTTAAGAAAAAGCTATTAAACCAAAATTTAAAAACTTTTAAAAACACTAAACAATAAAATATTAAAAATCAACTTTTATAAAAATTAACTAATAAGCACTTGATTAAATTTAAGAAAAACACAATCAGCTATTAGATCAATAAGCTAACAAGATCAAAAACATAAAAGCATAACAAGTAATCAAATAAGCATGACAATAAGATAATAAGCACAAAGATTAAGCAAAACAAGAAAGGTAGAATGAGAGATTAAAATAAAAACTTGATTAATATTAAGATTCAACAATTTAAGTAAAGACAAGAATTAAAAGCTTACAAATTTAAGGTGCGAGACAAGTAATTAAAGGTGCAATTAAGTAAATGTGCAAGTAATTAAAGATGAAAGAACTAATGTGTCAAATTAGCCAACAACTCCTAATGACATATTAGGAGTCTATTTATAGGGGATTAGGAAAGACTAAGCATGTGTGGGTTATTCTTCTTCTTCACTTCTTCTTGTCTTCTTAATTCTTCGACTTTTTCGACTTTGTCTCGGGATTAATAAACTCGTCTTGTAATTTCTTCATTAATTTAGACTTGAGTTCTTCGGCTTTTAGTAAACTTCCGTCTTTAGACTTTTTCTTCGATAAATCTTCAGAATTAGCCTTGGACGTCCGTTCTTTTGGCACCCTTGATCTTTCGACTTCGTATTTTGTCTTTTTCTTCGATTAAAGCCCGTGAAAGCCAGTGTTTTCTTCCCTTTTCACATTTTGATCCTAAATCGCAACAAAAACACAAACCACGCATTATTCCGACATTTACGACATAAAATACACGTTTTGGCTTCGTTATTATTGTAATTAAGTGGTAAAAGGATGGGTGTTTACACACCTATCTAGGATTTCTAGCAACGAACAATCAGCTTCGCACTTCTTCAAATCCTTGACAACAAGCCACTATTCAAGACGGTCAAGTGATGGTGCAATGCATTCAAGGAAGGCAAAATTCATATGGACCCACTACAAGGACCGTGAACGCTCAAGCTGTGAATTCTCAAGTTAGTGGAAATGGAAGCCCTATTGGTCCTCAAAAGGTTGTGACTTGCTACAATTTTCGAGGACAAGGTCATATGGCTAGGGAATGCACTCAACCAAAAAGGAAAAGGGATGCAACGTGGTTTCGTGAGAAGATGTATCTGGTCGATGCTCAATCTAAGAGAAAGATTTTCGATTCAAAGGAAGTAGAATTTCTTGCAGACCCAGGGGCAGCAGATAATGAAGGTATTGCAGTCGTCTCTACTTCTAATGTGTCATATCAAGAAGATGATCTTGATGCATATGATTCGGATTGTGATGACATTCATTCAGCCTAAGCTGCTCTTGTTGCTAATCTCTCTCACTATGGTTCTAATGTCGTCAATGAGGTACCAACCACAACTAATATTGCTCATGATAATCCACATCAAGTTAAGCATGAAAATGACAACCTCGAACAACATTCGGGAAATAGTAACTCAAATGATGTGGTATTCAATCCAAGATATTTGAGTGAACCTCAACCAAATGCTACGACGGATATAGAATCTTATGTTCAACATGATTTGGTAATGGTGCCTAAACATAACATGAATGTGGCCGTCCTAGAAACCGTAGATTTGAATGCCAATCTAACCGCTGAGCTTGCGTTGTATAAGGAAAAGTTCAAAACTTTTGAAATGGTCCCTCAAGCAGAGAAAATAACTTATTCTGAATTTGACCAATTTCGTTTTGGAAAGATAGAACACTTAAACGAAATAGAATAATTAAGAGCTAATATTTCTAATGAATCAAAAGAAAAAGAGTCGGTTGTAAATGATTTTCAAAAACTTAAAACGGATTTCGAAACTCTGGAGTCTAAAAAGTTTGAATCGAAAATTAATGCTACCAAACTTCTTAAATTCAAGGAACAACAACTTTTAAAACAATACGCTTCCATAGAAAAGATTCACCTTTTAACTAAATCATTTAAAAAACTAGAACTTAAGCATCTTCAAGATTTACCACCTAATCCCGGTTATGCAAAACAAGCTCAGGAATATATTCCTTGTCTTTATGATGTGACCCTAAATCGAAAGAAGCACCTTATGCCCGTGATACTGAGGAGACAATGTCACTTGCGGAAGAAACTCGATCTAAAGTGATTTCAACATTCCATAAGCTTGATTATGTTAAGCATAATAAAGATCAATTTGATAAAAAGACCCGTTTAAGATTACAAAAGGAATTAGCTCAATTATCAGCTTGTGTGACCCAAAGTTTGTCAAACGAAAACCTTTCTAGTACGTCTCCTACACTTGTCAAAAAGGATTTAACTAAGTTAATTCCACCGGTAAGCAAGGTGTCTGATAGATTAAATGCCTTACACCAACACTTTGCCGATTTTGACACGGTCATTAAGGAACGTATGACGGCTTCGGCCATAACGGAAGGTGAATGGAATTTTGAGCACACTAGAGCTACGTTTCGAGACGAAATTGTTCCGTTTGTAAACAATATCAAAGCGTGTTTTAGCAATATTGATCAAGATCTGGTTTTGGAATTAAATGAAGTTAAACGTGTTTTAATGAAATGGATGATGCTTATGAAAACGATTTACTTGAAATAGAACGAATTTCACGCCAAAATGATCAGCTTCTGAAGCAAGTGATGTCGCATGATATTGTTTCCGTTTGTGTGAATAATAGTGTTGATAATGATTCTATTATGCATAATGTTGAATCGGTGGATAGGGTGGTAGATAGTACTTGTCACAAATCTGACGCTGAATTTTTAAAGCTTCAAGATTCTTATTCTTCACTTTCAAAATGTTTTAATGAGATTCAAAAACATTGTCTTTCGCTTGAATGTAAGCAACAATTTATTCAAGAGATCTTTTAAACGTTATTCGAAGGTGTTAATATAGATGATCCAAATTTTAAAAAGGATTTTTGATTGAATTTACAAACAAGACAGCGTAAGCTAAGTGACAAGATTGCTAAATCATTGCCAATAGGCATAGAGAAATCTAAGGAGATTAACTTTGTGAACGTGCTTGAGGCCGCTGAGAATTTTTAACTTGATCTAGATAATCGAGTTTCCAAGATTTTGTCCAAAGTTGATAATTTAAAACAGAAAAATACACAACTCTTCAATTCAGTAAAGCCCACATGTGCTAATACCACCGCCCAGAATCAATCATTGATTGAAATATTGAATCGAAAGTCAGTGGAAATATCTGATTTGAGGGAACAAGTTTGTGATAAAAATTTGGCTTTGGCTGAGTTAAAGGAAACACTTCGTATTCTAAAAGGTAAGAATGTTGTGGATAATGCAACCACCGTCTCAGCATCGTCCTCTAGTGTAATCAAAAGGAACCTCATCACTTTCACACAAGGGCCCTAGGACTAAACCATCTCAAACATTGGTCACTAAAGATAGGGCGAAATCAAAACCAGCTTCTAATATTCTCGTGTTGCCTTCTACAGGAGTAAACACCACTACTAAGGCTCAAAGATCTAAGCTTAAAAGAAACATAAAGAATGATATGATCTTGCCCCCATCTAGTAGTCAAGTGAAGAAGAAAGTAGAAGCCCACCCTAGCAATGTTACTTATGTTTTGAATAAAAAAAATCATGTAGCTAAACCTAAAGGATCTGTGATTATGAAATATTCTAACCCTACTGTGAATTCTAATTTGAAATGTTAGAATTGCAATGAATGTATGTTTTCTAGTCTTCATGATTCATGCCTTATTGACCATATGAATGAGATGAATGCCTGTAAAAATGGTTTAGAATGGAAACCGACTAGGAATGTGTTAATCCAAGTTGGTTGGATGTGGCGTCCCACTGGTAGAACTTTCAAAACAATAGGAAATGTGTGCCCTTTATCAAGGATCACTCCCACTAAAGCGAAGAAAGCGTACCCTTTAACTAGGAGTACCAAGGCTACCAAAACGCAAGCGTGTCCTTTAACTAGGAATACCAACACCACTGTAGGAACCAAGTGCCCTTTAAATAGGTCTACTCCCACTGTAGTGCCCGCTAATAATCCAAAACCTCAGAAAGTTGGAACAATAAAACCTGTTATTGGTAAAACTCATATTAGAAAATGCCAGGAATCTAAGGATAACACCAATGTTAGCAATTATGATAATATTATATCTGTATCTGCTAACACTCCAGAACCAATAGTTTCCAATGCTTTGTCTACTGTTGTTGCTGAAAACAGGTGGTACAAATTGTTCTCTGGTATTTGGACTCTGGTTGCTGCAAGCATATGACCGGAGATCGCTCTCAGCTCAGAAATTTCGTCAGCAAGTTTCTTGGTAGGGTTCGATTTGGAAATGATCATATTGCAAAGATAATGGGTTACGGTGAATATCATATTGGGAATGTTATAATTTCAAGAGTGTATTATGTGGAAGGTCTCGGTCACAATTCATTTTATGTGGGACAATTTTTTGATGCAAACCTAGACGTCGCTTTTCGAGAGCATACCTGCTGCATCCATAATTTGGAAGGGGTTGATTTATAGAAAGGAACTCGAGGGAATAATTTGTACACTTTGTCTCTACAGGATATGATGGCCTCTTCTCCCGTATGTCTTCTCTCCAAAGCATCAAAGACTAAGTCATGGCTATGTCATCGACGGTTATCTCATCTTAACTTTGACGCTATTAATCATTTGGCGAAACATGAACTTGTTCGTGGTCTTCCTAAACTTACATTTCACAAGGACCATTTGTGTTCCGCGTGTTCAATAGGGAAAGCCACTAAGAAATTATACAAACCCAAAACTAAAGACACCAACCAAGAGAAACTTTATTTGTTGCATATGGATCTTTGTGGGCCAATGCGTGTTGAAAGTCTTAGTGGTAAAAAGTACATCCTCGTCATGGCCGATGATTACTCTCGGTTTATATGGGTGAAATTTCTTGCAACAAAAAATGAGGCGCCTAAATTCATCATCGGATTTCTCAGGATGATTCAAGTGCGTCTCAACACTACTGTCCGACGAATTCGCACAGATAATGGAACCGAATTTGTGAATCAAACCTTGCGTAATTGTTATGAAGAAGTTGGTATATCTCATCAAAACATCCGTTGCTCTCACTCCACAACAAAACGGTATCGTTGAAAGGCGAAATCGAACACTTATGGAAGCTGCTCGAACGATGTTATTTTACGCAAAGGCTCCATTGTTTTTATGGGCAGAAGCAGTATCTATACCAGTTTACACCCAAAACCGGTCACTAGTTCGAAAACGCCATGGTAAAACACCTTATGAGCTCCTACATGGAAAAGTACCCGATTTGTCATATCTTCATGTATTTGGTTCACATTGCTATCCAAATAATGATGGTGACAATCTGGGAAAACTTCAACCAAAGGCTGATATTAGTATTTTCATTGGTTATGCACCCGCAAAGAAAGCATACCGACTCTACAATCGTAGTTCTCGCAAGATCCTCGAAACTATGAATGTTGATTTTGATGAGCTGACGGTAATGACTTCTGAGCAAAGCAGCTCTGAACCCGCACTTCATGAAATGGGATCTAATAACATTAGCTCTGGTCTTGTCCCAAACAACCCTACTTCATCATCATTTACACCACCTTCTAGGGATGAATGGGATACGATGATTCAACTGTTCTTTGATGAATTCTTTACTCCTCCAACTATTGTTGCTCCAAAACATAAGGTAATAGCTCCGGTTTCCGAAGTTGTAGCTCCAGCTACCAAAGCACAATCAGATACGTCTACACCTACAATTGGTCAAGATATACCTTCAACGAGTAATTCTCAACCAGCACCCGAATCAACTACCCATGTCATGCCTGTTGATGATGAAGAGGATGATGATGATCATGACTTGGAATTCTCTCAAATGTACGAACTTCCATTATTTGGTGTACCAATTCCCGACCATAATCAAGCTGGGTCATCCACCTCAGAGGAAGATCCTACTACGGTCTCCTCTAATCCACGGATTCATGAACATGACATCAAGTGGACAAAAGATCATCCTATAGATTCTATTATTGGTGACCCTAATCGTCCGGTATCCACACGAAGTCAGTTATAAGAAAGTGCAATGTTTTGTCATTTTGATGCCTTTCTCAGTGAAGTTGAACCTAAGACATGGCAACAAGCATTTACCCAATCTTGTTGGATAGAAGCTACGCAAGAAGAACTTAATGAATTTGTACGTCTTGATGTATGGGAACTTGTTCCATGCTCGGATCAAGTGAAGTTACTCACTTTGAAATGGGTTTACAAGGTGAAACTCGAAGAGTTAGGCGGAATATTGAAGAACAAGGCTCGACTAGTAGCTCGTGGATACAAGCAATTATTGGGCATCGAATTTATGGAATCCTTTGCACCTTTTGCCCGTTTGGAAGCTATTAGACAATTACTCGCTTATGAAGCCCACATGAATATGATCATCTATCAGATGGATGTAAAAACGGCATTTCTTAATGGTGAAATCAAGGAAGAGGTCTATGTTCAACAGCCGGATGGTTTTGTGAACTCTAAATATCCTAATCACGTGTACAAGCTTAAGAAGGCTCTCTATGGATTAAAGCAAGCTCCGCGCGCGTGGTAGGATCTATTGTAAAAATTCCTCATTACGCAAGGCTTCGCTAAAGGCAAGGTGGATCCCACGCTGTTCATTCAGAAACGAGGTAAATATATGATTATGGTACACATATATGTTGATATTATATTTGCTGCCTCGACCCAAACCTTATCGGATGAGTTCGGGACACTCATGTCTTCCAAGTTTAAGATGTCAATGATAGGAAAGGTATCATTTTTCTTAGGACATCAAATATCTCAGAGTCCCATAGGCATATTTATGAATCAATCCAAGTATGCCCTTGAATCGCTTAAGAAATATAAGATGGAATCTTGCGACCCCGTTGATACTCCAATGGTGGAACAAACTAAGCTAGATGCAGATCCACATGGGATTGTCGTTGATCAGACACTTTATCGTGGAATGATCGGTACCCTTCTGTATATCACAACTAGTCGACCTGATCTTCAATTTTCTATATGCATGTGTGCTCGGTATCAAACTAAGCCTACTGAGTTACACTTAGCTACTGTTAAAAGGATCTTTCGGTATATTAAAGGAACCGTTAATCGGGGACTTTGGTATTCAAAGGATTATTCGATTGCATTAATGGCTTATGCAGATGCGGATCACGCGGGTTGTCAAGATACAAGGCGTAACACAAGTGGAACTTTGTAACTACTAGGAGATCGACTAATAAGTTGGGCATCGAAAAGGCAGAAAAGCGCTGCAATTTCAAGTACGGAGGCAGAATACATAGCTATGTCCGGTTGCTGTGCTCAAATTCTTTGGATGAGATCGTAATTACCCAACTATGGTATAGGTTTCAACAAAATTCCGATGTACTGCGATAAAAAAGTGCAATTGCCTTATGCTCCAACAACGTTCAATTCTCCTGGTCGAAGCATATTGACATTCACTACCAATTTATCAAGGAGCAAGTGGAAAATGGAGTGATCGAGCTTTACTTTGTACGATCTAAGTATCAATTTGCGGATATTTTCACGAAGGCTTTAGATCGCACTCGAATTGAGTTTTTGGCCGACAAGCTAGGATTGAGAACTTTCTCGCTCGAGACTCTTAAGGAACTAGCAGATGAAGTGAAAGAATAGTGGTGGTAAACTATTCTCCGTATCCTTGGTGATCATCTGTATATATTGTTTATATTTGTGACAATACTCAAATTTCACATCTATGCTATAAGCTGTAACTGACTCAATATGAAAATTTGGCTAGAAATTTTTGCTTTTTGTACCTTACTTGGTAAGATGAACTGTTTCTCACAACCTAAACTACCATTACAACATATTCCTATATGTTGTCAATACAATGTATATATCAAGTCTAAGATCTAAAAAGTGATCTAATAAGTTCAATACTAATAAGAACATCTCAAATGTAACCATGATGCCCTAAATTCCTTTAGAAACCCTAGAATCCATATAAATGAGTTGTAAACTCAAGAATGGTAAACTATGAATGGAAAACACATGTGAATAAGTCATTATGGAAAATAAATAAGTTGTAAACTATGCTTTGAAGACATAATAACACCTAAGAATGGCAAGAACAAACCATACAAAGCTAAGTACAAGTAATTGTACATAATAGTCTAGATCACCACCTAGAAACGCTTGATAAACAATATTTCAAGAAATGTAACTACATAAAATCAGTGTACTATTATCAAAAACAATATACTAATTACAATCTATCAACTGAAGGAAAGTTAATTGATCACAAAATGCTAATATTCACTAATCCAAGGCTAATTACAAGTTAAGACCTTGTAACCAAGATTAGCATAAAAAATCCATTTCACATTGAATTAGAGTCTAATCATGTGCCATAAATTATAAAACTCAACTTTACATCATATTAAGAGTATACATTTATTTCAAGTCAAGTTACAAGTTGGGAAAGCATAAAGTACAAGTTATCAAAGCATAGGATCTTAAGCTCTCATAATTATCCCTAGAATATGATCAACCTATACAATCCATTAAACTAAAAATATAGAAACCATAGAAGTCATAAACATACTATATAAGCCTTAGAATAAGTGTTTATAAAGGTACAAACACTAATTACCCAAGACAAAAAGTCATTAGAGTTAATGACCTAAAAACCCTAATATTAAGAAATCTACATGGAATCTTCACCTAGTTCTTTTTGGACAAGTCTATAATTTTTTATAGGACTTCATTAAGGTTATAAGATTTTAATGCATGGCTTGTAAATTAGGTCAAAATGGGTATTTTCACTAGACATGTTTACTTAGAATAACTTAATAAAACCAATGTAGGGACTTCATGAACACATTAAAGATAATTTAGGATGTATAAATTGAGTTTACATTAGTATTTAGTCGAAGGATAATCACATTTACTAAGATTAAACCCTAGATCATTAGAAAACCCTAACCTGCCTACGTTTTCTTCCCATTTTCACATCAAACCTTTATTAAACATCAAACCAAAGACCCAAACTTCTTAATTACAATTTACATACCCTAATTAAACCCTAATCCATCCCTAATCACATTCCTAAGGCCTTAATCCCCAAAATTACGAAGTTACAAGCCCTAATTTAGGACCCGGTTTTGTTTTTTCCCTCCAAAATCATTCAAACGACTTTTCCTCCTAAATTTAAACTTAAGATCAGACCTAATAGATATTTTTTGATATTTTGGAGATATTTCTAAGTAGGTGCATCACCTAGTTTCTTGGTTTGTTAGAAAAGTGATTAAAACTTTACAAAATGGTACTTTATGTTTCCTAATACCTGTCTTTAAGCTCTAAGCTTCTTACACCTTGTATAGCTACGTTCCTAGCATACCTTAGTCACCATAAACATGAAAGGAACCTAGGATATAAGTAGTTAAGTTTACTTGGAGGCTAAGTGTTGAAACCTAGTATAAATAGGCATGTAAACCTTTCATTTCAACTTGCACCCCGTTTTCTCTTAACCTCCATACCCATTCTGATTTCCACTTATATATACGTCCTAGGACATGTCCAAATACCAGAAACCAGGTCTAGAAGCTAGCCATTGAAGCTATTGAAGCTTTGATAGCAAGATGGGCTTATAGGAAGCCATTAGGAGCATCCCAGGTAATCACTTTGTTAGATATGATTTGATCTTGTTAAAATACTTTCTTAGAGTTTTTATAATTCCAAAATTATGTTAGAAAGATAATCTAAAAGAAACTAAGTCATTTCATCATTTTAAATGGAAGTTATAAGTTAAAGATGTCTTAAAACCTTAGTTTTGCAATCCACATGAAAGAATAAGAAAAAACCCATTTCAAAAGCTATAATTCTGAATAAATGTTGTTATTATGATTATAAACATGTTTATAAACTTTGTTTTAAAATCCTAGATCATTTGGTCCATTTTTGAGGTTGTTATGTAATTTTTACAAGTATAGGGACTAAACTGTCATTTTTGAAACTATTTAACATTTTGGGACAAAATTGTCATTTTATGAAAGTATAAGCTATAAGAATAAATGTTTGAAAGTTTGAGACCCTAAGGTTAAATATTGAAGGTTTAAATTGTAATTTATGAAACTATATACTTTAGGGGTTAAAAGTGCAATTATACCAAAGTATAACCAAAAGGACTAATTTTGCCAATTTTGAAACTAAAGAAGATTAATCATGAATAAGAGGAAGTAATGAAGGTATCATGTTAGTAGAGAGCTTTGTACAAAGATGTTCCATCTCGATATTACGTTCTGACTGAGTGGTTGGGTTTACGATTTAAAGTGCCCTCGCTCCTCAAACGTTTATAGAATGGCTTCTGAGTATGATGGCCCGAACGCTGGTGCTAGAATTACCACCAAATAATAATCAAAGAATATAAAACCAACACATAACAATATTGAACCAACAATCAAAGACTTAATACTATACACAATGTATTAATCCAGGTTTGTGTGGGAGCTGTTTATGAGACCAAGTTGTGGTTTGTATGATCAAGCTGTTTATCTGTGAATGAAATATATTTGATCATAACTCGGATTCTATAGACATAAATTGAGTTCATAGCCTCACTTTTTAAATGCTTTCTAAATAATTTCAAAACCCCTGAGGGGATATATGCTAAAATTGGAAATACAAGTGCTTTTAAAACTGTATGGTATGATTATTGATAGTATGTTTACTACTGCCATTAAGCCCCTTTTTAATCGTGAACTGCTAATAATTTCTTGAAATTGAGCGCTAATATTTTGAATAGTACTATTTGGAGACTGACATCTCCTATCTGGGCAAGTCGCGCTTGCTAGTAGCTAAAGGTTCCTACATAGGCTAAATAGATACACTTTATTTTGCAAAACTCAAGAGTTTGGCAAATTGCCTGCATAAGGGAAATTTGCTGGTTTATGTATGTCAAGTAACGGTTAATCAGCATAGTGCAGTACGAAGACTATTTTATGTGGGTGTATAACAACGTAGCCTGGATGACATACTTGTATTCAAAACTGTTAAAACAAACCTATGAATTCACTCAACCTTTGTGTTGACTTTAAGCATATATCTCAGATAAATGATGACTGATAGCATGAAGCAGCACAAGGATGGCATGAAAAGGCACAAGACTAAAATTATTCTAGATTTTGGTAACCTTATATTGTAAAACTCTGATTTCTCAATGAAATATAAAGAAAGTTGATTTCATCACTCTTTTGAGTTGTTTTCTATTATGACTTATGTTTTATGAAGTAATACCCCAGATCAATGTTCCGCTGCGTAAAGGTAAATTGCGGGTGTTACAGATTGGTACTCAAAGCTATGGTTATAGAGAAACAAGAATTAAAATCTTGACTATAACTACTATAAAATAATTTCAAGAAAGTACTCGTGTGCCAAAGCCAGTGCTGCTACAAGAATGACTGTACTGATATTCCCCAGGATTATGTGTAAGTTTACTTGATATTATGCATAAGAGATTTCATGTTTAGATACCATGTTTATGTGTAAGTACTTATGAGTTAGGATTTATCGACGTCTCTAGAGTTAGGTATGCCTATTATCATCATATCGGATTCGAAAGATGAGCGTTCTGTAAGTATTCCTAAGAATATTTCCCATCTTTCGATGAATAATTCTTATGATACTTCTAAAAATATACCCAAAGATTAGAAAATCCTAATAGAGGTTTTGCCTTTTGATGATAACCTCTATACGAAAGTTATAAGAACATATAAGGAAGAAATAGAATTTAGACCTTGGCATCAAATTTATCCATCCCCTTACCCTGTTAATACACCATTACCTATATTTGAAGATTCACCTAAAAATACCCATAGGAAATCCTTACCTATTTAGAAAACTTCCTCCCTAGCATATTGAAGATATTGAAAGACATAGGAAAAGACGAGGAGTCATACAACGAGATTAAAAGAAGTTAGAAGAAGATTTGTAGAAAAGATGAATGCATTAGACTAGAAGTTGTAAATACTTTCAACTTCATGTCTTTACTTTTATATTAACAAGAGAAGCTTGTACTGTAAGTTAAAATAAGACAAGTTGTTAATAAATAAGAGTTGTGTTTCTCATCTTTTCGTTTCATATTTGTTTTTGAGGAGTAAGAAACCCCTATTTCTTGACTTTCTCCCAAATGATTATGAATTAAATTGTGTTAATTCAAGAAGAAAGCATATAGTTGACAAAGTATATATTTTTTCGGAATTTATGTTATCTTCGATGATAATACGAATTATCAGTTGAATATAACCCGCAATTTGGAAGAAAGACTTAAGAAGATATATGGCTTGCTTGGCTATTATATAAGACAAGTTGTTGCATATCATGGAAAAATTATGTTACGATTATGCATGAGTCATATCTTTATAAATCTGTTGTAAACTTTGGAACTATATTTCATAGTTGGATTTATTATCCTCAGATATGAATGATAATCAACATATTAAGTTTCCCCTACACCCTACCTAATAAACCCAAAAGATATAGCTTGTGTTCAATAAACATTTATATGTATTTCTATACATATGTGACAAATGTTTTCTGATATGAGTATACCTTGGATTTTGGATTATTTCTATTCTTTTCCCTCCATTCTAAACCCTAAAAGTATTTGACGAAGAATTGACGATGATGTGGCCACAATCCAACAATTGCAAAATGTCAATAAGAAGTATTACCCGGAAGAAGACTCGATGACTAGTTAGTTTTTGATATCCAAGGAAGAATAGATGCTATTAGTATCACCCGTTGGATTAAAAGAGCCAATTCAGTTTCCTATTGTATTTGGAATTGAGAAATGAAGCTTGCTATAAGAAGATAGCACTTCATTAGTTATCTTGGTAAATTCTTTATACTCAACCCACTGAGATAAAAGAAATACATAAGATCGCTTGATTAAATTTCAAATATTTCTTAGAAAGATGATCGAGAAGGTGAAAGAAGAATTCCGCTATTTAGCGATGAAAGGAATTAACCTCGAGACATACACGAGGAAATTTCAAGAGTTAGTAGAGTTTAATCCTCTTCTGTAAAATGAGAAAAGCCTTCATCAGAAGATTTTATCATGGAATTATGTCATGGAATTTCATCTGAAATTTTATTAAGAAAACTCCATCAGAAGATTTTGTTAGAGAAGTTTATTAAGGAATTTTATCAAAGATTTTGAAGAAAGATTCCCACTTCAAAAAATCCCAAATTATTGGAAAAAGTCATTTACCTCTACCCAAAGAGTTAATGGACAAGATAATTAAGCACAATCCTGTGCAAAAATCAAAAAAATCTTAAGCGTAAACTCGACAGTGAATGAACGTTCGTAGATTCTAGTAAAACCAGAACATAGGATTATGACTCCAATCTACAGCGAATATGATGGAAATTTTATTGTATGTAAGAAATGCACCATGCATTACGCAGAAATTTGCACCATCTGGTGTCGGATTTTCAACATAGTACATCATTGGACTAGGATTTGTAAGGGCAAGTGGCCTTATAAATCATATGCTTGGTAAAAATTGCTCTATATTTTATAGGGAATAAAATACCATCTTCTATTTTAATGTTGTTCGTCTCTAGAAAACTGTATTCTTAGATTTTATATACAAGACGTCTTACACACACCAACGTAATAAGGAAACTCAAGGGTAGAATATATGTTTATATTCGTGTTATGTTCGGATATTTCTAACTCAATGATTTACATTCTGTTTATTTGATTGAATTAGGACGCTTCTTCAGTCAAATGAATAAACTTAAATCACCAAGTTTATAATTTCTTCCTTGCATAAAGTTGGACGCATCTTTATGTTAGTGAGAATTTATGTTGATCCCTTTGGTTGTATCTATATTCTGTTAAGAATTAGTATAGTAGTTTGTAATCAAACTAAAACACTTTGAGCACTCTTACTAACACTAAATAAGTTATGCGGAATCTAACTTATAAAGCACAGAAGAACAAAATTACTTTTAACTATTCGATTCTCTTATTAATCGACTTGAATGAGGTACATGAAAGACATTGTACCTATGTTCCTTTTATAGAGTAAGGAACCCTAGAAACCTTAGAATATTCTATAAAGATAACTATATTACAGACAATATATTATCAATATTCTAACTATTTAGGTATATCACATAAGATATACTCTAACTATAACTATGACATAGCTTATACAAAGATACATTCGTCCTAATCATCATAGCAGTACTTACTTTATAAGTAGCAGTATTTACTATGTACCGCGTTAATACTAACGGTACTTACATAACACTAACAGTACTTGGAATACACTAACGTTACTTGACACTTAACAAATAATTCCCAACAATCCTCCCCTAAACAAGAAATGATAACTTGTTGTCTTCTTGTTTCTCTTGTACTGAATGTATTAAAATACATGTCTTCAGTCTTTCCTTCATCCTTGGATTGAACTTGGTAATTTGTATTTGTATCCAACTGAATGTAGCCAAACACTTCAAATGTAGATTTTCTTCTGATAAGATAATCTTCAAACATCATGAGTATCATCTTTGTCTTTAAACTATGATCTTCTTGTGTCTTCTAAACATTCACTTATCTTTGCAGCATCAGTTATTGTCTTCTTGAGTTTAGTATTTGAACTCTTAATCATGAACCTTTGTCTTGATTTGACGGTAACAAAACCTTCTAAGTATTTTTTTAAAATACTTCCTTTCCTGCAATCTTCATACCTGAAATAAAACAGTTAACAACAAACACCAATCTGTATTGGCTTCAAGATTTTTAGCAAATCAGCAGCTATCAACAGGATTTGATAAATTCTTTACCAGTTAGCCGTACACTCTGGAATAGCCAATACTTTATTCATAAAGAATAAGGTGTAATGAAAACCTTACAATTTTTGGTAAATTGTCAACCATCAACGGATTTGATGAAGTCTTTACCTAGTACCGTTTGTCTAGGACTAGCCAACTCTTTGTCTCGAAACAAGGTGAGTTAGAACCATATAGTATTTAGCAAACTATCAGCTTTCAATGGATTTGATAAGACTTTACCACAAACCGTTTGCTTATGGACTAGCCAGTTCTTATGTGTGTTAGACATGGTGAACTGAGAACCATTTGTGAAGTGTGACTGAAAGTCAAACACTTAAGGCTCTTTCTCAGCTTCTTCCTCATCTTTCAAATCCTTGATTTGTTGTTTAACCATTCTGATCAACTCCAAAGCATCAACAGATTCTTCTGTAACTTCCAATTGTTGTTCTAACATCCTTTCCAACAATTTTCTTTTGAAAGGGTAAGTTTTCTCTTGCAGCATATAGTATGTAACATCATCTATATCCAAAATATTCAATCCACATGACCTATAATATCTTCAGTAACTAGGAAACTGATTCTCTAATTCTTTCAACATTTCTTGATCATAATTATGTGGCTCATACACAAAGAGAAATTTCTAGTATAATAGTGATACTTCAGTTTTACCTGCACTGGCTTCTTGAACTAACCTTGAAAGATCTTGAATATCTTGTCTGTTAAGAATGTGAAAAATATCCTCCAAAAGTCTGAATACTCTTTTTGTGCCAGCAGTTCTCTGAATTCCATGAGCTTCAAGTCCTTGATCCATAGAGTAATTCCATTTAGAAATGGATGCTCTCTTTCAAAAAATCTCTGTATCAATACATTGATCTTCAAATTTTACAATCTTTAAGTACTTCTTCAAGCTCTCATCATCATCACTATCCTCTGTTGTTGATTTAGCTCTCTTGGCTTTCTTCTTTGTCTTTGTTGACCTTTTCCTTTTAACACCCTTGGAAATTCCCTCAAATTATGTTGAACCCTCTTCCAAGTTTGTATGTACCGTCTCCTCAGTATGTACTGCTTGTACATTTTCAGTCTGAGCAATATCTTGAGTTTCAACTCCTGTATTCATTCTTTGAGCAGTCTCTTCCTCCCTTGAACTTACCTTCTTCTTTCTATTCTTCCTCACATAAGTGATCTTGATAGGTGGAGATGTATTTGTAGGTTCAGCAGTACTTGGCTCAATTCTAGGAGTACTACCAAATTGCCTTTGTTGTTGCAGATGTCTCTTAAACTCTTCAACAACTTTTCTATCTGCTTCACATCCAATCTCAACAAAATTCAAAATTAGTTCTCTTATTTTGCTCATACAAAGTCTTGATTTCTTCAAAATTCTTCCTGACCAACTGAATATGAGTAAATCCCTTAACTTTCTTAAGAAAATTCATCATGTGATTTCTAATCTGCATATAGTTGGAGGCTTAATCTTTTCTTTCCTTCTCTTTTCAGCAAAGAATCATTGTTGATCCCTTACAAGATCATCAATCAATTTTGATTTCTCTTCTTCATCATATGCATCTCTCTCTTCAACTATCAATGAGTCTACAAGAAGCTCACTTGCATGTAATTCAGCTTGAATCCTGTCATACTCTTGTATGTTCCATTCTTGCTGTATTCTTTTAGCTTCTAGCAAATTCTGCTTTGCTACAAGTTCTTCCTGTAATTCATTTTCACGAATTTTTGCTTGCATTCTGTAAGCAAATTCCTTATCATGGTCTATTTGATTAAATATGTACATGACTTTGTTTATATCATCATCTGAATCACTTTCATCTTCAGACTCTAATAATAATTGCTTCTTCCCCTTATCCTTTGGATCAATCTTAGGTAGCTTCTTCTTCAGGTTGGTAGATCTTTCCTCATTAGCTTGTTGACTATACCTTTAGTAGGATATGAAGCTTGAACTTTCTTACCTTGAATTTGATTCTTTTTGGCAAGAAATTCTTGTTGTTTCTTTTTCTCTTCCTCTGCTTGTTTAGTCTTCTCAACTAAATTCTTCTTTCTTAAGTCAAGCAAAAATTGGGATAAAGTCTCATCTTCTCCAAAAGGAGATTGACTTTCTAGTGAAGGATGATCACCAACGGTACTTACAATCAGCTTAGTTGGCTTAGCAGTACTTGGGTCTTCAACAATGTCAGCAGTACCTGCAGTCGGCTTAGTTGGCTTAGCAGTACTTGGATCTCCAACAATGTTGATTTCACCAGTATTAGACACACTTGTTTCTTCAATCACTTGTGTATCCCCAAATACTCTTTCTTCCATAGAAGCCATCATTTCAACTTGCACCTCTTCAGTCTTGTCTGATTCATTGCTCATTCTTGATCTAGACAGTACTTGCAAAGTCTGTTTCCTTTGAAACCATACTTGTCTTTGTGGTGTTGGAGTTGAATATATTGTTTGAAGTGGTGATTGAGGTGGTGGTGCTGGCCGAGTTACCAAAATTTCTTCAACTTGTGGATCCTCATGAGTAGGCTTTGGTTCTTCATGCTGAATCTCCATATTTGAAGGTCCATCCACACCAGTCTCTAAACTAGTTCCATCTTCATTAGTCCCAATGACATCTTCATCCAATTCAGAATGGATGTCATTTCCAGAGATCCTTGTCTGATTATTAGAAAAAGGTGATTGTCCTTCATAATTCCTCCCCTGTTTGGTTGCATTCAGTTGACTTTTCTTGTGGTTCCTAAATCTTTGCTTCTTGATTGCAGACTTCTGAATAGATCTATGTTGCCTCATCCAGGGTGACACTTTGTTCCTTAACTTGAGTAGGCTAGCTTCCAATTCAGCAATTATCTTGTCTTGAACAAGCTTTTCTTTCTGCAACACCTGTACCTGTTGGGACAAACTTATACACAAAGCGGTTAATTTTGCAACATCCACCACCTCTGGTGCTTGTGCTTGTGGGGAACCACTAGCAGCAATAGAAGCAGCAGGTGAGTGGATCATCTCATCAGTGTTTGGTGGAACACCAACATTGTGAGAAGAAGATTGTGAATCTTCTAGGGAATGGGAACTCTGGTAAGAAGGAGTTTGCAGAGAAGCACTAGCATTGCTAGGTTCCTCACCTTCTTGATTGGTAGGTTGGGCTAACATATGAGCAAACAATGGTGTTACTGTTCATGTAAAGGCATTGCCTTGTTTGGTCAAGAAAGAGAAAGTTCTCTTTGTGAATGAAGGAACATCCCATGTATCAGTTAACTCTGATAGGTTAGGTATTTGGTCACTAACTAAAGTCTGAAGGAATCTAGGATACATTAAAAACTTCTTAGTCCCTTCCAAATTCCTAGTCATGCCTTCAAAAATTAATTTTAAAAATTAAAGACCCTGTTATTTGCTAGATAAACACCAGCTGATGCCAATGCAGCAGGTATTTGATCAAAAGATGTACTTTTAGAACTTAAATAGTGAATAATAGCATGAAAAAGCAATTTCCATTGAGGTGAAAATAAAGCTTTAAAGAAAGTAAGACTTTCCCTACCACCTCCATAGCCCATGGCTGCAAGGCCATCAAGAATCTTTGTATTGTTAAGCATACTAAGTCCATTTTAATCATTTAATCTCAAACTTGCTCATAGCAGTACCTCAGTTACATATATATTTCTATGATTCACCCTCGCTTTAATGCAAGGTTGACCAAACCGAGTACCTAATACAGCAGTATCCCAAAATTGTTCAACAATGGAAATAGAGACAACATGACTTAAAGTGAGTAGAAAGCGAACATGACTTCGAGATAGGAAACCAAGCAACTCATGGAAACCAAGAGAGTCATCATTCTTAGCATGATTCGCAACCAAATTATGCTTAGAGATTACTTGTAAAGCAGCCATTAGTATTTTTGATGATCGTAAAATTAGAGAGAAGGTTATAGAATCAAGAGATAATAATAAAAGATTAGGTGAATCAATTGTGTAATTGGAGTAAGTATTTAAGTAAATAACAAACCCAAGCGCGAAGAAACCGTCAAATTTACAAAAGAGACCCTTAACGGTACAACGGACATGTAGCGGTACATGGAACATAAGCGGTACTTGAATTTGTGCTAGCGGTACTTGGAGTGACAACAATACTTTACAATATTGACCAGTTCATGCTTTCCACTAACAATGTAACATCTCTTATCTTTTTCTATTAACCCGCAATAACATAAAAAACACAAAACATAGACTATACAATAAAAATTATAAAAATTTGTACAGCTATTACCTCCCATCAACATATGCAGCATGTTATTGGTTGAGCATACCAATATGTGTCACCAAGAATTTGAATCTCTTTGCATCAAATGCCTTGGTCAACAAATCAGCTACATTGTTGTTTGTATGAATCTTCAAGACTTGAATAAGCTTTTTGAAATAAGCATCTCTTATAAAGTGATGTCTTATTTCAATATGCTTGGTCTTGGAGTGAAATACTGGATTCTTGACAATGCATATAGTACTTTCATTATCAATGTAAATCTTGGTGTTCATGAAGTTAAACCCATAATCCAACAATTGATTTTGAATCCAAAGTACTTGTCCACAGCAATGAGCAACAGCTACATATTCAGCTTCAGTTGTAGAAGTAGCAACAATGGTTTGCTTCTTACACTGCCATGATATGACACCCTCTCGTACTACCGCTTAAGAACCGAGAGTTCCAAGTTGGAGACAAAGTTTTACTCTTCAACTCTCGGTTGAAAATCTTTTCGGGCAAGCTGAAATCTCGTTGGTCCGGCCCATTCACCATTGCCCAAATTTTTCATATGGTACTCTCGATCTCGCTCAACCTAATGGACCTAATTTTAAGGTGAATGGCCAACGAGTGAAGTTGTACTTTGGTGAGGACATCTATCATGAGATGATTTCATCCCTCACCATGTTCCCCATGAACTAATTTTGGGTCGAGTCAGGCTCGTGACTCGGTTATCAAAAACAAGCGCTCCTCGGGAGGCAGCCCGAGTATCTATCCTTTTCTGTTTTAACCTCCTAAGTGTAGGGGGACCTATATAGGTGTTTGTCTTTGTGTGGTGATGTGATTACAGGGATGAATGCACTTTTGGAACCTTTGTAGAAACCGTTCTCCCGTGTTATCCGAAATCCAGTTCTATCTCTCAACTATCGTGATTCAATTTTCTTCATACTCACATTTGAAATTGATCACGTTAGTCGTCTCTTCCTTAACTTGATTTAACCAACGTGCACAATGTCCTAAGTGTAGGGGAGACTTTTCCCACATGCTTAAACATTGAGGACAATGTTTATCTTAAGTGTAGGGGGGACTTCTATCGAAGTTTTAAGTGGACTTTTCCATGAAAATGCCTTCATTTAACCGAAAAATCATCTTTTTCAACATTTTTCAAATTTTTATTAACTTTGGCCATTTAGTCGTAATTTTTAAATTTTTATCATTGCTTTCATATGTATATATCCCGCAATAAAGTCAAAAATATTAATAAAGTGGTGTAGCTAGTTTTGAAATCTTTGACATATTAGGCCCGTTGCGATTATTTTGACTCAACCCGAATAGACTTATCCAAGTTTATTCTAGCTAGTATCCTTAACCATGTAGACCTTAATTGGTTTATTAGGCTAAGTATCCACGAGTCTCATTACTTGATATTTTAAATTGTAGAGAACGAGAAATGATAGAGTCAATTATAAGTCGGTATTCTTGCGCAAGCTCACTTGGTGTAATTATTTGCCTATTCTCCCATCACTTGCTAATAATTTATCTGCAATAAGTAAGGTCGTACGATTTGAAAAGTTACTTAGCTTGTAGCCCAAGATCGTTTAAAAGTTGCTCGGTAATGATAAGAGTTCATAGCCAAGGCATAACTTATGAAGCGGGGCGCGAAGATTGGCGAGTCCGAAAAGGCCCTAACAAGGCATGAGGATTCCATTTTATTGCTAAAGATCCAAGGTGATGTGAAAAGCATTATTCCCAAAATCAATATGAAGGATCAAGACTCACGACGAAAAGCAATCAACTCCCATAAAGATCATGGAGAAGTCTATCCAAAAGACCGTAACAAGGTATGAGGATAAATAGATCCAAGTCCGAAAAGGAGGCGGATCATTGTATCTCAAAATCCCAATTAGAGATTGAAGAAATAATCATGAAGTCGTGGTCAACAAAGTTGGAGTATCCCTCAAAAGTCTCCAAGTGAAGAAACTCTATTAACGAAGAGAAGACCATTATCTCAAGAACGTCTCTCGAAGATAAGAAGTATGAAATACATGCCAAATATCGGCCCGAGAAAGTTCTTAAATCGTGAACCGAGTTATGCCAAGATATGAACTTTTTGATATCCCGAGAAGCAGTTTTAAGAGATTTTATCCTTTAGCTAACTATTGATCAAATCGTCCTACTTTGCTTTCAGCCTAAATAAACTATCGAAATAAGTCCAAAAATGCATCTTCATGATCATTCTAAGACAAAAATAAAATATAAGAGATACACCTAGGAATAAGGGAGTTTAAGCATTTAATTAAGCCATGTGTGTAAGTGTTTGATATGCTAACTTATAATAACAATGATCTCGTTTTTAAGCTTAGTTTGGGGAACGTAAAACTTGAGGGTGATAAATCTTCGCAGCACCAAAGCCCTAATGTAAGTCCTTGATCTCTTTGCAAGTTATTTCCATCCTTTTGTTTACTTTAAAGTTTTGATTTCTCCTAGTACTTCAATTTTTGTTTAGTAGAATGTTAATAAGGCCAAGGTTGATTGATTATGAGAAAAGTGTAAATTGGCTTTATCGCTAAGCATTGCATGAGGGCATGGCAATGGTTAAGTGTAGGGGATTTGATAGGTGTGAAAACACCCATCCTTTTGCCACTTATTTTTGGCTAAAAAAAGACCAAAACACGTATTTAATATCATTTGTTTGGAATTATGCGTGGTTTTTGTGTTTATTGTGTTTTCAGAGTCATCCGGATAAATATTGAAGAAAACATGGGATTGCACGGGTTTTATCGAAGAAAAAGACTTAAGTCGAAGTCTATTGTCCAAAGAGATGCAAAAGATTTGAAGTCATTGCGCCTATTTGAAGATTTATCGAAGAAAAGGCCAAAGATGGAAGATTCATATATGTCGAAGAACTCGAGTCTATTAAGCAAAAGATTATAAGACGAGTTGGAATTATTCACCGACACTTCGCAAAATCCAAAGTCGGAAACGTTTATTTAAAGAAACGTAAAGACTAAAGAAGAAAGAAGAAAAGAAGCCCGATACCAAAGCCCATTCACAAGCCCATATCACACGCCTATATAAAGATTCCACTTCACAATTTTAGAGGGCCTTAGTCCTTAGCTTAGTTTTTAGTTTTCATTTTTTCTCTAGTTTTAGAGAGAGAAAGTTTCCAACTTTCTCTCACTAAATTTTTCCTTGTTTTCATCTTTCAAATTTTAAGCTTTTCATGAATCGTTGTATTTTAAGTTTCTTAATTAAAAGTTCAAGTTTAAGTTTGTGTTCTTTAATCTCTTCCTACTTTTCTTGGTTTCATTTTGCCTTTAATCCGAAAGCTACAATCCTCACGGTTTGGTTTCGTTTCATGTTCAAGTAGTTAAAAGATCAATCTTTTTACCACTTTTTAAGCTTTTAATTGGTTTAGGCTATAAGCTCTTTATGCTTATTAGCTTACTTCATGCTTTAGCTTCTTACTTTTCGGATTTCACCAAGTTTTTAGTCATTCAAAAGTTTCGTTTATAAAGTTTATGATTTCATGATTTTAAAAGTTGTCAAATTTTAGCTTTTTGAGTTATTTAAAGTCCCGGTTAAAGTAGCTTATTGTATATGCTTATTAAAGTTTCTGCTTATAACTATTCTCGGATTGATTTTGTATCCATCGCAATCCAAGGGTTTATGCACATTCCGACGGTTGAGTGTTTTGATCGCAATAACCCTAAAGGGTTCTACTTTGCGATCGGTTGGTAATTCCCCCTTATTCCGATCTGGATTGCGATCGCTTATTGCGTTCGCATATTCCGACGAGATTTAAGGTCCTTTTTGAATCGAAACTCTGCCCATTTTTAGTTTACATCATTCCGATCTGACTTTCCGATCTGGCTCATTCCGATAGATGCACTTTGCGATAGACCATATTCTGATGGACCTTCACTTGAAACATTCTGATGGACCTTCACTTGAAACATTCCGATGGATCAATTTAATTCTATTCAGATGGTGATGATTGTGACATTCCGACAGCTTTGCATTTCTTATATTCCGATGCACTAAGTCTTAAAGTTTTATAAAGTTTTAAGTTTTAATTTAGTTAAGTTTTCAAAGTATTCTTCTAATCTTCTCTTTACGTTTTCAAGCTTTTATTTTTAACTCGTCAATTTAGTTTAATCTTTCAAAGCTTATAATTTACTCAACGCCACTTACATTTATTTGCTATTAGTTTAAAATAGATAAAAAAAACCAACACATTTTTATTAACCAAGAACAAATCATTCCACTTAGGACCGTGATCAATTCGAGAGGATATCGAGAACATAATCTGAACCATAGCAAAATCATCGTATCAAATGGCGCCGCTGCCGGCTCTTCTCGTTAAGATCAACAGTTTTTTGTGAGAACTTGGATTTTGGGAGCCGTTCACCGTGAACGTTATTTTTTCATAAAAATTTTCAAAAATCCTAAAAAATATAAAATTTTCAAAAATCCTAAAAATTAAAAAACATAAAAACCAAAAATATTTTTGCTTTGTTTCTGCCTTGTTAGTTCTTTTGCAGGTGCATGCGTACACGATCCACATCTTATCATGTAACACCCCCACAAAATGCTATGCGCAGCGGAACTACAATATATGGGTGCTACGTAGTTATCATCACACATAAGCTATATTAAACGACTCAAGAGACGTAAAAGTTCAAACATAAAATTTAACATTATTAAAAACACACAAGTCTACAGTTTTCCAAATCCCAAGAATTATATAAAACAGAGTTGCGTTTAGGTCCCCACTGAATCTCAACCCAAAAATACATTTTCATTCACATGACATAGTATAAAATTTTTAAGTGCAAAAGGGAGGAAAACAAAGTAGACCGCCAAGCCACCACAACTTCCATCCTCGCATGCTCCGCTGCTAACAATCTTGGTTACCTGAAACACATGCTTAAAATCGTCAACACAAAGGTTGAGCGAATCTATAGGTTTATCAAAACATCAGTTGAACATAAGTGTTAAAAACCAATCATGATCATTTAATAGCATTGTCGTACTCACAATCTATTTTCAAGGTTATGACAATTGTGTTTAAGCTCATGACACTAATCCGTTAACTCAATCACCCGCGTAATAATTACCGGCGTGATTCAGATGAAACCAGTGCCCCTTCTAAAGGCATCAGTTGCAATTATACCTTATCTCTCATACAAGATAATCTACCGCAGAACTTACTCAACGTACAGCTTCTCGGCTAGCATTGGGTCGTTAGCCCCGTAGTACTACAAATTGTATAAGCGGCTATTTCCCCCTACTCGAGGGCAGGACAATAGTTAATAGTTCATGAATTTAGGGACTTTTGCAACTAGGTACTCAACACAATTTCGAGGCAACATTCGGGTCCAACAATCATTCAAGCCTTATGTTCATTTTCGTTTAAATAGCATGTATCCCCCTCGCGGGTTAAAAACATTTGAATAAAGTAAAGAGCGAGGCTATAGACTCACCTTGCGTAGTAGTAGTGGTTCTAGCGAAGACGTAACGAGAAATGTCACCGACGACGTGGATGCCCGGGAAAATCAAACACTTGACCTAAAAGTCAAAGTACGAAAACCAAATCAATACACCGCGTACATAATTGTACTAACACACGCAAGTGAAAACACACTCAATGCTTATGAAAACTCACGCCAAAGTCAAACAAGTAGTTGTTACTAGACCTATACCCTTTGTCCTTATTATTAAAGTTACTATCCATTTTACGGTTTCGCCGATACTTACCAAAAGTATGGGCTGTTTTACTATACTTAACCATTTTTATAAAATTTGACAAAATTCTCAAAAATACTATAAGACCTGTAGAAAACACATATTTAATCCCAACCAAAGTTTTTACTTCTACGACTCGTTACTCAACACCGTTCCAAAAACTACGTTTTTCGGACTGAAATTGTACTTTGACCAAGTCGGACTCGTTTGACCCGTCTAAAATACTCCATTGACCCAATTGACACCTAAGTCCTATAATAGACTCAAATACACAGGTTTGAGACCAAAAATCAACTTTCAAACATTTACCAAACTCTATCTATGGTCCCCGGGATTTGACCCAAAACCAAACACAAATTCGGATTGTGTTGATTCTCATCTCCCGGTACACGTATTTTCAAAGTATCATAACTTTTGACTCGTTTTGAGTTAGAAGCTCTACCTTATATCAAATCGAAGCTAAAACAAAGCTCTACAACAATATCTCATCATCTAGACCTGGAATTAGACTTAAACCCACGAAAGTACCCCTAAAGTTTCTGATCTAAAAACACCTCTTTCAAAACCGTAAAAATCACCATTCCAACCCTTTTTCTTACATCCTAGACCTATTATAACACCAATTAACCATTCCCAATCATCTAAACAGCCCTTAACTCTATGATAATCGAATCCAAATCAAAACCCAAAACCTAGAACATGCATGCAATGTATTTAACCCATTCAAACACACCCAAAACACCCTTATAAACACAAACCCATGACATTTCACCAAACACCTTGAACACACCCCAAAACCCCAAAAATTCGTGGCTTTTAGGGGCTGTGGAGAACCCATAACATAAAACCCATCTTGTTTAATTAATTATCTAGCATTATCAATACACCAATTAAACAAATTCATGATTTAATTAGATCAAAACGTATTTTTGAAAAATCATTGATTCTTGGAAAAATCAAGTTGTTGCATGTGTGTTTTTAATGGATGAAAAGACTTACAATGATAAAAGAAAAGGTGGTCTTTGATTAGATTTGTCAAAAACCTAAAAAAAAATGATGGTGGTGGTGATGGTGGTTAGGGTGTCCGGCGGCCTAGAGAGAAAAAGAGAGAAGAAAGAAATTTTTGAAATGAAAATAATGAGGTGTGTGTGTAAAATCTTCCTTTTATAGGGTAGGGAGGGTAGGAAGTGTAATATTAGTTTTCTTTTGGCCATAGTTGTAAGATAACTTTTTAAAAAGGCAAAAATGGTACCTAGTAAGTTTTTATAAATTTACGAGAGTCGGGTTTCGTCCCGGCTACCTCAAAATTCTTTTAAATGGTTTAAACGCACACGAAACGAATATACATATGGTTCCGACTCGACTTAACACGTAATAAAATAAAAATCTCGAAAAACTCAAATATCGATCAATCGATAATAAAATGTAAGTTTTGGGCATCCGTCGGTATCGTAGTCGTTATCGGTTCTTCTTAAATCGTCAAACGTTAAATTACAACCGTAAACGTTGGTTTCAACTTAAACCGTCAAATATATAACAGACGAAATTTCTTAAAAATTTCAAAAATATACGTAAAATAGGATTAATTAAATGACGTTGGGCTCGGGATATCACATCCACAAGTGAGCCTCAACTTACGAGAGATGCTCATACTGAACAGCTCTTGAGACAATAACTTAGCATCATACGGCGCTTTCACGGGTGTTACATCCTTCCCCCCTTAAGGGAGCGACGTCCCGGCGCTCTCCGGTTCTTATACTCGCATTTTGTACTACTAGGAAGATAAAGGTACTTCTTCCTAAAGAGGTCTTCATGTTCTGTTTCGAGCTCCGGTTCACGTTTCGGGTTCTATCACAGTTTCACCATGGGTATTACACCTTGCTTCAGTCTCTTACCATCTTGATCCATGATCTCCACTTCAATTTCCCAAAATTCTTCCCACGGGTATCAACACATCTCTTTCCACAGCTTCTCGCAGTTAGCAAATAATTCTTAATCTACACCATCTCTTCCGTAGCCTCTCGAATCATTTCAAGTCCATTCAACTGACTTTTTCCTGCTTCATTCTATCCAACTGGTGATCTACCTTTTCATCCCATAATCCTTCAAATTCGACACATGAAGAGTATTGTCATTTCCACGGAGTTCATCCAGCAGTTCCAACTAGTAGGCAACTGGTCCAACATACCTTTGGACCCACCTTTCTTATTCTCCAAAACGAATCACGCCCTTCCACGATCTCAACTTCCACCAAAATCAAACACATACGCTTGGAGCACGTCTTCCAACTTTCGAATCGTCCTTTCACTTGGTTCATTGTCTAATAAAAATAAATAAATCATAAAGAAAATCACACGGGTCACACATAACCCCATCGGAAAAACGTTCAAAATATAAAAGATGAAGTAATCAATACTAGTCGTACAAAATCGCCTTATTCGCAATATTATGTACATACAAACCTAGTTCGTCAAAAACGAATTTATCGATACGGAAATCATTCGACGTATACATAACTCTCTCGAAGACATCACAATCCAAACAAACACAAAAGCCATTATGAAACACATACAACCACATTACGACATGTTTGCAACATAGCTAAACCATGCCAAGTCAATCCGCTCAATCAAGTTAACCCACGCTTGCTAATCGGCCAAGCCATGATAAAATAAGAAATGTTGACACATTTCTCGGATGAGTCAAGTCAAAAGAAAATTGCAAGTTAAAGAAGGTTCACGAGCTTGCTAGCTATTATGCATATCCATAAGAATTAAAATACATACATATGTCATCACAGGGTGTTCACACACGGATCCACACACAAAAGATATTACAGGAACACCATCTCACTTCCGTCCAAACGTGGTCAAAATCTCAATAAGCATCGCCGTTCACAGTTAAATATAAAAAGAAATATATTACATGGCGCATGTTCTCCATGATCGGACTTCATTGGACAATGTCGTCTCAAGTTCTCACAACTTACGATCACTCAACCATATCTCTTAACACATAAATACATAAAAAGCAGTGGTTTACCACACAAACATCAACTATGGCTATCTATCGTCTAACCATCGATAATCAAGGATGGTTGAGTCAAGCAAAGAGGATTCCTCACTTAAATAAGCGAAAACGACAATGGAATTGTCTTTCAATTACTGATGCACAGTTGGTAAACTTCAAGAGTTTATCGCGTGTCGTTGTCATATCAAAAGTACAAGAAAAGAATAATAAATAAAGTACGATACATTCGCTGTAGGAGAAGTCTTCGTTATTTCCCTTAGAGTTATTCGAACTCTGATTTCCTCTACTTCGGCATTTTTCCATCAACACCCTCGTGATTCCGATGAAATTTGCACGTTACACACAACTCATAAAAACATTTTCCAAAATTACTCTGTCATAGTGACTTACTAAGTCAACGCCAAACAAAAGAAAAGGTTTCAAGGAACACAAGAAAATTCAAAAATTGTCTTTAAGAATCAAAGAAATTACGACTACTTGCAAAAATGATCCACCATTCAAAAAAAAGAAACGTTCTCATCCAAACATTTATCAAAATACTACAAGTTTCAAGATGACCAATTTGTTTGACACGATAGTGCCCTTCCTAAACTATGCATAATTAGCTAGATCATGCATACTTGAGGATCAAGCAACAACAACCAACAAAACAGGACTCTTCCCGAATTATGCATAGTTAGCTAAGCTGTGCATAATTGAGGATCGAGGGACAACACAAACATTATTATTACATACCAAACACGACTATGGAAGTTTTCGACCTAGCCTTCAAAATAATTAAATCATTTGAAATGAAATTTGAAATGGGAAAATATTGCTACCGTCGTTTTAAGAAACACGTCAAACATTTTTCGTCCACTTTGGAAACATACTTTTACTTTGCCTTTTTGTGAGGAAAATAAATAAATAATTAAGTAAATAAATGGACACCATTTATATTTGGTTAAACGAAACATTTCACACACATACATATTTTCAAATAGATTATTCACAAAATAGTGGTAAGGTGGTTCAAGATTAAAGATCATTGCAAGCACAACAAGTATTAAAATTAAGATCAATGAGATCGAACGAGGTAAACGAGCAATATAATTGCCAGCTAAAATTAATTACATCAGAAACGAAAATACTTCAAATATATGACAAAAGTCTCGAGATAACAACAGCGATCTACGAATACATGGAGTAAAAATCGAATATCAGCACAAACGTCAAAAATAAAACAACGATCATAATTCCCCTCGTCTCAAGTTGCACCCACATTCCACCAAGGGTATACGCGGAGGGAAGAATAATCACTCGGTCGTATAGAAACAATTTCACCAGGAAGATCGAGTTCTTTCACTCCTACAATTTGGTAAAGCGGCTTCGCCCCCTCGCTTTTGTTCAATATAAATAAATAACCAATTTAATGAAGATTTATAGCATCATTCAAGTAAATACAGAATTTTAGGTTCCATTAACCGAAAGGAGAAAAGTCACAACATCCATGAACAGGACAAAATATACCGGGTAACATACCCTCATCATCAAGTACTAGCGAAATGGTAGCTTTAAAATAAATATAATAATAATGGTTTCATATCATGAAAAATATTAAAATGAACAGTCACATGACGACTCAAGTTTAGATACAGACTCATAAACTCAAAGAAGGGGTGTCGTACGATCGAACCATCGTGACTCAAAACATTATATATACATCTTTATTAAATAATATACAAGTAGGCGTGTGTTGTGTAATCCAGTTGCGTATAATAATTAGTGTTACCTTGTACATTGCAAAACCGAACATTTACATATTTTTAATTTGTGTTACGCCATTAAAGAATTTATACCTTTCATTTTCTAATCTTTACAACGCTTTCATTTCTGGAAAAATTTCAATCTCTCGGAAATTATTAACATTAGTAGATGCGGTGACTCGGTTATCATAATTGACAAATCATACGTCATTTTTATCCAAAAATTTCATTCATCAAATATTAAATATGTAAAACACTTTATGTTTAAATCATTCAATCAACAAAGTTTTAGTGCTTACTTAACTCACACAAATACCGGACCTCGTCATGTAAAATATCGAATTCAAAATAATGAGACAACAAGACAAATGAAATAACCCAAGCGAGAATACGTATGTCAACTAAGTGTTGTTATCGGCCTCGGATGAGTCTCGAAATCGTACACCACAAAATTAACACAAACCAACCAAATTCTAAGTTATCGCGATTGATCACAACGCTAGTCAAATTTTAAAACACATCTTTAAATCCAAGTAGAATAGTAAACAATGATTAAATGGCAACACGCCTCGACCATGTTTCATAATATACACACATGATTTGCCGCCCCGATGTACGCATCGTCGATTATACTTCGTCTATGTTATAGTTACGACAACTAATATATCAAACCCATTAGGAAAATAAAGGAAATAAAACAGCACGTAAGTAAATTACGTTTCAAAAGAAAAATGTCCAAAATGATACATCACGGTGCGATAACGACAATCGAGATCGACCTAGTCGATATAAAATATGTTACGAAGCATCATTTACGTATCTAGAATATCAAACGAGGTTCACACTCGGTTATTCGAACAATAAATTAATTATCAAGATTGATAATTTGCGGTGAGGCCGAATTCTCAACAAAACCGCGTTTTAATGTACGATAATCACTCAAGGACCATTGCTTCACGTGCAATGCCTTTAAATACCATAGTATATACATACATACTTATACATACCATCATTCCTACATACACGTAGGATTACAACGCGGTGTTTCCATGTAATGCAATGTAGCCCGTTATGCCAATTACATGCAACATATACGATAATCTTTACAAGAATTTGCAAATTACGGTGATAAGTACTCAACGTACAAAACAATATATCTCAATATATATCAAAGTATTTACTTACTAAATACTTAGGGAATTCATATCAATTTCGAGGGATACATCTAAAATATAAAGCAATGCTAAAGAATTCTTACCGGAGCCATGCAGGATAGTTGTGTGCTTGGACAATTTCTTACGACACCAAAAGTTATAGTTTAGGATTTTTCAAAATGACCTAGTTCTCTATAACTCATGGCTCTGATTACCAATCTGTAACACCCCCACAAAATGCTATGTGCAGCGGAACTACAACATATGGGTGCTACGTAGTTATCATCACACATAAGCTATATTAAACGACTCAAGAGACGTAAAAGTTCAAACATAAAATTTAACATTATTAAAAACACACAAGTCTACAGTTTTCCAAATCCCAAGAATTATATAAAACAGAGTTGCGTTTAGGTCCCCACTGAATCTCAACCCAAAAATACATTTTCATTCACATGACATAGTATAAAATTTTTAAGTGCAAAAGGGAGGAAAACAAAGTAGACCGCCAAGCCACCACAACTTCCATCCTCGCATGCTCCGCTGCTAACAATCTTGGTTACCTGAAACACATGCTTAAAATCGTCAACACAAAGGTTGAGCGAATCTATAGGTTTATCAAAACATCAGTTGAACATAAGTGTTAAAAACCAATCATGATCATTTAATAGCATTGTCGTACTCACAATCTATTTTCAAGGTTATGACAATTGTGTTTAAGCTCATGACACTAATCCGTTAACTCAATCACCCGCGTAATAATTACCGGCGTGATTCAGATGAAACCAGTGCCCCTTCTAAAGGCATCAGTTGCAATTATACCTTATCTCTCATACAAGATAATCTACCGCAGAACTTACTCAACGTACAGCTTCTCGGCTAGCATTGGGTCGTTAGCCCCGTAGTACTACAAATTGTATAAGCGGCTATTTCCCCCTACTCGAGGGCAGGACAATAGTTAATAGTTCATGAATTTAGGGACTTTTGCAACTAGGTACTCAACACAATTTCGAGGCAACATTCGGGTCCAACAATCATTCAAGCCTTATGTTCATTTTCGTTTAAATAGCATGTATCCCCCTCGCGGGTTAAAAACATTTGAATAAAGTAAAGAGCGAGGCTATAGACTCACCTTGCGTAGTAGTAGTGGTTCTAGCGAAGACGTAACGAGAAATGTCACCGACGACGTGGATGCCCGGGAAAATCAAACACTTGACCTAAAAGTCAAAGTACGAAAACCAAATCAATACACCGCGTACATAATTGTACTAACACACGCAAGTGAAAACACACTCAATGCTTATGAAAACTCACGCAAAAGTCAAACAAGTAGTTGTTACTAGACCTATACCCTTTGTCCTTATTATTAAAGTTACTATCCATTTTACGGTTTCGCCGATACTTACCAAAAGTATGGGCTGTTTTACTATACTTAACCATTTTTATAAAATTTGACAAAATTCTCAAAAATACTATAAGACCTGTAGAAAACACATATTTAATCCCAACCAATGTTTTTACTTCTACGACTCGTTACTCAACACCGTTCCAAAAACTACGTTTTTCGGACTGAAATTGTACTTTGACCAAGTCGGACTCGTTTGACCCGTCTAAAATACTCCATTGACCCAATTGACACCTAAGTCCTATAATAGACTCAAATACACAGGTTTGAGACCAAAAATCAACTTTCAAACATTTACCAAACTCTATCTATGGTCCCCGGGATTTGACCCAAAACCAAACACAAATTCGGATTGTGTTGATTCTCATCTCCCGGTACACGTATTTTCAAAGTATCATAACTTTTGACTCGTTTTGAGTTAGAAGCTCTACCTTATATCAAATCGAAGCTAAAACAAAGCTCTACAACAATATCTCATCATCTAGACCTGGACTTAGACTTAAACCCACGAAAGTACCCCTAAAGTTTCTGATCTAAAAACACCTCTTTCAAAACCGTAAAAATCACCATTCCAACCCTTTTTCTTACATCCTAGACCTATTATAACACCAATTAACCATTCCCAATCATCTAAACAGCCCTTAACTCTATGATAATCGAATCCAAATCAAAACCCAAAACCTAGAACATGCATGCAATGTATTTAACCCATTCAAACACACCCAAAACACCCTTATAAACACAAACCCATGACATTTCACCAAACACCTTGAACACACCCCAAAACCCCAAAAATTCGTGGCTTTTAGGGGCTGTGGAGAACCCATAACATAAAACCCATCTTGTTTAATTAATTATCTAGCATTATCAATACACCAATTAAACAAATTCATGATTTAATTAGATCAAAACGTATCCTTGAAAAATCATTGATTCTTGGAAAAATCAAGTTGTTGCATGTGTGTTTTTAATGGATGAAAAGACTTACAATGATAAAAGAAAAGGTGGTCTTTGATTAGATTTGTCAAAAACCTAAAAAAAATGATGGTGGTGGTGATGGTGGTTAGGGTGGCCGGCGGCCTAGAGAGAAAAAGAGAGAAGAAAGAAATTTTTGAAATGAAAATAATGAGGTGTGTGTGTAAAATCTTCCTTTTATAGGGTAGGGAGGGTAGGAAGTGTAATATTAGTTTTCTTTTGGCCATAGTTGTAAGATAACTTTTTAAAAAGGCAAAAATGGTACCTAGTAAGTTTTTATAAATTTACGAGAGTCGGGTTTCGTCCCGGCTACCTCAAAATTCTTTTAAATGGTTTAAACGCACACGAAACGAATATACATATGGTTCCGACTCGACTTAACACGTAATAAAATAAAAATCTCGAAAAACTCAAATATCGATCAATCGATAATAAAATGTAAGTTTTGGGCATCCGTCGGTATCGTAGTCGTTATCGGTTCTTCTTAAATCGTCAAACGTTAAATTACAACCGTAAACGTTGGTTTCAACTTAAACCGTCAAATATATAACAGACGAAATTTCTTAAAAATTTCAAAAATATACGTAAAATAGGATTAATTAAATGACGTTGGGCTCGGGATATCACATCCACAAGTGAGCCTCAACTTACGAGAGATGCTCATACTGAACAGCTCTTGAGACAATAACTTAGCATCATACGGCGCTTTCACGGGTGTTACATATCAAGAGCCCGAGCCTCTCGAAGACTTAGAAATGGCCGGTGTACAAAACAACAACAATAACCCACCTCAAAACAATAATAATAACAATAACAATCCACCTTTCAACAACAATAATAACAACAACAATGAGCCTCTACCGGATAATCGCCTGATGATTGAACTTCTGCAAGCACATGTAGATGGTAACAATGATCCAATTGTCATACCCGCGATTGCAGCCAACAACTTTGAGCTCAAATCCGGCTTTATCCAGATGGTCTCTGCTCAACCATTCTTGGGGCGTACCATTGATGATCCACATGACTACATCAAGAGATTCCTGCAACTCACGAATACGGTCAAATTCAATGGTGTTCCACAAGAGGTAATCCGTTTACAACTTTTTCCCTTTTCTTTAGAGGGACAAGCCCAGCATTGGCTTGCTAAGGAACCGCCACAAAGTATTCTGACGTGGACGGATTTAGAACCAAGTTTATAAACTACTTTTTCCCACCCTCTCGTACTACCGCTTAAGAACCGAGAGTTCCAAGTTGGAGACAAAGTTTTACTCTTCAACTCTCGGTTGAAAATCTTTTCGGGCAAGCTGAAATCTCGTTGGTCCGGCCCATTCACCATTGCCCAAATTTTCCATATGGTACTCTCGAGCTCGCTCAACTAATGGACCTAATTTTAAGGTGAATGGCCAACGAGTGAAGTTGTACTTTGGTGAGGACATCTATCATGAGATGATTTCATCCCTCACCACGTTCCCCATGAACTAATTTTGGGTCGAGTCAGGCTCGTGACTCGGTTATCAAAAACAAGCGCTCCTCGGGAGGCAGCCTGAGTATCTATCCTTTTCTGTTTTAACCTCCTAAGTGTAGGGGGACCTATATAGGTGTTTGTCTTTGTGTGGTGATGTGATTACAGGGATGAATGCACTTTTGGAAGCTTTGTAGAAACCGTTCTCCCGTGTTATCCGAAATCCAGTTCTATCTCTCAACTATCATGATTCAATTTTCTTCATACTCACATTTGAAATTGATCACGTTAGTCGTCTCTTCCTTAACTTGATTTAACCAACGTGCACAATGTCCTAAGTGTAGGGGAGACTTTTCCCACATGCTTAAACATTGAGGACAATGTTTATCTTAAGTGTAGGGGGGACTTCTATCGAAGTTTTAAGTGGACTTTTCCATGAAAATGCCTTCATTTAACCGGAAAATCATCTTTTTCAACATTTTTCAAATTTTTTATTAACTTTGGCCATTTAGTCGTAATTTTTAAATTTTTATCATTGCTTGCATATGTATATATCCCGCAATAAAGTCAAAAATATTAATAAAGTGGTGTAGCTAGTTTTGAAATCTTTGACATATTAGGCCCGTTGCGATTATTTTGACTCAACCAGAATAGACTTATCCAAGTTTATTCTAGCTAGTATCCTTAACCATGTAGACCTTAATTGGTTTATTAAGCTAAGTATCCACGAGTCTCATTACTTGAGATTTTAAATTGTGGAGAACGAGAAATGATAGAGTCAATTATAAGTCGGTATTCTTGCGCAAGCTCACTTGGTGTAATTATTTGCCTATTCTCCCATCACTTGCTAATAATTTATCTGCAATAAATAAGGTCATACGATTTGAAAAGTTACTTAGCTTCTAGCCCAAGATCGTTTAAAAGTTGCTCGGTAATGATAAGAGTTCATAGCCAAGGCATAACTTATGAAGCGGGGCGCGAAGATTGGCGAGTCCGAAAAGGCCCTAACAAGGCATGGCGATTCCATTTTATTGCTAAAGATCCAAGGTGATGTAAAAAGCATTATTCCCAAAATCAATATGAAGGATCAAGACTCACGACGAAAAGCAATCAACTCCCATAAAGATCATGGAGAAGTCTATCCGAAAAGACCGTAACAAGGTATGAGGATAAATAGATCCAAGTCCGAAAAGGAGGCGGATCGTTGTATCTCAAAATCCCAATTAGAGATTGAAGAAATAATCATGAAGTCGTGGTCAACAAAGTTGGAGTATCCCTCAAAATTCTCCAAGTGAAGAAACTCGATTAACGAAGAGAAGACCATTATCTCAAGAACGTCTCTCGAAGATAAGAAGTATGAAGTACATGCCAAATATCGGCCCGAGAAAGTTCTCAAATCGTGAACCGAGTTATGCCAAGATATGAACTTTTTGATATCCCGAGAAGCAGTTTTAAGAGATTTTGTCCTTTAGCTAACTATTGATCAAATCGTCCTACTTTGCTTTCAGCCTAAATAAACTATCGAAATAAGTCCAAAAATGCATCTTCATGATCATTCTAAGACAAAAATAAAATATAAGAGATACACCTAGGAATAAGGGAGTTTAAGCATTTAATTAAGCCATGTGTGTAAGTGTTTGATATGCTAACTTATAATAACAATGATCTCGTTTTTAAGCTTAATTTGGGGAACGTGAAACTTGAGGGTGATAAATCTTCGCAACACCAAAGCCCTAATGTAAGTCCTTGATCTCTTTGCAAGTTATTTCCATCCTTTTGTTTACTTTAAAGTTTTGATTTCTCCTAGTACCTCAATTTTTGTTTAGTAGAATGTTAATAAGGCCAAGGTTGATTGATTATGAGAAAAGTGTAAATTGGCTTTATCGCTAAGCATTGCATGAGGGCATGGCAATTGTTAAGTGTAGGGGATTTGATAGGTGTGAAAACACCCATCCTTTTACCACTTATTTCTGGCTAAAACAAGACCAAAACACGTATTTAATATCATTTGTTTGGAATTATGCGTGGTTTTTGTATTTATTGTGTTTTCAGAGTCATCCGGATAAATATTGAAGAAAACATGGGATTGCACGGGTTTTATCGAAGAAAAAGACTCAAGTCGAAGTCTATTGTCCAAAGAGATGCAAAAGATTTGAAGTCATTGCGCCTATTTGAAGATTTATCGAAGAAAAGGCCAAAGATGGAAGATTCATATATGTCGAAGAACTCGAGTCTATTAAGCAAAAGATTATAAGACGAGTTGGAATTATTCACCGACACTTCACAAAATCCAAAGTTGGAAACGTTTATTTAAAGAAACGTAAAGACTAAAGAAGAAAGAAGAAATGAAGCCCGATACCAAAGCCCATTCACAAGCCCATATCACATGCCTATATAAAGATTCCACTTCACAATTTTAGAGGGCCTTAGTCTTTAGCTTAGTTTTTAGTTTTCATTTTTTCTTTAGTTTTAGAGAGAGAAAGTTTCCAACATTCTCTCACTAAATTTTTCCTTGTTTTCATCTTTCAAATTTTAAGCTTTTCATGAATCGTTGTATTTTAAGTTTCTTAATTAAAAGTTCAAGTTTAAGTTTGTGTTCTTTAATCTCTTCCTACTTTTCTTTGTTTCATTTTGCCTTTAATCCGAAAGCTACAATCCTCACGGTTTGGTTTCGTTTCATGTTCAAGTAGTTAAAAGATCAATCTTTTTACCACTTTTTAAGCTTTTAATTGGTTTAGGCTATAAGCTCTTTATGCTTATTAGCTTACTTCATGCTTTAGCTTCTTACTTTTTGGATTTCACCAAGTGTTTAGTCATTCAAAAGTTTCGTTTATAAAGTTTATGATTTCATGATTTTAAAAGTTGTCAAATTTTAGCTTTTTGAGTTATTTAAAGTCCCGGTTAAAGTAGCTTATTGTATATGCTTATTGAAGTTTCTGCTTATAACTATTTTCGGATTGATTTTGTATCCATCGCAATCCAAGGGTTTATGCACATTCCGACGGTTGAGTGTTTTGATCGCAATAACCCTAAAGGGTTCTACTTTGCGATCGGTTGGTAATTCCCCCTTATTCCGATCTGGATTGCGATCGCTTATTACGATCGCATATTCCGACGGGATTTAAGGTCCTTTTTGAATCGAAACTCTGCCCATTTTTAGTTTACATCATTCCGATCTGACTTTCCGATCTGGCTCATTCCGATAGATGCACTTTGTGATAGACCATATTCCGATGGACCTTCACTTGAAACATTCCGATGGATCAATTTAATTGTATTCCGATGGTGATGATTGTGACATTCCGACAACTTTGCATTTCTTATATTCCGATGCACTAAGTCTTAAAGTTTTATAAAGTTTTAAGTTTTAATTTAGTTAAGTTTTCAAAGTATTCTTCTAATCTTCTCTTTACGTTTTCAAGCTTTTATTTTTAACTCGTCAATTTAGTTTAATCTTTCAAAGCTTATAATTTACTCAACGCCACTTACATTTATTTTCTATTAGTTTAAAATAGATAAACAAACGAACACCTTTTTATTAACCAAGAACAAATCATTCCACTTAGGACCGTGATCAATTCGAGAGGATATCGAGAACATAATCCGAACCATAGCAAAATCATCGTATCAATGTCCTTAGCATTCTTCTTGATGAACAGAGTTTTGTCAATGGTTCCTCTCCTATATCCATGTTCTAGCAGAAAGTTGGATAAGGTTGCATACCAGGCTCTTAGAGCTTGATGCAGACCATAAAGTGCTTTGATAACCTTGTAGACTCTATTGGGGAATTTAGGATCTACAAACCTAGAGGTTGTGAGACATATACCTCCTCTGAAATAGTACCATATAGAAAGGCACTTTTCACATCCATTTGATAGACTATAAATCCCATATATGATGCAAATGCCAAAAATAACCTAATGGCTTCTATCCTTGCTAATGGTGCAAAAACCTCATCATAGTCTATCCCTTCTTCTTGTCTATAGCCTTGAGCAACAAGTCTTGCCTTGTTCCTCACAACAACCCCTCTTTCATCCTTCTTGTTCCTGAAGACCCATCTAGTACCAATTACTCTTTTACATGAGGGGAGATCCACAAGAATCCAAACTTTTTGTAGCTCAAATTGTGTTAATTCTTCTTTCATGGCATCTACCCAACTTTCTTCATCAAGAGCCTGAGAAATGTTTTTGGGCTCTACTTGAGATAAGAAACAGGCAAACAAACAATGATGAGTATCTTTATGATTTGTTCTCTGCTGTTGTTTGACATAACTCATAAGTGCATGAGTTTCAATATTGGTTTGTAGTTGTCTTCTGGTTTGTACAACAGATTTGCGATCTCCAATAATCTGTGTAGTAGGATGGTTGTTGTTGACTTATGAGTGGGAATAGAACTGACTGGAATTTTTGTTTCCAAATTGTTGAAATCAGTTACTGCATCCTGCTCATCATAGGAAGCTTTGGAGAAGATTCCTTCAGCTGGACTAGCATATAAGTCTTCATCGTCCAAGGCTTGTAAAATCTCTTCTAGTGAGTCAACAGATTTGGCAGATTTTGACTTAGCAGTACTTGTAGATGAAGTACCGCTAGGTGTAGTATGTACTGCTGAGTGTTGTGACTCAAAAGATTCTTCTCCTGAATGCTTATTAGCAGTTGTAGCATTCTTTTCTTGATCTTGAAGCCTCTGAAGCTCCTGGGAGGCTTGATCATCATTTGATGGCATGGTTTGCATCTTGGGAGTTGCAGACATGGGAGTAACAGTAGGCATGTTGGGCACATAGATATGAACATCATCATCTGATGAAGAAGGATCTTCTTGAGTACATGCATTAGTTGCACTTGACTCCTCACCTGCATTGTTAGTTTGACAATCCTTTTGCAAAGAATAGTAATCCATGGAGTTAGTTAGATAATCTAAATCAAACATCCAAGCATAACCTATTCCCGGGACATAGGGTTTAGTTTCTAAGAAATTAACATGATCATTTTTTTCAACCTTCTTAGTTGCTAAATTATAAACCCTATATGCTTTACTTTACAATGAATATCCTACAAGATATCCTAGATCAGACTTTCCATAAAACATTCCCAAATAATCAAGAGTATTTAGTATAGACATATGACACCCAAAAGGTCTTAAATGACTTATGTTAGGCTTTACATCATTCAAGAGTTCATAAGGTGTTTTCTTTTGAGGCTTGGTTACTAAGACTCTATTTAACACATAACATGCAGTATTGATTGCTTCTGCCCAAAAGGTATTTGGCAAAAGTGAATCAGCCAACATAGTTCTAGCAGCCTCAATCAGTGTCCTATTCTTCCTTTCAGCTACTCCATTTTGTTGTGGAGTTCTAGGATTACTAAATTGTTTCTTAATTCCTTTAGACCTACAGAATTCATCAAATTCAGCATTCTTTTATTCTGTCCCATTATCAGTCCTGAAAGTCCCTAATCAATGCTAGAAACCCTAATCTTAACTTAATCAACACAAGGTATTACTTTTCAAACGTAATCTTATTATTGTATAATAAAGAATTACAAGTGTTATGGATAACACCGTTTGATGACAAGGTGTTGTGCACACTTTGAACAACTATAAACCCTAACTTATGAATACAGTCGTAGCTGTTTGATTCACTAAGTTCTATGCAAAAATGTTATGAATATCTCAAAGTGTTGAACATTAATGCATGGATACACATCCTATTTATAGTGTTACGAGATTGACCTAAATAGTACTTGATGGTGACTACACAAGCTTTTACAAGTTCCCACATCAGTCACATGATGTCCTTCTATTCTTGGTAGTCTTCCATTATGCTTTAAGGAAACAGTTGTCAAAACAGTTTCCTTTTTCTTCATAGTCTCGAACACACAAATGGCATGTCCAAAGTGTGCTGAGTGTTAATAGGGTATTGCCACCCCTGTTAACCCTCAACCCCTCAGAGTCTCTGATACATCTTGGCTGTTATCCATCACAGCCAATGAGTATGTCTTCAAGTAACTTTGACTTCCTTGACAATGTCTCTGACATGGACTCCTCTGAGGTTGCTCACAGAGACTTGGATCTCTGTGAGTCTTGCGAAACTTGCCTGCCTCCTAGGCACAGGCAATGGACTATCTAACAGCCTAATTATGTTTAAATCAATGATCAGGGAATCTAACAAGTTTAGATTCCCAACAATCTCCCCCTATTTAAACATAAATAATGCTAGATCTAACTAAGTTAAGGTAAGTGAGTTAACAGCTTCTTCTTACACATAACAGATCAAAACAAACATACCTCATGATTTTATTAATACTTAAAGGAAATTACAAGTGCATTACATAAGTAAAATAAAAGGTGAAGGTAAAATTGGGCTGTGAACATCTTCAATAGTCATCATTTTTAATCCTTTCTTCAGCTTCAGCCAAGTCCAATCTGTTATCTAATTCTTCCTGCAAAGTCTTTGCAAACTTCTTGGAATACTCTGAGTTGATCTTGAGTGACTTCTTGTGACAAAGTAGCTGAATTGTTGAAGCTAAGCACAACTCATCTTCTCTTTGAAATGCATACTGGCAAGCCCTGTTCATGAATTCCATTCCTCTTTCAGGCTCTGTATATTTCTGACCATCAACAGGGCCAACTATACCATTGGGTAGGATCAAATCCCTGTGCATGCCATCCACTTGAACATCATCTGTAACAAAAGTTTCTTTAACATGTTGAGAAATTCTTCTTCTTTTGTTGCCAGTCTTTGGGGGTTCTTGTTCAAAAAGCTATGGAGGGAGATCAATCTTGAGTTTGGCAGCTGTTTCTTTGATCCAGGTAAACTTGGCCTTAATAGTCTTAAGTAGAAGAAAATTGGCCTGTCCAGTTCTTTTGGCAGCTAAGGCTTCAAGTTCGAACCATTCTGATAACCCAAGTGTCTTTAGCCTGAAGTTGTCAAACACATTCTTATTTCCCTGTTGGTTATCCCTCCATAAGATCATCTGTGGGGTGTTTGTAGATTTATGAATGGTGTATTTGAACTTGGTTATCTTGCCAGGGGCATATCTGTTGTTAACGCAGGCATCATAGTCAGCTTTGACTTTCCTTAGTGACTCAACGCGTTTAGCTTCCATTTCTCTCAACCTTTGTTTTTGCTTTTCTCTTTCAGGTGGAGTCATCTTCCTTAGAGTAGCTTCATTCAATTCTTTGGCTGTCTTGAGTTCATTTAATCTCTTGAATTCCTCAGCCTGTTTCTCTATTTCTTCAGGGGTTAAAGGAATCTCATTGGAAGGTGTAAAGGTTGAGAATTGGGAAAGGTCTGTGGTGGATCCTCCTGTCTCTAGCATCGTAGCTATCTTCTTGAGTTTGGTGTATGTGTCAACCAAAACTATCTCTTTTCCTTTCTTCGAGACAAAGGACTCCACACTTATGTTTTTCAAAACATCAGCTCTTCTGATAAATGATGTCTGAGCCTGAGTTTGAATGGCTTTGGGAAGGGAGCTAACAGTGAACTTTAGCTTCTTGGCAGCTGGTTCATCATCATCCCCAGGCTCGCTGGTGTTAACCAAAACCAGGAACTTTGATGAGTCAGCTCCATCTTGATTCTGTTGCTCCCCCTGAGTGTTATCCTCATCATCAGGTATGGTGATAGGTGTGATGACTTGGAGAGGAACAGGTGTAATGGTGTTGTTAGCTGACGATGAGCCTTGTTTAGCAGATGCAAGGTTGAGTGTTGTTTCTTTCTCCCCCTCACGTTCATCCTGGCTACGCAGACGTTTGGATGAACGTGTCTGAAAATGCCTTGCAATCTGTTCAACAGAGGCAGCCATAGCACGTTGCCTCTTCCTTGAAGCCCTGGCAATCTTCAGCAGAAGGTTGCCATTAGCATTAGTGTTGGCCTGAACTCGACTGACAATGAAGTTTGCATGACGGTATTGCCTGTTGCGAATAGCTTCAAATTGTCTGTGCATAGTCAGCTCATGCTCATGAAGTAAGGCAGGGACCTCTGAGTCAATGACATCCTTCATTCTTGTTGAAAGATGACTAAGTCCCTGTGCTACACCTTTCCTTGCACCATCTTTGATTGGTTCAGTAACCGCCTCAGCCACAGCCTTTTGGATGATTCCAAGGAATGTAACAGTGAAGTTGTGCATTTCAGACTTGATCACATCCAGCTTCCTTGATAAATGTTCAATGTCTGATTGATGATGAACAGGCTGAAGATTATGTATGTTGAGGCTTTGTTGAGCGTAATCATCCCCCCTTGGAAAAAGATCAAAGTTGGTTTGGGTAGGATGATCAAACATCAGAAATTCAGCTGTTGGATCATAGGTTGGGCGTTGGAAAACTGTTGTTGTTGAGGTAGCAGAGTTTGGAGTAACAACAGCATCCGTGGGAGGAGGAGTATTATTGCCAGCTGGTGTGGACACAGCTATTTCTTTTGGAGGAGAGACAGATTGCTGATCTTCCTCATCTTCTTCATCCTCCTCCTCAAACATCCCTTCAGGGATTTCATCTTCAGGCATTGACTCTAGATCATAGACATCATCCTCTAATGATAGCATTTCTTCATCAATATTTAGTAGAGGCTCATCGTCATGAGGATGATCTTGAGTCATTGTATCAACCTCCTTTTCTTGTTGTACCTGAGATTCGATGACTGGCTGTACAATTTCAGCCTACAAATTGTTTGAATTAGTAACAGGGAAAAAGATAAGGGAAATGGTCGCCATTTCTCTATCCCAGAGAGGCTGAGGGTGATTACTCAGCCACTCCAAAGGATAAATCCTTGGGATTCTTTTAAGTGTGAAAAAAATATGGTTAATGATCGCCATTCTCTACCCCTAGGAAAGCTGAGTGTGATTATTCAGCCCCCCCAAAAGGTTAAAACCTTTGGGACTCTTTTGATTGTGAAACATATGTTGTTTATGGATCGCCATTCGCTGCCCCTAGGAAAGCTGAGGGTGATCATTCAGCCCCCCCAAATGGTTAAGAAACCTTTGGGACTCTTTTTAAGAGTGAAACATATGTGGTTAAAGGTCGCCTATTACGCTGCCCCTAGGAAAGCTAAGGGTGATGATTCAGCTCCCCCTGAAAAGGATAAATCCTTTGGGACTCTTTGAAGGAGGGAACCAAGAGGCTGTGTGAAGTACAGCTGATCAAGGTTGAGACATAAGTGTATTCAGGTTGTTGTAAGCCTGAATACTGTCTAGAGGGTGCAGGGTCATCGGGGTGCTTTATAAACACAAATGAATCATTCACTGGTGCAAAGACAGGGTGCACAGAAGTCTTAAAGAGTTCTAAGTGAATTGACAGACTTCTATGGGTCGAGGATTACCCTAACTTCACCACTCTCTCCTACAGACAATTGAGAGTGGTTGCTTGTGAACCTCTAAAAATGTACACTGATTACCTGTGAGATATCATCTGGATTAGGCTGGTTTCCTGTCGTCTCAGCTGACTTTGAGACACTAGACTCCTGTTGTTGGTCAGCAGATGTATCTAATTCCACATGAGTATCTGGAACAGAGGAGGTGTCAGTCTTCTTTCCATTGGCCTTAGTAACAGCTTTGGTGTGGGAAGAAGAGGGGATTTTCTTCTTCTTGGGCTGTTGGCCAGAAGAAGCCTTGGACTTGGTAATGTGCTGCCTAGAGGTCAAAGACTTAGACTTGCCAGACACACTAGAAGTATTCAGCTTCTCAGAAGAAGGGAGCAAGGGCTTCTCAGCTGTTGGTAGTTTGTTGGCCACATTCATCATATGAGAGGTAACAGGGACATCTTCAGCTCCTATTTCTTTGTAGCTGGCACCTGTGATGCGGTAGGGCTTCAGAGCAGTCAACGCAGTGTTGTGGTAGTTGTCTCCCAACAGACTTTCAAAGATCAGAGACAGGAAGCGCACATAGCAGATATTCTTTTCCCTGACTTGATTTCTTCCCCTCAGATGTTCTACAAGGTTGGAGAAGAGAATGCTTCCAACATCAACATCAGCTCCCCAGATCAGCCCATATGCAATAGCCTGATGGTTGAAAGACATCTGATCTTAGGATCCCTGCATTCCTCCCAGGGATTTAACAACATGGGTGAAGAGGACACGCCATATGGGAGTGAAATACTTAATCTTCAAGGGAGATTTGGAGAGGACCTCAGCTGGTGTAAGGGCAGGGTTTACATCATGGCAGGGTTTGAGTGTGGCTAGGGCTTCTTTGACAGCCTTTTTATCAACAACCTTAAGGCAATCATCTCCATGTTTCAATCTAGCCACACTCGAGAAATCTTTGAGGGAGAAAGCGAATGGGTGTTCATTGCATGAAAGGCTAAAAGTTATGGTGTCATCAACCACTTCAGCTGAGTACCAGAATTCCCTAAGGTATTCTTGGTAAACGGTGGATGGGGATTTGGTGAAGGCTTCACTTAGGTCACAATTTTGCATGAAACTAACCAGATCTGAGTAGGTCCTATTTGGAGCCTTTATCCATCCAATGGCGTTGTTGGAGGCGAGGATGCTTTCGTTGATCTCGAAGTTAACATTTGCTGCTTTGGGAACTGAATACGCCATGGATTTAAGGTCGAAGGTGAAAGAAAATGGAGGATGGGTTAAGAGAGAGAAGTACTTAGAGAGAGAAAAGATTTGAGAAATAAGAATGGTGGTGGGTGAGAAGAGAGGAGAGACAATATATATTCAAAATACGTAAACAATTATTCAACCGCATTAAATGCAAAGTGAGAAAATGACTGCTCAAGTGGGTCCCTTGACCTTTCAAAACTTATTTGTCTCCTCGTTATTCGAAAAATAAATGATTAAATATTTGAGAATGTTTTTTGCATTTACTTGGAAAGTAACTACCTAGTTTCATGTGAAAAACATTTAATATAGAATCAATCATTTAATGAACGTATTTAATATCAAGCCACAGGCTTTGAGATATTGAGCCTCCCTAGCTCAGCAACTAGACTGTTGAACGAAGGTTCAACCAAAGGCTTTGTAAAGATATCAGCTAGTTGCAGCTCTGTGGGAACAAAATGCAACTCAATGCCTCCCTTCATTATATGATCCCTGATGAAATGATACCTGATATCAATGTGTTCGGTACGACAGTGAAGAACAGGGTTGTAGGATATGGAAATGGCGCTGGTGTTGTCACAAAAGATTGACACTTTGTCATATAAAATTTCATAGTCAACCAATTGACTTTTCATCCAAAGCACCTGAGCACAACAGCTGGCTGCAGCGACATATTATGCTTCAGCTGAAGACATAGCCACAGAGTTTTGCTTCTTAGCACTCCATCCAACCAATTTTCCTCCTAGGATTTGACAGCTGCCTGAAGTGCTTTTCCTATCAATACAGCATCCAGCATAATCTGAATCTAAATAGGCCTTGAGATCAAAGCCTGATTCCTTTGGATACCATAGGCCTAGGGATGGTGTTCCTTTGAGATACCTGAAAATTCTCTTAACAACCACTAGATGGGATTCTTTTGGGTTAGCTTGGTACCTTGCACAGAGAGATGTGGAGAATTGGATATCTGGACGACTAGCTGTTAGATACATGAGTGACCCAATCATGCCTCTATATAAAGTCTCATTAACAGAGACCCCCGACTCATCAGGGCCTAAGTTGTTGGGTGGAAATATGGGGCATTTCACTGATGCACAATCAGCTAAGTCATATTTTTTAAGTAAATCCTTAACATACTTTTCTTGACAAATTGAAATTCCCTTAGGACATTGTTTAATTTGAAAGCCCAAAAAGTAAGTTAATTCACCCATCATACTCATCTCTTATTTCTTGGTCATTAATTTAGCAAAACGTTTACTAAGATTGACATTCGTTGACCCAAAGATGATATCATCCACATAAATCTGCACAGTGATGAAATCACTCTTATCCTTGAAGGTAAAGAGTGTTTTATCAATAGAACCCCTGACAAATTTATTTTCAGTTAAGAAATTGGAAAGAGTTTCATACCATGCTCTTGGATCTTGTTTCAGCCCATACATGGCCTTGTGAAGTCTGTACACATGGTTGGGAAACTCGCTGTTCTCAAATGTTGGAAATACGTTTTTACGTATTTATGAAGGATCGGTCGCTCCAACGATATATTAATGTATTAGGCTCGTGATCCAGTTGTAAACAGTATAGCCCATATAGCCCACATGTAGGGTGGGCTATATATATCCCCTCCTAGCATGTTAGGAGGGGTGGTTCTTTGATTCACCAACTTTTCATTTTAATAAAACACTTTCTCTTTCTATCTTTCTTTCCTCTCCTTTCTCTCTCTATACCCTCATCTCCTTCTTCCCCATCTCCACCATTAAATCAATAGATCCAATCCATAACTTACCAAATCCTAAGATTTCGTAGACCTTCAATTGGTATCAGAGAGCCATGGTTAAATCTTAGGATTTGCATATTTTTATCTTTTGATTTGGTGGTAAAAATCTTTTCTTTTTATAAAAATTTTCAATTTTATAAAGTTATCTATTTTCTTTCTATCAATTTTATCAATTTTATAAAGTTGTATCAATTTCATAAAGTTTTGAATTTTCTTTCTATCCATTTCAGTTTTATCAATTTTTATTTTTTATTATCAGTTTTATTTTTCCGTGTTTTATAATCAGTGTTTTTTATAATCAGTTTTGCTATATCAGTTTCCATCCACTTTCAGATACCTCTTTTCTGGATAAGCAGTTTTTTCAGTTTTATCAGATTTTTATCAATTTTAAATTAATCAGTTTTTTATCAGTTTCTTTTTTACATTTAATTTGTCATCTTTAATTTTGTCCTTTTTGTCCAACCAATCTGTCCAAATCTGTCAAAAGCCTCATGTTTTGATCCATCCGTTTCAACTTTCTGTTTCCTTTTCTTGTTATTCCGGATAAGCCAAAATATTCCGAATAACAGATTATTCCGGATAGCAAGATATTCCGCATAGGATTATTCCACATAGGATTATTCCGCATAGGATTATTCCGCATAGGATTATTCCGCATAAAAAAAAAATTCAAACATAACGGCAAACAGACTCACGACTCTCGACTAGACCAAACCTGTATACTACTTGATTTTGTTCAAAACCATTCTCAGTTCTCAAAACAAATTTGCCTTCTAACAAATCAAATCTTGTTGACTCAATCACACTAATACCCTCTTGATCTCAGTTTGACTCAAATCTACATACAACACCCATTCGACAATCACTCCTCTTTCGACATCTCGACACTCGACTCAACAAACCAAAGACTCCCTCACCTAAAAACCTCTCAGCCTCACAGACCAACAAGACTTAATCTCACCAAGACTGACACTTGAACCAACTCCAAGACTCGATTTTTTTTTTCAACAAAAACTCGAACTCTCGACTCTACACATCAATATTCCAAAAACATCACACCCGTTTTCGAATCAACAAAGAAAACAACTCGAAAAACATCTTTTTAATTTTCGAAAACAAATTGAGATTAATAATATTCATGTTATAATCCACTTCTCTGTTTCGATTACCACACAAAACAAGTTAGAACGCCTACCCGAGACCTCTTTAAAGATCTTGATGTCGACAGCTTGTGGGGCCTGAGCTTCAACAGATCAACATGGGTTGATTTTGTGAAGGATGATGAGTATTTGAGAAAAGCAGGCTGCGTGTTGTTTGGTTAAGTTGAGGAGAGAGAGAGAGTTAAAACAGACGGAGATATATATGTTTTGAGAGGATTTGAGACTTGTGAGATTTGAGTTTTATGGAGGATTTGAGATAAAAGGAGAAAATTGAGTTATATTGGTATTTTATTGGGTGTATCCAAAGTCAAAGATAATGACTGGCGGAGGAAACTAAGTATATACGTGGGTTCATCTAAGGCCATGTTTTTTGTCTACTTTCCATTTTAAGACACGTATAATCAGCCAACAAAATAAATATCTGATATCTGATTTTAGTTTCTTAATTCTCTATATCTGATTTTCTTAGATTAGGTTTTCTTATTTATTAGATTTTCTTATTTATTTTTTATTTTATTTATTTTATTTATTTTATTTTCTATCTAGTTTCTTAAAATCTGATTTTTATTAGTTTTTTCAAACTTTTGATTTCATTTTACTATCTGTTTTTAAATCTTCATTTTATTTTGATAATAATGTTTTCGTATTCCTTTCTTCAAAATAAATGAGGTTTTGAAATAATTTACGGGTATTGTTTTTAAGAACTCGGGTAAATTTTGTAATTTTCGAACAAAAGTGCTTAAACGACAAAGATATTTTCGATCTAATAAAAAATTGGACTTTAGACAAATTTTGTGGATTTCAAGCACCGGTTTTATTAACAATACCAAACAAAGATCCAAGAATTCTATTATCGAAATATTCAATGGATTCGTTTGATTCGACATGTCAAATGGGAGAAGCGCATAAAATGCAAGACAAAGTTAGAAAAAGTGGCATCACTTCATTTCAAATGCTTCAGTCTCATCTTGTCACTCTTTCGAGGATTCAAGGAGGGAGCGAATTTGTGACAATCCTTGGTCAAGACCGTCATATATTCATCGACTCAATATTCACCACTTTGACCCAACTCGCCGAGCAACTCAACCATAACAACTTTAATCACTCTGCATCGGCACTTGCATATAAGGCTCTTGTGACACAACTCACGCCTTTCCTCTAATTCAATATCATCAAGCCTGAAAGTTCAGTGATTTGCCAATCATTTCTTCGCGATACACATACCGAGCTTCAAGTTTTCCGTGATACAATATTGAAACTCATGACATCGGTCTCGTCTTCGATTTATCAAAGATCACAACTTCAGCAAGTGTATGATAATGGAGTGCAAGAATCAATAACACAGATACAAGAGGAGATTGATCATACGGTTGACAACTTGGAGCATAACGATGGTAAGAGCACGGAATCAGGAGGACAACATGATACCAGTGGCACGTCGGGGAATGTTCACGAGATTTCTCTTGATGACACCTTACCTATTTATGACGCAGAGCCTGCAAACATGGTACAATGTAATGTTGTTTATGATGTATATGCTGATGACATGCCGCATATTGAGCATTCTGAACCTAATTATAACAAACATGGGATGGAAAAGAGTGATAGAAATACCACTTCTGATTCATCCGATGTAAGTCATAATGGGGGCGAGATTGTTCAGAATGCTATAGTACATCATGATAATTGTATTATAACTGCTTCATTAACTGCTTCTGATTCCAAGATTAGAGAGCTCGAAACGATTGTAGCTCAACAATCAAAAGATCTTGAGGATGCCAAACTTGAATTTTCTAAGAAAACGGACAAATTTGAAGCATACTTTGAAAAACTTGAAAAGTCTAACGTTGTTCTTGAAAGAAAATTGGATCAAAAAGTTTTAGATTCTAAAGCTGAAAAGGATAATCTTTTGAAACAAATTCAGTTACTAGAGTCTAAATTGGCATCCCAAGATAGAGTGCTTAAAGAGAATGAGACATTAAAGGCTCAAGTACAGGAAAAGGTCTTTGCTATAGCCGCGTTGAAAAACGAGTTAAGGAAAACTAGAGGACCTAGTGTGGACACTAAGCTTGAAAAACCATCAATCTTGGGGAAACCGCCTACAAATCAGTTCGTCAGACAACCGATTGTCAGACAACCTACTGCATTTAGATCCGAGCGACCACAATCCTCGAGACCACGGTTTGCCTCCCAAGTTGATTTGGTTCATCTTTCTAGACCAGTCACTCCAGCAACTAGGCCCTATGTGACCATAACAGCTTTAGCAAGACAAAATCATATGATTGCCTCTAGTTTCTCTAAGAATAGTTCAAAGAATACGTCTAGAACTAGTTCAAATGATGTGCGCCATGATTTTGGTCAAAGGGAAGCTATTCAAAAGACATAAGTAAGAGATAAGAATTTCAAACCTAGTCAGATGCCTTCTAGTTTACCCAACACTGCTAACCGTAGCATGCCCAATCCTAGGAGGATCAATCAATCATCTAGGGATTCTAGATCTTACTCGGACATTAAATATGCTACTTGTAAAACATGTAGAAAATGTGTCTTTACGGCAAATCATGACTCTTGTATCAAAAAATTGCTTAATGAGGTGAACTCCCGTGCTAGACTTAAATCCCAGTGGGTAGCTAAAATCAAACCCATTGGTAAAATGTGGCGCCCCACTGGTAGAACTTTCACTCTTGTAGGAAACGAGTGCCCTTTAACTAGGATAATCTCCGACTCTACTAAGACTGCTATAGAGGAAATTGAAAAAGTTGATACATCACTTAAGCCTGAACTTAAAGTTTTCTATAAAAGGAAACGTTTGCCAACTAAGATAAGTGAATCATCTACTCAGGTCACCTCTGACACAAGTAAAACCAACTGTGAACCCCCTCGTGCTTCTATAATTGATATCGCTAACCTATGTCAAAGCATGCAAATTCCTAATGAGAATGCAGGTCCCAAAGTTGATGTTCCAAAAGAACAAAGCGGTCAAATCGTTGTATACCGTTCAACTAAGGACACTCTTAGAGTTTGGTTGCTCAAGAAGCAGATATCGAAGAAACAAATGTCTCAGGGGATTCATGGTTAAGCTTACCTAAGGACTTATAGTCACATCACAGACTGTAACTCGCTCATCAAAGAAAGGAAAGTTTATCGCCGATGATAAACTTATCCTAAAAACGAGAAATTCATTTTTCTCGGGCATGAGCTTATATCAAAAACATTCCAAGTTTTTAAGCTCATGCATTATGGTTTATCATTAAATATCAGATGGTAACCCGTGCTTCAAAGAAAGGAAAGTTTATCGCCGATGATAAACTTATCCTAACAACGAGAAATTATTTTTTCTCGGGCATGAGCTTATATAAAAAACATTCCAAGTGTTTAAGCTCATGCACGATGGCTCACAGTTAAATGACACATTGTGACCCGAACTTCAAATAAAGGAAAGTTTATCATTAATGATAACTTATCCTCATAACGAGAAATTAACCTTTCTCGGTCATGAGCTTGTATTAAAACATTCGAAGTTTTAAGCTCAGAAAGGAAAGTGTATCTTTTAAATAAGAGAACTTTTCCTCATAATGAGAAATTAACCTTTCTCGGTCATGAGCTTTCCGTTAAAACAGTCAAAGTTTTCAAGCTCATGAAAAACGACTTCTAAGTAAATGTCAGCTTAGGACTCGTCCTTCAGATAAAAGGAAAGTTTATCGCTGATGGTAACTTATCCTTAACAACGGGAAGTTCACAACTTCTCGGACTTGAGCTCGCTTTTAAGATATTCAACATCTTAAGCTCAAGTAATTGGTTTTCAAAACTTTGAACACAATTTTTCAAGAATTTCTCAAAAGGTTTTTCTAAAACTTTCAAAATTGTGTGTTCAAAAACGTTTTGATAAAAAGAGCATGTCTTCTGGAATCGATAATATTTACGAACCTAGAAATGTCATTCAATAATGACACGGGGTTGTAAATAAAGTTCGAGCAGAAGTTTAAAAGATTTAAAACATGCTCCATATCGTTTGCTATTATTTCCGATAGTAACCCGCTTTTCACTTTGAAGTCAAGCATTTCACCGGAAAGCTTTGACTTCAGAATCCGAAGTTATCAACTCCACAATACGATGCGACTACTCAAACGACTACTATAGCTCTTTAAGTAGAACACGGGTCAACCTTTGAGGGGGAGCAATTGTCAAGCGTTCAGACTATTCGATGCCGAAAGTGCCAATGCTCACAAGTTGGTGTCAAGACAACGATATCAAATTGTCCATGTGGTGTAAAGGAGAAGATAATTTCATAAGTTACGAGGAAGACCAACATTCGTGAACAAGAACCATGTGCTTCTTTCATATGATGTTCTCCATCATTCAGGTCCAACCTCGTAAATTGCTAATCTTGTGAATACATTATCATATATGATCTTTGCACGTGATAAATACCTTACACTTGTGTTTAAAAGGTATTTAATTTACGTTTCAAGTACACCCTCATTAATTTTAGGGGGAGCTTGTGTAATTCATGAAGATAATTGGATTTGCATTTTTCTTCTCAAATTTTCTTAAAATGCTATTAAATCAATTGATATTAAAAACATCGATTGGGTTAATATTTTTAATATAGGGGAGAAAATGTGATTTAATATGGGAAATGATTAATCATAAACGGTTTGACTTAACGTGTAAGCTCATCCCGACATGTGCGCAATATTTTCGGATATCGTGGCATATGTTAAGGGGGAGCAAAATGGATTTGCACTTCAAAATGGATTTCATGGTGACACACTTACCCAAAACATCTCAATTCACGACGGTGAAGATTGTGGTGACATAAGGATGGTAGGATAGGTTAAAGTCCAATGATTTCTCTAGAACCGGAGGAATCTTCCCAAGGACATTCCATAGCTAGAAATAGTAGTCCTTAGGAAAGATGGAGAAAGATTGTGAACGTAGCCGAATGCTGACCAAGTACTTAAGTTAACACTGGAACAATCACAACAAGGTGCTAGTGATGACGTATTGGTAAGCATTGAAGGGGTTGAAGAATGAAAAAGAATTGTAAAGATAAAGGGTGTAAAGAAAGAAGCCCTCCTTACAACCTTAGGCAGAAACCGGGTCAATTCATATGCTATTGAGATCATTCTTAATGATTCTCGATATTGAAGATAGACATCATGGACCCAGTGATGCAAGGCACAACCCATCCCAGCTAACTCAGATATCTCTCAAAAGATATTTGTTTTAATCACACGGAGACAACACATTATCTATTGATTTATTCACTCCGAATAAATTGGTATTGAAAAGGTGGCACTCCTCTCCAGCCTCCGATCACTAAAATCCAAAATGCACGATCGAGTCTAGATCCATTTGAGATCATCAAATATCTCATTAGGACACATTTTCATGATTCCTTGCTTGTTCACACAATGTGGAAAGTAAGAAAGATATTAAGAGTCCTACGCAAAATCTTCATGATCTTGCCTGAACATCTGAGTAATACGAAAGTATTTACAATGAAGATGGAAATCCTTCTTGAGCGAACATCAAAAAGCTCATGGTAGGTGCTTGTGCGATTCTATATGAATCAAACTTGTGATAACTGGAAAGCAACAGTGGTTTAAACTCTTGAATGAATTTAAACACGTTCCAGACCTGTACGCAAAATCTTAGTGATCTTGCCAGAACATTCAGAGTAATACTATTAAGTATTTACAGTGACGAATGGAAATCCTTCTAGTGTTAACATCAAACAGCACTTGGTAGGTAACTTGCAAGATTCCATATGAATCAAGCTCGTGACAACTGGAAAGCAACGATGGTGCGGTTCTTAATTGAACTTCACTTGTTCCAGGAACATGAATTGACGGCTTCAAATCATGCGGATAATATTATCTAAATGATTCACTCTTTATGTTCACAATCAGCTTTGGACGGTCGAATAAAGAGAACGGGTTTACCCGCGAAATCTTGTCAAGGAGGTTCTTAATTGAAACTACCTGTCACAAGTACGATATTTAATATCGTCCAACGGTCTTCACCGACCGGAGGTAAATTGCTACCGATTTAGAATGAAATGTTCAAGGCCATTTCATTCGTGTATATGGTTTGTTGCTAACTGTCTTATGCAGCGTAACAAGAAGGTGGCATTGCGGTGTATAATCCAGAAGAAGTCGTCACCACATGCTTATACTACATACACTTAGTACTTCAACAAATTCAAGAAAGTCTGAAGGTCAAGTCTTCCGCTGTATCAAACTCTGAAGCTTTCAAGAATTTAAAGGTCTAAGTATGTGGAACATGAAGTCACGAAGAGGCGAATGTCACAAGTGACGAATGCACAAGGTCAATGCAAGAAAACATGCTCAAGACTTAAGTTAAAGATCACATCAAGCATATTCACAAGAACAAGGTCGAAGACTCAAGCATAGATGCTAGGTTTAAGATTTTGTAAAAAGATGTGACCTCCCTTAGGGGGAGATTGTTGGAAATACGTTTTTCCCAATAAAGTCTCGGTCACATCTTAGTTAGCATAGATCACGAGATATAGAATATTTAGAACTTTGTAACTTGGAGCGACCTCCCTTAGGGGGAGATTGTTGGAAATACGTTTTTACGTATTTATGAAGGATCGGTCGCTCCAACGATATATTAATGTATTAGGCTCGTGATCCAGTTGTAAACAGTATAGCCCATATAGCCCACATGTAGGGTGGGCTATATATATCCCCTCCTAGCATGTTAGGAGGGGTGGTTATTTGATTCACCAACTTTTCATTTTAATAAAACACTTTTTCTCTCTATCTTTCTTTCCTCTCCTTTCTCTCTCTATACCCTCATCTCCTTCTTCCCCATCTCCACCATTAAATCAATAGATCCAATCCATAACTCACCAAATCCTAAGATTTCGTAGACCTTCATCAAATCCTTTAGGTTGTGCAACATACACTTCCTCAGACAAATCACCATTGAGGAATGCACTCTTTACATCCATCTGATACACAGTGATGTTCATATAGGCAGCATAAGCAAGGAAGATTCTGATGGCTTCAAGTCTTGCAACTGGAGCAAATGTTTCATCATAATCAATTCCTTCAGTCTGAGAGAACCCTTGTGCCACATGTCTGGCCTTGTTTCTGATGATGTTCCCAATTTCATCCATCTTATTTCTATAGATCCATCTAGTGCCTGTGATGTTCTTTCCAGGTGGAGCTGACACTAGTGTCCATACTTTGTTCCTTTTGAACTGATTGATTTCTTCTTGCATAGCAGCTACCCATCCTTCTTCTACCAGAGCCTCAGCCACCCTTTTAGGTTCAATTTGTGAGAGAAACTCAGCAAAGAGACATTCATTGGCAGAGGCAGACTCTGAGTCATGGATTCGTTGTCTAGTTGTGACCCCTGCATTAGGTTCCCCAATAATGTTGACAAGAAGAATGTGTTGATCTCTTGACCACTTATTTTGAGGAGCTGGGGACTCAAGGATAGGAACACCTGAGGCACAGCTGGTACAATTTGAGTTTCATCCTGCTGACTAGGAAGGCTTTCTTCAAAGACTACTTCAGTGTCAGAGTCTTCTTCAGCCATATCAAGAGGTACAACTTCATTATCAGCAGGAGAGTCTTCAGGGATTTGAAGAGTTGGTGAGTCATTAACAGCATTAGAAGGAGAAGGACTACGAGAGGTTGGTGGTTCTTCTTCATCAAGTTCCTGAGAGGTAGGAACTTCTATGTTGTGAGTAGACAGAGGGTCAAAGGCAGGAACATAAGGAGTGAGAGTGTTGGAGTGATGATGACTGGTAGGTCTAGGTTCTTTGAACTCATCACTTGGGAAAGATGCATTTTCATTAAAATCAATTTCATCACCCTATGTTCCTGTTCTCTATATGACTTCATCATCTTCATTGAATCTAACATGGAAGGATTCTTCTACTTCTTGTGTAACACTCTCATTTTTCGTATCGGTACAGCGGAAGGGTCTTTCAGAGTGTTACAGGATAGCACAATAACTCCAATCATAGACAACACATAACAATGGTTGTACAAGGTTTAACAAACATTCATTCGATAAAAAGGTTTAAAAGCGTACAACAGGTCCCAAATTATACAGGTCATTAAGTTTATAAGACACAGATCGAATGAACATTTTTAATATTAAGTGTGGGCCATCAGAGTCGATCTCCATCCGGATTACCTTCAAGCACCTGAGATAAAAACATGCAAAAATCATATCAGCGAATGCCGAGTGAATTCATAGAGTTTAATGAAAACCATTATATAAAAACAATCATTTACAATCATTAAAAATCAGAACACAAGCATAATATCGGAAGTAAGTCCTCATATTGCTAGTCAGGCAATATATAAATCAAGCGTACATCTGAAACCGTCCATGAGACCGTAGTCTCTATATTACCATGATAGGTAATATATTTATCGTTAATAGCGTCGTTATCGTTTATTATTTATGTTTTATAGCATACATAGTATAGGATTATTATTAGCCTCATGACATTGTTACCTTACTATGAAAACAGCGGGCCGCGAACCCGACAAACAATTTGCCCATCTAAGTTAGCGTGTCGTCACAAAAATCACGCTATAGAATCTTCTCATACATAAATTCGCTTACCAATCAATGTGGTACGACGGGGATCAACCGTCAAGGCGCGAAATGGGGTGATCGTCCCCAAATAGTACTATCAAATGCATAAGCGTCTACCAAATCCCGGTAGTTCACAATTCATGCTAATGGGACTTTAAGTGACATAACCTAACTACTAATAATCCTTTTAGTCTCGTATATAGGGTCATAGCATCATTCGGGTCCATATCATTAAGCATACAATCGGGACTACTTTTGTTCTATTTTTATAAAATCTAGCATGTTATCTCCCTCGCGGGTTTACAAATCATTTTATAAAACATTTAAAAGAGTACGAGGCTATGAACTCACGTTGTTAATGAAAGGCGGATTATCGGCTACGGGCGTGCTTCGGTTTTTACTTGTCTTAGTTACTTATACATCAGTATATGACTTTTATAAACTTTACATTAGACGGGTTTGGTCGTCTAAGTTTTATTTGGCAAAAAACGTTAATTTTACGGCAATAGCCGAAAAAGTCGTAAAAATCAAGTTTATAGTTTTTATTACTTATAAATATTATTTCACCACCATTTATATAATTTACCCATTTAATTAACCTTTTATACATTTATATAAATAAGTTTTATAAGTTAGTGGGTTTATATTTTTACATTTTATACATTATAATGTGAGTGCTTATATAATAATAATAAACATTATTTCCAAAAATCTGATTTTTACTTCATGTTCACCATTTTTAAAATATCTAGAGTTATATAATGAATTAGAAGCTCATTTTTGGATGGAATGATCTTCATATTATGTGCTACATTTAACTTAGTTATAGCTACTGCCCATTTTGAGTTTAACTTGCCTTAACAGTCCCTACAAAACTGCTTATTCAGATTATACCACCTAACTTGTTTTGATCATATCTCACTCATTATTTTGATTCCATTGCATGGAAAACTCTCACATGTGTATAACATCTTCTACTTACTGTAAATGGATCAAACCATGCAATTTTATCAGTTCATCTTTTAGTTATCTACTGTTTTTATACAGCCAACTAAATAATCAAGATTTTAGCATCATTTCTTATAGTTATCATCATTTTTAAACATATTTATCAACACTTGATCCCCACACAACATTTTTATCATCATATATACATCATATACATATACAAAATGAAAGAAAATACATTTGTTCTTTACAAAATAACAAGAGAAAAATGGAGAGGATGATCTTCTTTACCAATCCAAGTGGATTTCTTGTTTCAGGAAGACAAGAACTTGATGAACAAAACAAGTATCTCCAAGACCATCAAATATCAAGAACATAGGTTGGAAAATCAGCCCTAGGACACAAGCAAATCACCTCCAAAGATGTTAATATGGCCACCAAATGAGCAAGGCTTCAAGAATACTCCTTAATAGAGCTAGTAAACATGTTGTTCATGGCTAGAAGAAATCAAATGGGGTGTTTGTTGGCTTATTTAGGACGGCACAAGGGAGAGTTTGAGAGAGTTTGAAGTTGGTTTTGCATGTGAGAAAGATGGAAATGAAAACAAGTAGCTAGTTTTGGTGTTAAGTGGGAAAAGTTAGCTTAACATGTAAGCATGGCTTACACATGTAATGTGTAAGCTAAACTTGATGCCACATTAGTGTTGTGGTGTCAAGTGTGCCGTCCCATTAAGCTAGTGGGGTGGGACAATGTGTTTTGTCCCATCTCATTAGTTTACGGGTATTTCTCGATTCTAATTTTCTTGATTTGCGTGCCCCCGGGTCGTTTTACGAAAAATGTTTTTATAAATTATGAATCACCGTCACAAAACGAATCCAATAAAAATTGTCTCATCAAAAACGGAGTTCAAAAACGTAAATACGTAATCCTAAGGTTTCCGGTTTAGTCGTAAAAGACGCCAAATTATGCATGTAAGCGCAAATTTAAATCCGTAAATTGTGAGTTCGTCAACCAACACAAAATAAGTTTCAAAATATTATACGAGCAAATATTTCACTACCTGAAAATGTTAGATTGTCACAGCTTTTCCTCCTAAAAGGGATCAACGTCCTCGTGATCCATTTCATTTGGATGTCCGTTTCTTATTGAAATCGAAGAGGTGCAGATATTTCTTCCACATTTCATCCTCTCGTTCCCAAGTATACTCCCGTTCATGCTTTGAATTCCATCGGATTTTGACAATAGGTATCTGACTTTGTTTCAGTTGCTTTACCTCACGGTCCATAACTTCTACGGGCTCTTCGATAAAATGCAACTTCACATCTATTCGAACCTTACCTAACGGAATTTTCTCATCACTCACTGCTAGACATTTCTTCAGATTAGATACATGGAATGTGTTGTGAACACCATGAAGTTCTGGGGGTAACTCTAGTTTGTAAGCCACCGGACCTACTCTAGATAAAATCTTAAAGGGTCCAATATAACGGGGATTCAATTTCCCTCGTTTTCCAAATCTTATAACGCCTTTCCATGGCGATACTTTCAACATTACTCGGTCACCCACTTCAAACTCCATTGGCTTCCGCCGCACATCCGCGTAACTTTTCTGTCTACTACGGGCAGTCAACAACCTCTTCTTAATCTGAACTATCATCTCTGTAGTCTCCCGGATCAATTCCGGTCCCGTGAGCTGGGTATCCCCAACTTCACTCCAACATACAGGAGATCTACACTTCCTACCATACAAAGCTTCAAACGGTGCAGCCTTAATACTAGAATGGTAACTATTGTTATACGAAAACTCTGCTAACGACAAATGTTTATCCCAATTCTTACCAAAGTCTAACACACAAGCTCTCAACATATCTTTCAGTGTTTGTATCGTCCTTTCACTCTGCCCATCAGTCTGGGGGTCATAAGCAGTGCTCATGTCGAGATTCGTTCCCAAAGATCTTTGGAGAGATTTCCAAAAATTCGATGCGAATCTAGGATCTCGATTTGAAATGATCGATACAGGCACTCCATGCTTGCATACAACATTATCAAGGTATATTCGAGTCAGCTTCTCCAGTGAGAACTGCTCCTTAACCGGAATGAAGTGTGCTGATTTGGTCAGTCTATCGACAATAACCCAAATCGAATTGTTTTCAGATGATGTTCTAGGAAGCTTGGTGATAAAGTCCATCGTAATTCGCTCCCACTTCCATTCAGGAATATTTGGTTGTTGAAGTAGTCCTGATGGCTTTTGATGTTCAGCTTTAACTCTAGCACAAGTCAAGCATTGAAGAATGATTGTAGTGAAATAACACGACTCTTGTTTAGGAAAACAAAAGAACGTATATGAGCGGTAAGTATCGACGAGTGATTTAGGAAAACCACAAGTAATGACCCACAATCAAATAAAATGAGAGAAAGATTCGTTTCCCAAGGAGGTATGGTGTTGTGAATTAACTTGTATGTATTTGAGATTAATAATGAGAAGATGGAATGACGGTTTCGTGAAAATTACACTATGTCGTAAAAAACGTAAACGTAAAGCCGTAGAAAAACCAACCAAATTAAAAATTAAACTAAACCAAAAACAAAATCAAGAAAAAGATTAAAAAGATAAAAAAACAAGTCTAAAATAATATAAATAAAGTTAAAAATCCAACAAAGATATTTTAAAACCTTTTATTAATTAAATAATTAATTTTAAATGCTAATTAAAGCCCTAAAATTAAATTTAATTAATTCAAATGTCAAAAATATGATTTTATTGAATAATTACTTAACTTATATTATTAGAAGACTAAAAAGTATTTTTCTAAAAATTAAAACCTATTAAAACTATTTTTAAAACTCTAAAAATGATTAAAAATGATTAAAACCTAATTAAACTTAAAATAATTATAAAAATAAATCTAAAAGTTATAAAAATATTCTAAAAATGGAAATAGTCCTAATTAATGATAAAGATCCTAAGAAAAATGAAAAATAAAGAAAAATAAAATTTTGAAATTTAAATATTAAAATAATAATAAAATAATGCTAAAAATAAAAAGTTACTAAAATTTGAAATAAAAAATTTCTAAAAATCCTAAATAATATAATTAAGAGAAAAACACAAATTAAAGCTTCTAAACCTTTTTTAATAATTTTATAAAAATCTTTAAAGTTTATTAAAAACCTTAAAATATTATAAAATTAAAAATAAAAGTTTTTAAAACCAAAACAAGATGTAAACCTCAAATATATTAAATAAAACCTAAAAACTATTTTTTCTGAAAATTAAAAGTCTTTTTGGTATTTTTTAATGATTTATTAAAAAACGTCTATTAATTAAATCCTATAAAATATTAAAATAAAGGGAAAAAAGTGAAACCAATTTTAAAAAATCTATAAACCTATTACTTACCTAGGAAAAATAAGAAAAGTAAAATAAGCTTAAAGAATAAGCTAGGAAAAATGAAAAGTGCTACGGCTTAATAAATAAGCTAGAAATCAAAATGTGGTTAAGTATTAATCAAAACCACACCCTAGCAGTCAAAGACCCTAGGGCGCAGTGGTAGTGTGTGAGTGTTGTGAGTGTGGGGATTGTGGGTTCGAGTCTTGCTAACCCCCTTTTTACTTCTTTTTTAATTTTTGCTTTTTACTTTTTTTAAAACCAAACTGACAACACCCAAATGCTTTAACAGCACACTCCAATTCACCTTTTTGACACTGATTTGCACAAGATTAGAAATCAAAAACGTACACAGGTTCAACTTTTTATGAACACAAGCAGATTGCTTAAGTGTTCTTGCTTTTTGAATCACCAAGAGGTGCTTGGTGTGGCTTATTTGGAGGATTGCTTTGGAACAATAAGGCACTCTTGTGATCCTTTGATCACAAGAAGTCAAATCAAATCAATGAACAACAAGAATTTAGCACACAACACTCCAAAATCACAAAACAATGCACACTAAGACCAATGTTAAGTCTCTGAGGTCTTATGAGCAGATCAGGGGGCTTATATGCCTATATCTTGTAACCTAGTGAACTTTAAACCACCAAATTCAACATACACAATCACCAAATGATATTTAAGCAAATCCAAATACTCACTCACCCTATATCCTAACAGGAATCAAAAGATCATGCACAAAGTTCATCAAAAATCAAGCAACAAGTAGATAAGCAGATTTTTAGTTTACTCTTTTCTTTTAAAACCTATCAAACTTATTCAAATCTTGTACCAAACTAATTAACTACTTACTACTAACCTATCTTAACCTTTTTTAAACCTTCTAACACCTTTTATAGATCAATCAAGGATCAAGTGCCCTGCTAAAACCCTTTGCCAAACACCACTTAATTTCTGAATATGCAATTTTCTCAAATCAAATTCTTACAAAACACTTCCAAACTGTTTACCAATCTTCTAAACATGCATCAAATCACTTAAGAACACAAAACCAACAGCTATTACACACTTAAACAATAGATCACACAAAATCATATAAGCAGCCTATTTTCTGAAATTTAAACCAAGGTAAAGGGAATACCTTAGGGTCTTACATCCAAGACCCTAGAGGATGTAAATCCTCCTCCCTACCAGCCCGGGCTGGTGCTGAACACAAATCAACAAGCCTTCAATCCTGTTGCAATCACAAAACAAGAAAACAAAACACAAATATGCAAGCATAAAACACCAATCTGTTTTCTTTCTATCTTCTTAAAACCTTTACAAAAAACTTTTCCAACTTCTTAAAACGTATTAAAAATACTTTTAATCACCAATAACACTGATTTCTTAACACCACAAAACCTTGGACAGATTTCTACCAAAAATCTTCCAAGTTTCAGAAACCTTAAACAACTTTGAAAATCAAAGTTGCTTAACCATATAACAAAGTGGAACTCAGAATCAATCTCCCTCACAACACACAATCTTTTAAAAACAATAAAAAAGGAATTATACTTGAATTATTCAAAAACCAAACTTTTTATTTCTTTAAAAAGGAATTACAAGTAAGAGAATTGAAACTGGAACAAAGGGGTCATCACAGGTTGATGCCTCCTTTTATAGTACTCTAATGAACATTCTAGGAGCTTAAAACATAAACCCTAATCATAAGAAAATCCCAAATATGCCCTTGAACGGTTTTGAGTGCATTTTGTCCTTTCTTGATCTTGGTCGTTTGTTTTTGCTTTGAGAGTAAGCTAATAAACTTAGCCTTTGATTTGGGACACGTCATGATGCTTGGGGGCTAAGGAATGATGTGATTGGTGGATTGGGGAATTGGGGGTTTGGACCACGTTGGTGGGATGAAGGTTTTTAGGAGTGGGTACGGTTTTGGCATGGGTGAATAGAGTGTGTGTGGGTTTAATTGAAAATTCACCCAGGTTTAATGAAGGTAAGTTCTGGGCTGTTAAAAAAGATGTACAGTACTCCATTTGATCCGAAAATGGGGGAAAAAAGGTGTTAAGCGCGTTTTCCATTTGAATCTTTCCACTTTGGCAACTTCAGCCCTTGAGTTTTAATATTTTTGGCATTCAATGTTTTTCAGCCCTAAACTGATTTTTCTTCACAAATAAGTTTCACACTTTGACGTTTTTAGCACAAAACTTCTCCAAAATGTTTCAAAGGGTGATTTTTGCCATTTGGTGATTCTTCAAGGGCTGATCTTGTACTCTTTTGATCTTCAAAGGTCTTCATTATGTCTTTCACTTCATGAGGGACCATAATTGGCATTTTGAATTTGTTGAGGGACTATTCTTGCCATTTCTTCAAAGTTGAAGGACCTTTTTGTAATTTTGACAAACTTAAGGGACCAAACTTGTAATTATCAATATACAGGGGTTTTAAGTGTCATTTCTTCATTCAATGAGGATCAATCTTGTTTGTCTTCAAGTCTTCAAGGGTATTTAATGAAGATTCCATGATTAGGGCCCGGTTCTTTGTACGGCTTCGTTTCTCGTGTCCGTTTTTCCTTGTATCTTGTGATATTTTGTCTTTTTCACGATATCCATACCTAAAATACACAAGTAAACAAACACAAGCATATATATGGTATTTTATGACATTTTTATGCATTTAAAAGCCCGAAAAGAACGATGAGATCATGTATAATTGCCATCTCATCACTCCCCCATACTAAGCCATTGCCGTGCCCTCACGCAATGCTAGAATAAAGTATCTAAGCATCACCAAAGTTCAATTTTATTAACCTTTATTGAAGAGTAAAAGACTTGCAACATACTACGAGAATGTGTAAAGACATAATGTATGATTTTCATCACCAAAATGTGACTTTTAGGGTCTAAGAATAGAAACAAGTTAATGTCTCTTAGAGTAAATTTCGTCATCCTTGATTGTCATACATTCCATGCTAAGTGCAAAAACAAGATCATTGTTGGTACAAGTCACAATGCTAACACTACTCATACGTTCAAATTGTGTAATACTTTTTCTCCCCGCAATCCTAGTTATTATAAAAGGAAATGGGTTACTAGCATTTTTTATCTATTTGTCATGGATCACAAGTGATTCATATTGACTTATTTGAGTAGTTATTAGTCCGAAAGCAAAGTAGCACGATTTGATCAGTTAGCCGAAGGACAAAATCTTTTAAAACGGCTTCTCGTGTATCTCCTTAAGTTCATATCTTGGCATAACTCGTTTCACGATTTGAGACCTTTCTCGGACCGATATTTGGCATGTACTTCATACTTCAAATCTTGGGAAGACGTTCTCGAAATTATGGTCTTCTCTTCATATAATTGGAATTTCTTCACTTGACGTTTTTGAGAGATTCTTCATATAGGACCACGACTTCATCATTTTTCTTCAATCTTTACTTTGGATTTTGATATACAACGATCCGCCTCCTTTTCGGACTTGGATATATTTATCCTCATACCTTGTTAGGGTCTTTTTGGATAGACTTTCTCCATTCTTTAGGGGAGTAATAGCTTCTCGTCGTGTGTCTTGATCCTTCATATTGATTTTGGAATAATGATACTTCACATCATCTTTGGATCTTTAGCAAAAATAGAGCTCCTCATGCCTTGTTAGGGCCTTTTTGGATGATCGCCAATCTTCGCGTCCCGCTTCAATAAGTTATGCCTTGGCTATGAACTCTATTCAACCCCGAGCAACTTTTAAACGATCTTGCGCTAGAGGCTAAGTAACTTTTCAAATCGTACGACCTTACTTATTGCAATTATGTTTTATTCCTAATGCATTGATCTTATGGGAAGAAAAAGCCACAATTAAAAACATATGAGTTTTTGAAAGAACATTTTCATGTTCTACGTTTAGCATGATCACTTGTCTAACTCTATCATTTCTCGTTCTTCACTATATAAAGACCTCTAATTAAAGAGACTCGTGAATACTTAGCCATGCAAGTCAAAATTAAGCCAAATTTGGATTAGCTTTCATTAAGACTATATCAAATCAAAGTTTTGGGTTTTCAAGCCACCTATAGGATCTTGCACTTTCTTGGACTTTTTCAAGTTTAGAGAATGCGTTTTAAAGTTCCCTTGATAAGTGACTTTCTAGAATCAATTATAGGAACTTGCGAAAAGTTCTTGTTCTTAACCCGAATGAATTAAGACTTTCGCGTTTTAAAGCTCCCTATATAAAAGTCTAGCAAAACTTGAATTGAGCGGGTTAAGGAATGTAAATGGCTCCAAATGCCCATCAAGTCAAAAATTAACTCTTATTCTACCCATCGGAAAATATACATTCGTGTCTTAAAAACACTTATGAAAACTAAGAAAAATTTTAAAATTTGGCCATTTTTAGCCTTATTAGCAAAACAAAACATTGAAAGTTGGAAAACGTGAGGGCGTAGCAAAGCAAGTACCTATTCACCCCCCCATACTAAAAGTAAACATTGTCCTCAATGTTTCGAGTCTAAAGGTGGAGCACCCCCATACTAGAGACGAAGAATCGAATGCTTAGGATCTAGCATGGAAAGGGTGATCAACAATATATCTAAAGCCGTTTATTAATTATGCTAAAAGATAATTGTTAGAACAATAAAGGATATGTCATGGATTCGTGAAAAACTTCTTCAAACGAACGATGGAGGCTCACGTAAACGAACACGATAGTCTTCAATCGTAGACGATGATGATGATCTAGATAACACAATCACAAACAACCACGAGACAACGAGTTGGAAGGGTACAAGTCCCTTTATTAGTGAACATAAAGCATAAAGATAAGCATGGGATCTCCCCCACGAGGCACCTCGTTTTTGATTACCGAGTCATGAGCTCGACTCGATCCCCTTAAAAATGTGAACATTTTAGGGATATCATGGTGTGGTCAATTTTTGATGGGGCTTACATGATAAACAAGGCCCAAAAAGCAACCGGTAAAAAGGACTAAGTCCTTAGATGATGCAAAATACCGGGGTCGAAGATGGCGTTCTCGTTTCCATTGGAAAAACAAATTAACACCACTCCAACATGTGCCATAAACTCAAAGAGTTTGAAGAAAATAGATGAGAAGTAGAAGGGTGAGACAATTGGTAAGACAAACGTTTGAGCTACTCGAGGTAGACTCGCACCAAGCAAATAGATATAGTTTCCATTTATTGCATCGGTGGAAGACCGAGATTTCCCTTTACATGAAATTCCGGGATCGAATATCTCGTCCTCGGTGGACAAGGATGAGGGAACATAAGGGGCTTCCCCCATACTAGAACCACACAAAACATCGTGAAAAGGAGTAGACAAGTTTGTAGTACTCAAATCACGTGGTGATGACGGAGTTAGATTTGTAGAAAAATCAATTAAATCAAGTTTAAGATCTTTTCCTTTTTTATCTTTCAAACTCTCCTTATGAAAACCCTTTTTGATTATGTCGAAAATATTCGGTGTTTCTAAGACGATGTTAGTCACACTAAAAATTCTCACATTTTGAAACCGTTTTGGTTTTGGTGGTGGCAAGTTCTCAAAACGTTTATCGACGAAGAAAACCTCCCTATTGGGGTCTACATATTCATCATCCGAAAGATCTTCCGTAGAAACCGGCAACTTATCAACACTTTTCAAGAATGAATGTTCGAGATGAGGCGAAGGATTTTTCGATTCAAGTATTGATGGTTTCTTCTTTGTAGGCTTAGCACTCATAACCTCCACCGGCGGAGGAAATGGTAAATTGTTTTTGTCGACATTTCCTAAAACTCTTGGTGAAAATTCTTTGCAAATGACATTGGTCGAGTCACCATGGTTTAAAGTTGCAATAGAATATACATGAGAAAGATTGGAGTTTTGTGTTGCATTGATGACAAGTTCTTCTTCATTGAAACGAAGGGTGATTTTTCCAGCATGAACATCGATAAGTGCTCGTGATGTATCCAAAAATGAACGACCCAAAATGAGAGGAACTTTTCGATCGATAGGAATGTCTACAACGATAAAGTCAACGGGATAGTAAAACTTTCCGACTTTAACGAAAACGTCCTCGGCTACTCCACATGCCATGATCGTAGAATGATCGGCCATCTCGATGGACATGTTCGAAGGAGTAAGAGCCGGAAGCGAAAGCGATTTGAAAATCTCGAGAGGCATTAAATTAATACTAGCACCAAGATCGGCCAAGGCGTAGCATTCCTCCATATCTTGTATAGCACACGGAATCAAAAATTTACCGGGATCACCGACTTTTTGTGGTATGCGGCTTAGAAAAACCGATGAACAACTAGACGATTGTTGTAACTTCTCGTTGTTGTTTAGCATACTTTTGAAGTTTGCGGCGAATCGAGGCATCATGATTAAAGCATCGGCAAAACTTATGTTAAAATGCAAATCACGAAACATTTTCATAAATAGCTCAAATTGATAATTGTTCCTTTCTTGTGCTTTCTCTTTGTTTCGTCTCGAAGGGTAAGGTAAAGGTGGTGTGGGTTGGTCATTAGGCAACGGCCTTGGAATCTCGGGTTCCATAATTGGTATTGGTGTAACCGTAGGTGTGGTTTGAGCGGTACTTCGTGGGATTGTAATGTGCTCCTTTTCGACCATCACCTCGGGTTCTTTCTCGATTTCCTTCTCCGTAGAAGTACTTGGACGAGAGATTGGTTCTTTGAAAGTTTTACCACTTCGTGTAGTAATAACCTTCATTTCTCCCTTCGGGTTTGCAATGGTATCACTAGGAAGACCACCCGAAGAAGAGGGCTTACACATGATAGCTTCAAACATTTTAGCCATACGGTCCTCAAATTTTGATTGCCTAGCATCCGCTTTCAATAATTCTTGCTTAATCTCATGTTGTCCTTGCTCCATTTTTTGTTGATTTTGTTGAAGACGTTGGACATTTCCTTCCATTTTATTTGCATGAGTTTTAAGTTCATTAGCAAGTTCATTTTTAAGCTCGTTTTTCAACTCGGACCTTAAGCTAATCATCTCACGTTGCATATTATCAAATTTAGCATCATTTGCTTTTGCATAATCCAAAAATTCTCCTTGTAAATTTTTCGTGTGAGCATTTTGAAAACCTTGTGTAGTGTTTTGAAAATCACGGTTTTGGTTTTGATTAGAGATTTGTCCATTCCCACTTTGATAATTCCCTTTGTTGTAATTGCGTGTGTTGCCTTGGTAATTACCTTGGTTGTTGTTTCGATAATTATTAATATTTTGATTTGGTGGAGCTTGATTTTGGCGGGAACCTTGGCCGTTTTGGTTGTAAGTTCCCGTTGCTACATAAGCACTCGAAGTGTTACCATCCGCGGTAATGCACTCGGATAAATCATGAGCTCCTCCACACGATAAACAACTCTTAGCAACCGCTTTAACCGAAGCGGAATTGGAAGCTTCTTGAGCCTTCCAATGGGACATTAGATTAGCAAATCTATCAAAAAACCGATTTTCCTCATTAGCTTCATCATGTAAGGCGTTAATGCTACGAGACGATTGTGACGACGATGACGAACCCATATTGGCAACACTCGGTGTGTTACGAGGGCTATAAACCTTAGATCGATTTTCAATGATTTGTAAAGCCTCATTTGTCGTCTTGCACAAAAAATTACCACCCGCGGCGGCATTCAAATAATCTCGTTCATGATCATTAAGCCCATTATAAAAGGTATCTATTTGATGCAATTCCGAAAAATCATGGTGAGGACATTCATGTAACATCTCCTTAAATCGTTCCCATGCCATTGAAAAACTTTCATTGTTACGTTGCACAAATCGTGAAATCTCATTTTTTAAGTGTGTTGTTTTCGATGGTGGAAAAAATTTGTTCACAAACTTAGAAACGAGATCGGCCCATGTCAAAATCGAATTTGGCGGTTCTTTCTCGAGCCAAATTTTTGCGGGTCCATCCAACGAATATGGAAACAACATCATCTTAATGGCGTCATGCGGAACATCTTTGAATTTGCTAGTAGCGGTGAGACAGTTGAAATTCCTAATATGGTAATGCGGGTTGTCTTTCTCGTGACCTCGAAATTTGTTTGCTTGTAGCATCGACATTAAACCCGTCTTAATCTCGAAATTCTCCGCAAGGATGGCGGGAATAACAATGGCCTCTCCAAAACCCTCGGTGGGTGCTTGTAGCAACTCCATCATAGTACGATTAGCCATTACGACTTCTTGTTCTATAATAGGTTCAACAATTGGAGGTTCTTCAACAATCAACGATCCTTGATTTGCTTGCTTTTGAAGACGTTTACGAGCTCGTTTTGCTTGATTACGAGTGATCATAAACTTCACGAAGAATGGGAGGTGAGCAAAGAAGATTCTTTTTGGTTGTTTTGTGGATTTTCAATTTTTTTGTGTTTTTGATGATATTTAATTTTTTTGGATTTTGGTGTATCTTCGTAGACAACAATCTACAAAATCTCTCCTCGAATCAAACTCTTGATTAAAGAAGCCTCAAAGGAATGAAAATGATCACGTGGAGTGAACGCCTTCGAATGACTTTAGAACTTTTGGTGAAAACCAAATTGTTCACGAGGGTTTAATCACAAAGAAAACCAAGCAAATATAGTATACGTATTAATACTTTGGGCGGCAAAACCCTCGATTAGCCTTCAATCTCAAAATACTCACAAGCAAGCGGGGAAACGAGGCGGCGCGAAGCACTTAAGAGCCTTTTTCCTTAGGGTATATTTTATAATACCCGCCTTATACCCACCTTATAGTTCGTATCTTTCAAAATCGAGCTTCACGAAAGTATTTATCTATTTTTGCCTTTTCTTTTTGTTTGACATTCGAATACAATAATTAGGAGATCAAATCCCAATTAAGGTTGTGTTTTCACACTTTTGGAGATATTGTATTTTGATTGTGATACTTAATACAATATATTAATAATATTCACAAAGAAAAACCAAGAAAACCGATAATACGTGTTAAGGGAGTTCCACTTAACACAAATACTATTATGGATAATATCAAAAACAAAATTTTCCAAATTAAGACACGACACACCTCCCCGGCAGCGGCGCCAAAATGATTGTAGTAAATTTAGATAACTTGCTTTAGGAAAAACAAGCAACTAAATATGAGCGGTAAGTATCGAGTGATGATTTTAGGAAAAATCAACACTAATGACCCACAATCAAAAAAAATGAGAGAAAGATTCGTTTCCCAAGGAGGTATGGTGTTGTGAATTAACTTGTATGTATTTGAGATTAATAATGAGAAGATGGAATGACGGTTTCGTGAAAATTACACTATGTCGTAAAAAACGTAAACGTAAAGCCGTAGAAAAACCAACCAAATTAAAAATTAAACTAAACCAAAAACAAAATCAAGAAAAAGATTAAAAAGATAAAAAAACAAGTCTAAAATAATATAAATAAAGTTAAAAATCCAACAAAGATATTTTAAAACCTTTTATTAATTAAATAATTAATTTTAAATGCTAATTAAAGCCCTAAAATTAAATTTAATTAATTCAAATGTCAAAAATATGATTTTATTGAATAATTACTTAACTTATATTATTAGAAGACTAAAAAGTATTTTTCTAAAAATTAAAACCTATTAAAACTATTTTTAAAACTCTAAAAATGATTAAAAATGATTAAAACCTAATTAAACTTAAAATAATTATAAAAATAAATCTAAAAGTTATAAAAATATTCTAAAAATGGAAATAGTCCTAATTAATGATATAGATCCTAAGAAAAATGAAAAATAAAGAAAAATAAAATTTTGAAATTTAAATATTAAAATAATAATAAAATAATGCTAAAAATAAAAAGTTACTAAAATTTGAAATAAAAAATTTCTAAAAATCCTAAATAATATAATTAAGAGAAAAACACAAATTAAAGCTTCTAAACCTTTTTTAATAATTTTATAAAAATCTTTAAAGTTTATTAAAAACCTTAAAATATTATAAAATTAAAAATAAAAGTTTTTAAAACCAAAACAAGATGTAAACCTCAAATATATTAAATAAAACCTAAAAACTATTTTTTCTGAAAATTAAAAGTCTTTTTGGTATTTTTTAATGATTTATTAAAAAACGTCTATTAATTAAATCCTATAAAATATTAAAATAAAGGGAAAAAAGTGAAACCAATTTTAAAAAATCTATAAACCTATTACTTACCTAGGAAAAATAAGAAAAGTAAAATAAGCTTAAAGAATAAGCTATGAAAAATGAAAAGTGCTACGGCTTAATAAATAAGCTAGAAATCAAAATGTGGTTAAGTATTAATCAAAACCACACCCTAGCAGTCAAAGACCCTAGGGCGCAGTGGTAGTGTGTGAGTGTTGTGAGTGTGGGGATTGTGGGTTCGAGTCTTGCTAACCCCCTTTTTACTTCTTTTTCAATTTTTGCTTTTTACTTTTTTTAAAACCAAACTGACAACACCCAAATGCTCTAACAGCACACTCCAATTCACCTTTTTGACACTGATTTGCACAAGATTAGAAATCAAAAACGTACACAGGTTCAACTTTTTATGAACACAAGCACATTGCTTAAGTGTTCTTGCTTTTTGAATCACCAAGAGGTGCTTGGTGTGGCTTATTTGGAGGATTGCTTTGGAACAATAAGGCACTCTTGTGATCCTTTGATCACAAGAAGTCAAATCAAATCAATGAACAACAAGAATTTAGCACACAACACTCCAAAATCACAAAACAATGCACACTAAGAATGTTAAGTCTCTGAGGTCTTATGAGCAGATCAGGGGGCTTATATGCCTATATCTTGTAACCTAGTGAACTTTAAACCACCAAATTCAACATACACAATCACCAAATGATATTTAAGCAAATCCAAATACTCACTCACCCTATATCCTAACAGGAATCAAAAGATCATGCACAAAGTTCATCAAAAATCAAGCAACAAGTAGATAAGCAGATTTTTAGTTTACTCTTTTCTTTTAAAACCTATCAAACTTATTCAAATCTTGTACCAAACTAATTAACTACTTACTACTAACCTATCTTAACCTTTTTTAAACCTTCTAACACCTTTTATAGATCAATCAAGGATCAAGTGCCCTGCTAAAACCCTTTGCCAAACACCACTTAATTTCTGAATATGCAATTTTCTCAAATCAAATTCTTACAAAACACTTCCAAACTGTTTACCAATCTTCTAAACATGCATCAAATCACTTAAGAACACAAAACCAACAGCTATTACACACTTAAACAATAGATCACACAAAATCTTATAAGCAGCCTATTTTCTGAAATTTAAACCAAGGTAAAGGGAATACCTTAGGGTCTTACATCCAAGACCCTAGAGGATGTAAATCCTCCTCCCTACCAGCCCGGGCTGGTGCTGAACACAAATCAACAAGCCTTCAATCCTGTTGCAATCACAAAACAAGAAAACAAAACACAAATATGCAAGCATAAAACACCAATCTGTTTTCTTTCTATCTTCTTAAAACCTTTACAAAAAACTTTTCCAACTTCTTAAAACGTATTAAAAATACTTTTAATCACCAATAACACTGATTTCTTAACACCACAAAACCTTGGACAGATTTCTACCAAAAATCTTCCAAGTTTCAGAAACCTTAAACAACTTTGAAAATCAAAGTTGCTTAACCATATAACAAAGTGGAACTCAGAATCAATCTCCCTCACAACACACAATCTTTTAAAAACAATAAAAAAGGAATTATACTTGAATTATTCAAAAACCAAACTTTTTATTTCTTTAAAAAGGAATTACAAGTGAGAGAATTGAAACTAGAACAAAGGGGTCATCACAGGTTGATGCCTCCTTTTATAGTACTCTAATGAACATTCTAGGAGCTTAAAACATAAACCCTAATCATAAGAAAATCCCAAATATGCCCTTGAACGGTTTTGAGTGCATTTTGTCCTTTCTTGATCTTGGCCGTTTGTTTTTGCTTTGAGAGTAAGCTAATAAACTTAGCCTTTGATTTGGGACACGTCATGATGCTTGGGGGCTAAGGAATGATGTGATTGGTGGATTGGGGAATTGGGGGTTTGGACCACGTTGGTGGGATGAAGGTTTTTAGGAGTGGGTACGGTTTTGGCATGTGTGAATAGAGTGTGTGTGGGTTTAATTGAAAATTCACCCAGGTTTAATGAAGGTAAGTTCTGGGCTGTTAAAAAAGATGTACAGTACTCCATTTGATCCGAAAATGGGGGAAAAAAGGTGTTAAGCGCGTTTTCCATTTGAATCTTTCCACTTTGGCAACATCAGCCCTTGAGTTTTAATATTTTTGGCATTCAATGTTTTTCAGCCCTAAAACTGATTTTTCTTCACAAATAAGTTTCACACTTTGACGTTTTTAGCACAAAACTTCTCCAAAATGTTTCAAAGGGTGATTTTTGCCATTTGGTGATTCTTCAAGGGCTGATCTTGTACTCTTTTGATCTTCAAAGGTCTTCATTATGTCTTTCACTTCATGAGGGACCATAATTGGCATTTTGAATTTGTTGAGGGACTATTCTTGCCATTTCTTCAAAGTTGAAGGACCTTTTTGTAATTTTGACAAACTTAAGGGACCAAACTTGTAATTATCAATATACAGGGGTTTTAAGTGTCATTTCTTCATTCAATGAGGATCAATCTTGTTTGTCTTCAAGTCTTCAAGGGTATTTAATGAAGATTCCATGATTAGGGCCCGGTTCTTTGTACGGCTTCGTTTCTCGTGTCCGTTTTTCCTTGTATCTTGTGATATTTTGTCTTTTTCACGATATCCATACCTAAAATACACAAGTAAACAAACACAAGCATATATATGGTATTTTATGACATTTTTATGCATTTAAAAGCCCGAAAAGAACGATGAGATCATGTATAATTGCCATCTCATCAAAGAACATACATAGCTATGTCAGCTTTCATATTCGGCCACCAGTACAACTTCTTCAAATCATGGTACATCTTATCAGATCCCGGATGAATGGAATACTTAGATTTATGGGATTCTAACATAATCAAATCTCTTAAGCCTCCAAACTTAGGTATCCACATACGACCTCTTAAGCATTTCACTCCATCAGCTCTAACCTCTAAAGGATCTCCTTCTCCTCGGAACCCTTCATTAACAAAATTCTCCTTCTTACAAGCTTCTATTTGCGCATTTCTAATTTGCTCAGGCAAATTATTGTGCACAGTCAAGACTAGAGAACGCACCCTGATAGGCTCTCTATCTTTCCTACTTAACGCATCAGCAACAACATTGGCTTTTCCTGGGTGATATTTTATATCACAGTCATAATCACTTAACAACTCTATCCATCTTCGTTGCCTCATGTTCAATTTCTTCTGGTCGAGAATATACTGTAGGCTTTTGTGATCGGTGAATACCGTACACTTGGTGCCATACAAATAATGTCTCCACAACCTAAGAGCAAAGACTACAGCTCCTAACTCAAGATCATGAGTAGTATAATTATCCTCATTCTTCCTTAATTGCCTAGAAGCATAAGCTATCACTTTCTCTCTCTGCATCAAAACAACTCCATAACCTCTAAGAGATGCATCACAATACACTACAAAATCTTCACTCCCGTCGGGTAATGATAAGATTGGCGAACTACATAATTTTTGCTTCAATGTCTAAAATGCTCCATCTTCATCACTTCCCCAAACGAAAGGTTTATTCTTCTGGGTAAGCTTAGTCAAGGGTTTAGCTATTAAAGAAAATTCTTTAATGAATCGCCTATAATAGCCAGCCAATCCTAAGAACTGTCGCACTTCCGTTGGCGTTGTCGGTGCAGACCAATTCTTAATAGCTTCAACCTTTGCAGGATCAACATGAATTCCATCTCTGTTAATCACATGACCAAGAAATTGCACAGAATCTAACCAGAAATCACATTTCGAAAACTTAGCATACAACCTTTCATCCTTCAACAAATTCAAAACAATCCTCAAATGTTCTCTATGTTCATCTTCATTCTTATGATAGATTAGAATATCGCCAATAAACACAATCACAAATTTATCCAAGTAGGGCTTGCACACTCGATTCATTAAATCCATGAAAACCGCAGGTGCGTTAGTTAACCCAAATGGCATTACTTGAAATTCATAGTGTCCATAACGAGTTCTAAATGCAGTTATAGGAATATCTTCTTCACGGACGCGAAGTTGGTGATATCCTGACCGCAAATCTATCTTAGAATACACACTAGATCCTTGTAGTTGATCAAACAAATCATCAATCCTAGGTAAAGGGTATCGATTTTTAATTGTCAACTTATTCCGTTCCCTATAATCAATGCACATATGAAAAGATTCATCCTTCTTCTTAACGAACAAGACTGGAGCTCCCCAAGGCGACGAGCTCGGTCGAATAAAACCTTTATCAGACAACTCCTTAAGTTGCTCAGATAACTCCTTTAATTCAGAAGGGGCTAATCGGTAAGGCGCACGTGCCACCGGTGCAGCACCAGGTATTAAATCGATTTGAAACTCTACTTGCCTTATCGGTGGAAGTCTGGGTAAATCTTTAGAAAATACCTCAGGAAATTCACAAATAATAGGTACATCTTCCAATCGTTTCTTCCTAGACTCATTCCCAGTCACTTGAGCTAAGAATAACTCACAACCGTTCCTGATGTACTTTTGGACTTTAATACATGAAACGATTTTCAAACGGGATTCACCTCGACTACCATCAATTACTAACGTCCTATTCCTAAGAGGAATCTTAACCTTCTTCTCTCCACATAAAATAGTAGCATTATTCAACGACAACCAATTCATACCAATAATAATATCAAAACTACCTAATTCTATCAACATCAAATCAATCGGAAAGGAATGGTTCAAGAGATTTAGAGAGCATCCTTCTAATAGCTTATTAGTTTTCACTAATTTACCATCAGCCAATTCCACCTCGTAACTGGTACTTATCTCAACAGGTTCAATATCAATAAGGGCACTAAATTTAGTGGATACAAATCTCCTATCGGCACCCGAATCGAATAAAGCAACAGCATAATGATTGTTGAGTAAAAACGTACCGGTAACGACATTCGGATCCTCTTTCTTCACCTCAATTGTTCCAAGTTGGTAGATACCACCCTGGGGGTTTCTTCCAGGTACAATCGCTTTCAACTTGGGGCATTCCGATTTCCTATGACCTTCTTCATTACAGTTGAAACAAATGGTTCCCTTCTTACACCTTTCAACCTTGTGTCCAAGCTTTCCGCAATTTCGGCACTTCCAGCAGTCGCCAGCATGCCTCTTGTTGCCACACTTAGGACATCTATCATCGTTGCGCGGTGTTTTGTAGGTAAGAGCATTTGCATTCCCCTTTCTCTTGTTCTGACGGCGATTGAAATTCTTCCTATTATCACCTCTATCTACACGATCACCGTCTCCCTTTCTTTTCTCACCAACACGGGCTTCATCTTCCTTATCCTGAATTATCTGTCCAATGAGTTGGTAAGCCATTCGAACAGCATCATCAATGGTCAGTGGTTTCGATGATGTTACGTCCCCCCCGGATATTCCTGGTCAACCCTTTCAGATATTGCTCAATTCGGATCTCTTCGAGTTCAACCAATCGAGGACATAGCAAGGCCAACTCATGGAATCGATTCGTGTAACTATAAATGTCCACACCTTTCATTCTCAGATGAATCAACTCTTGTTCTAACCTAATGATCACACTACGAGGACAAAACTCCAAAGTCATCCACTTCTTAATTTCAGCCCAGGGAGTAGCATTAGCAGCATCAAGACCCATGAAAGCAATTCTCCCGTTCCACCAAGTCAACACACGACCTTTAAGAGTAGCCATAGCAAAAGTCACCTTATCTTCCTCCTTACACTTACTAATCCTAAACACCGATTCAATCTTTTCAATCCACTGGCTTAGTCCTACAGCACCTTCAGTTCCATTAAAAGGTAGAGGTTCACACTTCATGAACGTCACATAAGTACAGCCACCAACTTCAGGTGCATTAGTTCCAAGTCCTCCTATATTTCCTCCAGCATTAGCATTCACATTATTAGCATTCACATTCACATTAGTACCGCCAATTCCACTACCGCCAGCTCCACTACTGCCAGCTCCACTACCGCAAGCTCCACTACCACCAGCTTCACTACCGCCAGCTCCACTACCGCCAGCTTCATTTCTAGCATTTTCCATAAATTCAGTCATAGATGCGGTAACTTGCTCCGTAATAATCCTACGTACATCATCCTCAGTCACAGCCTTCTTGGGCGGCATAGTTCTATAAATTCACAATTTCAAAATATTAAGCATTCACCCAACAAAGGATTCATATAATATGGATCGAATTCATAATCAAGGTACAAATAAGGCACAATATGGAATTCAAGACAAGATACATATTTCATTCGATCTGAAACAAAATTATTGTCTTAGTACATCCCATATAAAAGTTCTAGCACTATATATACTCAAAATTCGTGCCAAGTCTATTACTAACAAGTCGGTTCAGTCAAAGCTACAAAAGCACAAAAGATATAAAGGTCACTACTAAACACAGACTGGTCTACTGAGAACCGCTAGATGGTCCATCATTCATCGTCTTCTGGATCTTCGTCGGACGATCACTAGACACATCTTCAGCTGGGCGCTTACGGATTACTCCTCTTTCAACCATGTCGGCATATAATCTACTGTTCCATCCCACGGATATATTCAACTCCTTTTCGGCTTTCTCACGCATCGCACGAGCCACACTCAACTGAATTTCCATAGAGTTCACCTTTCTCTTCATTTCAGCATACTCACCACTTTCCAACACCGATAACCTCCTAAAAGCCTCATTCAAACCACGTTCTACATCACTCAAATCCAAACTAAGCAATTCTCGCTCTTTCTCGCCAACCTTAGTCTTCGACTCCAAATAAGCAACCTGAGTCTGAACAACACCTAATCCAACCTCTGTCATACAACTTTTAACACGGGAAGCATCTAGATCACGTCTCAAGGCCCATGGTGCAAGACCATCAATATGAGTAGCCTCTCGAGTACTAGACGACTCTCCTATCTCACGTCTACGAGTAGCAATACCATCAGTACCGTCAGGTGCATCGTCATCCTCATCCTCCTCTGATTCAGAATCAGATTCAGACGATTCAGACATTTCATCCCTAGGTAACTCATCCTCAGAATCAGACAAACAAACTGGTGGGGGCAAAGGCTCGCCCTCTGGAACATCATACGGATAAATAAGCTCGGCTTCCTCATCGTAATCAACCTCAATATCTATACCTACATCCTCCTCGACATCCTCGTCGTTAATCTCGTCATCTAAATCATCTAACCCAATCTCATCATCGTTCTCAATATCAGCATTCTCAATCTCCACATTCTCAATATCCACATTTTCAATCTCCACATTCTCAATATCATTCTCTACTAAGTCAACCTGAGGGGCAATCTGATCTCCTAGTCCTAACTCGGGCTCGGGATCCTCAAATGGTTCCTCCTCATCATCTATATCATAATCTACTAAGTCTAAATAAGGATCATCTTCTATATTAGGTTCGGGAATAGCATGGTTTTCTACAGGAATATTAGGGTCAGCCATGACAATCTGCATTTATATATATATCTCGTATTAAGATAACATACTAGTTAAACAATTACGTAATGAAATCGCGATATATACATATATATAAATTAAATTATATATATCAAAATATATATCTTCTCAATAGGGCTTGTTGGTAACGTCGGAGATCTCTGGCACCGTTATAGTCAAAAGATTTTTCAAATATTTTCTTAAATGTTCATTGTCAAAAGATTTTGAAAAGTTTTGTTCAAAACCTTGGTTTTTAAAATCTTTTGTTCTCTACAACGAGAGCTCTGGTACCAAAGTGTAACACTCTCATTTTTCGTATCGGTACAGCGGAAGGGTCTTTCAGAGTGTTACGGGATAGCACAATAACTCCAATCATAGACAACACATAAAAATGGTTGTACAAGGTTTAACAAACATTCATTCGATAAAAAGGTTTAAAAGCGTACAACAGGTCCCAAATTATACAGGTCATTAAGTTTACAAAACACAGATCGAATGAACATTTTTAATATTAAGTGTGGGCCATCAGAGTCGATCTCCATCCGGATTACCTTCAAGCACCTGAGATAAAAACATGCAAAAATCTTTCAGCGAATGCCGAGTGAATTCATAGAGTTTAATGAAAACCGTTATATAAAAACAATCATTTACAATCATTTAAAACCAGAACACAATCATAATATCGGAAGTAAGTCCTCATATTACTAGTCAGGCAATATATAAATCAAGCGTACATCTGAAACCGTCCATGAGACCGTAGTCTCTATATTACCATGATAGGTAATATATTCATCGTTAATAGCGTCGTTATCGTTTATTATTTATGTTTTATAGCATACATTGTATAGGATTATTATTAGCCGCATGACATTTATACCTTACTATGAAAACAGCGGGCCGCGAACCCGACAAACAATTTGCCCATCTAAGTTAGCGTGTCGTCACAAAAATCACGCTATGGAATCTTCTCATACATAAATTCGCTTACCAATCAATATGGTACGACGGGGATCAACCGTCAAGGCGCGAACTGGGGTGATCGTCCCCAAATAGTACTATCAAATGCATAAGCGTCTACCAAATCCCGATAGTTCACAATTCATGCTAATGGGACTTTAAGTGACATAACCTAACTACTAATAATCCTTTTAGTCTCGTATATAGGGTCATAGCATCATTCGGGTCCATATCATTAAGCATACAATCAGGACTACTTGTGTTCTATTTTTATAAAATCTAGCATGTTATCTCCCTCGCGGGTTTACAAATCATTTTATAAAACATTTAAAAGAGTGCGAGGCTATGAACTCACGTTGTTAATGAAAGGCGGATTATCGGCTACGGGCGTGCTTCGGTTTTTACTTGTCTTAGTTACTTATACATCAGTATATGACTTTTATAAACTTTACATTAGACGGGTTTGGTCGTCTAAGTTTTATTTGGCGAAAAACGTTAATTTTACGGCAATAGCCGAAAAAGTCGTAAAAATCAAGTTTATAGTTTTTATTACTTATAAATATTATTTCACCACAATTTATATAATTTACCCATTTAATTAACCTTTTTATACATTTATATAAAAAAGTTTTATAAGTTAGTGGGTTTATATTTTTACATTTTATACATTATAATGTGAGTGCTTATATAATAATAATAAACATTATTTCCAAAAATCTGATTTTTACTTCATGTTCACCATTTTTAACATATCTAGAGGTCTATAATGATTTAGAAGCTCATTTTTGGATGGCATGATCTTCATATTATGTGCTACATTTAACTTAGTTATAGCTACTGCCCATTTTGAGTTTAACTTGCCTTAACAGTCCCTACAAAACTGCTTATTCAGATTATACCACCTAACTTGTTTTGATCATATCTCACTCATTATTTTGATTCCATTGCATGGTCAACTCTCACATGTGTATAACATCTTCTACTTACTGTAAATGGATAAAACCATGCAATTTTATCAGTTCATCTTTTAGTTATCTACTGTTTTTATACAGCCAACTAAATAATCAATATTTTAGCTTCATTTCTTATAGTTATCATCATTTTTAAGTATATTTATCAACACTTGATCCCCACACAACATTTTTATCATCATATATACATCATATACATATACAAAATGAAAGAAAATACATTTGTTCTTTACAAAATAACAAGATAAAAATGGAGAGGATGATCTTCTTTACCAATCCAAGTGGATTTCTTGTTTCAGGAAGACAAGAACTTGATGAACACAACAAGTATCTCCAAGACCATCAAATATCAAGAACATTGGTTGGAAAATCAGCCCTAGGACACAAGCAAATCACCTCCAAAGATGTTAATATGGCCACCAAATGAGCAAGGCTTCAAGAATACTCCTTAATAGAGCTAGTAAACATGTTGTTCATGGCTAGAAGAAATCAAATGGGGTGTTTGTTGGCTTATTTAGGACGGCACAAGGGAGAGTTTGAGAGAGTTTGATGTTGGTTTTGCATGTGAGAAAGATGGAAATGAAAACAAGTAGCTAGTTTTGGTGTTAAGTGGGAAAAGTTAGCTTAACATGTAAGCATGGCTTTCACATGTAATGTGTAAGCTAAACTTGATGCCACATTAGTGTTGTGGTGTCAAGTGTGCCGTCCCATTAAGCTAGTGGGGTGGGACAATGTGTTTTGTCCCATCTCACTAGTTTACGGGTAATTCTCGATTCTAATTTTCTCGATTTGCGTGCCCTCGGGTCGTTTTACGAAAAATGTTTTTATAAATTATGAATCACCGTCACAAAACGAATCCAATAAAAATTGTCTCATCAAAAACGGAGTTCAAAAACGTAAATACGTAATCCTAAGGTTTCCGGTTTAGTCGTAAAAGACGCCAAATTATGCACGTAAGCCCAAATTTAAATCCGTAAATTGTGAGTTCGTTAACCAACACAAAAATAAGTTTCAAAATATTATACGAGAAAATATGTCACTACCTGAAAATGTTAGATTGTCACATCTTGTCTTCTGATGTTGAATACTCTGAAGGATTTGGCTGTTGGAGAGTATCCCAAGAAGAAACCATCATCAGCTTTTTCATCAAACTTTCCAAGTTTATCCCTATAGTTATAAATGAACACAGGGCATCCAAACACATGAAAATAGCAGACATCTGGAGATCTTTTTTTGAAAACTTCATAGGAAGTTTTACCATGTCTTTTGACAATGATTGATCTGTTTTGTGTGTAGCAGGCAGTGTGAACAGCTTCTCCCCAAAATTGCTTTGGTAAGGCTGCACCATTCAACATAGTTCTGGCTGCTTCAATCAAAGTCCTGTTTCTTCTTTCAGCCACACCATTTTGTTCAGGGGTGCCAGCTGAAGAGAAGTTCTGTGAAATCCCTTTTTCATCTCAAAAAGATTCAAGTTAATGATTCTTGAATTCAGTACCATTATCACTTCATAGAGCTTTGACTCTAACATCATTCATATTTTCAACCTGTCTGATAAAGGACATGATGGTTTCAGCTGCATCACTTTTCCTTCTGAGGAAGAACACCCATGTGTATCTTGAAAATTCATCAACTATGACCAAGGTGTATTTATTATGATTAATGGTCTGAGGTTTGACAGCCCCAAACAAATCCATGTGAAGGAGATGTAAGCACTTGTCAATAGAGAATGATTGCCTAGTCTTGAATGAGGATCTGTGATGCTTTCCTTTGACACAGGCAGAACAAGTCTTGTCTTTGGAAAACATCAATGAAGGTAGACCAGCAACTAGGTTTTGAGTGGCTATCTTGTTGATGTTCTTGAAGTTGAGATGAGACAGTCTTTTGTGCCACAGCCAATTGACACTTTCAGAGGCTTTAGCAAGAAAACAATTTGAGCTGTCTTCAGAGCAAACAGCCATGCTGATGACATAAACATCTCTTCTACTAGGTGCAATAAGCACAACATCATTGTTTTTAGTGAATATGGTTCCCTGAGTCTTAGTAAACAAAACTTTATAGTCAGCATCACACAATTGGCTGATACTAATAAGATTGTGTTTAAGACCATTCACATATGCAGCCCTGGTGAATGTAATCTCATTGCAGTTCATTGAGCCATATCCTTCTGTGTCACCTGAAGAGTTATCTCCAAACACCACTTTAGGACCTGGCTCCTTTGAGTATCTGTGCAGGTATTGTTTAATCCCTGTCATGTGTCTTGAACAACCACTGTCTAGATACCATACCGATTCCTTGAGATATTTCTGCACAGATACATAGAAACAGGTTAGTTCCTATGGTGAACCCACTTTCCAGTGGGTTCCCTGAATTGCTGACTAGCAACTCTTGTGTTCCTGTAGAACTTCTGGCGTTGGGAGGGACAATTCACTGTTTCATGGTTATAACTTCCACAGATATCACACCCAGGGAAGTCACCACACTCGTCTGAGTGATGGTCTGTGAACCCACATAATTTACAGGGAGGATAAGGTTTGTAATTTCCCTGTTGTCTTTTGGAACTCTGTGGTCTATCCCTAGAGGGTGTCTGAGCTCTTTTAGCTGCCATGTGTCTGTCATGATCTAAAGTCATGTGGTGAGAGTTTTTACCTACATTGCAATAAGGTTTGTTTAACCTTTCCCCTTTGGTTCACCTAGGACTGACTTAGGTTCATGTGAAGTAGAGCATTCAGCGGAAGGCTTAATGTGTTGTTTCAGTAGTTCTACTTCTTTCATTAGAGACACCAGGCGATCTTCAGTGGTAGGGTCAACTTTATTCACAACTTTAGTAGCAACAGGCTTAAAAGCTACTTGTTTACCAGTTATTTTAGCAGGCACATGAAAAACTTTAGCTGGAGGTTTCTCAATATCTGTTCTAAGTTCACCCTTAGCAGCTCGAGAGGAACTGCTAGGTTCAACTCCAGAGAGTTTGGTCAAAGGTGGTAACTCAGCCACATCTTTAGAGACATGGTCATTAGTCAAAGTGGTATCTGACATATGAATTGTCTCTGTAGATTTGAAGACAATGTCTTTGGGTTTGGTGAGAATTCTCAGCTTATTTTTCTTAGCAGATATATCCCTTTTGATGTCAGCAGGCACTTCATCATTAAGCAATTGATCTATAGTGAACCTAGCACACAACCATTTTTCAATAACCTTGTTTAATTCAGAGACTTGATCATTTAAAGCAATGTTTTTCAAGGTTAATCTAGCTACTTCATTTTGTAGGGATATTTTCTCTAAATTAACCCGCCTGAGAGTTTCACATTCAGATTTAGCATTTAGCAATTCAGATTTAACAGAGTGAAACTTGTCAATTAGGTTCTTTCTTTGTTCCTCAACAAATTGTAAATCAACAATGGTGTAATCAAGGACATGCTTACGTTCATCACTATCAGACATAGATAGAAGCCTGTGTACCTTTTTCATTGTGATGTCAACCCATTGTCCTGATCTTGCATCACCTTTTCCAACAGCTGGTTCATCCTCAGCTATCGCCATGAAAGCCCTGACTCTGGTGGTATCTTCTTTATCTGAAGTCAGTGGCTCATCATTCCAATCATAAGTTTCAGCAACCAACCCTTTCTCTGTCTTTTTATCACCACCCTTCTTCTTGGACAGAGCTTCAATCTTCAAGTTCATTTGTTCTAACTCAGCTTTAAGTGCCTTGTACTTATTTTTGTAATCCTTCTTCTCAGTGTTTGATGAATTGGATTGGTGAGATGAGTTGTTATGTTGTTTGAACTTGTAAGGTTTGGATGAAGATGATGGATAAGAGGGTGAGGATGTCTTGTTGGAAGGACAGTCTTTTTGAAAATGTCCAAGCTTTCCACAGGCAAAGCAAGTTTCTTTTGACCTGTCAGTAGGTTTACTAGCTGATCCTACTCTTCCTGATCTTTTGAAGTATCTTCTTTGGTTGGCTAGCAAGGCTCTTTCATGAAACTCTGCATTAAGGTCTGTCAAGAACTCTTGGCTGCTACGGGTGTCTTCTTCAACATTAGAATCGCTGTCATGAGGATGTGTTGCAGAGATCAAGGCTTTGGAAGATGCTCCTTGAACCATGAATCTTTCAGTCTCTGACTTGTAAATAGTATTAATCAGCCCTTCTTCATAATTATACTTTCCATAAAGCTGAGCAAGGGTGTCATTTTTGATTGAGTTGCTAGCTCTCTGAGTTTGATTCATACTCAGCCACTTTCTTGGAAGGTTGTTGACAAATGTGGCATTGATCTCAGCTAGACCAATAGTGACGTCATTGATTGCTAGGTCATTGAGAAGAATCTTCAGCCTTGTATAGGTTTGCTGAACCTTTTCACCTTCAAGTGACTTGAAGGCATTGAACTGAAGTCTGAGTGCCTGAATCTTCGTCTCTCTTGTTTTAGAGGGTCCTTCATGGCCACGGATGAGGTCTGTCCACATTTGTTTGGCTGTGGGACACTGAATGACAGACTTCATGATATGTTTGGGAAGACAGGATACTATGATGCTCTTGAGACGTTTATCTTGGTTTGCCAATTTTCTATCAGCTGGAGTCCATTGTTTGAGAGGTTTGGGAAGAGGGTTTTCTTCAGTAGATGTAAGCGCCATGGGAATATAAGGACCATTTTCTAAAATTTCTAGAAGAAATGGTTCAAGTCCATCGAGATACACAAGAAATTGACTCTTCCAACTGGCAAAATCTTCTTCATCAAAGACTGGTACACTTGCGACGTGTGATCCACCTCTTGAGTCAAGAAGTTGGGGTAGATCATCGTCATTGGCAGGAGGGTTGAGTCTTGGTGAAGATTGGTTTGTGGAAGGTGATTGTGGTGGGTTAGAAGTTTCTGGCATGGTGGATCTTGATTATAAAACTGAGAACGATGTTTCTTGAAGGTTTTAATATCAAACACCGCTCTAATACCAACTAAAAGTCCCTAATCAATGCTAGAAACCCTAATCTTAACTTAATCAACACAAGGTATTACTTTTCAAACGTAATCTTATTATTGTATAATAAAGAATTACAAGTGTTATGGATAACACCGTTTGATGACAATGTGTTGTGCACACTTTGAACAACTATAAACCCTAACTTATGAATACAGTCGTAGCTGTTTGATTTACTAAGTTCTATGCAATAATGTTATGAATATCTAAAAGTGTTGAACATTAATGCATGGATACACATCCTATTGATAGTGTTACGAGATTGACCGAAATAGTACTTGATGGTGACTACACAAGCTTTTACAAGTTCCCACATCAGTCACATGATGTCCTTCTATTCTTGGTAGTCTTCCATTATGCTTTAAGGAAACAGTTGTCAAAACAGTTTCCTTTTTCTTCATAGTCTCGAACACACAAATGGCATGTCCAAAGTGTGCTGAGTGTTAACAGGGTATTGCCACCCCTGTTAACCCTCAACCCCTCAGAGTTCCTGATACATCTTGGCTGTTATCCATCACAACCAATGAGTATGTCTTCAAGAAATCTTTGACTTCCTTGACAATGTCTCTGACATGGACTCCTCTGAGGTTGCTCACAGAGACTTGGATCTCTATGAGTCTTGCGAAACTTGTCTGCCTCCTAGGCACAGGCAAGGGACTATCTAACAGCCTAATTATGTTTAAATCAATGATCAGGGAATCTAACAAGTTTAGATTCCCAACAAGTCCTAATGATTAAAACCTGTTTAGTGAACTGTTTTTCAACTAAAATGATAAAATCCTTAAGTAATTCACTTGTTTCACTTTTAAGAGATAAAAAGAAAACCCAACTGAATCTACTATAATCATCAGTTATGACTAGACAAAAGGTCTTATGACTAATGCTTCTGATAGAAACTGGACCAAACAAATCCATATGCAAAAGCTGCAAAGGTTTTGTCACAGTGTTAATAGTCTTGGTCTTACAAGAGGCTCTATGTTGTTTACCTTTTAGACAAGCAGCACATGTGAAATCATTTTGAAAAGATTTGTTAGGTAGACCTCTAACCAAATTCCTATTTACCAATCTATTAAGATTCTTGAAATTCACATGACCTAACCTTCTATGCCACAAATTTGACTCATCTAAAGAAGCCTTAGCTAGCAAACATGTAATACCACCTGTTGGAGTAATAGTATGAAGATTAAAAGTATACATATTTTCTTGCCTGGGTACTTTAAGCAGTATTTGAGATTCCTTAGGCATCTAAAAGTCTTTAGACAACACTGATAGGTGTGAAAACACCCATCCTTTTTACCACTTAATTGCAATAATAACCGAGCCAAAACGTGTATTTTATGTCATTTATGTCGGAATTATGCGTGGTTTGTGTTTTTGTTGTGATTTAGGGTGAAAAGGTGAAAAGTGGAGAAAACACGGCATTCACGGGCTTTTATTGAAGAAAAAGACGAAAGATGAAGTCGAAAGATCAAGAGTGGAAAAAGAACGGAAGTCCAAGACCAATTCCGAAGATTTATCGAAGAAAAAGTCAAAAGACGGAAGTTCACCAAAAGCCAAAGAACTCAAGTCTAAATTATTGAAAAATTATAAGACGAGTTCAAATTAATCCCGAGACAAAGACGAAGAATTAAAGTCGAGTCGAGGAGGCGTGAAGAAAGAAAAGAAGAAGCCTCCATCCACCCTCCTTTCCTATAAATACCCTTCATATCACCACATGAAGGGAGTTAGTCAATTTTTAGATTAGTTTAGTTCTAGGAGTAGGATTAGTTTTAGAGAGAGAAAGTGACAGTTTCTCTCTCTAGAACTTTAATCTTTCATCTTTCTTGTTTTTAATCAAATCCTTTTAAGTGTAATCTTGTCTTAATCTTCATGTTATTAATCTTTCTTGTTAATCTTCATCTTGTTTCACTCATCTTTCTCATCAAGTTCTTATTTAAAGTTTTGATCTTTAAAGTTCATCTTTTTATATTTTGATTCTAAAAGTTTGTTGATTTTAAGTTTTGTTAAGTTGTTATTTGTGCTTATTGATTCCGCTTCAGTTTTGATCCGTTCTATTTTGAGTTTTAGCTTATCACCATAGCTTATTCCCTTTTGCTTTTATCTCGGATCAAGAACCCAATCGGAAAGGGTGGTAAACCCCTTTCCGATCGTATCATTCCGACCGGCATTACCCTTTTTCCGATTGTCCAATCGGAAAAGGGTTTTGCTTATTCCGATTGCTTTCATTTTCGCATTCCGATCAGCAGCATTTTATTATATTCCGATTGATATATGTTCGTATATTCCGATTGGTCATTTTCTTATTATTCCGATTGGTTCTCGTTTTCATGTATTCCGATTGATCATCTTTTGCCCACATTCCGATCATACGATCGGAATAATATTCCGATTGGGGCACATCGTTGGGTGTATTCCGATTGGGGTTCTTGGTTTGTTTTGATATGTTTGCTTAGTTTAAATGTCAATTTTCTCGTTTTATTCTTAGTATATTTTAATTTCGTTCCGCATTTTTATTTTATTGTCAATTCACTTTTCGTCAAGCTTTAATCTTACGTTATTTAATTTCATGTCACTTACTTTTAAAGTTTTAATTATGCACCGTTTACGTCTCACTTAGTTGTAGCTTTAATTACTTGTCATTAAATTTTAAGTCTTGCACATTTATTTTACCAAAACCAAAAATATTTGTTTCACCAAGAACAACTAATCTCACACAATTAACTGGAAATCAATTCGAGGAGATACCGAGAAAACGAACTTCTTTCAACGAGCAAAAATCTCATGTATAAAATGGCGCCGCTGCCGGCTCTTTTCGTGAGGATCGAAAGTTTTTTGTGAGAGAAGCGTTGGCTTTTGGGATCCGTTCACTTGTGAACGTTACTTTTCGTGTCAAATATTTTCAAAAATCCAAAAACATTTGAAAAATCTTTAAAAAGCATTTCTTTTTCAAAGTTTTGCACCAAAAATATTCTTCTTGCTCATCTATCTTTCTCTATGGATTTTTACGTCAATTGCGTCGGCTGTGGGAGACGATTGTACGGGAACGACTCTTGTCAATGGTGTACATGTGAGCAGTGCGGCAACGATATCGACAACACACAATTCGGATTTTGTCCTTTGTGCAGCTCGACCAATTCGTCCTTTTTGAACCCACCTCCTATCCCCACGTGCACCTATTGTGGAAGCGATTCTCATTGGCATATTTCGTGCCCGGTTCCATACCCGTATGATCACGGGCAAGAACCGGGGTACAATTATGACTATGATAATAGCTATCCACAAGACGCACCCAGTCTTTCTCCTCAACCGTTCTGCAACAACTGTGGGGGTCCTCACGATACTTCCTATTGTCAACCAATGAATTATTATGAGCAAAATCCGTGTCCTCAGTTTTCTTCACCAATGGATTATTATGAACCAAACCCGGTTTCTAATTCTTCCCAACAGATGAACTACTATGAGCCACAACCATGCTATAATTCAGGTTTTCAACACTTTGAGCCCCCACATCACACCCTCAATCATCAATCCTCTCAGCAAACTAGTCTTGATCAACAACTCACTTCTTTAAATGGAATTCTAGAAAGTCTAGCTCAACTCCGAGCTGACTTACATCATGAAAAGGCAACCATTGCTTGATGTGGACGAAACCTTGAAAACCACCGACACCTTTTTGAGCCAATTTAGTCGTTTTCCCTTCTTTTCTACACCAAAATGTTTAATTACAGCATGGGATAGAATCGGTGAAATTGAACATACTCGGGGCGATGAACAACAAAAGTTGCTGCATGAGCTTCTTAAAGATGTGGAGGTTATCAAGGAAGAGTTAGCCGACTATGTCACTCCTAACTGGACTCGTCCCATCTATTATGATGATGACGACGACGATGATGTCTACACTTTCAACCAATCTTCTGAAGTTGCTGCTCCTACTGTCGATGTTCCTTCTGCATCTAAGGATCTAGATTCGTTGAATGAGCTTAGTGATGTTGATCTCGACAAAGTATTGGATGATGAGGTTTGTGACTTACCTGTTATGGAGCCTGAGGACGACATTGCTCTTCCGGAAGAGGTCGATCCTAGTGATGACGATTCTTCTCTCTGCTATGAGAATTTCACTTTTGAAATTTCTCAATCTCCACCGGGAGATGCGAGCGATAACGATTTATTTTCTCCGGTTTATGAAAAGTTCACCGATCATCATGATCTTATGGATGAGGTGGAAGACGTGCTTCTTCGCGATAGATTACAGAAAGTGCACCTTCTTATTGCTCAAATCGAAGAGTTGACTTCTCCTATTTCCAAGCCTTTACCTCCATCTCCTCCTACCGTTGAAGATAATGACCCATTGCTGGAAGAAATTGACACCCACTCCATCCCTCCAGGTATTGATGATTATGACACAGAGGGGGACATTATTTTTGATAATTTGCTACTTGAAGGTATTATCCCAAGTCCCCCTCCCGAGCACCTTTCATCCTCCCCTTTAGAGACTATCTCGGAGGATGAGTGCTTTGACCCGGGAGGTAACATTGCTTATGCTATAATTGATAACAATACGGCTTTGCCGTTTGCTCAGCATCCATTGTCTTTGGGGGAGGACAATGTGCTTACTTTACCCACCCCACCTCCCGTGGATCTTGAATTCACATACTTCTCGTATGTTGAAAGGACCTTTCTTCCTTTCAAAACTTATCCCCCCGCCTCTCCGTTGTTGATCTCAACCGGGAACGAGGACAAGGTCTTTGATCCCGGTATCACATTCGAGGCTTCCCCATGGACTATCTAATTTCGGGGACGAGTCAGGCTCGTGACTCGGTCAACAAAAACAAGCGCTCTTTGGGAGGCAACCCAATTATCTATCTTTACCTGTTTTCACCATAAGTGTAGGGGGGGAGCCCTGTGGTGTTTCTTGCTTTCTTTCTTATCATGCGCAGGGATTAGAGCTTCAAAGACACACTCTTGATGACTTTTGACGAACCGTGACTCCGTGTTCCCTTCTTCCCGGTTCTATCCTAAACTCTTTTCGATTCACTATTTTATATTTCTCAATATTAAAATAGGAATCTCTTTAGTTGTCCTTCCCTTAGCGAGATTTAAACAACGTGCACAATGTCCTAAGTGTAGGGGAGTTTACTCCCACATGCTTACACATTGAGGACAATGTTTATCTTAAGTGTAGGGGGGACTTCTATCGAAGTTAAGTGGTCTTTTCCTTGTATTTGTCCTCATTTTAACCAGAAAATCAATTTTTCGACATTTTTCAAATTCTTTTTGATCTATTTTGGCCTATTAATTGTTATCTTTGTATAGTTATTTTCTTCCTTTGCTAGAATAAATCTTTGAATAAGTGGTTTTAGTTTTCAAACGTTGTGAATCTTTTGACTCAATCCGAGTTTACTCTAGCTAGTATCCTTAACGTGGTTAAGTCAAGTTTTGCTAGGCTTTTATTTAGGGAGCTATAAAACGCGAAAGTCTTAACTCTCACAGGTTAAGAACAAGAACTTTTCGCAAGTTCCTATAATTGATCCTAGAGAGTCGTTTATCAAGGGAACTTTAAAATGCGATTTCTAAACTTGAAAAGGTCTAAGAATTTGCAAGATCCTATAGGCGACTCGAAAACCCAAAACTTTGATTTAATAGGCTAAGCATCCACGAGTCTCATTCCTTGAGATTTTAAACTGTGGAGAACGAGAGATGATAGAGTCAATTATAAGTTTGGTATTCTTTCGTGAATTTATGTGAGTTAATTATGAGCCTATTCTCCCTCCGCTTGTTAATAAATTAATCTGCTAATAAATAAGGTTGTACGATTTAAAAGGTTACTTAGCTTCTAGCCCCAGATCGTTTAAAAGTTGCTCGGTAATGACGAGAGTTCATAGCCAAGGCATAACTTATGAAGCGGGGCGCGAAGATTGGCGAGTCCGAAAAGGCCCTAACAAGGCATGAGGGCTACATTTTGTTGCTAAAGATCCAAAAGTGATGTGAAGAATCATTTATCGAAAATCAATATGAAGGATCGAGACACACGACGAAAAGCAAGAACTCCCCAAAAGTCATGGAGAAGTCTATCCGAAAAGACCCTAACAAGGTATGAGGATAAATAGATCCAAGTCCTAAAAGGAGGCGGATCGTTGCATATCAAAGTCCAAAATAAAGATTGGAGAAAAATGAAGAAGTCGTGGTCCATATATGAAGAATCTCTCAAAAATTCCAAGTGAAGAAATTCCAATTATGAAGAGAAGACCATTATTTCATGAACGTCTCTCAAGATTTGAAGTATGAAGTCGCTGCCAAATATCGGCCCGAGAAAGGTCTCAAATCGCGAACCAAGTAATGCCAAGATATGAACTTTTTGATATCCCGAGAAGCAGTTTTAAAAGATTTGGTCCTTTAGCTAACTATTGATTAAATCGTGCACCTTATTTTCAGACTAAATAACTATCTAAATAAGTCGAACAATGCATCCTCGTGATCATTCAAGACAAATAATAAAATATAAGAGAAACCCGTAGGAATAAGGGAGTCTAAGTGAATAATTGGCCCACAGGAGTTCGTGTTAGTCTACTAACTTATAATAACAATGATCTCGTTTTTAAGCTTGGTTTGGAGAAAGTGAAAAGTTGAGGATGATGACTATTCATGACATTTTCAAAACCCAAGGTATGCTTTTGATTTCTTTACTTTGAATGTTTATAGTTTCTATCTCTTTAATAATGGCCAATATGGATTGATTATGATGGAAAATGTAATCTTGCTTTGTAACTAATGCATTGCATGAGGACATTGCAATGGTTAAGTGTAGGGGATTTGATAGGTGTGAAAACACCCATCCTTTTTACCACTTAATTGCAATAATAACCGAGCCAAAACGTGTATTTTATGTCATTTATGTCGGAATTATGCGTGGTTTGTGTTTTTGTTGTGATTTAGGATGAAAAGGTGAAAAGTGGAGAAAACACGGCATTCACGGGCTTTTATTGAAGAAAAAGACGAAAGATGAAGTCGAAAAATCAAGAGTGGAAAAAGAACGGAAGTCCAAGACCAATTCCGAAGATTTATCGAAGAAAAAGTCAAAAGACGGAAGTTCACCAAAAGCCAAAGAACTCAAGTCTAAATTATTGAAAAATTATAAGACGAGTTCAAATTAATCCCGAGACAAAGACGAAGAATTAAAGTCGAGTCGAGGAGGCGTGAAGAAAGAAACGAAGAAGCCTCCATCCACCCTCCTTTCCTATAAATACCCTTCATATCACCACATGAAGGGAGTTAGTCAATTTTTAGATTAGTTTAGTTCTAGGAGTAGGATTAGTTTTAGAGAGAGAAAGTGACAGTTTCTCTCTCTAGAACTTTAATCTTTCATCTTTCTTGTTTTTAATCAAATCCTTTTAAGTTTAATCTTGTCTTAATCTTCATGTTATTAATCTTTCTTGTTAATCTTCATCTTGTTTCGCTCATCTTTCTCATCAAGTTCTTATTTAAAGTTTTGATCTTTAAAGTTCATCTTTTTATATTTTGATTCTAAAAGTTTGTTGATTTTAAGTTTTGTTAAGTTGTTATTTGTGCTTATTGATTCCGCTTCAGTTTTGATCCGTTCTATTTTGAGTTTTAGCTTATCACCATAGCTTATTCCCTTTTGCTTTTATCTCGGATCAAGAACCCAATCGGAAAGGGTGGTAAACCCCTTTCCGATCGTATCATTCCGACCGGCATTACCCTTTTTCCGATTGTCCAATCGGAAAAGGGTTTTGCTTATTCCGATTGCTTTCATTTTCGCATTCCGATCAGCAGCATTTTATTATATTCCGATTGATATATGTTCGTATATTCCGATTGGTCATTTTCTTATTATTCCGATTGGTTCTCGTTTTCATGTATTCCGATTGATCATCTTTTGCCCACATTCCGATCATACGATCGGAATAATATTCCGATTGGGGCACATCGTTGGGTGTATTCCGATTGGGGGGTCTTGGTTTGTTTTGATATGTTTGCTTAGTTTAAATGTCAATTTTCTCGTTTTATTCTTAGTATATTTTAATTTCGTTCCGCATTTTTATTTTATTGTCAATTCACTTTTCGTCAAGCTTTAATCTTACGTTATTTAATTTCATGTCACTTACTTTTAAAGTTTTAATTATGCACCGTTTACGTCTCACTTAGTTGTAGCTTTAATTACTTGTCATTAAATTTTAAGTCTTGCACATTTATTTTACCAAAACCAAAAATATTTGTTTCACCAAGAACAACTAATCTCACACAATTAACTGGAAATCAATTCGAGGAGATACCGAGAAAACGAACTTCTTTCAACGAGCAAAAATCTCATGTATAAAAACACCAAGCAGTCTTTGTCTGTAAATAGCAACTTGTTCTTCTTATCACACATTTGTGATACATAAAAGAGATTGAACTCATTCAATTCTTTTACAAAGAACACATCTTCAAATTCCAACTTTCCTGTGTAGATTTTCCCTTTGCCAGTGATTCTACCTTTGCTACCCCCAAAGGCTACTAGACCTCCTCTGAATTCTTCAAATTCAGCAAGAAAATCTTTGTTTCTTGTCATGTGTCTTGAGCATCCACTATCTACTATACCTTTATCTTTTAATTCATCAATTAGATGCCCCTACACACAAATAAAACTCATTAGTTTTTAACAGGGACCCAAGCCACATTTGGCTCGAATATTGTGGGACCTACACATTTAAGAGTTTGTACTGGTCCCTTTCCAGTAATGCTACTTTTACTCTTATACTTCATGGTTTCATTTATGTAGTCAAAGTCATTGGGTGACTCTATGTGCTCAGACTTTTTTGACTTAAGTACTGCTTTAGGGGTACTTTCTTTAACCCATGATTTATCTCTTTTAGGAACCCACATTTCCACTGGTTTGTTTTTATCCTTACTTCTAGGTGTTTTAACTTTTTTAAAAACTTTCTTAGAAGTCTTGGAGAACTTTGGTTTTACAGACTTTAAACCAACAGTACTTAAGTTTGGTCTAGCAGTACTTGCAGGTCTAGACTTGCCGGTACTTGCTTTACCAGACTATAAAGGTACTAGATCTTGTTTCATAAGTATTTCGCTAGGAACAAAACTTTTGGTAGAGTTATTTTTAATTTGTTTAACTACCCTTGTGTGATCAAACTTAGGTTTGTCATTTTCAAGTTTCTGATTCCTATAAACCTGTGCATTTTTCCCATTACTGATTTTCATAACCCTTTATGTAGCCTTTTGTTTCACAATTTTATCTTCATGTAATGTACAATCTTTGATAAAATGGTTTAGACTACCACAAACATAACATCCTTTTCTTCTTAAAGAAGACCCAAAAGGTTGTTTTGACTTTACTTTTTCAAAACCTAGCCCACCCCTTTTGGGTTTATTATGTTTTATATTGTTTTTTAATATCTTGCTAGGAGTTTTTACCTGCTTGGGAGCAGAACTAGACTTAGATTCCTCAGAAACAAAGTTGTTCATTAAAGGTGGATAAACAATATTTTTGGTCACAACAGTCTTTTCTTGGGACAAAGTACTATAGTTTAAGGTATTAATAACTTTTGGTTCTTCTAACTCTATACTTGTATCATTACAAGGCGGCATGAAAATTCCTAATAGTGGTGGAGGAACTGCCTTCATTCCTTCAACATATTTATCATTTTCAGGTGTATCGCCTACCTCACTAGAACTCTCAAAAATCCCTTTTGATAAGTCCTTGTCAGTTAAGGTTATTCCAGGTTGGTCCTCAATATATCCTAGGCATGTTTTATCATAATACCCTATTTGTGAATTAATCAATTTTCCCAATCCTTTAGAGGATTTTTGCCAATGATCAATCACTTCTGTGACAATCCGTTAATTTATGGTTGATATTTTATTTTCAAGTGTTATTTAAAAACATTATTTTAATGTTATATTATGAACTCACTTATTTTTGGGAAGAAATTTGGGTTTGCGTCTCGAAGAAGAATCGACTACGTCTAAACCGGAGGATTCTACGTTACGTGCTTACGTTTACATACACCGTTTTTGGTGACAGTCCGACACTTCAGGAAATAAATTTATCCTTGAATATTATTTTGGAGTTTTAAATTTGTGTTGGTTCGTAAACTCACAAATTTACGAGAAGAAATTAGAGTTTACGTGAATAATTTAACGTCTTTTACGACTAAACCGAAAACCTTAGGATTACTTATTTACGTTTTCGAACTCTGTTTTTGATGAAACAATTTTTATTAGATTCGTTTTGTACCGTTGATTCATAATTTATAAAAACATTTTTCGAAAAACGACCCGAGGGCACGCAAATCGAGGAAACTAGAATCGAGGAGCACCCGTAAATTAGTGGAGATGAGACAAGTTGGACACTTGTCCCATCCCCAACATGGGTGGCCAAAGGCTTAACAAATACACCATTTGGTGTCAACTTTTAACTATGACTTAGGACACTTGTCCATGAAGTATTACCAATACCACTTATACGTCAAAACTACAACCAAAAACCATTTCTCACATAAGCTAACATGCAAACTATTGATACAAAAGTTGGGTGATCCTTGCTAGACCCGAATTAGGCTTAATTAGGGTTGGCTGGACTCCGGCTCCTGCACCAAGTGAATTGTATGGTTGGGATCCTGCACACTAAACAACACGCGTTAGGCTTATCGTGGGAATGTTTCCCACGATTAGACTCCGACGTGAGAGTAAGTAATCGGTTAGGGTGATAGGAATCGGATGAGAGTTTTAGAGTGTAGAATGTAATACCTTTGTGGAACCTTGGGGGTTCCTTATATAGGCAGTGAAACCCTAATGTGCTGTCACTAATGCTTCGGCCCAAAGGAAAGGATAATCACCAAATTTAGATTGATTGTTATCTTCTAATTATGGTGAGTGAATATCCTCTCCTTTGGGATAAATCCCAATCATAGTGGGAGTATGATTCTGTCTAACCCTGCACCGGGCATGTCGGGCCGTGGGCCGCACACGTGTGTGCGGTTACTGTTCATCCAAGCCCATAAGCTCAAATAACATTATTCCCACCCATCTGTGATGGGCCGGATACGGGTAGTACCCGTGGGTCGGGTCCATGACCCGGCTGGGGACTATACGTTATCATGTCCCCCCAGTCTAGTTGTTACAGCCGTAGGCGTAACATTTAGACTAACAAGAAGCTCCCTGGACGTACCAAGAAAGATCTTTTTGAGAAAATGATTATCAAAAAATTTGTTTAGGCCGCACATGTGGCTGCCTGAAGTTAGGAATTTATTCCAATAGTACCTCAGCCGCACGTGACGATCGAGACAAATTAAATGTAGCATTGAATTTGGGTCTTACGTAAGACCGCATATCCCGACACAATTGACTGTTCACCTGGCACTTGACTGATAAAGTGCAAACAGTCAGAACCTCGAGCGGCGTAAACTACTGAGCCAGAAGTGACCTAATAAGTGTGAAAACACTTATCCTTTTACCACTTATTTCCAATAATAACAAGACCAAAACGTGTGATTTATGTCGTAAAAGTCGGAATTATGCGTGGTTTGTGTTTTTATTGTGTTTTAGGACCAAAATATGGAAAAGGAAGAAAACACGGGTTTTCACGGGCTTTTAGCAAAGAAAACGGGAAAAGACGAAGTCAAAAGATCAAGAGTGCAAAAAGAACGGAAGTCCAAGGCCTATTCTGAAGATTTATCGAAGAAAAAGTCAAAGGACGAAAGTTTAACGAAGTCGAATGAAAATTAAACGACAAGTTCAAATCCCGAGACGACAAAGACGAAGAATTAAAGTCGAGTCGAGAAAACGTGAAGAAAGCAAAAAAGAAGATGCAACACATGCACTCCTTCCACCTTCCCTATAAATACCCTCCTAATAGTCATTAGGAGGGTGGTTAGAGTTTTTAGTTAATTTTTCACTTTTTAGTTTTCTCTAGTTTTAGAGAGAGAAAGTCTTAAACTTTCTCTCACTAGTTCATCTTTTTCTTTTAATCTTTCAGGATTAAACACTTTGTATTGCTTATTTTTATTAATCAAGTTCTATTTTAAGCTTTTATTTCTTAATCTCATTCTACTTTTCTTTGATTTAAGATTGATTTTGGTGCGAATATCAGAAGATCCGTGTTGTTCTAATTGATTTTGTGCTTAAAAAGTTAATCTTTTGATCATTTCATAAGTTCTCATTTGATTAAACTTTAAGACTTTTGTGCTTATTGGCTTATTTTTATGATTAGCTTATTTTTATTATTAAAAAGTTTTATTAAAAAGTTTATGTTTTTATTGTTTAAACTAAAAAGTTGTTTGATTTCGAGTTAGATAAGTTGATTAAAGTGCTTATTTGATTCGGTTAAGTATTTGGATTGATAAGTTTCGGGTATTAGCTTATAACTTTAGCTTATTACCTAGCTTATCCTTTTTCCACAATTTTCGGAAAGGGAGTTTAAAACCCCTTTCCGATTGGGTGTTCCGACCGTGTACACCCCCCTAACCGATTCCCTTGATTTTAGGAAAGTGCTTAAAACCCTTTTCCGATTGGCCTATACATTCCGAGCAGCTCCATCTTCACTTTCCGATTGATACGATCGGATTAGGTCTTTCACTTTCCGATCAGGCCTATTTGCATATTCCGATTTGATGTTCTACTTAGTATTCCGATTGGGATTGTTAGCCTACATTCCGATCTGACCATTTGCTTAATATTCCGATAGGTGTGATTTTCTTGTTATTCCGATCGGGCTCTTTCCCACTTATTCCGATTGCCCCTTGTCCCTGTTATTCCGATTGGGTATTTTACTCATATTCCGATCAACCGATCGGAATACATTCCGATCGGGCCTCTTTTGGCTTCTTTTGGTTTCTTTCGATCTTACTTTCTTATAGTACTTTTTGTTTTCAGAAAATTTTCCAAGTGTTAGTTTTATTTAGTGTGTTAGTTCTTTTCCATTGTCACCTTTAAGTTTCCATGCATTTATTTTACTTGTCATTTTAATATTAATCTTTTAACTTCCTTTTTACTCAACGACACTTTAATTACTTGCTAATAGTTTAAAACAAACAAACCAAACCATTCTCTTGATTCACCAAAAGACGATTGAGTCACACTTAAGACCGGTTTTCAATTCGAAAAGACTTGGGACTACAAAATTTTATATTTGGTTATAAAATCAAGTATTAAATGGCGCCGCTGCCTGATATACTAATTTTCATTGGGTTCAATTTTATTTCTCTCGATATCCTCTCGAATTGATCTCAGTTAAAAGTGGAATGATTTGTTCTTGGTGACAAAAAGTGGATTTGGTTTTCTATTCTAAATAATTGAAGTGAATAAAGATTAAAGCCGGAAACAGAAGATAAAATCAATTAAATGACAAAGCTGAAAAATAACTCTTACTGAAATACCCTATGCGGAATAAAACACCATTCGGAAAGTTGACATCTATGCGGATTTTTATGCTCTATGCGGAAAATCCTCTTATGCGGAATAAAATGCTCTATTCGGAAAAATGTTCTCTATGCGGAAAGTAAGGCTATGCGGAATAATCTTCTTATGCGGAATAAAATGCTCTATGCGGAAAGTAAGGCTATTCGGAAAGACAGGGCTATTCGGAAAATATGACCATGCGGAAAAACAAGCTTGTTCGGAAAGCAATGCCTATTCGGAATATAAGGGCTATTCGGAAAAATTAAAATGTTCCGAATAAGGGAAAATAAAACTTGGCTATTCGGAAAATGAGGCCCTATTCGGAATATGTAAGATATTCCGAATAAAGAAGAAATAAAACCTCCACTCGGAATAATTGAAATATTCCGAGTAAGGCAAACGTGAGCTAGTCTATTCGGAATATCTGTCTTGTTCGGAAAGTCTGGGAACGAAGAACAGTAGCAGCAACAAGTAAACAGGGGACACGGATTTTACTCAAAATCAAACTAAATACTCAAAAAGGTTTTACCAAATTAAATACAAATCATTTAAACATCATAAGTAACAAATCCCACAAATAAAAACACTAAATCAACAACTTTTTAAGATCGAACTAGAATCAAATAAAAACTTAAGAACTTGTAAAAGAAAGTAATGAAGATCAAGATGAATGAAAAGATGGAATAGATTGATTAATGAAAAAGTAACAAGGTTAATGATTAAAGATTACAAGATTGAAAGAAAAAGATGAAAATCACCAAACTCCCTAATGGAGTTGGTGATGGGACGAACTACAAAGAACTGGAGAAAGAAAAAATGAGCTAACTCCCTAATTGTGTGAAGGGAAAGACTATTTATAATCCTAATGGTTGGTTGGTGAGTGGGCTTTCTCCCTTTCTTCTTGTCTTCTCGTCTTTTCAGAAAAGTTGACGTTTTCGATTCTGATTCGGGATTTGTTGTCGATTAAATCCAACTCGTCTTTTAATTTCTTCGTTAAATAGATTCGAGTTTCTTCGACTTATGAAAATCTTCCGTCTTTAGTCCTTTTCTTCAATAAATCTTCGAATAGGCCCAGTGACTTCAAATCTTTTGCATCTCTTGGACAATAGACTTTATCTTGAGTCTTTTTCTTCAGTAAAACCCGTGCAATCCCATGTTTTCTTCAATTTTCATCCGGTTGGCTCTGAAAACACAATGAACACAAAAACCACGCATAATTCCAAACAAATGATATTAAATACGTGTTTTGGTCTCGTTTTAGCCCGAATTAAGTGGTAAAAGGATGGGTGTTTACACACCTATCAAATCCCCTACACTTAACCATTGCCATGCCCTCATGCAATGCTTAGTGATAAAGCAATTTACATTTTTCTCATAATCAATCAACCTTGGCCTTATTTAAATTCTACTAAATAACAATTAAAATATTAAGAGAACTTAAAACTTTAAAATAAACAAAAGGATGAAAATAACTTGTAAAGAAATCAAGGACTTACATTAGGGCTTTGGTGTTGCGAAGATTTATCACCCTCAAGTTTCACGTTCCCCAAACTAAGCTTAAGAACGAGATCATTGTTATTATAAGTTAGTAAATCAAACACTTACACACATGGCTTAATTAAATGCTTAAACTCCCTTATTCCTAGTTGTATCTCTTATATTTTATTTTTGTCTTAGAATGATCATGAAGATGCATTTTTGGACTTATTTCGATAGTTTATTAGGGCTGAAAGCAAAGTAGGACGATTTGATCAATAGTTAGCTAAAGGACAAAATCTCTTAAAACTGCTTCTCGGGATATCAAAAAGTTCATATCTTGGCATAACTTGGTTCACGATTTGAGACCTTTCTCGGGCCGATATTTGACATGTACTTCATACTTCATATCTTCGAGAGACGTTCTTGAGATAATGGTCTTCTCATCATAATAGAGTTTCTTCACTTGGAGACTTTTGAGGGGTACTCCAACTTTGTTGACCACGACTTCATGATTATTTCTTCAATCTCTAATTGGGATTTTGAGATACAACGATCCGCCTCCTTGTCGGACTTGGATCTATTTATCCTCATACCTTGTTAGGGTCTTTTCGGATAGACTTCTCCATGATCTTTATGGGAGTTGATTGCTTTTCGTCGTGAGTCATGATCCTTCATATTGACTTTAGGAATAATTCTTTTCACATCACTTTGGATCTTCAGCAATAAAATTGAATCCTCATGCCTTGTTAGGGCCTTTTCGGACTCGCCAATCTTCGCGCCCCGCTTCATAAGTTATGCCTTGGCTATGAACTCTTATCATTACCGAGCAACTTTTAAACGATCTTGGGCTAGAAGCTAAGTAACTTTTCAAATCGTAAGACCTTACTTATTGCAGATAAATTATTAGCAAGTGATGGGAGAATAGGCAAATAATTACACCAAGTGAGCTTGCGCAAGAATACCGACTTATAATTGACTCTATCATTTCTCGTCCTCCACAATTTAAAATCTCAAGTAATGAGACTCGTGGATACTTAGCCTAATAAACCAATTAAGGTCTACATGGTTAAGGATACTAGCTAGAATAAACTTGGATAAGTCTATTCGGGTTGAGTCAAAATAAACGCAACGGGCCTAATATGTCAAAGATATCTAAACTAGCTACAACACTTTATTAAAATTTTGACTTTATTGCGGGATATATACATATGAAAGCAACGATAAAAATTTAAAAATTACGACTAAATGGCCAAAGTTAATAAAAAATTTGAAAAATGTTGAAAAATAGGATTTTCTGGTTAATTGAAGGCATTTTCATGGAAAAGTCCACTTAAAACTTCGATAGAAGTCCCCCCTACACTTAAGATAAACATTGTCCTCAATGTTTAAGCATGTGGGAAAAGGTTCCCCTACACTTATGACATTGTGCACGTTGGTTAACTCGAGTTAAGGAAGAGACGACTAAAGTGATCAATTTCAAATGAGAGTATGAAGAAAATTGAATCACGATAGTTGAGAGATAGAACCGGGTTTCGGATAACACGGGAGCACGGTTCTTCAAAGATTTCCAAGATTGCAGTTATCCCTGTAATCACATCACCACACAAGCACAAATGGCCAAAATAGGTCCTCCCCTACACTTAGGGGGTTAAAGGGATAGATACTCGGGCTGCCTCCCGAGGAGCGCTTGTTTTTGATAACCGAGTCACGAGCCTGACTCGACCCAAATTCAGTTCATGGGGAACGTGGTGAGGGATGGAATCACCTCCTGAGAGGTGTCCTCACCAAAGTACAACTTCACTCGTTGACCATTCACCTTAAAATTTGGTCCATTAGGTTGAGCGAGCTCGAGAGTACCATATGGAAAAATTTGGGCAATGGTGAATGGGCCGGACCAACGAGATTTGAGCTTGCCCGAAAAGATTTTCAACCGAGAGTTAAAAAGTAAGACTTTGTCTCCAACATGGAACTCTCGGTTTTTGATCTTGGAGTCGTGAATGAGCTTAGTTCTTTCCTTATAGATCAAAGAATTTTCATAAGCCTCATTCCGAAGTTCATTCAGCTCATTGAGTTGGATCTTGCGTAGGTCACCGGCTTTGTTAACATCAAAATTAGCCCACTTCAAGGCCCAATAAGCCTTGTGCTCCAACTCAATGGGGAGGTGGCACGCTTTCCCGTACACAAGACGATAAGGCGTACAGCCGATCGGGGTCTTGTAAGCAGTACGAAAAGCCCACAAAGCATCATCGAGTTTATCAGCCCATGCGGCACGATGCTCTCCCACGGTTCTTTCAAGAATTCGCTTAAGACCTCGGTTGGATATTTCAGCCTGGCCATTAGTTTGTGGGTGGTAGGCTGTGGAAAGACGATGATTTACACCGTACTTAGCCATGACTCTAGCAAATTGGTCATTGCAGAAATGAGTCCTACGATCACTAATAATGGCGCGAGGCACACCGAATCTAGTGAAAAGAGCTTTCAAAAAGTTACAAACCACTCTTGCGTCATTAGTAGGCAAAGCTTTGGCTTCAACCCACTTTGAAACGTAGTCAACGGCTACAAGGATGTATTTGTTTCCTTTAGATGAAGGGAATGGCCCCATAAAGTCGATACCCCAAACATCAAAAATTTCACACTCTTGAATGAAATTCTGAGGCATCTCGTCTTTATGTGTGATTTTGCCTTGCTTTTGGCAAACATCACATCGTTTGACCATATCGTGAGCGTCACGGTATATGGAGGGCCAATAAAATCCCGAATCAAACACTTTCTTAGCGGTGTAGTTGGGACCAAAGTGACCACCGGTTGGTCCTTTGTGGCAAGCATCAAGGATGTCCGACGCTGCCGGTCCATCAACACATCGGCGAATTATCAGATCAGCACATTGTTTGAATAGGAAAGGGTCGTCCCAAAAGTAAGTCTTGATATTGGTAAAGAACTTCTTCTTTTGTTGGGACGTCAACCCTTCCTTGAGAATTCCACCCGCCAAGTAGTTTGCAAAGTCCGCAAACCACGGGGTTTCATTCGGCTTCGAGTTTATAGACATTAAGGTCTCCAAGGGAAAAGAATCATTGATTTCTTTGGTCGGATGATCCCCTTGGTATGGATCCTCAAGTCTGCTGAGATGATCCGCGGCTAGGTTTTCTGCTCCTTTTTTATCGCGAATTTCGATTTTAAATTCCTGGAGCAGCAAAACCCAGCGAAGAAGTCTTGGTTTGGAATCTTGCTTTGTCAACAAGTACTTCAGCGCGGAATGATCGGTGTACACAATGGTGGTAGAAAGGACAAGATAGGGGCGGAATTTTTCAAAAGCATAGACAACGGCTAAAAGCTCTTTTTTGGTTGTCGTATAATGCAATTGTGCCCCTGTCATTGTCTTGCTAGCGTAATGGATCGGTTGGAAGTGTTTGTTCACTCTTTGTCCAAGAACCGCTCCAATAGCAAAATCGCTAGCGTCGCACATCAACTCAAAGGGAAGCTCCCAATTAGGGGTAACTAAGACAGGTGCCTTAGTTAGCTTATCCTTAAGTGAGTTAAAGGCTTCAAGGCACTCTTCGGAAAAGATAAAAGGAGTATCTTTTTCCAAGAGGTGGGTCATCGGGCGAGCGATTTGAGAAAAATCTTTAATGAATCGACGATAGAAGCCCGCATGACCCAAGAAACTTCTCACACCCTTCACGGTTGAAGGTGGAGGCAACTTTGCGATAACATCGACTTTAGCACGGTCTACTTCAAGACCGGCTTTCGAGATCTTATGTCCAAGCACGACGCCTTCTTTTACCATAAAATGGCATTTTTCCCAATTTAGAACAAGGCGAGTGTCTTCGCATCGCTTTAGCATACGTTCTAAATTGGCAAGGCAAGCAGAGAAGGAATCCCCGAAGACCGAGAAATCATCCATGAAGACTTCCATGGTTTGTTCAACCATGTCATGGAAGATAGCTAACATACACCTTTGGAAAGTCCCTGGCGCATTACATAAGCCAAAAGGCATTCTTTTGTAAGCGAAAGTGCCATAGGGACAAGTGAATGTAGTCTTCTCTTGATCTTGGGGATCGATGGGTATTTGAAAATAACCCGAGAAACCATCAAGAAAGCAGTAATATTCATTACCGGCTAATCGTTCAAGCATTTGGTCCATGAAAGGTAGAGGGAAATGATCCTTTCTCGTGGCATCATTGAGTTTGCGTAGTCTATACAAACTCTCCACCCAGTAACGAGACGAGTGGGAATCAACTCGTTGTGTTCATTGGGAACAACGGTTATTCCGCCCTTCTTGGGCACACAATGGATTGGACTAACCCATGGAGAATCCGAAATAGGGTAAATCATACCCGCATCAAGAAGTTTGATAACCTCTGTTTTGATGACTTCATGGATTTTTGGATTCACCCTTCGTTGGCTTTGAATAGTGGGCTTGAAGTCGTCCTCCATGAGAATTTTGTGCGTGCAGAAGTGAGGATCAATTCCACGAATATCCGAGATTTTCCAAGCGATAGCCTTATGATCTTTCAACACAGCGACAAGTCGGGCTTTCTCTTCATCCTTCAAATCCTTAGCAATGATGACTGGCGATTTCTTCTTGTCGTCAAGGAACACGTACTCGAGATGTGGCGGCAACTCCTTAAGTTCCAAATCCGGAGGATTTTCGACGGGAGGCGTTTTCAAAGTCGTGGCATCGATAGCAATAACCGTGGGAGATGGAGGCGAAGGATTGTCTTCGGTGAGAAGATTGTCAAAGAAACTCATGTCTTCATCCCCCTCTGTGGGAGAATCATTAGTAGCTAAATTCGCATCTCCCATGGTAGCTTCAAGATTGTTCCAGAATAAATCACTATCTCCAAATAGAGACAACGATGAATCAATAGAGGACACGGTCTCAACAGTGGGAAGAGAGGTAGGTATACTTTTGCAAGCATCATTAAAGTGTTCTTCACAAGCCTCATCAAGAACGTCAATACAATTAACGCTCTCATATGAATAAGGCTGTTTAGACAACTTTCCCATGTTGAAGACTACTTTGTCGTCACCCACTCTCATGATAAGCTTACCGGCTTCAACATCAATGAGAGTGCGACCGGTCCTAAGGAATGGACGACCAACAATAAGTGGCACACGGGGGTCCATCTCGTAGTCGACGACAACAAAATCAGCAGGAAAGGTGAATTTGTCGACTCCTACAATGACATCTTCGGTTATCCCCACTGGATAAGCAACCGTACGGTTGGCTAATTCCAAAGTCATTTTGGTGGGGACTAGCTCTGGGAGAGATAATTGCTTCCAAACACTTAGAGGCATGAGATTAATACTGGCACCTAGATCGGCTAGGGCCATGCAATTCTCTACTCCCGGGAAATTGCAAGGGATAAGAAAACGACCCGGATCACCAAGCTTGGTTGGTAATTTCCTTAAGAGCACTGCAGAGCAGTTCTCATTAAGTTGGGTGTTGGCAATGTCGAGGAGCTTTTCCTTGTCGCTCAGAAGATCTTTAAACATTTTTGCATATTTGGGCATGTGAGCGAGAGCCTCAGCGAAGGAGATATTGAAATTCAGTTGTTTAAACATTTTAAGAAAGTTAGAAACCTGAATATCATCCTTGCTCTTTTGCTTCTCTTTCCTCAACCTAGAAGGATAAGGTATATTGGAAGAAGGGGAAGGCTTTGGGAGTATAGGATCACTCACAACCATGGGTGGAGGAGGGGTGGAAAGAAGAGGTGGAGAAATTGGGGAAGGAGAAGGAGGAGGAATAGGAGCAGGCGACTCGTTCTCCTTAGTCACAACCACCGGTGGAGGTATAGGAAGCTCGGGTTCCTTTGTACCTTTACCACTTCGAGTGGTGATTGCTTTCATCTCCCCTCTTGGGTTCGCAACGGTGTTACTCGGAAGAGTACCCGAAGAAGAGGGTTGACTACTTTGGAAGAAACTAGCCATCATGTTCCTCAAGTCATTCGTCTGACTATCCAACGTGTTTCGCATATCGGCTCTCAAATCATTTCCTTGCTTGACCAAATCTGCCTTTAAATTGCGCACTTCCTCTTGGAGATTTCCCACTATCACATCATTGGTTCTCATATAGGTGGCGACTTCTTGGTGTAATGCAGTGGTGGCTTGGTTGGGAGGAGTATTGTATGCAGGTGGTTGGTAAGCAGGTTGTTGGTAGACTTGATTGTTACGTGGAGGTGGTTGTTGTTGCTTGTGAGGTGGGATGTATGGTTGTCGAGGTTGTTGTTGTTGTTGAGGAGGGCGATTAAGGTTTTGTTGTTGGTTTGGGTTGGCAGGAGGGAAACCGGGTGGTGAAAGATAGTTGTTGCTGCGGTAGCTAAGCAAGTTACGGTCACCTTGAGGTTTAGCTTGATAAGCAGGTTGTTGGTAGGTGCCATATGCCGCATTCACATTCTCAGCAGGGTAATCTTGGGTGGCGGTACAAGTTGTGTAAGAGTGGGGACCACCGCATATCTCACAATGTTGGCTGACAGCGTTCACTTGTGCGTTTTTGGCGTTGTTGCTGTTGTTGTTGCTGACGGTGTGGGTGACAAGCGTTTCAAGAAGCGTAGTGAGTTTGTCCAATCGCTTGTCGCTATCGTTAGTGCTAGCACTAGCAACATTGGTCCTAACACTTTTGGTTTGCACACGAGATTTATTCTCAATGATGTCCCAAGCAGCATTGGAAGTCTTAGCCAATAAGTTACCCCCTGAGGCACTATTCAGTGAATCTTGGTCATTCATGCTTAAACCATTGTAAAAAGTATTGATTTGATGTACTTTGGTAAAACCATGTTGTGGGCATTTTCTTAAAAGATCTTTAAAGCGATCCCAAGATTCACTGAATGACTCATCGTACTTTTGTTCAAAGTTTATAATTTCATTCCGCAATGCGGTAGTACGAGAGGGTGGAAAAAAGTAATTGATAAACTTTGTTTCCAAATCCGTCCACGAGAGAATACTCTGTGGCGGTTCCTTAGCAAGCCAATGCCGGGCTTGTCACTCTAAAGAAAAGGGAAAAAGTTGTAACCTTATCACTTCTTGTGGAACTCCATTGAACTTGACCGTGTTAGTGAGTTGTAGAAATCTCTTGATGTGGTCGTTTGGATCATCAATGGTTCGTCCCAAGAACGGTTGAGCTGAGACCATCTGGATAAAGCCTGACTTGAGCTCGAAATTGTTGGCGGCAATTGGAGGAATGACAATTAGATCCGTGTTGCCATCAACATGAGCTTGCAGCAATTCAATCATTGGGCGATTATCCGGAAGGTGCTCATTGTTGTTATTATTGTTCATGTTGTTTTTGTTGTTATTATTGTTGTTCGGAGGTGGTATGTTATTGTTGTTTTGTACACCAGCCATGTCTAAGTTATCGAGAGGCTCGGGCTCTTGATAAGACGTGGATCGAGTGCGCATACACCTGCAAAAGAACGAACAAAGAAAAGCAAAGCAAAAATATTTTTGGTTTTTATGTTTTTTACTTTTTAGGATTTTTGAAAATTTTATATTTTTTAGTGTTTTTGAAAATTTTATGAAAAGGTAACGTTCACGGGGAACGGATCCCAAAATCCAAGTTCTCACAAAAAACTTTTGATCTTAACGAGAGGAGCCGGCAGCGGCGCCATTTGATATACTAATTTTCATTGGGTTCAATTTTATTTCTCTCGATATCCTCTCGAATTGATCTCAGTTAAAAGTGGAATGATTTGTTCTTGGTGACAAAAAGTGGATTTGGTTTTCTATTCTAAATAATTGAAGTGAATAAAGATTAAAGCCGGAAACAGAAGATAAAATCAATTAAATGACAAAGCTGAAAAATAACTCTTACTGAAAAATACCCTATGCGGAATAAAACACCATTCGGAAAGTTGACATCTATGCGGAATATTATGCTCTATGCGGAAAATCCTCTTATGCGGAATAAAATGCTCTATTCGGAAAAATGTTCTCTATGCGGAAAGTAAGGCTATGCGGAATAATCTTCTTATGCGGAATAAAATGCTCTATGCGGAAAGTAAGTCTATTCGGAAAGACAGGGCTATTCGGAAAATATGACCATGCGGAAAAACAAGCTTGTTCGGAAAGCAATGCCTATTCGGAATATAAGGGCTATTCGGAAAAATTAAAATGTTCCGAATAAGGGAAAATAAAACTTGGCTATTCGGAAAATGAGGCCCTATTCGGAATATGTAAGATATTCCGAATAAAGAAGAAATAAAACCTCCACTCGGAATAATTGAAATATTCCGAGTAAGGCAAACGTGAGCTAGTCTATTCGGAATATCTGTCTTGTTCGGAAAGTCTGGGAACGAAGAACAGTAGCAGCAACAAGTAAACAGGGGACACGGATTTTACTCAAAATCAAACTAAATACTCAAAAAGGTTTTACCAAATTAAATACAAATCATTTAAACATCATAAGTAACAAATCCCACAAATAAAAACACTAAATCAACAACTTTTTAAGATCGAACTAGAATCAAATAAAAACTTAAGAACTTGTAAAAGAAAGTAATGAAGATAAAGATGAATGAAAAGATGGAATAGATTGATTAATGAAAAAGTAACAAGGTTAATGATTAAAGATTACAAGATTGAAAGAAAAAGATGAAAATCACCAAACTCCCTAATGGAGTTGGTGATGGGACGAACTACAAAGAACTGGAGAAAGAAAAAATGAGCTAACTCCCTAATTGTGTGAAGGGAAAGACTATTTATACTCCTAGTGGTTGGTTGGTGAGTGGGCTTTCTCCCTTTCTTCTTGTCTTCTCGTCTTTTCAGAAAAGTTGACGTTTTCGATTCTGATTCGGGATTTGTTGTCGATTAAATCCAACTCGTCTTTTAATTTCTTCGTTAAATAGATTCGAGTTTCTTCGACTTATGAAAATCTTTCGTCTTTAGTCCTTTTCTTCAATAAATCTTCGAATAGGCCCAGTGACTTCAAATCTTTTGCATCTCTTGGACAATAGACTTTATCTTGAGTCTTTTTCTTCAGTAAAACCCGTGCAATCCCATGTTTTCTTCAATTTTCATCCGGTTGGCTCTGAAAACACAATAAACACAAAAACCACGCATAATTCCAAACAAATGATATTAAATACGTGTTTTGGTCTCGTTTTAGCCCGAATTAAGTGGTAAAAGGATGGGTGTTTACACACCTATCACTGCCGGCTCTTTTCGTTAAGATAAACGGTTTCTAGTGAGAGACGCATTGAATTTTGGAATCCGTTCTTTGAACGTTATTTTCATTTGCTATAAAAAATTTCAAAAATCCTAAAAAATATAAAACTCTTCAAAAATACAAAAACATTGAAAAATCATAAAAAGCAATTCTTTTCCAAAGGTTTTGCACCAAAAAGATTATATAGATATTCTCTTTGTGTATATTTTTCTTCTGCAGGTGTATGCGTACTAGATCTTCCAACTATTCTGAGCCCGAGACTCGTGAAGATTTAGATATGGCTGGTGTTAATAACAACAATAATCACCCACCTCAACACAATTTGAATAACAACAACAACAACAACAATGTCCTTCTACCTGATTTACGAACCATGGAGGAATTGTGCCAACCCACCATGAACGGACGCGGAGGCCCGATTGCGCCGATGCACGTCACGGCTCAAGAGTTTTCGTTGAAGCATCACATGATCCAGCAAGTGCAAACGAACCCGTTTCGTGGAATTCCGGATGATGATGCCAACAAACACCTCGACAAATTTATTACCATGACCCAAAGCATGAAGTGCTCCGGTGTTTCTATGGATGACCTTCGCCTTCAACTTTTTCCCCACTCGCTTTCTCACCACGCCGAAAAATGGTTTGACCGTCTTCCTAAGCATTCTATTCATACGTGGAATGACATGACACAACGCTTTTTATCGCGCTACTTTCCCCCATCCATGGTCACTAGCCTTCGTAACCAAATTAGTGGATTTATGCAAGAGAATGATGAATCGCTTTTCGATGCTTGGGAACGTTACAATGATTTGATCGACCGCTGTCCTAATCACAATATGCTCCCCGTCACTCTCATTGACACCTTCTACAATGGTCTCACTTTTCGTGATCGTGACACGATCAATGCCGCCGCCGGTGGTACTTTTATGAAAAGGAGACCGGAGGAGTGCCGAGAGTTGATCGAAAACATGACTACTCACCACAAGAATTGGGATTCATCCGCATCCTCAAGATCTAACTCGAGAGTCAATGTTTCTTCTACTACCTCCAATCCTGAAATGTCTGAAATTTCTCGACAACTCGCTGAAATGAACAAGAATTTCATGGCCATGGCCACAAACCACTTTCAACAAGCTAAAGCTGTTGCTATTTCTTGTGACACATGTGGTGGCCCTCACTCTTATAATGATTGTACTTCTACCAAAAGCAATTATTCTGAAAACGTTAACGCAGCTTACGACACTTATCCCACGGGAGGCTATCAAGCTCGCCCTCAAGGAGACCGTGGCTTGCTAAGTTATCGTTCCAACAATTATCTTGCTCCTCCCGGTTTCCCTCCTGGAAACCAAAACCAACAACAAAGCTACAACCGAAACAACCAATCCCAACCTCGTGCTCAAAATCAATATCAATCCCAAAGAAACCCATACCCAACTCAAGGAAATTCTCAAGCTCCACCTCTCAATCAACCGATGGCCGTAAACCAAGACGTCGAGACGTTCATGAAGACTAATCGTGAGATGGTGACGAATCTTCAGAGTCAATTTGTCAACTTGAAGAATGACATGGTGAAACAAGGGAGTGATATTCGAGCTGAGCTAAGGAATTACATGGCCAAACACAGCAATGATATTAATGCCAACATGCAAAACTCTTTTAACAATCAAGCTCTTCACCTTCGTGATATGATTGGTTCGCTCATCCAAAGTAATCAACCCTCTTCTTCGGGTACTCTTCCGAGTAATACCGTTGCGAATCCAAGAAGGGAGATGAAAGCAATCACCACTCGAAGTGGAAAAGGTTATATGGAACCCGAGCTTCCTACACCTCCACCCGTGATTGTGAACAAGGAAAAAGAGCAACTGTCCCCACCTCCTTCACCTTCTATCCCCATTTCCCCACCACCCGTGGTTGTGAGTGATCCTATTCCCTTAAAGCCTTCTTCTTCATCCAATATACCTTATCCTTCAAGGTTGAGGAAAGAGAAGCAAAAGAGCAAGGATGATATTCAAGTTTCAAACTTTCTTAAAATGTTTAAACAACTGAATTTTAACATCTCCTTTGCCGAGGCTCTCGCTCACATGCCCAAATACGCTAAGATGTTTAAAGATCTTTTAAGTGATAAGGAAAAGCTTCTTGACATTGCTCAGACCCACCTTAATGAGAATTGCTCCGCAGTGCTCTTAAGGCAATTGCCCACCAAACTTGGTGATCCGGGTCGCTTCTTGATTCCTTGCAACTTCCCGGGAGTAGAGAATTGCATGGCCCTAGCCGATCTAGGTGCCAGTATAAACTTAATGCCTTTAAGTGTTTGGAAGCAATTATCTCTCCCCGAGCTAGTCCCCACCAAAATGACTTTGGAATTAGCCAACCGTACGGTTGCTTATCCAGTGGGGATAGCCGAAGATGTCTTTGTTGGCGTTGATAAATTCACTTTCCCGGCGGATTTTGTCGTCGTTGATTACGAGATGGATCCCCGTGTTCCATTAATCGTCGGACGTCCATTCCTGAGGATCGGTCGCACTCTTATTGATGTAGCCGCAGGCGAAATAATCATGAGAGTTGGTGACGACAAAATTGTCTTCAACATGGGTAAGATTTCTAAGCAACCTTATTCGTATGAGAGTGTTAATGCTATTGATGTTCTCGATGAGGCTTGTGAAGAACATTTTCATGATGCTTGCAAAAGTACTCTTTCTTCTCTACCCAATGTTGAGACCGTTTCCTCAATTGCTCCAGCATTGACTCCTTTCGGAGAAAGTGACTTGGATGATTTCGAAGCTAGCTTGGGTCCTCTCGATATTAAGTATGATAATTTGTCCACCAATTGGGATGAAGACATTCGTACTATTGAGAGACTTCTCAATGAGGACCCATTGTCTCTTCCTGCTCCTAAAGAGGTGATTAATGATGATCCATCGTTAGTTTCACCATCTATTGAGAATCCTCCTACTCTTGAGCTTAAGGATCTACCTCCTCATCTTGAGTATGTTTTCATGGAAGACAACGAGAAGCTACCGGTCATCATCGCAAAGGATCTGAAAGAAGACAAAAAAGCCCGACTTGTCGCTGTGTTGAAGAAGCATAAAAGAGCTATCGCTTGGAAAATCTCCGACATCCATGGAATTGATCCTCTCTTCTACACACATAAAATTCTCATGGAGGACAACTTTAAGCCCACAATTCAAAGTCAACGAAGGGTGAATCCTAAAATCCATGAAGTCATCAAAAAAGAGGTTATCAAACTTCTTGATGCGGGTATGATTTACCCTATTTCGGATTCACCATGGGTTAGTCCAGTCCATTGTGTGCCTAAGAAAGGTGGTATCACCGTTGTGCCCAATGCAAACAACGAGTTGATTCCTACCCGTCTCGTTACTGGGTGGAGAGTTTGTATAGACTACCACAAACTCAATGATGCCACGAGAAAGGATCATTTCCCTCTACCTTTTATGGACCAAATGCTTGAACGTTTAGCAGGTAATGAATATTACTGCTTCCTTGATGGTTTCTCGGGTTATTTTCAAATACCCATCGATCCCCAAGATCAAGAAAAGACAACATTCACTTGTCCCTATGGCACCTTTGCTTATAAAAGAATGCCTTTTGGATTATTCAATGCCCCTGGGACTTTCCAAAGGTGCATGTTGGCTATCTTCCATGACATGGTTGAGCAAACCATGGAAGTCTTCATGGATGATTTCTCGGTCTTCGGGGATTCCTTCTCTTCTTGCCTTGCCAATTTGGAACGTATGCTTAAGCGGTGCGAAGACACTCGCCTTGTTCTGAATTGGGAAAAATGCCATTTTATGGTAAAAGAAGGCATTGTGCTAGGACACAAAATCTCTAAAGCCGGTCTTCAAGTCGACCGTGCTAAAGTAGATGTCATAGCCAAATTACCTCCACCTTCAACCGTGAAGGGTGTGAGAAGTTTTCTGGGTCATGCGGGCTTCTATCGTCGATTCATTCAAGATTTCTCTAAAATCGCTCGCCCGATGACCCACCTCTTGGAAAAAGATACTCCTTTTATCTTTTCTAAAGAGTCTCTCGAAGCCTTCAATATTCTTAAGGATAAGCTAACTAAGGCACCGGTCTTGGTTACCCCTAATTGGGAGCTGCCTTTTGAATTGATGTGCGATGCTAGCGACTTTGCTATTGGTGCGGTTCTGGGCTAAAGAGTGAATAAACACTTCTAACCAATCCACTACGCTAGCAAAACAATGACGGGGGCTCAATTGCATTATACGACAACCGAAAAAGAGCTTTTAGCTGTTGTCTATGCTTTTGAGAAATTTCGCCCCTATCTTGTTTTATCCACCACCATCGTATACACGGACCATTCCGCGTTGAAGTACTTGATGACAAAGAACGATTCTAAGCCAAGACTTCTTCGCTGGGTTTTGCTCCTTCAAGAATTCAACATTGAAATTCGTGACAAGAAGGGAGCCAAAAACCTGGCCGCGGATCATCTGAGCAGACTTGAGGATCCATATCAGGGGGATCATCCGAATAAAGAGATCAATGACTCTTTCCCCCTGGAGACTCTAATGTCTATAAATCTCAATCTTGATGGCACCCCGTGGTTTGCGGATATTGCAAACTACTTAGCGGGTGGTATTCTCATCCAAGGGTTAACATCCCAACAAAAGAAGAAGTTCTTGAATGAGGTTAAGACTTATTTTTGGGATGACCCTTATCTATTCAAACAGTGTGCTGATCTAATCATTCGTCGATGTGTTGACGGACCGGCAGCTTTTGACATCCTCCAAGCTTGCCACAAAGGACCCACCGGTGGTCACTTTGGTCCCAACTACACTGCTAAGAAAGTGTTTGATTCCGGATTCTACTGGCCCACCATTTATCGTGACGCTCACGAAATGGTTAAGCATTGTGATGCTTGCCAACGTCAAGGCAAGATCACACATAAGGATGAGATGCCTCAAAATTTCATACAGGAATGTGAAATCTTTGACGTATGGGGCATCGACTTTATGGGGCCATTTCCATCATCCAAAGGGAACAAGTACATCCTCGTCGCTGTCGACTACGTCTCTAAATGGGTTGAAGCTAAGGCTCTTCCTACGAATGATGCGAGGGTGGTTGTGAACTTTTTAAAGCAGCTTTTCTCTCGATTTGGCGTTCCTCGTGCTATCATCAGTGACCGCGGGACTCATTTTTGCAACGATCAATTTGCAAGAGTCATGGCAAAGTATGGTGTCACTCACCGTCTTTCCACCGCCTATCATCCCCAAACCAATGGGCAAGCTGAGATTTCTAATCGTGGCTTGAAGAGAATTTTTGAGCGTACTGTGGGAGAGCATCGCGCCGCGTGGGCCGATAAGTTAGATGATGCTCTGTGGGCTTTCCGTACTGCTTACAAGACCCCGATCGATTGTACACCTTATCGTCTTGTGTACGGGAAAGCCTGCCACCTACCCATCGAGCTGGAACATAAGGCGCACTGGGCCTTGAAGTGGGCTAACTTCGACAACAACAAAGCCGGTGATCATCGCAAGGTTCAACTCAACGAGCTAAATGAACTGAGAAATGAAGCTTATGAGAACTCGCTGATCTACAAGGAGAAGACGAAGATTATCCACGATGCTCAAATCAAGAACCGAGAGTTCCACGTTGGTGATCAAGTCTTACTCTTTAACTCTCAGTTGAAGATCTTCTCTGGCAAGTTGAAGAGCCGCTGGACTGGTCCATTCACCGTCGCCAAAGTCTTTCCGTATGGGACCATTGAGCTTTCTCAGCCAAATGGGCCCAATTTCAAGGTGAATGGCCAGCGTCTAAAGCTGTACTTTGGTGAGGACATCTCCCGTGAGATGATTCCATCCCTCACCACGTTCCCCATGAACTAACTTGGGTCGAGTCAGGCTCATGACTCGGTAAACAAAAACAAGCGCTTCTCGGGAGGCAACCCGTGTTCTATCCTTTACTACTTTCATAATAAGTGTAGGGGGAGCCCCGCATATGTTTGTTGTCTTGTTTCTTGTGCTGTGCAGGAATTAAAGCTTCAGAGAGCATCTTGATGACTTTTGATGAACCGTGATACCGTGTTTCCATCTTCCCGGTTCTATCCTAAACTCTTGTGATTCAATATTTCATATTTTATATGTTCACATTGAATTCACTTTAGTTGTCCTTTCCTTAGCAAGATTTAAGCAAAGTGCACAATGTCATAAGTGTAGGGGAGTTTACTCCCACATGCTTAAACATTGAGGACAATGTTTATCTCAAGTGTAAGGGGGACTTCTATCGAAGTAAGTGGTCTTTTCCATGAATTTGCCCTCATTTTAACCGGAAAATTTGATTTTTCGACATTTTTCAAAATTTTTAATCTATTTTGGCCTAGTTGTATAGTTGTATTTTCCTTTGTTATGTTTCCTTTGCTAGAATAGTTTTTCAATAAAGTGGTTTTAGATTTTTCCTAGTCGTGAATATTTTGACTCAACCCGAGTTTACTTGCCTAAGTTTACTCTAGCTAGTATCCTTAACGTGTTTAAGTCAAGTTTTGCTAGGCTTTTATATAGGGAGCTATAAAACGCGAAAGTCTTAACTCTCACGGGTTAAGAACAAGAACTTTTCGCAAGTTCCTATAATTGATCCTAGAGAGTCGTTTATCAAGGGAACTTTAAAATGCGATTTCTAAACTTGAAAAAGTCTAAGAATTTGCAAGATCCTATAGGCGACTCGAAAACCCAAAACTTTGATTTAATAGGCTAAGCATCCACGAGTCTCATTCCTTGAGATTTTAAACTGTGGAGAACGAGAGATGATAGAGTCAATTATAAGTTCGGTATTCCTTCGTGAATTTATGTGAGTTAATTATGAGCCTGTTCTCCCTCCGCTTGTTAATAAATTAATCTGCTAATAAATAAGGTTGTACGATTTAAAAGGTTACTTAGCTTCTAGCCCCAGATCGTTTAAAAGTTACTCGGTAATGACGAGAGTTCATAGCCAAGGCATAACTTATGAAGCGGGGCGCGAAGATTGGCGAGTCCGAAAAGGCCCTAACAAGGCATGAGGGCTACATTTTGTTGCTAAAGATCCAAAAGTGATGTGAAGAATCATTTATCGAATCAATATGAAGGATCGAGACACACGACGAAAAGCAAGAACTCCCCAAAAGTCATGGAGAAGTCTATCCGAAAAGACCCTAACAAGGTATGAGGATAAATAGATCCAAGTCCTAAAAGGAGGCGGATCGTTGTATATCAAAGTACAAAATAAAGATTGGAGAAAAATGAAGAAGTCGTGGTCCTAAGATGAAGAATCTCTCAAAAACATCAAGTGAAGAAATTCCTATTATGAAGAGAAGACCATAATTTCAAGAACGTCTCTCGAAGATTCGAAGTATGAAGTCGCTGCCAAATATCGGCCCGAGAAAGGTCTCAAATCGCGAACCAAGTTATGCCAAGATATGAACTTTTTGATATCCCGAGAAGTAGTTTTAAAAGATTTGGTCCTTTAGCTAACTATTGATTAAATCGTTCACCTTATTTTCGGACTAAATAACTATCGAAATAAGTCAAACAATGCATCCTCGTGATCATTCAAGACAAAAATAAAATATAAGAGATACACCTAGGAATAAGGGAGTCTAAGTGAATAATTGGCCCACATGAGTTCGTGATAGTTTGCTAACTTATAATAACAATGATCTCGTTTTTAAGCTTGGTATGGGGAACGTGAAACTTGAGGATGATAAACGTTCATGGCCGCCAAAACCCAATGTAAGTTTTTAATTTCTTTACTTATTTCTATCTATTATGTTTAGTATTTAATAAAGGCCAAGGTGGGTTATTTATGATGAAAAATGTAAACCGTGCTTTAAAATTAATGCATTGCATGAGGGCATTGCAATGGTCAAGTGTAGGGGATTTAATAATTGTGAAAACACTTATCCTTTTACCACGTATTTCCAATAATAACAAGGCCAAAACGTGTGATTTATGTCGTAAAAGTCGGAATTATGCGTGGTTTGTGTTTTTATTGTGTTTTAGGACCAAAATATGGAAAAGGAAGAAAACACGGGTTTTCACGGGCTTTTAGCAAAGAAAACGGGAAAAGACGAAGTCAAAAGATCAAGAGTGCAAAAAGAACGGAAGTCCAAGGCCTATTCTGAAGATTTATCGAAGAAAAAGTCAAAGGACGGAAGTTTAACGAAGTCGAATGAAAATTAAACGACAAGTTCAAATCCCGAGACGACAAAGACGAAGAATTAAAGTCGAGTCGAGAAAACGTGAAGAAAGCAAGAAAGAAGATGCAACACATGCACTCCTTCCACCTTCCCTATAAATACCCCCCTAATAGTCATTAGGAGGGTGGTTAGAGTTTTTAGGTTTTTAGTTAATTTTTCACTTTTTAGTTTTCTCTAGTTTTAGAGAGAGAAAGTCTTAAACTTTCTCTCACTAGTTCATCTTTTTCTTTTAATCTTTCAAGATTAAACACTTTGTATTGCTTATTTTTATTAATCAAGTTCTATTTTAAGCTTTTATTTCTTAATCTCATTCTACTTTTCTTTGATTTAAGATTGATTTTGGTGCGAATATCATAAGATCCGTATTGTTCTAATTCATTTTGTGCTTAAAAAGTTAATCTTTTGATCATTTCATAAGTTCTCATTTGATTAAGCTTTAAGACTTTTGTGCTTATTGGCTTATTTTTATGATTAGCTTATTTTTCTTATTAAAAAGTTTTATTAAAAAGTTTATGTTTTTATTGTTTAAACTAAAAAGTTGTTTGATTTCGAGTTAGATAAGTTGATTAAAGTGCTTATTTGATTCGGTTAAGTATTTGGATTGATAAGTTTCGGGTATTAGCTTATAACTTTAGCTTATTACCTAGCTTATCCTTTTTCCACAATTTTCGGAAAGGGAGTTTAAAACCCCTTTCCGATTGGGTTTTCCGACCGTGTACACCCCCCTAACCGATTCCCTTGATTTTAGGAAAGGGCTTAAAACCCTTTTCCGATTGGCCTATACATTCCGAGCAGCTCCATCTTCACTTTCCGATTGATACGATCGGATTAGGTCTTTCACTTTCCGATCAGGCCTATTTGCATATTCCGATTTGATGTTCTACTTAGTATTCCGATTGGGATTGTTAGCCTACATTCCGATCTGACCATTTGCTTAATATTCCGATAGGTGTGATTTTCTTGTTATTCCGATCGGGCTCTTTCCCACTTATTCCGATTGCCCCTTGTCCCTGTTATTCCGATTGGATATTTTACTCATATTCCGATCAACCGATCGAAATACATTCCGATCGGGCCTATTTTGGCTTGTTTTGGTTTCTTTCGATCTTACTTTCTTATAGTACTTTTTATTTTCAGAAAATTTTCCAAGTGTTAGTTTTATTTAGTGTGTTAGTTCTTTTCCATTGTCACCTTTAAGTTTCCATGCATTTATTTTACTTGTCATTTTAATATTAATCTTTTAACTTCCTTTTTACTCAACGACACTTTAATTACTTGCTAATAGTTTAAAACAAACAAACCAAACCATTCTCTTGATTCACCAAAAGACGATTGAGTCGCACTTAAGACCGGTTTTCAATTCGAAAAGACTTGGGACTACAAAAATTTATATTTGGTTATAAAATCAAGTATTATGACCCGTGGGTCCCACCTGACTTTTCACTTGCCACTTACACCCTAGCCACACGATTAAGGATTGTGGCAAACACGTGTCATGCATCCTGTTGATCCCAAACTTAGATCGATTTAGCTTTATGTATACGAGATTAGATCAAGTAATACACTTAGAGAAACCTTTGTATATGTATATGATAATCTAAGTGTTATGCGGAATTAACACTTAAACAAGAACACACAAGATATAAACAAACTTTCACTTTGATTAATGATATCAAACTTGCTTACAATGAAAGTAGTTTACGAATGAAAACTTATATTGAACATTAACCTAAAGGTCTTCTTTTATAGACATAAGAAGCCTTGTACAATAATCTACGTATCAGCTATTCTAGGTAAAGATAAATATAGAAAATACATTGTTGTTCCTATCTTTACTAGAAGTAATCTAGAATACAATAAACGCGTAGAGTATATCTTCCCATCAGTGCTTGTCTTCAATGTATCAACGCTTGACTTTATCTTGTCAACGCTTGAGCTGTCAGCGTTTGTTTTGCTCCTGTCAACGCTTGTTTTAATCTTGTCAGCGCTCAAGTAGATTGGCTATAATTTATTCCCAACAATCCTCCCCTAAACTTGATATCTACTCCAATGATCAAGTTTCTGAATAAACATTAAGAACTACGAGGAATCTTACAAACCTTCTCATATTGGTAATAAATAAATCTGATCAAGTCTTTTGCCACATCACTTGAATAATCAATTTCCAGCTGAGTGTTCTTCATCTTCTCCAAGATATCCTTGGACATGAAATACTGACCATCCACAAGTAGATAGTCAGCAAACTTTGTAGAACTCAAATAATAAATACCAGCAGCTGAATACAATCTCCATTGAAGACCACTGTGATCATCTTCAAGATCCTTCCATATAGCAGAATCCTCATCTTTTGGTGCACACATTCTCTTGAATGTGGACCACAGTTTTATTCCATTGGCTGAAGTTGGTGCTTCAGCCTCATACTTGGCCTCTAACAACCTCCATAGGTCTACCAATTCTTCTCTATCACAACTTGCAAACAAAGATATAAGGGTGGTAAAGGTGTGTACCTCTTTTCCATACCTGCCAATCTTCGAAAACCCACATTCATCTTCTTCATAGCTCAGAATTGGGTTTCTGGAATCTAGTGGTAACACTTGTACCATATCTGAAGCTTCTAATGGTGAGAGCTTGAGGCTCTTTCTTATGACAGCTTCACTTGGATGTAATGGATCCATATCTTTGGGAAACTCAATAGAAACTCCCTTTTTCACTGGTCTGGGAACAAACATTGCTTTCTTGAGCTCCATCTCCTCTGCAAGTTCTTCTTTTCTTTCATCAGAAAGAAGTCTTAGAGTGTTTGCTTCCTGCACTCTAACCCAGATGGGATAAGCTCTACATTCCAACTCATCAAATGTCAATTCCTTTAATTTCTGATAAGTCCACCCTGTTCCATGACACTTGAGAAACATGCAGTACAACTCCCTTCTATCCCTTTTCAACTCTGAGAGAATATTGCTTGCCTTGTGTTTCAAAATGACCTGGCAATCCTTTTGTACTCTGAGAAGAATCTCCAAACCCAATATCTGATCTGAAATGGTCAAGTGTGGATTCTCCATACATCTTTCTTCCCAAGCATGATACATTTGAACCACCTCTTGCATATCAAAATCAACCTGCAATTTCAACTCTCTCAATTTCTCCTTGGCCAACTCATCTCTATACTCAAGTCTTTCTAGTTGTTCTATGATCATAACACTTGAGTCTGAGCTAGCTGCATCACTTCCTTCTTGCTCTTCTGAAGTAACAACAAATGGTGACTCTCTCACCTCCTTTCTTTCTTGTTACACAATTTGTGCAGCCAACTTTCTATCAAACTCAATTTGAGCTGCATTCTTTGGAACAATCTCTTCTACCATAACACCCTTACCCTTATCTAATGGATCAATTGTTGGTAAGGTAGATGGTGATACCTGTGAAGAAACCTCCTTGATGATAGATGATGACTGGGATACATCACCCTCATTTACAGGTCTGTCAATGCTCACTTTTGCTCTGTCAGCGCCCAAAATACTTATGTCAGCGTCCAAATTCTCCTTATCAACGCTCAAATTTCCTGCCTCACCGCCTTTTGCAATTTCCTTCAACATGGCCGTAAATGATAAATTTAAGTTTGTAGGAGAGAATAAAGATGTATCAAAACCTGTCTGTTTCTTCAAAATTGTTAGGGCCTCAGCAACATCCAAAGATTGACCATCATGGCTGCCCTTATCACTCACATTTATTTGATCATCCTCCCCTTTGGAAGATTCCTCCATCCCTCTTCTTGCACAAGCAGTCTCCAAAATAACAATCCTCTCCCTCAATTGCTTGAGTTCAAGGCCTTGTGTGCTAACAACTTGTACCAAGTCTGCATTATGCTTTTGCAAGCTCATGCAGACTGCCGTCAATTCCATTAGGGTCATTGGTTCCAATCTGTCCTCTTCTAAAATGGGTATTTGACCTCCCAAGTCAGATTCATTGGGCATGGATGAGGTCTTAAGTATGGTGGGACTGCCTTGGCCAGCATCTAAGCCAGAACCAATAGTCCCAGCCTCATCCACAACACCAACCACACTTGTGGTGGTGGTTCTCTCTACTACTTGGCTAGGACCACCAGAGGAGAACACTCCAGTAGTCCTTTTGGCGTTTTTGTGACCTATATTGTGTTGGCAGAGATGATGATGTGGATTGGGTGGATGTGGGTTGGTTAAGGGGTGTTTGGGTCTGTGAAGGTTGTGTGTCAACGTTTGAAATAGGCACATCAACGCCAACATTTAACGTGTCAGCGTCGAAGGGTTCTTGGTCAATTTGCATATGTTGTGGTGAAGGTAATGGTTCACGTATTGGGTCAATTTGAGGTTGGGGGTCAGGTTGGGGTTGAGCTGCTGCAATGACAACAAGCATAGCGTGGGTTAAGGGTAGGTCACGATGTGGGGGTGAGTTCATCTTCATAAAAATTGCTTTCTTTTGCACAGGGATCTCATAAAAATCATTATGATCCCTTGTGCAGTAACCTTGGTCATCAAAAACCATTTGTAAAAATCTGGGATAAGCTAAAGTAATTTTGGTCCCTTTATTTTTACGCATGCCCTCAAAAATCATTTTGGAATAATTAAATTTTTGCCCAGTAGCAATACACACAATAGCACTTGTAATGGATCTATTGATCTCATTGTGTGCAGTGCACTTGGGACTCAAACATTGTAGGAGGACATGTATTAGGTACTTCCAGGCTGGGGGAAACTCCTGTTTATGATATTTATTTAAAGTTCCTTCATCAGGAAAAGGATAACCCAAAGCCCTTAGTCCTTGTTCTATTTCACTAATGGGAAGGGTGGTTATACCATCAGCATCATCAAGATGCAAAGCTTGGCGTACCAAAGCCTCAGTAACCACCCAAGTTCTCCCATGAACAATAGAAGATAATGTAGTCACTCTATTAACTGTTGAGGAACTAACAGTGTTCCAAAACTGTTTAATATGTGTGACAGGAATGAGTGGTGCATGAGAAAGAGCATACCTAATAGGAGATGCGTTCAAATACGCCACCATTTGTGTGTATTGGGGAAACAGATTATCATCAGCTTCAAGATACACGATCATGTTGTGTTGAATTTTGAATCCCAATTCCAACTCTGATGGTTTAAACTTTGGTGCCATTGTTGAAAGCTGTTAAAAATGATCGATGAAGATGAAGTTGAAAAGAGAAAATTGTGTTAACAAGAATAATAGGTACCCTATTTAAAAATAGGAGCCAAATATATAGGAGAAGAAAATGCATGTGATTGGGCAAAAAACTAGGCAAGTATTTTCAAAATGTAATCATGAAAATATTTAAAAATAATAAGTTTATCTCATGCATTAAATGAAAGTTATCAACTCCCAAAATTACGGCCTAAAAATATGTCAACAAGTAACAACTGGTAGGTCCCATTGGGTGTCAATGGTCAAAAATAACCTATCAACGCCCAACGGCTATATTCTTGTCAACGTTTGCCATAGCCATGTCAGCGTCTAAATTGGTCACAACAACGCTTGGAAAAATACTTGTCAGCGTCCAAAAACAAAAATGTTTAAAAATGAAAAATGACCTTAACAAAGTAATTTATCCTAGAGAAGATAACCAAAAAGCTGATAATTATTATAGGGCGGCAAGCACTGTCCAGTTATGCACACTTGCTTATGCAAGATAGACATAACAGTCCTCTAGTGTCCCTTGCTAACCAAAACTCTTAACAACTAAGTTACCTTATAAAATTCTTTGTTACTCCCAGGTCAATCCCATAACAAAATTATTCCCAAGTCTCCCAGTAGACCACAACCAATTCTAGGCCAAAAATGTCTTGGCAGCATGCATAGTATATCAACTTTGTATGCTACAGTGCCTCATGATTTAGTAAAACTAACTCATACTCACCTGTGGACACAATCTATAATTGTGATAAGAGTATCATATGGATACCCAAACATCCTAAAGGTTCCTAAAACCTCCACTTAAACTATGATACATAAGTTGCTAAAAACATACATGAACATAAAAAATTTATGTCAAGATAGGAATTAAAAATTCCAACCATCATCCATAAACAAAAACATGCTCAAATGCTTCTCCAACGATCCATAAGCAACTCTGTATCCAATGGTATACTGCTAACACCACCTGCAGTCCAACAGCTGGTTCTGAATCCATAAAACTTGTCCACAACAAGCAGCTGTAGCAACATACTCAGCTTCAGTTGTAGAATTAGCCACCACTGTTTGTTTCTTGCATTGCCAAGATATCAACCTGCTCCCAAGAAACTGACATCCACTAGTTGTGGATTTCCAATCAAATTTATTACCTCCATAGTCACTGTCTGAATATGCAATCAGCTCCAATGGTGAATCCTTTGGGTACCACAAACTAAGACTAGGATAGCATCTTAGGTACCTAAAGATCCTCTTCACAGCATAAAGGTGACATTCTTTGGGAGTCACTTGATGGCGTGCTCAAGCACACATAGCAAACATGATGTCAGGTCTGGAGGCTGTAAGGTACATCAATGATCCAATCATGGATCTATAGTGTCTGACATCAACATCTTTCCCATCTCCAATCTTTCCCCAAGGGTGTTCTCTATCCATAGGAGTAGTAGCCCTCTTTTCATGTGGAGAAAAGCCAAACTTCTTCAAGATCTCAACCACATATTTATCCTGGGAGATGAAGATACCATCTTCTTTCTGCTGAACTTGTAAACCAAGAAAGAAGTTCATCTCCCCCATAACACTCATCTTGAATTTGTCTGTCATAAGCTTGGAGAAATCCTCACTCATCTTTGGATCAGTAGACCCAAAAATGATGTCATCAACATAGACCTGGACAAGCAACACATCCTTTCCTTTCTTCTTTGTAAATAGTGTCTGATCTATGGTGCCCCTCTTGAATCCATTGTCCACCAAATAAGTAGACAAAGTACCATACCATGCTCTAGGGGCTTGATGAAGTCCATACATAGCCTTCTTGACTCTATACACCGTGTCTGGATTCATTGAATCCTCAAAACAAAGAGGCTGCATCACATATACCTCCTCAACAATTGTTCCATAGAGGAATGCACTCTTGACATCCATTTGATAGACAGTGAAGCCCATGCAGGATGCATAGGCCAAAAAGATCCTAATAGCCTCAATCCTTGCATCTGGTGCAAAGACTTCCTCATAGTCTATCCCCTCCTCTTGTGTATATCCCTGAGCCACTAATCTTGCCTTGTTTCTGACAACAATACCTCTTTCATCTCTCTTGTTTCTTAGAACCCATCTTGTCCCTATAGGTCTGACATATCTGGGACAATCAACCAGCTCCCAAACATCCTGAATTGCAAATTGGTGAAGCTCATCCTGCATTGCTTCCATCTAACTTGGTTCTTTGAGAGCATCAAATATCTTCTTGGGTTCCTGTTGTGACAGAAAACAGGCAAACAAACATGCTTGCACAAGAGGGGTATCAACCTTCTTGTGTATATTGGCAATAAACCCACCAAGACCTTGATGAGATCTTCTAGTCTGAACTGGAGTCATAATATCACCAATGATTTGAGATGTGGGGTGATTCTTCATAGTAGAAGTGATAACTCCTCCTTCAAAAAGTCTGGTGTCCTCAACCTCATTCTCCATGTTGCCAATATCTTCTTCATCAGACTCTCTTACATCGACATGGGGATGAACTTCTTCATATAAATTGGAAGGTTCACCTTGTTTAAAAGTGGAAGAGAAAAGATGTGCAAAAGTGTTGTCAACGCCTGAATCTTGGTTGTCAACGCTTGGGCTAACAACGCTTGAACTTTTGTTGTCAACGTCTAAGCCATCAACGTCTGAATTGGTCTTGTCAGCGCTAGATTTGCCTTTGTCAGCGCCTGAAGGACCATGCATGTTGTTATCTGGTGGTACTTGAGGACCACCATTATCTTTACCAGCAGCAGCAGCAAAAGCATCTGTCCAAATGGGGATTGTAACATATTCTTGGATAGGAGATGACTTCTCTGCTTGTGATCCAACCTTTTCATGAACCTGTGTACCTGAAATATCAACAACTTGTTCTTCCACAACATTTGAAGATACCTTCACAATGTCTGGATTAGTGACATGCATATAATTTAAAGTTCTAGATAAAGGTTCCAAGTCAAACAACCAATTTGGACCACTTTCAGGATCACTAGGTTTATTCTCTAAAAACCTAACATGTACTCTTTCAAGTATACATTTTTCCTATTTAAGATAAACCCTATATCCCTTTCTCTGCACTGAATACCCCATGAAGTAACCTTCATCACCTTTTGCACTAAATTTACCTAAGGCATCACTAGTGTCTAAAACTACCACATGACAACCAAAAGGTCTGAGAAAACCAATATTAGGTTTTATTCCCCAAAGTAACTCATAAGGTGTTTTGTTCTGAATTTTGTTAACCAATGCTCTATTTTGAACATAGCAAACTGCATTAACAGCCTCAGCCCAAAAGGCTATCGGAAAATGAGCATCAACCAACATGGTTCTGGCTGCTTCAATTAGGGTTCTATTTTTCCTCTCAGCAACCCCATTTTGCTGTGGGGTTCTTGCAACACTGAATTGCCTAGTAATTCCTTTCCTGGCACAAAAATCATCTAACTTTTTATTCCTAAATTCACCACCATTATCACTCCTAAGCATTTTAACTTCATTTCCAGACTTCTTCTCAATCTGAGTGATAAAATCAATTAAAATATCAGTTGTGTCACTCTTCATAGCTAGAAAGAAAGTCCAAGTAAACCTAGAAAAGTCATCTGTTATAACAAAGCAGTAGGACTTTGATAGTCGTAGAAATACGTCTTTTAGGAAAAAGAACATAAAATAGGGTAAGTATTAACGAGCGGTTTAGGAAAACCACAAGTTATGACCCAAATGAAGTGAGTTCGTTCTCGAGGAGGCACATGTGTTGTGTAATGAATGATGATTAATGTTTGTGATTATTAACAAGAAGAAAAGAGAATAGAAATGAGAGAAAAGACCGTTACGAAAACGAATTAAAACTACGACGAAAAAGGCGTAAACGTAAAACCGTAAAACTACAAAAATTAAAATTTTAACCTAAAAATTCCTAAAAATTACTAAAAATCCACAATAAAATTCTAAGAGTTTACAAAAAATCCAAACTTGCTAAAACCTTTTAATTAATTAAATAATGACTTTTTAATGCTAATTAAAGCCCTAAAAATCACTTTTAGTTATTAAAAAGCTTTAAACAAGATCTAATAGTTTGTAAACCTCAAAAATGACCTAATTGAGCTAAAAACTATTTTTAAAAATTTTAAAACCAAATTAAACTATTTTTAAACACTTAAAAACTATTAAAATCTATTAAATCTTAAATTAATTCTAGAAAATAAATGAAAAGCCTAAAAAATATTTGGAAAGTGACAAAACTCCTAATTATGTGTTCTAAACCCACCAAGACCTTGATGAGATCTTCTAGTCTGAACTGGAGTCATAATATCACCAATGATTTGAGATGTGGGGTGATTCTTCATAGTAGAAGTGATAACTCCTCCTTCAAAAAGTCTGGTGTCCTCAACCTCATTCTCCATGTTGCCAATATCTTCTTCATCAGACTCTCTTACATCGACATGGGGATGAACTTCTTCATATAAATTGGAAGGTTCACCTTGTTTAAAAGTGGAAGAGAAAAGATGTGCAAAAGTGTTGTCAACGCCTGAATCTTGGTTGTCAACGCTTGGGCTAACAACGCTTGAACTTTTGTTGTCAACGTCTAAGCCATCAACGTCTGAATTGGTCTTGTCAGCGCTAGATTTGCCTTTGTCAGCGCCTGAAGGACCATGCATGTTGTTATCTGGTGGTACTTGGGGACCACCATTATCTTTACCAGCAGCAGCAGCAAAAGCATCTGTCCAAATGGGGATTGTAACATATTCTTGGATAGGAGATGACTTCTCTGCTTGTGATCCAACCTTTTCATGAACCTGTGTACCTGAAATATCAACAACTTGTTCTTCCACAACATTTGAAGTTACCTTCACAATGTCTGGATTAGTGACATGCATATAATTTAAAGTTCTAGATAAAGGTTCCAAGTCAAACAACCAATTTGGACCACTTTCAGGATCACTAGGTTTATTCTCTAAAAACCTAACATGTACTCTTTCAAGTATACATTTTTCCTATTTAAGATAAACCCTATATCCCTTTCTCTGCACTGAATACCCCATGAAGTAACCTTCATCACCTTTTGCACTAAATTTACCTAAGGCATCACTAGTGTCTAAAACTACCACATGACAACCAAAAGGTCTGAGAAAACCAATATTAGGTTTTATTCCCCAAAGTAACTCATAAGGTGTTTTGTTCTGAATTTTGTTAACCAATTCTCTATTTTGAACATAGCAAACTGCATTAACAGCCTCAGCCCAAAAGGCTATCGGAAAATGAGCATCAACCAACATGGTTCTGGCTGCTTCAATTAGGGTTCTATTTTTCCTCTCAGCAACCCCATTTTGCTGTGGGGTTCTTGCAACACTGAATTGCCTAGTAATTCCTTTCCTGGCACAAAAATCACCTAACTTTTTATTCCTAAATTCACCACCATTATCACTCCTAAGCATTTTAACTTCATTTCCAGACTTCTTCTCAATCTGAGTGATAAAATCAATTAAAATATCAGTTGTGTCACTCTTCATAGCTAGAAAGAAAGTCCAAGTAAACCTAGAAAAGTCATCTGTTATAACAAAGCAGTAGGACTTTGATAGTCGTAGAAATATGTCTTTTAGGAAAAAGAACATAAAATAGGGTAAGTATTAACGAGCGGTTTAGGAAAACCACAAGTTATGACCCAAATGAAGTGAGTTCGTTCTCGAGGAGGCACATGTGTTGTGTAATGAATGATGATTAATGTTTGTGATTATTAACAAGAAGAAAAGAGAATAGAAATGAGAGAAAAGACCGTTACGAAAACGAATTAAAACTACGACGAAAAAGGCGTAAACGTAAAACCGTAAAACTACAAAAATTAAAATTTTAACCTAAAAATTCCTAAAAATTACTAAAAATCCACAATAAAATTCTAAGAGTTTACAAAAAATCCAAACTTGCTAAAACCTTTTAATTAATTAAATAATGACTTTTTAATGCTAATTAAAGCCCTAAAAATCACTTTTAGTTATTAAAAAGCTTTAAACAAGATCTAATAGTTTGTAAACCTCAAAAATGACCTAATTGAGCTAAAAACTATTTTTAAAAATTTTAAAACCAAATTAAACTATTTTTAAACACTTAAAAACTATTAAAATCTATTAAATCTTAAATTAATTCTAGAAAATAAATGAAAAGCCTAAAAAATATTTGGAAAGTGACAAAACTCCTAATTATGTGTTCTTAACCTAGGAAAAATGAAAAAAGTAGAAAAATCAAACTTTCTATTTTTAGCAATAAAATGATATTAAAATATTCTAAAAAATAAAAAGTATATAAATAAATTCTAAAAAATAATCAAAAATCCTAAATAATGTAACTAGAACAAAAATGCAAATTAAAGTTCCTAAAACCTTTTATTTAATTTTATATTAAATTTTAAAGTTGCTAAAAAACCCTAAAATCAAATAAAATTAAAAATAAGACTTTTTGAAAACTTTTTGTGATGTAAACCTCAAATAACTTAAATAAAGACTAAAAACTATTTTTCTGGATTTTTAAAATGCTTTTTACTATTTTTAATCTACTTTCTAAAAATTAAACTAAAAATAATCATAATAAATAAATAAATAAAGGGAAAAATATAATTTTAAAACAAAAAAGTCCCTAAACCTAATACAATCCTAGGAAAATTGATAAACAGTAAAAAGCTTAGAGAAATAAGCTGGAATCAGCTTATTTATAAGCTGATTGCTAAATAAGCTGATAATCAAACACACCTTAAGTATTTATCAAATGCAACCCTAGCAGTCAAAGACCCTAGGGCGCAATGGTAACGTGTGTGTGTTGTGAGAGGAGTGGCGCAGGTTCGAGTCCTGGCCACGTCCTTTTTGGCGTTTATTTTTTTTCTTTTTTTTACTTTTTAACACTCAATCCAGTGACCCTTTTTAATCCTCAAACACAAATCCAAATTCAAATTCACAAAGATTAAGCCTAGATTTGAGCAAAAACGTGCTCAGTTCTATTTCAAGAACACAAAGCAATCTGTTATATTTTCACTTGTGCAAAATTAACAAGAGGACTTGGTTTGATGAATTTGGTGATGTTTTGTTGGATGTTTTTGGACAAATGGGGCACTCCCACAACCAGTTTGGTTGTGGGAAGTCAAGAATAACAAAAACAAGCAAGATGCAAGCAAATAACACACTTAAATGCACCAAGAAATGTTGCTGATATACTTTGCTAGGCTGTGATGAACAGAATGCTTCCTACAAGCTCAAAAATGAACTTTAACTCCTAAAAACTTGCAAACAAAGTGATGTCATGGCATACCAGCAACTCACAAGCCTTAAACACCCTTACTTCTAACAGATTTAATAACTTGGATGCACAAATTCACTCAAATGAGCAGAATCAAGTTGCTGATATACTTTGCTATGTCTGGTGGTATTTGAGCTATTTTACATGCACAATGATGAGATTCCAAGGCTAATTTCTTGAGCAATCATCAACCAAACAAAAACTAAGCAATAGTACACCCTACTTAAGCCTATGATCTAGCAGATTGGCAGGTTTGAATGCTCAACTTTCAACAACACAAGCAGAAAAATTGACTTGACTGAATTATGCCCCCTTTCCAATTTTTAGCACCCAACTTGTGTTAAACTTTACTAAATCTGAACACTTAAGTAGCATACAACCTTTTTATACCCTATGAGCTGATTCTAAACAGGTTAAAACACAAAACCTTGTCTCAAAACTTGATTAAAACAAAAATCCAAACACCCCTTTAAGTTTTGAAAACGATTTTTTTTTTCAAAGCAAAACAATACAAAACTTGTCCAAACTTACTCAAACCAAAGCTAGCATGCATACAAAGCTGATAAGAGTAATATCCACAAGTTTTAACAAACACAAACCCAATCTCTCACAGATTTCTTGCAAATCACATAAATACCAAAAAAAAAAACTGAAAACTAAAAGGAAACAAGAGGATACCTTAAGGGACCTACATCCAGGTCCCTTAGTGGCTTGGAAACCACCTCCAATAGACCCGGGTCTATGTAGACTTTTGATCAACAGACAACACTATCCTGCTAAGAAAAGAAGGAAAAACAAGCAATATGCAATCTGATTTTTTATCTTTCTCTTTTAAATCTTTTTCAAATCTTTCTTAACACTTCTTTTTCAAATACTAACACCAACTTACTTATACTATCTTAAAAATAAAACCTTGAATCAAACTTCACCAAGAAATTTCCAATTTTCAAAAACCTTTTTTTTTCTTAAAATCTCAAACACCAAAGTGTTTACACAAATAATATGGAACTCAGAGTTCTAGCCCAAAACAAATACCAACTTTTTAAATAAAATAAAAGGAATTACACTTGTCAACAACAAATACCAACTTTATAAAACTTAAAAAAGGAATTACAAGGTTTTTTTTTTGCTAGAAAACTGGAACAAAGGTTAAATGGGACACAGGCGTCCTATTTATACTACAACAAAGACTATTCTAGAAAACATAAACATAAACCCTAATCTATGGAAATGCCAAAGTTGCCCTTGGAGTCTTGACGAATTTGAACTTGGTCAAATCTTGCCATGTGATGCTTTGTTGGATGCCAGCAGGTGTAGGATAATCTTGAGCGTCAAATACTCCTTGGAGGCCAAGTAGAAGGATCCAGCCGTTTAATTTGTCGGGTCTTGGTTTTAGGGTGAAAGTGATGTAGGGGTCCTCATGGCATATGAGGGTGTTGTGTGAGGTGGGATAAGGTGACAAAAGTGATAATCAAGGATCTGGAAGGTTTAAGCCCAAACCCCTTTGATTTGCTTTTAATTGATCCTGGGAGATTAGGGTTTAAGGGGGGGGGGGGGGGGGTTAATCCGTTTTTGGAAATAAAAGATTTGAAAAAGTTGTTTAGGAGGGAAATTAGGGTGGGTTGACCTGGGGTTTGACTGGGGTAAGTAATAAACCGGGTTTATTTAATTAAGGCTTGTTGGGCTTTGGGGTGTTGTTGGGCTGGTGGGTAGCAAATTCACCACCAGTCCAAAATTGTTAACAACCGTTAAATTTGTTTGCAATGCCAGTCCATTTTGTTAAATCCTTTGCATTGGCAGTCCAAACAAATTCATGTTAAGTCCTCATGTTAACTTTATGGACTTAAGGGTTACTTTGCCATATTAATCACTTTTCCAAGGGCTTGTTTTGACATGTCTTCAAACTTTAGGGACTTTTCTTGTACATTTGTCATTTGGAGGGTCAATTGTGACAAGTTCTTCAAAAGACGAGGGACCAAAATTGCCAATCTTCAATTCTTCAAGGGTCTTTTTGCAAATTTCCAAACTTGGGCCCGGTTCATTGTGCGACTTCGTTTCCCGTGTTCGTTTTTTTGGTTGATTCTTGTGATCTTTTGCCAATTTCTCAATATCCGTACCTAAAAATACACAAGTAACAAACACGAGCATATATTTGGTATAATTTATGATATTTAATGCATTTAAAGCCCGTTTTGGACGATGAGACCATGTATAAAAGCAGTCTCATCACTCCCCCATACTAAACCATTGTCGTGCCCTCACGCAATGCTAGAATAAAGTATCATAGCACCTCCAAAATTCATTTTTATTCACTTTTATTGAAATGATAAACTAGCTATACTACTACTATTGCTACTACTACTTGCGTTTTAGACATAATGTATGATTTTCATCACAAAATGGGACGTTTAGGTTCATAGAATAAGAACACGTGAATGCTTCATTAGAAATAATTTCATCGTCCTCGATTTTCACCTTAATTCCATGCCAAGCGTGCAACGAGATCATTGTCATTATAAGTTAGTAATGCTAACACTACTCATATGCGCTAATCACGTACTTATTCTCCCATTATTCCTAAGTTGTATCTCTTATATTTTATTATGTCTTAATGATCACGAGGATACATCATTGACTTATGCGATAATAGAGATTTAGGTCTAAAAATAGATTCCTAACGGTGTAAGTAAGACCATCAAATCAATAACCCCTCCTAATAGACAACGATGTCAAAAAATTAAGTTGACAAGAAGAATCGATAAACACGGTTTTATAACGGTTTTGAACATGAGACTTATTACCAAGACTTTTATACGCCCCCTAACGGAAGGGCCTTATTATCTTTGGTTTACCTCCATCTTTTATTCAACTTCGCCATGAAGCTTTTATTATGACTTCTGTCTTGCCTTGCCTTTTATTATCCGCCTCATCGGTGGTTTTATTAGCCAAAGACGTATATCCTCATGCTAAAGCGAATTTTGGATCTTTAAAGCTTCGAAGATTAAGGCTTGATTCATTTTCAATTTTTGCATAGATTTTAGGCCTTGTGGGGCTTCAAATTGTTTGCTAGATTTAGGTGAGCACTTGAAATCTTTTTATTGGGTGAAGCTTTCGATTATTCGGGTGCCAATACTTCAAAACCGTGACGCTGGCGATACCTTAATGTCTTCCCAATTTAATTACACGGAAGCTACTAGAAAAGACTAGAAACCCAACAATCCTAACTAAACCGCTAAGTCAATATTTATTAAGCAAAAAAAAAATTTACATGCGAAGGGAGAATAAGCAAACAACGAGAACACATGAGTTTTTGAAAGAATACGAGTACTCTACGTTTAGCATAGTAACTTATAATTAACTCTATCATTTCTCGTCCTCATTTAAGAGACTTAGCCTAATGTAAGTTAAGGAATCAAAGCTAAGTGCTCAACACGCACGGTCGAGTCAAAAATTACTCTTATTCTCGCCATCGGAAAATCTACATTCGTGTCTTCAAACACTTATAAAACACGAGAAAAATTTTAAAATTTGGCCATTTTTAGCCTTATTTTGCAACAAAACGATAACAAAACGATAAACTTTAGAAAGCGTGAAGGTTCGGCAAGGCAAGTATCTATTCACCCCCCCATACTAAAGTTAAACATTGTCCTCAATGTTTCGAGTTTAGGGGTGCAAACACCCCCATACTAGAGACGTAGTCGAATGCCTAATCTAGCATGGAAAGGGTGTAACCATTAAATTAATAGCCGTTTATGAAGTGTGCTAAAAACCTAAGGTTAGAACATTAAAAGGATATATCATTTGGATATTGGGAAAGGTCTCCAAAGCAAACGATCGAGTGCTCCCATAAACGAACACGAGAGGCTCTAATCGTGAAGATCATGATCTAAAAACCACAATGCACAAACAACCACGGAACAAAGGTTGGAAGGGCACAAATCCCCTCACATTAAACTACATTAGAAAGCAATAATATGTACATGGATAAGCATGGGTCTCCCCCACGAGGCACCTTGTTTTTTATAACCGAGTCAAAAGCTCGACTCGAATCCCCATAAATGTGATCATTTAGGGATAATCATGGTGTGGTCAATTTTTGGTGGGGCTTACATGATAAACAAGGCCCAAAAACAACCGGTATTAAGGACTAAGTCCTTTGATGGTGCAAAATACCGGGATCGAAGATGGCGTTCTCATTTTCATTGGAAAAACTAATCAACGCCACTTCATCGTGTGCCAACAAAAACTCAAAGAGTTTCAAGAAAATAGGAGAGAAGAAATAGAAGGGTGGGACAATGGGTAAGTCTCTAAAAACATGAGCTACTCGAGGTAGACTCGCACCAATCAAATGAAAATATTTTCCATTTATTGCATCGGTGGAAGACCGAGATTTCCCTTTATAAGCAATTCCAGGATTAAATATCTCGTCCTCGGTGGAGAAAGGGGAGGGAACATAAGGGGATTCCCCGACACTAAGTCCACACAAAGCATCGTCAAAAGGAGAAGACGAGCTTGTATTACTCAATACACGCGGTGATGACGGAGTTAGAGTTGTAGAAAAATCTTTTAAATCCAAGTTAAAATCTTTTCCTTTTTCATCTTTTACACTCTCCTTGTGAAAACCCGATTTAATTATGTCAAAAATATTTGGTGTATCTAAAGAAATGTTAGTCACACTAAAAATTGTCACATTTTCAAATCTTTTTGGTGTAGGTGGTGGTAAGTTTTCAAATCTTTTGTCAACAAAGAAAACCTCCCCATCAGGATCAACGTATTCATCATCCGAAGAATCACTCGAGATTGGAATTGTAGGCTTAACACTCTTAACCTCCACCGGCGGAGGGGACGGAACTTCATTTTTCTCAACAACTCCTAAAACTCTATTTGAAATCTTTTTGCAAATGTTTTTGATGGGATTGACATTGTACAAAGATGTGATAGAATACACATGAGAAAGAGTGGAATTTTGGGTTGCATTAATGACGAGTTCTTCCTCATTAAAACGAAGAGTGATTTTCCTTGCATGCACATCGATAAGTGCTCTCGAGGTATCCAAAAAAGATCGACCTAAAATTAACGGAACTTTAGGATCGATGGGAATATCAACAACAATAAAGTCTACAGGGTAGTAGAACTTTCCAACTTTCACGAAGACGTCCTCGGCAACTCCACAAGCTAGAATCGTAGAATGATCGGCCATTTCGATTGACATTCTTGAAGGAGTGAGATTTGGAAGATTGAGCGATTTAAAAATCTCAAGAGGCATCAAATTAATACTAGCACCAAGATCGGCCAAGGCGTAGCATTCTTCCATGTCTTGGATAGCACATGGGATTAAAAACTTTCCAGGATCACCGACTTTTTGAGGTATGCGGCTTAGAAAAACCGATGAACAACTAGACGATTTTTGCAATTTCTAATTGTTATTCAACATACTTTTGAAGTTCTTGGCAAATCGAGGCATCATGACTAAGGCGTCGGCAAAACTTATATTGAAATGCAAGTCACGAAACATTTTCATAAAGAGTTCAAATTGATAATTATTTCGTTCTTGTGCCTTTTCCTTGTCTCGTCTTGAAGGGTAGGGTAAAGGTGGTGTGGGTTGGGGAAAAGTAGGCATAGGCATCGGCCTTGGAATCTCGGGTTCCATGATTGGTGTGGGTTCAACCGTAGGTGTGGTTTGAGCGGTACTTCGTGGGCTTGTAATTTGCTCCTTTTCAACCACAACCTCGGGTTCTTTCTCTTTTTCCTTCTCCATAGAAGTACTTGGACGAGAAATGGGTTCTTTGAAAGTTTTACCATACGAGTAGTAATAACCTTCAATTCTCCTTTCGGGTTCACGATGGTATCACTAGGAAGACCACCCGAAGAAGAGGGCTTACACATGATAGCTTCAAACATTTTAGCCATTCAGTCTTCAAACTTAGATTGCCTGGCATCCGCTTTTAACAACTCTTGCTTAATCTCATGTTGACCTTGCTCCATTTTTTGTTGATTTTGTTGGAGACGTGTGATATTTCCTTCCATTTTATTAGCATGAGTTTTAAGTTCGTTAGCAAGTTCGTTTTTAAGCTCGTTTTTCAACTCGGATCTTAAGCTAACCATTTCACGTTGCATGTTATCAAACTTAGCATCATTAGCCTTAGCATAATTCAAAAATTGTCCTTGAAGATTTTTGGTGTGATCATTTTGAAAACCTTGGGTAGAAGTTTGAAAATCACGGTTTTGGTTTTGATTAGAAATTTGCCCATTTCCACTTTGGTAATTACCCTTGTTATAATTTCTTTGATTTCCTTGGTAATTTCCACCTTGGTTGTTGTTGCGATAATTATTAGCATTTTGATTTGGTGGAGCTTGATTTTGGCGGGAACCTTGACCGATTTGGTTATAAGTTCCCGTGGCTACAAAAGCATTCGAAGTGTTACCATCCGCGGTAATGCACTCGGAAAGATCATGAGCTCCCCCACATGATAAACAACTTTTAGAAACCGCTTTAACCGAAGCGGAATTCGAAGCTTCTTTCGTTTTCCAATGGGACATAAGGCTAGCAAATCTATCAAAAAATCGGTTTTCTTCATTTGCTTCATCATGTAATGCATTGATACTACGAGACGATGATGATGAGCCCATTTTGGCAACACTCGGTGTGTTACGAGGGCTATAAACCTTAGACCTATTCTCAATTATGACCAAAGCTTCTTCAACCGTTTTACACAAAAAATTACCACCCGCGGCGGCATTTAAATAATCTCTTTCATGATCGTTAAGTCCATTGTAAAACGTGTCGATTTGATGTAAGTCGGAAAAACCGTGATGAGGACATTCATGTAACATCTCCTTAAACCTATTCCAAGCCGTAGAAAAACTTTCATTTGATTCTTTTGAAAATTTAGAAATTTCATTTTTCAAGTGCGTAGTCTTAGAGGGAGGAAAAAATTGGTTCACAAATTTTGAAACGAGATCCTTCCACGTCAATATAGAATTGGGTGGCTCTTTCTCTAACCAAATTTTAGCGGGCCCCGCTAAGGAATACGGAAAAAGCATCATCTTAATCGAGTCATTCGAGACATCCTTCAATTTGCAAGTGGCGGTAAGACGATTAAATTGGCGGATATGGTTGTGGGGATTGTCCTTCTCATCACCACGGAATTTGTTGTTTTGGATCATCGACAACAAACCCATTTTCACCTCAAAATTCTCCGCAAGGATAGCGGGAATCACAATAGCTTCTCCATAACCCTCGGTGGGTGCTTGAAGTAACTCCATCATAGTTCGATTAGCCATGGGTGCTTCTTTCACTACAACGGGTTCGTCAATAGGAGACTCCTCACTAGAAGGAGTGGTGGATTTGTTTCTTCGTTTACGTGCACGTCTTGCTTTAGAGCGAGTTTGCATAAACGTCACGTACAACGAGAAGGCGAGCAAAGAAGAATCTTTTTGGTATTTTGTGTTTTTTAATTTTTTTGTGGTTTTTGATGGTATTAACTTTTTTTTGGAAATTGGTGAATGTATTAAGTAGACAATAATCTACAAATCTCCTCCATAATCAAATCTCTTGATTAAAGAAGCCTCAAGGAATGAAAACGATCACGTGGAGTGAACGCCTTCGATGACTTTAGAACGATGGTGGAACACCAAATCGTTCAAGAGGGTTTAATCAATAGAAACCAAGAAAATATATATGATATGTAATAATACTTTGGGCGGCAAAACCCTCGATTCACTCTCAAAATCAAATATGCACAAGCAAGCGGAGAAAACGAGGCGGCGCGAAGCACTTAAGAGCCTTTTTCCTTTAGGTCGTGAAATACAACCGCCTTATACCCACCTTATAGTTTGTATTATCAAGATTAAGCTTCACGAAAGTATTTATCTATTTTTGCCTTTTTTTCTTTGGTTTGAGATTCGAATACAATGATTGGGTAATGACCTCCCAGGTCAAGGTTGTGATTGCTTACGTATTTGGAGTACTTGTATTTTTATTGTTCTACGTATACAATATAGTAATAATATTCACACAAAAACCGAAAAACGATAATACGTATTAGTAGAGTGCTACTAATACAAATACTATTATGCCTAATATAAAAAAACAACAATGTTCAATAAAAACACAACACGCCTCCCCGGTAGCGGCGCCAAAATGATAGTCGTAGAAATACGTCTTTTAGGAAAAAGAACGTAAAATAGGGTAAGTATTAACGAGCGGTTTAGGAAAACCACAAGTTATGACCCAAATGAAGTGAGTTCGTTCTCGAGGAGGCACGTGTGTTGTGTAATGAATGATGATTAATGTTTGTGATTATTAACAAGAAGAAAAGAGAATAGAAATGAGAGAAAAGACGGTTACGAAAACGAATTAAAACTACGACGAAAAACGCGTAAACGTAAAACCGTAAAACTACAAAAATTAAAATTTTAACCTAAAAATTCCTAAAAATTACTAAAAATCCACAATAAAATTCTAAGAGTTTACAAAAAATCCAAACTTGCTAAAACCTTTTAATTAATGAAATAATGACTTTTTAATGCTAATTAAAGCCCTAAAAATCACTTTTAATTATTAAAAAGCCTTAAACAAGATCTAATAGTTTGTAAACCTCAAAAATGACCTAATTGAGCTAAAAACTATTTTTGAAAATTTTAAGACCAAATTAAACTATTTTTAAACACTTAAAAACTATTAAAATCTATTAAATCTTAAATTAATTCTAGAAAATAAATGAAAAGCCTAAAAAATATTTGGAAAGTGAAAAAACTCCTAATTATGTGTTCTTAACCTAGGAAAAATGAAAAAAGTAGAAAAATCAAACTTTCTATTTTTAGCAATAAAATAATATTAAAATATTCTAAAAAATAAAAAGTTTATAAATAAATTCTAAAAAATTATCAAAAATCCTAAATAATGTAACTAGAATAAAAATGAAAATTAAAGTTCCTAAAACTTTTTATTTTATTTTATATTAAATTTTAAAGTTGCTAAAAAACCCTAAAATCAAATAAGATTAAAAATAAGACTTTTTGAAAACTTTTTGTGATGTAAACCTCAAATAACTTAAATAAAGACTAAAAACTATTTTTTTGGATTTTTAAAATGCTTTTTACTATTTTTAATCTACTTTCTAAAAATTAAACTTAAAATAATCCTAATAAATAAATAAATAAAGGGAAAAATATACTTTTAAAACAGAAAAGTCCCTAAACCTAATACAATCCTAGGAAAATTGATAAACAGTAAAAAGCTTAGAGAAATAAGCTGGAATCAGCTTATTTATAAGCTGATTGCTAAATAAGCTGATAATCAAACACACCTTAAGTATTTATCAAATGCAACCCTAGCAGTCAAAGACCCTAGGGCGCAATGGTAACGTGTGTGTGTTGTGAGAGGAGTAGCGCAGGTTCGAGTCCTGGCCACGTCCTTTTTGGCGTTTATTTTTTTTTTCTTTTTTTTACTTTTTAACACTCAATCCAGTGACCCTTTTTAATCCTCAAACACAAATCCAAATTCAAATTCACAAAGATTAATCCTAGATTTGAGCAAAAACGTGCTCAGTTCTATTTCAAGAACACAAAGCAATCTGTTATATTTTCACTTGTGCAAAATTACCAAGAGGACTTGGTTTGATGAATTTGGTGATGTTTTGTTGGATGTTTTTGGACAAATGGGGCACTCCCACAACCAGTTTGGTTGTGGGAAGTCAAGAATAACAAAAACAAGCAAGATGCAAGCAAATAACACACTTAAATGCACCAAAAAATGTTGTTGATATACTTTGCTAGGCTGTGATGAACAGAATGCTTCCTACAAGCTCAAAAATGAACTTTAACTCCTAAAAACTTGCAAACAAAGTGATGTCATGGCATACCAGCAACTCACAAGCCTTAAACACCCTTACTTCTAACAGATTTAATAACTTGGATGCACAAATTCACTCAAATGAGCAGAATCAAGTTGCTGATATACTTTGCTATGTCTGGTGGTATTTGAGCTATTTTACATGCACAATGATGAGATTCCAAGGCTAATTTCTTGAGCAATCATCAACCAAACAACAACTAAGCAATAGTACACCCTACTTAAGCCTATGATCTAGCAGATTGGCAGGTTTGAATGCTCAACTTTCAACAACACAAGCAGAAAAATTGACTTGACTGAATTATGCCCCCTTTCCAATTTTTAGCACCCAACTTGTGTTAAACTTTACTAAATCTGAACACTTAAGTAGCATACAACCTTTTTATACCCTATGAGCTGATTCGATTCTAAACAGGTTAAAACACAAAACCTTGTCTCAAAACTTGATTAAAACACAAATCCAAACACCCCTTTAAGTTTTGAAAACGATTTTTTTTTTCAAAGCAAAACAATACAAAACTTGTCCAAACTTACTCAAACCTAAGCTAGCATGCATACAAAGCTGATAAGAGTAATATCCACAAGTTTTAACAAACACAAACCCAATCTCTCACAGATTTCATGCAAATCACATAAATACCAAAAAAAAACAGAAAACTAAAAGGAAACAAGAGGATACCTTAAGGGACCTACATCCAGGTCCCTTAGTGGCTTGGAAACCACCTCCAATAGACCCGGGTCTATGCAGACTTTTGATCAACAGACAACACTATCCTGCTAAGAAAAGAAGGAAAAACAAGCAATATGCAATCTGATTTTTTATCTTTCTCTTTTAAATCTTTTTCAAATCTTTCTTAACACTTCTTTTTCAAATACTAACACCAACTTACTTATACTATCTTAAAAATAAAACCTTGAATCAAACTTCACCAAGAAATTTCCAATTTTCAAAAACCATTTTTTTCTGAAAATCTCAAACACCAAAGTGTTTACACAAATAATATGGAACTCAGAGTTCTAGCCCAAAACAAATACCAACTTTTTAAATAAAATAAAAGGAATTACACTTGTCAACAACAAATACCAACTTTATAAAACTTAAAAAAGGAATTACAAGGTTTTTTTTTGCTAGAAAACTGGAACAAAGGTTAAATAGGACACAGGCGTCCTATTTATACTACAACAAAGACTATTCTAGAAAACATAAACATAAACCTTAATCTATGGAAATGCCAAAGTTGCCCTTGGAGTCTTGACGAATTTGAACTTGGTCAAATCTTGCCATGTGATGCTTTGTTGGATGCCAGTAGGTGTAGGATAATCTTGAGCGTTAAATACTCCTTGGAGGCCAAGTAGAAGGATCCAGCCGTTTAATTTGTCGGGTCTTGGTTTTAGGGTGAAAGTGATGTAGCAGGGGAAGGTCGGGGTGGGGTCCTCATGGCATGTGAGGGTGTTGTGTGAGGTGGGATAAGGTGACAAAAGTGCTAATCAAGGATCTGGAAGGTTTAAGCCCAAACCCCTTTGATTTGCTTTTAATTGATCCTGGGAGATTAGGGTTTAAGGGGGGGGGGGGGTTAATCCGTTTTTGGAAATAAAAGATTTGAAAAAGTTGTTTAGGAGGGAAATTAGGGTGGGTTGACATGGGGTTTAACTGGGGTAAGTAATAAACCGGGTTTATTTAATTAAGGCTTGTTGGGCTTTGGGGTGTTGTTGGGCTGGTGGGTAGCAAATTCACCACCAGTCCAAAATTGTTAACAGCCGTTAAATTTGTGTGCAATGCCAGTCCATTTTGTTAAATCCTTTGCATTGGCAGTCCAAACAAATTCATGTTAAGTCCTCATGTTAACTTTATGGACTTAAGGGTTAACTTTGCCATATTAATCACTTTTCCAAGGGCTTGTTTTGACATGTCTTCAAACTTTAGGGACTTTTCTTGTACATTTGTCATTTGGAGGGTCAATTGTGACAAGTTCTTCAAAACATGAGGGACCAAAATTGCCAATCTTCAATTCTTCAAGGTTCTTTTTGCAAATTTCCAAACTTGGGCCCAGTTCATTGTGCGACTTCGTTTCCCGTGTTCGTTTTTTGGTTGATTCTTGTGATCTTTTGCCAATTCCTCAATATCCGTACCTAAAAATACACAAGTAACAAACACGAGCATATATTTGGTATAATTTATGATATTTAATGCATTTAAAGTCCGTTTTGGACGATGAGACCATGTATAAAAGCAGTCTCATCAGAATTACCATTCAAACTTTCTATATTGGTTGGACCAAAGAGGTCTATATGAAGCAAATGAAGAGGTCTAGTACTAGAGTGCACCTGTTTGGACTTGAATGAGACCTTGTGCTGCTTGCCTTTAAGACACGCAACACAAGAGTGGTCATTGTGGAAGGCCTTCTCAAGCAAACCATCAACCAAGCCAAGTCTCACAATCCAGTTTATATTCTTAAAATTTATGTGCCCTAGTCTCCTGTGCCACAAATTACTCTCATCTACTGAAGCTTTAGCATAAAAACAAGACATATTGTTATTCATTCTAATCTCATTCAGATTCACATTGTATATGTCTTTATGCCTATGTGTTCTATATTCAATATATTTCTCATCAGGGATCTTATAATCCTTGCTTAACACCAAACATTCAGTATCAGTAAATAGAACTTTATTTTTGTTATCACAAACTTGTGATACACTAAAAAGATAGTAATCAAGTTCCTTTACCAAAAATACGTTCTCAAAACGCAAATTCTTGGTGAGAAGGATTCCTTTGCCGGTGATAGTACCATATCCTCCTCCAAAGTAAACCTTATCACCATCCTTAATGGGAGTGAAGTTTGTAAGATAATCTTCCTTCCCTGTCATGTGCCTTGAGCATCCACTGTCCCAATATCCATAATCATTGACCTGTTTTTGAATGCCCTGCACATAAAGAAAACAAATTAGTTTTCTTTGGGAACCCAAGCCTTAGAAGAATTGGATTCATTTGGTTGTTCAATAAGAACAGACTTAGTTCTCACAACAACCCCATTTTCATCCTTCTTAGGATGAAATACCCAGTTAACCCCAATAGGTTTTGTAATGACCTTTGAAATGTAATCAAATCTGTTGCAGGTCATTAAAATCCCATTATCATTAGGGTTTTGATCTTACTTTAGTCTCCATGTCAAGATTGAAGAAGCTTTAGACCCCTTACCCTGTGGTTGCAAATATTTAGGTCTGGTCACGTTTCTGTCAGCGTTGGAATTGGTCTTGTCAACGCTGAAATTACCCTTGTCAGCGTTGAACCTAGGGTTTGCTACAGAAACCCATTGCCTGTTCGACCAAGTGTTTGTCTTTTTAAATGGTCTTTGTCCATGAGTGTTAGACCCTCTAGTGAAGAATAGGGCAGGTCTAACAACTTGTAGACTTTGTTGCACACAAGGTTTGGGTCTGACAACGTTTGACTTTCCAACAATGTTGACTTTGTTCCTGTCAGCGCTGAATTCGTTCCTGTCAGCGCTGACTTTGGAAGCGTTGACACACTTATATGCTAAATGTGAAAAGCTACCACAAGTGTAACAGGCTTTTCTAGACACAACCCTAGGTATAGAAGAGAAGAAGCCTGTTCCATCATTGCTAACTTGGCTCTTAGGTGACCTAGTATTCCTATACATCTCTGCATACTTAATGCTAGGTTTTCTAACAGTGTTTGAGCCTAGGTCAACAGCTTTACCAGTGATTGGGTTTGTAAATTTAATGGGAGTTGACTCATTAGGACTTTCACATAGCAAGCCACCCTTAACAAATAATGTAGGGTTAGCTTTCTTCCATTCATTCAGGTCAGTCAACTTTTGTTGATACTCTTCAACTGGGGTGACAACTCTTGGTGGAGGAATGAATTCCTCCTCTTGGAGTTCTGGAAAACCAGTCCAAGATAGGTCCTTTTGTTGGACACCATAGAAGTCACCAGCTGGTGGTGGAACCACAGAGTAGTCTTGCATCCCAATCCCAGTCATGTCCTTAGGATCCTTTTTTTACTCACACATTCTCCTAGGGTTTGTGTTGCCTTATCAAATCTCTAGATTTTAAGGCCAACATTATCTTTGTTTTTATAGGCTTCATCTAATTTAGCATGTAACTCACCATTAACCCTTTCCATGATGTTTCTAATATCCATACTAGCATTTAACTCATGTTTTAAGATATTTATTTTATATTTTAAGTTAAATTCCATTTTCTTGTATTCAGAAACTGTCTTCTCAGTTTGAGTGAGAGCTAGTTGGTAATTAGATAGTTTGCATCTTTCAGTACTCACATCACTTAATAATCTTAACACCTCTTTGTTAAGTTTCTCAGTGTTTAACCTACAACCTTTACTACAAAAAGTATCATCGTATACCTCATTATCAGATGAAGAGGAGGAGTGTGCCGTGAGAGCATATTCAACATGCTCTTCTTCTTCAATTTCAGCAACCGAAGCTTTATCCTCTTCCATGTCCTTAGCCAGATAGCTCTAATCCCATCCCATACCATCAATTCCTTGAACTGCAACCATGGCTTTAGGATCCTGAGCCTTAACAATTTGACTTGAGGGTTTACCAGCATCAGATCTTCTAGCAGATCTGCATTCCCTCATGAAGTGCCCCATACGATGACAGTTATAGCACTCAACTTTGGATTTATCAAATCCAGTTGTGTCTTTTGCATTGAAGGTCATCTTCTTCTTAAACCTTCTATTCCACTTGTTTGCTCTTATACTAGCAAGAGCCATGTTCCACTTAATGTCCATCTCTTCCAAGTGCTCATCACTTATCTGCTCAAGGTCGTCATATGTAATCACTCAACCATTGGGCAAAGAAGAAATATAAGCACATACAGTATCCAAATCCAAACCAGCAGGTTTAACTCTTGGTGAGTCACTTTTGAATGTGTCAGCGTCTGAAAAGGAGACGTTGATAGGACATGTTCCAGCGCTGACACATGATGATCCAGTAACTGGATGCATGTAGGAGTCCTTCTGATTGAATTGACCTTCACTATTAGAGAAGAAGGCCATGTTACTGTTGGTAGACTTGCTTCCAAGCTCTAAAAGAGTTTCATCTTCCAACAGCCTCAGTTTATTGTAGATGTCATCAAACGTGGAACTTTTGTAAGTATTATTGGCAAGAATAGATCTTGCCTCAATCTTCCACGCCTCACCAAGACTTTTAAGAAAAGTAGCATTAATGTCAACATCACCAAGTTGTGTCCCCATGAAGGACAATTTGCTTGTAATGTCAAGAAATCTGCTTCTCACACTACTAAGCTTTTCATTAGGTTGAGCCTTGAAGATAGCATAATCATGCATAAGTTGCTTCTTCTTCTCTTCCTTAGTATCTTCATTTCCACTATATGTAACTTCAAGAGCTGCCCAAAGGTCTTTAGCAGATTCATAACCTCTGTATTTATGCTGGTTCTCTTGTCCCAAAGAGAGTTTCAGAATATTTAGGGTTTTCATATCAACCCTTTTCTTTGCTATGTCTTCAGCAGACACAGCTCTACCATCTTCAGGTTTTTCTTTCTTATCTGCTTTAGAACATCCAGCAACAGCTGCTCTTCCAGAAATAGCATCGGCAATCTTTTGGGCTTTATTGAATGTGTTTCCATATTCAATAATCTCCCAGAGTGTGTAGTCATAAATCCCTAGATATTGCTTGATGAGATGGCATTTATACATGATCTCATCGTTCTTTTCGGGCTTTAAATGCAAAAAAATGTCATAAAAATACCATATATATTCTTGTGTTTGTTTACTTGTGTATTTTAGGTATGGATATCGTGAAAAAGACAAAAGATCACAAGTTACAAGGAAAAACGGACACGAGAAACAAAGCCGTACAAAGAACCGGGCCCTAATCATGGAATTCTCAACAAATACCCTTGAAGACTTGAAGACAAATAAGATTGATCCTCATTCATTGAAGAAATGACACTTAAAACCCTTGTATATTCATAATTACAAGTTTGGTCCTTTAAGTTTGTCAAAATTACACAAAAGGTCCTTCAACTTTGAAGAAATGGCAAGATTAGTCCCTCAACAATTCAAAATTGCCAATAATGGTCCCTCATCAAGTCAAAGATACAATGAAGACCTTTGAAGATCAACATTGTCCAAGATCAGTCCTTCAAATATGCAAAAAGTCCAAAATTAACCCTTGAAACCCTTTTTGGAAAGTTTGTGCCAAAAATGACAAGTAATGAAACGTTGATACAAAGAAAATGGGCGCTGATGGGTTTTTAAACACAAAAGACAAAAGAAAGAAAGAACAAGGGGCAAACTTGTGCATTTGAAACATTTGAAACGAAAATGCGCCAAACACATAACACTCCCCCATTTTCGGATCAAAACTTGTCACTGTTCACTTTTACCAGCCCAGAATTTACACCAACTTAAACAAAGGGTAAATCTAAATTAACCTAACCCACACTTGATTCGCATGTGCAGAAACAAATCCCACACACAAAACCCTCACTCCCACTACTCCTTGGACCCCACACTCAACATTCTCAGCCAATGAAAACACAACTTGGCCTTCAAGTAAAATGACGTGGCCAAATCAACAGCCAAGGATCATTGCTTCATATCAAAGCTGAAACGAACGTCCAAGATGCATTTAAACAGCTCACACCAAGGATTCGTCTAGAAGGACTTAGGGCATTTAGGGAATTTCACTTCTAGGGTTTATGAATAGTGTTTAGCCAGGCATTTGCCTATAAAAGGAGACCTCATCATGTGAGAGTCCCTTTGTTCCAGTTTTAGGCTATCAATCTTTGTAATTCCTTTTTAAGTAATAAAATTTGATTTTCTGAATTTTGAGAAATCTTGTTCTTGTTTATTAAAAGTTGGTGTTGGAATAGCCTAATTCTGAGTTCCATTTATATGTTTGAAGGTTTTTGAGGCAAGGTTTTAGTTGATAAAGCTTGGGTTTCAAAAATCAGAAAGTGCTTGTTTATTTGATCTCACCTTATTGTTTGTTCATCTTAGCAGCATTGGAAGCTGGTACTTGTTCTGCTAGTACCTCAGCTCAAACAATCCAGGGCCTGGATGTAGGTCTTGGAGGTTTGCACCTTTCTCCTTTTTCAATTTCTCTTTTATTTTCTGAATTTTTGGTGAATTTTCATGTTTATGGTTGAATCTGTGTTATTATGGTTGATTATTGTTGATTTCGCTTTGTTTGATGTTATTGAGGTGTTACTGATCTGATTTGTGGGTTGAATCTTCATAAGCCTTTGAAAATTTGTGAAATCAAGTTTTAAAAGGGTGTTTGGGATTACTGCATAAGTTGGATTTGTGGCTTGTTAAGTGTTTGTTTGTTGTATGCAAGTGTTGGTATCTGTTGTTTAGGTGATATTGTTCATCTGTTTGCAGGTTTTGAGGTTTTGAACACATTGATTCTTTAAAAGGGCTTTAAAATCTTTGCTACTTGGTGAAATTGGTTGAAATTTAGAGGACACCTAGATCTAATCATAGACTAGGGTTAACAAGTGTTAAATCTAGGTTAATTACACTAGGGAAAGAGATTTGAGTGCTTGAATTTGGATCTGTGGTCAAGTATATCAGCAAACTGTTTCTGCATATTGTTCATTGTTCATCAGTAACTTCTAGTGCTTGATCTTGTTGATTTCTTTGATTCAGTGTTTGATTCTTGTTGCTTTGTGTTTATTGTTAGTTTATATAGCTTGTGTATGCATCTTGTAAAGTTTGGTTGGCTTATTTTGCTTAAATCTGCTTATTAAGTGCTTAACTGCTTAATTGCATATTTGGAGCATATCTTTGGACTGTTTGGCTTATTGTGGCTTATTGTGTGGATCATTTTGTGATTTTATTGTTGCTATTGACTCCTTGTGATTCACTGATCACAAGGGTGCCTTTGTTTCCAATTGAATCAAACCAGAACTCTCAAATAAGCTTGGTCAATTAGTCAAAGCAGTGGGAAGTCCTTTCCCCTACTGGTTTCCACTGATAGTGCAATTTTGGTGTCAGCTTATCAATAAGATATAATAGCTTATTCCAACCAGCAACAACTTTGCTTTTGTAATAGGTGCTCATATTTTGACCCATTTGTTCATATTGGAGCATTTGGGTGGTTGACTTTTAGGTTTGACTAGAAAACCAACTCCTTTGACTTTTACATAAGTTCATTTGTGCTTATTCTGGCTTATTGGTTGTGCTTATTGGATTTTTGTTGATTGATATTGCTTATTGAGTCCATTTGAAAGCTTTTGCAAGTTGAATCAAGTCCTGAGGTGCATTATTTCTCAAAAACGACTATTTTGTCGTTTTGTGGATTTTTGCTTTTCTATTTTCTGGCTTATTGAGTGTGCTTATTGGAAATTTCTTTTGACAGATCTCTTAAGCATCCTAAAAGAGTGTTGTGTGTCAAATTAGAGCTTATGGCATTAGCTTATGGCTTAATGGGCTGAAAAGCCCAATAAGAATAAGCTTTGTGTTCAATAAGTTGTGATAAGCACATTTTCAGCTTTTGGGCCTTTAGAGTTTTGTTCTTAGAATTGAATTTTAAGTCAGATAGGGCTTTTCCAAGTCAATTGGTCCAAGTTTGACTTTTTGGGCCCAAAAGCCCATTTGTGTTGACTGAATTTGGATTTGGCCCATTTGAGGGCCTAATAGGGGTATTTTGGTAATTTCACTTTAATTTTCTGATTATTTAGGTTAAAATAAACTAGTTTGCAAGTTTTTAGAATTTTTTATAATTTTTGGATTTTTAATATTATTTTATTATTATATTATTGTTATTTTTAAAATTTCACTTTTTCCAACTTTTTACATTTTTCTTAGGTTTAATACATTAAAATAGGAATTTAGCAACTTTTAGAATAATTTTATCTCTTTTAGATTAATTTTTATAATTATTTTAAGTTTTAAGAGTTTTTAAATCATTTTAAATAGTTTTTATTAGTTTTAAAAGTTCTAAAAATAGTTTTTAATCTTTTTAGGTCATTTTAGAGGTTTATCAATTAAAAAATATTTATTTGGGCTTTTTGATAATTTATTTGATTTTTAGGGCTTTAATTAGCATTTAAAATTTGAATATTTAATTATTTAAAAGGTTTGAAAAAGTTTTGATCATTGGTAAACTTTTAGTTTATTATTTTTGATTTTTGGTGAATTTTTGGTAATTTTTAGAATTTATTTTTATTTTTGCGATTTTTAAGGTTCTACGTTTTAACTTTCTAGTAGTGATTTTTTGTTAGTTTTTATTTTTTACGTTTTCGTCATCTTCTTTTCTAATCCCCTTCTAAACCAAATATTAATCTCAAATCTTGTACATCTTAGTCACACACATATACCTCCTTGGGAAACGAACTTTCATCACCATAAAGGGTCATTAACACTTGATTTTTCCTAAAGTCATTTGTTTGATACTTACCACTTTTACGCCTTTTTCCTAAAGGGTGTAATTTTTCCAACAATCATTGCTCAAAGTTGAATTTCCAAAATTCAAAGTTGGTTGCATCAAGCATGGGAATCTTGATGTTTGGTAAGGGTGAGGAGGAGGAGGAGGTTATTTCTGGTGTTGACATGATGTTGTTAGGGTTTTTGATAAAATTAGGGTTTTGGTGATTTTTAGGGTTCTTGTGTTCTTTAAGATCAAAAATTCCTCAACAAGCTCTGATACCACTTGTTGATCCCAAACTTAGATCGATTTAGCTTTATGTATACGAGATTAGATCAAGTAATACACTTAGAGAAACCTTTGTATATGTATATGATAATCTAAGTGTTATGCGGAATTAACACTTAAACAAGAACACACAAGATATAAACAAACTTTCAGTTTGATTAATGATATCAAACTTGCTTACAATGAAAGTAGTTTACGAATGAAAACTTATATTGAACATTAACCTAAAGGTCTTCTTTTATAGACATAAGAAGCCTTGTACAATAATCTACGTATCAGCTATTCTAGGTAAAGATAAATATATAAAATACATTGTTGTTCCTATCTTTACTAGAAGTAATCTAGAATACAATAAACGCGTAGAGTATATCTTCCCATCAGTGCTTGTCTTCAATGTATCAACGCTTGACTTTATCTTGTCAACGCTTGAGCTGTCAGCGTTTGTTTTGCTCCTGTCAACGCTTGTTTTACTCTTGTCAGCGCTCAAGTAGATTGGCTATAATTTATTCGTAACACATCCAACAGACCATGACCCACAAGGCAACCCTATAAATAAGCCACCCCTACGGCTGTGTGTAAGACACAGTCTTTTTCTCCATTTCTGCCATTAAAGCTTTTCTTCTTAGCTTCACTTACTCACACACGGATCCCTTCCTCCGCAGGTTAGAATACCACGTCCTTAACTTTTTATTTAGTAATGGCCCAAAGACACAACCCCACAATTGGATCCGTGCTCAATGTAATGACCCATGAGAAATTAGATCACTTTTGCACTAATTACTTCATCCCTACCAATCTACATCCCTCTCTTCCTGGTGCCGGAGACCTCATAACTGAGGCTCCGCAGGGAAAGATTGGCCTATATACTCGTCTTTTTGACGCGGCCAACTACCACATTCCTTTTACTCGTTTCCTCATAGATCTCTTAGGGTATTACGATGTACATATTAACCAGCTTCACTGTATAGGCGCATGTAAGGTAAGTCAGTTTGAAATTCTATGCCATGCTAGAAGAATCCCCCCAACCGTAGAACTATTCCGGTTATTTTACACCCCCAGTATAGTAAATGGTTGTCTATCTTTTAAGAAACGATCTCCCCAATATCCCTCAATCCCATAATAAGCCCATGGACTCATTGAAAAACTGGTACGACCATTACTTTTTCATTGACTCGATAGTGTGGCCGGCCGACTATGTCTTCAAACATAGGTTATCTTATGACCCCCTTCCGCATGTCAGTACATATAATCCCCAACACTCCCAAGAAATAGATAGGAACAGAAACCTCCCCGAATCATTCCTCTGTTTGCTAGGGATTAGCCGCAACTATTTCGGCTCGTCCAACAGATATCATGTGTTTTGAAGAAGGCATGGTGAAGGTAGGTTTAGCATCCGTACATCAAAAACGCATACAATTATCTGTTAATACCTAACATATTTCGTTTATTGTGGCAGTAATGAACTTCTTTGGACTCCTACGTCAAGGTGATCCAAAGCTTGTACCAGAGGGATCCCGTCCCAAACGTGCGAACGAGCTACCTCTGCTTGAGCATACCCGAAATGTGACAGTTGCCCTGGAGGCCGTGCCGGACGCCCACTCAGACGAAGAGGAAACAACGCTCCTGAGAACCCCTGTGGACTTTGACAACGAGGACGGTGATAATATGATGCTCGAAGAAGAAGCCGGGCCCTCCTCGCCGCCTAAGACTGCCACCCCCGCATACGGGGAAGAGCAAGGAGACAATATTGAGAGGACCACCTCCAGTCTTCGCCAGATGTTGGGCGATGATGAGGAGAAGATGCAGCAAGTCAATAAAGAAGAAGACGAGGGAGCAGAAAAAGAAATTGAAGAGATAGTTGAAGAAGAAGAAGCCCAGCTCGCCCCGAAGCGTACCCGCAGAAAAAACAAGCGGGTGAGAAGAGTCGCCCAGGCCGAGGTTGGCGAACATAATGCCCCCCCCCCCAAAAAAAAAACTTCGCGAGGACCACCCCCTTTATCAATCTGTTGGGAGCACCACCCAGGCCTCCGAAACGGTACGGGCCGCACATGTGGATCCAGTTACTCAGGTTCCCCCGACTGCATCAGAACTAGCAGGGAATAACATGTAAGGCTACCTCTTTCACAAGTAAGATCCACGACATTCCTTTAAACAACACTTGATATTTACTCCAAATGTGTGTTTTATAGAGATGAACAAGCTGGTTCCGCGCCTCTACCCGATGTACAGAAAGAGAAGTGGAAAGAGAAGGAAGTGGAGAGAGAACTTGTGCTACATACAGCCGTAACCAGGTCTGGCCCTGCCTTCGAAGAAGGTACCCCCACAGCTTCCCAAGATATCCCAATGTCTGGCCCATCTCAACCGTTCAATCCTGTCTGGAATATTACTACTGCGTCGCGGATGAGAGAGGCCGAGGAGTGCCGTCAATACCTTAATAAATGCATCCCCCTGGTTTGGTAGGAGATGTAAATGTACTAAGCAATGCTGACCTGGTGGATTAGTACAACGGCGCCCTGGTGCATCAAATGGCAATGGGTACTTCGATGAGGGTAAGATTTGACGCCGCGTTAGGGCATGTGGAGTCCCTCAAGAGGAAGGTTGGGCGAAGGGAGAGGATGATCAAGGACAATGAAGCCCAAATTGCTGCACTCCAATCCCAGCTTGCTACCGCCGAGGCGACTGTGAAAGAACAATCGGCCCGCGCCAATGCTCATGACCAGCAGGTAGCCGAGCTTGAGACAAAACTTGAGGCCGCAACAACCAAGGTATGTATCCGCGCCGCATCACTCCTATTCCATAATAACCACCATTCTAATAAGTAATGTATACCATACAGGTGATCGCAGCAGAAGCGTCGGCCAAGTCCTCCTCCAACCAAGTATCCATGCTCACCAAAAGACTTAAGGATGCCCATACGATGATCCAAGGCGGGGAAAATGTAAAAGAGGAGCTTGCTCATAAGAGGGCCATGACCGAACAACTGAGGGAGGCGTCCGCCCAAAAAGATGTGCTAATAAATGCCCTTACCACCGAACGCGATGACGTGCTATGCCCCCAACTACTAGCAGCCATTGCCGGCCGCAGGTGGATGGTGTGTCACGGGGCACGTCTAGCCGTTACCAAGGTGTTGGAAGCCCTCGAATTTGTTCAGCAGTTTGCTAGCCTTGTGTCAGATGGCATTGATCACGGCCGCCATGAAGGAATGGTCAAGGCCGTAGAGCTAATCAGGAAGAAGGAAAACTTCACAAAGCATGCCTTCTTCAACACCGAAGCTGCTAACAAGATGACTGCTTCCATGGCCGCAATGCGAGATCTACACTACCCATTCTTGTCCGACCTGGAAGCCACAAAGGATGCTTCAAACATGGAGATTATGGAAAAGCTTAGTCTTGGTGCATTATCTCAAGATGAGGGTCCTTCACTCCCTCGCCCAGCCACCTCACCCTTCCTATTTATGAGGATGTGACCAGACTCGTAGTTGATGAGCAACCATTAAGCGGGGTGCTGGAGAGGAATGCGGCTCAAGATTTGGAGCGGAAGGGACGCAGTGAGATATTGCCTTGCCTGGCTGAAGAACAATGGGAGATAGGTAGGTTTCTCCCCCCATGTAGGGTGCCCTTAATTTGTTATCTATTTTGGATAGTTTGGTTTGTAACCTTTAAACATTTGTCCGTGGATGTCCACGGTACCTCAGGATTAGAAACACTTGTTATGCTATGTATAAGTCCGTGGTAGGCACGACAATTTTGATGTTTTGGAAACTTGTTTATATTCTTTTAGATATCATGTATCTGTATCGCATGACATGTCACGTCTTACCCAGAATAAAACTAAGTCTATACTTTACTAGACGTGCGGCGTGCGTCTTTACCATGCAAAGCACTACGTGAGCGCGACATATGGAAACTTATCACAACGTCTCGTGAATAAGGTGTCTAGTAAGGATACATGATCCGCGTCACTAGGGTTGCATCCCTCTTATGTGAAAAGTTGAATTATTAGGTTCACTTAATCCTCTTACCCCACCTGGAGGCGTATTGTACATGTACGGTATTGAATGAATGCATATGAATAAGACATGGCACATTATACTAGTAACAATTAAACCCATATGACTCTAACGGAATCTAATGAAAAACAATTTGCACAAAACAAGTCGTGGAGCTAGCTAGGCACCACGGCATTTTATTAGAACGTTTACATTTTTCGTTTTAACAAGAATGGGAAGTCCTAAAAAACAAAAAAGAACCTAGAAAAAACATAAGAAACAAAGCAGAGAGAACACATGGATCTCCATTAAAGCCAGATATAGCGAAGTATCCATGCGGAAGCAGTAGCTTTCAAAGATAGTACCTTTTGAGATTGGAGATGTTCCATGTGCGTTCCAGATCGCGGCCATCCATGTCACGTAACTTGTACGCACCCCGTCCTAAGGCTTCCGTGACCTCATACGGTCCTTCCCACTTAGGGCCCAGCTTTCGTGTATTCTCTGCTTGACTTGCTTCGTTAGCACGATAGAAATAATCTCCCGGTCGAAAAGAAACACCTTTAAACTTGGCGTCATAATAAGCCTTCATTTTAGCCTTGGACTTGGCCTCATTGATGGCTGCTATCTCCCTTTTCTCCGCCAATAAATCCAGGTTGATCCGTAGTTGCTCATCGTTCGTGACGACATTAACCTCTGCTGTGCGGATGGTGGGCATTCCTATTTCTGCTGGTATAACAGCTTCAGTGCCGTAAGCCAATGCGAATGGAGTGTCCCCGTTGGCTGTTTTGATCATAGTCCTATGCGCCCATAGAACATGTGGTAGTTCATCCACCCATTTGGCACTCTGTTCTTCCAAGCGTGCCTTGATGCAATTTCCCAAGCTTCTATTTGCCCGTTCCACAAGACCATTTGTCTGCGGGTGCTTAATAGACGCGAAGCGCCGTTTGATATTCAATGCTGCGCACCAGTCCTTGGATGGATTATCCGCGAACTGCTTCCTGTTGTCCGAGATGATTTCTCCTAGTAAGCCAAAGCGGCACACGATGTTCTCCCAAACAAACTTTTTAACTTGTTTGCCTGTGATGGATTTGACTGCCTTAGCCTCTATCCAACGTGTAAAGTAGTATATTGCGATAATCAAGAACTTAACCCCCCCCCCCCCCCCCCCCCGCAGCTACAGGAAATGGCCCTGCAATATCGATCCCCAACTTGTAGAATGGCCATGGGGATGTAATAGGTGTAAGTTCCTGCTGCGGATGCCGCGGCACTGGTCTGTGTACCTGGAAATCACTGCATTTACGAATCATGTCGCGTGCGTCCCTATGCATGGTAGGCCAATAATATCCTGTGCGTAGGGCTCGAGCCACCATGGATCAGGGGCCCGCGTGCATGCCGCATAACCCTTCATGTATCTCACTGATCACGTAAGTGGCCTGACGTGGTCCCACACACCGCAGCCACGGCGGCAAGAAAGAGCGCTTATAAAGGATACCTTCTCAAAGCTCGAAGTGCTGCGACTTCCTTCTAATGCGCCGTGCTGCTTTTTCCTCATCCGGAAGGGTTTCATTAGTCAAATAGTTAACGATCGGGATCATCCATGTAGGTCCGTCCTCCTCAACTATAGCAGCGACCTCCCCTTCTGTTATAGACTTTTCCTTGAGTATTTCCACCAAGACTTGCTTGGATAAGTGGGCAAAACTTGTAGACGCGATCTTGTTAAGAGCTTCCTCCTTCTTGTTCTCACCTCTTGGTACCTGCTTGATAGAAAACTTGCTGAAAGCCGCGATGAGTGACTTGACTTTCTCCAAGTATCGGACCATGTTATCCTCCTTAGCTATATATCCTCCCAGGATGTGGTTCGCGACAAGGCGTGAGTCCACGTAGGCCTCAAGGTTGCGGACTCCCATTCTAGCGGCGATTTTTAAACCCGCAATCAATGCTTCATATTCTACCTCATTATTGGTGGCTGTGAACTCAAAGCAAAGGGCGTACGTAAACTCCATTCCTTCCGGATTCGTAAGGATGAGACCAGCTCCTGACCCATCCGTACACGAGGATCCGTCCGTGAATAACACCCATGGTTCTGCTGGGGTTTCGTCTTGTTTTACGATTGGTCCTTCTTCATCCGGCTTCTCTATCAAGAAATCCGCCAAGATTTGGCCTTTAACAACCATCCTTGGTCTATAAGATATGTTGTGGTCTCCCAATAGAATGCTCCCCTTTTTTAGCCTACCTGCCACATCCGGTCTAGAGATGACTTATTTTATTGGTTGGTCAGTAATGACTACAATTGGGTGCGCCTGAAAGTATCAGCGCAACCGTTTTGTAGCAAACACTAGTGCCAAAACCAATTTTTCCATAGAGGAGTAATTCAACTCCGGCCCTTGTAATGTTCTACTTATGAAGTAGACCGGAGTTTGTACCGTGTCCCTATCCGTCATGAGTACCGCACTTATTGCTCCATGTGTGGCTGATAGATACATAATGAGCTCCTCCTTTGGCTGGGGAGCTACTAGCATGGGGAGAGATGCGAGGTGTTGCTTGAGTTGACCAAAGGCTTCCTCAGCTTCCTTTGTCCACCGAAAGTCTCCCTTCTTAATGCACTTCTTGAGTGTTTTGAATAGGGGGAGTGACTTCTCTGCGGACTTTGATAAGAACCTGTTTAGCCCGGCCAGCTTCCCATTTAAGGACTGTACCTCTTTCCGTGTCTGAGGGGATGGTAGTTGTATTACTGCGTTTGTTTTTTCTTGGCAAGGCTTAATGCCATTTGGATCAATCATATATCCAAGGAACATTCCTTCCATTTCCCCAAACGTGCATTTCTTTGGATTTAGCTTCATATTAATCCTCATCAATGTGTCAAACGTCTCTTGGACGTCTCGGAGAAGTGCATCCTCCGTATGACTTTTGATGACTAAGTCATCCACATAGACCTCCAGATTGCGGCCTATCTGTGAGTCAAAGGCTTTGTCAACAAGCCGCTGGTATGTTGCCCTGACGTTCTTTAGTCCGAACGACATTTTTGTATAACAATATACCCCCTGACTAGTATGGAACGCCGTATTTTCTGCGTCCTCCTCTGCCATCTGGATCTGGTGGTATCCTTTATATGCGTCTAAGAAGCACTTAAAGGGATATCCACATAGAGATTCCACCTTCCAGTCAATCTCTGGCAGCGGGTAACAATCCTGCGGACAAGCTTTGTTCAGATCAGTGAAATCCACGCACATGCGCCAGCTTCCGTCGTGCTTTTTGACCATGACTGGGTTGGATAACCACTCGTGGTAGTATACCTCGCGCATGATACCCGCGTCCACCAGTTTACGTACCTTATCCAATATCACATGGTTGCGCTCAGGTGCCTGACCGCGCTTCTTTTACTTGACGGGTCGGTATCCCTGGCGGATCTGGAGCCTATGTTCTGCTATCGCGCGTGGTACACCTGTCATATGATTGGGCTCCCATGCGAATACATCTAAGTTTGCCTTCAAGAGAGAGCACATGGCCCTCTTGCCATTATCCGAGAGCATTCCCCCTATGGACACCTCTTGTTTCGGGTAATCAGGATGGATTGCCACCTTCCAATTGGGAGGTGGTGATCCATCCTTGGGGGGAACAGGTGGAACCGGTGTTGTCACGACATGACACTCGGATGCTGGTACGATTGTGTTGTAGATGGTGACGATTCCTCCTTCCACCGAGAATTTGATCATTTTGTGTGTCGTGGAAGGCACCGCTCGTATGGCCAGGATACCTGGTCTGCCTATGATCCCATTGTATGGAGAGTGTGAGCGTATCACCATAAAGTTCATCCACACCGTGGTGGAGTGCTCTTCGTTCCCAATGGTTACAAGCAGACGCAGTTGCCCTATTGGCCAGATTGTGTCTCCACTAAAACTAACGAGCGGCGCCGTGGCCGGTACCAATTGGCTTCTCATTTCTAGTCGTAACAGTACAAAACAGCGTTCGTACAGTACTTCTGCTGATGACCCTCCATCCACATACATGCGACGAACATTGTGTGTTCCAATGCTTATCTCAATAGTGAGAGGTGCATCAATCACATCGCTTGTTGTGATGGGAGGGAATGAGATTTCCTTGCCGCGTGAAATTTTTTGACTAATTTTCTGTGTCGTGCGGCGCTGTCTGGATTGGATCATGTATATAGTTGAAGGTTTGTCCTTTTGGGGATCCTTCTTGTCATACTTCTTGTTGTCTTTTCCATCCTTCCAATCCTTACCCAAATGCTTGAGTTTACCTGACTTGATCAGTGACTCAATGTGCTTCTTGAGCTGGATACACTCCTCCGTACCATGGCCCTTGTCGTTATGGAATTCGCAGAAACGATTTCCTTGGCGGCGGTCCAGCGGAGTCGTCATTGGGGGAGGCCTCGGAAAATTAGCCCCTTCCGTCAGCAAGATCTCCCGGTAGGACATCTTTAAAGGGGTAAACTTATCGTCCGACCGTCCTCCCTTGTTTTGGCTCTTGTAATCTGATCCCCTACCATTGTTTTGGTTGCTTTGACCGCCCGATTGTCTCCTGGACTGGTCGTTCGACCGGTAGCTCTTTCCTTTCGAAGGATAGGCCGCGGCAACCGCGGTTTCTCCCTCTATGAAGTTTCTGACCCTTTCCATGAGGTCTTCATACCTCTCTGGACGCTTGTCATTGAGACGTCTGATTAATTCCCTGTCTATTATGGCATGCATGTAGTCAGAAATTTTCAGGAGTTCTAGCATTGTCTTTGTGCGTGTGCACTCGTCATTGAAGCGTTCAGTGAAGGCTTCCGTAGACTCGCCCGGCCATTGCTTGACGGTTGCCAATGAGACCGGGTCCCTATTATACTTCTTCCGCTGAGTATAATTATTCTTAAACGTAGTGCGTAATTCAGTGAAGCTATCAATGCTTCGCGGAGGAAGTCCTTCAAACCAGTCACGAGCATTGCCGATCAAGGTTGAATTGAACATTTGGCACCATATAGGCATGTGCCATCGCTCAATTTTCGCCCGCGTATCAAATATCTTGAGGTGATCATCCGGATCACCAGTTCCATCATATGTCTTGACACACGCCGGCATGCGATGTTTTGTGTCCTCAGAGTAATTCCGTATACAGAGAGTAAAAGGATCTTCCCTGGGGTCTGCCCATGGACGGGTGAGACTAGGGTCGCACCACGGTTGGGAAAGATCTTCTGATTCTGTCTCTCGATAATAAGGACCGCCATAGTACTCCTCATTGTCTGGTGGTGGTGGAGGAGTATGCCTAGGTTGGCGACGCTTGGGCGGATGGTCATCCGAGTCCTCTCCTGATGGACCGGGAGAAGGAGGTGGTGCCCCATCTCTTGGGTGAGGACCGCTCTTTTGAGAAGAGCTAGGAGCCTTCTTCCCGATATTCATCCTATCCCACACACTTGTGCGGCGGTTGGCTTTGGCCAGTTCCAGATCTGGTCGTTCGGGTGAACCTTCGGACCTCTCTCCCTCTTCTCGAGACTGCATTAGTTCCTGCATGAGGCGATCCCCTATGCGTTCAAACATATTCCTGGGTTGGGGAGTTTCCTCAAAGAGATTCCGCTCCTGGGGTCGTGCCCTTCTTTTTCTCTGATTTTGAGAAGAAATACCTGGTCCGGTGTTGCCAAAGTTGAGCCTAGATTGGAGGTCCCTCCCTAGATTCAACCTTGGCGTAATTCCTGGGACGATCCTCTCAAAGTTCTGCGTGAGAACTCGAGTGAGATCTTCCTCGCTGAGTGGTTCAACTTCTACTTCTTCCTCGATCGATGGTCTGCGCGGCTCCTTGTTTGGGGGATTGGGCGCACTCCCTGGATCAGGATTGTCCAAGGTCAAAGTAGGTGGTGGAGTCATGGAGATCGTGCTTGTCACACCCATGGACTGAAAGCCACTCCGGTTGTTTGGTCCACCCGCTTGATGGCTAGGGGATCGAGTGGGAATGAGTATCCCTTCCCCTTGGGACTTCTGATTTCTAGGATTTGTGTTCCTGGGGTTGCCTTGCGGATGCCCCTTCGTCATTGAGAATTCAAGATGAGATTTCGCTCTAGCTTAGTGTAATGGTCCCACGGATGGCGCCAACTTGTTGATACAAAAGTTGGGTGATCCTTGCTAGACCCGAATTATGCTTAATTCGGGTTGGCTGGACTCCGGCTCCTACATCAAGTGAATTGTATGGTTGGGATCCTGCACACTAAACAACACGCGTTAGGCTTACCGTGGGAATGTTTCCAACGATTAGACTCTGGCGTGAGAGTAAGTAATCGGTTAGGGTTATAGGAATCGGATGAGAGTTTTAGAGTGTAGAATGTAATACCTTTGTGGAACCCTTGGGGGTTCGTTATATAGGCAGTGAAACCCTAATGGGCTGTCACTAATGCTTCAGCCCCACGGAAAGGATAATCACCAGATTTAGATTGATTGTTATCATCTAATTATGGTGAGTGAATATCCTCTCCTTTGGGATAAATCCCAATCATAGTGGGAGTATGATTCTGTCTAACCCTGCAGCGGGCATGCCGGGCCGTGGGCCGCACACGTGTGTGCGGTTACTGTTCATCCAAGCCCATAAGCTCAAATAACATTATTCCCACCCATCTGTGATGGTCCAGATACGGGTAGTACCCGTGGGCCGGGTCCATGACCCGGCTGGGGACTATACGTCATCACAAACCACTCATACTCCCTCCTTTCTCTCTAAATTCCGTCCTATCCCCATCATGAATCACCCCAGTCATCAAAAATTTAACCATGAACTCAAGCTATAATCAACATATGTTGATAGTTGCTTAAAAAGATGAAGATTGTAAGTGATCTTAACATGTGAAAAGGATTTTTCAAGGGAGTTTGTGGCTGATTTCTCAAGGAGTTTTCATGAAGATCAAGGGCTGACTTCACAAGGAATCTACAAATACTTGGGGATCCAAGAAGTGGTGTTGATATCTCATAAGATTGGTTTCCCAAAACCAAGTCTTGTTCATCATCAATCCCATCTTTTCATCACTAATTTGTGGTATAGAGATTGTTCTTCCTATCCTCTTATTATTTTGATTATGTAATCTTGTATTTTCTTTATTTATGTATATGTATATGATGATGAATGATGATCAAAGATATTATGTGGGGATTTGGTGTTGATAGATTTGATAAACATGGTTAAAAAGATGGAAAACCATAGGTAAAAAGGTTAAATTCTTGCTTATAAAGTTGGCTGTATAAAAAACAGTAACTAACCAAATGATAAACTAATAAAATGGCATGGTGGAATCACTTTACAGTAAGTATTAGATGTCATACACATGTGAGAGTTGGCCAAGCAATGGAATCATCAAAATGAGTGAGATATGATCAAAACAAAATTAGTATGCCAATCTAAATAGTCTGTTTTGTAGGGAGTGTTAACGATACTTAGACATGGATTGAGCAGTAGCTATAACTAACTTATTTGTAGCACATAATATGAAGTTTATGTCATCTAAAAATGAGCTTCTATCTACTTATAGAACTCAAGATATGATAAAAATGGTGAAAGTGAAACTAAAAATCAGATTTTGTGAAATTAAAGTTTAATAGTATTATATAAGCACTCAAAATAATATAGTATAAAATGTGAAATTAAAACCCACTAACTTATATATTTCATTTATATAAATATGTATAAGGATAAATAAATGGACATTATATAAAAAATGTAACACCCCCAAATTTATACAACTCAATACAACGGAAGACTAGTTGGTGTTACGGGATAGCACATTACTCACATCATTGACAACGCTTAAAAATCGTGTCTTTTAATAATAAAACATTTCCATTCATAAATATCAAATTTACATAGGTCCCAAGTCATTTTATTTCATACAGGTATTACAAAGCATTTGAATGTAAATTATTATTTATGTGCGGGCCATGAATTCTTGTTGTCTTCCCGAGAATTACCTTCAAGTACCTGAGATAAAACATGTTAAAGGAAAAGGTCAGCGATAACGCCGAGTGAATTCATATAGTTTAATGAAATCCATCAATATAACATCGGTATAAAATTATTACCGAAAATCATTTTGTACAAATCTTTGTAATAGGCCATGAAATAGCCAAAGTCGTTTCATACAAATCCTTATCAAAAATCATAATATAGGCATTTGCCTTAAAAATCATTATACGAACCATTGTCGCAAAAACATTATACAATACGTTTTATAACGTTGTATAGATTAAATAAAATCCGTTATATGAATATGGTTATGTAAAACCAAAATACGAACATAAAATCAATAATAAGACCCTGTATTGCTAGTCAGGCAATATAACGTAATTCAATGCATAAAGCAGTATTTTCGCTATTGGATTATTATAAGCCGCATGACATTGTTACCTTACTACATCAAACAACGGGTAGCTAGCCCGAAACTCAATTTGCCCATCTAAGTTAGCGTGTCTTCACAATAATCATGCTTGTGTAAATCTTCTCATACATAAATTTGGTTACCAATCAATGTGGCACGACGGGGATCAACCGTCAAGGCGCGAACTGGGGTGATCGTCCCTAAATACTACTATTATATGCATAAGCGTCTACCAAATCCCGGTAGTTCACAATTCATGCTAATGGGACTTTTAGTGACATAACCTAACTTTAACAATCCATATCATTTCATCTATCGGGTCATATAATCATTCATCGGGTCATACAATCATCCGGGTCCAAATCAATAAACAAATAATCAGGACAAATGGTGTCCTATTTTATCAAAACTAACATGTTATATCCCTCGCGGGTTTATAAAACATTTCATAAAAACATTTAAAAGAGTGCGAGGCTATGAACTCACGTTGATGTGGGAAAGCGGGTTATCGGCAATTCGGATGTACGGTACGTGCTTCAATCACGGAAACCTAGACAAATAATACTCGTCTTAGACTCTTGTCCAATGACTTTATTATAATAACAATTATGTATACATATGATGATTTTATATATATGATGATGATCAAGTGGGTTTATACATCTTTACTCATTCATTATAGTGTTTATGTGTTGGTAACTTTTATACTAGTTACACTAGCTCAACTTGTTTACATTTTGGAGCCCAATGGGCCTATTACAAGCCCAATACTATTCATTAGCCCAATTATACTTTTATTATCAGTATTATACTTTACATGTTGGGCCCAAATGGGTTAAGCCCAATAAGTAAGTTTATAAGTGTTTTAACTTATTTAGTTAAATTATTAGTCCAAATATACTAACTTAGCTCGTTAATGTCCGTATGTCCTATAGTTCGAGTTTTATCGGTTTTTACTTGTATTAGGTACTTATACATCAGTATATGACTTTCAAAAACTTTACATTAGACGGTTTTGATCGTCTAAGTTTTAATTGGCGAAAAACGTTAATTTTACGGTAATAGCCGAAAAAGTCGTAAAAATCATTTTTATAGTTTTTATAACTTATAAATCTTATTCAACTACCATTTTTATAAAGTGTCCATTTATTTAACCTTATACATATTTATATAAATGAAATTTATAAGTTAGTGGGTTTTAATTCACATTTTATACTATATTAGTTTGAGTGCTTATATAATACTATTAAACATTAATTCTTCAAAATCTGATTTTTAGTTTCATCTTCATCATTTTTATCATATCCTGAGTTCTATAAGGAGATAGAAGCTCATTTTTGGATGGCATAAACTTCATATTATGTGCTACAAATAAGTTAGATATAGATACTGCTCATTCCATGTCTAACTATCCTTAACAGTCCCTACAAAACAGACTATTCAGATTGGCACACTAATCTTGTTTTGATTATATCTCACTCATTTTTATGATTCCATTGCATGGACAACTCTCACATGTGTATGACATCTAACACTACTGTAAATGTACTCCACCATGCAATTTTATCAGTTCTTAACTTGGTTACTTACTGTTTTTATATAGCCAACAATTTAAGCAAGATTTTATCCTTGTTTCTTATGGTTTTTCATCTTTTTAATCATATTTATCAACACTTGATCCCCACACAACATTTTTATCATCATATATTTTTATCATCATATATTCATCAAATAAAATACATGATTACATAATCAAAATAACAAGAGGATAGGAAGAACAATCTCTATACCACCATTAGTGATGAAAAGATGAGTCTTTGATGAATAAGGCTTGGATTTTGATGGCAAAACTTGTGATAAACCAATATCATCTTCAAGTCTACCAAACTTTATAAACTTCTCATGGAAAATCATCCCTATGACACCAACAAATCTTCTCCTTGGATGTTAGAATCACCTCCAATCTTCAAAGCTTCAAAGTAGCATCATCATGTGTATGAGTAACACATGATTTTATGGCTAGCATAGATCAAATGAGGGTTGTTTTTGATGATATGGGACGAATTTATAGAGGGATGAGAGAGTTTGGTGAGTGGTTTGCATGAGTTGCTAAGTGTAAATGGTATGAATGAAGTGGTTTTGGTGGTTTTGTGCTAAGTTAGCTTACATGTTAAGCTTATGCTAACATGTGTTAGCTTTCTAGCTAAAAGGGTGCCACATCTTATGATGTGGTGTCCTCTTTTAGCCATCTCTTTTGAGTGGGGTGGGATAAACTTGTTTTGTCCCATCCCACTAATTTACGGGTATTCTTCGATTCTAGTTTCCTCGATTTGCGTGCCCTCGGGTCGTATTACAAAAAACGTTTTTATAAATTATGAATCAACGGCACAAAATGAATCTAATAAAAATTGTCTCATCAAAAACGTAAATACGTAATCCTAAGGTTTCTGGTTTAGTCGTAAAGGACGTTAAATTATGAACGTAAGTCCTAATCTCTTCTCGTAAATTTGTGAGTTTATGAACCAACTCAAAATTAAAATCCCAAAATAATATTCACCGATAAATTTATTTCCTGAAATGTCGGACTGTCACCAAAGACGGTATATGTAAACGTGAGCACGTAACGTAGAATCCTCCGGTTTAGACGTAGTCGATGCTACTTCAAGACGTAAATCCAAATTTCTTCCCAAAATAAGTGAGTTCATAATATAACATTTAAAATAATGTTTTTATATAATACTTGAGAATAAAATATCGACCATAAATTGACGGATTGTCACAGCATTCACCCCTAAACAAGACTTTGTCCTCAAAGATCAATTTATCTTACTACTCGCTTCTTATTGAGTTAAAGCCATGTGGGTATTTCTTCCACATTCGGTCTTTTCTCACAAGTGTAATTCATTACAATACGCGAGTTTCATCAAACATAACTGCGGGAATACGATCAGGCTTAATGTTGACTTACTTTCTCTATCCATGATGTTCACGGGTTTTTGATGAATGCAACTTGATAGGCATTTTATCAAGTTCGATATACGAAACATAATTCACGCAGCTCTTGAAGTCCTAGGGTAGATCCAGCTTATATGCCTTTCAAACCAATCTTTTACATTATCTCAATTGTCCCATACAACGGGGACTTATATCCCATGATCTTTCAAATCATCAATTCATTTTTCCATGGTTTAAATTTTTGGCATAACTTCGCTACCCATCTGGCACTTCAAGATCTACATTTCATATTCACATAACCTCCTGCCCACTAACGGCAGTCAATAATCAGATCCTAATTTCAACAATCATTTCAAGTCTCGCGGGTCGAGTATTTTGTAAGGTTAGGTTCATCATCATAGGAAACCTTACACCTAAAAGACATGTCCAACTCACAATGGGTGTATGTCGGGTGTCTTCATCCCAACTCCTGCTTACAGATGCTCTAATATATATCCTCACAAGATTCGATCTTGATCCTAATACGATAATTATCAACGATAATCTCTCCAAAGGAAAGCGATTATACGGTTCATTACCAGAGGTCAATCATTCAAACATAAAACAATACTTCTAGTGTTATGTATCGTTACTTTACCTCGTCCCTTCGATTGGGATGGTAAACAGTACTCTCATCAAGGTTCGTTCCCAATGCCTTCTGAGCAAATCTCTAGAAATTCGATGCGAAGCGAGGATCTTGATAGAGATGATCGATATAGGCACACCATGCTTACACAACTCCTTTAAATACAAAAGAGTCAATTTCTTCATCGAGAATCTATCATTAACAGGAATGATATTATCAGATTTGGTCAGTCTATCGACGATGACCCAAATCGAATCAAATTCAGATGATGACCTTTGCAATAGTTAGACGTTTACTAATGTATGAGGTGATGTCTGCCTTCATAATTTTCTATCAATACAACTTCTTCAGAAAAAGATACTTTTAATCAGAAATGACAGGAATAGAATACTTATACTTATGGGATTCCAACATAACTAAATCTCAAAATATCCATATTTAGACAACCACAAGTAGCCTTTAAAACATTCAACGCCATCGGCTTCTCAATTCTAATGGTTCACATTAGCCGCGAACCCCTTTTTATTATCTATATTATCCTTCTTACAAGCATTGTTTATTTTTATATTTTTCGGCAATTTATTTTGCACCTTCATTATTAAGAAACCACATCCTAATTGATTCTTTATCCTTTCTATATAATGTGTCAGTATCTACTTTCACCTTTCCTGATGAAATAATCATCATGACCGTATTCATTCAAAATTTCTATCTTCATATTTTCTAAGTTTTAATTTCATCTCAACTATTATTTTTATCAGTTTTGCTCGATTCGACGTTTAAAGCGTCGATAAGTTTTACAAGTAATTAAATAATAAATATATAATTTTTATGAAACGTAAACGTAAAAATTTTAAATTTCTTAGTCCGTCCAATTATATAAAAATGTTCAAAATAAATTTGAATTTAATTAACACGATTTTTGTTGATTTATCGAAAATAATTAATAAGATTCACAAATGTTCGAAAAATCCTTGTTTATACTTCGGTCGAAATTTTCTTAGTTGAAAAGCAAAAATTGTCGTTTCAAATTTCAAGTCATGGTTTAAATGTTTTCCTCAATCCCTTTTAGGTTGTTTTGAGGTATGCACAAACATTTACCCCTAAACAGGAGTTTAGTTAAATGATTTAGTTATAAGGAATGATTCCTTAAAAATCCTTTGTTAAAACATTTGTCAAAACATATTTGCACTTTTCTTTTTGGTATATCCCAAAGCCTTAATGGCTCTAATCTTTGAAGAGTCAATATATTCCATTATCTTTTAATCACAAGGTCAAATAATGTAAAGGATTTAGCCTTAAATATCATGTTAAATACTCAAGGTATAGGTTTTCATTACTCGGCCAATTCAGGGAAGTCTATATATGTTTATTAAATCCTTCCTATTCTTATTAAACAAACAGATGGTCCTTAATGATCACAAACATGAATTTATCAAATTACAGCCTACACACGTGATTAACCAAATTTATGGATGCTACATGTGTATCAGTCAATCCAAACGACATCACGTGAAACTCATAATGTTCATTACAAGTACCGGATGTAGTGATTGGAATAGATAATCTTTTTCGCGGATGTGAAATTGATGATAACCATGTCGTGGATCAAATCTTCGAATATATGCTAGAACCTTGTAAATGATCAAACAAATCTATCATCATGGGTAGTAGATATAGATTTTTAATCGTCAATTTACCTAGTTCACGGTAATCAACAAATATAAGGTATGATAACACCATAGCTCTTCATAATGACGAGCTTGGCAGAATAAAAGCTTTCTCCGACAACTCTCTCAGTTGTACGGTAATTCTTTTAATTCAGTTGGTGCTGACGTACAGTGCATAAGCCACAGGTGCAGCACCGGGAATATAATCAATACCAATTTCAACTTGCCTTAATAGCGAAAGTCTAGGTAATTTAGCAACAAATACCTTATAAAGTTTCAGATAACAGAAAAATCTTTTAGTAAATTCATATTAGGTTCCTTCTAGATTATAATATCTATGACTAATTCACAACCATTCACGGTATAATTTCAAGTCTAAATGCAGGATATGGTCATCCATCAAGAATTATTTAGATCACTTTTGATAATCAACATCTTATCATTTAGGGGAATTCTACTCGAGTTCCCATTAATTAAGACAATGTCGTCATGTCATAATCAATCAATCCATTCTACTGGCACTATCAACTTTCCAGTTTCATTGTCGTCGATAAGATGTGAATTTCTCAAAAGACTAATAATAACTCATAACCCTTCACTAGTTCAAGGATATCTGGAGACATAACTAACCTTAAAAGAGTAAGGTTAACGCATAATCTACGCGAGAGAATTTCAAATCAGATATAGACGAAAACATTTAACGAATATGAATATATCCCATGTTTTCATAATTTGAGTACGCATTCGAAAGCTCCTCGGATCGTTACCCAGGTCATTCAAATGAAATCAAATCAAAAGAAATGAGAGGAACGTCGATACATCCAGTCGGGTATCAACACTCGGTAATCAGATACTTTTCCTAAGAATCTCACTACGGGAGAATTGGACAAGAAAGAATTGTCAATTGTCAAACAAGACAAATTCCACAGATGAGTAAATTCGACTTAGAAGAATAGATGCTATAGGCACATATGTAGGTGTCCCTAACACTATGTCCATATTTTTCACTTCTTGCAGATCTCATAAAATTTAATCTTTCACAATCTTCAAAGAAAATGTAGTGTTTATTCATTAGTTTTATGGTGACTACTAATCAGCCTTGCATGGTCCATTCCAAATTGTATGTAGGCGCGCAACTATATACAATTTCAAGATTAACGATGCAATACTCTGTTCGTCAAAATTGTATCATCATGTTTATAATAAAAACATTTTCATGCTTAATTCTTAAATAAGAATCAAGAATAAATTAACAAAGATTTTCTTTGTTATGAAAACAATTAAGTTTTCCAAGGTATTTCATAATCAACTTTATTTCAATAATGATTATTTATAAGTCTCACTTTAAATAATTCATATAGTGATGAAAATTCAATTTTCTCAAAGGATACTGTTTTATCTTATAAAAATAATGAGTGATCTGCAAAAGAGTGATGAAGAGTTGTTTACCAAGAACTAACCACAATATAATAGGAAATGAGCTTAGCCAATTAATCATGAGGTGCATGACCTCGATGGCACTCAAAAAGAATAATCCACAATGTAACTCAATTCAAGATGAGTACTTGTTCAATGGTTGCATCACTAATGCGAGAATTAGGAAGAAGCAAGAAAAGATAGATATCATCGATACATGTAGAATTTAGCAATCAAAGGTAGTCTTTTCATTAATCACAAACAAGTCAAAATTGTACCGTAACACATTACGTGTCACTATGTCATACAATTCCAAGAACTCATCCTACCAACCGATGTCTCAGTTAAGTTAGGGATTATTTTTAAAAGATACCACAATGAATACTAATCTACAAGAGTCATTAGGTGTCCCACCTGTCCCGGAAGATCCATCGGTCCCAATTCAGAAGAAGATTTCTTCAATTTAATTGTTGGACACTGGGCATCCTCGTCATTGGACAATGGCCTAGGAACAACCCTTACCACGAATCAACAATCATTTAAAACCTTATAATTCAATCACAGGACTCAACAACTTCCTCTTAACAATATCATATTCCATACAAGTTAAATTTTACTTTATTCAAGTTTCAACCAATGTTATACTCAATTTGATATCCTACCTCATTTTCCAACACTTTCAACCTTATTCTTAGACCTTAAAACAAAGATAAAAGCTCGATATGATCAACACTTAATATCCAATCCTATAGCTCTTACAACAAGAATTATCAAATGAGTCACTAGTATTAATTAACTCACACATTCAATTAGACTTCTCGGAAAGATACTAGTGGCATGAGGCTTTTGGATAATGGTTCCAATGACAGCCTCAAGTGCAACATTCACCCTTTCGATTTCAATTTAAGAATATGATGACAACGAATCAGATGACATCTTTCTAGGTGGTAACGTTTTGTCAAACTCCACTCTATAAGGAAAGATCGTCATGACATCGATATCAGTTTTAATCTCGCCAATTCTTCTTCAATATCACAATCAACTAATATCAACATTTCTACTAATATCAACCATTTGTTGGGATCTTAAATATCCACAACTTGGTTTTGATATAGGATAGCTAGAATTCCTACGGGAATAGTTTAGATTAATTTACTAGGGTGTAGATTTGCTATTTAGGATCCGGTGGTCTAATGTGGTGGTAAAGGGTGTTGGTAGCCATTGTTGGTTTTGAGAGAGAGAAGAGAGGTTGAATGTGTGAAAGTGAAAGTGTATTGAATTGATAAAATGACAAGCAACACCCCTCCTTGGAAGCTAAGGAGGGGTATATATAGTCACACACACAACCTAAACTTTACAACGAACCTAGTCTAGTCTAAATGTGTGTGACTATGATAACTAATGGGAATTCTTAAATGTCGTCACATAAAGTGAGTTTCCAACAATCTTCCCACATGGGACGACGTGTAGAATTCCTTACAATATTCTTCCTAACAAGTACAAAATGATTAAGAACAAGAGCTTTCATGAAGCGTCCAATGCTGATGAAGTCTTCTAAGGCCTTCGTCTTCAAAACGACTCATCTTTAAGGTAACTTGTAGAAGAAATACTGTAACGGCTGAGCTAAGTAACCCATACACTTCTGGTTAAGGAGAAGCTTCTGAATTAGCTTCCCCCTAATTCATGCCACATAAACTTGATGTGGAAGCTTTTAAATAGCTTCCCCCTAAACCAACAATCCTCGTAAGCAACTTCAAAGCTTTCAATAAAGCTTAGAATGATTAAGCGCACGGCGGAATCTAACGAGCAAATCCCATCATATAACATGATAACGTTGCTAAGAGGGATTGAAAGTAAGGGGTACACCAAATAGATCAACAACTTCTCTTCTCATGCTTGAATAATTCTTCTGAATTTTTCTTCCCCCTGAGAGTTCAAGATATGCATACTAGAAAGAATCAAGACATTTCTTCCCCCACATAGTTAAAGAAAGTAAATCAATCCCAATTATGAAGCTCAAATACTGAAGTGGACACTTTATCCCATTCATGAAGTTGACATCGTAACACCAGAGTCAATTAAGTCCCGGAAATGCACATGTCTTCTTCCGGAGATGCACCAGAGTCAATTAAGTCCCGGGAATGCATATATGATAATGATTATGAATAATTGCAACAATCAAACAATTAAACCTCGAATCAGTAGTGTACCGTTTAGAGATTGATAACGCCACGAGTTAAAACACTGATTTTCTCTGCGGCTATGACAAATGTCATCCCGGAATATCTTCAAATCAAAAGAAGGTATGAAGTTCATCACGTGTACTCGTTGTGCGTTCAATGTGTCTTCTTCTTCCCCCTTGATGGTTTCGAAATTCGGAACCATCAACAAATCGTATGCACATGAACCTGAAATCTCGTGAGAATAATAAATAAGCTGAATTATATATTTTGTGAGAATCAGCTGTAGATCGAAAATATCTTCTCATAAACTCTCAATGGCCACCTTTACCAATCCATATGAAAGCAATTTGAAGTGACCACTAAAAGAATGAACCGGATACATCAAACGTGAAGCTGAATAAAAATCCTTCGATCTTGTGACTTAAGCTTGCACTATTGTTGAATGAAGAACGGTGGAGAAATCTCTATGTACTCAATGCATCACTGAAGAAGTCTATAAGCACAACACCTCTTGAAATTATCCACGTCGACTAAGCGCGTGACACTGAGTACAACAATGTAACCCCTTTAAGTGATAGTTATCCGAGTCATCAACCATCCACCCCGAACCCGGAAACCAGATAAACAAGTCTTCATTCTAATATGAAGCACGAGCAAGTTATCTATGAAAGATAAAATAAGTACACGCCTTCAAAAAATCCGTCTTCAACGTCATGTAATTAATACCCGATCAAACAAAATCTGTAGCCACTAAAAAATCGCCTAATTTTTCAGTGGTATCGTCTCAAATAAATTCTCGTCACATTTGTCACGTCACTTTGTCACGACACGATGTCACATTTAAATCCCGAAAATATTCACAAAATTTTATTCAAAATAATTAATTTTGAAATGAAAATTCGTTTATATTGTGTTGTAAAAACATACGCCCCAATTCATTGTTTTTTTTTTAAACAAAATGTGAGTCCATCACAAACTTGCAGCACATTAACTGGAATCGTGTCCAATAAACTTGCAGCCCATCACACCTTTTATCCAACAATTTGCAAATGAAAATCGGATAGACAAGCCCATGTTTCAATACCCGGCCCACATAACAAGGATATAACTCCTAACCCTAAAGATTAGGTAAGCTAAATCACTTTCCATTAACTTCGTAACATCCGCCCCCTCTCTTTCACTCCCATCTGAAACCACCAAACTTCATCAGTTCCAACTCCATCCTCGTTAAATCCGTCCCATCATACATCACTTCATCGTAACCTCCGTCCACCATTAATCTATCCCCAATCTTAATCTATCCCCAATCTCATCAAACATAATCGAACCCAATCTGTTATCACCTTGTCGATCTTCACATAAAACGAATCATACTCAACCAAGGTTGTACAAATTAGTTTAAAGGCTTCTAGGTCTTGTAAAGATCTCGGGTAAGGTTAACTAGGATCATGCATGTGATTCGAATTATGTTTTATGCATCATACCGAAAAAAATGATGATTTTAACACAATTGTTATAAGTCATTATTTTTATTCAAATATCAAATGAATGAATTGGTTGTGATTGCAAAACGATTTTGGGTTGAAACGAATGAATGAATTGATTATGACAAAAAATGTTATAAATCCTTCATTTAATTCGTATATTAGTTGTGGAATAAACCCAACAGCAGATCTGTGATGTTATCGAGAAATAGATCTTTAAGAGATCTTTAATCGAAATAAAATAAACTGAGATCTCTGGATTTACTGTATTGAGTCTAGAAGGTGATTTAAGTGACGTTGGGCATAGATTAGTTATGATGGAGTTGTGGTGATATAAGGTTGGATGTCGAGTCAACTCAGTGAGTGAACTGAGTCAACTCGGTAAATACCGAGTTGACTCGGTTGAGATGGTTTTGGTCAAGAGTTAATGTTAAAACTACATGGTCAAGTAATTTTTTAAACTGCATCGTAGTCAAATGTTTAACCATCGCAGTCAAAAATAGTGAACCCATCGTACTCAATATATCAAACCCATCGCAGTCTGTGTAAGTTATCATCTGGATGGTTCCATCGTAACTTGATGGACACCATCGCAGTCCCATCGTAGTTAAAAAAATAAAATTGCCATCGCAACATGAGTCCCATCGCATTCTTAAATTTTTAACCATTGCAGTCTATCATGATGAAAACCCATCGTATCAAGGGGACCCATCGCGATGGTACCCATCGCAACGGTACCCATCGCAATGGAGCCATCGCAGTGGCACCATCGCAATGGTACCATTGTAATCAACCCATCGCACTCAATGCGATGATGCCATCGTAAAGATGACCAGCAGAGAATCTTATCCAACGGTACTTTTTCCTGATTTTCAGGATCTGTGTTTTTCTGGGTAAAAATTATCTTCATCTTAAAAAAAATGCAAACAAAAGGAACCCATAACCAGGACAGATCTGAAAATGTGACTTTTGTACCAGAGGGATGAGAATACCAGTAGATATGACTGTGAATTGTTACTAGTTTGGGACCACTAAAACCAGATATGACAATATATAATACCAGGTCTAAAAAACTGAAACCAGGGACTTAAAGATGACAACTTTGACCATAGATGAATAAGGTTTAATGAAACCAGTGAAACTGTGGACAAGAAGTAACATGACGTGACAAAAAACAAAAAAACTTGTGAGTATGATAACAAACACAACATGTTGATCCCAAACTTAGATCGATTAAGCTTTGTGTATACGAGATTAAATCAAGTACTACACATAGAGAAACCTTTGCTTATGAATAAAGTAACAAAGTGTTATGCGGAATTAACACTTGATCTAAAACACAAAGATGTTAAACAAACTTTCACTTGTATTAGAATGATCGTATTTGATTACAATGAAAGAGTTTAACTTGCGAATACTTATGAAAACTTATATTAACTTTAACCTAAAAGATCTTCTTTTATAGAACAAGAAGTCTTGTACAATAAGCTACGAATCAACTATTCTAGGTAAAGATAAACATAGAAAATACATTGTCGTCTCTATCCTTACTAGAAGTATTCTAGAATATAATAAACGTGTAGCTCACATCTTCCATCAGTGCTTGTCTTCATTCTGTCAACGCTTGACTTTAACTTGTCAACGCTTATGCTATCAGCGCTCACTTTACTCTTGTCAACGCTTGAGTTGTTCTTGTCAGCGTTCAAGTGATCTGGCCTTAATTTATTCCCAACAATCCTCCCCTAAACTTGATATCCACTCTTATGATCAAGTTTCTGAATAAACACTAAGAACTTGGAGGAGTCTGACAAACCTTATCATATTGGTAATAAATAAATCTGATTAAATTCTTTGCCACGTCACTTGTATAGTCTATCTCCAACTGGGTGTCCTTCATCTTTTCCAAAACAGCCTTGGATATGAAATACTGAGCATCTACAAGTAAATACTCAGCAAACTTTGTAGAACTCAAATGGTATACACCTGCAGCTGAATATAACCTCCATTGAAGACCACTGAGGTCATCTTCAAGATCCTTCCATATTTCAGGATCTTCTTCTTTTGTCCCACACATTCTTTTGAATGTGGTCCAAAGTTTTATTCCATTGACTGAAGTTGGTGCTTCAGCCTCATACTTGGTCTCTAGTAACCTCCAAAGGTCCACCAAGTCTTCTCTATCACAACTTGCAAATAAAGATATGAGAGTGGTAAAAGTGTGTACCTCCTTGCCAAATCTTCCAATTTTCCAGAATCCACATTCATCTTCATCATAACTTACAATTGGATTCCTGGAATCTAATGGTAACACATGCACCATATCTGAAGCTTCTAATGGGGAGAGCTTGAGGCTCTTTCTAATAACTGCTTCACTTGGATATAGTTGATTCATATCTTTTGGAAACTCAAGAATAAATCCCTTCTTTACTGGTCTATGAACTATCATAGCTCTCTTGATTTCCATCTCCTCTGCAAGTTGCTCCTTTCTTTCATCTGAAAGAAGTCTGAAAGTGTTTTCTTCCTGCACTTTCACCCAAATAGGATAAGCCCTATGTTCCAACTCATCAAACGTCAAAGCCTTCAGCTTCTGATGTGTCCATCCAACTCTATGACATTTGAGCAACATAAAGTAGAGCTTCCTTCTATCTCTTTTCAACTCAGAGAGAATGTTGCTTGCCTTGTGCTTCAAAATCACCTTACAATCCTTCTGAACTCTAAGAAGAATTTCCAAACCCCATATCTGACCTGAAATGGTCAAGTCTGGATTATCCATATAGCTTTCTTCCCAAGAATTGTACATCTGAACTACCTCTGGCATATCAAAATCAATCTGCAACTTTAAATCTCTCAGCTTTTCCCTAGCAAGCTCATCACCATACTCAAGTCTTTCTGGTTCAACAATCATCACACTTGAATCTGAGCTAGCTCCATCACTTTCTTCTTCAGAAGTCACAACAAATGGTGACTTTTCCTTTTCACCTTGTTCCATCATTTGCTCAGCCAATCTTCTATCAAATTCAACCTGAGCTGCATTCTTTGGAACAATTTCTTCTACCAACTTACCCTTACCCTTATCTGTTGGTGCAATTGTTGGTAGGGTAGATGATAATACCTGAGTAGGAACATCTTTGATGATAGATGATGACTGGAATACATCACCTCCATATGCAGATCTGTCAACGCCCAAATTTCCTCTATCAGCGCCCAAAATACTTCTCTCAACGTCCAAACCTGTCTTGTCAACGCTCAAATATTTTCCCTCAGCGCCTTGTGTAACCTCTCTCAACATATCTGTAAATGATAAATTTAAATTGGTTGGAGAGATCAAGGACGTATCAAAACCTGTTTGTTCCTTCAAAGTAGTAAGAGCTTCAGCAACATCCAATGATTGTCCATCTTGACTGCTCTTATCACTCAGATTTCTTTGATCTTCCTCCCCTTTGGAAGACTCCTCCATACCTCCCCTTGAATGAGCACTCTCCAAAACAACAATCCTCTCCCTCAATTCCTTGAGTTCAAGGCCTTGGTTACTGACAATTTGTACTAAGTCTGCATTCTGCTTTTGCAAGCTAATGCAGACAGCCGTCAATTCCAAAAGCCTCATTGGTTCCAGTCTGCCCTCTTCCAAAATGGGGATTTGACCTCCCAAGTCAGGTTCATTGGGCATGGATGAGGACTTAATTATGGTGGGACTGCCTTGGCCAGCTGCTAAGCCAGAACCAATAGTCCCAGCCTCATCCAGGTCACCAGCCACACTTGTGGTGGTGGTTCTCTCTGCTTCATGGCTAGGACCACCAGAGGAGAACACTCCAGCAGTCCTTTGGCATTTAAACAACCTATATTCAGGTGGTGTGGAAGATGGTGTAGAAGAAGGTGTAGATGTGGGTTGATTAAGGGGTGTTTGGGATTGTGATGGTTGGGTGTCAGCGGTTGAAATAGGCATATCAACGCCCACATTAGATGTGTCAGCGTCAAAGGGATTTTGGTCTATTTGCATTTGGTCAGGTGAGGGTAAAGGTTCAGGGATAGGTTCAAGTTGTGGATGAGGGTCAATATGAGGTTGGGGGTATGGATGGGGTTGTGCTGCTGCAATAACAGCAAGCATGGCTGGGGTTAAAGGTAGGTCTCGATGAGGTGGTGAATTCATCTTGGTAAAAATAGCCTTCTTTTGTTCAGGGATTTTATAAAAATCATTGTGATCCCTTGAACAATATCTTTGAGCATCAAAAATCATTTGCAGAAAACGGGGATAAGCTAAAGTCATTTTTGTCCCCTTGTTTTTACACATTCCTTCAAAAATCATTTTAGACCAGTTATATTTTTGCCCTGTTGCAATACACACAATAGCAGTTGCAATGGATCTATTGATCTCATTGTGTGCAGTACATTTGGGACTCAAACATTGAAGGAGAATGTGAATGAGGTACTTCCAGGCTGGGGGAAATTCCTGCTTATGGTACTTATTAAGAGTACCTTCATCAGGAATAGGGTATCCCAAAGCCCTAAGCCCTTGTTCTATTTCAGATATGGGAAGAATGGTTACACCATCAGCATCATCAAGATGCAAGGCCTGGCGTACCAAGGCCTCAGTAACCACCCAAGATCTCCCATGAACAATAGAAGTTAATGTGGTCACTCCATTATCTGTTGAGGAACTGACAGTGTTCCAAAACTGTTTAATGTGTGTGACTGGAATGAGTGGTGCATAAGAAAGAGCATACCTTAATGGGGATGCATTCAAATACTCCACCATCTCTGTGTATTGAGGGAACAAAGTATTATCAGCAACAAGATAAGCAATCATGTTGTGTTGAGACTTGAACCCCAAATCCAATTCTGCTGAGTTAAATCTTGGTGCCATTGATGAAAGCTGTTAATTTGAAGTATAAAAGATGAAGGTTGATAAGAGAAAAGTTGTTAGACAAGAATTATAGATACCCTGTTTAAAAATAGGAGCCAAATTTATAGGAGTGGATGAATGCATGTGATTGGCCCAAAAATAGGCAAAGATTTTCAAAAACTAATCATGAAAATATTGAAAAAGTTATAAGTTATCTCATGCATTTAATGAAAGTAACAACTCCTAAAATTACGGCTTGAAAATATGTCAAAAAGTAACAACTGGGTAGGTCCCAATGATTGTCAACGGTCAAATATAACCCATCAACGCCCAACGGCTATAATCTTGTCAACGTTCGCCTAAAGCCATGTCAGCGTCCATTTTGGTCACAACAACGCTTGGAAAAATCTTGTCAGCGTCCAAAAATAAAATTGTTTTAAAAAGTGAAAGATGACCTTAACAAGTAATTTATCCTAGAGAAGATAACCAAAAGCTGATAATTATCATAGGGCGGCAAGCACTGTCCAGTTATGCACACTTGCATAAGCAAGATAGACATAACCGTCCTCTAGTGTCCCTTGCTAACCAAAATTCTTAACAACCAAGTTACCTTATAAAATCCTTGTTACTCCCAGGTAAAACCCATATCAAAATGATTCCCAAGTCTCCCAACAGACCACAACCAATTCTAGGCCAAAAATGTCTTGGCAGCATGCAAAGTTGATATACTATGCATGCTACAGTGCCTCATGGTTTAGTAAAACTAACCCATACTCACCTGTGGACACAATCTAGAATTGTGATGAGAGTATTGTAAGAATACCCAAGAGTCCTAAAGGTTCCTTAAACCTCCCCTTAAACTATGATACATGAGTTTCTCAAAATATATATGAACATTAAAAATTTATGTCAAGATAGGAATATAAATATTCCAACCATCATCCATAAATAAAAACATGTCCAAATAGCTCTTCAAAGATCCATAAGCAACTCTGTATCCAATGGCATAAAGCTACCACCTACCTACACATTTAGATGAAAACCACAAAACTAACATTTGTTGCTGACAGCGTCCCGACAACACTTATCAGCGTTGAAGGAACTCTTGTCAGCGTTAGACAATTAGATCTCTAACAACGGCAAAATAACACTTATCAGCGTTACATGTACCTTTGTCAGTGTTAGAAAAATAAAGTGGAAAATCTAAATCATCACAAAGACCAATAACAATGCATTATCCTGTACATACTTTTACAAAAAGGTACCAAAACACATATTAAGTGAGATTAACCATTCCAATATTTGTTACCAAATATTGAAATCTTCCAGCATCAAAAGGTTTAGTTAATAAATCAGCCACATTATCTTCTGTGGCTACCCTATCTGGTTGTATTAAACCTTTCTCAAAGCAATCTCTTATAAAATGATGTCTAATTTCTATGTGTTTGGTTTTAGAATGATGTACAGGATTTTTAATAATGCATAAAGTACTGTTATTGTCTACAAAAATCTTGGTATGCATAAAATTATACCCATAATCCAACAGCTGGTTCTGAATCCATAAGACTTGTCCACAACAAGCAGCTGCAGCCACATATTCTGCTTCAGTTGTAGAGTTTGCCACCACTGTTTGTTTCTTGCATTGCCAAGATATTAATCTGCTCCCAAGAAATTGACATCCACCAGTTGTGGATTTCCTATCAAACTTGTCACCTCCATAATCACTGTCTGAATATGCAATAAGGTCCAATGGAGAATCTTTTGGGTACCACAAGCCAAGATCTGGATAACATCTTAGGTACCTAAAAATTCTCTTCACAGCAAAAAGGTGACATTCTTTGGGAGTCACTTGATGGCGTGCACAAGCACACACAGCAAACATGATGTCAGGTCTTGAGGCTGTAAGATACATCAATGAACCAATCATTGATCTATAATGCCTAACATCCACATCCTTTCCAGCTCCAATCTTTCCCCAAGGGTGTTCCCTATCCATAGGAGTGGAAGCATCCTTTTCATGTGGAGAAAAACCATATTTCTTCAAGATTTCAGCTACATACTTGTCTTGGGAGATGAAGATACCATCTTCTTTCTGCTGAACTTGTAAACCTAGAAAGAAGTTCATCTCACCCATTGCACTCATCTTGAATTTATCTGTCATGAGCTTGGAAAAGTCCTCACTCATTTTTGGATCAGTAGACCAAAAAATGATGTCATCAACATAGACCTGCACAAGCAACACATGTTTTCCTTTCTTCTTTGTAAATAGTGTCTGATCTATGGTGCCCCTCTTGAATCCATTGTCCACCAAATATGTAGACAAGGTACCATACCAAGCTCTAGGGGCTTGATGAAGTCCATACATAGCTTTCTTCACTCTATAAACCTTGTCTGGATTTTCAGGATCTTCAAAACCAGGAGGTTGCATGACATATACTTCCTCAACAATTGTCCCATAGAGGAAAGCACTCTTCACATCCATTTGATAAACAGTGAAGTTCATGCAGGAGGCATAAGCTAAGAAAATTCTGATAGCCTCAATTCTTGCAACTGGTGCAAAAACTTCTTCATAATCTATGCCTTCCTCTTGTGTATATCCCTGAGCTACCAAACGTGCCTTGTTTCTGACCACAATGCCTCTTTCATCTTTCTTGTTTCTTAGAACCCATCTTGTCCCAATTGGTCTCACATATCTAGGACAATCAACCAGCTCCCAAACATCTTGTATAGCAAATTGGTGAAGCTCATCCTGCATTGCTTCCACCCAACTTGGTTCTTTGAGAGCATCACAAATTTTCTTGGGTTCTTCCTGTGACAGAAAACAGGCAAAAAACATGCTTGTACAAGAGGGGTATCAACCTTCTTGTGTATATTAGCAATAAATCCACCAAGACTTTGATGGGATCTTCTTGTCTGAACTGGAGCCATAACATCACCAATGATCTGAGATGTGGGGTGATCCTTTGCTGTGGAAGTGAGAACTCCTCCTTCAAAAAGTCTGGTGTCCTCCACTTCACGCTCCATGTTGCCAATATCTTCTTCATCAGACTCTGTTTGATCAACATGAATCTCTTCATGGACATTGGAAGGTCCACCTTGTTCAAAATGGGAAGAGAAAAGCTGTGTAAAGGTGTCTCCAAAGTCTGATCCTTGTTTGTCAGCGCTTGGGCTAACAACACTTGAACTGTTGTTGTCAGCGTCTAAGCCATCAGCGTCTGAATTGGTCTTGTTAGCGCTTGATTTTCCTTTGTCAGCGCCTGAAGAAGTATGCATGTTTGTATTTGGTGGTATTTGAAAACCACTATTATCTTTTCTAGCAGCAGCAGCAGCAGCATAATACTCATCTGTCCATATAGGAAGTGTAACATATTCTTGTGTGGGAGATGATTTAACTGCTGGTGGTCCATCCTCCTTAGCAACCTGTATACCTGAAACATTACCAATTCTCTTTTCCAAAACACTTGAAGTTACCTTCACAATGTCTGGATCAGTAACAGGCATATAATTTAAAGCTCTAGATAAAGGTTCTAAGTCAAACAACCAATTTGGACCACTCTCAGGATCACTAGGTTTACTTTCTAAAAACCTAACATGTACCTTTTCAAGTATACGTTTTTCCTTTTTAATGTAAACCCTATATCCTTTGCTCTGCACTGAATAACCCATGAAGTAGCCTTCATCACCTTTTGAATCAAATTTACCTAGGGCCTCACTAGTTTCTAGAACAACTACGTGACATCCAAAAGGCTTGAGAAAGCCAATATTTGGCTTCCTTCCCCAAAGTAATTCATAAGGTGTCTTATTATGTATTTTGTTGACCAATGCCCTATTTTGAACATAACAAGCTGTGTTAACAGCTTCAGCCCAAAAGGCTATAGGAAAGTGGGCATCAACCAACATGGTTCTGGCTGCTTCAATAAGGGTCCTATTCTTCCTTTCAGCAACCCCATTTTGCTGTGGGGTTCTAGATATGCTAAACTGCCTAGTAATCCCTTTCTTGGCACAAAAATCATCTAACAACTGATTTCTAAACTCACCCCCATTGTCACTTCTAATAATTTTGACCTCATTACCATTCTTCTTTTCAATCTGGGTAATGAAATTAATCAGACTTTGGGCAGTTTCACTTTTCTTGGCTAAAAAGAAAGTCCATGTAAACCTGGAATAATCATCAGTGATAACAAAACAATATGATTTACCCTTCAAACTTTCTATATTAGTTGGACCAAAGAGGTCCATATGCAATAAGTGAAGTGGTTTAGAACTAGAGTGCACCTGTTTAGACCTGAATGAGACCTTGTGCTGCTTGCCCTTAAGACATGCAACACAAGTGTGGTCATTGTGGAAAGCCTTTTCAGGCAAACCATCAACTAAACCAAGCCTCACAAGTCTATTGATATTCTTAAAGTTTATGTGCCCTAATCTCTTGTGCCAAAGATTACTTTCATCTACTGAGGCTTTAGCATACATACATGACATTTTATTATTTATCTTAATTCCATTAAGATTCACATTATATATGTCTTTATGCCTTGGTGTTCTAAAATCTATATATTTTTCCTCAGGGAGCTTATAATCTTTGCTTAACACCAAGCACTCAGTATCTGTGAAAAGAACCTTATTTTTGTTATCACACACTTGTGATACACTAAACAAATTATAATCCAGTTCATTTACCAAGAAGACATTCTCAAACCGTAGATTGTTGGTGACAAGGGTTCCTTTGCCAGTGATGGTGCCGTAGCCCCCTCCAAAGTATACCTTATCACCATCTTGAATAGGAGAGAAATTGGTCAGATAGTCTTCCTTTCCTGTCATGTGCCTTGAGCATCCACTATCCCAATATCCATAATCATTGATCTTCTTCTGAATGCCCTGCACATAAAGAAAACACATTAGTTTTCTTTGGGAACCCAAGCCTTGGAAGACTTGGATTCATTTGGTTGTTCAACAAGAACAGACTTGGTTCTCATAACAACCCCATTTTCATCCCTGTTTGAATGAAATTCCCAGTTAACCCCAATTGGTGTTGACAATGCCTTTGAAATATAATGAAACCTGTTGCATGTCATAGAAATACCAGTAGAATTAGGGTTTTGGTCTTGTTTTGGTCTCCATGTTAAACTAGTAGAAGCTTTAGACCTATTTCCCTGTGGTTGCAAATACCTAGGTTTGGCAGTGTTTCTATCAGTGCTGAAATTGCTCTTGTCAGCGCCCCGATTGCCTTTATCAGCGTTGTACCTAGGGTTTGCTACAGGAACCCATTGCCTATTTGACCAAGTGTTTGACTTTTGAAAAGGTCTTAGGCCTTGTGTGTTAGACCCTCTAGAAAAGAATGGGGCTGGTCTAACAACTTGTGAACTTTTGTTCACAAAGGTATTGGGTCTGACAGTGTTTGACCTATGTTGACTTTTGTCAGCGCTGAAATGGTTCCTATCAGCGTTGACATTGGAAGCATTGACACATTTGTACGCCAAATGTGAGAAGCTACCACATGTGTAACAAGCTTTTCTAGACATAGTCTTAGGTCTAGAAGCAAAGAAGCCTGTTCCATGCTTACTAACTTGGCTTTCTGGTGACCTAGTATTCCTATACATCTCTGCATACTTAACACTAGGTTTTCTAACAGTTTGTGGGCCAAGGTCAACAGCTTTGCCAGTGGTAGGGTGTGTGATCTTAATAGGTTTAGGATCATTGGACTCCACAATTGGTATCATGTTTGGTGTGTGCTCATTTGGACTTTCACACAACAACCCTCCCTTAACAAACAAGGTGTGGTTAGCTTTCTTCCACTCATCTAGGTCAGTCAGTTTTTGCTTGTATTCCTCAACTGGGGAAGTCACTCTAGGTAGAGGAATGAATTCCTCCTCTTGACATTCTGGCAAGCCAGTCCAAGATAAATCCTTTGATTGGACACCATAGAAATCCCCAGCTGGTGGTGGAACACCAGTATAATTATTCATCCCAATCCCACTCTTATCCTTAGAGTCTCTTTGTTTACTGACACACTCTCCTAGGGATTGTGTGGCCTTATCAAATCTCTGGATTTTAAGACTCACATTATCTTTATTTTTATTAGCCTCCTCTATCTGAGCTATCAAATCAAGATTAACCCTATTTACTATATCTTGAACATCTTTACTCTGATTTAACTCATGTTTTAAGATATTTATTTGATCCTTTAAATCAAACTCCATTTTCTTATACTCAGCAACTGTCTTTTCTGTTTAGGTAAGAGCAATTTGATAATTAGATACTTTGCATCTTTCAGTACTTGCCTCATCTAATAATTTTACTATCTCTTGATTTAGTTTTTCAGTATTTAAACGACAACCCTTAGAACAGAAAGCATCATCATATACCTCATTATTTGATGAAGAGGAGGAGTGTGCCATGAGAGCATATTCAGCATGCTCTTCTTTAACTTCAGCAACCAAAGCTCTGTCCTCTTCCTCATTCTTAGCCATCCAGCTCCAGTCCCATTCTCCAACTCCATGAATTTGTTGAACAGCAACCATGGCCTTGGGATCTGGGCTTTTAATCAGTTGGCTTGAAGGCTTACCAGCATCAGATCTTCTTGGAGATCTACATTCCCTCATAAAGTGCCCCATCCTATGACAGTTATAGCACTCAACCTTGGACTTGTCAAACCCAGCAACATCCTTAGCATTAAAGGTCATCTTCTTCTTGAACCTTTTATTAAACCTGTTTGCTCTTAAACTTACAAGAGCCATAGTCCACTTGATGTCCATCTCTTCCAATTGTTCATCACTTATCTGCTCGAGATCTTCATATGTAATCCTTGAATCACTGGGCAAAGAAGCAATGAATGCACACACAGTATCTAGATCTAAACCAGCAGGTTTAATTCTATCAGCGCCAAAGTTGTGTGTGTCAGCGCTTGAGTGTAAAGCGTTGAAAGGATATGATCCAGCGCTGACAGACTGAGATCCAGCGCTGACATATTGAGATCCAGTAGCTGGATGCCCATAGAAGTTCATGGAATCAAATTGGCCTTCACTTTGCGAGAAGAAGGCCATGTTGCTGCTGGAAGATTTATTATCACTATCCAACTGCCATTCATTCTCCAACAGTCTTAGTTTGTTGAAGATGTCATCAAACCTGGAGGTCTTGTGGGTATTATTGACAAGAATGGATCTTGTCTCAATCTTCCATACATCACCAAGGCTTTTGAGAAAAGTAGCATTCAATTCAGGGTCATCAATCTGTGTTCCCATGAACGAAAGTTGACTTGTGATGTCAAGAAGTCTACTTCTCACACTGCTGAGATTTTCATTGGGTTGAGCTTTAAAGACAGCATACTCATGCAAGAGTTGCTTCTTCTTTTCTTCTTTTGTGTCAGCATTGCCACCATGTGCTACTTCAAGAGCTTCCCAAAGCTCTTTTGCAGACTCAAAGCGTTTGTACTTGTGCTGATTCTCATGACCTAGGGCGTGTTTCATGATGTTCAAGATTTTCATGTCCACCCTCTTCTTGGCTATATCTTCAACAGCTACAGCTCTCCCATCTCCAGGCTTTTCCTTCTTATCAGCTTCAGGACAATTAGGAACAGCTGTCCTTGTGGCAATTGCAGCAGCAATCTTTGCTGCTTTGTCGAATGTGTTCCCATATTCGACAATCTCCCAAAGAGTGTAGTCATGAATAGCTATATATTGCTCAAAATTTGACTTCCAAAGCTCAAAGTTCCTGGCATCAAACATGGGAATTTTGATACTAGGATTTGAGGAGTTGTTTTGTAGCAAAGCAGCAGGTTGATCTGTGCCAGACATGATGTTTTTAGGGTTTTGAGAATTTTAGGGTTTTTAGGGTTTTTGGTGTTTTAGGGTTCTTGCGTTACTTAAAGATCAAAAGTTTATCAACAAGCTCTGATACCACTTGTTGATCCCAAACTTAGATCGATTAAGCTTTGTGTATACGAGATTAAATCAAGTACTACACGTAGAGAAACCTTTGCTTATGAATAAAGTAACAAAGTGTTATGCGGAATTAACACTTGATATAAAACACAAAGATGTTAAACAAACTTTCACTTGTATTAGAATGATCGTATTTGATTACAATGAAAGATTTTAACTTGCGAATACTTATGAAAACTTATATTAACTTTAACCTAAAAGATCTTCTTTTATAGAACAAGAAGTCTTGTACAATAAGCTACGAATCAACTATTCTAGGTAAAGATAAACATAGAAAATACATTGTCGTCTCTATCCTTACTAGAAGTATTCTAGAATATAATAAACGTGTAGCTCACATCTTCCATCAGTGCTTGTCTTCATTCTGTCAACGCTTGACTTTAACTTGTCAACGCTTATGCTATCAGCGCTCACTTTACTCTTGTCAACGCTTGAGTTGTTCTTGTCAGCGTTCAAGTGATCTGGCCTTAATTTATTCCCAACACAACAAACCGTGACAAGAATGGTATAGATTCGGACCCAAAAAAAAATTTAGACCACCAAATCGAAACAAATACATGATCCAAGGATTGAACCGAGGCTCTGATGCCAAATGTAGATTTGCTATTTAGGATCCGGTGATCTAATGTGGTGGTAAAGGGTGTTGGTAGTCATTGTTGGTTTTGAGAGAGAGAAGAGAGGTTGAATGTGTGAAAGTGAAAGTGTATTGAATTGATAAAATGACAAGCAACACCCCTCCTTGGAATCTAAGGAGGGGTATATATAGTCACACACACAACCTAAACTTTACAACGAACCTTGTCTAGTCTAAATGTGTGTGACTATGATAACTAATGGGAATTCTTAAATGTCGTCACATAAAGTGGGGGGATTTAGGGTTCCTTTTGACAATATACGTCGTATATATAGCTCGTATAAGCATTGAAAATAATCATCAGACAATCATGTAATCAAATTACAACATATATATATATAATCCAAGTTATATATATATATATATATATATATATATATATATATATATATATATATATTAAAATAACACTTCTCAGTCTGACCTTGTCGGTAAATCGGGAATTCTTCGGCACCGTTATAGTTAAAAGATTTTTAGACATTTTTAGAAAAATGTTTTTAGTTAAAAGATTTTGAAATGTGTTATTCAAAACCTTGGTTTTAAAAATCTTTCGTTCTCTATAACGAGAGCTCTGGTACCAAACTGTAACACCCCCAAATTTATACAACTCAATATAGCAGAAGACTAGTTGGTGTTACGGGATAGCACATTACTCACATCATAGAGAACGCTTAAAAATCGCTTCGTTTAATAATAAAATATTTCCATTCATAAATATCAAATTTACATAGGTCCCAAGTCATTGTATTTCATACAGGTATTACAAAGCATTTGAATGGAAATTATAATTTAAGTGCGGGCCATGAATTCTTGTTGTCTTCCCGAGAATTAACTTCAAGTACCTGAGATAAAACATGTTAAAGGAAAAGGTCAGCAATAACGCCGAGTGAATTCATATAGTTTAATGAAATCCATCAATATAACATCGGTATAAAAGTATTACCGAAAATCATTTTGTACAAATCTTTGTAATAGGCCATAAAATAGCCAAAGTCGTTTCATACAAGTCCTTATCAAAACTCATAATATAGGCATTTGCCTTAAAAATCATTATACGAACCATTGTCGCAAAAACATTATACAATACGTTTATAACGTTGTATAGATTAAATAAAATCCGTTATATGAATATGGTTATGTAAAACCAAAACACGAACATAAAATCAATAATAAGACCCTATATTGCTAGTCAGGCAATATAACATAATTCAATGCATAAAGCAGTATTTTCGCTATTAGATTATTATAAGCCGCATGACATTGTTACCTTACTACATCAAACAACGGGTAGCTAGCCCGAAACTCAATTTTCCCATCTAAGTTAGCGTGTCGTCATAATAATCATGCTTGTGTAAATCTTCTCATACATAAATTCGCTTACCAATCAATGTGGCACGACGGGGATCAACCGTCAAGGCGCAAACTGGGGTGATCGTCCCCAAATAGTACTATTATATGCATAAGCGTCTACCAAATCCCGGTAGTTCACAATTCATGCTAATGGGACTTTTAGTGACATAACCTAACTTTAATAATCCATATCATTTCATCTATCGGGTCATATAATCATTCATCGGGTCATACAATCATCCGGGTCAAAATCAATAAACAAATAATCGGGACAAATGGTGTCCTATTTTATCAAAACTAACATGTTATCTCCCTCGCGGGTTTATAAAAAATTTCATAAAAACATTTAAAAGAGTGCGAGGCTATGAACTCACGTTGATCTGGGAAAGCGGGTTATCGGCAATTCGGATGTACGGTACGTGCTTCAATCACGGAAACCTAGACAAATAATACTCGTCTTAGACTCTTGTCCAATGACTTTATCAAAATAGCAATTATGTATACATATGATGATTTTATATATATGATGATGATCAAGTGGGTTTATACATTTTTACTCATTCATTATAGTGTTTATGTGTTGGTAACTTTTATACTAGTTACACTAGCTCAACTTGTTTACATTTTGGAGCCCAATGGGCCTATTACAAGCCCAATACTATTCATTAGCCCAATTATACTTTTATTATCAGTATTATACTTTACATATTGTGCCCAAATGGGTTAAGCCCAATAAGTAAGTTTATAAGTGTTTTAACTTATTTAGTTAAATTATTAGTCCAAATATACTAGCTTAGCTCGTTAATGTCCGTATGTCCTATAGTTCAGGTTTTATCGGTTTTTACTTGTATTAGGTACTTATACATCAGTATATGACTTTCAAAAACTTTACATTAGACGGTTTTGATCGTCTAAGTTTTAATTGGCGAAAAACGTTAATTTTACGGTAATAGCCGAAAAAGCCGTAAAAATCATGTTTATCGTTTTTATAACTTATAAATCTTATTCAGCTACCATTTTTATAAAGTGTCCGTTTATTTAACCTTATACATATTTATATAAATTAAATTTATAAGTTAGTGGGTTTTAATTCACATTTTATACTATATTAGTTTGAGTGCTTATATAATACTATTAAACATTAATTCTTCAAAATCTGATTTTTAGTTTCATCTTCATCATTTTTATCATATCCTGAGTTCTATAAGGAGATAGAAGCTCATTTTTGGATGGCATAAACTTCATATTATGTTATACAAATAAGTTAGTTATAGCTACTGCTCATTCCATGTCTAACTATCCTTAACAGTCCCTTCAAAACAGACTATTCAGATTGGCACACTAATTTTGTTTTGATCATATCTCACTCATTTTTATGATTCCTTTGCATGGCCAAATCTCACATGTGTATGACATCTAACACTTACTGTAAATGGATTCTACCATGCAATTTTATCAGTTCTTAACTTGGTTACTTACTGTTTTTATACAGCCAACAATTTAAGCAAGATTTTAGCCTTGTTTCTTATGGTTTTTCATCTTTTTAATCATATTTATCAACACTTGATCCCCACACAACATTTTTATCATCATATATTCATCATATACATATACAACAAGTAATAAAATACATGATTACATAATCAAAAGAACAAGAGGATAGGAAGAACAATCTCTATACCACCATTAGTGATGAAAAGATGAGTCTTTGATGAATAAGGCTTGGATTTTGATGGCAAAACATGTGATAAACCAATATCATCTTCAAGTCTACCAACCTTTATAAACTTCTCATATAAAATCAGCCCTATGACACCAACAAATCTTCTCCTTGGATGTTAGAATCACCTCCAATCTTCAAAGCTTCAAAGTAGCATCATCATGTGTATGAGTAACACATGATTTTATGGCTAACATAGATCAAATGAGGGTTGTTTTTGATGATATTGGACGAATTTAGAGAGAGATGAGAGAGTTTGGTGAGTGGTTTGCATGAGTTGCTAAGTGTAAATGGTATGAATGAAGTGGTTTTGGTGGTTTTGTGCTAAGTTAGCTTACATGTTAAGCTTATGCTAACATGTGTTAGCTTTCTAGCTAAAAGGGTTCCACATCTTATGATGTAGTGTCCTATTTTGGCCAAATCTTTTGAGTGGGGTGGGGTAAACTTGTTTTGTCCCATCCCACTAATTTACAGGTATTCTTTGATTCTAGTTTCCTCGATTTGCGTGCCCTCAGGTCGTATTACAAAAAACGTTTTTATAAATTATGAATCAACGGCATAAAATGAATCTAATAAAAATTGTCTCATAAAAAACGGAGTTCAAAAACGTAAATACGTAATCCTAAGGTTTCCGGTTTAGTCGTAAAGGACGTTAAATTATGAACGTAAGTCCTAATCTCTTCTCGTAAATTTGTGAGTTTATGAACCAACTCAAAATTAAAATCCCAAAATAATATTCACGGATAAATTTATTTCCTGAAATGTCGGACTGGCACCAAAGACGGTATATGTAAACGTGAGCACGTAACGTAGAATCCTCCGGTTTAGACGTAGTCGATGCTACTTCAAGACGTAAATCCAAATTTCTTCCCAAAATAAGTGAGTTCATAATATAACATTAAAAATAATGTTTTTATACAATACTTGAGAATAAAATATCGACCATAAATTGACGGATTGTCACAAAAATGGTAGTTTGGTAAGTTTTATAAGTTATAAAAACTATAAACATGATTTTTACGTCTTTTCGGCTAGTACCGTAAAATTAACGTTTTTCGTCAATTAAAAGTTAGACGATCGGACCCGTCTAATGTAAACTTTTTAAAAGTCACATACTAATATATAGACTTATATAACAAGTAAAAACCAATAAAACCCGAGCTATACAACATATAGACATTAACGGGCCAGAGTAGCCTTATTGGACTATTAACCCGACTAGTTTGGTAAAACAATTATAAAATTACTTATTGGGCTTAACCCACTTGGGCCCAACATGTAAAGTATAATACTGATAATGAAAGTGTAAAATGGACTAACTTAAAGTATTAGGCTTATAATAGGCTTATTGGACCTAAAAACATGTAAATAAGTAAAACTAGTAAACTAGTGTAAAAGTTACCAATACATAACACTAAAATGAGTAAATGAGAAGGTATAAACCCACTGGATCATCATCATATATATAAAATCATCATATATATACATAGTTATGATTTTTATAAAGTCATTGGACAAGAGTCTAAGACGAGTATTATTTGTCTAGGTTTCCGTAATTGAAGCACGTACCGTACATCCGAATTGCCGATAACCCGCTTTCCCACATTAACGTGAGTTCATAGCCTCGCAATCTTTTAAATGTTTTTATTAAATGTTTTATAAACCCGCGAGGGAGATAACATGTTAGTTTTTATAAAATAGGACACTAGTTGTCCCGATTGTCTGTTTATTGATTTGGACCCGAATGATTGTATGACCCGATGAATGATTAAATGACCCGATAGATGAAATGAAATGGATTATTAAAGATAGGTTATGTCACTAAAAGTCCCATTAGCATGAATTGTGAACTACCGGGATTTGGTAGACGCTTATGCATATAATAGTACTATTTGGGGACGATCACCACAGTTCGTGCCTTGACGGTTCATCCTCGTCGTGCCACATTGATTGTTAAGCGAATTTATGTATGAGAAGATTTACACAAGCGTGACTATTGTGACGACACGCTAAATTAGATGGGCAAATGAGTTTCGGGTTAGCTACCCGTTGTTTGGTATAGTAAGGTAACAATGTCATGCGGCTTATAATAATCCAAAAATAATGAAATACTGCTATACGTACTAAATTACAATGAATTGCCTGACTAGCAATACAGAGTCTTATTAATGATTTTATGTTCGTGTTTTGGTTTTACATAACCATATTCATATAACGGTTTTTATTTAACTTTATACAACGTTATAAAGCGTATTGTATGATATTTTTACGACATCGGTTCGTATAATGGTTTTGAAGGCGAAAGCCTATATTATGATTTTGATAAGGATTTGTATAAAATGACTTTGGCTATTTTATGGCCTATTACAATGATTTGTACAAAATTATTTTCGGTAATAATTTTATACCGATGTTATATTGATGAATTTTATTAAACTCTATGAATTCATTCGGCGTTATCGCTGACCTTTTCTTTTAACATGTTTTATCTCAGGTACTTGAAGGTAATTCTCGGGAAGACAACAAGAATTAATGGCCCGCACTTAAATAATAATTTCCATTCAAATGCTTTGTAAAACCTGTATGAAATACAATGACTTGGGACCTATGTAAAATTTGATCTTTATGGATTGAAATGCTTTATTATTAAACAACGCGATTTTTAAGCGTTGTCTATGATGTGAGTAATGTGCTATCCCGTAACACAAACGAGTCTTCCGTTGTATTGAATTGTATAAATTTTGGGGTGTTACAGTTTGGTACCAGAGCTCTCGTTATAGAGAACGAAAGATTTTTAAAACTAAGGTTTTGAATAAAACATTTCAAAATCTTTTAACTATAAACATTTTTCTCAAAATGTCTAAAAATCTTTTGACTATAACGGTAACGAAGAATTCCCGAGTTACCGACACGACCAGACTGAGAAGTGTTATTTTAATATATATATAACTTGGATTATATATATATATATATATGATGTAATTTTATTACATGATTGTTTGATGATTATTTTGATATTTATACGAGGTATTTATACGACGTAGATTGTCACAAGGAACCCTAATTCCCCTAGCAAATTAATTGAAGCTATTCTCGTAGGAATTCTAGCTATCCTAGATCTAAACCAAGTTGTGGATATTTATGATCCCAAAAAATGGTTGATATTTGTAGAAATGTTGATATTAGTTCATTATGATACTGAAGAAGAATTGGCGAGATTAAATCTGATATCGATGTCATGATGAGCTTTCCTTATAGAGTGGAGTTTGACAAAACGTTACCACCTGGAAAGGTGTCATCTGATTCGTTGTCACCCAATTCTTAAATTTGAGAATCGAAAGGGTGAATGTTGCACTTGAGGCTGTCGTTGGAACCATTACCCAAAAGCCTCATGCCATTAGTACCTTTCCGAGAAGTCTAATTGAATGATCGAGTCATTTCATACTAGTGACTCATTTGATAACTATTATTGTAAGAGCTATAGGATTGGAAATTAAGTGTTGTTCATATAGAGCTTTTATTGCCCTTTTAAGGTTTATGAATAAGGTTGAATGTATTGGAAAATGAGGTAGGATATCGAATTGAGTATAAGGTGATTGAAACTTGAATAAAGTAAAATTTAACTCGTATGGAATATGAGATTGATAAGAAGAAGTCATTAAGTCATGTGATTGAACTATAAGGTTTTAATTGATTGTTGGTTCGTGTTAAGGGTTGTTCCTAGGCCATTGTCCAATAATGAGGATGCCCAGTGTCCAAGAAATAAATTGAAGAAATCTTCTTCTAAATTGGGACCGATGGATCTTCCAGGACAGGTGGAACACCTAATGACTCTTGTAGATTAGTATTCATTGTGGTATCTTTTAAAAATAATCCCTAACTTAACTGAGACATCAGTTAGTAGGATGAGTTCTTAGAATTGTATGACATAGTGACACTTAATGTGTTACGGTACAATTTTGACTTGTTTGTGATTAATGGAAAGACTACCTTTGATTGCTAAATCCTACATGTATCGATGTTACCTATCCTTTATTGCTTCATCCTAATGTTCGCATTAGTAATGCAACCATTGAACAAGTACTCATCTCGATTGGAGTCACGTTGTGGATTATTCTCTCTTGAGTGCCATCGAGGTCATGAACCTCATGATTATTTGGCTAAGCTCATTTCCTATTATATTGTAGTTAGTTCTTGGTGAACGACTCTTCATCACTCTTTTGCAGATCACTCATTGTTTTTATAAGATAAAACAATATTCCTTGAGAAAAATTGAATTTTCATCACCATAAGGATTATTTAAAGTTAGATTTATAAATAATCGTTATCGAAATGAAGTTGTTTATGAAATACCTTGGAAAACTTAATTGTTTCCATAACAAAGAACATCTCTATAAATTTATTTTTGATTCTTATTTAAGAATTAAGCATGAAAATGTTTTTATTATAAACATGATGATAAAATTTTGACGAACTGAGTATTGCAACGTTAATCTTGAAATTGTATATAGTTGCGCGCCTACATACAATTTGGAATGGACCATGCAAGGCTGAATAGTAGTCACCATAAAACTGATTAATAAACACTATATTTTCTTTAAAGATTGTGAAAGATTAAATTTTATGAGATCTACAAGAAGTGAAAAATTGGGACATAGTGTTAGGGACACCTACATATGTGCCTGTAGCACCTATTCCTCTGAGTCGAATTTACTCATCTGTGGAAATTGTCTTATTTGACAATTGACATTTCTTTCTTGTCCAATTCTCCCGTAGTGAGATTCTTAGGAAAAGCATCTAATTACCGAGTGTTGATACCCGACTGGATGTATCGACGTTCATATCATTTCTTTTGATTTGATTTCATTTGAATGACCTGGGTAACGATCCGAGGAACTTTCGATGCGTACTCAAAGTATGAAAACATGGGATATATTCCTATTCGTTAAATGTTTTCGTCTCTATCTGATTTGAAATTCTCTTGCGTAGATTATGCGTTGACCTTACTCTTTTAAGGTTAGTTATGTCTCCAGATATCCTTGAATTGTGAAGGATTATGAGTTATTATTAGTCTTTTGAGAAGTTCACATCTTATCGACGGCAATAAAACTGAAAAGTTGATTGTGCCAGTAGAATGGATTGATTGATTATGACATGACGACATTGTCTTAATTGATTGTGCCAGTAGAATGGATTGATTGATTATGACATGACGACATTGTCTTAATTTATGGGAACTCGAATAGAATTCCCCTAAATGATAAGATGTTGATTATCAAAAGTGATCTAAATAATTCTTGATGGATGACCATATCCTGCAGTTAGACTTGAAATTATACCATGAATGGTTATGAACTAGTCATAGATATTATAATCTAGAAAGTACCTAATATGAATTTATTAAAAAGATGCTTCCGTTATCTGAAACTTTAGGAGGTATTTGTTTGTGAATTACCTAGACTTTCGCCAATAAGGCAAGTTAAATTTGGTATTGATTATATTCCCGGTGCTGCACCTGTGGCATGTGAATTGTACGTTAGCACCGTCTAAATTAAAAGAATTACCCTACAACTAAGGGAGTTGTAGGAGAAGACTTTTATTCTACCAAGCTCTTCATCATGAAGAGCTATGGTGTTATTATTTCTTATATTTATTGATTACCGTGAACTAGGTAAGTTGACGATTAAAAATCTATATCCACTACCCAAGATGATAGATTTGTTTGATCAATTACAAGGTTCTAGCGTATATTCAAAATTTTGATTCACGGCATGGTTATCATCAATTTCGCGTCCGCGAAAAAGATTATCTATTCCAATCACTACATCCAAAACTCGTGATGAACATTATGAGTTTCATGTTATGTCGTTTGGATTGACCAATGCACATGTAGTATTCATAAATTTGATGAATCATGTGTGTAGGCTGTAATTTGATAAATTCATGCTCGTGATCACTAAGAATCATTTGTTTGTTTCTAAGAATAAGAATGAGTTAAAAATTATTTATAGACTGCCCTTAATTGGCCGAACAACGAAAACCTGTACCTTGAATATATAATGTGTGATTTAAGGCTTAACCCTTTACATAAAATGATCGTTTGATTAATGATGGTAAGATATATATATATATATATATATATATATATATATATATATATATATATATATATATATATATATATATATATATATATATATATATATATATATATATATATATATATATATATATATATATATATATATATATATATATATATATATATATATATATATATATATATATATATATATATATATATATATATATATATATATATATATATTGACTTTTTAAAAATTAGAAGTCATTTAAGGCTTTGGGATATACTAAAAAGAAAAGTGCAAATATGTTTTGACAAATGTTTTAACAAATGATTTTAAAGGGATTATTCCCTTATACCCAAAACATTTAACTAAACTCCTGTTAAGGGGTAAATGTTTGTGTATACCCCAAGACAACCTAAGATGGATTGAGGAAACCGTTTAAACCAAGACTTAAAACGACAATGTTTGCTTTTCAATTAAGAAAACTTTTGACCAAAGTATAAACAATGATTTTTCGAACCTTTACGGATCTTATTAATTATTTTAATTATTTTCGATAAATCAACAAAAATCTTGTTAATTAAGTTCAAATTTATTTTGAACATTTTTATAATTGATCGAACTAAGAAATTTAAAATTTTTCATTCACGTTTCATAAAAATTAAATATTTATTATTTAATTACTTGTAATAATTATCGACGCTTTAGACGTCGGGTTGAGTAAAACGGATAAAAATGATAGTTGAGTCGAAACTAAAACTTAGAAAATGTGAAGAAAGAGATTTTGAATAAATACGGTCCTGATAATTATTTCATCAGGAAAAGTAAATGTAGATACTGACACATTATATAGAAAGAATAAAGAATCAATTAGGATTGTGTTCCTTAATAATGACGGTGCAAAGTAATTTGCCCGAACAATTTAGAAATAATTGATGCCTATAAGAAGGATAATATTAATAATAAAAGGGGGTTCGCGGCTAATGTGAACCATTAGAATTGAGAAGCCGATGGCGCTAAATGATTAAAAGGCCACTTGTGATTGTCTAAATATGGAGGATTGTAAGATATAGTTATGTTGGAGTCTTGTAAGTATAAGTATTTTATTCATGAAATTTATGATTTAGTGTAATTTTATCTGAAGAAGTTGTACTAATGACATTATGAAGGAAGACATCGCCTCATACATTAGTAAACGTCTAACTATTGCAAAGGTCATCATCTGAATTTGATTCGATTTGGGTCATCGTCGACAGACTGACCAAATCTGCTAATATCATTCCTGTTAATGATAAATTATTGATGAAGAAATTGACTCTTTTGTATTTAAAGGAGTTTTGTAAACATGGTGTGCATGCATCGATCATATTTATCAAGATCATCGCTTTACATCGAATTTCTAGAGATTTGCTCAGAAGTCATTGGGAACGAACCTTAATGAGAGTACTGTTTACCACCCCAATCGAAGGGACGAGGTAAAGTAATGATACAAAACACTAGAAGTGTTGTTCTATGCTTGAATAATTGACCTTTGGTAATAAACCGTATAATTGTTTTCCTTTGGAAAGATTATCATTGATAATTATCGTATTAGGATCGAGATCGAATCTTGTGAGGATCTATATGAGAGCATCTGTAAGCAGGAGTTGGGATGAAGACACCTGACATACACCATTGTGAATTGGACATGTCTTTTAGGTTTAAGGTTGCCTATGATGACAAACCTAACCTTAAAAAATACCCGACCCGTGAGACCTGAAATGATTGTTGAAATTAGGATCTGATTAATGACTGCCAGTAGTGGGCAGAAGGTTATATGAATATGAAATGTGGATCTTGAAGTGCAGGATGGGTGGCGAAGTTATGCCAAAAATTTTCACCATAGAAAGATGAATTGAAGATCTGAAAGATCATGGGAATCAAGTCCCCGTTGTATGGGACCATTGAGATGATGTAAACGTTGGTTTGAAAGGCATATAAGCTGGATCTACCCTATGACTTCAAGGGCTGCGCGAATTATGTTTCGTAAATAGAACTTGATAAATATCTATCAAGTGAAAATCTGATTGTTTCTTAGTAAAGTTTAGATCGGCGAAAAGTTGCATTCATCAAAAACCCGTGAACATCATGGATAGAGAAAGTAAGTCAACATTAAGCATGATCTTATTCCCATAGTTATGTTTGATGAAACTCGCGTATTGTAATGAATTACACTTGTGAGAAAAGACCGAATGTGGAAGAAATACCCACATGGCTTTAACTCTATAAGAAGCGAGTAGTAAGATAAATTGTTCTTTGAGGACAAAGATCCTGTTTAGGGGTAAATGCTATGACAATCCGTCAATTTATGGTTGATATTTTATTTTCAAGTGTTATTTAAAAACATTATTTTAATTTTATATTATGAACTCACTTATTTTTGGGAAGAAATTTGGGTTTACGTCTCGAAGTAGCATCGACTACGTCTAAACCGGAGGATTCTACGTTACGTGCTTACGTTACATACACCGTTTTTGGTGACAGTCCGACACTTCAGGAAATAAATTTATCCTTGAATATTATTTTGGAGTTTTAAATTTGTGTTGGTTCGTAAACTGACAAATTTACGAGAAGAAATTAGAGTTTACGTGAATAATTTAACGTCTTTTACGACTAAACCAGAAACCTTAGGATTACTTATTTACGTTTTCGAACTCCGTTTTTGATGAGACAATTTTTGTTAGATTCGTTTTGTGCCGTTGATTCATAATTTATAAAAACGTTTTTCGAAAAACGACCCGAGGGCACGCAAATCGAGGAAACTAGAATCGAGGAGTACCCGTAAATTAGTGGAGATGAGACAAGTTGGACACTTGTCCCATCCCCAACATGGGTGGACAAAGGCTTAACAAATACACCATTTGGTATCAACTTTTAACTATGACTTAGGACACTTGTCCATGAAGTATTACCAATACCACTTATACCTCAAAACTACAACCAAAAACCATTTCTCACATAAGCTAACAAGAAAACCACTCATACTCCCTCCTTTCTCTCTAAATTCCGTCCTATCCCCACCATGAATCACCCCATTCATCAAAAATTTAACCATGAACTCAAGATATAATCAACATATGTTGATAGTTGCTTAAAAAGATGAAGATTGGAAGTGATCTTAACATGTGAAAAGGAGTTTTCAAGGGAGTTTGTGGCTGATTTCTCAAGGAGTTTTCATGAAGATCAAGGGCTGATTTCACAAGGAATATACAAATACTTGGTGATCCTAGAAGTGGTGTTGATATCTCATAAGATTGGTTACCCAAAACCAAGTCTTGTTCATCATCAATCCCATCTTTTCATCACTAATGGTGGTATAGAGATTGTTCTTCCTATCCTCTTATTATATTGATTATGTAATCTTGTATCTTCTTTATTTATGTATATGTATATGATGATGAATGATGATCAAAGATATTATGTGGGGATTTGGTGTTGATAGATTTGATAAACATGGTTAAAAAGATGGAAAACCATAGGTAAAAAGGTTCAATTCTTGCTTATAAAGTTGGCTGTATAAAAAACAGTAACTAACCAAATCATAAACTGATAAATTAGCATGGTGGAATCAATTTACAGTAAGTATTAGATGTCATACACATGTGAGAGTTGTCCATGCAATGGAATCATCATAATGAGTGAGATATGATCAAACAAAATTAGTATGCCAATCTGAATAGTCTGTTTTGTAGGGACTGTTAAGGATACTTAGACATGGATTGAGCAGTAGCTATAACTAACTTATTTGTAGCACATAATATTAAGTTTATGTCATCCAAAAATGAGCTTATATCTCCTTATAGAACTCAAGATATGATAAAAATGGTGAAAGTGAAACTAAAAATCAGATTTTGTGAAATTAAAGTTTAATAGTATTATATAAGCACTCAAAATAATATAGTATAAAATGTGAAATTAAAACCCACTAACTTATATATTTCATTTATATAAATATGTATAAGGATAAATAAATGGACATTATATAAAAATGGTAGTTTGGTAAGTTTTATAAGTTATAAAAACTATAAACATGATTTTTACGTCTTTTCGGCTAGTACCGTAAAATTAACGTTTTTCGTCAATTAAAAGTTAGACGATCGGACCCGTCTAATGTAAACTTTTTAAAAGTCACATACTGATATATAGAATTATATAACAAGTAAAAACCAATAAACTCGAGCTATACAACATATAGACATTAACGGGCCAAAGTAGCCTTATTGGACTATTAACCCGACTAGTTTGGTAAAAATCTAATAAATTTACTTATTGGGCTTAACCCACTTGGGCCCAATATGTAAAGTATAATACTGATAATTAAAGTGTAAAATGGACTAACTTAAGGTATTAGGCTTATAATAGGCTTATTGGACCTAAAAACATGTAAATAAGTAAAACTAGTAAACTAGTGTAAAAGTTACCAATACATAACACTAAAATGAGTAAATGAGAAGGTATAAACCCACTGGATCATCATCATATATATAAAATTATCATATATATACATAGTTATGATTTTTATAAAGTCATTGGACAAGAGTCTAAGACGAGTATTATTTGTCTAGGTTTCCGTGATTGAAGCACGTACCGTACATCCGAATTGCCGATAACCCGCTTTCCCACATCAACGTGAGTTCATAGCCTCGCACTCTTTTAAATGTTTTTATTAAATGTTTTGCAAACCCGCGAGGGAGATAACATGTTAGTTTTTATAAAATAGGACACTAGTTGTCCCGATTGTTTGTTTATTGATTTAGACCCGAATGATTGTATGACCCGATGAATGATTAAATGACCCGATAGATGAAATGAAATGGATTATTAAAGTTAGGTTATGTCACTAAAAGTCCCATAGCATGAATTGTGAACTACCGGGATTTGGTAGACGCTTATGCATATAATAGTACTATTTGGGGACGATCACCCCAGTTCGCGCCTTGACGGTTAGGTAAGCGAATTTATGTATGAGAAGATTTTCACAAGCGTGATTATTGTGACGACACGCTAAATTAGATGGGCAAATGAGTTTCGGGTTTGCTACCCGTTGTTTGGTATAGTAAGGTAACAATGTCATGCGGCTTATAATAATCCAAAAATAACGAAATACTGTTATACGCACTAAATTACAATGAATTGCTTGACTAGCAATACGGGGTCTTATTATTGATTTTATGTTCGTGTTTTTGTTTTACATAACCATATTCATATAACGGTTTTTATTTAACTTTATACAACGTTATAAAGCGTATTGTATGATATTTTTACGACATTGGTTCGTATAATGGTTTTGAAGGCGAAAGCCTATATTATGATTTTGATAAGGATTTGTATAAAATGACTTTGGCTATTGAAATTGTGTATAATGAAGTTCGTTTTTCTCAGTCTTTGTATAATTGAAAGTCCTAACAATATCGGGTTTTTAACTGTTTTTGGTTGTATATATTTTTTTGGATATTCTATTTGCTAATTCAAACAATGCCTTGCAAAACTGAAAAATATTGTCTACTTATATGTAAAACATCGTGCAAATACCAAGTATTTATCCAATTAAAATTCAAAATGTAAATTTTACAACTAAAAGGACTGAAAATGTAAATTCTATTAAAAGTAAATGCTCAAAATGTAAAGATAACAAGTATATGGACTGAAATTGTAAAAACAGTTAACTATGAGGATTAAAAATAAAAACTATGCAACAAACTAACCAATTCTCAACAAATCCAAAACTTACTAACTGATTTTAACAAACTATGAAAGTTTAAGGACCTGATTAATGAAAACCCTAAAAACTAGTAAGTTTAGCCAAGTTTTAAAGAAGTTTAATACAAGAAGGACTGAAATGCAATTATTGAAAAGTTATAAGCAAAAACGGGTTTCAAAAACAAATAAGCTCGTTTGAGCTTATTTCTCAACCAAAATTGTTCAAACCACTTGCAAACTGCTTAAACTTAAAAATAAGTTAGACCTGTAAAAGGAAGTTTGATGAAACTGACTAAAAAGCTGCTAAGCACTTTCCAATAAGCACAAAATAAGCTCTAAAGAAATCTAGACATGCATAACTAGATTTTTGTAATGAAACTGATTAATGAGCTCAAAACATGAACGGGAAATCAAGTCTTGTTCAAAATCATCCAGTAATAAGCTCGAAATCTGAAATAAGCTAAAATTTGGCTTATGTTGACCAGCGTTGACCAAGTTTTTGTTCAACAAGCTCAAAATATCAAAAATCAACCACAAGCACTAACTAAGTGAATTTGTAAAAGAAAATTGACTAGTTTATGAATAGGATTGAGAGATATGAAAAAGCAGAATTCAAGTTACAGAAACATTCATTTGCTTATATGTTCAGACTTTTGCTTATTCCCACTTGCTTATTGAATACTGTACAAAATGCTTATGGACAATGAAACTTCATATTATGACCTAGATTTGAGAACTGGTTTGATGGAATTTCATTAAGAAACAAGTAAATGCTAAGTAAATGAATTTGACAACTTTTCTTGAACAAAACTGACTGAAAATGACCCAAACTTTTTACAATGCCATTTGCCTTTTTGACCTTATTGTTGACTTGAAAATGGTATAAAACTACTTGTTATGACTTTTTAACTGAAAATCAAGCAAAATTAACCAATTTCTAACACTTGAATAACAATCATGAACTAATGCCAAACACCATTTAAACTGAACTTTTTGGAATTTTGTGAAGACTTTTTGAGTACAAGTTTAAACTGAATGAAAAGCTTTATCAAACTAAGTTCAGTGACCAAAATGAGATGTATGAAAGCTAATTGCAAGTAACTGAAACCACTAAGACTCAAATATGATAACAAAGCTAGAATGACTGAATTAAGCTAAAAGCTAAGATACTTATCTAATCAGTAAGCAGATTAAGCAACACTTAAGCTCTAAAATGACTAGAACTAAATCAAGATCAGACTAAACAAGTTTTATCATGCAGTCAACAAAGATCTTAGCTAGGAATGAAGCATGCATTTTGACAATTGAGTGGAACCAAAACAAGAGGCGTTTGCACCTATTGTAGTAACCTTTGAGCAGTAGAGGAGTGCTGAACTCTCTAGTCTAGTGCTAACCACCACCTTAGAACTAGATTCAACTATCTACAATCAATCAAACAGCTACACATCATCAACAAGGCTAAAATGCCTTGAAATCATCAAATCTGCTATGAACTTGGACTGAAATCAACAAACAGCTACAATCTTCACACAATGTCAGTTATGATCAAGATATGATCATAACAAACTCAAAACAGCAACAAGAGTATCAATGGTGCAAGGTATGGACATAATAGAGGGATTTGAGAATTGGCGGGAAAGTAAGAATTTGAATTTTATTAATGGAAAAGTGGTTACAAAGCTGTTAAGTGGTTACAAACTAACTAACTAACTCAAGAGTGTGTCAAACTCTTGAGTTGTTAGGCTAAAAACTAGAAATGGTGAAAGAAATCTAAGAGTGTGTGTGTTTTCACACTTTTTAACTACTTCTAGAAATGAGGACTAATCAGGCTATTTGTAGACTTCAGAGGAAGAGTAGTTGGGGTTGGTTACGTGTTGGAGCCAATCCCAGACTTCCACTTATCATAAATCTGCTTAATTGATTTTGCAGGTATGAACTCAAATTGGGGATTCTTTGTTGAGTTATTTCAGGTTAATTGGTTATGACCAATAGACTCGTCTTGTGATTTTGAGCAAGTTTGATATTAAGCACTTCTCTTGAAATCCACTCTAGCTCTAACCCGATCCTGGAAATTTTGTTTATTTGAAGATGCCACGTGTCAAGTCTTCATTGGTTGAAAAGGGTGCACACGGATTGCACTGTTGTGATTTGCTCATTTATGAGCGGCGGCACTAATGGGTATTAATTGCCATGATGTGGCAATCCAGGACAACTCATTCTTGGCTTCTTATTGGTCCTTAGTTTAAAACACGGATCACACTTGTATTAACTTTCCAAAAATGGCAGAATTGATCCCTTGACTTTGGCAGTTTATATATTTGAGCTATTCACTTCATTTCTTTGGCATATTTGGTCCTTCAAACTTCATTCTTGAACAAAATTGGTCCTTTGACTGAGTTGACTTTAGAGTTGACCAAATTTGACTATGATCTTGACTTTTACATATTTACACTTTTGTCCTTCATCTTTGGTAGATTGTCAAGATAGGTCCTTGCACTTTCAAAGTCTTGTCACTTTTGATCCTTCTTTGTCTTTTTCATCAAATTAAGCTTGATTATTCCTTGTTTGCTTGAAAATGCATCCTTTTACCTACACAAGTGTACACAAACACACACATACCACATAATACTATTTTTACAAGATAAATTGGTATTTTGCTTCATGTTTTAGGGTTATTTTGTTGATAAATTGATTTGAGTTTTAGCTCATATCAAATCCCCTACACTTGAACATTGTCATGTCCTCATGCAATAATATATATATTTAAAGCACAAATTTACATTCTCCTCATAATTAATCCACCTTGGCCATATGGAATGCATCTACACTACTCTAAACTACATGATGCATGTTTTTGACTTTTAACAATGCAATGAACAAAATACAATTCTATCTATATCCTTTTGGTTTTTCTTGAAATGGTTTTGATGGAAATAACTCATAAAGAATTCAATGACTGTGATTAGGGCTTGGGTACCATGGACATTTATCACCCTCAAGTTTCACTTTCCCCACACCAGGCTTAAAAATGGGATCATTGCATTCACAAGTAAAAAGTGCATCAACTTATTCATGACAATTAAATGTGGAACCGGTTATTATTTGAGCAAATTGCTTGTGGGCAAATTTGTCATTTATTCAAGTGTGAAGTATAAGAAGTGCAAAATCCAAAAATAAGGAAGCACGGTTTTTAATCCTAAGTAATCCTCTCATCCATTACTTGAAAAACCGCTCACAATTAATATAAGTCCGTTTCAAGAGTAATAAGTCATTCGCCTTATGTGTAAAATCCTCATGTCATGCTTTCATAAGTAGCTACACACTCGCTAAGGAAAGAAAAATAAAACTCACGCAATAATTTACATCCGCCATCTTTTTGAGACTTTGGATCTTCAACCCCGCAACCCGTCAAGGTAATATTGGATTGGAGCAATCTATTGAATCCCCGGAACCCGTCAAGGTAATATTGGAACTCAATAGTCACTATAATTAACACCACACTGCCCCTCTTGGGAGTCTTGTATATATATTTATTTATTTTTTTCTTTTCTTTTTTTTTCTAGCCACTCATTTTTTTTCATAAGCCGCTCTTATTTTTCTTTATTCCTCACTAAGAAATTTGAAAAGAATAAAAGTAAAAACACCCGCTAAATATTGAGCATGACATAAGTGTAGTACACATAAAACGTTCTAACTTAGAATCTTAAGACGTACTTATATCAACCATGAATGATTAGACGAAAATGCATAAGAGATTACAAACCAATTAAAACCGTTCTTGATTATTTATTAACAATTATATACATGCAAAGAAAATAGAGGTTAAGAAGAGAAGGGTTTAGCCACAAGTAATTATCATGAAGTTTATCTAGCCCTTTTATACTTGCTTCAACTCTATCATTTCCCATTCTCCACAAATTTAAAATCTCAAATAATGAGAGTGGTGGAGGCTTAGCCTAATATACCAATGAAGGACTACATGGTTAAGGATACTAGCTAGAGAATGCTAAGATAAGCAAACTCGGGTTGAGTCAAAATATCCATGGCAGGCCTAATATGTCAAAGAAATCTAAACTTGTTAAACCATGTTTTTATTATATTTTTTTCTTTTTATATATTTTTGATGAAACATAAAGAAGAAATATATACAATGCAAATGTGGTATGCAAATGAAAAATGTATGATGCAAAAATTATGAATGCATATTTTGGTGGCCAAAGTAGATCAAAAATTTGAAGAATGTTTGAAAATCCAATTTTTCATGTTATCCTGAAAGACAATGACAAGTTCTAGGTAAGGCCACTTTGATAGAAGACCCCCCTACACTTAAGCTAAACATTATCCTCAATGTTTAAGAGCATGGAAGTATAAAAACTTCCCCTACACTTATGACAATGAATAGACTTTGCTTAACCCAAGTTAAGGAAAGGGAAACTATTAGTGAAATCATGTTTAAGCACAAGGTGTCAATGAAAGATCACAATAGTAACGAAGTGAACCGGATACAAGGGCCTCCTCCATAAGCTCCAAAGCAGGAAATGAGTGAGCAACCCTACAAACAATCATGAAGACAAAAGAAGGTCTCCCCTACACTTATCTCCAAGTATCCCTTTATTTCTAACCTACAACACTCTAAACCTAGTTATACGATGCTTGAGTTAATGAGTCTCTAGCTTGACTCGTCCCTCAATGAATCAATTCATGGGGAAAATAGGGATCTCTTGGACCATTTCAACGGAAATGTCCTCCCCAAAGTAATGCTTAACACGGTGACCATTCACTTTAAAATTTGGACCATCGGGTTGTGACAACTCAATAGTTCCATATGGAAACACTTGAGCAATAGCGAATGGACCAGACCATCTCGACTTAAGCTTGCCCACAAAAAGTTTCAACCTTGAGTTAAAGAGGAGAACCGGCTCTCCAACTTTGAACTCACGATTCTTGATCTTAGGATCATGCAATTTCTTAGTATTTTCCTTGTAAAGCAAAGAATTTTCATAGGCATTGGCTCTCAATTCATCCATCTCATTGAGTTTATCTTTCCTATAGGAACCGGCTTGGTTTAAATCAAAGTTAGCCCACTTGAGAGCCCAAGATGCCTTGTGTTCTAACTCAAATGGGAGGTGGCACGCTTTTCCATAGACAAGCCTATAAGGAGTACAACCAATTGGTGTTTTAAAAGCCGTCCTAAACGCCCACAAAGCATCATCAAGCTTATCCGACCAAGAAGCTCGATGCTCTCTCACCGTTCTCTCTAAAATTCTCTTTAAACCACGATTTGTGACCTCGGTTTGACCATTTGTTTGAGGGTGATACGCGGTAGAAAGTCTATGATTAACTCCATATTTCTTCATAACTCTCGTGAATTGATCATTACAAAAGTGCGTACCACGATCACTTATGATGGCCCGAGGTACACCAAATCTAGCAAACAATTGTTTCAAAAACTTCACAACAACTCTAGCATCATTGGTAGGTAAGGCTTTAGCCTCCACCCATTTTGACACATAATCCACCGCCACAAGTATATACTTGTTTCCCTTAGAGGATGGAAAAGGTCCCATGAAATCAATGCCCCATAAATCAAATATCTCACACTCTTGAATAAAATTTTGTGGCATCTCATCACGTTGCGTAATTTTTCATTGTCTTTGACACACATCACAAAATTTCACCATTTCATGAGCATCTTTGTAAATGGAAGGCCAATAGTAACCCGAATCAAAGACTTTCTTGGCGGTATAGTTGGGACCAAAATGTCCACCCGTAGGTCCTTTATGACACGCTTCTAAGATCTTAAATGCCTCGGGCCCATCTACACACCGTCTAATGATTTGGTCCGCACATTGCCTAAAAAGATAAGGATCATCCCAAAAGTAGTACTTAACTTCTTTAAGAAATTTCTTCTTTTGTTGATAAGTAAGACCCTCAATAAGCACATTGCCCACAAGATAGTTTGCGATATCCGCAAACCAAGGAGTAGCATCCTCTTGGGAAGAGATAGACATGAGCTCCTCTAATGGAAAAGATTCATTGATTTCTTGATGTGGCAAATCTCCTTGAAAAGGATGCTCAAGTCTACTCAAGTGATCCGCCGCTAAATTCTCGGCCCTTTTCTTATCACGAATTTCTATCTTAAACTCTTGAAGCAACAAAACCCATCTCAAAAGCCTAGGCTTAGCATCTTGTTTTGTCATAAGATACTTGAGAGTGGAATGATCCGTATACACTATGGTTTTGGAAAGCACAAGGTATGGTCTAAACTTCTCAAAAGCATATACTATAGCAAGCAACTCTTTTTCCGTGGTAGTGTAATGAAGTTGTGCATCGGTCATGGTTTTACTCGCATAGTGTATAGGTTGAAAATGCTTATTAACTCTTTGTCCTAAGACGGCCCCCACCGCATAATCACTAGCCTCACACATAAGCTCAAAAGGTAATTCCTAATTTGGAGAAACCAAAACGGGAGCCTTAGTCAATTTCTTCTTAAGAGTCTCAAAAGAGTCCAAATAATCTTGGTTAAAAATGAAAGGAGCCTCTTTCTACAAGAGGTGAGTCATCGGTCTAGCTATCTTAGAAAAATCTTGTATAAAGCGCCTATAAAATCCCGCATGACCTAAGAAACTCCTCACTCCTTTAACCGAGGTGGGTGGGGGAAGCTTAGCAATCACATCAATTTTAGCTCGATCCACTTCTAATCCCTTGTTGGATATTTTGTGTCCTAAAACAATTCCCTCTTTCACCATAAAGTGACATTTCTCCCAATTAAGCACTAAACGTGTTTCCTCACAACGCTTAAGCATTCTCTCAAGATTGGTGAGACATGAGGTAAATGAATTTCCAAAGACGGAAAAATCATCCATAAAAACCTCCATGGTTTGCTCTATCATGTCATGTAAAATCGCCATCATGCACCTTTGAAACGTCCCCGGTGCATTACATAAGCCAAAAGGCATCCTCTTGTAAGCAAATGTACCATAGGGACAAGTGAATGTGGTCTTTTCTTGATCCTTAGGGTCAATTGGTATTTGGAAATAACTCGAAAAGCCATCAAGAAAACAATAGTACTCATTTCCCGCTAAGTGTTCAAGCATTTGATCCATAAAAGGTAATGGGAAATGGTCTTTCCTAGTTGCCTCATTGAGTTTTCTATAATCAATACAAACTCTCCAACCGGTGACAAGTCTCGTAGGAATAAGCTCATTGTTCTCATTAGGCACCACGGTGATTCCACCCTTCTTTGGAACACAATGAACCGGGCTAACCCATGGAGATTCGGAAATGGGGTAAATCATACCCGCATCTAAGAGTTTAATCACTTCCTTCTTAATAACCTCATGGATTTTTGGGTTAACTCCCCTTTGACTTTGAATGGTGGGTTTATAGTCATCCTCTATAAGGATTTTTTGTGTACAAAAATGTGGATCAATTCCCCTTATGTCGGATATTTACCATGCTAAGGCTTTCTTGTGTTTCTTAAGGACTTCAATAAGTTGCTCCTTCTCATCCTCTTTCAACTCTTTAGCAATGATCACAGGTAATTGTTCTTTGCCCTCTAAGAAAGCATACTCTAGGTGGGATGGAAGGTCCTTAAGTTCAATAGGAGGTGGACTCTCTATAGAAGGTTTTACTATGGAAGGTTCCTCATTGGTAACTTCTTGTGGAATAGGAGAAGGAATAGGGTCCTCATTGACCAACTTTTGGATTGTAAGAATATCTTCTTCCCAATTAATGGGAGAATCATCATCACCAAGAAAGTTTGACTCAAATTCCTCCAAGAGGAAATCACTCTCTCCAAAAGGTGTTAAAGAGGGAGCAATTGAGGCCACGGTTTCAACATGGGGCATCTCATCACTAGTACTCTTACAAGCATCATGAAAGTGTTCATTACACACCTCATCTAACACATCAACAATGTTAATCGTTTCACAAGGTCTAGACTCTTTAACCTCTTTCCTATCACAAACTTTCCCTAACTTAAACACCACTCTCTCATCATCTACTCTCATAATTAGTTCTCCTTCCGCCACATCTATCAAAGTACGACCCGTTCTCAAAAACGGTCTACCAACAATCAAAGGAACTCTAGGATCCATGTCATAATCAACCACTACAAAGTCGGCCGGAAACGTAAACTTATCCACACCTACAAACACATCCTTTGCTATACCTACGGGGTAAGCTATGGTTCGGTTGGATAATTCAAGAGTCAACCTAGTGGGAGTGAGCTCGGGAAGAGAGAGTTTTTTCCAAACCGATAAAGGCATGAGGTTAATGCTTGCCCCTAGATCTGCCAAAGCCATGCAATTTTCAACACCGGGAAAATTACAAGGTATCAAGAAGCGCCCCGGATCTCCAAGTTTTGTTGGTAAGGTTTTAAGTAACACGGTGGAACAATTTTCATTAAGGGATGTGTTGGGCAAATAAACCAATTTTTCTTTGTTGGAGAGTAAATCCTTGAACATCTTAGCAAACTTTGGCATATAAGCAAGAGCTTCCGCAAAGGATATATTGATGTTGAGTTGCTTGAACATCCTTAAGAAATTGGAGACTTGGATGTCATCCTTGTTCTTTAACTTGTCCTTTTTCAACCTTAAAGGATATGGAAGAGTAGGTTTTGGTGTAGGTGGAATAGGTGTGGTAGTGGAAGATTTGTCTTTGTTAGCTTCTTCATTGGGAAGTGTGGAAGGTAAAGGAGAAGTAAGAATGGGTTGAGAAGGTGTATTTGAGTGAATGGGAGCATTTTGAGGTGGTGTAGTAGAGGTAGAAGGCTTGTCACAAGTAGGAGCACAAGTGGATGGAACAATAGAAGGTTTATGAGGTGAAGGATCCTTTGTTGTTTTTCCACTCCTTGTTGTAATAGCATTGACATTTGCCCTTGGATTTGTTTGTGTGTTTGAAGGTAAAGCCCCTTGTGGTCTTTGATTTAATACCATTAAAATCCTATTGGTTTGTTCATCCGATATACGTTTCATTTGGTCATTCATTCTCTTTTCAATAACTTGGAACCTCCTTTCATTCTCTTGATTCATTTTGTGAAAGAAATCTATTGTGTTATAATCTTGTGACACATTTCCTTGAAGACCTTGAGGTTGTAAAGGTGGAGATTGAGCATTAAATCCTTGATTTGGTGGATAAAAGTTATTTCCTTGAGGTTGAAAATGATTGGGTGCCTTATAGTTATTCCCTTGGTAAGGTGGTCTTTGCCCTTGATTCCTTGGTAAAATTTGAGGAGGATTTTGTTGAATTTGGGTGGGTGGTTGGGGTGGAAATCCCGGTGGAGTAAGGTAGTTTTGGGACTTGTAAGAAAGGTTATTTGGATTGATATTTGGCTTGAAGTGTTCACGATGTTCCTCTTGGTAAGCATAGAATTCCCCTTGATAAACTTGCACCTTATCACATTGTTCATAAGAATGGGGACCTCCACAAGTTACACAAGAAAGAGTAACGACATTCACATCATTTGAAGAATTGTTCAATGAAACGGTCTTAATGGCTTGAACAATCTCTTGAATCATTTCTTGTTGACCTTGTTTGACTTGTTGAATGATCTCTTGGTGAAATTTGAGGAATTGGTTATCACAAGGTGTTTGAGAAGTGTTTTGGATAACATGAACCCTTTCTTCAAATTGAGAATTTGTTTGAACCATTGCTTTAGTCTCAATGATGTCCACGGCCTCTTGCATGGATTTAAGAAGAATATTCCCTCCCGCGGAAGCATTGAGTGAATCTTGGTGGTGAGATTTAAGGCCAGTATAGAAAGTATTGATTTGGTGAACGTCATCCAATCCATGGTTAGGGCATCGCCTCAGTAACTCTCTATACTCTTCCCAAGCATCACTAAAGGATTGACTAGGTTTTTGTTGAAAGCCTATAATTAAGTTCCTCAAGGCCATGGTCTTAGATGGAGGAAAGAACTTGTTCAAAAACTTAGTGGTGAAACCATCCCATGTGGTGATACTATCGGGTGGTTGGGTGTCTAACCAATGCTTAGCTTGTCCCTCAAGTGAAAATGGCACTAACATCAACTTAATAGCATCATGTGGAACTCCATTGTGCTTAATGGTATTACAAAGAGAAAGGAATCTCTTAAGGTGATCATGAGGATAATCATTCTTGTTACCATAGAAAGGTGTTTGTGAAACCATAGTAATCATAGCCGTTTTTAGCTCAAATGTATTTGCGGGAATGTCGGGAATCCTAATAGCACTAGCATATCCATGAACATTGGTTTGCAAACGTTCCATCAAAGAACGATTATCGACAGCCATGGCTTCTTGTTGTGGATGAACCAAAGCACGATTCTCGTGATCGGCTTGATGGACGGTGGTGGTCTTACTCTTTCTCTTTTGCTTCCTTTTCGGAGGAAGAGGTTGTACACCAATCGGTATTTGTGCACGCCCGCGAGTGAGCATGCAACTCAATACGAGGAATGAGAGAGAAGCTCTCGTGTGACTTTGAAGAGAAAAGGATTATCCTCTTCGAGTTTCAATATGAAATATCCACAAGAAAATAATATATATGTATGTACTACTTGGGTGCAAGACCCCCAATGAAGCATTCCTTCTTAGAATACTCACAAATGAACGGGGGGTTAGGTGGCGCGAAGCACTTAAGTACCTATTGACCCTTAGATGGCATTTTATAGCACATCGCCTTTCTATTCACTTAAATGTTCGTATTCTTCGAATTGTTGCTTATTGAGAGTATTTATCTATTCTTGATTTATTTTGTTTGATCGATACACGTGTCAAGGACCGGAACGCCCCTCAACACGGTGTATTGCCTTGGCAATACTTATGGAGGATATGTAGATTGGTTGTTCTTATACGTATACGTATTTACTTATAATAATATATGGAAAATATTTTTATATTTATGAGTTTTTAAAAGAAAATAGTATATGTACATAAAAACCGAGAGAATCCAATAATATATATTTTTGGGTGCAATCTCTTAGGAAAAAGATTGCTTTTTGGATTTTTTTAATTTGTTTGGTCAATTCTTTAGGAAAAGAATTGTTTTGTTAATTTTTTAGTTTTTATATATTTTTATACATTTTATTTTTTATTTGTTTCTTATTTATGATACGTAAAAATAATGTTCACAAGGTGAACGGATCCCAAAAGCCAAAGAAAACCGTCAATCGATAGTCTCTCGTAAAGTCAAAGAACCGACAGCGGCGCCATTTGAAATTGCGTATAATGAAGTTCGTTTTTCTCAGTTCTTGTCTAATTGAAAGTCCTAACAATATCGGGTTTTTAACTGTTTTTGATTGTATATATTTTTTTGGATATTCTATTTGCTAATTCAAACAATCCTTGCAAAACTGAAAAATATTGTCTACTTATATGTAAAACATCATGCAAATACCAAGTATTTATCCAATTAAAATTCAAAATGTAAATTTTACAACTAAAAGGACTGAAAATGTAAATTCTATTAAAAGTAAATGCTCAAAATGTAAAGATAACAAGTATAAGGACTGAAATTGTAAAAACAGTTAACTATGAGGATTAAAAATGAAAACTATGCAACAAACTAACCAATTCTCAACAAATCCAAAACTTACTAACTAATTTTAGCAAACTATGAAAGTTTAAGGACCTGATTAATGAAAACCCTAAAAACTAGTAAGTTTAGCCAAGTTTTAAAGAAGTTTAATACAAGAAGGACTGAAATGCAATTATTGAAAAGTTATAAGCAAAAACGGTTTCAAAAACAAATAAGCTCGTTTGAGCTTATTTCTCAACCAAAATTGTTCAAACCACTTGCAAACTTCTTAAAATAAAAAATAAGCTAGACCTGTAAAAGGAAGTTTGATGAAACTGACTAAAAAGCTGATAAGCACTTTCCAATAAGCACAAAATAAGCTCTAAAGAAATCTAGACATGCATAACTGGATTTTTGTAATGAAACTGATTAATGAGCTCAAAACATGAACGGGAAATCAAGTCTTATTCAAAATCATCCAGTAATAAGCTCGAAATCTGAAATAAGCTAAAATTTGGCTTATGTTGACCAGCGTTGACCAAGTTTTTTTTCAAAAAGCTCAAAATCTCAAAAATCAACCACAAGCACTAACTAAGTGAATTTGTAAAAGAAAATTGACTAGTTTATGAATAGGATTGAGAGATATGAAAAAGCAGAATTCAAGTTACAGAAACATTCATTTGCTTATATGTTCAGACTTTTGCTTATTCCCACTTGCTTACTGAATACTGTACAAAATGCTTATGGACAATGAAACTTCATATTATGACCTAGATTTGAGAACTGGTTTGATGGAATTTCATTAAGAAACAAGTAAATGCTAAGTAAATGAATTTGACAACTTTTCTTGAACAAAACTGACTGAAAATGACCCAAACTTTTTACAATGCCATTTGCCTTTTTGACCTTATTGTTGACTTGAAAATGGTTTAAAACTACTTGTTATGACTTTTTAACTGAAAATCAAACAAAATTAACCAATTTCTAACACTTGAATAACAATCATGAACTAATGCCAAACACCATTTAAACTGAACTTTTTGGAATTTTGTGAAGACTTTTTGAGTACAAGTTTAAACTGAATGAAAAGCTTTATCAAACTAAGTTCAGTGACCAAAATGAGATGTATGAAAGCTAATTGCAAGTAACTGAAACCACTAAGACTCAAATATGATAACAAAGCTAGAATGACTGAATTAAGCTAAAAGCTAAGATACTTATCTAATCAGTAAGTAGATTAAGCAACACTTAAGCTCTAAAATGACTAGAACTAAATCAAGATCAGACTAAACAAGTTTTATCATGCAGTCAACAAAGATCTTAGCTAGGAATGAAGCATGCATTTTGACAATTGAGTGGAACCAAAACAAGAGGCGTTTGCACCTATTGTAGTAACCTTTGAGCAGTAGAGGAGTGCTGAACTCTCTAGTCTAGTGCTAACCACCACCTTAGCACTAGATTCAACTATCTACAATAAATCAAACAGCTACACATCATCAACAAGGCTAAAATGCCTTGAAATCATCAAATCTACTATGAATTTGGACTGAAATCAACAAACAGCTACAATCTTCACACAAAGTCAGTTATGATCAAGATATGATCATAACAAACTCAAAACAGCAACAAGAGTATCAATGGTGCAAGATATGAACAGAATAGAGGGATTTGAGAATTGGCGGGAAAGTAAGAATTTGAATTTTATTAATGGAAAAGTGGTTACAAAGGTGTTAAGTGGTTACAAACTAACTAACTAACTCAAGAGTGTGTCAAACCCTTGAGTTGTTAGGCTAATAACTAGAAATGGTGAAAGAAATCTAAGAGTGTGTGTGTTTTCACACTTTTTAACTACTTCTAGAAATAAGGACTAATCAGGCTATTTATATACTTCAGAGGAAGAGTAGTTGGGGTTGGTGACGTGTTGGAGCCAATCCCAGACTTCCACGTGTCATAAATGCTTAATTGATTTTGCAGGTATGAACTCAAATTGGGGATTCTTTGTTGAGTTGATTTCAGGTTAAATGGTTATGACCAATGGACTCGTCTTGTTATTTTGAGCTAGTTTGATGTTAAGCACTTCTCTTGAAATCCACTCTAGCTCTAACCCGATCCTGGAAATTTTGTTTATTTGAAGATGCCACTTGTCAAGTCTTCATTGGTTGAAAAGGGTGCACACGGATTGCACTGTTGTGATTTGCTCATTTATGAGTGGCGGCACTAATGGGTATTAATTGCCATGATGTGGCAATCCAGGACAACTCATTCTTGGCTTCTTATTGGTCCTTAGTTTAAAACATGGATCACACTTGTATTAACTTTCCAAAAATGGCAGAATTGATCCCTTGACTTTGGCAGTTTATATATTTGAGCTATTCACTTCATTTCTTTGGCATATTTGGTCCTTCAAACTTCATTCTTAAACAAAATTGGTCCTTTGACTGAGTTGACTTGAGAGTTGACAAAATTTGACTATGATCTTGACTTTTACATATTTACACTTTGGTCCTTCATCTTTGGCAGATTGTCAAGATAGGTCCTTGCACTTTCTAAGTCTTGTCACTTTTGATCCTTCTTTGTCTTTTTCAACAAATTAAGCTTGATTATTTCTTGTTTGCTTGAAAATGCATCCTTTTACCTACACAAGTGTACACAGACACAAACATACCACATAATACTGTTTTTACAAGATAAATTGGTATTTTGCTTCATGTTTTAGGGTTATTTTGCTGATAAATTGATATGAGTTTTAGCTCATATCAGCTATTTTATGGCCTATTACAATGATTTGTACAAAATGATTTTCGGTAATAATTTTATACCGATGTTTTATTGATGGATTTTATTAAACTCTATGAATTCACTAGGCGTTATCGTTGACCTTTTCTTTTAACATGTTTTATCTCAGGTACTTCAAGGTAATTTTCGGGAAGACAACAAGAATTAATGGCCCGCACTTAAATAATAATTTCCATTCAAATGCTTTGTAAAACCTGTATGAAATACAATGACTTGGGACCTATGTAAAATTTGATCTTTATGAATGGAAATGCTTTATTATTAAACGACGCGATTTTTAAGCGTTGTCTATGATGTGAGTAATGTGCTATCCCGTAACACCAATGAGTCTTCCGCTGTATTGAATTGTATACATTTAGGGGTGTTACAACTTCCCTTTCATTACAAAGACTGGATTTTAAAGCTTCATTTTCTGTTGATATTTTTAACAGTTGTCTTTCATAAGCTTTTATTTCCACATCTTTTCCCTCATTTGAAGAGTCAAAATCATTATTTTTTCTTCATAGTTTTGTTGAGCCTTTTTGTACAAAACTATATTTTCTTCTAATTTAACAACACCTGTTTAAAAGCTTTTACTTCTACAATGCATATGTTAACCTTTTGATACTGTTCCTCTAGTTCTACTTTTAGGCTATTAAATTTAAGAACACAATCTTTAGAACAAGGATGTACCTTAGTATCTTCATGTGAGAGAGCCATTAAACCAAGATCTTCTTCTTCTTCTACTTCTTCTGCCCAGTTCACCACTCCATCTTTAGTAACCAATGCTTTGGTTCCTTTAGGACTCATGTTGTTTCCTTTTGGAAAACTTTCAGTTATTCTTGGACTAGTTCTATAGCTGTGCTTGGACTTCTGATTGCTATCCTCAGCTTTATCTCTAAAAATTCTCTTGCAAAGTGTCAATTCCTTCCACAGTTATAGCTTTCAACTTTGGACTTGTGATATCCTAATGGCTCATTAGGATCAACAGTCATTTTTCTTCCAGTCTTCTTGAAGAACCAATTAGATCTTACTGACACCATAGCATCTTGCCATTTAAGATCCATCTCTTCAACATCAGCATCATCCATTTGGAACAAGTCATTGAGTGTTAATCTTGGCCTGTTGTCTTGTCCAGCGAAGAATGAGAAGGCATCATTGTCACTAAACAATGGTGAAGACCTTCCATGCGGATTTTGAGAGAAAATAGGACTGCTTTCAATACTTTGTTGGTAAGTACTGCTTGTAAGTCCTCCAACGATATTTTTGAAGTATGTACCGCTGCAAGATCCACTGGCGGTATTATGAAAGTAAGTACCGCTGTTCCCATCTGATAGAAAAGCCAAGTTAGACTTTGAAGTAGTTGCCGTCTTTACTTCAGTGCCTTTCACATCCATCTCATTCGCTCTAAGATTGTTGTAGAGATGATCAAAATGAATTGTTTCCAAATCATCTCTTGTGATGAAGTGCATAGCCATTGATTTCCACTCTGGTGGAACACTTCTTAAGAATTTTAAATTAGCTTCTTCATTAGGAATTACTTGTCCATAAACTGCTAACTGAATAAGCAACTTACTGAACCTTCCATATCCACCATGTATCCCCTCTATACCGGTAATTGAGAATTTATCAAATTCTTGCTTAAGAACAATCTTCTTAATCTTCTTAGATTTGTCATTGCCCCCAAATCTAAGTTTTATAGCATCCCACATAGATTTAGCATCCTTATAATGATGAAAGCTTTGTAGAATGTCTTCAGAAAGAGCCATAGCCAAAGCAGTTCTGGATTTTCTCTCTCTCTGATCTCTGCTTGTACCTCCTCATCAGTCACAGCAGGTAGAACATAGCATGTATTGTCTGGCAACCAGTGTAGCTTCTTTGGTGTATTCCTATTCTTGATAACTTGCCACACAGTGTGATCTGTGTGATTCAAGTAATGTTCCATCTGCATATCCCATGTCTCAAAATTGTCACCTTTGAGAACTGGGAGTTTAACAGCAGACAGAGTATGAGAAGGTGTTGGTGTAGAGGTAGCTACATCATTCACGGCTTGAACACCTTGTGCTGGTGCAGGATGCACAACTTGTGGTTGTCCCTGTAGTATAGGATTAGGGTTCTGAACATCATTCAAGTGAGCATCATCACCTTTTGTTTGAGACATTGAGTTTTGGGATGTGTGGAGTGTTTGGGGTTGTGTTCTTCTTTTACAGAGTTTCTCAACAAGCTCTAATACCACTTGTTGATCCCTTTGGTTGGATCTATATTCTGTTAAGAATTTGTATAGTAGTTTTTAATCAAACTAAAACACTTTGAGCACTCTTACTAACACTAAATAAGTTATGCGGAATCTAACTTATAAAGCACAGAAGAATAGAATTACTTTTAACTATTCGATTCTCTTATTAATCGACTTGAATGAGGTACATGAAAGACATTGTACCTATGTTCCTTTTATAGAGTAAGGAGCCCTAGAAACCTTAGAATATTCTATAAATATAACTATATCAAAGACGATATATTATCAATATTCTAACTATTTAGGTATATCACATAAGATATACTCTAACTATAACTATGACATATCTTATACAAAGATATATTCGTCCTAATCATCATAGCAGTACTTAATTTATAAGTAGCAGTATTTACTATGTACCGCGTTAATACTAACGGTACTTACATAACACTGACAATACTTGGAATACACTAACGGTACTTGACACTTAACAAATAATTCCCAACAATTTATAAATGGACTTAAAGAAATTCGATATAAGACAAGTATAGACCTGATAAAACTAGAATACCTGTGTTCTTGAACTATATTCTTTTACTAAAATATGTTATTACATGGACTGCCCAAACTGTCACTTGCTACTCAAATTTCATGAGTCAGTAAACACTTACGTGTGCGCTAATAAGGTAAATAGATCTATTGGAAGATACGTCAATATTCGTCTTAGATTTAGAACTTGTAAATAGTTGAAAGTTAAAGTAATCCATTCAACTCGAAGAAACTTTAAAATCCTTATATTATGCTTGATAGGTGTGTAAACACCCATCCTTTTTACCACTTAACTACAATAATAACCGAGCCAAAACGTGTATTTTATGTCGTAAATGTCGGAATTATGCGTGCTTTGTGTTTTTGTTGTGATTTATGACGAAAATGTGAAAAGGGGAGAAAACACGGGCATTCACGGGCTTTTATCGAAGAAAAAGACAAAAGACGAAGTCAAGAAATCAAGAGTGCAAAAAGAACGGAAGTCCAAGACCAATTCTGAAGATTTATCGAAGAAAAAGTCAAAAGACGGAAGTTAACTAAAATCCGAAGAACTCAAGTCTTATTTATGAAGAAAATTCAAAGACGAGTTTATAGAAATCCCGAGACAAAGTCATTAAATTCGAAGCGTTAAGAAGTGTAAGGACTTAATGATGAAATTAAAGAAAGAAGAAAGAGGGGAGGAAGCTTCCTAAGCACCTCCCTAATCCTCCTATAAATAGATTAGATTTCATTTCATTTTCTCTTGTTGGCTAGAGTGACACTAGTTCTTCCACCATTTTAATTACTTGTTCTTTAATTACATGTCATTTAATTAATTGTATTGTACCTTAAATACTATTAAATTCAAGTAAGGTTCCTTTTAATTATTGTCAATCTTTACTTTTATTGTTTATCTCCTATCTTCCTTTCTTGATTGATTTTAATCTTTATGCTTTATTGTTCATGTTTATGTTTTTGATGTTTTATTGATTTGATTAAAGTGTGTTTTGATTATTTTGATTATTATTGTTAGTGTTTTTAATTTGGTTTGATTAGTATTTGTTGGCTAAGTATGACAATTAAAGCAGTATATTAAGTCATCCGACGTACTAGTTCAACCTAAATTCCTCCATGGAAACAGGAAAGAAAAATAAGGATTTTGTTACTTCAAATAGACATGATGCCATCCGGATTATTGTCAATTGTTTTATTAAGGCTACAAGATCTATTCCTATCTAGGAAATTGATAATATGGAAACTCTTACGAGATTATACAAGAAATAAATCTGTCGACATAGAGAATCAATATCTGTGATAGTCCGACATTTTCAGGTAGTAAATTTATCCTCGTATATTATTTTGAAATTTTATTATTGTGTTGGTTCATGAACTCACATAATTACGGGAAGAAATTAGGGTTTACGTGCATAATTTAATGTCTTTTACGTTTAAACCGGAAACCCTAGGTTTACGTATTTATGCTTTTGTGCTCCGTTTTTGATGAGACAAATTTTATTAGAGTCATTTTGTGTCGTAGTTTCATATTTTACAAAAATGTTTTTCGTAAATCGAGCCGAGGGTACGTAAATCGAGGAAACTAGAATTGAGGAGTACCCGTAAAATATTGGAGATGAGACAAGTATTACACTTGTCCCACCCCCAATATGGGCAGATTCACCAAAGAGGGGTTGCCTCTTTGGTGTCAAAATTTGGCTAAGTGCATGAGACACTTGTCCCATACTTTGACTAAGTACATAAACTAAGTCTTCACACACACACCTTATTTCTTCAGGTGTTAACAAATTTTTTTGTCAATCTCTCCTCCCTCCTCTCTTTTATCCGTCCACCATCACCACCACCATATCATTTTCATAAAATTTTAACCTAAAACCTAAGCTACAATCAAGATATGATGAAAACCACATAAAGTAAAGATGATTTGAGGTGATTTCAAGTAGTGAAAGAAGGTTTTCTATGGAGTTTGGGGATGATTTCTAAAGAAAAATATACACTTTTGAAGATCACAAAAATTTATTTAAAATGTTAAAGACTTTGGTACAAAGATCAAGCCTTCTTCATCCATATTTCATCATTTTCTATCATTCTTGTTGGTATAACCATATTTCTTTCTTTACATTTGTAAATGTATTTGTTTATTTACTTTCAAATATATATGTATGATAGTTACAAATGATGATCAAGAGTTTATGGTGAGATCCTATGTTAATAGATTAGATTAAAAGTGGTTTGTCACATATAAAACAACTAGCAAACATGACTTTTTCATACTAAAATAAGTAGGCTGTGAAAAACAGTAAGTTTTAACATTTTAAGTTGATTAAATAGATTAGATGATTTTATATAAGGATAGATAAATAATTTTTAAACAAGTGGTTAATTGGCCACACAATGTAATGTTAAAAATGAACAAGATATGACCAAAATACTTTTGATGTTCAAATCTGACTGGTCTGTCTTGGACGAAAGAAACGTCATATTTAGGGGCTGTTTGAGAAGGAACCATAAAAGAATAAATTGTAGAGCACAATATGTAGTTTCTACAGTAAAAATTTGGGGTTCTAAATCATTATAGAACTCAAGTTATGCTAAAAATGGTGGACATGAGTTTTTACATCAGAATTTATATAAGACCTTTGTACATAAAATGGTAATACAAGGTAAATTTATATATAAGTAAATATGAAAAAGGTAAATACTTTATTATAACCATTATGAAAATATGTTTATGTACTAAAATAAATAAATATCACATTTTATTAAAATAAAACTGAAATAGTTTTCCAACTACAAACTATATACATGACTTTTACGTCTTTTCGGCTAAAACCAAAAAGATAGCGATTTCGCCAAATAAAACATAGATGGTCGGACCCATCTAATGTAAGATTTTTATTAGACACCTACTGATATAGAAACACTTTTAACAAGCAAAAACCGACAAACCCGAGCTATGTGACTTATAAACCCGTAATGGATCAAATTAGCCTTGTTGGACCACTAGGCCCAACTAGTTTGACTTAGCCCTATTGGACTCTCTCATGGGATCAACCCACTTGGGCCCAACGTATGAGTAGAGGACTGGTTCTAACTGGATAAATGGACTAATAGAACAGATTGGACTCTTATTGGGCCTATTGGTCCTTAACGCTTAAATGGGCTAAAATTTATGTAATTGGATTAAGTTAACTAGATGCTTAACAACTAATAATATTGTGTAAAGTGATAAAATCCCACTTGATCATCATGTTTATGACTTGATTACATATACATAACAACCTTATATAAATATTATTAGACATACTCTAAGATCCAGTATTATTTGTTTAGGTATCCCGTGATCGCGACGCGCGCCGTACACCTTAGTTTCCGATAACCCGCCTTCCCAAAACAATGCGAGTTCATAGCCTCGCACTCTTTTAAATGTTTTATGAAATGTTTTATAAACCCGCGAGGGAGATAACATGTTAGTTTTAATAAAAATAGAACACAAGTGGTCCCGATTGTATGCTTATTGATATGGAACCGACTGATTTGATGACCCAATGAATGATTGAAATGGATTATTATTAGTTAGGTTATGTCACTATAAGTCCCATTATCATGAACTGTGAACTACCGGGAGTTGGTAGACGCTTATGCATATAATAGTACTATTTGGGGAAGATCACCCCAGTTCGCGTCTTGACGGCTGATCCCCGTCGTGTCACATTGATTGGAAAGCGAATTTATGTATGAGAGTGATATATTTAGCGTGATTTTTGTGACGACACGGTGTTTTAAATGGGCAAAATGTATCCCGGGCTAGCTACCCGATGTATATTGTAGAAAGGTAACAATGTCATGCGGCTTATAATAATCCGATAATATTACCCATAATGGTAACACTGAGGTTGCGGTCTCAAGAATAGTGTATGATATATGATTTGAATTGTAATATATTGCCTGACTAGCAATATGGGGTCTTATTATTGATATTATGCTTGTGTTCTACTTTACATAACAATTCTTATATAACGGTTTTTACTAAACTCTATGAATTCACTCGGCGTTCGCTGATTTATTTTTTGCATGTTTTATCTCAGGTGCTTGAAGGTAACTTGGACGAAGATCGACTCTGATGGCCCACTTATTAATAATATTCATTCGAAAGATGTTTTGTAACTTCATGACTATAAAATTTGGGGACCTTGTGTAAACTTTAAACTCTTACTCGAATGAATGTATGTTTGGCTTTGTACAACCCGTTTTATGCGTTGTCTATGATTTGAGTTATTGTGCTAACCCGTAACACTCTATTGACCCTTTCGCTGTTCCGATACGAAATTTGAGAGTGTTACAGTTTGGTACCAGATCTCATATTATAGAGAACAAAATATTTTTAAAAACTAAGGTTTTGAATAAAACATTTCAAAAATCCTTTAACTATAAATATTTTTAAATAAATATTTTGAGTAAAATGTTTAAAAATCTTTTGACTATAACAGTTCCGAAGATCTCTGATGTTACCAACAAGCCTTATTGATAAGATATATTTTTAGATTTATAATCTAATTTACATATGTCGTAATTTCAGTACATAATTATTTAATAATTATTTTTACGCTAATACGAGGTATATTATATAATGTAGATTTGTCATGGCAGACCCTAACATTCACGTAGAGAACCCCGCTATTCCGGAACCTAACGTAGATGATAACCCTTACCTAGACTTATTGGATTATAATGAAGAAGAAGATATGAAGGAAGAAGAGGAGGAACCATTCGAGGATCCTGAGTCCCAAATAGGACTAGGAGATCAGATTGTCCCACATGTTGATGTTGAAGATGATGGTAATGTTGGTGTCGAGGAAGATGAAAAGGCTGATATAGATGTTGTAGGCAATGAGGATGACGACGAGGATGTCGAGGAGGAGGTAGATATAGGTGATGGGATTGACGATGATGAGGCGGAGCTTATTTTTCCTTATGATGTAGAGGATGGTGAGCTTTTACCCCCTCCAGTTGAGTGGTCTGATTCTGATTCTGAGTTACCTAGTGATGAATCGCTTGAGTCTGAGTTAGAGGATGATGATGCACCTGATGGCACTAATGGGACTGCTACCCGAAGGCCGATTGATATAGATGACTTTCAAAGGAGTGTGCATGTGATGGGAGAGTCGTCGAGGGTTCTAGCGGTGACTCATGTTGATGGACTTGCACATTGGGCTTTGAGGCGTGATTTAGATGCTTCCCGAGTCCAAGGTAGTATGACAGAGATTGGTTTAGGTGTTTGTCAGACTCATGTTGCTTTATTGGAGTCGAAGACAAAGATTGGCGAGAAAGAGCGAGAGTTGCTTGATTTGGGTTTGAGTGATGTGGAGTGTAGTTTGAATGAAGTGTTTAGGAGATTGTCTGTGTTGGAGAGTGGGGAATATGCGGAGCTAAAGAAAAAGGTAAACTCGATGGAGATTCAGTTGAATGTGGCTCGCGCAATTCCCGAGAAGGCGGAAAGAGAGTTACATGTGTCTGTTGGTTGGAACAGTAGGTTTTATGCTGAGATGGTTGAGATAGGAGTGGTTCCTAGGCGCCTAACTGATGATGATGAGTCTCGTGGTCGTCCGAGGAAGATACCAAAGAAGAAGGATGATGGACCCTCTAGCAGTTCTTAGTAGACTAGTTTATCCTTAGTAGTATCTTTAGTATCTTTTGTAAAACTTTAACTAAACCGGTATGTCGGTTAGTAGATCTAGCACAATTTTTGGGCTTGTATAGTGCTAGGATTATGATGTGAAAAGTTAACTAAGACAATATAGTTGTTTATGACCTAATGAAATATGTATCTTTTGTCTTAAATTCCATGTCGCGCCTTTTTTATATTTTGCTTCCTTAATTATCAATTCAATCCTTTTATTTAATTCCGTCGTTGAGTGATTGCTTATCATAATTTGAATTGTGTGATAATAGAATCATGTCGCCCAAGAAAACCATGACTGAGGCAAAAATGCGCAAGATCATTGCGGAACAAGTTACCGCATCCATGGCTGAGTTTATGGCAAATGCTAGAATTAGAGCTGGCGGTAGTGGATCTGGCGGTAGTGGAGCTGGCGATAGTAGAGCTGGCGGTAGTGGAGCTGGCGGTAGTGGAGCTGGCGGTAATGGAGCTGGCAATGGGGCCGAAAATAATTTGAATGGTAATGGTGTGAATGGAAATGGTGGGAATGATAATGGTATGAATGGTGGAGGAAATGTTGGAGGACATGGACTTAATGCACCCGAAGTTGGTGGTTGTACTTATGTGACATTCATGAAATGTGACCCACTCCCTTTTAATGGAACTGAAGGTGCGGTAGGATTAAGTCAATGGATTGAAAAGATTGAGTTTGTGTTTCGCATCAGTAATTGTAAGGAGGAAGATAAGGTGACGTTTGCTATGGCTACTCTCAGAGGCCGTGCATTGACTTGGTGGAATGGAAGGAGTGTTTCTATGAGCATTGATGCTATGCTACTCCATGGGCTGAAATTAAAAAGAGGATGACTCAGGAGTTTTGCCCTCGTAGTGTGATTATAAGGTTGGACCAAGAGTTGACTCATTTGAAAATGAAAGGAGTAGACATTGATGGATACACCAATCGATTCCATGAGTTGGCTTTGTTTTGTCCTCAGTTGGTTGAACCTGAGGAGATAAGAATTGAGCAATACATTAAAGGGTTGACTAAAAGTATCCGAGGGGATGTGACATCGTCAAAGCCATTGACCATTGATGATGCGGTACGAATGGCTTGTCAGCTCATTGGACAAATCATTCATGATAAGGAGGATGAATCGCACGTTGGTGAGAAGAGAAACGGTGAAGGCGATCGTGGAGGTCGTGGTGACAATCGGCAAAGTTTCAATCATCGTCAAAATCAAAGAAGGGTAAATGAAAATGCTCTGACCAACAACGCACCGCGTAATGACGAAAAGTGTCCAAAGTGTGGTAATTAGAGGCATGCTGGTGATTGTTAGAAGTGCAGAAATTGTGGAAAGCTAGGTCACAAAGTGGAAAAGTGTAAGAGGGGAATCATTTGCTACAATTGTGGAGAAGAGGGCAATCAGAAGCCAGATCACCCAAAGTTGAAGAAGAATGTTCAAGGAAGAAACAAAAAAGGTGGTGCTTATCAACTTGGGACGGTTGATGTTAAGAAGAATCCGAATGTCGTTACTGGTACATTTTTACTCAACAATCATTATTTTGTTGCTCTATTTGATTCGGGTGCTGATAGAAGCTTTGTATCTACCAAATTTAGTGCCCTTATTGATATTGAACCTGTTGAGATAGATACCAGTGACGAAGTAGAACTGGCTGATGGTAAATTGGTAAGAACTAATAAGTTATTGAAAGGTTGCTCTCTAAATCTCTTGAAACATTCCTTCCCGATAGATTTAATGTTAATCGAACTAGGTAGTTTTGACATTATCATTGGGATGGATTGGTTATCCTTGAATGATGCTGAAATTTTATGTGGAGACAAGAAGGTTAAAATTCCCCTTAAGAATAGGACGTTGGTAATTGATGGTAATCGAGGTGAATCCCGTCTGAAAATCGTTTCATATATTAAAGTCCAAAAGTATATCAGGAACGGTTGCGAGCTATTCTTAGCTCAACTGATCGGGAATGAGTCTAAGGAGAAACGATTAAAAGACGTTCCTATTATCCGTGATTTTCCTGAGGTTTTTCCCAATGATTTACCCGGACTTCCGCCGACAAGGCAAGTTGAGTTTCGAATCGATCTTGTTCCTGGTGCTGCACCGGTGGCGCGTGAGCCTTACCGACTACCACCATCTGAAATGAAAGAATTATCCGAACAACTCAAGGAGTTGTATGATAAGGGTTTTATTTGATCGATCTCGTCGCCCTGGGGAGCTCCGGTCTTGTTCGTTAAAAAGAAAGATGGATCTTTCCGTATATGCATCGATTACCGTGAGCTAAACAAGTTGACGATTAAAAATCGATATCCTTTACCAAGGATTGATGATCTATTTGACCAACTACAAGGCTCTAATGTATACTCTAAGATTGATATGCGGTCTGGATATCATCAACTTCGTGTCCGCGAAGGAGATATTCCTATCACTGCATTTAGAACTCGTAATGGACACTACAAATTTCAAGTAATGCCATTTGGGTTAACTAATGCACCGGCGGTATTCATGGATCTAATGAATCGAGTGTGCAAACCCTATTTGGATAAATTTGTGATCGTGTTCATTGACGAAATTCCAATCTATTCCAAGAATAAAGAAGAGCATGGAGAACACATAAGGACTATCTTGAATTTGTTGAAGGACAAAAAGTTGTACGTAAAGTTTTTGAAATGTGATTTTTTGTTGGACTCTGTTCAGTTTCTTGGTCATGTGATTGATAAAGATGGAATTCATATTAATCCGGAAAATATTGAAGCCATTAGGAGTTGGTCAGCACCGACAACGCCAACGGAGGTGCGACAGTTCTTAGGATTGGCTGGCTATTATAGACGATTCATTAAAGAATTTTCTTTAATAGCTAAACCTCTGACCAAGCTTACCCAGAAGAATAAACCTTTTGTATGGGGAAGTGAAGAAGATGAGGCTTTTCAGGTATTAAAGCAAAAAGTTGTTTAGTGCACCTATTTTATCATTACCCGAAGGTAGTGACGATTTTGTGGTATTTTATGATGCGTCTCTTAAAGGTTTTGGAGATGTCTTAATGCAGCGAGAGAAGGTGATAGCTTATGCTTCAAGGCAATTAAGGAAAAGCGAGGAAAATTATACTACTCATGATCTAGAGCTAGGAGCTGTAGTCTTTGCTATTAGGTTATGGAGACATTACCTGTATGGCACCAAATGTACGGTATTCACCGATCATAAAAGCCTACAATATATCCTCGACCAAAAAGAACTAAACACGAGGCAACGTAGTTGGATAGAATTGCTAAGTGATTATGATTGTGAGATTAATTATCACCCATGAAAAGCAAATATTGTTGCCGATGCATTAAGTAGAAAGGATAGAGAGCCGATCAGGGTGCGTTCTCTAGTCATGACTATGCACAATAATTTGCCTGAACAAGTCAGAAATGCACAAATAGAAGCTTGCAAGAAAGAAAATTTTGATAATGAAGGGTTTCGAGGTGAAGGATATCCTTTAGAGGTTAGAGCAGACGGAGTGAAATGCTTAAGAGGTCGTATGTGGTTACCTAAGTATGGAGGTTTAAGAGACTTAATCATGTCCGAATCCCATAAATCTAAATATTCCATTCATCCTGGTTCTGACAAAATGTATCTTGACCTGAAGAAGTTATACTGGTGGCCGAAAAGCCGATATTGCAACGTATGTTCGTTAATGTTTGACATGTGCAAAAGTCAAAGCTGAACATCAAAAGCCATCAGGACTACTTCAACAACCCGAAATTCCTGAATGGAAGTGGGAACGAATCACGATGGATTTCATCACTAAGCTCCCTAGAACATCTTCTGGAAATAACTCGATTTGGGTCATTGTCGACAGGCTGACCAAATCGGCTCATTTCATTCCTATTAAAGAGCAGTTCCCACTGGAGAAGCTGACTCGTCTTTATCTTAAGGAGGTTGTATGTTAGCATGGAGTGCCTGTATCGATTATTTCTGATCGAGACCCTCGATTCGCATCGAATTTTTGGATATCCCTCCAAAGATCTTTGGGAACGAATCTTGATTTGAGCACTGCTTATCACCCCCAAACTGACGGGTAGAGTGAAAGGACGATAAAGACATTGGAGGATATGTTAAGGGCATGTGTGATTAATTTTGGTAAAGATTGGGATAAACATTTGCCATTGGCATAATTTTCATATAATAATAGTTATCATGCTAGTATTAAGGCTGCACCTTTCGAAGCTCTATATAGTAGAAAGTGTAGATCTCCTGTATGTTGGAGTGAAGTTAGAGACACCCAGCTCACCGGACCGGAATTGATTCGGAAGACTACGGAAATGATAGTTCAGATTAAGAAACGGTTGTTGACAGCCCGAAGTAGATAGAAATGTTACGCGGATGTGCGGCGGAAACCGATGGAGTTCGAAGTGGGGGACCGTGTGATGTTGAAAGTGTCGCCATGGAAAGGCGTCATAAGATTTAGAAAGTGTGGGAAATTGAATACTCGCTATATCGGACCATTCAAGATTTTATCCCGAGTTGGTCCAGTGGCTTATAAACTAGAGTTACCCCAAGAACTTCATGGGGTCCATAATACATTCCATGTATCTAATCTGAAGAAGTGTTTAGCTAAGTGTGATAAGAAAATTTCGTTAGATGAGGTCAGAATTGATGAGAAATTTCATTTTATAGAAGAACCCGTGGAGGTTTTGGATCGTGAAGTGAAGCAACTTAAGCAAAGTCGAGTACCTATCGTTAACGTTCGGTGGAACTCTAAGTGTGGGCCAGAATTTACTTGAGAGTGAGAGGATGAAATGTGGAAGAAATACCCACACCTCTTCGACTTCAATAAGAAACGGGCATCGCAATAAAATGGATCTACGAGGGCGTAGATCCCTTTTTAGGATGGAATGCTGTGACCGTCCGACATTTTCAGGTAGTAAATTTTATCCTCATATATTATTTTGAAATTTTATTTTTGTGTTGGTTCTCGAACTCACATAAATACCGGAAGAAACTAGGGGTGCATAAATTAATGTATTTTACGTTTAAACCAGAAACCCTAGGTTTACGTATTTACGCTTTTGTGCTCCGTTTTTGATGAGACAAAATTTATTAGAGTTATTTTGTGTCGTAGTTTCATATTTTACAAAAACTTTTTTCCGTAAATCGACCCGAGGGCACGTAAATCGAGGAAAATATAATCGAGGAGTACCCGTAAAATATTAGAGATGAGACAAGTATTACACTTGTCCCACCCCCAATATGGGCGGATTCACCAAAGAGGGGTTGCCTCTTTGGTGTCAAAATTTGGCTAAGTGCGTGAGACACTTGTCCCATGCTTGGACTAAGTACATAAACTAAGTCTTCACACACACAACTCATTTCTTCATGTGTTAACAAAATTTTTTCTCAATCTCTCCTCCCTCCTCTTGTATCCGTCCAACATCAACACCACCATAGCATTTTCATAAAATTTTAACCTAAAACCTAAGCTACAATCAAGATATGATGAAAACCGCATAAAGTAAAGATGATTTGAGGTGATTTCAAGTAGTGAAAGAAGGTTTTCTATGGAGTTTGGGGCTGATTTCTAAAGAAAAATATACACATTTTAAGATCACAAAAAGTTGATTTAAAAGGTTAAAGACTTTGGTACAAAGACAAAGCCTTGTTCATACATATTTCATCATTTTCTATCATTCTTGTTGGTATAACCATATTTCTTACTTTACATTTGTATATGTATTTGTTTATTTACTTTCAAATGTATATGTATGATAGTTATAAATGATGATCAAGATTTTATGGTGGGATCCTATGTTAATAGACTAGATTAAATGTGGTTTGTCACATATAAAACAACTAGTAAACATGACTTTTTCATACTAAAATGAGTAGGCTGTGAAAAACAGTAAGTTTTAATACTTTTAGTTGATTAAATGGATTAGATGATTTGATATATGAATAGATAAATGATTTTTAAACAAGTGGTTAAGTGGACACTCAATAAAATGTTAAAATGATCAAGATATGGCCAAAATACTTTTGATGTGCAAATCTGACTGGTCTGTCTTGGACGAATTAAAATTCATTTTTAGGGGCTGTTTGAGAAGGAGCCATAGGAGCATAAATTGTAGAGAAAAATATATAGTTTCTACAGTAAAAATTTGGGGTTCTAAGTCATTATAGAACTCAAGTTATGTTAAAAATGGTGGACATGAGTTTTTACATCAGAATTATATAAGACCTTTGTACATAAAATGGTAATACAAAGTAAATTTATATATAAGTAAATATAAAAAAGGTAAATATTTTATTATAACCATTATAAAAATATGTTTATGTCCTAAAATAAATAAATATCACATTTTATTAAAATAAATCTCATATAGTTTTCCAACTACAAACTATATACATGACTTTTACGTCTTTTCGGCTAAAACAAAAAAGATGGCGATTTCGCCAAATAAAACTTAGATGATCGAACCCATCTAATGTAAGATTTTTATAAGACACCTACTGATATAGAAACACTTTTAACAAGCAAAAACTGACAAACCCGATCTATGTGACTTATAGACCCGTAATGGACCAAATTAGCCTTGTTGGACCAATAGGCCCAACTAATTTGACTTAGCTCTATTGGACTCTCTCATGGGCTCAACCCACTTGGGCCCAAAATATGAGTAGAGGCCTGGTCCTAAATGGATAAATAGACTAATAGAACATATTGGACTCTTATTGGGCCTTAACGCTTAAATGGTCTAAAATTAGTGTAATTGGATTAATTTAACTAGATGTTTAACAACAAATAATATTGTGTAAAGTGATAAAATCCCACTTGATCATCATGTTTATGACTTGATTACATATACATAACAACTTTTTATAAATATTATTCGACATACTCTAAGATCGAGTAATATTTGTTTAGGTATCCCGTGATCGCGACGCGCGTCGTACACCTTAGTTGTCGATAACCCGCCTTCCCAAACCAACGTGAGTTCATAGACTCGCACTCTTTTAAATGTTTTATGAAATATTTTATAAACCCGCGAGGGAGATAACATGCTAGTTTTAAAAAAAATAGACCACAAGTGGTCCCGATTGTATGCTTATTGATATGGACCCGATTGATTTGATGACCCAATGAATGATTGAAATGGATTATTATTAGTTAGGTTATGTCACTATAAGTCCCATTAGCATGAATTATGAACTACATGGAGTTGGTAGACGCTTATTCACATAATAGTACTATTTGGGGAAGATCACCCCAGTTCGCGTCTTGAAGGTTGATCCCCGTCGTGTCACATTGATTGGCAAGCGAATTTATGTATGAGAGTGATATATTTAGCGTGATTTTTGTGACGACACGCTGTTTTAAATGGGCAAAATGAATCCCGGGCTAGCTACCCGATGTATATTGTAGAAAGGTAACAATGTCATGCGGCTTATAATAATCCGATAATATTACCGATAATGGTAACAATGAGGCAGCGGTCTCAGGAATAGTGTATGATATATGATTTAAATTATAATATATTGCCTGACTAGCAATATGGGGTCTTATTACTGATATTATGCTTGTGTTCTGCTTTACATAACTGTTCTTATATAACGGTTTTTACTAAACTCTATGAATTCACTCGGCATTCGCTGATTTATTTTTCGCATGTTTTATCTCAGGTGCTTGAAGGTAACTTGGACGGAGATCGACTCTGATGGCCCACTTATTAATAATATTCATTCGAAAGATGTTTTGTAACTTCATGACTGTAAAATTTGGGGACCTTGTGTAAACTTTAAACTCTTATTCAAATGAATGTATGTTTGGCTTTGTACAACCCTTTTTATGCGTTGTCTATGATTTGAGTTATTGTGCTAACCCGTAACACTCTATTGACCCTTCCGCTGTTTCGATACGAAATTTGAGAGTGTTACAATATCTATCATCTAAGATCTTGACGAGTGTTTCACATCTTGATCTTAAACGTATACTCAAAACTTGTGTGTACTAATGTGTTAAGTGGAAGAACTACCCAAATACTAAACTATATACTCCACGTATGTGTTATAAGTTTTGGAAAGAACACTTACCATTGGAAAAATTTTTCCGTGTAACAATAGTTTTCATGCTAGAATCAAAGCAATACTATTTGGAACACTCTATCGAAAGAAGTGCCATTTACGTATTTGCTAGGCTAATGTTCGAGATTTTCAACTTACGAAACCAAAAGTAGTTCATGAAACTATTTGAGAAGGTTATATAAGAATAGAGCTTCGTAGAACGTTGAATAGTGACCGTTTTGATAAAGATTTCTCACTGTGAATGAGAAACTACACCATATTAAACAGTATCTATATGAAAAGAATGTTTTCTCTATCAATTACCCAAATTGATTTTGAAAAGTGCGATAATTAATTCAAGATCTTTAATTGTGCAGTGACATATTTACTTGAGTTTCCCAAAGAACTCAGTAATAATCACAATCCTTTTCGTATTTTGGAATCTAAGGAAGATTTATGTGATTAACTGGCATGTGTTATATGTCCCATTTGGTATTAAACTAGATTCTTGTGAGGTAATAATATGATTTTGACCACTAAGACATGAATGATATTTCATATATAACCATTTTGATAAAAATGATGATAAAGAGATTGATTTGAAACTAAATACCAACATTACAATTGTTTTCTTGATATGTGAATAAAATTCTAAGAAAGAATTTGAACACCTAAGAGCTAGGTTTACCCTTGATATGCTATGTTACCCTTATAATCTCGGGACGATATTTCTTTAAGGGAGAGAGACTATAACAATCCTCAAATTTCACATCTATGCTATAAGCTATAATTGTCTCAATATGAAAATTTGGCTAGAATTTTTTGCTTTTTGTACCTTACTTGGTAAGATGAACTGGTTCTCACAACCTGAAAGTGCCATTATAACATATTCCTATATGTTGTCAATACAATGTATATATCAAGTCTAAGATCTAAAAAGTAATCTAATAAGTTCAGTATTAATAAGAACATCTCAAATGTAACCATGATGCCCTAAATTCCCTTAGAAACCCTAGAATCCCTATAAATGAGTTGTAAACTCAAGAATGGTAAACTATGAATGGAAAACACATGTGAATAAGTTACTATGGAATATAAACAAGTTGTAAACTATACTTTAAAGACATAATAACACCTAAGAATGGCAAGTAAAAACCATACAAATCTAAGTACAACTAATTGTATATAATAGTCTAAATCACCCCCCAGAAACCATTGATAAACAATATTTCAAGCAATGTAACTACATAAACTCAATGTACTATTATAAAAAACAATATACTAATTACAATCTATCAAATGAATGAAAGTTAATTGATCACAAAATGCTAATATTCACTAATCCAAGGCTAATTACAAGTTAAGACCTAGTAACCAAGATTAGCATATAAAATCCATTTCACATTGAATTAGAGTCTAATCCTTTGCCATAAATTATAAAACTCAACTATACATCATATTAAGAGTATAAATTTATTTCAAGTCAAGTTACAAGTTGGTAAAGCATAATGTACAAGTTATCAAAGCATATGATCTTAAGCTCTCCTAATTGTCCCTAGAATATGATCAACCTATACAAACCCTTAAACCAAAAATATAGAAACAATAGAAGTTATAAACATACTATATAAGACCTAGAATAAGTGTTTATAAAGGTACAAATACTAATTACCCAAGATAAAAAGTCATTAGAATTAATGACCTAAAAACCCTAATATTAAGAAATCTACATGGAATCATCACCTAGTTCTTTTTGGACAAGTCTATAAATATTTATAGGACTTAATTAAGGTTATAATATTATATTAAGACAATTTACAAGTACCCTAATTCACAAGGTACAAGATTTCAATGCACGACTTATAAATTAGGTCAAAATGGGTATTTTCACCCTTTAGACATGTTTACTTAGAATAACTTAATAAAAACAATGTAGGGACTTTATGAACACATTGAGGACAATGTAGGATGTATAAATTAAGTTTACATCAGTATTTAGTTGAAGTATAATCACATTTACTAAGATTAAACCCTAGATCATTAGAAAACCCTAACCCGTATTAGTTTTCTTCCCATTTTCACACCAAACCTTTATTAAACATCAAACCAAAGACACAAACTTATTAATTACAATGTATGTAACCTAATTAAACCTAATACATCACAAATAACATTCCTAAAGCCTTAATCCCCAAAATTACAAAGTTACAAGTTACAAGCCCTACTTTAGGACCCGATTTTGGTTTTTCCCTCCAAAATCATTCAAAAGACTTCCCCTCCTAAATTTAAACTTAAGATAAGACCTAATAGATATTTTTAGATATTTTGGAGATATTTCTAACTAGGTGCATCACCTAGTTTCTTGGTTTGTTAGAAAAGTGATTAAAACTTTACAAAATGGTACTTTATGTTTCCTAATACCTATCCTTAAGCTCTAAGCTTCTTAAACCTTGAATAGCTATGTTCCTAGAATCCCTTAGTCACCATAAACGTGTAAGGAACCTAGGATATCAGTAGTTAATTTTACTTGGAGGCTAAGTGTTGAAAACTAGTATAAATAGGCATGTAAACCTTTCATTTCAACTTGCACCCCATTTTCTCTTAACCTCCATACCCATTCTGATTTCCACTTTTATATACTTCCTAGGACATGTCTCAAGACCAGATACCAGGTCTATAAGCTAGCTATTGAAGCTCTTGAAGCTTTGATAGTAAGATGTGCTCATAGGAAGCCATTAGGAGCCATTTTGGAGCATCCTAGGTAATCACTTTGTTAGATATGCTTTGATCTTGTTATATTACTTTCTTAGAGTTGTTATAATGCCAATATTATGTTAGAAAGATAATCTAAAATAAACTAAGTCATTTCATCATTTTAAAAGGAAGTTATAAGTTAAAGATGTCTTAAAACCCAAGTTTTGTAATCTACATGAAATAATAAGCAAAAACCCATTTCAAAATCTATAATTCTGAATAAATGTTTTTATTATGATTTAAAAAATGTTTAGAAACTTTTTTTTAAAATCCTAGATCATTTGGTACATTTTTGAGATTGTTATGTGATATTTACAAGTATAGGGACTAAAACTGTCATTTTTGAAACTATTTAACATTTTGGGCCAAAAGTGTCATTTTATGAAATTATAATCTATAATAATAAATGTTGGAAAGTTTGAGACCCTAAGGTAAAATATTGAAGGTTTAAATTGCAATTTATGAAACTATATACTTAAGGGGTTAAAATTGCAATTATACCAACGTATAACCCGAATGACTAATTTTGCCAATTTTGAAACTAAATAAGATTAATCGTGAATAAGAGGAAGTAATGAAGTTATCATTTTGGTAGGGAGCTTTGTACAAATGTGTTCCATCTCGATATTACGTTCTGATTGAGTGGTTGGATTTACGATTTAAAGTGCCCTCGCTCCTCAAACGTTTATAGAATGGCTTCTGAGTATGATGGCCCGAACGCTGGTGCTAGAATTACCACCAAATAATAAGCAAAGAATATACAACCAACACTTAACAATATTGAACAAAATATCAAAGACTTGATACTATACACAATGTATTAATCCAGGTTTGTGTGGGATCAAGTTGTTTATGAGACCAAGTTGTGGTTTGTATGATCAAGCTGTTTATCTGTGAATGAAATATATCTGATCGTAGCTCGGATTTTATGGACATAAGGTGAGTTCATTGCCTCACTTTTTAAATGCTTTCTAAATAATTTCAAAACCCGTAAGGGGGATATATGCTAAAACTGGAAATACAAGTGCTTTTAAAGTTGTATGGTATGATTATTGACAGTATGTTTACTACCACCATTAAGCCCTTTTTTACTCGTGAACCGCTAATCATTTCTTGAAAACGAGCGCTAATGTTGTGAATAGTACTATTTGGAGACTAACATCTCCTATCTTGGCAAGTCGCGCTTGCTAGCAACTAAAGGTTCCTACATAGGCTAAACGGATACACTTTATTTTGCATAACTCACGAGTTTGGCAAATTGCCCGCATAAGGGCAATTTGCTGGTTTCTGTATGTCAAGTAATGGTTCATGAGCATAGTGTAGTACGAAGACTATTTTATGTGGGTGTATAACAACGTAGCCCAGATGACATACTTGTATTCAAAACTGTAAAAACAAACCTATGAATTCACTCAACCTTTGTGTTGAATTTAAGCCTATATCTCAGATAAATGATGACTGATAGCATGGAGCAACACAAGGATGGCATGAAGAGGCACAAGACTAAAATTATTCTAGATTTTGGGAACCTTATATTGTAAAACTCTAATTTCTCAATGAAATATAAAGAAACTTGATTTCATCACTCTTTTGAGTTGTTTTCTATTATGACTTGTGTTCTATGAAGTAATACCCCAGAGCAATGTTCCGCTGCGTAAAGGTAAAATGGGGGCGTTACAATATTTTTATCCACAAAAGCAAAATACAAAAATATAAAACCATATAAGAACCATTAAAATTGAAAAATTCTGAAAAATCCAAAAACATTTTACTTTATTTTCAAAGGCATGTCTTTTGGGACGATTTACGTCCTTAGAAATGTTGATTAATATTGACACGGGGCCATAAATTGAGTTTGTACAAAAGTTGTAAATATTTCATAAAACATGCCAACATGGCTTGTAGTTATTTCAGACAGCAACCCGTTTTTCATATTAAAGTCAAGAAATTTCTTATTAAAGCTTTGGCTCAACAACGGAAATTAATTTTCTCGGGCATGGTTTACTTTATAACCATGTAAGGGATTGTGTTTACGTTTTAACACAATCTAACATGGATATATGTACGGATCAGTGCATTTATTTGCTAAAACAAGAGAAATCTTGTTTTTATGAAGTTATCATCTCTACAACCATAGCAATTTACAATTGGTATCTACAAACTCGACGCTGCGACTACTCAACCGACGAATACAAATCTTTCGATAGAACATGTAACACCCCCAAATTTATACAACTCAATACAGCGGAAGACTCGTTGGTGTTACGGGATAGCACATTACTCACATCATAGACAACGCTTAAAAATCTTGTCGTTTAATAATAAAGCATTTCCATTCATAAATATCAAGTTTACATAGGTCCCAAGTCATTGTATTTCATACAAGTTTTACAAAGAATTTGAATGGAAATTATTGTTTAGGTGCGGGCCATGAATTCTTGTTGTCTTCCCGAGAATTACCTTCAAGTACCTGAGATAAAACATGTTAAAAGAAAAGGGTCAGCGATAACGCCGAGTGAATTCATAGAGTTTAATAAAATCCATCAATATAATATCGGTATAAAATTATTACCGAAAATCATTTTGTACAAATCATTGTAAAAGGCCATAAAATAGCCAAAGTCATTTTATACAAATCCTTATCAAACTCATAATATAGGCTTTCGCCTTTAAAATCATTATACGAACCATTTTCGTTAAAAACATCATACAATACGTTTTATAACGTTGTATAGATTAAATAAAAACCGTTATATGAATATGGTTCTATAAAACCAAAACACAAACATAATATCAATAGTAAGACCCCGTATTGCTAGTCAGGCAATATATCGTAATTTAATGCTTAAAGCAGTATTTCGTTAATTGGATTATTATAAGCCGCATGACATTGTTACCTTACTACAACAACAACGGGTAGCTAGCCCGAAACTCAATTTGCCCATCTAAATTAGCGTGTCGTCACAAAGGTCACGCTATGGAAATCTTCTCATACATAAATTCGCTTACCAATCAATGTGGCACGACGGGGATCAACTGTCAAGGCGCGAACTGGGGTGATCGTCCCCAAATAGTACTATTATATGCATAAGCGTCTACCAAATCCCGGTAGTTCACAATTCATGCTAATGGGACTTTTAGTGACATAACCTAACTTTAATAATCTATTTTATTTCATCTATCGGGTCATTTAATCATTCATAGGGTAATACAATCATCCGGGTCCAAATCAATAAACAAACAATCAGGACAAATGATGTCCTATTTTATCAAAACTAACATGTTATCTCCCTCGCGGGTTTATAAAACATTTCATAAACACATTTAAAAGAGTGCGAGGCTATGAACTCACGTTGATGAGGGAAGGCGGTTATCGGCGATTCGGATGTACGGTACGTGCTTCAATCACAGAAACCTAGACAAATAATACTCGTCTTAGACTCATGTCCAATGAATTTATAAAAATAACAATTATGTATACATATGATGATTTTATATATATGATGATCAAGTGGGTTTACATATTCTCATTTACTCGTTTTAGTGTTATGTGTCGATAACTTTTATACTAGTTTACTAGTTTTACCTATTTACATATTTTAAGTCCCATAATCTTATTATTAGTTCTTTAACTTGTATTAATACATTTTGTACTTGTATTATCAGTATTTATACTTTACATGTTGGGCCCAAATGGGTTAAGCCCAATAAATAATTTTATAAGTGTTTTAGTGCATTTTGTTGTATTATTAGTCCAATAATGTTAACTTAGCCCGTTAATGTCCGTATGTACTATAGTTCGGGTTTTATCGGTTTTTACTTGTTATATATGTTTATATATCAGTATATGAGTTTATAAAAGTTTACATTAGACGGGTCCAACCGTCTAAGTTTTATTTAACAAAAACGTTATTTATACGGTAATAGCCGAAAAAGTCGTAAAAATCATGTTTATAGTTTTATAACTTATAAAACTTATCAAACTACCATTTTTATAAAATGTCTATTTATTTATCCTTATACATATTTATATAAATGTATTATATGAGTTAGTGGGTTTTAATTCACATTTTATACTTTTTTATTTGAGTGCTTATATAATACTATTATACTTTAATTTCCCAAAATCTGATTTTTATTTTCATGTTCACCAAAACTGCCATATCTAGAGTTATATATGGAGATAGAAGCTAAAATTTTTATGACATAAACTAAATGATATGTGCTCCATTTAACTCTTCTATAGCTACTGTTGAATCAGCCTCTAAGTAGTTTCTAAAAAACGTCCAAAACAGTGAACTCAGATTTGTACTCTAAACTTGTTTTGATCATATCTCACTCATTATAATGATTCCATTGCATGGCCAACTCTCACATGTGTATGACATCTTATACTTACTGTATATTGATTCTACTTTGCCATTTTATCAGTCTAACATGTGGTTATTTACTGTTTTTATACAGCCTACCATTTAAGCAAGATTAACCATTTTTACATATAGTTTTTCATCTTTTTACCCATGATTATCAACACCAAATCCCCACACAATATTTTTATCATCATATAATCATCATATACATATACATTTAGGAATAAAATACATGATTACATAAACAAAATTAACAAGAGGATGGGGAGGACAATCTTTATACGACCATGATGATGTAGGTTGTGATCAAGACATGGATTTTGATGGAGAAACTTGTGAATAACCAAGACCATCTTCAAGACCACCATTCTTCATGAACACCTTGTGGAAAATCAGCCCCAATACTCCATGGAAACTCCTCCTTGGATGTTATAATCACCACCAATCAATAGGGTTTCAAAAGGGCTTCAACATGTGTGTAAATAACATTAGATTTCATGGTTGATTTCGATCAATGATGGTGTTTGATGGGACGGAAAACATGGAGTAGAGAGAGAGATGAGAGTTGTTTTTGCATGTTGTAAATGAGAAGAGTGGTTTGAGGTGGTGGTTTTGTATAATGTTTGCTTAAATTGTAAGCTTTAGGACATGTGTTAGCTTATTGTGTATACTTGACACATAAGTGATGTGTTGAGGAAGTATTTGGCCGCCCATTTGTGGGGTGAGGCAAGTGTAAACTTGTCTCATCCCACTAATTTACGGGTACTTCTCGATTCTAGTTTCCTCGATTTGCGTGCCCTCGGGTCGTTTTACGAAAAACGTTTTTATAAATTATGAATCAACGGCACAAAAGGAATCTAATAAAAATTGTCTCATCAAAAACGGAGTTCGAAAACGTAAATATGTAATCCTAAGGTTTCTGGTTTAGTCGTAAAGGACGTTAAAATAAAATCGTAAGTCCTAATCTCTTCTCGTAAATTTGTGAGTTTATGAACCAACTCAAAATTAAAATCCCAAAATAATATTTACGGATAAATTTATTTTCTGAAATGTCGGACTGTCACAAAAACGGTATATGTAAACGTAAGCACGTAACGTTGAATCCTCCGGTTTAGACGTAGTCGATGCTACTTCAAGACATAAATCCAAATTACTTCCCAAAAGTAAGCAAGTTCATAATATAAGATTAAAATAATGTTTTTAAATAATATCTGAGAATAAAATATCAACCATAAATTGACGGATTATCACAGCATTTACCCCTAAACAGGATCTTTGTCCTCAAAGATCATCTTACTACTCACTTATTATAGAGTTAAAGCCATGTGGGTATTTCCTCCACATTCGGTCTTTTCTCACAAGTGTAATTCATTACAATACGCGAGTTTCATCAAACATAACTACGAGAATAAGATCAGGCTTAATGTCGACTTACTTTCTCTATCCATGATGTTCATAGGTTTTTGATGAATGGAACTTTTCGCCGATATAAACTTTACTAAGAAACAATTAGATTCTCACTTGATAGATTTTCCATCAAGTTTGATATACTAAACATAATTCACGCAGCTCTTGAAGTCCTAGGGTAGATCCAGCTTATATGCCTTTCTAACCAATCTTTTACATCATCTCAATGGTCCCATACAACAGGGACTTATATCCCATGATCTTTCAGATCACCAATTCATTTTTCCATGGTTAAAATTTTTGGCATAAATTCGCTACCCATCTGGCACTTCAAGATCTACATTTCATATTCACATAACCCCCTGCCCACTACCGGCAGTCAATAATCAGATCCTAATTTCAACAACAATTTCAGGTCTCGCGGGTTGGATATTTTGCAAGGATAGGTTCGCTATCATAGGAAACCTTAAAACCTAAAAGACATGTCCAACTCACAATGGGTGTATGTCGGGTGTCTTCATCCCAACTCCTGCTTACAGATGCTCTAATATAGATCCTAACAAGAGTTGATCTTGATACTAACACGATAATTATCAATGATAATCTCTCCAAAGGAAAACGATTATACGGTCTATTTCCAAAGGTCAATCATTCAAACATAGAACAGCGCTTACAATATTTTGTATCGTTACTTTACCTCGTCCTTCGATTTGGGGTGGTACATAGTACTCTCATCAAGGTTCGTTCTCAATGACTTCTGAGCAAATCTCTATAAATTCAATGCGAAGCGAGGATCTTGATAGAGATGATCGATACAGGCACACCATGTTTACACAACTCCTTTAAATACAAAAGTGTCAATTTCTTCATCAAGAATCTATCATTAACAGAAATGATATTAGTAGATTTGGTCAGTTTGTCGACGATGACCCAAATCGAATCAAATTCAGATGATGATCTTTGCAATAGCTAGACGTTTACTAATGTATGAGGCAATGTCTGCCTTCATAATTTGCCATCAGTATAACTTTTCTGATAATGGTACATTAAATCAGAAATGACAAGAATAGAATACTTATACTTAAAGATTCCAACATAACTATATCTCACAATCCTCCATATTTAGACAATCACAAGTGGTCTTTTAAACATTTAACACCATCGGCTTCTCAATTCTAATGGTTCACATTAGCCGCGAACCCCTTTTTATTATCTATATTATCCTTTTATAAGTATCAACTATGTTTAAATTGTTTGACAATTTATTTTGCACAGTCATTATTAGAGAACACATCCTAATTGATTCTTTATCCTTTTTACATAATGCGTCGGTATCTATATTCACCTTTCCTGATGAAATAATTATGATGATCGTATTCATTAAAAAAATTTTTCTTCACATTTTCTAAGTTTTAGTTTCATCTCAACTATCATTTTTACCTGTTTTACTTAATCCGACGTCTAAAGCGTCGATAATTATTACAACTAATTAAATATTAAATATTCAATTTTTATGAAATGTTAGCGTTAAAAGTTTAAATTTCTTAGTTCGACCAATTATAATAAAATGTTCAAAACAAATTTGTATTTAGATAACACGATTTTTGTTGATTTATCGAAAATTATTAATAAGATTCGTAAATGTTTGAAAAATATTTGGTTATACTTTGGTCAAAATTTTCTTAGTTGAAAAGCAAAAATTGTCATTCCAAATTTTAAGTCATGGTTTAACGGTTTCCTCAATTCCTCTTAGGTTGTCTTGAGGTATACACGAACATTACCCCTCAACACGTTATCTATCGATTTATTCACTCCGAATAAGTTGGTATTGAAATGGTGGCACTCCTCTCCAGCCTCCGATCACTAAAATCCAAAATGCACGATCAAGTCTAGAGCCATTTGAGATCATCAATAATCTCATTAGGACACATTTCCATATTTACTTGCTTTTTCATACACTGTGAAAATTAAGAAAGATATTAAGAGTCCTACGCAAAATCTTCATGATCTTGCCTAAACATCCGAGTAATACGCAAGTATTTGCAATGAAGATGGAAATCCTTCTTGAGCGAATATCAAAAAGCTCATGGTAGGTGACTTGTGAGATTCTTTATAAATCAAACTTGTGTAACTAGAAAGCAACAGTTGTTTAATTCTTAATTGAATTTAAACACGTTCCATGCCTCTACGCAATATCTTAGTGATCTTGCCAGAACACTCAGAGTGATACCTTAGTGTTCACAGTGATGAGTGGAAATCCTTCTAATGTTAACCTCAAACATCACTTGGTAGGTAACTTGCAAGATTCAATATGAATCGAGCTCGTGACAACTAGAAAGCAACAATGGTACGATTCTTTAATGAATCCAACTTGTTCTAGGAATCAGAATCGACGGCTTCAATCATGTGGATAATTTTATCCAAATGATTCACTCTTTACGTTCGTAGTCAGCTTTGGACGATCGAGTAAAGAGAACGGGTTTACCCGCGAAATCTTGTCAAGAAGATTTTTAATTAAATCTACCTGCCACAAGTAGGATATTTAATATCCTCCAACGGTATTCACCGACCGGAGGTAAAATACTACCTAATTAGAATGAAATGTTCAAAGCTATTTCGTTCGTGTCTACTTATGTTACTACGTTTGAAAACGGTGGCGTTACGGAATCCGAGAAGAAGTCGTCCCCGCATGCTTATACTTTATGCACTTAATACTTCATCTAATTCAAGAAAGCCTAAAAGTCAAGTCTTCCGCTGTATCGAACTCTGAAGCTTTCAAGAATTACGAAGGTATAAGTATGTGGGACATAAAGTCACGAAGAGGCGAATATCACAAGTGATGGGAGCACAAGATCAAGGCAAGAGATTAATGCTCAAGATTGATATCAAAGATCATATCAGCATGTTCACCTGGAAATAAAAAGAAAGAAAGACGAAGACTATGAGCTCAAGACAAGCATAGTATGCTAGGTTTATTTTATTATTGTAACTCGGGTAACACCCTTGTTTGGAGTGACCTCCCTTAGGGGGAGATTGTTGGAAATACGTTTTTATGTATTTAGAAAGTTTCGGTCACTCCGATAATATATCAAGTAGTAGCTCGTAGTCTAGTTACGTTACATTAATTAAACAAGGAAAAGCCTGGTCCATTTCATGTATGGCTGGCCCAACTTGTAAGCCCAAGCCCATCTCATGGGCTTGGTATATAAACCCTCTCCTTAGTTGGAGAGGGTGTGGTTCATTCATTATTTCACATAGTAAAAGTGTCTTTTTCATACTTTATCTCTCAAGTGTGTTTGTGATATCACCATATCTTTCTATATCTTTCTCTCTCTAGATTAAACAAGATTTACAATATCCTACACCCTTGTTGTTCGTCTGCTGAGTGGCCGGTTGGGACCGATCTCCACCCTTCTGCCTGAAAGATACAATTAAATAAGGCAAGATATAAAAATGAAAATACTGATTGGAATAAGATGGTAATGCTTGATGACTGAATTTATACCCTTTCTCTGGACGAGCTAGCTCCTCATAGTCATCTCTCTCATGGATCATCTCCAAGCTACATGCTGCGTCTGCCACTTGTGACACATTGGTGAAAGTGGCACTAAGTAGCCGATCAACAATCGAGGAGTGAAGAGCCCAGCGAAAGTGCTTCGCTTGCTCCTCAGCTATACTTGCAGCAGCGCCCAGAAATCCAGCTAACCTACGGAATCTCTGCATAAACTTCGTGTTGTTCTCACTAATTCTTTGACGAATAGCATGGTAGTCCCTCTTTAGTCGTTCCTGCTCAGCCCTTGGGAAGAACTGATTAAAGAATAACTCAGTGAACTAATCACATGTCAAAGTATCCAACCATGCATCGCCTCCATTTGTGTTCTTGTACGATCTCTACCAAGCTAGCGCATCACCTTCGAACTTGTAGCAAGTCCATCGTGCCTTGTACACTCCATCACAGCCCATGGCATCGAAGATCTTCTCCATGTGTGAGACCCAGTTTTTAGCATCAGATGGGACCTCAACCTTCTCAAATGCCCGAGGCTTCTTGAGCTCGATTTTGGCTTTCTCGATCTTTTCATCAATCCCGTGTTGATTTTGACGGTTTTCGTGATTTTCGGCATACTTTTGATCTTTTGACTTTGTCTTCGACTTTTCTTCAACATTTGACCATAAAATCCCGTGTTTTCTCTTCTTTTGATCATTTGTACCTATTTTAACACAAAAACACAAAACCACGCGTAATTCTGACTTTTACGACATTAAACACATGATTAGGTCTTGTTTTTCCTTGATTTTAGTGGCAAAAGGATAAGTGGTTACACACTTATTAAATCCCCTACACTTGACCATTGCAATGACCCCATGCAATGCATAATTTCAAAGCATAAAGTTACATTTTTCTCATTATTAATCCATCTCGGCCTTTATTACTATTACTACTACTACTATGACGAAGATAAAATCTTAAAAGGAAACAAAAGTTGTATCAATTTATTAACTTGGAAATTATTCGATGGAAGAAACTTGTAAAGAAATCTAAGACTTAAATTAGGGCTTTGGCGTCATGAATATAAATCACCCTCAAGTTTCACGTTCCCCATACCAAGCTTAAAAATGAGATCATTGAAACTATAAGTTAGCACAACTAACACTTACTCATGTGGTTTAATTAATCACTTAGACCCCTTATTCCTACGGTGTATCTCTTGTATTTTATTTTTGTCTTGAATGATCACGAGGATGCATTTTTGACTTATTTCGATAATTTATTAAGGCCGAAAATAAAGTGGGACGATTTAATCAATAGTTAGCTAAAGGACAAAATCTTTTAAAACGACTTCTCGAAACCTCATAAAGTTCATATCTTGGCATAACTCGTTTCACGATTTGAGACCTTTCTCGGACCGATATTTGGCTTGTACTTCAAACTTCAAATCCTGAGAGACGATCTTCAAATTATGGTATTTTCTTCATTTTGGTATACATCTTCATTAGGAGTGAAAGATGCTTCAAACTTTGACCACGACTTCTTCATTTATCCTCCTCTTTAGGGGAGTAATTGTGTAACACCCCATTTTGGAAATGGAAATATCACAGTAATTATGGCGTGTCATCAAAGCATACAAGGTAAAATGTCTAAACATTACTTGACAATATAAAGGAAAATACCGGAATCAAACATCGGTAGTCCAAAAGTAAAGCTCATCACACACAAACATAGTATAGTAAAGGAAAAGGACGAAACAATGTCCAAAGCATAAGTATCATAAAGAAAAGAAATGCATAATGTAAAGAAGGCTAGATAGCTTCCAGTCCATATGCACGTACTCTTAGTATCTACGAGCGTCCCTGAGTACCTGCCGTTTTGGGAACATAGATAAGGAAAACGGCTGAGCAATACGCTCAGTGCACGGATGTACAATAAAGCATGAATAGGATAAGCATATAACATAATAACATCGGAAGAAACTAAGTCCCGAGTAACCTGATTAAGTCTTAATAAAACTGGTTTTATAGTTTGAAAGTCTTATGTTTATCTTATAAAAACTGTTGTCATATTTTACCATTTAGCCAATATAGGTCATGAATATCCACCGTGCATGAATAATTGGAGGGGTGACCTCATAATGCAAATTAGAGGGGCTGCCTCTAATTTAATATACTAGTTTTATGGGTAGGAGGGATCAGCTCCTTGTGAAGGATGCAAGGCACACACCACATTCACCATGTAATCCTGAATAAAAATGTGTAACTAGGATGCACCCATACGCCCCACATGATAAATATAAATAAATGGCCAAAAGCTGAAGGGACGCCACGAGCAATCACTCCGCCGTGGTGAAGTCATAACATCAGTGCCTCTAATGTTATGGTTATGGTACCTCCATAACTAGGTGAAACTGGTCATGCATGTATATGGCTATAGGTAATCATATTTAAAACATAAGCAATCAAACTCATACTTATACTACGGGAAAACAGTTGGCTGCATAGGGGGAAATCCTAATAAGGAAATAATATCCCTACTGAAAGGACGGGAATCCGTACCTTATGTCCAGTGAACGAGAACGATGAACTGCGAGAATCATACTTCCGAAACACTAGTGCTACATAAATACGTACATGAAATAAGTATCTTCTTACTAAATACATAGCTGGGTTTATGTCATGTCTTAGCTTATTTTATGTGTTCTTACTATGTTTTACTGTTTAAACCCTTAAACTGTATTAAATCTTATACTCTGCTTAATCTGATTAAGTATTTCTGATATTTCATGTGTTATTATACTTACTGTGTAATATTAAGTAACTTTCCAAAAATAGCAGGTTTCCTAAAATAGAAAGTTTCCAAAAATAGAAAGTTTCCAAAAATAGAAAGTTACCAAAAATAGAAAGTTTCCAAAAATAGAAAGTTTCCAAAAAATAGATTTACTGCTTAAAATAGATAAGTTTCTAAAAATAGAAAGTTTCCATAAATAGATTAGCTGCCTTAATTAAATAAGTTTCCATAAATAGATTAGCTGCCTTAAATAAATAAGTTTCTAAAAATAGTTGGTTTCCATAAATAAATTAGCTGCCTTATTTAATTAAGTTTCTAAAAATAGAAAGTTTCCATAATTAGAAATAAGCTGGTTAAATAAGCTAAGTAAATAAGCCTAAGTATTTTCATGATTATTTTCTAAGTCATATGATATATTGTATAGTTTAATAATTATTTCATGTAATTTAATTTAACTATAGGTTATAATATTTAATTAAAGTATGACATGTTTTTAATTAAATATATTAAATACTTAGGTTAAAATATGTATTATTAAATATTAATAATATAACCTAAGTCATGTTTAATTAATTAATTATATCCATGGTTTTTAAATAATTAATTAATTATAAGTCTTAATAATATAAATACTTAGGTTAAGTATAATTTCATGATTATTAATAATTAATTAACCCAACTCATGTTATTAAATTAATCTCATCTTTTATTAATTTAATTTTTAACATAAGTTTATAACATAAACAACTAACATAATCATGATCCGGATCTAAGCCTAAAAACATGCACCGGATATGAAACAACACCGTACCCCGACCCAAATCGGGGTACCCCTTGCTGCCGTGGGACCCACACGCACCAACCAAGACCAAAAAGGTCTTGGTGGTGGTCGGCTAAAACAAACCGAACCCCCATGGGGTCGGTTGTACCTTGCGGCCCAAAAACAAACACCCCTTAATCGACCCTCTGATTTAATTAATGATCAAAACATGTTAGATCTATGTTTAATTAATGTGTTTTTATAAAAAAACATCACGTGTTCATAAATAAATAAAAGATTAATTAAAAGAAAAGGTTTTAAAAGGTTTTACCGTATTCGTGGATCAAGAGGGTGAAGAACAAACACGAATAAACAATAAATTAACAAGATCAAAGATCAAGAAATCACCTTGTTGGTGATTTGAAGGTGGCGGCACACAAGAGAGGAGAAAGAGAGATTTTAGGTTTTCTTGAAATCTTCTGTAAAAGTAAAATTTGAGTAGTAAAAATCTATTTAACCCCCTCTTAGTAAAATTGGTAATAGGCTTGGCCCATTACCTTGTTTTGGCCGCGGGTAGGAGCCCCCTCATGGGGTTCCCGTACCTCGTTTCGTGTCTTGTTATTTCATACACATTTATGTTTAATTATGTTCGTGTTTTAAATGTTCTCGTTACGTAAATACCATACTCTTATATATTTAATTACGCTCGTATTAAATATATATATGTAATTAATAGTAACTCGTGTTTTAATTACGCTCGTGATCTCGTGATCGTATGTTCGTGATTAATTATCGCTAAATAATTATTACGTGATCGTGCAAATAAAATACTTATCGTGTTCTAACACGTACGTAATACATAAACTCCTAACACGTAATCGTAATCATTCTATATTAGGAAAGTTTTTACTAGTACGTACGAACTTAAGGTACTATGCATGGTAAAAGCATGCGGGTTTTACAACTCTTCCCCCCTAAAAAGAATAATTCGTCCCCGAATTATAGATAAAGTAAACTGGAAAAGAAGAACATACCCGAATTCAAAATATGAAATGAGGGTAAGAAGCCCGGATAGACTCCTCCGTTTCCCAAGTTGGTTCCCGCTCGGTATGGTCCCTCCATAGAATTTTGACGAATGGAATCGTCTTCTTTCTCATGACTCGTTCTTGCCTGTCAAGAACTCGTTCGGGTTCTTCTATAAAAGTGAGATCTTCACGTATCTGTTCCGGTGGATACTGAACCATGTGAAGGGGATGATATTGGTACCCTCTGAGTAAGGACACATGAAACACATTGTGCACATGTGAAAGCTGCGGAGGTAACGCCAATCGGTAAGATACTTCACCGACTCGTTCAATGATATCAAACGGTCCGATGAAACGAGGACTAAGCTTCCCTTTAGTTCTAAAGCGTCTAACACCACGTGCCGGCGAAACCTTAAGGAAGACGTGATCTCCTACGTTAAAGTGTAAATCCCTACGATGCTTGTCGGCGTAACTCTTTTGACGTGACCGTGCCTCCTGAATCTTCTACCTAGCTACTGCGATCTTCTCGTTTGTCATCTCTATGATTTCTGGTCCTTCGAGTGTTCGCTCGCCAACCTGATCCCAGCAGATTGGGGCGCGACACTTTCTGCCATACAACATCTTAAATGGAGCACACTTGATGCTTGCGTGCCAGCTGTTGTTGTATGCAAACTCTACCAAACAGATGTATTCGTCCCAATCACCCGTCCATTCCAACGCACATGACCTCAACATATCCTCCAATGTCTGAATGGTTCGCTCCGACTGTCCGTCCGTTTGAGGATGAAAAGCCGTGCTAAGCTTAAGTTGTGTTCCCCAATCTTTCTGCAGACTTTTCCAAAAGCGCGAAGTGAATCGAGGATCTCTATCTGAGACGATGCTGGATGGTGCACCATGGAGTCTCATGATCTCTCGTTTATACGTATCTGCGAGTTTACTTACCGGATCTTCCTTGCGGATCGGTAAGAAATGAGCTGATTTGGTAAGTCGATCAACGATAACCCAAATTGCATTGTGCTTCCTTTTGGTAGGCGGAAGACCGGTAACAAAATCCATGGTTATTTTATCCCACTTCCACTCTGGAATATCTAACGGTTGAAGGAGACCGCCAGATCGCTGATGCTCGATCTTAACCTGCTAGCAGGTAAGACATTTAGAGACGTAAGTGGCCACATCCTGTTTCATACCACTCCACCAAAAGTACTGCTTGATGTCATGGTACATTTTGGTTGAACCAGGATGTATCAAGAATGGGGAGCTATGAGCTTCTGCTAGCAAAGCTTCCCGGAGTTCTTGGTCATCAAGAACACAAAATCCAGTGCCCTGCCATACGATACCATCTGCATCTACTCTGAATTCTGTCTGCTTCTCCAAATTCTGTATTATCGCCCATATTTCTCCGTCATCCTTCTGAGCTTCCTTGATCTTAGATAGTAACTCGGGTTCTATTCTAAGATTAGCCCAATAACCGTGCTGTCCACGTACCATGATCTCGATGTCTAGTCGCTCCAAGTCTCTTATGATTTCCTCTTCGATTCTAATGTTGTTGATCATTCCGGACTTCCTGCTACGGGAATCTGTTACTACATTTGCCTTTCCGGAATGATACTGCAGATTAATGTCATAATCCTTCAACAGCTCTAACCATCTCCTCTGCCTCATGTTCAATTCACGTTGAGTGAAGATATACTTCAAGCTCTTGTGGTCCGTGAAAATGTCACATGATTCTACATTTAAGAAGTGTCTCCATATCTTCAATGCAAACACGACTGCAACAAGTTCCAGATCGTGCGTGGGGTAATTCTCTTCATAAGGCTTAAGCTGCCGTGAAGCGTACACGATCACTTTCCCATGTTGTATGAGAACACAGCCAAGTCCCTTCCCCGATGCATCGCTGTAGATTTGAAATCCACCCGTACCAGATGGTAGAGTAACAGTAGGTGCAGATACTAGCTTCTGCTTCAGGTCTTCAAAGCTCTTCTCTTGATCTTCAGTCCAGACGAATTTCTCCCCTTTCCGCATCAGTTTGGTCAATGGTAGTGCTAGGCGGGAAAAGTTCTCCACGAACCTACGGTAATTGCCAGCTAAGCCTAAGAAACTGCGGACTTCCGTCGCTGATGTCGGCCTCGGCCACTTAGTAATGGCCTCAACCTTCGCTGGATCCATAGTGATTCCTTCTGCTGATACAATGTGACCTAAGAATGCCACCTTGTCTAACCAGAACTCACACTTGGATAATTTAGCATACAGCTGCTTCTGGGAAGAATCTGTAGTACTGTACGAAGATGGTCTTCGTGTTCCTCCTTGGACTTTGAGAAAATCAGAATGTCATCAATGAAAATAATGACAAACTTGTCCAGAAATTCATGGAATATTCTGTTCATCAGATCCATGAACACTGCTGGAGCATTTGTCAGGCCAAATGGCATAACTACAAACTCGTAGTGGCCATAACGGGTACGAAAGGCAGTCTTAGCAATATCCTGCTCCTTGACCCGTAGTTGATGATATCATGACCTAAGATCAATCTTGGAGAAGTGTTTGGCCCCTTGGAGTTGGTCAAACAGATCGTCAATGCGTGGCAGTGGATACCTATTCCGAATGGTAATCTTGTTGAGCTCGCAATAGTCTATGAAAAGACGCATATTGTCGTCCTTCTTCTTAACAAACAAGACCGGTGCGCCCCATGGAGATGCGCTCGGTCGAATGAAACCTCGTTCAAGAAGTTCTTGCAGTTGATCCATCAGCTCCTTCAGCTCTATGGGAGCCATTCGATAAGGAGCCTTGGAGATTGGTTCAGCTCCTGGAACCAGTTAGATACTGAATTCCACTTCTCGTGCAGGTGGTATGCCCGGAAGTTCTGCTGGAAACACATCTTGGAATTCCGACACTATTGGTTTATCCTGAATCGATGGAGATTCATCATCCATGTCGTGAACCGTAGCTAGATAACCCTCGCAGCCATGTGACAGTAGTGCACGCGCTTGCAGGGTGGATATGACTTGTACAGACAGTCCGGGTATGAACCCATTATGAATGTACTCTGGTGCATTGACATCACCGAAGATAACTCGATATGAATGGCAGTCTATGGTAGCATGATACTTGGATAGCCAATCCATGCCCAAAATCATGTCGAAGTCATTCATGTCCAGCGGAAGTGCGTCGACAGGTCGAACCTTATCATCAAATTCTAGGGGAAGACTCTTGTATACATGGGTGATTAATACAGAGTCCCTCAAAGGCGTGGAAATAGTAAGCCTATTTTCTAGTGGAAAGGGAGGAATCCTAATGTTCTTAGCATAAGCAGTAGAAATAACCGAGTGAGTAGCACCCGTATCGAAAAGAACACATGCAGCGCGACCATACATATACAAGATTCCAGTGATGGTACATGTAGACTTGTTGGCCTGGTCTCGAGATGTCGTGTAGACACGCCCGGCAGTAGGAGGCGGCTTGGTATCAGCATGTCCCGATGTACCCTCCATCTCGCCCTTACGGAAATCCTTCATAATATGGCCAGGAAGACCACACTTGAAGCATGCATCAGTATCGGCGACATGGTCCTGGGTGCCTACGGTGGCAAGTAGAGCAAAGAGGATGAGTGTATCCTCCGGAAGGTGCTCTGGCCGGCTGAGGACCTGATAAAACATTTTACATGAGACATAATAGTTGGGTACAAAGGACAAAACGGATAATCGTAAGATTGAATACCAGTGATAGCTGGACGGCTAGGCTGCGAACCTCTCTGGTTCTTGTCCCTACCGTTTCCATGGTTCCTGGTAGAAGTTTGCTTAAAGTGTCAGAATATGAGTCATAACATAAAACATAAGGAATTTCGTAAGTATTAGGACCTGCTATTGCTGGATTGCCCGACGTTGTTACGGTAATTGTCATTACCGCCACGCCTATCCGTAGCAGATCGGTCGTTAGTCTGACCGTTTCCCTTGGGCTGATGAGGCTGCTGCTGAGTAGCCGGCTGAGACCGGTCCCCAGTTTTCTGCCTGGAAGATACATTTAATGAGATGAATAATTGACATATGGAAGGTATACAGATTTATCACCGCTTGAATATGAAGGTTTTACCTCTTGTCGGGTCTTTCAGCTTCCCCGAACTCATCCCTTTCCTGCAGCATCTCCAGTCTACGTGCTGCATCAGCTACTTGTGCTACCGTATCCAACGGAGCACCTGATAAGTTATTTGCAATACTTGGATTAAGATCCCAACGAAAATGTATTGCTTGTTCCTCAGTGGTGCCCGCAGCTGCCCTCAAGACACCAGTGTAGCCAAGGAAACGCTGCATAAAGTCGGTGCTGTCTTCGTCAGGTCGTTGTCTAAGGGTATAGTATTCCCTCATGAGCCGATTCCTTCCTTCCATGGGAAAGATGTTAGGCGGGGGAGGATAACCGTCGTTATGAAGAAGAGCGTCTTGCATTTCTACATCAGCAGCTACAAATATTGCCCAGATATCGTTTGCGTTTTCCATCTGACAGTATGACATAAAACATATGATTAAAGAGTTCTAAACATAAAATATAAAATATATATACATGAAAAAATTTATACTTAAAATTTCACGAGAAAATTTTTATGCAAGAATTTTTTTTTTTATGAATGCATGATGCAGTTTTATGAAAACTTTGGATGCTTGAGAGTGAACGCCTCTGGTCAGTTCACTCAAAACAAAAGACATATCGAGGGGACGCCTATGGGTCGGTCCCAAATCTAAAAGTTTCGATAAAACACATGCGACTAAATAGGGTCAGTCCTGTACAAACCATTACTTAGTCAAAAACCCTGTAACAATGACATATATATGTATGCTTAAAAATGATGAATGCATGAAAACAACTGTCAGTTCTAGGAAGACCGTAGTGACTACCTACTAATCACAGGTCATATTTGAGAGCCTACATGTCGAAGCCTTAGCTCTGATACCATAATTGTAACACCCCATTTTGGAAATGGAAATATCACAGTAATTATGGCGTGTCATCAAAGCATACAAGGTAAAATGTCTAAACATTACTTGACCATATAAAGTAAAATACCGGAATCAAACATCGGTAGTCCAAAAGTAAAGCTCATCACACACAAACATAGTATAGTAAAGGATAAGGACGAAACAATGTCCAAAGCATAAGTATCATAAAGAAAAGAAATGCATAATGTAAAGAAGGCTAGACAGCTTCCAGTCCATATGCACGTACTCTTAGTATCTACGAGCGTCCCTGAGTACCTGCCGTTTTGGGAACATAGAAAAGGAAAACGGCTGAGCAATACGCTCAGTGCACGGATGTACAATAAAGCATGAATAGGATAAGCATATAACATAATAACAGCGGAAGAAACTAAGTCCCGAGTAACCTGATTAAGTCTTAATAAAACTGGTTTAGTTTGAAAGTCTTATGTTTATCTTATAAAAATTGTTGTCATATTTTACCATTTAGCCAATATAGGTCATGAATATCCACCGTGCATGAATAATTGGAGGGGTGACCTCATCATGCAAATTAGAGGGGCTGCCTCTAATTTAATATACTGGTTTTATGGGTAGGAGGGATCAGCTCCTTGTGAAGGATGCAAGGCACAAACCACATTCACCATGTAATCCTGAATAAAAACGTGTAACTAGGATGCACCCATACGCCCCACATGATAAATATAAATAAATGGCCAAAAGCTGAAGGGACGCCACGAGCAATCACTCCGCCGTGGTGAAGTCATAAAATCAGTGCCTCTAATGTTATGGTTATGGTACCTCCATAACTAGGTGAAACTGGTCATGCATGTATATGGCTATAGGTAATCATATTTAAAACATAAGCAATCAAACTCATACTTATACTACGGGAAAACAGTTGGCTGCATACGGGGAAATCCTAATAAGGAAAGAATGTCCATACTGAAAGGACGGGATTCCGTACCTTATGTCCAGTGAACGAGAACGATGAACTGCGAGAATCCTACTTCCGAAACACTTGTGCTACATAAATACGTACATGAAATAAGTATCTTCTTACTAAATACATAGCTGGGTTTGTTGATGCAAAAGTTGGGTGATCTTTGCTAGACCCGAATTAGGCTTAATTCGGGTTGGCTGGGCCCCGACTCCTGCACCAAGTGAATCGTTTGGTTGGGATCCTGCACACTAAACAACACGCGTTAGGCTTACCGTGGGAATGTTTCCCACGATTAGACTCCAGCGTGAGAGTAAGTAATCGGTTAGGGTTTATGTGAGTTGAGAGTATAGAGTGTAATACCTTTGTGGAACCCTTAGGGGTTCCTTTTATAGGCAGTGGAACCCTAGTGGGCTGCCACTGATACTTCGGCCCCAAGGAAAGGATAACTATCAGAATTAGAATGATTGTTATCTTCTAATTATAGTAGTGAATATCCTCCTCTTTTGGGGTAAACCTATTCCTAGACAGAATATGATTCTGTCTAACCCTATGTCGGCCGCACCGGGCCGTGGGCCGCACACATGTGTGCGGTCACTGTTCATCCAAGCCCATAAGCCTGAATGGCATTATCCCACCCATCTATGATGGGCCGGATATGGGTAGTACCCGTGGGCCGGGTTCATGACCCGGCTGGGGACTATACGTCATCATGTTCCCCAGTCTAGTTGTTACAACCATAGGCGTAACCTCTAGACTACCAAGTTGCCCCCTGGACGTACCAAGAAAAAATAGGGAATGATAAGTTGTCCAAGAATTTGTGTTGGCCGCACATGGCAACCTGTCTGAGGAAATTATTCCATTAGTACCTCAACCGCACATGGCGACCGAGACAAATTAAATATAGCATTAAATGACAAGTCTTACGTAAGAGCCGCATATCCCGACATTAATAACTGTTCACCTGGCATGTTGACGGACAAAAGTGCAAACAGTCAGAGCCTCGAGCAGTGCAAACGTTTGAGTCAGAAGTGACCCGTGGGTCCCGCCTGACGTTTCACTTGCCACTTGCCCCCTAACCACACGATCAAGAATAGTGGCAGACACGTGTCACACATATAACAGGTCATGACCCACGAGGCAACCCTATAAAAAAGCCACCCCTACGGCTGTGTGAAACATACAGTTATTATCTCCATTTCTGCCATTAAAGCTTTCTTCTTAGCTCGAATCAATTACGCACGGATCCCTTCATCCGTAGGTTAGAACACCACGCCCTTACATTTTTATTTAGTAATGGCTCACATAAACAACCCTACCATTGGATCCTTGCTTAATGTAATGACCCAGGACCAACTAAATCACTTTTGTACAAACTATTTCATCCCTACCAACCTACACTCCTCACTTCCTGGCACCGGAGACCTCATAACTGAGGCCCCGGCGGGTAAGATTGGCCTGTACACTCGCCATTTTGATGCGGCCAATTACCGCATTCCCTTCACCCATTTCCTCGTAGATCTGTTAGGATACTATGATGTACATATTAGTCAGCTCCACTGTATAGGCGCCTGTAAGATTAGTCAATTCGAGATCCTCTGCCGTGCTAGAAGAATCCCCCCAACCGTAGAACTTTTCCGGCACTTTTATATCCCCAACCTAGTAAATGGTTGGGTATCCTTTAAGAAACGATCCCCTAACAGTCCCCAGTCTCATAATAATCCAATGGATTCGCTGAAAAACTGGTATGACCACTACTTTTTCATTGACGCAGTAGTATGGCCGGCTGATTATACCTTTAGACGTAGGATATCCCACGACCCCAAGCCGCACACTAGTACATATAACCCCCGACGTTCCCAAGAATTAGATCTGAACAGGACCGGGTTCCATAGAAATCTTCCCGAGTCATTTCTATGTTTGCTAGGGATTAGCCGCAATTATTTTGGCCCGTCCAACAGATATCCTGTGTTTTGGAGAAGGCAGGGTGAAGGTAGGCTAATATTCGTACACAAAAAACTTATTCAATCACTTTGTAAATGGCTAACATATTTTGTTTTTTGGTGGGCAGAAATGAACTTCTTTGGACTTTTACGCCAGGGCGACCTGAAGCTCGTACCAGAGGGCTCCCGTCCCCTTCGTGATAATGAACTACCCCTTCTTGAGCATACCCGACCCGTGACGGTTGCTCTTGAAGTCGTGCCAGATCCCCACTCGGACGAGGGAGAGCAAGGAGACAATGAGGGTGGTGATAACAGGATGCATGAAGGAGGAGCCGGGCCCTCCTCACCACATGGGAAGAGCAGGGAGATAATATTGACTTAACCACCTACATCCTTCGCCGGATGATGGGTGATGATGATGAAGAAGTGCAACAAACTAATGAGGAGGAAGAGAAAGAAGTGGAAAAAGAATTCGAGGAGGAGACTGAAGAAGCAACAACTCAACCCGTCGCCAGGCGTACCCGTAAAAGAAACAAACGAGTAATGAGAGCTGCTTCAGCCGAAATTGGTGAACACAACGCCCCTACCAAGAAACTTCGAGAAGACCACCCCTTGTACCAATCTGTTGGGAGAACCACCCAGGCTTCCGAGACGATCCGGGCCGCACATGTCGATCCAGTCACTCAGATTGCCCCAACCACATCAGAATTAGCAAGAAATGACATGTAAGACTCCACCCTAACACGTAAGAATGACAAATCCCCTTTAAGAAACACTTAATGTACCCAAATGCTTGTTTCACAGGGATGAACAAACTGGTGCCGCGCCTCCTTTTGACACTCAAATGGATAAGGGAAAAGGGAAAGAAGTGGAAAGAAACCCCATGTTTCACACAGCCGCCACGAAGTCCGGCCCCGTATTTGAAGAAGGTTCTCCCACAGCCTCCCAAGACCTCCCGACAACCGGCCCCCCTCAATCGTTTAATCCCATATGGAATATCACAACTGCATCACGAATGAGGGACGCCGATGAATGCCGAGAGTACCTTAATAACTGCATACCACCAGGCTTGGTGCGAGAGGTGAATGCGCTTAGTCATGCGGATTTGGCGGATGAGTACAATGGTGCTTTGGTACACCAAATGGCAATGGGCACCTCGATGAGAGTAAGGTTTGAAGCCGCACTTGGGCATGTGGAATCTCTTAAGAGGAAGGTTGGACGGAGGGAGAAGATGATCGTGGACAATGAATCTCAAATTGCAGCCCTTCAGTCCCAACTTGCTAGTGCCGAGGCGACCATAAAAAAGCAATCAGCCCGCGCGAATGAGTATGACCAACAAGTGGCCAACCTCGAGTCAAAACTAGATGTCGCGACCACCAAGGTACATATCCGTGCCGTACCACCCTTTTTCTAAAAGAAATATATTCTAACAATTAATCTCATACAGGTAGCCACAGCGGAGGCGTCTGCAAAGTCTTCCTCCAGCCAGGTATCCGTGCTTAACAAGAAACTAGAAGACGCGCACATGGCAATCCAAAGCATGGAGAAGGTACAAGAGGAACTTGCTGCTAAGAGGGCTGTCACCAAGGAGCTGAAAGAGGCATTTGCCCAAAAAGACGTGTTATGCCCTCAACTACTAGCGGCCATTGCCGGCCGCAGGTGGATGGTAGGGCATGGAGCACGCTTGGCCGTCACCAAGGTGCTAGAGGCCCCCGAATTCGTGCAGCAGTTTGCAAGTCTTGTGTCCGATGGCATTGACCACGGACGTCATGAGGGAATGGTCGAGGCCGTAGAGCTGATCAAGAAAGGGGAAAACTTCACCAGACATGCCTTCTTTAATCCTGAAGCCGCTAACAAAATGACTGCTTCCATGGCCACGATGCGGGATCTGCATTATCCATTCTTGGATGAGCTGGAGGCCACCAAAGATGCATCAAATATGGAAATCATGGAAAGGCTAAGTCTTAGTGCGTTCTCCCAAGATGAGAGTCATTCCCGTGCTTCCTTCACCCCATCGCCCAGCCACCTGACACTCCCCATCTATGAGGATGTAACCAGGATCGTGCTCAATGAAGAACCCTTAAGTGTGGTGCTGGAGAGGAATGTGACTCAAGCCCGGAAGCGAAAGGAATGTAGTGAGTGGTTGTCGTGCTTGGTCGAGGAACAAGTAGAGATAGGTAAGTTTTTCCCCCCTATATAGGGTGTTCCTACTTTATGATCCATTTTAGACACTCTGGTTTGTAACCGCTGAATATTTGTTATTTCTATTCGTCCGTGTATGTACATGGCTAAAAACATGTGCATTTTGTATGTAAGTCCGTGATTGACCACGGCCATTTTTGTTATCTATTTGGAAAGTTGTGTATTTTAATTGTGTTGAATATTGTATACCAATACTGCATGATATGTCACGTCTTACCCACAAAGAAGGAAAATACGTACAAGTCTATAATTCACTAGACATGTGACGTGCGTCTTTACTATGCGAAGCACTGTGTGACTACGGCATATGAAACTTACCACAACGTCTTGTGAGTAAGGTGTCTAGTAAGGATACATAATCCGTGCGGCTGGGGTTGCATCCCTCTTACGCGGCATGTTGAATTAGTAGGTTCACTTAATCCTCTTACCCCACCTGGAGGCGTATAGTACATGTACAGTAATTTGAATGAATGCATACGAATAAAACATAGCATATTATAATAACAACTAAAAAATTCATATGACTAACAGAAAATCTAAAAAATGATTTGCACGAAACAAACCGGAGCTAGCTAGGCACCACGGCATTTTATTAGAACGTTTACATGTTTTGTTTGAACAATAATGAAAAGTCCTAGAAAACAAGAAAGGAAACTAAACAAAGCATAAGAAAAACAGATAAAACCGCATGGTGCTTCATTAAAGCCACATATAGCGAAGCACCCATGCGGAAGCCGTGGCTTTCAAAGATAGCACCTTTTGAGATTGGAGATGTTCCATGTGCGCTCTAGGTCGCGGCCATCCATGTCACGTAACTTGTACGCGCCTCGCCCCAAGGCCTCCGTGACTTCATATGGTCCTTCCCACTTAGGGCCCAGCTTTCCTGTGTTCTCCGCTCGACTTGCTTCGTTAGCACGATAGACATAATCTCCCAGTCGGAAAGAAACACCTTTGACCTTGGCATCATAATAAGCCTTCATTTTAGCCTTGGATTTAGCCTCATTGATGGCTGCTATCTCCCTTTTTTCTTCAAAAACAGATCTAGGTTAATTCGTAGCTGCTCGTCGTTTGTGACGGCATTAACCTCCGCTGTGCGGATGGTAGGCATCCCTATTTCTGCTGGTATAACAGCTTCAGTGCTGTAAGCCAATGCGAATGGAGTATCTCCGTTGGCTGTTTTGATCATAGTTCTATGCGCCCATAGCACATGTGGTAACTCATCGACCCATTTGGCACTTCGTTCATCCAAACACGCCTTGATGCCATTTCCCAAGCTTCTATTTGCTCGTTCCATGAGGCCATTTGTCTGCGGATGCTTAACGGATGCGAAGCGCCGCTTGATGTTCAATGATGCACACCAGTCTTTTAATGGATTGTCCGTGAACTGTTTACCATTGTCCGAGATGATTTCTCCTGGTAGGCCAAAACGACACACAATATGTTCCCAAACAAACTTTTTAACTTGTTTGCCTGTGATAGACTTGACTGCCTTGGCCTCTATCCATCGTGTGAAGTAGTCCATCGCGATAATCAAGAATTTAACTCCCCCCGCAGCTACAGGAAATGGTCCTGCAATGTCGATTCCCCACTTATAGAATGGCCAGGGGGACGTGATAGGTGTAAGCTCCTGCTGCGGGTGCCGCGGTACTGGCCTATGCACTTGGTAATCACTACACTTGCGAATCATGTCGCGCGTGTCTCTGTGCATGGTAGGCCAATAATATCCTATCCGTAAGGCTCTGGCTACCACGGATCGTGGTCCTGCATGCATGCCGCACAACCCTTCATGTATGTCACTGATTACGTAAGCGGCTTGACGTGGTCCGACACATCGCAGCCACGGCTGCAAGAAAGAGCGCTTGTAAAGGATGCCTTCTCGAAGTTCGAAGTGTTGCGACTTCCTCCTGATGCGCCGTGCTGCTTTTTCCTCATCTGGAAGGGTCTCACTAGTCAAATAGTTGACAATCGGGGTCATCCATGTAGGTCCGTCCTCCTCAACTATAGTAGCGACCTCCCTTTCTGTTATAGATTTCTCCTTGAGTATTTCCACCAAGACTTGTTTGGACAAGTGAGCGAAGCTTGTGGATGCAATCTTGCTGAGAGCGTCCGCCTTCTTGTTCTCGCCTCTTGGCACCTGCTTGATGGAAAATTTGTTGAAAGCCGCAATTAGTGACTTGACTTTTTCCAAGTATCTGACCATGTTGTCCTCCTTAGCCACGTATCCACCTAGAATATGGTTCGCAACAAGCCGTGAGTCCACGTAGGCCTCAAGGTTGCAGACTCCCATTCTAGCGGTGATTTTCAAACCCGCAATTAGTGCATCGTATTCTGCTTCGTTGTTGGTGGCCGTAAACTCAAAACGGAGGGCGTACGTGAACTCCATTCCTTCCGGATTTGTGAGGATAACACCAGCTCCGGACCTGTCCGTACACGAAGATCCGTCCGTGAATAACACCCGTGGTTCTGTTGGAGTCTCGTCTTGTTTAACGATTGTCCCTTCCTCATCCGGCTTCTCGATCAAGAAATCTGCCAAGATCTGGCCTTTCACAGCCGTCCTTGGCCTATAAGATATATTGTGCTCCCCCAATAAGATGCTCCATTTCTGTAGCCTCCCTGCCACGTCCGGTCTAGAAATAACCTGCCTGATTGGCTGATCCGTAATGACTACAATTGGGTGCGCCTGAAAGTACCGGCGCAACCGCTTTGTAGCAAACACTAGTGCTAACACCAATTTTTCCATAGAGGAGTAATTCAGCTCCGGCCCTTGTAGTGTTCTACTTATAAAGTAGATCAGAGTTTGCACTGTATCTCTATCTATCATAAGTACCGCGCTTATTGCGCCATGAGTGGCTGAGAGATACATAATGAGTTCCTCCTTTGGCCGCGGACCTACTAGCATAGGGAGAGATGCAAGATGCTGCTTGAGTTGGCCGAAAGCTTCCTCGGCTTCCTTCGTCCACCGGAGGTCTCCCTTCCTAATGCACTTCTTGAGTGTCTTAAATAGGGGTAATGACTTCTCTGCGGATTTAGATAGGAACCAATTAAGCCCGGCTAGTTTCCCATTTAAGGATTGCACCTCCTTCCGTGTCTGAGGGGATGGCAGTTGTATCACTGCGTCCGTCTTCTCTGGGCAAGGTTTGATTACGTTTGGATCAATCAAGTATCCAAGGAACATTCCCTCCGTTGCCCCAAACGTACATTTATTTGGATTTAACTTCATGTTAATCCTTCTCAGTGTGTCGAATGTCTCTTGGACATCCCGGAGAAGTGCCTCCTCCGTGTGACTTTTTATAACCAAGTCATCCACATAGACTTCCAAGTTGCGGCCTATCTGTGATTCAAAAGCTTTGTCCACCAGCCGTTGATATGTAGCACCGGCGTTCTTCAGTCCAAACGGCATTTCCGTATAGCAATATATGCCCTGGCTCGAATGGAACGCCGTTTTTTTTACATCCTCCTCCGCCATCTGGATCTGGTGATATCCTTTATATGCGTCCAAGAAGCATTTAAAAGGATACCCACATAGGGATTCCACCTTCCAGTCGATTTCCGGTAACGGGTAACAATCCTGTGGGCAGGCCTCGTTTAGATCCGTAAAATCCACACACATGCGCCAACTTCCGTCATGTTTTTTGACCATGACCGGATTGGATAACCACTCGTGGTAGTATACCTCGCGCATGATACCAGCGTCCACTAGTTTCCGTACTTCCTCCAATATTATTTGACTACGCTCAGGCGCCTGGCCGCGCTTCTTTTGCTTGACAGGTTGGTACCCCTGGCGGATCTGGAGCTTATGTTCTGCTATCGCCCTTGGCACGCCTGTCATATGCTTTGACTCCCATGCGAATATATCTAGGTTTGCACTTAACAGCGAGCACATGGCCCTCTTGTCGTTATCCGAGAGTGCCCCTCCTATAGATACCTCCTGTTCCGGATAGTCAGGATGAATTGCCACCTTCCAATTGGGAGGTGGTGATCCATCCTTGGGTGGAACAGGTGGAGCCGGTGCTGTCACGGTATGACATTCGGATGCTGGTATGATTGTGTTGTAAATGGTGACGATTCCTCCCTCCACAGGGAATTTGATCATTCCGTGTGCCGTGGAGGGTACCGCCCGTATAGCCAAAATACCTGGTCTGCCTATGATCCCATTGTACAGAGAATGTGAGCGTATCACCATGAAGTTCATCCACGCCGCAGTGGAATGTTCCTCATTCCCAATGGTTACAAGCAGATGTAATTGCCCTATCGGCCAGATAGTGTCTCCACTAAAGCCAGTAAGCGGCGACGTGGCCGGTACTAATTGGCTTCTTATTTCTGGGCATAACTGCACGAAACAGTGTTCATACAGTACCTCTGCTGACGACCCTCCATCCACATACATGCGACGAACATTGTGTGTTCCAATGCTTATCTCAATAGTGAGAGGCGCATCAATCACATCGCTTGCTGTGATGGGAGGGAATGAGATTTCCCTGCCGCTTGAAAATTTTTGGCCAACTTTCTGCCTCGTGCGGCGCTGTCTGGATTGGATCATGTATATGGTCGAAGGTTTGTCCTTTTGGGGATCCTTCTTATCATACTTCTTGTTGTCTTTTCCATCCTTCCAATCCTTAACTAAGTGCTTGAGTTTACTTGATTTGATCAGTGACTCAATGTGCTTCTTGAGCTGGATGCACTCCTCCGTACCATGGCCCTTGTCATTATGGAACTCGCAGAAGCGATTTCCTTGCCGACGTTCCGGCGGAGTTGTCATTGGGGGAGGCCTTGGAAAGTTTGCCCCTTCCGTCAGCAAGATCTCCCGGTAGGACATCTTTAGGGGGTAAACTTATCGTCCGGCCGTCCTTCTTTGTTCTGGCTCTTATAGTCCGAGCCCTTGCTACTGTTCTGATTGCCTTGACCGCCCGACTGTCTTCGAGACTGGTCGTTTGACCGGTACCCATTTCCTCTGGATGGGTAAGCCGCGGGAACCGCCGTTTCTCCTTCAATGAAATTTCTGACCCTTTCCATGAGGTCATCATATCTCTCTGGACGCTTGTCATTGAGGCGCCTGATCAATTCCCTGTCTGTTATGGCGTGCATGTAGTCAGAGATTTTCAGGAGCTCCGGCATCGTTATAGTGCGCGTGCACTCATCATTGAAGCGTTCAGTGAAGGTTTCTGTGGACTTCCCCGGCCTTTGTTTGACAGTCACCAGTGAGACCGGATCCCTATTATACTTCTTCCTCTGAGTATAATTGTTCTTGAACGCAGTGCGTAGTTCCGTGAAACTATCAATGCTACGTGGAGGGAGTCCCTCAAACCAGTCACGGGCATTTTTGATCAGAGTTGAATTGAACATTTGGTACAATATAGGCATGGGCCATCGCTCAATTTTAGCCTGCGTATCAAATATTTTGAGGTGATCATCCGGATCACCAGTTCCATCATAGGTCTTGACACACGCCGGCATGCGACGTTTGGTGTCCTCGGAATAGTTCCGTATGCGGAGGGTGAATGGGTCTTCCCTGGGATCCGCCCATGGCCGGGTGAGCCTAGGGTCATCCCACGGTTCACACCACGGGCGGGAAAGATCCTCCGCTTCCGTATCTCGGTAATAAGGGCCACCATAGTACTCATCATTGTTTGGTGGTGGTGGAGGGGTACGCCTAGGTCGGCGACGCTTAGGCGGATGGTCATCTGAGTCCTCGCCTGACGGGTCTGGTAACGGAGGTGGTGCTCCATCCTTTGGGTAGGGACCACCTTTTTGGGATGAACCAGGGGCCTTTTTCCCAGTGTTCATTCTGTCCCACACGCTCGTGCGGCGAGCGGTTCTGGCCAGCTCTCGATCTGGTCGCTCAGGTGAACCATCAGACTTATCTCCTCCTTCTCGAGACTGCATTAGTTCCTGTATGAGGCGATCTCCTATGCGCTCAAACACATTCCTGGGTTGAGGGTTTTCCTCAAAGATGCTCTGCTCCTGGGGCCGAGCTCTCCTTTTCCTCTGATTTTGGGAAGAGGTGATTGGTCCGGTGTCACCAAAGTTGAGTCTGGATTGGAGGTCTCTCCCCAGATTCAACCTTGATGCGATCTCCGGGACGATCCTATCGAAGTTCTGCGTGAGAACTCGAGTAATATCCTCCTCGCTAAGTGGCAGGACCTCTACTTCCTCCTCCGCCGATGATCAGCGCGGCTCCTTGTTAGGAGGGTTGGGCGCACTCCCTAGATCAGGGTTGTCCAGGGTTGAAGTAGGTGGCGGTGTCACGGAGATCGTGCTCGTCACCTCCAAGGGCTGAAAACCGCCACGGTTACCAGGTCCGCCTGCAAGACGGCTAGGTGATTGATTGGGGATGAGTATCCCTTCCCCTTGAGACTTCCTATTCCCAGGGTTCGTGTTCCTGGGGTTAGCTTGCGGATGCCCCTTCGTCATTGGAACTTCAGAATGAGGTTTTATTCTAGCTTAGTGTAATGGGTCCCACGGATGGCGCCAACTTGTTGATGCAAAAGTTAGGTGATCTTTGCTAGACCCGAATTAGGCTTAATTCGGGTTGGCTGGGCTCCGGCTCCTACACCAAGTGAATCGTTTGGTTGGGATCCTGTACACTAAACAGCACGCGTTAGGCTTATCGTGGGAATGTTTCCCACGATTAGACTCCGGCGTGAGAGTAAGTAATCGGTTAGGGTTTATGTGAGTTGAGAGTATAGAGCGTAATACCTTTGTGGAACCCTTAGGGGTTCCTTTTATAGGCAGTGGAACCCTAGTGGGCTGCCACTGATACTTCGGCCCCAAGGAAAGGATAACTATCAGAATTAGAATGATCGTTATCTTCTAATTATAGTAGTGAATATCCTCCTCTTTTGGGGTAAACCTATTCCTAGACAGAATATGATTCTGTCTAACCCTATGTCGGCCGCACCGGGCCGTGGGCCGCACACATGTGTTCGGTCACTGTTCATCCAAGCCCATAAGCCTGAATGGCATTATCCCACCCATCTATGATGGGCCGGATACGAGTAGTACCCGTGGGTCGGGTTCATGACCCGGCTGGGGACTATACGTCATCAGGGTTTATGTCATGTCTTAGCTTATTTTATGTGTTCTAACTATGTTTTACTGTTTAAAGCCTTAAACTGTATTAAATCTTATACTCTGCTTAATCTGATTAAGTATTTCTGATATTTCATGTGTTATTATACTTACTGTGATATTAATTAACTTTCCAAAGTAGCAGGTTTCCTAAAATAGAATGTTTCCAAAAATAGAAAGTTTCCAAAAATAGAAAGTTACCAAAAATAGAAAGTTTCCAAAAATAGAAAGTTTCCAAAAAATAGATTTACTGCTTAAAATAGATAAGTTTCTAAAAATAGAAAGTTTCCATAAATAGATTAGCTGCCTTAATTAAATAAATTTCCATAAATAGATTAGCTGCCTTAAATAAATAAGTTTCTAAAAGTAGCTGGTTTCCATAAATAATATAGCTGCCTTATTTAATTAAGTTTCTAAAAATAGAAAGTTTCCATAATTAGAAATAAGCTGGTTAAATAAGCTAAGTAAATAAGCCTAAGTATTTTCATGATTATTTTCTAAGTCATATGATATATTGTATAGTTTAATAATTATTTCATTTAATTTAATTTAACTATAGGTTATAATATTTAATTAAAGTATGACATGTTTTTAATTAAATATATTAAATACTTAGGTTAAAATATGTATTATTAAATATTAATAATATAACCTAAGTCATGTTTAATTAATTAATTATATCCATGGTTTTTAAATAATTAATTAATTATAAGTCTTAATAATATAAATACTTAGGTTAAATATAATTTCATGATTATTAATAATTAATTAACCTAAGTCATGTTATTAAATTAATCTCATCTTTTATTAATTTAATTTTTAACATAAGTTTATAACATAAACAACTAACATAATCATGATCCGGATCTAAGCATAAAAACATGCACCGGATATGAAACAACACTGTACCCCGACCCAAATCGGGGTACCCCTTGCTGCCGTGGGACCCACACGCACCAACCAAGACCAAAAAGGTCTTGGTGGTGGCCGGCTAAAATAAACCGAACCCCCTTGGGGTCGGTTGTACCTTGCGGCCCAAAAACCAACACCCCTTAATCGACCCTCTGATTTAATTAATGATCAAAACATGTTAGATCTATGTTTAATTAATGTGTTTTTATAAAAAACATCACGTGTTCATAATTAAATAAAAGATTAAATAAAAGAAAAGGTTTTAAAAGGTTTTACCGTATTCGTGGATCAAGAGGGTGAAGAACAAACACGAACAAACAATAAATTAACAAGATCAAAGATCAAGAAATCACCTTGTTGGTGATTTGAAGGTGGCGGCACACAAGAGAGGAGAAAGAGATATTTTAGGTTTTCTTGAAATCTTCTGTAAAAGTAAAATTTGAGTAGTAAAAATCTATTTAACCCCCTCTTAGTAAATTTGGTAATGGGCTTGGCCCATTACCTTGTTTTGGCCGCGGGTAGGAGCCCCCTCATGGGGTTCCCGTACCTCGTTTCGTGTCTTGTTATTTGGTACACGTTTATGTTTAATTATGTTCGTGTATTAAATGTTCTCGTTACGTAAAAACCATACTCTTATATATTTAATTACGCTCGTATTAAATATATATACGTAATTAATAATAACTTGTGTTTTAATTACGCTCGTGATCTCGTGATCGTATGTTCGTGATTAATTATCGCTAAATAATTATTACGTGATCGTGCAAATAAAATACTTATCGTGTACTACCACGTACGTAATACATAAACTCCTAACACGTAATCGTAATCATGCTATATTAGGAAAGTTTTTACTAGTACGTACGAACTTAAGGTACTATGCATGGTAAAAGCATGCGGGTTTTACAAATTGCTTCTCGTCGTGTGTCTTGATCCATCATATTGATTTGGATTAATGATCTTCACAATCTCTTAGGATCTTTAGCAAAAAAAGTGAATCCTCAGGCCTTGTTAGGGCCTTTTTGGCCTCGGGTATCCTCATGCCTTGTTAGGGCCTTCTTGGATAAGCCAATCTTCGCGTCCCGCTTCAATAAGTTATGCCTTGGCTATGAACTCTAATTAATACCGAGCAACTTTTAAACGATCTTGTGCTAGAAGCTAAGTAACTTTTTAAATCGTACAACCTTATTTATTCCAAATATATTTATTAACAAGTGATGGGAGAAAAAGCTCATAACTAACTCACATAAGTTAACGAAAGAATACCAAACTTATAATTAACTCTATCATCTCTCGCTCTCCACAATTTAAAATCTCAAGGAATGAGACTCGTGGATGCTTAGCCTAATAAACCAATTAAGGTCCATATGGTTAAGGATACTAGCTAGAGTAAACTTGGATAAGTAAACTCGGGTTGAGTCAAAATATTCACGACGGGCCTAATATATCAAAGACATCTAAACTTGTTAAAACCATTTTATTTATTTATTTTGACTTTATTCTTGAAATAGAAAATATAAGATGCGATAATAAAAGGAAAGAAAATAAAAGAAAATACTACAAGGCCAAAATAGATCAAAAATTTGAAAAACGTTGAAATTTTTTTTTTAAAATTTTCCGGTAAAATAGGGTCAAATTCATGGAAAAGCCCACTAAAATTTCGATAGAAATCCCCCTACACTTAATATAAAATTGTCCTCAATGTTTAAGCATGTGGGAGAATGAACTCCCCTATAGTAAGGACATTGAGTACGTTGTTTAAAATCGAGCTAAGGAAGGGACAACTAAAGTGATTACATTTATTCGTTTTATTTATATACAAGATTGAATCACAATAGAAAAAACTTATCGAAGGAACCGGGTACACGGGCAACACAGGAACACGGGTCTCGTCAAAAGTACCAAAAGTGGATCATTAAAGCTCATGTCCCTGCACAATCACAACACACAAAACAAACAACCTACACGGCTCCCCCTACACTTATTGTAGAAAATAAATAAAAGATAGATAATCGGGTTGCCTCCCGAGAAGCGCTTGTTTTTGTTAACCGAGTCACAAGCCTGACTCGACCCCGAATTAAATGGTCCATGGGTAAGCCTCGAATGTTATACCGGGATCAAAAATCTTATCCTCGGTCCCGTAGGAACATAATAAATGAGAGGCAGGAGGATAAGTCATGAAAGGTAAAAAGGTCCTCTCAACATACGAAAAGTATGTGAAGTCGTGAACCACGGGAGGTGGGATGGGCGAAGGAGACAAATTGTCATCCCCCAAAGACAATGGATGGTCACTATTCGGCAAAGCCGTAAAGGTGTCTATCATAGAATGGTTAATGTCACCTCCCGGGTCAAAGCATTCATCCTCATGAACGTGAATCTCTTCGATTTCTTCATCATAGATAGGCTCGTCAAATAAAGGTTTGTCGTTCCCCTCATTGAGGATTTTAGAAATTCTCTCGAAGAGATCACGATCAAGTACGAAACCATCATTCATTTGTGGGATTTGTTGATAAGTTAAATCCGCACGAATGTGGTAAACGTAATTCTCATTAGAGGAGTGTTTATTAGGTAACTCCTCGAGAATTGGATGAGAATTGATGGTAGAATCAAAAGTAATTGGCGAAGAGGCAAATGTGAATTTATCAAAATCCGAGTTCTCAAAATCAATATCAATATCAAGTTTTAAAACACCATTTGCCTTCTCATAAATACCATGATCACAATTAAGCTCATGCGAGAAATCCAATAACACGGGATCATAAAAAGCATCCTCGTGATGGAATTTCTCAATATTCGGGGTATAAAAGTCATCACCAAGGAGTAAAGAATCCGATAAAGCATTAGTATCATGGTTTTCAAAAGTCGGATTGGGTAAAATAGGAGAATCATCCTCATCCGATCCCGAGGAATAATTAAAAATGTAGTCGGAATCACAAGATAGCTCATCCCTATCTACAAACTCCTTAGGTGTAGGACAACTTATGGGTTCTTCTTCTATGCACTCATACTCCTCAAAAATTGGTTTATCAAAACATGCCTCGCTAGGAGGTTTTGAAGAAAGCATAAAGTTATTTGTAGGAGTAGGTGAAGGAGTCATAAAAGAAATGGGGTCATCAATGGGTAATGGAGGCTTAAGAATAATCTCGGGAATTTCCTCAATAGGTGAGGAAAGAGGAGAGCTAATAGTATCCGTGGTTGTCAACACCGGAGGGTGAGTAAAACTCATGATAATATCCGGGCCTTGTCTCTCCTTAATTGGCGGAGAGATGGAAGGATCCACAGTGGGAATATCACTACTAGTAGTGGTGTTAGCCTCAATATCAACTCTCAAAGACGGCTCAATATCAAATTGATCTTGATAGGTTTCTAAAAAGAGCATGAATTTCCTATCGGTTTCCTCTTGCATTTCTCTTAAGAATCTACCATGTTCCTCAAGTTTATGAAGAATTAAGTCCATTTGAGGTTGTGAAATACTCCCTTGATTATAGTTTTGAAAATTGCCTTCATTATTTGAAAACCCTTGATTTTGGAATTCCCCATAAAACCGTTGATCATATTGTGGTGGGTCACTAGTCGTAGGAAAGCAAGGGAAGCCAAAATAAGTATTAGTATCATAACACATACTTTCCTCATTATTATAAACCTCCTCATAAGTTTTGTCACAATTAAAATAAGCATGATGCCCACCACAAGTCGAACACTCCTCGGACATAATCTTATAACGCTCTTCTTGCAAGATTTCCCAAATCGGACGATTATCCATGGTAGTGTCGAAAGAAAACGAAATAACAATAATTATTATGCTACGTAATATATTATAATAAAAGAAAAATCTTTTTGTATTTTTTTAGAAAAATATATATATATATATAAGAAAAATCGAAAGAAATCGAACTAAAAATTAACACTAATACGTAATATTTTTGGTGTAATACTTTTAGGAAAAAGTATTACTTTTGGATTTTTTAATTTTTTTGGTGCAATTCTTAGGAAAGAAATTGCTTTTGTGATTTTTTAATTTTTTTGTATTTTTAAGTTTTTGATTTTTTTGTATCTTTGATTTTGTTGCAAGAAACGTAACGTTCAAAGGATGAACGGATTCCAAAATCCAAACGTCTTCACGAAAAATCGTCAATCGTACGAGCGAAGCGGTAGCGGCGCCATTTTGAAACAGAGATTTTGTTTACCCTTTTTATTTTCTATTATCGTTCCTCGGATCGACTCGAATTGATTTCCAATTAACGTTTCGACTTAACTTTGTTTTTGGTGGAATAAATTTTTTGTGAAATAAACTAAAAACTATTTAAACTAAAGACTATAATAAAACACTATTTAATCTAATGTAAAAATTAAACTAATAAGAACTTTTAAATAAAAACTATTTTAAAATAAAACTTAATTGAAAACTAATTTTAGAGCTAAAAGTAAATAGAAAACTATTTTTGTTTAAATGAAAATAAAATGAAACTAAATTTAAAACTAAAATTTAAGTAAGAATATTAAATCTATTTTTAATCTATAAAAACTAATTTAAAAATAAAAGCAATTTAAATAAAATATTTTTTTTATCTTTTTATTTTTTAATAAGTGAATTAAAGGAAAATTGAAATAAAACTTTTTAAATTTAAAATTTATTAAACTAAAACATTTAATTAAACCATTTGAATAAAACTGCCAAACATAACAATACCTATATATATTAAATAAATGAAGTCTAACACAAAAGAGGTGCTAGCACAACTGGTTAGGGCGCTTGGTTGGTATTGGAGAGGTCCAGGGTTCGAATCCCTGGACATACAATTTTTTTTTTTTTTGCTATTAATTATTTTGGACAGATTTGTAACCAAAAGATTAAATGGATCTGCGTTTGATTCAGCAAAGCAGACAAAAAAGCTATTTCAAGAATCAAAAGCAGTTAAACTAAAAATCATTTAAGCAAGCAAACAAATAGTTGATAAGCTAAAAATAGAAACTGAAAAGGCAAATAAGCAGTTTTAAAGAAAATAAGCAATCTAGAAAATAAGCTATATCTAATAAAACAAAACTAACTAAGCAGATAAGCTAGATGTCGAAATAAGCAATATAAATCAGCTGAGCAGAAACGAACAATAAGCTATATCCTAATAAGCTGAAATACCAAATAAGCAAAAAGGCAAAATGAAATCAAGTAATCAGTTGATAACCAACAGGCAAACATAAACTATATAACTGGCAGATTCAAATCAGACAGCTTAATGACTAAACCAAAACCCAACTTAAAACTGATAATTCAAATAAACATGAGACAAAAACAGATCCAAACAAAACTGAGCAGATAACATAAGCAATATAAAAGCAGATTATAAACTAAAATAAAAACTTATAAAATTAAAAATAGAAAATGAACCTATTGATGAATCCTTTGGGGAGAAGGTTGGCGCTGAGCCACCTTGTGAATCGAAACGCGCTGTCACCACCTTCGAATCACAACCTTCGTCTCGAACCAAACAATACCTCACGAACCAATTTAAACTTGCGAACAGTATTTTATAAATCTCCAGTAAGGAGATTTATTACACTTTCCTTTTATTTTATTATTATATATATATATATATATATATATATATATATTATATCGAATGACAATAACAGAAGATAAAAGATTAAGCAAATTAAAATGAAATGTTGACAGAAAAATTAAAAAGGTGAGACGAATATATAAAAAAACAACTTAACTTTTCATTAATTAATAATCAAAATTACATTTACTGGAAAAGAAATACAAAACTAAAACCCTAATCTAATTTTACTGAAAATTAAATCTAATTCACCCTACTCCTAAATTAATTTAAAAACTGGAAAATAAAGAAAAAGCTTGATGGATTTCTTTACACAATGATTTGGGGGTTTTTATAGGAGAACCCCTCAAACCCATCTTCTTAGCTTCCAAAGTAAGCAAATAATCCTAGCCCTTCAATCTTCTCTTCTCTCTCTTCTCTTCAAATCTTCGGCTAAGATTGCTCCACTATCACGGATTGCCAGCATGTATTTGTTGTGTTGTTTCCACCAATAAAAATGCAAGAAAGGGCCACGTGAGATTGGAGTAGAGGACCACCAGTGAGTGTTCTTCCCAAAAATTGAGGGGATTTAAATGTTTTAATGTGAATTAACCTTATATGTAAAAACCCTCAATTTTTACTAAGTATTTTGGTGATGGGGTAATTAGGGTTTGTAAAAAAATGGTGGGGGAAGGCTGCGTTATTTGGGGAAGAGAAACAGTAAAAGGGGTCTTAGATTGTAACGAAAAAATGGGGAGCGGGGTTAAAATATAATATGTTTTATTTATTAAAGGTAAGTGGGTAAAATCGTGTGTATGTGGGGTGTATGGTAAGGGATGGGAAAATAAACGTGAGTGTGAAGAGGGGTAATGACGTGTGTGGGTAAAGGAAAGGTTGTGATATATTTGTGGATTGTGGGTTGACCAAAGGTTGACTGCAAAAACTGTCATTCATCCGTTTATTTAGTGTTTGGGCTTGGCCCAAAATCGTTATTTCATCCGTTTTTATTACTTAGATATGGGCTTGAATTGGGCTATTTGCCAAATGTAAATAATCTTTGCTCCTTAATGGACTTTTGAGCCCATTTATTTAATGTGGGACCCACAAGACCCGATTTCTTCGTAAATGACTAAAACGAGCTCGATTTTGGTTTTCTCGGTCTTTTCTTCAATCCCGTGTTGATTTTGACGGTTTTCGTGATTTTCGGCACACTTTTGATCTTTTGACTTTGTTTTTGTGGTTTACGTGATCCCGTGTTTTCTCTTCTTTTGATCATTTGTACCTATTTTAACACAAAAACGCAAAACCACGCGTAATTCCGACTTTTACGACACTATACACATAATTAGGTCTTGTTTTTCCTTGATTTTAGTGGCAAAAGGATAAGTGTTTACACACTTATTAGGTCCATTCTGGAATTTATCACGAATCTCTGCTCGGATCTGAGGGAGCATGGTCTGTAGAGCTGCTCGGACAGCTGCAGCCAGTTCTTGATCATTTCATGTGTTGACCATCTGACAGTTTCAAAGAGGAAAATGAAATGATTAATCAGATTAGAAACATAGGATAAACATAATAGATGCATGAAGAGTATATGAAGGCATAGCCAACGAAAACAACCATTGGAAATGATGGACGCCTATGGGTCGATCCACAAAACAAAATTCCCAGAAAAGCACATGTGACTAAATGTAGCCAATCGTGTCTCAACCATTACTTAGTTAAAAACTTAAGAAAATGATGATGCATGGAATGAGATTTACTGTCAGTTTAGGAAGACTCTGGTGACTACCCACTAGTCACGGGTCAATATTAAGAGCCTACAAGTCGAAACCTTGGCTTTGATACCATAATTGCAACACCCCACTTGGATAAGTGGACCGTTACTTAATAATTATAGCGTACCATCAAAGCATGTAAGGTAAATGTTTAAAACATTAATGACCATAAAGGAAACCAGAAACCAACGTCGGTTCCAAACATAAGCTCCCACACAAATGCATAAGTAATGAATGTAGAATACGGACTAAACAATGTACAACAAAGCAAAAGTATGTAAATGCATTAAAAGAAACAAAGACAAGGGAGCCTCCATCCAAATGCACGTACTCTTGAGTTCCTAGCTTTGCACTTTAGTACCTGCCGTATGGGGACATGGAAAGAAAATACGGCTGAGCAAATATGCTTAGTGTGCGGATATATGACAATGATATGAAAAGAAGTAAACAAAAGTAAAACATAACAAATCAATGGAATAATGTAAGTCCTGGAAAACTTGATGTTGAAAAGACATATGTTTATTTCATAAAAACTGTATTTTAAATGAACAAGAGCCTATATAAGTCATGAAGGTATCAACGTGCATTAATACAAAGAGGGGTGACCTTGTCATGCAATTAGAGGGGTTGCCTCTAATTATAATAGTCTAGATAGAGGGATCAGCTCCATGTAACAGATGTAAGACACAGACCACAGTTACCATGTAATCTGCTAACTTGTTATAGGATGCACTCATTCGCCCCACATGATAAAATATAATAGGCCAAATAACTGAAAGGGACGCCGCGAGTAATCACTCTCACCGCGGAAGAGTCATAACATCAGTGCCTCCAGTGTTATGGTTATAGTACCTCCATAACTAGGTGGAACTAGCATGGATGTATATAGCTCAGGCAATCTAAAATATTAATCATATTATTTACTGATAAGTTTAATGTAACTACTAGGGAAAACAGATGGCTACAAACGGGGAATCCTAAATATTGGAAGAGAGTGTCCTTACTAAAGGACGGAATATCCATACCTTGTGTCCAGTAATGAGGATGAAAACGAATGCGGATGAATTACTCCGACTTCACGATAGCCACATAATAAAAAAGGACATGAATGAGTTGTATGGTTAATTATACTTATTGGTTATTAGTTTACTTGACGTGTTCTTAACTTGTTTTACTTGTTTTACTATTTCATGTTTATTCATGTGTTTCTTTGTATTTCATGTGTTCTTGATTAGTGTAATTCATGTTTTATGTGTTATAGTACTTGTTATAACATAATAAGTAACTTTCTAAAAATAGCAGGTTTCGATATATAATAACTTTCCAAAAAGAGCAAGTTTCCATATATAGTAACTTTCTAAAAATAGCAAGTTTCCATAAATAGTAAGTTTCCAAAAATAGAAAGTTTCCATAGTTAGTAAGTTTCTAAAATAGAAAGTTTCCATATTTAGTATGTTTCCATAAATAGCATGTTTCCATATTTAGTATGTTTCCATATTTAGCATGTTTCTATAAATAGTAATAAGCTTATTAAATAGGTAAATGATATAAGCTATAGTTTTAAGAAGCATATTATAAGCCATGATCATTATATAGGAAATTTTATTAATATTAAATACTTAGTCTTACATATGATTATTAATTAATAATAATAATACATGATATTATAAGTAATTATTAATTATTAAATTTCATGATTATATTAATTAAACTTTACCTTAAAGATTATTGTATAATTAAATTAAAGCATGTTATTAATTTAATAAAACCTTGGTTAATATGAATATAAATTAATAAAGCTATGTTTCTTAATTAATTAAATATGACATAAATAATTATACTGATAATTATTATAACTTAATGTTTATAAAATGATCATATTTAATTACCATGATAACTATATTTAATAATTATAACCTAAGTCATGTTATTAAATCAAACCATGATTAATTAATAAAATTAATTAATATATTAACATAAGTAAATTTTATAAAAGTTTAGCCAAACACACCCCTTTGGTGTGTTCGGTTCTACCCGAGCCCTCAAGGACCCACCGAGACCATGGGAGGTCTCGGTTTTGCCTCGAACACCACAAATTACCACATCCTTGCGGCTGTGGTTTTCTGTCCGACCACCAACAGCCACCGGCTGCCTTGTCGGTGCCACTGCAGAGCAAAAAGTACCTCCGGCTTGGACGGAGTTCCCCCTGCTGCGCACTGAGTACCCACCAAGAGTCAAAGAACTCTCGGTTCCCACTGATTGAAGCCAACAACCCTTGTAAGGGGTGTTGGTGTTGCGGCTGCCAAGCCAAAACATGCTCCGACCCTATGTGGGTTGCAGTTGCTTGTTCGAACCCAACACCAAGACCCTTGAGGTCTCGGTTTGCGTGCCACCAAAAACCTAACCAAACTAATGTCGATCCCATGATTAAATCTTTTTAATAACATGTTTTTATGATTGTTTTTAAAGATCTTGAACATAAGAAAATAATTAAAAAGATTAAGGATTAAAGATACCGAATGCGTGATGAATAAGGATTAAGAACCACGAACATAATACCGTAAACAATTAAGATCAAACAAGAAAAAACCTCGTTGTGTGTGTGTGTGGGTGTCGCGGCCACAAGGAAAAGAAAAAGGCTTTTATGGTTTTGATATTTTCTGTAAGAGTGATATAATGAAATCCTCTTGTATTTTGTAAATAAACTAGTATTAGTTAAATGGGATGAGCCTAAGCTCTTTCCCTTTTTCTTTTAGGACGCCGGCCAAACACCCCTATACATGGGTTTCTTTTTCGTTTTTCGTGCTAATATAATATACGTGTATGTTCGTGTTTTAATTTCGTGTTTTATTCTTGTTCCGTTTTTAAGTATTACACGTAAATACTTATCATGTATTAATAATAATATTAATATACGTAATACTTGTCGTAATTAATTAATATTCATAATATCTGTATTAAACAATCATGATTCGTGTCGTATATTAATTACTCGTAAAGTTTTAATTTATACGTATTTTCATGCATTTAATGTTCGAAGGTATTTTAAAGCGGATTTTACAAATTAACAGACACTGTTAGGTTTACCGTGGGCGCGTGTCCCACGTTTAGACTCCTGCGTGAGAGTAAGTAAGCGGTTTGTATATGTGAGGGTTAGAGTATTGTGTATATCATACCTGTGTGGAACCTCTGAGGTTCCTTTTATACCCGAGGGAACCCTAGGTCGGGCTTCCCTATTCTTGCGGCCTAAGCAAGAGATAAACACCGAGTATAATCGGATCCTTATCACGTAAACAAGGATAGTATATACCTCTTCTAGTTAGGCAAATATAATCTTCATTTATATTATATCATGTTTGATCCTGTCATAATTCGACCAGGACAGGGTTAAGGAATAACTGCGTGCGACAACAGCTTATTGGGCCTCGTGGGCTTTAGACGCTGTCTACGTATGATCCATACTTAACGGATACGGGTAGTACCCGTGGGTCGGGTTATCCAGCTTGACTAGGGACTATACGTCATCACTAAGAGTCGGCAGAATTTTGCTGAGAGTGATGAAGTTTTGAAATGACTGAGCACAAATTTTGATGAAGAACTATATCATCACCTATCTACCATACGCGCAGAGAAGCAATTGTTTCCTTTGGCCGCGAAGGGTGCGCTGGATTCTCCCAATATTCGCGCAGCAAATTGGGATATTCTTGTAGTTGCCAAGTTGGAAGGTCAAAGCCTTGCCATGAAGCGTGCTTCTAAAGAAGGTCTTCTGGTGAAGCCTTTTGAAGATGTGTCGTTGTACGATCCTCACGCCCATGAGAAACTAAACGTTGCCCTTTTGGCTTTAAAGGAGTGTACTCTCCTACGATAGATGTTGTCAAGACGGATCAGGACGAACCTATCAGCGTGGTTATGATGGGACTCACCCTTGAGAGACATCTTCAAGACAGTTCGGGGGAAGAGCATGACTTCCATGTAAGACCCAATGTATCTCAGCTGGGAGTACCCATCCATTCTTCTGATCTTGTCGTCGTGGTCAATAAAGTTCCATAAGACATTGTATTAAAGCGTCATGTGAAGCACGTTGCTAGGAAAAGGGACGCCCACATCTAAGGGAGCTATGATTGGCGTGAGCTTAGCGTACCCCTGTCGGTCTGATGGGGTACCTGTCAGTGTGCGTTCCCTTTCCATTCGCGATGTGCGTATTTTACAAGATATGAAGAGGGTGTGGGAGGAACGCTGTACCTCCTCAAATCCTTTGCATCAAAAGCTGAAGAGGTCTAGGTCCAATGGGGACTTAGTGTAAGTTTATATATATCTTCTGACTGTAAGAGCGCGTCATGCGCGATATGTATTCATAGATAGTGTAGACATTAGTACTACTTTGTATGCTTTGTATATTTTAAGCACCCTTTCTTGTCTGTTGATATCTTGTTTATATAACTTTCTATGTGGGCATGCACCCAAATATATTATTCTAGGTTTTCGTATTCACGTTTGAGTTTGTGATTACAAGCGCCTATTATGAGTACATTAAGTGAAGTGTATCTCTAAACTTACGGGTTAGCGAAGTTTTATTACATGTGACGTGCCACTACTACCATATGAAATGTCATTGGATACGACATGTTGTTAGACATGCACACTGTGTTTTATCACATGCTAACTTGGAATGTGCTGGTTGTCCTACTTACTACAATGTCTTGGATAGTAAGGTATCTAACAAGGATACATGATCTGTGGTCAATAGACTTGCATCCCTATTATGTGACAAGTATAATTATTAGTTTAACTCGGTCCTCTTATTTCACATGGAAACGTTGTGTACATGTACGCGCGTAGGGCCAAATTTGAATTAAGAAGAATAAAATACCATGCATAAACCATATATTGAATAAAGAAAAATATGAGGCTGCGGAACTAGATAGGAACCGCAACATTTTAATAATACTTTTGTAGGTATTTTAAACTTTAGGAAATAAAACAAGATGCTAGAAGAAAAAAAATACATAGATCTTTATTGGAGGCTGGCTACAGCCAAGGAAGGGTCAATGCATATGGCTTGATGCCTTAGAGATGATGTTTTTGAGGCTCGCGGTTGTTCCAAAATAGCTCCGAGTCCTGTTCTGTTTGGTTAGATAGTTCATACGCGTCATCGTCCGTACCTTCCTCCCTTTGGCAAGGTTCGCCCCAAATTGGTTTGTATTGTCGCACGCTCGTCGACTGCTTTAGCCTATCAGCCTGATTTGCCTATCCTTTGAATGTGACGCGGTGAGGTGGCACGTTCGGTCCTTCGAACTTGTTCTTCAACTGCCTTGGGGTTGCTGGTAGTAACCTGGTCTTAATCCATTGGTCGAAGTGGCATGCAGTTGCGGTTAGAGAGCTCATTCTCTGGGATAAATTAGAGAGAATTACCTGTCTTTTTCCCTGCCTCTCGGGCGTCGCTCGTGACAACATGTGGGGTTGATGTGAAAACTTAGGTTTTTGACGGGTTAGTTGTCATCCCTTAACTTCTATTTATGTGTTAGATTTGTGTGAACTATGTGTTTTATGTGTTTTTATGTGTGATATTGTTAAGGTGGATGGACGAAATAAGGTACATGATTTGTAAATCATGGTACGAGTTGGTAATGAAATATGGTGAATTGAGATCAAAATGAACTGCATGAAAGTTAAATGTCGTTTTTATAATTTTACGTATACGTATTTTATGTGTATGTAATATATATAATTTTGTAGGATTGTAAGCTTTTATATGTAGCTTATAAGTTGGAAGTTTGTAATAGCTTAATAGATTTAAGCTAAGAATTTTAAAAGAACAAATTTATTTAGAAATGAATTTATGTACTTTTAATGTAGTAATTAAACTAACTGGTTAGAAGGTTTAGTCTTATTTAATTTATTAAGAGATTAATAAAAATAAATATAAATAAGGAATTAAGTATAAGAAAACTAATTTAATAAATAAATAAATAAAATTATTTTTGGAAAAAAAGGAATTGTATGATCGGTGTAAAATAAGAGAGAAAAAAAGAATGGGTAAAAGCCCATTAGAATTGGAATTTAATTGGAAAACCTTATTAGTATAAACAAAACCCAAACATAATTAAGGAATATAATTTTATATTATTCTCTCTGCGTTTTTTTCTTTCCTGGAGAACCGATCATCACAAAAAATTAAGGTTTTGTCAATGTTTAGTTTTGATCAATGGAGGGTATAGTTCTTGTTTTTAATTATGTAATTAATCATAATCAATTGAAGATAGATTTAAGGTTAGGGTTAATCATGAATCTATAATTCAACTAATTAACATGTTAGGATTGATTAGGGATAAATACTACACATGAAATAGGTGATTAATTAGACTAATTATGGGAACACCGTTTTTGAAACATGGGTAGAATTTTAGGTCATTGTTTTGGTCATAACGGGAGTTTGAAAAACATATAGAAGTCGAATTTGGTGTCCAAAGAAGGATAATTGAATAAGCTTTTGAATGCAAGAAACGAGAACTCAATTGGAGGTAGTGAAATGAGGAAAAAGGGGGTTACAACAGTCATGGTCAAAACTGATTTTGGGTCAGCCTATTTACAAAAAATGTTTTGAGATGTTTAAGGTACTTAGGGATGGGTTAAGGTTATCATATGAATATGAGGTCTTCTTTAGATGTTAAATAAAAGTCTCATTTAAGAGATAAGTCATTGAAATCATGTAAGACCATCTGGTGTTAGCAAACTTTTGACATGTAAAAACCAAGAAATTCTAGATAGGCAAAAGTATATATATATATATATATATATATATATATATATATATATATATATATATATATATATATATATATATATATATATATATATATATATATATATATATATATATATATATATATATATATATATATATACATATATATATATACATATATATATATATACATATATATATATATATATATATATATATATATTATATATATATATATATATATATATATATATATATATATATATATATATATATATATATATATATATATATATATATATATACATATATATATATATATATATATATATATATATATATATATATATATATATATATATATATATATATATATATATCGGGGCCTTAACAGGAGCTTTAGTATTGGGGCAAATTCTGAGATGAATCTAACACATGTAAGGTCATAGGGTTTTCTTTACAGAAGAAATGGGTTTAATTAAGGGGGAGTTCGACCCACTTTGTTGAACATGAAAAACGAGACTGTTATGAGTAAAATGAGAACGGGATAGGATATGAACTTAAATAAGTTATAGAGCTCATAGGGGATGAAATGGTATACTTATAGTCTTAGAATGGGATAAAATACATGAGAGGGCTATACATTCATCATAGATTAATGATCCGCTATGGGATACTATTGGTTCACGTTAGACTTATGCACACGACTTAACCAAATACGAATAACATCATGGAGTAAACCAAAAAGAAAGATTAGATTAATAAGAATAAAATAGAAAAACAAAAATGGTTGTGAACTCCTAGTGAGAGAAATACATATGTTTCTCTCTCTACAATCTATGAAATGGAAGACACACACACTCAAATGAGGTGCTAGGTGTAAAGTATAGAAGGCCTTCCTCATTTGAGTGTCCGGGACTAATTCCCGTTACATACATAACATTATACTAGAACTCTCAACACCATTTTGTAGCTTTTTCCACGAGCTTCGCAATGGTATATTATATGACCATCACTTTAAATACTTCTAACAATCTCCCCCTAAGGGGTGGTTATGTAATATTTGACTTCACTTCTTTGATGTTGTTGACTTTGAAGCTCGCTGTCTTGAGAGTTCCTTCATAGTTCCTTTCATGACTTGTGATCTTGGATCTTTGATCTTTGCCTTGACTTAATCATTAAACTTTGCCATGTTGTGTTCATGTGTCTTTCCCCACATACTTAAACTTAGATTGTGACAATCCGTCAATTTATGGTTGATATTTTATTCTCGAATATTATTTAAAAACATTATTTTAATGTTACAATATGAACTCACTTATTTTGGGGAAGAAATTTGGATTTACGTCTTGAAGTAGCGTCGACTACGTCTAAACCGGAGGATTCAACGTTACGTGCTTACGTTTACATACACCGTCTTTAGTGACAGTCCGACATTTCAGAAAATAAATTTATCCGCGAATATTATTTTGGAGTTTTAAATTTGTGTTGGTTCATAAACTCACAAATTTACGAGAAGAGATTAGGACTTACGATTTTATTTTAACGTCCTTTACGACTAAACCGGAAACCCTAGGATTACGTATTTACGTTTTCGAACTCCGTTTTTGATGAGACAATTTTTATTAGATTCGTTTTGTGCCGTTGATTCATAATTTATTAAAACGTTTTTCGTAAAACGACCCGAGGGCACGCAAATCGAGGAAACTAGAATCGAGTAATACCCGTAAATTAGTGGGATGAGACAAGTATACACTTGTCCCACCCCACTATATGGGACGGCTACAACAAGGAACCATATCACAAGATGTGGCAACCATGTACCTTAATACTTACATGTGTAAGTAAGCTTACAAGGTAAGCTAACCATCTAACAAAACCACAAGCTAAAGCAACTTTCTTTCATTTGTTACATGCAAAAACCACCAAACTCTCCTCCCTCTCTCCTTTCATGCCGTCCCATCTCACCCTCAAAACACCCCATTCATACAAATTTTAACCACAAACATATGTTATAATTAACATATGTTAATCTCCATTCAAAAAGAGGAAGATTGATGCAAGTTTTAACATCCAAGTAGGAGTTTCCATGGATTATTGGGGCTGATTTTCCACAAGGAGTTTATGAAGATTGGTGGTCTTGAAGATGGTCTTAGTGATTCACAAGTTTCTCCATCAAAATCCATGTTTTGATCACAACCTACATCATCATGGTGGTATAAAGATTGTTCTTCCCATCTTCTTGTTATTTTGATTATGTAACCATGTATTTTATTTCCTATTGTATATGTATATGATGATTATATGATGATAAAAATGTTATGTGGGGATATGGTGTTGATAAACATTCTTGAAAATGTGAAAAACTATAAGAAACAAGGCTAAAATCTTGTTTAAATTTGTTGGCTGTATAAAACAGTAAAGAAACATGTCATGAACTGATAAAATGATAAAGTAGAATTAATATACAGTAAGCTATGGGTCTTGTACACAAGTGAGAGTTGGCCATGCAATGGAATCATTGTAATGAGTGAGATATGATCAAAACAAGTTTAAGGTACAAATCTGAGTTCACTGTTTTGGACGAATTTTAGAAAATACTTGAAGGATGATTCAACAGTAGCTATAGGAGAGTTAGATGGAGCACATATCATGTAGTTTATTTGATAAAAATTTGAGCTTCTATCTCCATATAGAACTTTAGATATGGCAGTTTTGGTGAAAATGAAAATAAAAATCAGATTTTGAGAATTAATGTTTATTATTATTATATAAGCACTCAAAATTATATTGTATAAAATGTAAAATAAAAACCCACTAACTTATGGATTTTATCTATATAAATATGTAAAAGGTTAAATAAGTGTATAAATTATAAGAATGGTAGTGGAATAATACTTATAAGTAATAAAAACTATAAACTTGATTTTTACGACTTTTTCGGCTATTACCGTAAAATTAACGTTTTTCGCCAATTAAAACTTAGACGATCAAGCCCGTCTAATGTAAAGTTTTTAAAAGTCATATACTGATATATACGTAACTAATACAAGTAAAAACCGATAAAACCCGAACTATAGGACATACGGACATTAACGAGCTAACTAAGCATATTGGACTAATAATTGGACTAAATAAGATAAACACTTATAAAAAGAACTTATTGGGCTTAACCCATTTGGGCCCAACATGGAAAGTATAGATACTGATAATATAAGTATAAAATGGATTAAAACAAGTTAAAGAACTTATAATAAGTTTATTGGACCTAAAACACGTAAATAGGTAAAACTAGAAAACTAGTATAAAGGTTATCGACATATAATACTAAAATGAGTAAACGATAATATGTAAACCCACTTGATCACCATATATATATAATCATCATATGTATACATAATTGTTATTTTTATAAAGTCATTGGACAAGAGTCTAAGACGAGTATTATTTGTCTAGGTTTCCGTGATTGGAGCACGTACCGTACGTCCGAATTGCCGATAACCCTCCTTCCCACATCAACGTGAGTTCATAGCCTCACACTCTTTTAAATGTTTTTATGAAATGTTTTATAAACCCGCGAGGGAGATAACATGTTAGTTTTTATAAAATAGGACACCATTTGTCCCGATTTTTTGTTTATTGATTTGGACCCGAATGATTGTATGACCCGATAAATGATTAAAGGACCCGATAGATGAAATTAAATGGATTATTAAAGTTAGGTTATGTCAATAAAAGTCCCATTAGCATGAATTTTGAACTACCGAGATTTGGTAGACGCTTATGCATATAATAGTACTATTTGGGGACGATCACCCCAGTTCGCTCCTTGACGGTTGATCCCCGTCGTGCCACATTGATTGGTAAGCGAATTTATGTATGAGAAGATTTCCATAGCGTGACCTTTGTGACGACACGCTACTTTAGATGGGAAAATTTAGTATCGGGTTAGCTACCCGTTGTTGGTTTAGTAAGGTAACAATGTCATGCGGCTTATAATAATCCAAACTAACGAAATACTACTAGACGCACCGAATTATGATGTATTGCCAGACTAGCAATACAGGGCCATACTATTGTTATTATGTTCGTGTTTTGGTTTTCATAACCATATTCATATAACGGTTTTTATTTAACTTTATACAACGTCGTAATACGTATTGTATGATGTTTTACGACATTGGCTCGAATAATGATTTTTAAGGCAAATGCCTGTATTATGATTTTCAATAAGGATTTTTATAAAAATGACTTTGGCTATTTTATGGCCTATTAAAATGATTTTCGGTAATAATTTTATACCGATATTATATTGATGGTTTATTAAACTCTATGAATTCACTCGGCGTTATCGCTGACCTTTTCTTTTAACATGTTTTATCTTAGGTACTTGAAGGTAATTCTCGGGAAGACGACAAGAATTCATAGCCCGCACTTAAATTATAATTTCCATTCAAATGTTTGTAAAACCTGTATTAAATACAATGACTTGGGACCTATGTAACTTTGATATTTATGATGGAAATGATTTATTAATAAACGACGCGATTTTTATGCGTTGACTATGATGTGAGTAATGTGTTATCCCGTAACACCAACGAGTCTTACGCAGTATTGAGTTGTATAAATTTGGGGGTGTTACAGTTTGGTACCAGAGCTCTCGTTATAGAGAACGAAAGATTTTTAAAACCAAGGTTTTGAATAAATCATTTCAAAATCTTTCATTTCAAAATCTTTTAACTGTAAACATTTTTCTAAAAATGTCTAAAAATCTTTTGACTATAACGGTGCCAAAGAATTCCCGAGTTACCGACAAGGCCAGACTGAGAAGTGTTATTTTAATATATATATAACTTGGATTATATATATATATATATATATATATATATATATATATATATATATATATATATATATATATATATATATATATATATATATATATATATATATATATATATATATATATATATATATATATATATATATATATATATATATGATGTAATTTTATTACATGATTGTTTGATGATTATTTTCATATTTATACGAGGTATTTATACGACGTAGAATGTCATAATGTACTCTAAATCCCCTAGTAAATTAATCTAAGCTATTCTCGTAGGAATTCTAGGTATCCTAAATCTAAACCAAGTTGTGGATATTTATGATCCCAACAAATGGTTGATATTCGTAGAAATGTAGATATTAGTTGATTGTGAAATTGAAGAAGAATTGGCGAGATTAAATCTGATATCGATGTCATGACGATCTTTCCTTATAGAGTGGAGTTTGATAAAACGTTACCACCTAGAAAGATGTCATCTGATTCGTTGTCATCCAATTCTTAAATTGAAATCGAAAGGGTGAATGTTTCACTTGAGGCTGTCATTGGAACCATTACCCAAAAGCCTCATGGCACTAGTACCTTTCCGAGAAGTCTAATTGAATGTATGAGTCATTTCATACTAGTGACTCATTTGATAATTGTTGTTGTAAGAGCTATAGGATTGGAATTAAGTGTTGATCATATCGAGCTTTTATTGCCCTTTTAAGGCCTAAGAATAAAGATTCAAAGTATTGGAGAATGAAGTAGGATATCGAATTGAGTATAAAATTGGTTGAAACTTGAATAAAGTAAAATTTAACCCGTATGGAATATGAAATTGCTAAGAGGAAGTCGTTAAGTCCTGTAATTATATTATAAGGTTTTAAATGATTGTAGGTTCGTGTTAAGGGTTGTTCCTAGGCCATTGTCCAATGACGAGGACGCCCAATGTCCAATAAATAAATAGAAGAAATCTTCTTCTGAACTGGGACCGATGGATCTTCCGGGACATGTGGAACACCTAATGACTCTTGTAGATTAGTATTCATTGTGGTATCTTTTAAGAATCCCTAACTTAACTGAGATATCAGTTGGTAGGATCAGTTCTGAGAATTGTATGACATAGTGACACGTAATGTGTTACGGTACAATTTTGACTTGTTTGTGATTAATAAAAAGACTACCTTTGATTGCTAAATTCTACATGTATCGATGTTATCTATCTTTTCTTGCTTGTCTCTAATGCTTGCATTAGTGATGCAACCATTGAACAAGTACTCATCTTGAATCGAGTTACGTTGTGGATTATTCTTTTGAGTGCCATCGAGATCATGAACCTCATGATTATTTGGCTAAGCTCATTCCCTATCATATTGTAGTTAGTTCTTGGTGAACAACTTTTCATCACTCTTTTGCAGATCACTCATTGTTTTTATAAGATAAAACGGTATCCTTTGAGAAAATTTAATTTTCATCACTATAAGGATTATTCAAAGTGAGATTTATAAGTGATTGTTATCGAAATGAAGTTGTTTATAAATTACCTTGGAAAACATAACTGTTTTTATAACAAAGAACATCTTTTTAAATTTATTCTTGATTCTTATTTAAGAATTAAGCATGAATATGTTTTTATTATAAACATGATGATAAAAATTTTGACGAACTGAGTATTGCATCGTCCATCTTGAAATTGTATATAGTTGCGCGCCTACATACAATTTGGAATGGACCATGCAAGACTGATTAGTAGTCACTGATAGGTGTGAAAACACCCATCCTTTTACCACTTATTTCTTATTAAAACAAGACCAAAACGCGTGTTTAATATCATTTGTTTGGAATTATGCGTGGTTTTTGTGTTTATTGTGTTTTTAGAGCCAACCGGATGAATATTGAAGAAAACATGGGATTGCACGGGTTTTATCAAGGAAAAAGACTCAAGACGAAGTCTATTGTCCAAGAGATGCAAAAGATTTGAAGTCAATGGGCCTATTTGAAGATTTATCGAAGAAAAGGACCAAAGATGGAATATTTACATATGTCGAAGAAACTCAAGTCTATTAAACGAAGAAATTAAAAGACGAATTAAATCTAATCTTAGACAAATCCCGAATCAGAATCAAAAACGTCAACTTTTCTGAAAAGACGAGAAGGCATGAAGAAAGGGAGAAAGCCCACTCACCAACCAACCACTTAGCCTATATAAAGGGTTCCCCTCACACACTTAGTTTCCAGTTTTTTGTTTTTCATTCCTCCTTCTTTTTAGTTCGTAGCATCACCAACACCACTAGGGTGTTTGGTGATTTTAATCTTTGTTTTTCAAATCTTATAATTTTAATCTTTGTTTTGTGATTGTTAAAACATTAATCATCAATACAAGTTCTTGTTTAATCTTTCCATTTCATCTTGTTCATCATCATATTTTATTTCAAGTTCTTAAGTTTTTATTTAGTTCAAGTTTGATCTTAAAAAGTTGTTGGGTTTTGTGTTTTAATTGATGGGATTTGATCTTTGTAATCAGTAGATGATTTGTGGTTAATTTGGTTTAAAACGTTTTTAGTTTATTTGGATCGATTGGGTAAAAAGTCGCATCCCCTGTTTTTCTCATGTTTCTGTTCTTGATTCCCAGAACATTCCGTTTAGTCCATTTTCGTTGCCCCTTATTCGGAATATTTAAATATTCCGGATTCTCCATCTGATTTTTCCCTTACTCGGAATACTAGCATATTCCGCATAAGCCCATTATTCCGAATAGCCTTTCTTGAAATTATTCCGCATAAGCCAATTGTTCCGAACAGAAGATTTATTCCGCATGGTGGTAGTTTATTCCGCATAGTATGTTCATTCCGAATAAGCACAAGTATTCCGCATAAGCCCATTATTCCGAATAGCAGCTTTTATTCCGTATAGGTCATTTATTCCGTATAGGAAATTTATTCCGCATAGAACTTATTCCCAGTAGAAGGTTTATTCCGGATCATCATTTATTCCGCATAGAGCAAGTTTTTAGTAAGGATATTCTTCTGTTTAATCATTTAATTGTCTTATTTAAGTTTAATTTCATTCACTGCTTTTAGTATAGAAAACCAAATCCACTTTTTGTCACCAAGAACAAATCATTCCACTTTAGGCTGTGATCAATTCGAGGAGATTCCGAGAATCGAACTTTCAAACGAGTCAAAATATATAGTATCAAATGGCGCCGCTGCCGGCTCTTCTCGTTAAGATCAAAAAATTTTTGTGAGAACTTGGATTTTGGGATCCGTTCCCCGTGAACGTTACTTTTTCATAAAAATTTTCAAAAAAAATCCTAAAAAAAAATATAAAATTTTCAAAAATACAAAAAAATAAAAAAACATAAAAAACCAAAAATATTTTTGCTTTGTTTTTCTCTTGTTAATTCTTTTGCAGGTGTATGCGCACTCGATCCACGTCTTATCAAGAGCCCGAGCCTCTCGATAACTTAGACATGGCCGGTGTACAAAACAACAACAACATACCACCTCCAAACAACAATAATAACAACAACAACCCACCTTTCAACAACATGAATAATAACAACAACAATGAGCCTCTTCCGGATAATCGGCCGATGATTGAATTGCTGCAAGCTAATGTAGATGGCAACACTGACCCAATTGTCATACCTCCAATTGCCGCCAACAACTTTGAGCTAAAATCAGGCTTTATCCAGATGGTCTCCGCTCAACCATTCTTGGGACGTACCATTGATGATCCACACGACCATATCAAGAGATTCTTGCAACTGAGAAACACGGTCAAATTCAATGGTGTTCCACAAGAGGTTATCAGGTTACAACTTTTTCCCTTTTCTTTTGAGGGACAAGCCCGGCATTGGCTTGCTAAAGAACCGCCACAGAGTATTCTCTCGTGGACGGATTTGGAAACAAAGTTTATCAATTACTTTTTCCCACCCTCTCGTACTACCGCTTTGCGGAATGAAATCATAAATTTTGAACAAAAGTACGATGAGTCGTTCAGTGAATCTTGGGATCGTTTTAAAGATCTTTTAAGAAAATGCCCACAACATGGTTTTACCAAAGTACATCAAATTAATACTTTTTATAATGGTTTAAGCATGAGTGACCAAGATTCACTAAACAGTGCCTCGGGGGGGGGGGGGGGGGGGGGGGGGGGGGGGGGTAATCTTTTGGCTAAGACTTCCAATGCTGCTTGGGATATCATTGAGAATAAGTCTCGTGTGCAAACCAAGAGTGTTCGGACCAATGTCGCTAGTGCTAGCACTAGTGATAGCGACAAGCGACTTGACAAAATCACTACGCTTCTTGAATCGCTTGTTACCCACATCGTTAACAACAACAACAGCAGCAACGCTAAAAACGCTCAGGTTAACGCTGTCAGCCAACCTTGTGAGATATGCGGTGGTCCTCACTCTTACACCTCTTGTACTGCCACCCAAGACTACCCTGCTGAGAATGTGAATGCTGCATATGGCACCTATCCTCAACCTGCTTATCAAGCTAGACCTCAAGGTGACCGTAATTTGCTTAGCTATCGCTCCAACAACTATCTTTCTCCACCTGGTTTTCCAACTACCAACCCAAACCAACAACAAAACCTCAATCGCCCTCCTCAACAACAACAACAACAACCTCGTACACCATACATCCCTCCTCACAAGCAGCAACAACCACCTCAACGAAACAACCAATTATACCAACAACCTGCTTATCAACCACCCGCATACAATGCTCCTCCCAACCAACCCACCGCTCTTCACCAAGAAGTGGAAACTTATATGAGGACCAACGCTGTGATAGTGGGAAATCTTCAGAGAGAAGTGCTCAACCTGAAAGTGGACTTGGTCAAGCAAGGAAACGATTTGAGAGCCGACATGAGAAACACGTTGGATAGCCAAACTAATGATTTGAAGAACATGATGGCTAGTTTCTTCAAAGGTAATAAACCCTCTTCTTCGGGTACTCTTCCGAGTAACACCGTTGCGAATCCAAGAGGGGAGATGAAAGCAATCACCACTCGAAGTGGTAAAGGTACCAAGGAACCCGAGCTTCCTATACCTCCACCGGTGATTGTGACTAAGGAGAACGAGTCACCTGCTCCTATTCCTCATCCTTCTACTTCCCCAATTTATCCACCTCTTCCTTCTACCCCTCCTCCACCCAAGGATGTGAGTGATCCTATTCTTCCAAAGCCTTCCTCTTCTTCCAATATACCTTATCCATCTAGGTTGAGGAAAGAGAAGCTCAAAAGCAAGGACGATATTCAGGTTTCGAACTTTCTTAAAATGTTTAAACAACTGAATTTCAATATCTCCTTCACTGAGGCTCTCGCTCACATGCCTAAATATGCAAAAATGTTTAAAGATCTTCTGAGCGACAAGGAAAAGCTCCTCGATATTGCCAACACCCAACTTAATGAGAATTGCTCTGCAGTGCTCTTAAGGAAATTGCCAACCAAGCTTGGTGATCCGGGTCGTTTCTTAATTCCTTGCAATTTCCCGGGAGTAGAGAATTGCATGGCCCTAGCCGATCTAGGTGCCAGTATTAATCTCATGCCTCTAACTGTTTGGAAGCAATTATCTCTCCCAGAGCTAGTCCCTACCAAAATGACTTTGGAATTAGCAAACCGTACGGTTGCTTATCCAGTGGGGATAGCCGAAGACGTCATTGTAGGAGTCGACAAATTCACCTTTCCTGCTGATTTTGTTGTCGTCGACTACGAGATGGACCCTCGTGTGCCACTAATTGTTGGTCGTCCATTCTTGAGGACCGGTCGCACTCTCATTGATGTTGAAGCCGGTGAGCTTATCATGAGAGTGTGTGACGATGAAGTAGTCTTCAACATGGGAAAGTTGTCTAAACAGCCTTATTCATATGAGAGTGTTAATTGTATTGACGTTCTTGATGAGGCTTGTGAAGAACACTTTAATGATGCTTGCAAAAGTATTCCTACCTCTCTTCCCAATGTTGAGACCGTGTCCTCTATTGATTCATCATTGTCTCTATTTGGCGATAGTGATTTGTTTTGGAAAGATCTTGAAGACACCATGGGAGATGTGAACTTATCTACTGATGCTTCTCCTACCGATGGGGACGAAGACATGCATTTCTTTGAAAGCCTTCTCAACGAAGACAATCCTTCTCCTCCATCTCCCACGGTCATTGCTATCGATACTCCGACTTTGAATACGCCTCCCATCGAAAATCCTCCGGATTTAGAACTTAAGGATTTGCCGCCCCATCTCGAGTATGTATTCCTTGAAGAAGAGAAGAAGTCGCCAGTCATCATTGCTAAGGACCTAAAGGAAGAATAAAAAGCCCGACTTATCACCGTGTTGAAAGATCATAAGAAAGCTATTGCTTGGAAGATTTCTGATATTCGTGGAATTGATCCTCACTTCTGCACACACAAAATTCTCATGGAGGACGACTTTAAGCCCACAATTCAAAGCCAACGAAGGGTGAATCCAAAAATCCATGAAGTCATCAAAACAGAGGTTATCAAACTTCTTGATGCGGGTATGATTTACCCTATTTCGGATTCACCATGGGTTAGTCCAATCCATTGTGTGCCCAAGAAGGGCGGAATAACCGTTGTTCCCAATGAACACAACGAGTTGATTTCCACTCGTCTCGTTATTGGGTGGAGAGTTTGTATAGACTACCGCAAACTAAATGATGCCACGAGAAAGGATCATTTCCCTCTACCTTTTATGGACCAAATGCTTGAACGTTTAGCGGGTAATGAATATTACTGCTTTCTTGATGGTTTCTCGGGTTATTTCAAAATACCCATCGATCCCCAAGATCAAGAGAAGACTACATTCACTTGTCCCTATGGCACATTTGCTTACAAACGAATGCCTTTTGGCTTATGCAATGCCCCCGAGACTTTCCAAAGGTGCATGTTAGCTATCTTCCATGACATGGTTGAACAAACCATGGAAGTCTTCATGGATGATTTCTCGGTCTTCGGGGATTCCTTCTCTTCTTGCCTTGCCAATTTGGAACGTATGCTTAAGCGGTGCGAAGACACTCGCCTTGTTCTGAATTGGGAAAAATGCCATTTTATGGTAAAAGAAGGCATCGTGCTGGGACATAAGATTTCTAAAGCCGGTCTTGAAGTAGACCGTGCTAAAGTCGATGTTATCGCCAAGTTGCCTCCACCTTCAACCGTGAAGGGTGTGAGAAGTTTTCTGGGTCATGCGGGCTTCTACCGTCGATTCATCAAAGATTTTTCTCAAATCGCTCGCCCGATGACCCACCTCTTGGAAAAAGATACTCCTTTTCTCTTTTCCAAAGAGTGCGTTGAAGCCTTCAACTCGCTTAAGGATAAGCTAACTAAGGCACCCGTCTTGGTTACCCCTAATTGGGAGCTTCCCTTTGAGTTGATGTGCGATGCTAGTGATTTTGCTATTGGAGCGGTTCTGGGACAAAGAGTGAATAAACACTTCCAACCAATCCATTACGCTAGCAAGACAATGACAGGGGCACAATTGCATTATACGACAACTGAAAAAGAGCTTTTAGCTATTGTCTATGCCTTTGAAAAATTTCGCCCCTATCTTGTCCTTTCTACAACAATCGTGTATACCGATCATTCCGCGCTGAAGTACTTGTTGACAAAGCAAGATTCCAAACCAAGACTTCTTCGCTGGGTTTTGCTGCTCCAGGAATTTAAAATCGAAATTCGCGATAAAAAAGGAGAATAAAACCTAGCCGCGGATCATCTCAGCAGACTTGAGGATCCTTACCAAGGGGATCATCCAAATAAAGAAATCAATGATTCTTTTCCCTTGGAGACCTTAATGTCTATAAATTCGACTTCTGATGAAACCCCGTGGTTTGCAGACTTTGCAAACTACTTGGCGGGTGGAATTCTCAAAGAAGGGTTGACGTCTCAACAAAAGAAAAAGTTCTTCACCGACATTAAGACTTACTTTTAGGACGACCCTTACCTATTCAAACAATGTGCCGACCTGATTATCCGACAATGTGTTGACGGACCGGCAGCTTCGGAAATCCTTGATGCTTGCCACAAAGGACCCAGCGGTGGTCACTTTGGTCCCAACTACACCGCCAAAAAAGTGTTTGATTCGGGATTTTATTGGCCCTCCATATATCGTGACGCTCACATTATGGTTAAACGATGTGATGTTTGCCAAAAACAAGGCACTATCACACATAAAGACGAGATGCCTCAGAATTTCATTCAAGAGTGTGAAATTTTTGATGATTGGGGTATCGACTTTATGGGGCCATTCCCTTCTTCTAAAGGAAACAAATACATCCTTGTAGCCGTTGACTACGTTTTAAAGTGGGTTGAAGCCAAAGCTTTACCTACTAATGACGCAAGGGTGGTTTGTAACTTTTTGAAAGCTCTTTTCGCTAGATTCGGTGTGCCTCGTGCCATTATTAGTGATCGTGGGACTCATTTCTGCAATGACCAATTCACAAGAGTCATGGCTAACTACGGTGTAAATCATCGTCTCTCCACAGTCTACCACCCAGAAACTAATGGCCAGGCTGAAATATCCAACCGAGGACTTAAGCGAATTCTGGAAAGAACCGTGGGAGAGCATCGTGCCTCATGGGCTGATAAACTTGATGATGCTTTGTGGGCTTTCCGTACTGCTTACAAGACCCCGATCGGCTGTACGCCTTATCGTCTTGTGTACGGGAAAGCGTGCCACCTCCCCATTGAGTTGGAGCACAAGGCTTACTGGGCCTTGAAGTGGGATAATTTTGATATTAACACAGCCGGTGACCTACGCAAGATCCAACTCAATGAGCTCAATGAACTTCGGAATGAGGCTTATGGAAATTCTTTGATCTATAAGGAAAGGACTAAGCTCATTCACGATTCTAAGATTAAGAACCGAGAGTTCCATGTTGGAGACGAAGTCTTACTTTTTAACTCTCGGTTGAAAATCTTTTCGGGCAAGCTGAAATCTCGTTGGTCCGGCCCATTCACCATTGCCCAAATTTTTCCATATGGTACTCTCGAGCTAGCTCAACCTAATGGACCTAATTTTAAGGTGAATGGCCAACGAGTGAAGTTGTACTTTGGTGAGGACATCTCTCAGGAGATGATTCCATCCCTCACCACGTTCCCCATGAACTAATTTTGGGTCGAGTCAGGCTCGTGACTCGGTTATCAAAAACAAGCGCTCCTCGGGAGGCAGCCCGAGTATCTATCCTTTTATGTTTTAACCTCCTAAGTGTAGGGGGACCTACATAGGTGTTTGTCTTTGTGTGGTGATGTGATTACAGGGATAAGTGCACTCTTGGAATCTCTGAAGAACCGTGCTCCCGTGTTATCCGAAATCCGGTTCTATCTCTCAACTATCGTGATTCAATTTTCTTCATACTCACATTTGAAATTGATCACTTTAGTCGTCTCTTCCTTAACTTGAGTTAACCAACGTGCACAATGTCATAAGTGTAGGGGAAACTTTTCCCACATGCTTAATTGAGGACAATGTTTATCTTAAGTGTAGGGGGAACTTCTATCAAAGTTTTAAGTGGACTTTTCCATGAAAATGCCTTCATTTAACCGGAAAATCCTATTTTTCAACATTTTTCAAATTTTTATTAACTTTGGCCATTTAGTCGTAATTTTTAAATTTTTATCGTTGCTTTCATATGTATATATCCCGCAATAAAGTCAAAAATATTAATAAAGTGGTGTAGCTAGTTTAGAAGTATTTGACATATTAGGCCCGTTGCGTTTATTTTGACTCAACCCGAATAGACTTATCCAAGTTTATTCTAGCTAGTATCCTTAACCATGTAGACCTTAATTGGTTTATTAGGCTAAGTATCCACGAGTCTCATTACTTGAGATTTTAAATTTTGGAGGATGAGAAATGATAGAGTCAATTATAAGTCGGTATTCTTGCACAAGCTCACTTGGTGTAATTATTTGCCTATTCTCCCATCACTTGCTAATAATTTATCTGCAATAAGTAAGGTCGTACGATTTGAAAGGTTACTTAGCTTCTAGCCCAAGATCGTTTAAAAGTTGCTCGGTAATGATAAGAGTTCATAGCCAAGGCATAACTTATGAAGCGGGGCGCGAAGATTGGCGAGTCCGAAAAGGCCCTAACAAGGCATGAGGATTCCATTTTATTGCTAAAGATCCAAAGTGATGTGAAAAGCATTATTCCCAAAATCGATATGAAGGATCAAGACTCACGACGAAAAGCAATCAACTCCCATAAAGATGATGGAGAAGTCTATCCGAAAAGACCCTAACAAGGTATGAGGATAAATAGATCCAAGTCCGAAAAGGAGGCGGATCGTTGTATCTCAAAATCCCAATTAGAGATTGAAGAATAATCATGAAGTCGTGGTCAACAAAGTTGGAGTAGCCCTCAAAAGTCTCCAAGTGAAGAAACTCTATGAACGACGAGAAGACCATTATATCAAGCACGTCTCTCAAGATATGAAGTATGAAGTACATGCCAAATATCGGCCCGAGAAAGGTCTCAAATCGTGAACCGAGATATGCCAAGATATGAACTTTTTGATATCCCGAGAAGCAGTTTTAAGAGATTTTGTCCTTTAGCTAACTATTGATCAAATCGTCCTACTTTGCTTTCAGCCTAAATAAGTATCGAAATAAGTCCAAAAATGCATCTTCATGATCATTCTAAGACAAAAATAAAATATAAGAGATACACCTAGGAATAAGGGAGTTTAATCATATAATTAAGCCATGTGTGTAAGTGTTTGATTCGCTAACTTATAATAACAATGATCTCGTTTTTAAGCTTAGTTTGGGGAACGTGAAACTTGAGGATGATAAATCTTCGCAGCACCAAAGCCCTAATGTAAGTCCTTGATCTCTTTGCAAGTTATTTCCATCCTTTTATTTACTTCAAAGTTTTGATTTCTCTTAGTATTTAAATTTTTGTTTAGTAGTATGTTAATAAGGCCAAGATTGATTGATTATGAGAAAAATGTAAGTTTGCTTTATCACTAAGCATTGCATGAGGGCATGGCAATGGTTAAGTGTAGGGGATTTGATAGGTGTGAAAACACCCATCCTTTTACCACTTATTTCTTATTAAAACAAGACCAAAACGCGTGTTTAATATCATTTGTTTGGAATTATGCGTGGTTTTTGTGTTTATTGTGTTTTCAGAGCCAACCGGATGAATATTGAAGAAAACATTGGATTGCACGGGTTTTATCAAGGAAAAACACTCAAGACGAAGTCTATTGTCCAAGAGATGAAAAAGATTTGAAGTCAATGGGCCTATTTGAAGATTTAACGAAGAAAAGGACCAAAGATAGAAGATTTACATATGTCGAAGAAACTCAAGTCTATTAAACGAAGAAATTAAAAGACGAGTTGAATCTAATCTTCGACAAATCCCGAATCAGAATCGAAAACGTCAACTTTTCTGAAAAGACGAGAAGGCATGAAGAAAGGGAGAAAGCCCACTCACCAACCAACCACTTAGCCTATATAAAGGGTTCCCCTCACACACTTAGTTTCCAGTTTTTTGTTTTTCATTCCTCCTTCTTTTTAGTTTGTAGCATCACCAACACCACTAGGGTGTTTGGTGATTTTAATCTTTGTTTTTCAAATCTTATAATTTTAATCTTTGTTTTGTGATTGTTAAAACATTAATCATCAATACAAGTTCTTGTTTAATCTTTCCATTTCATCTTGTTCATCATCATCTTTTATTTCAAGTTCTTAAGTTTTTATTTAGTTCAAGTTTGATCTTAAAAAGTTGTTGGGTTTTGTGTTTTAATTGATGGGATTTGATCTTTGTAATCAGTAGATGATTTATGGTTAATTTGGTTTAAACGTTTTTAGTTTATTTGGATCGATTGGGTAAAAAGTCACATCCCCTGTTTTTCTCATGTTTCTGTTCTTGATTCCCAGAACATTCCGTTTAGTCCATTTTCGTTGCCCCTTATTCGGAATATTTAAATATTCCGGATTGTCCATCTGATTTTCCCCTTACTCGGAATACTAGCATATTCCGCATAAGCCCATTCTTCCGAATAGCCTTTCTTGAAATTATTCCGCATAAGCCAATTGTTCCGAACAGAAGATTTATTCCGCATGGTGGTAGTTTATTCCGCATAGTATGTTCATTCCGGATAAGCACAAGTATTCCGCATAAGCCCATTATTCCGAATAGCAGCTTTTATTCCGTAGAGGTCATTTATTCCGTATAGGTCATTTATTCCGCATAGAACTTTTATTCCCAGTAGAAGGTTTATTCCGGATCATCATTTATTACGCATAGAGCAAGTTTTCAGTAAGGATATTCTTCTGTCTAATCATTTAATTGTCTTATTTAAGTTTAATTTCATTCACTGCTTTTAGTATAGAAAACCAAATCCACTTTTTGTCACCAAGAACAAATCATTCCACTTTAGGCTGTGATCAATTCGAGGAGATTCCGAGAATCGAACTTTTAAACGAGTCAAAATATATAGTATCAGTCACCATAAAACTAATGAATAAACACTACATTTTCTTTGAAGATTGTGAGAGATTAAATTTTATGAGATCTGCAAGAAGTGAAAAATAGGGACATAATGTTAGGGACACCTACATATGTGCCTGTAGCATCTATTCTTCTGAGTCGAATTTACTCATCTATGGAAATTGTCTTATTTGACAATTGACAATTCTTTCTTGTCCAATTATCCCGTAGTGAGATTCTTAGGAAAAGTATTTGATTACCGAGTGTTGATACCCGACTGGATGTATCTACGTTCTTATCATTTCTTATGATTTGATTTCATTTGAATGACCTGGGTAACGATCCGAGGAGCTTTCGAATGCGTACTCAAATTATGAAAACATGGGATATATTCATATTCGTTAAATGTTTTCGTCTATATCTGATTTGAAATTCTCTCGCGTAGATTTTGTGTTGACCTTACTCTTTTAAGGTTAGTTATGTCTCCATATATCCTTGAATTGTGAAGGATTCTGAGTTATTATTAGTCTTTTGAGAAGTTCACATCTTATCGACGGCAGTATAACTGAAAAGTTGATAGTGCCAGTTGAATGGATTGATTGATTATGACATGACGACATTGTCTTAATTGATGGGAACTCGAATAGAATTCCCCTAAATGATAAGATGTTGATTATCAAAAGTGATCTAAATAATTCTTGATGTATGACTTGAAATTATACTGTGAATGGTTGTAAATTAGTCATAGATATTATAATCTAGAAAGAACCTAATATGAAATTAATTAAAGATGTTTATGTTATGTGAAACTTTAGGAGGTATTTGCTGGTGAATTACCTAGACTTTCGCCATTAAGGTCAGTTGAAATTGGTATTGATTATATTCCCGGTGCTGCACCTGTGGCTTGTGCACTGTACGTCAGCACCATCTAAATTAAAGGAATTACCATATAACTGAGAGAGTTGTCGGAGATAGATTTTATTCTACCAAGCTCGTCATCATGAAGAGCTATGGTGTTACCCTTCCTTATATTTATAGATTACTGTGAACTGAGTAAATTGACAATCGAAAACGAAATCCATAACTCGAAGTGGAAGATTTGTTCGATCATTTACAAGGTTTTAGCATATGTTTTAAGATTTGATCCCTGGCATGGTTATCATCAACTTCGCATCTGCGAAAAAGATTATGTATTCCAATCACTACATCTGGTACTTGTAATGAACATTATGAGTTTCACGTGATGTCGTTTGGATTGACTAATACACATGTAGCATTCATAAATTTGGTGAATCCCGCGTGTAGGCTGTAATTTGATAAATTCATTCTTGTGATCTTTAAAGACTATTTGTTTGTTTATAAGAATAAGAATGAGTTAATAATTATTTATAGATTGCCCTGAATTGGCCAAACAATAAAAACCTGTACTTTGAATATTTAAACATGTGATTTAAGACTTAATCCTTTATATTAAGTTGATCGTGTGATTAATAGAAAATAGAATATATTGACTCTTTAAAAATCAAGAGCCCTTTTAAGACTTTGGGATATACTAAAAAGAAAGTGCAAATATGTTTTGACAAATGTTTTAACAAAGGATTTTTAAGGGATTATTCCCTTATACACAAACCATTTAACTAAACTCCTGTTTAGGGGTAAATGTTCGTGTATACCTCAAGATAACCTAAGCGGAATTGAGAAAAACATTTAAACCACGACTTAAAAATTGAAACGATAATTTTTGCTTTTCAAACTAAGAAAAATATTGACCAAAATATAAACACAGATTTTTCGAACATTTACGAATCCTATTAATTATTCTTGATAAATCAACAAAAATCGTGTTAATTAAATTAAAAATTTATTTTGAACATTTTCATATAATTGGACGGACTAAGAAATTTAAAATCTTTACGTTTACGTTTCATAAAAATTGAATATTTAATATTTAATTAGTTGTAATAATTATCGACGCTTTAGACGTCGGATTGAGTAAAACAGATAAAAATAATAGTGGAGACGAGACTAGAACTTAGAAAATATAAAGAAAGAAATTTTGAATAAATACGGACATGATGATTATATCATCAGGAAAGGATAAAGAATCAATTACGATGTATTTCTTAATAATGAATGTGAAAAATGAATTGCCGAACAATTTAAAATATAGCTGATGCTTATAAAAAGGGTAATATAGATAATAAAAGTGGTTCGCGGCTAATTTGAACCATTAGAATTGAGAAGCCGATAGCATTAATTGTTTTAAAGACCACTTGTGATTGTCTAAATATAGAGGATTGTGAGATATAGTTATGTTGGAATCTGTAAGTATAAGTATTCTATTTATGCCATTTCTGACTAAAAGTATCCTTGTCTAAAGAAGTTGTACTACTGACAAATTATGAAGGCAGACATCGCCTCATACATTAGTAAACGTCTAGCTATTACAAAGGTCATCATCTGAATTTGATTCGATTTGGGTCATCGTCGACAGGCTGACCAAATCTGCTAATATCATTCCCGTTAATGATAAATGCAAAAGAGTTATGTAAACATAGTGTGCCTGTATCGAACATCTTTATCAAGATCCTCGCTTCGCATCGAATTTCTAGAGATTTGCTCAGAAATCATTGAGAAAGAACCTTGATGAGAGTACTGTTTACCACCCCAAATCGAAGGGACGAGGTAAAGTAACAATACAAAACACTAAAAGTGTTGTTTTATGTTTGAATGATTGACCTTTGGTAATGAACCGTAAAATCGTTTTCCTTTGGAAAGATTATCATTGATAATTATCGCATTAAGATCGAGATCGAATCTTGTTAGGATCTAAATATTAGAGCATCTGTAAGCAAGAGTTGAGATAAAGACACCCGACATACACCCATTGTGAGTTGGACATGTCTTTTAGGTTTAAGGTTTCCTATGATGGCGAACCTAACCTTACAAGATACCCGACCCGCGAGATCTGAAATGATTGTTGAAATTAGGATCTGATTATTGACTGCCGGTAGTGGGCAACAGGTTATGAGAATATGAAATGTAGATCTTGAAGTGCCAAATGGGTAGCGAAGTTATGCCACAATTTTTAACCTTGGAAAAATGAATTCATGATCTAACAAATCATGGGATATAAGTCCCCGTGGTATGGGATCATTGAGATGATGTAAAAGTTGGGATTGAAAGGCATATAAGCTGGATCTACCCTAGGACTTCAAGAGCTGCGTGAATTATATTTCGTATATCGAACTTGATGGAATATCTATCAAGTGAGAATCTGATTGTTCCTTAGTAAAGTTTAGATCGGCAAAAAGTTGCATTCATCAAAAACCCGTGAACATCATGGATAGAGAAAGTAAGTCAACATTAAGCCTGATCTTATTCCCGTAGTTATGTTTGCTGAAACTCGTGTAATGTAATAAATTACACTTCGGAGAAAAGACCGAATGTGGAGGGAATAACCGCATGGCTTTAACTCTATAAGAAGCGAGTAGTAAGATGATGTTTGAGGACAAAGATCCTGTTTAGGGGTAAATGCTGTGACAATCCGTCAGTTTATGGTTGATATTTTATTCTCGAATATTATTTAAAAACATTATTTTAATGTTACAATATGAACTCACTTATTTTTGGGAAGAAATTTGGATTTACGTCTTGAAGTAGCGTCGACTACGTCTAAACCGGAGGATTCAACGTTACGTGCTTATGTTTACATACACCGTCTTTAGTGACAGTCCGACATTTCATAAAATAAATTTATCCGCGAATATTATTTTGGAGTTTTAAATTTGTGTTGGTTCATAAACTCACAAATTTAGGAGAAGAGATTGGGACTTACGATTTTATTTTAACGTCCTTTACGACTAAACCGGAAACCCTAGGATTACGTATTTACGTTTTCGAACTCCGTTTTTGATGAGACAATTTTTATTAGATTCGTTTTGTGCCGTTGATTCATAATTTATAAAAACGTTTTTCGTAAAACGACCCGAGGGCACGCAAATCGAGAAAACTAGAATCGAGGAATACCAGTAAATTAGTGGGATGAGACAAGTATACACTTGTCCCACCCCACTATATGGGATGGCTACAACAAGGCACCACATCACAAGATGTGGCAACCATGTAGCTTAATACTTACATGTGTAAGTAAGCTTACAAGGTAAGCTAACCATCTAACAAAACCACAAGCTAAAACAACTTTCTTTCATTTGTTACATGCAAAAACCACCAAACTCTCCTCCCTCTCTCCTTTCATGCCGTCCCATCTCACCCTCAAAACACCCCATTCATACAAATTTTAACCACAAACATATGTTATAATTAACATATGTTAATCTCCATTCAAAAAGAGGAAGATTGATGCAAGTTTTAACATCCAAGGAGGAGTTTCCATGGAGTATTGGGGCTGATTTTCCACAAGGAGTTTATGAAGATTGGTGGTCTTGAAGATGGTCTTGGTGATTCACAAGTTTCTCCATCAAAATCCATGTTTTGATCACAACCTACATCATCATGGTGGTATAAAGATTGTTCTCCCCATCTTCTTGTTATTTTGATTATGTAACCATGTATTTTATTTCCTATTTTATATGTATATGATGATTATATAATGATAAAAATGTTATGTGGGGATTTGGTGTTGATAAACATGCTTGAAAAGGTGAAAAAGTATAAGAAACAAGGCTAAAATCTTGTTTAAATTTGTTGGCTGTATAAAACAGTAGAGAAACATGTCATGAACTGATAAAATGATGAAGTAGAATTAATATACAGTAAGCTATGGGTCTTGTACACAAGTGAGAGTTGTCTATGCAATGGAATCATTGTAATGAGTGAGATATGATCAAAACAAGTTTAAGGTACAAATCTGAGTACACTGTTTTGGACGAATTTTAGAAAATACTTGGAGGACGATTCAACAGTAGCTATAGGAGAGTTAAATGTAGCACATATCATGTAGTTTATGTGATAAAGATTTGAGATTCTATCTCCATATAGAACTCTAGATATGGCAGTTTCGGTGAAAATGAAAATAAAAATCAGATTTTGAGAATTAATGTTTATTATTATTATATAAGCACTCAAAATTATATTGTATAAAATGTAAAATAAAAACCCACTAACTTATGGATTTTATCTATATAAATATGTAAAAGGTTAAATAATTGTATAAATTATAAAAATGGTAGTGGAATAATACTTATAAGTAATAAAAACTATAAACTTGATTTTTACGACTTTTTTGGCTATTACCGTAAAATTAACGTTTTTCGCCAATTAAAACTTAGACGATCAAACTCGTCTAATGTAAAGTTTTTAAAAGTCATATACTGATATATAAGTAACTAATACAAGTAAAAACCGATAAAACCCGAACTATAGGACATACGGACATTAACGAGCTAACTAAGCATATTGGACTAATAATTGGACTAAATAAGATAAACACTTATAAAAAGAACTTAGTGGGCTTAACCCATTTGGGCCCAACATGGAAAGTATAGATACTGATAATGTAAGTATAAAATGGATTAAAACAAGTTAAAGAACTTATAATAAGTTTATTGGACCTAAAACACGTAAATAGGTAAAACTAGAAAACTACTATAAAGGTTATCGACATATAACACTAAAATGAGTAAACGAGAATATGTAAACCCACTTGATCATCATATATATATAATCATCATATGTATACATAATTGTTATTTTTATAAAGTCATTGGACAAGAGTCTAAGACGAGTATTATTTGTCTAGGTTTCCGTGATTGGAGCACGTACCGTACGTCCGAATTGCCGATAACCCGCCTTCACACATCAACGTGAGTTCATAGCCTCGCACTCTTTTAAATGTTTTTATGAAATGTTTTATAAACCCGTGAGGGAGATAACATGTTAGTTTTTATAAAATAGGACACCATTTGTCCCGATTGTTTGTTTATTGATCTGGACCCGAATGATCGAATGACCCGATTGTATGACCCGATAAATGATTAAAGGACCCGATAGATGAAATTAAATGGATTATTAAAGTTAGGTTATGTCACTAAAAGTCCCATTAGCATGAATTGTGAACTACCGGGATTTGGTAGACTCTTATGCATATAATAGTACTATTTGGGGACGATCACCCCAGTTCGCGCCTTGACGGTTGATCCCCGTCGTGCCACATTGATTGGTAAGCGAATTTATGTATGAGAAGATTTCCATAGCGTGACCTTTGTGACGACACGCTACTTTAGATGGGAAAATTTCGTATCGGGTTAGCTACCCGTTGTTGGTTTAGTAAGGTAACAATGTCATGCGGCTTATAATAACCCAAACTAACGAAATACTACTAGACGCACCGAATTACGATGTATTGCCTGACTAGCAATACAGGGTCATACTATTGATATTATGTTCGTGTTTTGCTTTTCATAACCATATTCATATAACGGTTTTTATTTAACTTTATACAACGTCGTAAGACGTATTGTATGATGTTTTGCGACATTGGCTCGTATAATGATTTTTAAGGCAAATGCCTATATTATGATTTTCAATAAGGATTTGTATAAAAATGACTTTGGCTATTTTATGGCTTATTAAAATGATTTGTACAAAATGATTTTCGGTAATAATTTTATACCGATATTATATTAATGGTTTATTAAACTCTATAAATTCACTCGGCGTTATCGCTGACCTTTTCTTTTAACATGTTTTATCTCAGGTACTGGAAGGTAATTCTCGGGAAGACGACAAGAATTCATGGCCCGCACTTAAATTATAATTTCCATTCAAATGTTTGTAAAACCTGTATTAAATACAATGACTTGGGACCTATGTAACTTTGATATTTATGAATGGAAATGCTTTATTAATAAACGACGCGATTTTTATGTGTTGTCTATGATGTGCGTAATGTGCTATCCCGTAACACCAACGAGTCTTCCGCTGTATTGAGTTGTATAAATTTGGGGGTGTTACATAGATTTGATATAAAAGCTTGTAACAATCTCCCTTGATCATCAGAGTAGCGTAAGTCTTTGTCTTTAGATGTTCTTGAGCTTTCTTTAATTACATGAGCATGTGGTCTTGAATTACGACTCTTGAAGTTACACCACCGTTTGCATTCCTCCGGTTTCCCGATATACAGTACGAATATTGTACCTGTGATTAGGTAAGTTCAAAGAACTTCCTTGACAGGGTTTCTGGCTGTGGTAGCCGTTCTTAGTACTTGAATATCTTGAAAGATAGTTCATAGTAATATGAGCTTAAACTCATATCTTTTTATCAACAAATAACCCTAAAACATGAAGCAAAATACCAATTTATCTTGCAAAAAACAGTATTATGTGGTATGTTTGTTTTTGTGTACACTTGTGTAGGTAAAAGGATACATTCTCAAGCAAACAAGGAATTATCAAGCTTAAATTGATGAAAAAGACAAAGAAGGATCAAATGTGACAAGACTTTGAAGTACAAGGACCTATCTTGACAAATTGCCAAAGTTGAAGGACTAAAGTGCAAATATTGAATAAAGTCAAGATCAAAGTCAAATTTGGTCAACCATCAAGTCAACAAAGTCAAAGGACCAATTCTGCTTAAAGATGAAGTTTGGAGGACTAAAAGTGCCAAAGAAATGAAGTACAAGCCTTAAAGTGCAAACTGTCAAAGTCTAGGGGCTAAATCTGCCTATTTTGGAAACTAGTTCAAGATCAATCCATGTGATGCAAGTTTGGGCCAATAAGAAACAAGTATATATTGCACACGGATTGCCAAATAGGTGCATTTAATACCCACTAGCAGCCGCCACATTTAATGAGAATATCACAACGGTTTGATCCGTGTGACCTCATTTCAACCAGTCAGAGAGTGCCACGTGTCATCTTCAAGAAACCAAAATTTTCCCAGGATCGTTTTTGAGCTAGACTGAATTTCATAAAGAGTTGTAAACACCAAAAGTGCTTATTTTGGAGAGACGAACACAATGGTAACAACCAATTAACAAGAAATCAACTCTAGAAGAAATCCCCAATTTTTGTTCATACTTTGAAGATCAGTTTTGCAGAATCATGCCACGTGGAGACCTGGGATTGGTCTCAACACGTCATCATACCCAACAAACTCCTTCTTCAAGCCTATAAATAGCTGTTAGGTCCTCATTCGTAAGAAGTAGTTAAAAATTGTAGAAAACACACACTTTTCAATTTCCTTTCATCTTTCTTCCTTTTTAGCCTAACTACTCAAGAGTCTAACAAACTCTTGAGTTAGTTAGTTAGTTAGCAGCTTTACAACAACTTTGTAACAACTTACCATGAATAAAACTTGAATTCTCCTTTTCCCGCCAAATCTCATATTCATTCTACTGTTCATAACTTGCTCCTATTTGATCATTGTGTTGCTGATTTGAGTTTGTTATGATCATACATGGATCATAACTGACTTTGAAGAAGATTTCTAGCCGTTTGAGTGATTTCAGTTCAAGCTTAGCATTTATGAAGATTCCATGCCATGATGATCATTTCTGTTGATTTGTAGCTGATAATGATAGTTGATTAGTTGATCTAGTGATAAGGTGGTGGTTATCACTAGGATAAGAGAGTTCAGCACTCCTCTTCTTCCCAATGGTTTCTACAAAAGGTTTCAAAAGTTCTGATTTTGGTTCCACTTAATAAGTCAATGGCATGCTACATTTCCTAGTGTAATCTTGTTGTTTGCCTGATCAAAGTTGTTTAGTTTGGCTGGTTGTTGGATTGTGTACTTGTTTGTAGTATAATTTTGTTTTACTGCTTATAGATTTTGGATTATGTTCTAGTCATAGCTTATTTCAGTCATTTTCAGTCTTTGCTTCTTAATTGAGTAATAATTGTTCTTATTGCTAGCTTGTAGTCTTAAAACATATCATTTGAAGTCTCAAGTTTGGTAGTCAAAGGATTTAATTCAGTTTGAATCAGTACTTAAAAAGTCTTTACAAAATTTGTTAAAAGATCAGATAAGGAGTGTTTGGTATTAGCTGACATTGAGTTTTCAAGTTTTGAGTCTTGGCAATTTTAAGCTCAATTTCAGTCATTAGATCATTACTAAGTGTTTTGAACAAGTTTCAAGTCATATTACTGTTCAAAAAGGCAATTGGCCATAAAAAGTTTGGGTCTCATTTTCATGCAGTGTTGCTTTAAAAAGTTCTCAATTTCATTTAGCTGGCATTTGCTTGTTTCTTGATGAAAATTAATCAAACCAGTTCTCATTTCTAGTTCATATCATAAAGTTTCAGATTCCAAAAGCTTTTTACACAGTTTTCATTCAGCAAAGAGAAATAAGAAAAATCATGAAAAGCTGAGTTAAGCTAAGTTTCTGTAAGTTGAAACTGATTTTTGAGATCTTTTGATTTCATTCATTAATCAAGCCATTTTATTTCATAAATCCACTTAGAATATAGTGTTACTTGGATATTGAGAGTTTCAGCTTTTTGACAAAATTCTTGGTCAACGCTTAGTCAACGATAAGCACATTTTAGATTAAATCAAAGTCCCAGCTTATTACTTGATGAAATTTGTTCTAATTTGATTTCCCGTTCATCATTTGAGTTGCTTAATCAGTTTTGGCAAGAAAATAAAGTTGTGCTTGTTCAGTTTGTTCTATAGCTTATTTTTGGCTTATCTTGAAGTGCTTATTTGCTTATTTTTAATTTTCAGTCAAATTCCTCTTACAGACGTAGCTTATTTTGGATTTTAAGTGTTTTGCAATTGGTTTCATTGAATTTGGTCCAATAATAAGCTCAAACGAGCTTATTTGTCTTCAATACCCGTATTTGCTTAAAAAGTTTCTAAAATTGCCATTTGGTCCTTGTTGTTTTAAGCAGTTTATAAACATGGCTAATCTTCAATCTTTTTAGGGTTTTCAAAAGTAAGTCCTTACAGTTTTAAGTTTGTTAATAATTAGTTAGCAAGTTTGGTAATTGGTTACAAATTGGTTAGTTTGTTACAAGTTTTACATTTTTGATCCTTGTAGTTTTCTGATTTGCATTTTCAGTCCCTAGACTTGTTAGAATTTTCATTTCAAGCATTTAAATTTCCTAGAATTTACATTTTCAGTCCTTTTAGTTTTAAAATTTACATTTTGAATATTACTTGAATAAAAATTTGGTAAAGTGCACTATGTTTTACATATAAGTAGGTAATATTTTTCAGTTTTGCAAAACTTTGTTGAATTAGCAAATAGAATATCCAAAAAAGATTAACAACCAAAAACAGTTAAAAACCCGATATTGGTTAGACTTTCAATTAGCAAGAACTGAGAAAAACGAACTGCATTATACACAATTTCAAATGGCGCCGCTGCCGGGGATCCTCATGATTACCTTAAGAGATTCCTTTCTCTTTGCAATACCATTAAGCACAATGGAGTTCCACATGAGGTTATTAGGTTGATGTTAGTGTCATTTTCACTAGAGGGACCCGCTAAGCATTGGTTAGACACTCAACCACCCGATAGTATCACCACATGGGATGGTTTCACCACTAAGTTTTTGAACAAGTTCTTTCCTCCACATAAGACTATGGCTTTGAGGACTTTAATTATAGGCTTTCAACAAAAACCTAGTCAATCCTTTAGTGATGCTTGGGAAGAGTATAGTGAGTTATTGAGGCGATGCCCTAATCATGGATTGGATGATGTTCACCAAATCAATATCTTCTATAATGGCCTTAAATCTCACCACCAAGATTCACTCAATGCTTCCGCGGGAGGGAATATTCTTCTTAAATCCTACCAAGAGGCTTTGGACATCATTGAGACTAAAGCAATGGTTCAAACAAACAATCAATTTGAAGAAAGGGTTCATGTTATCCAAAAAAATTCTCAAAACCCTTGTGACAACCAACTCCTCAAGTTTCAACAAGAGATGTTTCAAAGGATGGATAGAGATAGTGAGAAGAATTTGAAAGTACAACAAGAACTACTTCAAGCTTTTAAGAACATGTCCTTGAACAATTCTTCAAATAATGTGAATGCCATTGCCCTTTCTTGTGTTACTTGTGGAGGTCCCCATTCTTATGAACAATGTGATAAGGTTCAAGTGTATCAAGGGGAATGCTATGCTTACCAAGAGGAACATCGTGAACACTTCAAGCCAAATATCAATCCAAATAACCTTTCTTACAAGTCCCAAAACTACCTTACTCCACCGGGATTCCCACCCCAATCACCAACCCAAATTCAACAAAATCCTCCTCAAATTTTACCAAGGAATCAAGGGCAAAGACCACCTTATCAAGGAAATAACTACAAGGCACCCAATCAATTTCAACCTCAAGCAAATACCTTTTATCCACCAAATCAAGGATTTAATGCCCAACCTTTACCTTTCCAACCTCAAGGTTTTCAAGGTTATGTGCCACAAGATTATAACACAATGGATTTCTTGCACAAAATGAATCAAGAGAATGAAAGGAAGTTTCAAGAGAATGAAAGGAAGTTCCAAGATATTGAGAAAAAAATGAATGACCAAATGAAACGTATAGCGGAGGAACAAACCAATAGGGTTTTAATGGCATTAAATCAAAGACCACAAGGGGCTTTACCTTCCAACACACAAACTAATCCAAGGGCCAATGTCAATGCTTTTACAACAAGGAGTGGAACAACAACAAAGGATCCTTCACCTCCTAAACCTACAATTGTTCAACCCACTTGTGCTCCTACTTGTGACAAGCCCTCTACCTCTACTTCACCACCTCAAAATGCTCCCATTTCTCCAATTTCAAAGCCTACTCATGAAGCACTCGATAAGGAAAATCCTTCATCAACCACTCAACCACAACCAAAACCAAGTCTTCCTTATCCCTCAAGATTGAGAAAAGAAAAGCTTAAGAACAAGGATGATATCCAAGTTTCTAACTTTTTGAGGATGTTCAAGCAACTTAACATCAATATCTCCTTTGCGGAAGCCTTAGCCAATATGCCTAAGTTTGATAAGATGATTAAGGACTTGCTTTCTAACAAGGAAAGATTGGTGGATTTGCCTAATGCTTCTTTGAATGAAAATTGCTCCGCGGTTTTGCTTAAGAAGTTGCCTACTAAGCTTGGAGATCCGGGGAGGTTTTTGATTCCTTGCAATGTCCCGGGGGTGGAAAATTGTATGGCTTTAGCGGATTTAGGAGCAAGTATAAATCTTATGCCATTATCGGTTTGGAAGAGACTTTCACTTCCCGAGCTCACTCCTACTAAGATGACTCTTGAGTTGGCCAACCGTACTATAGCCTATCCGGTGGGAATTGCGGAGGATGTTTTTGTGGGGGTTGATAGATTTACATTTCCCACGGATTTTGTGGTGGTTGATTATGATATGGATCCTAGAGTTCCTTTGATTGTTGGTAGGCCATTTTTTAGAACGGGTCGTACTTTAATCGATGTGGCGGAAGGAGAACTTACAATGCGGGTAGGAGATGAGAGAGTTGTGTATAACATGGGGAAGTTGTCTAAAAAGTCTAATGAGCCCGAAGCGGTAAAACATATTGATGTTGCGCATGAGGAGGAAACACAAAATGATCTTCTTGATGAAGTTTGTGATGAGTACTTTTATGAAGCTTGCTCAAGTGGAGACTATGATTTCCCTCATATTGAGACCATTGCTTCCATTACTTCCTCCTTGGATTTTCATGAACCTCAAGAGCTAAACCTTAGTTCAAGCCCATATGACACTCCACTTTTCCACAATGATAACCATATTTATGAGAACTTTAGTGATGGAGAATTTTCTCTTTGTGATTCACCAACATATGATGCCTATAGTGATGATGAGCTTTCTACTTGTGACTCTCCATTTGTTGATGATCATACTTCCTTTGGTTTTGAGGGATCACCAATTTTTGATAGACCTATATATGATGTTTATGGTGATGAGGTGGATTCTATTATTGATGAGATTGATGAGTTTTTAGCGGAGGATATATCTTTTGAGTACACTCTTGGTTATCTTGATGAGAAGGGGGACATACTCTATTTAGAATCCTTATTGAATGAAGATCCTTCACCTTTTTCCTTGCCAACCTCAACTTTTCAAAGTGATAAAGGAAAACAAGTCATGATGATTTCTTCCAAGAGCTTGTTGTTACCCATGCCTTCACAACCTTTCTCTCACCATGTGAACTACCAAGGAGAATCTTCTAAGGCAACCAACACTTGTTGTTTTCCCATCAAGGAACGGATTTTTGATCTTGGCATAGAGCTTGCTAAACCATCTCAGTATCCACCTTATGCAACAAAAGGAAACCTTATGAAAGATTTGAGAGCTTTACACTATCACCTTGGGAAGAACATATGGGAAATCATTTTAGAGAACTACACTTCATTCTTTTCACCATTGCTTGGGAAGCTAGTTGTTGAATTGTGTTATAAGTGGGAGGGTAATTATGTATTTGATCCTGGGGGATATTTATGGAGTTTTGATAAATGAACACTTGTTTTACCTCATCATGGAGATTTTTCTTAAAAAGGGCAAAATTTTTCTTCTCCATGATAGGTTTTAGACACTTTTAAGTGTGGGACGAGTCGAGCTAGAGACTCATTAACTCAAGCATCGTATAACTAGGTTTAGAGTGTTGTAGGTTAGAAATAAAGGTATAGACTTGGAGATAAGTGTAGGGGAGACCTTCTTTTGTCTTCATGATTGTTTGTAGGATTGCTTACTCATTTCATGCTTTGGAGCTTATGAGGAGGCCCTTGTATCCGGTTCACTTCGTTACTATAGTGATTTTTCTTTGACACCTTGTGCTTAAACATGATTTCACTAATTGTTGTCCTTTCCTTAACTTGGGTTAAGCAAAGTCTATTCATTGTCATAAGTGTAGGGAAAGTTTTTTATACTTCCATGCTCTTAAACATTGAGGACAATGTTTAGCTTAAGTGTAGGGGGGTATTATATCGAAGTGACCTTACCTAGAACTTGTCATTGCCTTGCATGATAACATGGAAAATTGATTTTTTTGACATTTTTCAAATTTTTGATCTACTTTGGCCAACAAAAAAATACGCATTCATAATTCTTGCATCAATCATTTTTCATTTTCATATCACATTTGCATTGTATATATTTCTTCTTTTATTTTTCATCAAAAGTTGGAAAAAGGAAAAAATATAATAAAATATGGTTTTAACAAGTTTAGACTTCTTTGACATATTAGGCCCGCCATGGATATTTTGACTCAACCCGAGTTTGCTTATCTTAGCACTCTCTAGCTAGTATCCTTAACCATGTAGTCTTTCATTGGTCTATTAGGCTAAGCATCCACCAATCTCATTATTTGAGATTTTAAATTTGTGGAGAATGGGAAATGATAGAGTTGAAGCAAGTGTAAAAGGGCTAGATAAACTTCATGATAATTACTTGTGGCTAAACCCTTCTCTTCTTAACCTCTATTTTCTTCACATGTATATAATTGTTAATAAATAATCAAGAACGGTTTTAATTGGTTTGTAATCTCTTATGCATTTTTGGCTAATCATTCATGGTTGATATGAGTACGTCTTAAGATTCTAAGTTAGTACGTTTTATGTGTACTAGACTTATGTCATGCTCAATATTTAGCGGGTGTTTTTCCTTTTATTCTTTTCAACTTTCTTTGTGAGGAATAAAGAAAAATAAGAGCGGCTATGAAAAAAATGAGTGGCTAAAAAAAAAGAGAAGAAAAAGAAAAAGAAAAAAAAATAATTATACAAGACTCCTAAGAGGGGTAGTGTGGTGTTAATTATAGTAACTATTGAGTTCCAATATTAACTTGACGGGTTGCGGGGATTCAATAGATTTCTCCAATCCAATATTACCTTGACGGGTTGCGGGGTTGAAGATCCAAAGTCTCAAAAAGATGGCGGATGTAAATTATTGCGTGAGTTTTATTTTTCTTTCCTTAGCGAGTGTGTAGCTACTTCTGAAAGCATGACATGAGGATTTTACACATAAGGCGAATGACTTATTACTCTTGAAACGGACTCGTATTAATTGTGAGCGGTTTTTCAAGTAATGGATGAGAGGATTACTTAGGATTAAAACCGTGCTTCCTTATTTTTGGATTTTACACTTATTATACTTCACACTTGAATAAATGACAAATTTGCCCACAAGCAATTTGCTCAAATAATAACCGGTTCCATATTTAATTGTCATGAATAAGTTGATGCACTTTTTACTTGTGAATGCAATGATCCCATTTTTAAGCTTGGTATGGGGAAAGTGAAACTTGAGGGTGATAAATGTCCATGGTACCCAAGCCCTAATCTAAGCCATTGAATTCTTTATGAGTTATTTCCATCAAAACCATTTCATGAAAAATCAAAAAAAAAAATTATATATATATATATATAGATAGAATTGTATTTTGTTATTAAAAGTCAAAATCATGCATCATGTAGTTTAGAGTAGTGTAGATGCATCTCATATGGCCAAGGTGGGTTAATTATGAGGAAAATGTAAATTTGAGCTTTAATATATAATATTGCATGAGGACATGACAATGTTCAACTGTAGGGGATTTGATATGAGCTTAAACTCATATCTTTTTATCAACAAATAACCCTAAAACATGAAGCAAAATACCAATTTATCTTGCAAAAAACAGTATTATGTGGTATGTTTGTGTTTGTGTACACTTGTGTAGGTAAAAGGATACATTCTCAAGCAAACAAGGAATTATCAAGCTTAAATTGTTGAAAAAGACAAAGAAGGATCAAATGTGACAAGACTTTGAAGTACAAGGACCTATCTTAACAAATTGCCAAAGTTGAAGGACTAAAGTGCAAATATTGAATAAAGTCAAGATCAAAGTCAAATTTGGTCAACCATCAAGTCAACAAAGTCAAAGGACCAATTCTGCTCAAAGATGAAGTTTGGAGGACTAAAAGTGCCAAAGAAATGAAGTACAAGCCTTAAAGAGCAAACTATCAAAGTCTAGGGGCTAAATCTGCCTATTTTGGAAACTAGTTCAAGATCAATCCATGTGATGCAAGTTTGGGCCAATAAGAAACAAGTATATATTGCACACGGATTGCCAAATAGGTGCATTTAATACCCACTAGCAGCCGCCACATTTAATGAGAATATCACAACAGTTTGATCCGTGTGACCTCATTTCAACCAGTCAGAGAGTGCCACGTGTCATCTTCAAGAAACCAAAATTTTCCCAGGATCGTTTTTGAGCTAGACTGAATTTCATAAAGAGTTGTAAACACCAAAAGTGCTTATTTTGGAGAGACGAACACAATGGTAACAACCAATTAACAAGAAATCAACTCTAGAAGAAATCCCCAATTTTTGTTCATACTTTGAAGATCAGTTTTGCAGAATCATGCCACGTGGAGACCTGGGATTGGTCTCAACACGTCATCATCCCCAACAAACTCCTTCTTCAAGCCTATAAATAGTTGTTAGGTCCTCATTTGTAAGAAGTAGTTAAAAATTGTAGAAAACACACACTTTCAATTTCCTTTCATCTTTCTTCCTTTTTAGCCTAACTACTCAAGAGTCTGACAAACTCTTGAGTTAGTTAGTTAGTTAGCAGCTTTACAACAACTTTGTAACAACTTACCATGAATAAAATTTGAATTCTCCTTTTCTCGCCAAATCTCATATTCATTCTACTGTTCATACCTTGCTCCTATTTGATCATTGTGTTGCTGATTTGAGTTTGTTAGGATCATACATGGATCATAACTGACTTTGAAGAAGATTTCTAGCTGTTTGAGTGATTTCAGTTCAAGCTTAGCATTTATGAAGATTCCATGCCATGATGATCATTTCTGTTGATTTGTAGCTGATAATGATAGTTGATTAGTTGATCTAGTGATAAGGTGGTGGTTATCACTAGGATAAGAGAGTTCAGCACTCCTCTTCTTCCCAATGGTTTCTACAAAAGGTTTCAAAAGTTCTGATTTTGGTTCCACTTAATAAGTCAATGGCATGCTACATTTCCTAGTGTAATCTTGTTGTTTGCCTGATTAAAGTTGTTTAGTTTGGCTGGTTGTTGGATTGTGTACTTGTTTGTAGTATAATTTTGTTTTACTGCTTATAGATTTTGGATTATGTTCTAGTCATAGCTTATTTCAGTCATTTTCAGTCTTTGCTTCTTAATTGAGCAATAATTGTTCTTATTGCTAGCTTGTAGTCTTAAAACATATCATTTGAATTCTCAAGTTTGGTAGTCAAAGGATTTAATTCAGTTTGAATCAGTACTTAAAAAGTCTTTACAAAATTTGTTAAAAGATCAGATAAGGAGTGTTTGGTCTTAGCTGACATTGAGTTTTCAAGTTTTGAGTCTTGGCAATTTTAAGCTCAATTTCAGTCATTAGATCATTACTAAGTGTTTTGAACAAGTTTCAAGTCATAATACTGTTCAATAAGGCAATTGGCCATAAAAGGTTTGGGTCTCATTTTCATGCAGTTTTGCTTTAAAAAGTTCTAAATTTCATTTAGCTGGCATTTGCTTGTTTCTTGATGAAAATTAATCAAACCAGTTCTCATTTCTAGTTCATATCATAAAGTTTCAGATTCCAAAAGCTTCTTACACAGTTTTCTTTCAGCAAAGAGAAATAAGCAAAATCATGAAAAGCTGAGTTAAGCTAAGTTTCTATAACTTGAAACTGATTTTTGAGATCTTTTGATTTCATTCATTAATCAAGCCATTTTATTTCATAAATCCACTTAGAATATAGTGTTACTTGAAATTTGAGAGTTTCAGCTTTTTGACAAAATTCTTGGTCAACGCTTGGTCAACGATAAGCACATTTTAGCTTAAATCAAAGTCCCAGCTTATTACTTGATGAAATTTGTTCTAATTTGATTTCCCGTTCATCATTTGAGTTGCTTAATCAGTTTTGGCAAGAAAATCAAGTTGTGCTTGTTCAGTTTATAGCTTATTTTGGGCTTATCTTGAAGTGCTTATTTGCTTATTTTGAATTTTCAGTCAAATTCCTCTTACAGACGTAGCTTATTTTGGATTTTAAGTGTTTTGCAATTGGTTTCACTGAATTTGGTCCAATAATAAGCTCAAACGAGCTTATTTGTCTTCAATACCCGTTTTTGCTTAAAAAGTTTCTAAAATTGCCATTTGGTCCTTGTTGTTTTAAGCAGTTTATAAACATGGCTAATCTTCAATCTTTTTAGGGTTTTCAAAAGTAAGTCCTTACAGTTTTAAGTTTGTTAATAATTAGTTAGCAAGTTTGGTAATTGGTTACAAATTGGTTAGTTTGTTACAAGTTTTACATTTTTGATCCTTGTAGTTTTCTGATTTGCATTTTCAGTCCCTAGACTTGTTAGAATTTTCATTTCAAGCATTTAAATTTCCTAGAATTTACATTTTCAGTCCTTTTAGTTTTAAAATTTACATTTTGAATATTACTTGAATAAAAATTTGGTAAGTGCACTATGTTTTACATATAAGTAGGTAATATTTTTCATTTTTGCAAGACTTTGTTAAATTAGCAAATAGAATATCCAAAAAAGATTAACAACCAAAAACAGTTAAAAACCCGATATTGGTTGGACTTTCAATTAGCAAGAACTGAGAAAAACGAACTGCATTATACACAATTTCACATAGTAAAGAGTGAAGCAAGCAGTTCCATTCTGCTGATTAATTCGTCAATTCATTTTCCTGGAACAAGTTTGATTCAATTAAGAATCAGACCATTGTTACTTTCCAGTTGACACAAGTTTGATTCAAATAGAATCTCACAAGTTACCTACTGTAGTGCTGTTTGATGATGACACTTGAAGGATTTCCATTTGTCACTTAAATACTCAGGAGTATTACTTTGAATGTTGTGGCACGATCATAAAGATATTGCGTCGAGACCTGGAACAAGTTTGAGTCACAAAAGAATCAAACCACTGTTGCTTTCCAGTTAACATATGTTCAATTCAAGTTAATCTTACACATGACCTACCGCAGTGCTGTATGATGTTAACACTGGAAGGATTTCCATTCATCACTGTGAATACTAAAGAGTTTTTGGGTCAAAAAGTTGATGTGGCAGAGACTAAAAAACTCAAAAAGTTGATGTGGCAGTAACAATGATCATTCCTAGTAGCTTAATATGTGAATCTGAATGGGATTAGAATGAATAACAATATGTCTTGTTTCTATGCTAAAGCTTCAGTAGATGAGAGTAATTTATGGCACAGGAGACTAGGGCACATAAATTTTAAGAATATAAACAGGCTTGTGAGACTTGGCTTGGTTGATGGTTTGCCTGAGAAGGCCTTCCACAATGACCACTCTTGTGTTGCATGTCTTAAAGGAAAGCAACACAAGGTCTCATTCAAGTCCAAACAGGTGCACTCTAGTACTAGACCTCTTCATTTGCTTCATATGGACCTCTTTGGTCCAACCAATATAGAAAGTTTGAATGGTAAGTCCTACTGCTTTGTCATCACAGATGACTTTTCTAGGTTTACTTGGACCTTCTTTCTAGCTATGAAGAGTGACACAGCTGACACTTTAATTGATTTTATCACTCAGATTGAGAAGAAAACAGGAAATGAAGTTAAAATGCTTAGGAGTGATAATGGTGGTGAATTTAGGAATAAAGTGTTAGATGACTTTTTTGCCAGGAAAGGAATTACTAGGCAATTTAGTATTGCCAGAACCCCTCAGCAAAATGGGGTTGCAGAAAGGAAAAAGAGAACCCTAATTGAAGCAGCCAGAACCATGTTGGCTGATGCTCATTTCCCAATAGCCTTTTGGGCTGAGGCTGTTAATACAGCTTGCTATGTTCAAAATAGAGCATTGGTCAACAAAATTCAGAACAAAACACCTTATGAATTACTTTGGGGAAGAAAACCTAATATTGGTTTTCTCAAACCTTTTGGTTGTCATGTAGTAGTTTTAGATACTAGTGATGCCTTAGGTAAATTTAGTGAAAAAGGTGATGAAGGCTACTTCATGGGGTATTCAGTGCAGAGCAAGGGATATAGGGTTTATCTTAAAAAGGAAAAACGTATTCTTGAAAGAGTACATGTTAGGTTTTTAGAGAATAAACCTAGTGATCCTGAAAGTGGTCCAAATTGGTTGTTTGACTTGGAACCTTTATCTAGAACTTTAAATTATATGCCTGTCACTAATCCAGACATTGTGAAGGTAACTTCAAATGTTGTGGAAGAACAAGTTTTTGATGTTTCAGGTACACAGGTTCATGAAAAGGTTGGATCACAAGCAGAACAGTCATCTCCTATACAAGAATATGTTACAATCCCCATATGGACAGATGCTTTTGCTGCTGCTGCTGCTGGTAAAGATAATGGTGGTCTCCAAGTACCACCAGATAACAACATGCATGGTCCTTCAGGCGCTGACAAAGGCAAATCTAGCGCTGGTAAGACCAATTCAGACGTTGACAACAATAGTTCAAGCGTTGTTAGCTCACACGCTGACAAACAAGGTTCAGGCGTTGACAACACTTCTGCACATCTTTTCTCTTCTACTTTTGAACAGGGTGAACCTTCCATTATATATGAAGAGGTCCATCCTCATGTTGATGAAAGAGAGTCTGATGAAGAAGATATTGACAACTTGGAGAATAAGATTGAAGACACCAGACTATTTAAAGGAGGAGTTCTCACTTCTACTATGAAGAAACACCCCACTGCTCAAATCATTGGTGATATTATGAATCCTGTTCAGACTAGAAGATCTCATCAAGGTCTTGGTGGGTTTATTGCCAATATACACAAGAAGGTTGATACCCCTCTTATGCAAGCATGTCTGTTTGCTTGTTTTTTGTCACAACAGGGACCCAAGAAAATATTTGATGCTCTCAAAGAACCAAGTTGGGTGGAAGCAATGCAGGATGAGCTTCACCAATTTGCAATTCAGGATGTTTGGGAGCTGGTTGATTGTCCCAGATATGTTAGACCTATATGGACAAGATGGGTTCTAAGAAACAAGAGAGATGAAAGAGGTATTGTGGTCAGAAACAAAGCAAGATTAGTGGCTCAGGGATATACACAAGAGGAGGGGATAGACTATGAGGAGGTCTTTGCACAAGTTGCAAGGATTGAAGCTATCAGGATCTTTCTAGCCTATGCATCCTGCATGGGCTTCACTGTCCATCAAATGGATGTCAAGAGTGCCTTCCTCTATGGAACAATTGTTGAGGAGGTATATGTGATGCAGCCTCCTGGTTTTGAGGATCCAAAGAATCCAGACAAGGTGTATAGAGTCAAGAAGGCTATGTATGGACTTCATCAAGACCCTAGAGCATGGTATGGTACTTTGTCTACTTATTTAGTGGACAATGGATTCAAAAGGGGCACCATAGATCAGACACTATTTACAAAGAAGAAAGGTAAGGATGTGTTGCTTGTTTAGGTCTATGTTGATGACATCATTTTTGGGTCTACTGATCCAAAGATGAGTGAGGATTTCTCCAAGCTTATGACAAACAAATTCAAGATGAGTGCTATGGGGGAGATGAACTTCTTTCTTGGTTTACAAGTTCAGCAGAAAGAAGATGGTATCTTCATCTCCCAGGATAAGTATGTGGCAGAGATTTTGAAGAAATTTGGCTTTTCTCAACATGAAAAGAGGGCTACTACTCCTATGGATAGATAACATCCTTGGGGAAAGATTGGAGATGGGAAAGATGTTGATGTCAGGCACTATAGATCCATGATTGGATCATTGATGTATCTTACAGCCTCCAGGCCTGACATCATGTTTGTTGTGTGTGCTTGTGCACGCCATCAAGTGACTCCCAAAGAATGTCACCCTTATGCTGTGAAGAGGATCTTTAGGTACCTAAGATGCTATCCTAGTCTTGGTTTGTGGTACCCAAAGGATTCACCATTGGAGCTGATTGCATATTCAGACAGTGACTATGGAGGTGATAAGTTTGATAGAAAATCCACAACTGGTGAATGTCAGTTTCTTGGGAGCAGGTTGATATCTTGGCAATGCAAGAAACAACAGTGGTGGCTAATTCTACAACTGAAGCTGAGTATGTGGCTGCAGCTGCTTGTTGTGGACAAGTTTTGTGGATTCAGAATCAGCTGTTGGACTATGGGTATAATTTCATGCATACCAAGATATTTGTTGACAATAACAGCACCTTATGCATTATTAAGAATCCTGTACATCATTATAAAACTAAACACATAGAAATTAGACACTATTTTATAAGAGATTGTTTTGAAAAAGGTTTAATACAGCCAGATAGGGTTGACACAGAAAAGAATGTGTCATATTTACTAACTAAACCTTTTGATGCTGGGAGGTTTCAGTACTTGGTAACAAGTATTGGAATGATCAATCTCACATAATATGTGTTTTGGAGTCTTTTAGTAAAAGTATGTACAGGATAATGCATTGTTATTGGTCTTTTTGAGGATTTAGATTTTCCACTATATTTTTCTAACACTGACAAAGGTTGCTTGAACGCTGATAAGTGTTTTTGTAACGTTGTCAGCAATATATTTTTCTAACGCTGACAAAGCTTCCCTCAACGCTGTCATGTGTTATCGGGGCGTTGTCAGCAACAATGTTAGTTTTGTGGTTTTCAATCTAAATGTACAGGTGGTGTTAGCAGTATACCATTGGATAAAGAGTTGCTTATGGATCATTGGAGAAGCATTTAGGCATGTTTTTGTTTATGGATGATGGTTGGAATTTTTAATTCCTATCTTGACATAAATTTTTTATGTTCATGCATCTGTGTAGCAACATATGTATTATAGTTTAAGGGGAGGTTTTAGGAACCTTTAGGATGTTTGGGTATCCATATGATACTCTTATCACAATTCTAGATTGTGTCCATAGGTGAGTATGAGTTAGTTTTACTAAATCATGAGGCACTGTAGCATGCAAAGTTGATATACTATGCATGCTGCCAAGACATTTTTGGCCTAGAATTGGTTGTGGTCTGTTGGGAGACTTGGGAATGATTTTGTCATAGGATTTACCTGGGAGTAACAAGGGAATTTATAAGGTAACTTGGTTGTTAAGAGTTTTGGTTAGCAAGGGACACTAGAGGACTGTTATGTCTATCTTGCATAAGCAAGTGTGCATAACTGGACAGTGCTTGCCGCCCTATAATAATTATCAACTTTTTGGTTATCTTCTCTAGGATAAATTACTTTGTTAAGGTCATTTTTCATTTTTAAACATTTTTTTTTTGGATGCTAACAAGTATTTTTCCAAGCGTTGTTGTGACCAATTTAGACGCTGACATGGCTATGGCAAAGGTTGACAAGAATATAGCCGTTGGGCGTTGATAGGTTATTTTTGACCGTTAGCACTCAATGGGACCTACCCAGTTGTTACTTTTTGACATATTTTTAGGCCGTAATTTTGGGAGCTGATAACTTTCATTTAATGCATGAGATAAACTTATTCTTTTTCAATATTTTCATGATTACATTTTGAAAATACTTGCCTATTTTTGGGCCAATCACATGCATTTTATTCTCCTATAAATTTGGCTCCTATTTTTAAACAGGGTACCTATTATTCTTGTCTAACACAATTTTCTCTTATCAACTTCATCTTTATCAATCATTTTAACAGCTTTCAACAATGGCACCAAAGTTTAAACCATCAGATTTGGAATTGGGGTTTAAAAGTCAACACAACATGATCGCGTATCTTGAAGCTGATGATGCTCTGTTTCCCCAATACACACAAATGGTGGCGTATTTAAACGCATCTCCTTTTAGGTATGCTCTTTCTCATGCACCACTCATTCCTGTCACACATATTAAACAGTTTTGGAACAATTATAGTTCCTCAACAGTTAATAGAGTGACTACATTATCTTCTATTGTTCATGGGAGAACTTGGGTGGTTACTGAAGCTTTGGTACGCCAAGCTTTGCATCTTGATGATGCTGATGGTATAACCATCCTTCCCATTAGTGAAATAGAACAAGGACTAAGGGCTTTGGGTTATCCTTTTCCTGATGAAGGAACTTTAAATAAATATCATAAACAGGAGATTCCCCCAACCTGGAAGTACCTAATACATGTCCTCCTACAATGTTTGAGTCCCAAGTGCACTGCGCACAATGAGATCAATAGATCTATTGCAAGTGTTATTGTGTGTATTGCTACTGGGCAAAAAATTTAATTATTCTAAAATGATTTTTGAGGGCATGTGTAAAAATAAAGGGAACAAAATGACTTTAGCTTATCCCAGATTTTTACAAATGGTTTTTGATGTCCAAGGATACTGCACAAGGGATCATAATGATTTTTATGAGATCCCTGTGCAAAAGAAAGCAATTTTTATGAAGATGAATTCACCCCCACATCGTGACCTTCCCCTAACTCCAGCTATGATTGTTGTCATTGAAGCAGCTCAACCCCAACCAGACCCCCAACCCCAAATTGACCCAATACCTGAACCTTTACCTTCACCACAACATATGCAAATTGACCAAGAACCCTTCGACGCTGACACATTAAATGTTGGAGTTGATGTGCCTATTTTCAACGTTGACACACAACCTTCACAAACCCAAACACCCCTTAACCAACCCACATCCACCCAATCCGCATCTTCTTCTCCCCAACACAATATAGGTTACAAAAACGCCAAAGGACTACTAGAGTGTTCTCCTCTAGTGGTCCTAGCCATGTAGCAGAGAGAACCACCACCATTAGTGTGGTTGGTGTTATGGATGAGGCTGAGACTATTGGTTTTTGGTTAGAAGCTGGCCAAGACAGTCCTACCATCATTAAGACCTCATCCATGCCCAATGAATCTAACTTGGAAGGTCAAATACCCATTTTAGAAGAGGGCTGATTGGAACCAATGACCCTAATGGAATTGACGGCTGTCTGCATGAGCTTGCAAAAGCAAAATGCAGACTTGGTACAAGTTGTCAGCGCACAAGGCCTTGAACTCAAGCAATTGAGGGAGAGGATTGTTATCTTGGAGACTGCTAGTACAAGGAGAGGGATGGAGGAATCTTCCAAAGGGGAGGATGAACAAATAAATGTGAGTGATAAGGGCAGCCATGATGGTCAATCTTTGGATGTTGCTGAGGCCCTAACAAGTTTGAAGAAACAGACAGGTTTTGATACGTCTCTAGTCTCTCCTACAAACATAAATTTATCATTTACAGCCATGTTGGAGGAAATTGCAAAAGGCGCTGAGGCATGAAATTTGAGCGTTGATAAGGAGAATTTGAACGCTGACATGAGTATCTTGGGTGCTGACAAAGCAGAATTGGGCGTTGACAGACCTACAAATGAGGTTGATGTATCCCAGTCATCATCCATCATCAAGGAGGTTTCTTCACAGGTATCACCATCTACCTTACCAACAATTGATCCAATAGATAAGGGTAAGGGTATTATGGTAGAAGAGGTTGTTCCAAAGAATGCAGCACAAATTGAATTTGATAGAAGGTTGGCTGCACAAATTGTGGAACAAGAAAAGAAAAAGGTGGGTGAATCACCTTTTGTTGTCACTTCAGAAGAGCAAGAAGGAAGTGATGGAGCTAGTTCAGACTCATGTGTTATGATCATAGTACAACCAGAGAGACTTGAGTATGGTGATGAGCTGTCCAAGGAGAAATTGAGAGAGTTGAAATTGTAGGTTGATTTTGATATGCCAGAGGTGGTTCAGATGTACCATGCTTGGGAAGAAAGGTGTATAGAGAATCCACATTTGACCATTTCAGATCAGATATGGGGTTTGGAGATTCTTCTCAGAGTACAAAAGGATTGCAAGGTCATACTGAAATAAAAAGCAAGCAATGTTCTCTCAAATTTAAGAAGGGATAGAAAGGAGTTGTACTTCATGCTGCTCAGATGTCATGGAACAGGATGGACTTATAAGAAATTGACTGGGTTGACATTTGATGAGTTGGTATGTAGAGCTTATCCCATTTGGGTTAGAGTGCAGGAAGAGAACACTCTAAGACTTCTTTCTGATGAAAGAAAAGAAGAACTTACAAAGGAGATGGAGCTCAAGAAAGCAATGTTTGTTCCCAGACCAGTGAAAAAGGGAGTTTCTTTTGAGTTTCCCAAAGATATGGATCCATTACATCCAAGTGAAGCTGTCATAAGAAAGAGCCTCAAGCTCTCACCATTAGAAGCTTCAGATATGGTACAAGTGTTACCACTTGATTCCAGAAACCCAATTGTAAGCTATGAAGAAGATGAATTTGGGTTTTGGAAGATTGGCAGGTATGGAAAAGAGGTTCACACTTTTACCACCCTTATATCTTTGTTTGCAAGTTTTGACAGAGAAGACTTGGTAGACTGTGACAACCGTGGTTTTGGGTTTGTCACTTGGTCTTACTTTTAGGTTATTTTATGTGTGCTTACTTGAATTGTGTGATTACGTGTTTATTTTGTGTGATTGAGGTTGGTGTGATTATCGTTTATGAGTATAGAGTACTCATAAGTAAATCGAGGAACGGTTAATTCATGTTCATGAAATCACAATTAGTGACTATGAAATGAAATGGTGATATTTTGGTGGTTACATATACGTATAAGTATTATAGTAATAGTGTATTTTTTTAGGATTTACGGTTTAGCATTTAGAGGTCTCGAATGAGGTAATTAGTCAAATGAATATTTTTCGGGATGGTTTTAGGTCATTTAGGACTTAATTATAAAGTTTATTTCAAAATTTGAGATTTTTTATAAAAGTGTATATTTTACGTCTTTTACGGTAAAACGCGTAAATTTGACTAGTTTTACGGTTTTGAGGTTTTGGGAGTTTTAGGAGCTGAAATAAATTAAGGTAAATTAAGGTAATATTAATAAGATATTAATTAACAATAAAAAGAAAAAAAAATAAAGAAAAAAACGAAATTAGGGGTGTTTGGGTCGGTTTAGAAGAGAAAAAAAAAGGAAAAAAGGAAAAGATTTATGGTAAGTGGTAATTAGGTTGGACAAGGATTGTCTTGGCTATATAAGGAACCCCCAACACTAAATCAAGCGCATTTTTTTTCTTTCCCTGGAGTTATAGTCGACTAAAAGAAGAGGAGAATTAGGGTTCTTCATAAAAATTGGGTGTTTTTCATCTTCCATTGAATTAAAGGTAAAAACCTTCATTAACCTTTTTGATTTAATTGTTTGTGTTTAATTAATCATTCTTATGATGGATTAGGGTTAGGGTTTTAATAAAATCAGTAAAATAATGATGTGATAATCATAATATGATGATCATATAATCTAGGGCTTGTATTAGATGGGGTTATGGGTATTTAATTTGTTCAATTTGTTTAAACCCGTTTTTAAAAACTGGGCAGATTTTTGAGTAAATTATTTTGATCATATCGGGAGTTCTATAAACTCTTATTTTACGATCCAAGTACCCCTGGAAAGATATTGCAAGTGGATTTCCAATGAAAGAAACGAGAACTAAATTGGAGGTCGGGAAGTGGGTCAAAAACAGGTTACAACAGTCTGAGGTCAAAACAGTTTTGAATTCAGCCTATTTTCTTTTTAAGTTTTGGGTTGTTTGGGGTACTTAGGGTTGCATTGGGATCTTCTCACGAACGTGAGAGATGTTATATATATTGTATTAAGTATCTGCACTTGGGATAAGGTTGTGGTTTAGGGTAAGACCCCTTAATGGTAACAAACTTTTAGTACGTTTAAAATCAGGAAATCTGGAATAACAAAAGTAGATATATGTATATCGGGGCCTTAACAGTAGCTTTAAGGTTAGGGAAAGTGGGAGGTGTTAGCCAACATATGTATGGGTATGAATATTCCTTTTACAGAAACCATGGGTATTGTTAAGTGGACTTTTGACTTAAAGTTTTGAGACTTAAAAATTGGGACTGGTTTGTGTAAAATATGAACGGGATAGTTATTAAACTTAATCAAGTTAAGGACTTGTTAGGGAAGGTTAATGGGATGGTTAGAGCTTATCAATGAGGTTTTTATATGGGAATAGACTAGATGTCCATCATAGGTTAATGAGTCATCTTAGTGTTTGGTTCGTGTATTGATTGCGTGTTTTGGTTTGTTAGCTTGTTGCTAGTGCAAGGACTTGTGAAGGAGCTATCAGGTGAGTTTCATAGTCCCATGTTTACTTTTGATTTTGACTTCCAGATGGGATGGAAGAGACACTGTGTTGAATTATTTTCTAAATTAATGTTGTGAATGTTTTAAGGTTTGAGATGGACTTGTGTGTACATTTATGTGATTAACTGCTATGTGATTCTTGTTTGTGTGTGATCTGGATTAGAAAGGTACATAGGTGTATGGGCGCCTATGGGACCTATGGTTAATGGTAAGGCGTGATGCCTTGGAAATTGTGATTGTTGGTAAGGCGTGATGCCTTGGAAATTGTGATTGTTGGTAAGGCGTGATGCCTTGGAAATTGTGATTGTTGGTAAGGGTTGATGCCTTGGAAATTATGATTGTTGGTAAGGCGTGATGCCTTGGAAATTATGATTGTTGGTAAGGCGTGATGCCTTGGAATTGTAATGATTGATTGAACTTGAATGCTAGTTGTTAGTACATGATTGTAGCACATTGTCCATATGTTTATTGGTTTATGGTATTCACAGCTTATGACTTGTCTTGTGTTCGAGTCTAAACCTATGACTCTCACCAACTTTATGTTGACGTGTTTTAGTGTCTCTTTCAGGTGATACTATGGTTAAGCATGTGAACATAAGTGGCTAGGATTGGAGAAGCTTAGGAATGCATATAGAAGGAGAATCCCCGTTTCCTTCTTAGTTTACTTTTATGTTTCTTTGAATAAGTGATACTGTTGGCACCTATATGTTTGTTTTGTTTGTGTTATTTGTTTGTCTTGGGTAAGAGGTAGGACTGTTACCTACTTACCTAGACTCCTGCATGTTGAGATATTGTCATGACATTTGTGTCGCCATTTATGACATTTCTTATATCATTTAGTTATCTTTATAGACACGCTATTGTTGTGATGATATCCATACGTCGTGCCCCATATTCCGCCATGGTGGGGTGTGACAGAATGGTATCAGAGCCAATGGTTATAGAGAATTAGGTTGCCTAGTCACGTAGCCTAGTCTATAGCTTAAGGGTCCCTGCATATAGGCGTCATAGGATTATGTGTGCATTTTATATTAATTGATGTGTTTAGATGTTATTTATTGCGATATTTTGACTAGTATGAATTGAACCATAGTAAGTTCATACTTAACTACATGTTATTTTCTTTACAAGTTTTGATTAGTGCGGGTGGAACCATGGTCGTATACGCTAGTCATTGTTGGATTTCGCTTAATTATGTTTTCATGTTCTTTATACATTTTGAATTTTGTCTACGCTGGTTCAGCTGGACTACGAGTTTATGTGTTTCGTGCATTGGCTATGTTATTTTAATACATGGGGTTTTGGATCTTATTTTGTGTGGTTATGTGCTTGTGAGTTGTTGGATTATGTGTTATGTGTAGTATTAATTTCTTATAAGTGTCATCATAGGAGGGAGTACATTGGTGAAATGGAACATGTATAATTATGGAGGCCTACATAATTATATATGTGCCACAACACCACTGGACTTTCATGTATGATTGCATGAAAGAGAGTTAATACATGCTTGTATAGTATATGTTGGATGGATTTGAGTGTAGGTACGCTTATCCCTATGTATGTAAAATTATTTTCTACTTACCGGTTGTATTCTTGGGATGGTTGCTAGCTCGTTTCTCTTTGAGATGTTCAACTTCTGTAGTAGCGCATTTCTCGGGTCCTCATTTGACGTGTTTGTTTGTACGGTACTTTTGGCGTGAAGGATTTTGAGATGGTGGAGATTTCTTTTTGGGGTAACGATGTCTTTTGTTTCGAGTTATACATGGTAAAAAAATAGAACTTGCAAATTGAAAAAAAAAATAGTTGTTGGTAGTCGATGAAATAAGGAAGTGTCGGGATCATGTTTCAAATAAGGTGGAATATAAATTCTTTAACATATAAGCATGACTCGGTTATTTTAAAATATTTTGGTTTTGATCACCTAAAGTTATTGTTCTTAAGTTAAAAATTTTGTTCTTATTTAGTGAAATATGTTAAAATCATGTAATTAATAGAGTTTTAATTTTCTGGAACTAAAATAAATTAGGTTCTAGTTTTGGTAATTAATGGGGGGTTTTAGGGTTTAAAAATCGTTTTTTTTGGTATAAATCGGAGTAGGCAGAAAGTGTCGCTAAACTGTCAAAATATGTCGCTAACTGTCATAAACTGTCGCTAATGCCTGGCAGATTTTGAGAAAAATCGTTTTGGTCATAACTTATTCGTTTTTAAAGGTTTTTGGGTGATTCAAAAGCCTAAAATTATGTACTCGGAACATACTTTTAAAATATTCAGAAAGTTTCGTAATTGGAAGTCAGTAGTTTGGTCGAATTAATTGTACAAGTGTTGAGTTCAAGGTTAATTTTCGGATAACATGGTTTAAACTCGTGTTTTGGGTATTTTGCGGTAATGAACAGTTGGAGGGTTAACATAGAGATGAGTTGGGAAGGAATTTGAGAGTTCTTTAGACCTTATTATACGTGGTTATATTTTGATGAGGTTTGATTTATGGTATTTATAAGTAAGACTGAAATCGGGGTGACAGTTTTAAACCCGTTGAGTTATGTGACGGCTCCTAACTTGGTTTCAAGACAGTTCTTGTTTGATGAGTTGCGAGATTTAGTTAGGTTTGTTACATAACTTTATGTTTTTAATAAGTTTCCTCGCGGACGGTTATGGCTCATGTGTTGTTCGTTGAGATTATTTTAGTATAAACTGAGTTCACGTTTGAACGTGAAGGTTTTATCAGGGATATGCATCCTCGTTTGTTTGCTGAGAATAAGTTTGAGTTTTGGAGTGAATCTCGGGACGAGATTTCTATTAGGAGGGAGTGATGTGATAACCATGGTTTTGGGTTTGTCACTTGGTCTTACTTTTAGGTTATTTTATGTGTGCTTACTTGAATTGTGTGATTACGTGTTTATTTTGTGTGATTGAGGTTGGTGTGATTATCATTTATGAGTATAGAGTACTCATATGTAAATCGAGGAACGGTTAATTCATGTTCATGAAATCACAATTAGTGACTATGAAATGAAATGGTGATATTTTGGTGGTTACGTATACGTATAAGTATCATAGTAATAGTGTATTTTTTTAGGATTTACGGTTTAGCATTTAGAGGTCTCGAATGAGGTAATTAGTCAAATGAATATTTTTCGGGATGGTTTTAGGTCATTTAGGACTTAATTATAAAGTTTATTTCAAAATTTGAGATTTTTTATAAAAGTGTATATTTTACGTCTTTTACGGTAAAACGCGTAAATTTGACTAGTTTTACGGATTTGAGGTTTTTGGAGTTTTAGGAGCTGAAATAAATTAAGGTATATTAAGTAATATTAATAAGATACTAATTAACAATAAAAAGAAAAATAAATAAAGAAAAAAACGAAATTAGGGGTGTTTGGGTCGGTTTAGAAGAGAAAAAAAAGGAAAAAAGGAAAAGATTTATGGTATGTGGTAATTGGGTTGGACAAGGATTGTTTTGGATATATAAGGAACCCCCAACACTAAATCAAACGCATTTTTTTTTCTTTCCCTGGAGTAATAGTCGACTAAAAGAAGAGGAGAATTAGGGTTCTTCATAAAAATTAGGTGTTTTTCATCTTCCATTGAATTAAAGGTAAAAACCTTCATTAACCTTTTTGATTTAATTGTTTGTGTTTAATTAATCATTCTTATGATGGATTAGGGTTAGGGTTTTTATAAAATCAGTAAAATAATGATGTGATAATCATAATATGATGATCATATAATCTAGGGCTTGTATTAGATGGGGTTATGGGTAATTAATTTGTTCAATTTGTTTAAACCCGTTTTTAAAAACTGGGCAGATTTTTGAGTCAATTGTTTTGATCATATCGGGAGTTCTATAAACTCTTATTTTACGATCCAAGTACCCCTGGAAAGATATTTGAAGTGGCTTTCCAATGAAAGAAACGAAAACTAAATTGGAGGTCGGGAAGTGGGTCAAAAACAGGTTACAACAGTCGGAGGTCAAAACAGTTTTGAATTCAGCCTGTTTTCTTTTTAAGTTTTGGGTTATTTGGGGTACTTAGGGTTGCATTGGGATCTTCTCACGAACGTGAGAGATGGTTTATATATTGTAGTAAGTATCTGCACTTGGGCTAAGGTTGTGGTTTAGGGTAAGACCCCTTAATGGTAACAAACTTTTAGTACGTTTAAAATTAGGAAATCTGGAATGACAAAAGTAGATATATGTAAATCTTGGCTTCAACTGTAGCTTTAAGGTTAGGGAATGTGGGAGGTGTTAGCCAACATATGTCAGGGTATGAATATTCCTTTTACAGAAACCATGGGAATTTTTAAGTGGACTTTTGACTTAATGTTTTGAGACTTAAAAACTGGGACTGATTTGTGTAAAATATGAACGGGATAGTTATTAAACTTAATCAAGTTAAGTACTTGTTAGGGAAGGTTAATGGGATGGTTAGAGCTTATCAATGAGGTTTTTATATGGGAATAGACTAGATGTCAATCATAGGTTAATGAGCCATCTTAGTGTTTGGTTCGTGTATTCATTGCGTGTTTTGGTTTGTTAGCTTGTTGCTAGTGCAAGGACTTGTGAAGGAGCTATCAAGTGAGTTTCATAGTCCCATGTTTACTTTTGATTTTGACTTCCAGATGGGATGGAAGAGACACTGTGTTGAATTATTTTCTAAATTAATGATGTGAATGTTTTAAGGTTTGAGATGGACTTGTGTGTACATTTATGTGATTAACTGCTATGTGATTCTTGTTTGTGTGTGATCTAGATTGGAAAGGTACATAGGTGTATGGGCGCCTATGGGACCTATGGTTAATGGTAAGGCGTGATGCCTTGGAAATTGTGATTGTTGGTAAGGCGTGATGCCTTGAAAATTTTGATTGTTGGTAAGGCGTGATGCCTTGGAAATTGTGATTGTTGGTAAGGCGTGATGCCTTGGAAATTGTGATTGTTGGTAAGGCGTGATGCCTTGGAAATTGTAATTGTTGGTAAGGCGTGATGCCTTGGAATTGTAATGATTGATTGAACTTGAATGCTAGTTGTTAGTACATGATTGTGGCGCATTGTCCATATGTTTATTGGTTTATGGTATTCACAGCTTATGACTTGTCTTGTATTGGAGTCTAAACCTATGACTCTCGCCAACTTTATGTTGACGTGTTTTAGTGTCTCTTTCAGGTGATACTATGGTTAAGCATGAGAACATAAGTGGCTAGGATTGGAGAAGCTTAGGAATGCATATAGAAGGAGAATCCCCGTTTCCTTCTTAGTTTACTTTTATGTTTCTTTGAATAAGTGATACTGTTGGCACCTATATGTTTGTTTTGTTTGTGTTATTTGTTTGTCTTGGGTAAGAGGTAGGACTGTTACCTACTTACCTAGACTCCTGCATGTTGAGATATTGTCATGACATTTGTGTCGCCATTTATGACATTGCTTATATCATTTAGTTATCTCTATAGACACGCTATTGTTGTTGTAACACCCCCACAATTGTTATGCGCAGCGGAACTACAACAATGGGTGCTACACAGTATTCATTGCACACAAGAGATATCAAACGACGCTAAAAAGACGTCGACTTAAAAATTCAACATTTAAAATTGTTAGATGATACATGTCCACAGTTTTTCCAACCCCAAATAGTGCACAGAGTTTAGCGTTTTCGGTCCCCATGAATCTCAACCCCAAAAACTTCAGTTTTACAATGACATTAAACATAAAAATTGTTTAAGTAGAAAAGGAGGGAAAAACAAGCGGACACCAAGCCGATCACACAACATCCATCCCATGCATGCTCCATCCTACTGCTCAGCGGTTACCTGAAATACATGCCAAAATTTTGGTCAACGAAAACGTTGAGTGGAATTCATAGGTTTTTCAATCCATTTGAACGTATATATAATAAAACCATTCGTGATCATTTATAGTCTTGTCGATCAAACAAACTATAATCAGGATACTGACAATTGTGTTTAAGCTCATGACACTAATCCGTTAACTCAATCACCCGCGTAAATATACCGGCATGATTCAGATGAAACCAGTGCCCCTCTAAAGGCATCAGTTGCAATTATACCTTATTTCTCATACAAAATAATCTACCGCAGAACTTACTATAAGTACAGCTTCTCGGCTAGCATTGGGTCGTTAACCCCGTAGTACTACAAATTGCATAAGCGGCTATTTCCCCCTACTCGAGGGCAAGACAATAGTTAATAGTTCATGAATTTAGGGACTTTTGCAACTTTGGTACTCAACACAATTTCTAAGGCAACTTTCGGGTCTAACAATCATTCATGATATACGTTCCTTTTAAAAACTAGCATGCATTTCCCTCGCGGGTAAAACAATTTGAAATAATATAAGCGAGGCTATAAATTCACACCTTAGATATTTAAGTAGTCGGTAGTTCGAGGAGTGTTCACTGACGATGTTACGGATGCCCGGGTAATTCAACACCTATCACAAATAACGCGTAATGAGTAATCTCATTTAAATACTTACGGTACTGTATAAAATACATATATATAAGTCACTTAAGACCAATATAACTCACGCCAAAAACAAAAACAACAAGTATCATTCATTTTATACCATTCATTCTTATAACCTACGTTGTCCATTTTTACACGTTCTCGCCGGTACTTGACTAAAGTACGGGCTGTTTTACCTTATTAAACCATGCTTATAAAATTTGATAAAATTTCCAAAAATCCTATATGACCTGTAGATAATATGTTTTTAAGTCCAACAAAAGTTTTCACTTTTACGACCCGTTACGCAACTCATTTCCACGACTACATTTTACGGGCTGAAATTGCGCTTCGACCAATTTTGACCACTTTGACCTATATGAAAAATACCTTTGACTTTCTTGACTCATAAGTCAACATATAGACTCATTTGTACAGGTTAGGGACCAAGTTTTGACCCTTGATCATTCACCAAATTATACTTGTGACCCTCGGGATTTGACTAAAACTTTACACAAATCCGGATTGTGAAAGTCCTCGTCTCCCGGTACCCGATCTTTAAAATGTCATAACTTTTAGCTCGTTTTGAGTCACGGGCTCTACCTTATACCAAATTAAAGCTAGAAAAACCCTCTATCACTATATTTGGTTTTCAAGACTTGGAACAAAAATCATTTTTCCAAAATAGACCAAATGTTTCTGCCTAAAAATGACTATACCAAAAACATGCTTAGACTCGATTCCAAGACTTCTAACCAACACTAAACATCATCCTAAGACTTCCCAAACATATCCTAACATCAACTTCCATCCTACCCCTATTGATCAACCAAACTCAAAATCAAGAATCAAAGGAAATAAACATGCAAGTAGTAACACCTATGTAAATCATCATAAAACAAATAACCAAACACAATAATAACATGCATGATCAACAACCACCATGGCTCCCCAAACACCCCCCTTTGCCGTGGGGTTTGGGTGACCAAATCACCACAACCAAATTAATTTTGGTGGGTTTTCATGGTGTTTATACTTCCATAACACTCAAAATTAACATGCATTAGCTCAAATAGCCACAAAAACGAATTTTGGATCATATGAAAAATCTTGAAAAATTTTTATCAATGCATGTTGGATTTGATTACATGAATAGGTGGGTAATGACCAAACTAAGCGTGGTCTAACCTTAGATTTTTGAAAAATCAAGTAGAAAAGATTTTTGGTGGATTTTTGTGTGTTGTGGGTGTGCCGTGAGTTTAGAGAGAGACAAGGGAGGGAGTGTTTGATTTTTCTTGTAAATTTTTGTGTGTGTTTGTGTGTTTGTCCACTTTGCCCCTTTTTGATAGTTAGGAGGGACCTAAGTGCAATATTGGGCTTCTTTTGTCCTTAAATAGAAAACAACCTCAAAACTTGCGGGTTTGACTCATTTGTCAATTTTGAAAATTTTACGGGAGTCGGAAATCTTCCCGAACGCTCCAAAATATTTTTGGGACACTTTAAATGTACTTGGAAGGCTATAAAACTCACACGACTCAACTTAACACGAACCGTAAATAAAATTCTCGAAAAATTACATTATCGATAAATCGTCAAAAATTATATAAAATTGGGCATCTCTCGGGATCGTAATCGTCATCGTCCTTCTCAAAACGTCAACCGTAAAAATTATAACCTCGAACATCGGCTCTAACCAAAATACTTATAATTATAGAAATTAAAATTTATCAAAAATTTCAAAAATTAGCGTAATTTAGGGTATCGTTAATGACCTCGATTCTAGGGTGTCACAGTTGTGATGATATCCATACGTCGTGCCCCATATTCCGCCATGGTGGGGTGTGACATAGACCTATGGAGGTTATTGGAAGCCAAGTATGTGACTGAAGCACCAACTTCAGTCAATGGAATAAAACTGTGGTCAACATTCAAAAGAATGTGTGGACCAATTGTTGAAGATCCTGCTATTTGGAAGGATCTTGAAGATGATATCAGTGGTCTTCAATGGAGATTGTATTCAGCTGTTGGTGTTTATTATTTAAGTTTTACAATGTTTGCTGAGTATCTACTTGTGGATGGTCAGTATTTCATGTTCAAGGAAATCTTGGAGAAGATGAAGAACACTCAGCTGGAAATTGATTATTCAAGTGACGTGGCAAAATACTTGATCAGATTTATTTATTACCAATATGAGAAGGTTTGTAAGATTCCTCCTAGTCCTTAATGTTTATTCAGAAACTTGATCACTGGAGTAGATATCAATTTTAGGGGAGGATTGTTGGGAATAAATTATAGCCAGTCTACTTGAGCGCTGACAAGAGTAAAACAAGCGTTGACAGGAGTAAAACAAACGTTGACAGCTCAAGCGTTGACAAGACAAAGTCAAGCGTTGATACATTGAAGAAAATCACTGATGGATAGATATACTCTATGCGTTTATTGTATTCTAGATTACTTCTAGTAAAGATAGGAACCACAATGTATTTTCTATATTTATCTTTACCTAGAATAGTTGATACGTAGATTATTGTACAAGGCTTCTTATGTCTATAAAAGAAGACCTTTAGGTTAATGTTCAATATAAGTTTTCATACGTAAACTACTTTCATTGTAAGCAAGTTTGATATCATTAATCAAAGTGAAAGTTTGTTTACATCTTATGTGTTCTTGTTTAAGTGTTAATTCCGCATAGCACTTAGATTATCATATACATATACAAAGGTTTCTCTAAGTGTATTACTTGATCTAATCTCGTATACATAAAGCTAAATCGATCTAAGTTTGGGATCAACAAGAGTATCACTCTGAATGTTCTTGCAATATCACAAGGATAGAGCGTAGGAATCTGTAAATTATCGCTTGTGTTCTAATAATGAACAACAATTAATATATGTAATAAGTGTCCTAATGAGATTTTTTGATGAATCTCGTTGGCTCTAGACTATATAAGTGCACGTTTATTTGGTGATCGGAGGTTGGAGCAGACTTCCACCTTTTCAATATCTACTATCTCGGAGTGAGAAAGTTGATAGAAATGAGTTGAACTCCGTGACAATAAAACAAACTTCTTTTGAGAGAAGCTTGAGTAGGCTGGGAAGGGTTGTGCATTGCATCACTGGGTCCATGATGCTTTGTCTTCAGTATCAGAAATCATCAAAGTGATTCTGATAATAGATGTATTGACCCGGTTTCTGCCTAAGTTGTATGGAGGGATTCTATCTTTACACCCTTTATCCTTACATTTCTTTTTCATTCTTCAACCCCTTTAATGCTTACCAAGACGTCATAACTAGCACCTTGTTGTGATTGTTCCAGTGCTAGCTTAAGTCATTAGTCGGCATGTTTCCCGTACACTTAACTACTCCATCTTTCCTAGGACATCTAAATTCTAATGGATTGTACCTGGGAAGATCCCTCCGGTTCTGGTTGGATCATAGGACGAATACCTAACCACCTTTTGACACCAATACCATCGTGAATTAATGTGTTGAAGGGTATAGATATCGTAACCAGAAAAACCTGTTGAAAAAGCAATCAAGGTGTTGATGAAATCAGTGTTTACACCTTGAAGGTTTTTTGTATCACCAAAACGCTCGCCCTACATATATGCATCATAAAAGAAAAGGTTTTTGCACATATTAGAAAGAGAAAGCACTTATATCAAATATCTTATCCAAGATAACACATTTTAATCAATATTCTCCCCCTCAAAAATTGCATGACATTGAAATTTTTATGAAACTAGTGATGAAACATGGAGAGAATAATGTTGCATGAAAGTTTGTACTCCCCCTCGAAAAGAGATTCTAATTAAAATTAGAGGAGTCTATGAGCACACAATTTTGAAATACTTTGAAAAATTGTGCTAAAAAACCCGAGAAAACTAACTTTCACGTTGTTAAGGAATAATGTACGTAAATGAACATTTTCCTTGTGTTCATGAGCTTAAAACTTTGAATGTTTTGATATAAGCCCATGACCGAGAAAAATTAATTTCTCGTTGTTGAGGATAAGTCAAAGAATTTCCTTTCTTTGGGGACCGGGTTATAGTCTGACATGTGACTATAAGCCATTATGAGAAGAAAGTAGAAAAGACATGTTTTGAACACATTTGAACTCTCCTTCGAACTTTATGTACGTACCCGTGTCGTTATTGAGCGACATTTCTAAGTACGTCCACTGATAGGTGTGAAAACACCCATCCTTTTACCACTTATTTCTTGCTAAAACAAGACCAAAACGCGTTTTTAATGTCATTTGTCTGGAATTATGCGTGGTTTGTGTGTTTCTTGTGTTTTTAGAGCCAACCGGATAAATATTGAAGAAAACATGGGATTGCACGGGTTTTATCGAGGAAAAAGACGAAAAGACGAAGTCTATAGTCCAAGAGATGCAAAAGATTTGAAGTCAATGGGCCTATTTGAAGATTTATCGAAGAAAAGGACCAAAGATGGAAGATTTACACATGTCGAAGAAACTCAAGTCTATTAAATAAAGAAATTAAAAGACGAGTTGAATTTATTCGTCGACAAATCCCGAATCGAAATCGAAAACGTCAACTTTTTTGAAAAGACGAGAAGACAAAGAGAAAGGGAGAAAGCCCACTCACCAACCAAGGGAGAAGCCTATAAATACTCCTCCCATTCACAAATTTCCACTAGTCTCTTTCTGTTACATTTTTTTCCGAGTTCTTAGGAAAACCATCTCCCTTAAGGAGTGGTTTTTATTTTCTTTGATTTCTTCCAATCTTGTAAGTTTAATCTTTTCATTTTGTTTGTTGAATCCTAAATCATTAATACAAGTTTACTTTTAATCTTTCCATCATCTTGTTCTTCATCTCTTTATGATTCAAAGTTCTTAAGTTTTATTTTATTGGTTTGATCATAAAAAGTAAGAGGGTTTTGTGTTTTTGTTGTTTTGGATTGATGCTTTCTATGTGTAAATGATTAGTGGATAAATTGGTTTAAGTTTGGGTTAAAAATTTGTTTGATTTTTGGTTTAAAATTCGTGTTTTAGAATCCCCTGTTATTCGCTTTCATTTACTGAGTTTACCCAGATTCCGTATAGGGGATTTGTGGGTTTTCTGTTGGTTCGGAATATCCATATATTCCGGATCAAGGCTTTGATTGTGTTGTTTACTCGGAATATCAAAATATCCGCGTAGGCTCGTTATTCCGCATAGACATTCCGGATAGAGTTTGTGATCTTGTTGATTATTCGGAATATCCGAATATTCCGCATAGGGTTCTTATCAAAATATTCCGCATAGACATTCCTGTTCAAATTATTCCGCATAGGGTTCTTTTCCAATTATTTCGCATAGGGTTCTTTTCCAAATATTCCGCATAGGGTAATATTCCACATGGCCATGATTATTCCGAATAACCATTATTCAGCATAGGAACTTTATTCCGCATGGCCGTAACATTCCGAGTAGTACAAATTTTCCGCATAGCCGTATTATTCCGAGTCAGAGCAAATGTTCCGGATAGACTAAAATATTCCGAGAAAGTTGTTTTCTCCACGATTAAGGTACTTACTGTTTCATTTAAATTCTAACTTTATTCTCAGTTATTATCTTTAGTTTAATTTTATTACGTTTAATTTTATCATTTTAGTAGATTTAGACCAAAGCTCCCCATTTTTAGTCACCAATTACAACGATTCCACTATTGACCGTGATCAATTCGAGAAGATACCGAGAACGAAACAACGACATATATCAATTGGGTACGAGCAACACAAAGAAAGATCTTACAAAAGCAACATTTTTAATCAACTAAAATGATAGTTATTAAAATGGCGCCGCTGCCGGCTCTTCTCGTTAAGATCAACAGTTTTTGTGAGAAAAATTGGATTTTGGGATCCGTTCTTTCGGGAACGTTATTTTCAAGCACAAAAATTTTCAAAAACCCATAAAAATATAAAATTTTCAAAAATACAAAAACATTAAAAAAACTATAAAAACCAAAAATATTTTCTCTTGCATTTTCTTTTTAGTGTATGCGTACTCGATCAACGTCTTATTCAGAGCCCAAGACTCTCGAAGATTCAGACATGGCTGGTGTACACAACAACAACAATAATAATCCACCCCTCCCAAACAACAACAATAATAATCCACCCCACCAAAACATGAATAATCCACCCTTACCCGACATACGCACCATGGAGGAGCTATGTCAACCCACGATGAACGGACGTGGAGGCCCGATTGCGCCGATGCATGTCACGGCTCAGGAGTTTTCGTTGAAGCATCACATGATCCAACAAGTGCAAACTAACCCATTTCGTGGAATTCCGGATGATGATGCCAACAAACACCTCGACAAATTCATTACCATCACCCAAAGCATGAAGTCCCCCGGTGTTTCTATGGATGACCTTCGCCTTCAAATCTTTCCCCACTCGCTTTCTCACCATGCCGAAAAATGGTTTGACCGTCTCCCAAAGAACTCTATTCATACTTGGGACGACATGACTCAACGCTTTTTGTCGCGCTACTTCCCACCATCCATGGTCACGAGCCTTCGTAACCAAATTAGTGGATTCATGCAAGACAATGATGAATCGCTCTTTGATGCTTGGGAACGATACAATGATTTGATCGACCGCTGTCCTAATCACAACATGCTCCCCGTCACTCTCATTGATACTTTCTACAATGGTCTCATTTTTCGTGATCGTGACACGATCAACGCCTCCGCCGGTGGTACCTTTATGAAAAGGATACCGGAGGAGTGTAGAGAGTTGATTGAAAACATGACTACTCACCACAAGAATTGGGATTCATCCGCATCCTTAAGATCTAACTCGAGAGTCAATGTTTCTTCTACTACTTCCAATCCCGAGATGACTGAAATTTCTCGACAACTCGCTGAGATGAAAAAGAATTTCATGACCATGGCCACAAACCACTTTCAACAAGCTAAAGCCGTTGCTATTTCTTGTACATGTGTGGTGGTCATCATTCTTATAATGATTGTCCTTCTACCCAAGGCAATTTTTCTGAAAACGTTAACGCAGCTTACGGTACTTATCCCACGGGAGGCTATCAACCTCGTCCTCAAGGAGACCGTAGCTTGCTAAGTTATCGTTCAAACAATTATCTTGCTCCACCCGGTTTCCCTCCTCCAAACCAAAACCAACAACAAAGCTATAACCGAAACAACCAATCCCAACCTCGTGCTACCAATCAATATCAATCCCAAAGAAACCCATACCCAACTCAAGGAAATTCTCAAGCTTACCAAGCTACACCTCTCAATCAACCGATGGCATTAAATCAAGACGTCGAGACGTTCATGAAGACTAATCGAGAGATGGTGACGAATCTTCAGAGTCAATTTGTCAACTTGAAGAATGACATGGCGAAACAAGGGAGCGATATTCGAGCCGAACTAAGGAATGACATGGCAAAACAAAGCAATGAAATTCGTGCAGACATCAGAGACTCTTTCAGCACTCAAGCGCTTAACATACGTGATATGATTCGTTCGCTCATCCAAGGTAATCAACCCTCTTCTTCGGGTACTCTTCCGAGTAACACCGTTACGAACCCAAGAGGGAGATGAAAGCAATCACTACTCGTAGTGGAAAAGGTTATACGGAACCCGAGCTTCCTACACCTCCACCCGTGATTGTGAACAAGGAAAAAGAGCAACTTTTCTCACCTCCTCCACCTTATATCCCCATTTCCCCACCACCCATGGTTGTGAGTGATCCTACTCCCCAAAAGCCTTCTTCTTCATCCAATATACCTTATCCTTCAAGGTTGAGGAAAGAGAAGCAAAAGAGCAAGGATGATATTCAAGTTTCAAACTTTCTAAAAATGTTTAAACAATTGAATTTTAACATCTCCTTTGCCGAGGCTCTCGCTCACATGCCCAAATACGCGAAAATGTTTAAAGATCTTCTTAGTGACAAGGAGAAGCTTCTTGACATTGCTCAGACCCAACTTAATGAGAATTGCTCCGCCGTTCTCTTAAGGAAATTGCCCACCAAACTTGGTGATCCGAGTCCCTTCTTGATTCCTTGCAACTTCCCGGGAGTAAAGAATTGCATGGCCCTAGCCGATCTAGGTGCCAGTATAAACTTAATGCCTTTAAGTGTTTGGAAGCATTTATCTCTCCCCGAGCTAGTCCCCACCAAAATGACTTTGGAATTAGCCAACCGTACGGTTGCTTATCCAGTGGGGATAGCCGAAGATGTCTTTGTTGGCGTTGACAAATTCACCTTCCCGTCGGATTTTGTTATCGTTGACTACGAGATGGACCCCCGTGTTTCATTAATCGTTGGACGTCCATTCCTGAGGACCGGTCGCACTCTCATTGATGTAGCCGCGGGCGAAATAATCATGAGAGTTGTTGACGATAAAATTGTCTTCAACATGGGTAAGATTTCTAAGCAACCTTATTCATATGAGAGTGTTAATGCTATTGATGTTCTCGATGAGGCTTGTGAATAACATTTTCATGATGCTTGCAAAAGTACTCTCTCTTCTCTACCCAATGTTGAGACCGTTGCCTCAATTTCTCCGGCATTGACTCCTTTTCGAGAAAGTGATTTGGATGATTTCGAAGCTAGTTTGGGTCCTCTCGATATTAAGTATGATGATTCTTCCACTGATTGGGATGAAGACATTCGTACTATTGAGAGACTTCTCAATGAAGACCCGTTTCCTCCTCCCTCTCCTAAAGAGGTGACTAATGATGATCCATCGTTAGTTACACCATCTATTGAGGATCCTCCTACTCTTGAGCTTAAAGACCTACCTACTCATCTAGAGTACGTTTTTCTTGAAGACAACGAGAAGTTACCGACCATCATCTCGAAGGACCTGAAAGAAGAAGAAAAGTCCTGACTTATCGCCATGTTGAAGAAGCATAAAAAAGCCATCGCTTGGAAAATCTCCGACATTCGCGGAATTGATCCTCACTTTTGCACACATAAAATTCTCATGGAGGACGACTTCAAGCCCACAATTCAAAGCCAACGAAGGGTAAATCCTAAAATCCATGAAGTCATCAAAAAAGAGGTTATCAAACTTCTTGATGCGGGTATGATTTACCCTATTTCGGATTCACCATGGGTTAGTCCAGTCCATTGTGTGCCTAAGAAAGGCGGAATCACCGTTGTGCCCAATCAAAACAACGAGTTGATTCCTACCCATCTCGTTTCTGGGTGGAGAGTTTGTATAGACTACCGCAAACTCAATGATGCCACGAGAAAGGATCATTTCCCTCTACCTTTTATGGACCAAATGCTTGAACGTTTAGCGGGTAATGAATATTACTGCTTTCTTGATGGTTTCTCGGGTTATTTCCAAATACCCATCGATCCCCAAGATCAAGAGAAGACAACATTCACTTGTCCCTATGGCACATTTGCTTACAAAAGAATGCCTTTTGGCTTATGCAATGCCCCCGGCACTTTCCAAAGGTGCATGTTAGCTATCTTCTATGACATGGTTGAGCAAACCATGGAAGTCTTCATGGATGATTTCTCGGTCTTTGGGGATTCCTTCTCTTCTTGCCTTGCCAATCTAGAACGCATGCTTAAGCGGTGTGAAGACACTCGCCTTGTTCTGAGTTGGGAAAAATGCCATTTTATGGTAAAAGAAGGCATTGTGCTAGGACACAAAATCTCTAAAGCCGGTCTTGAAGTCGACCGTGCTAAAGTAGATGTCATAGCCAAATTACCTCCACCTTCAACCGTGAAGGGTGTGAGAAGTTTTCTGGGTCATGTGGGCTTCTATCATTGATTCATTCAGGATTTCTCTAAAATTGCTCGCCCGATGACCCAACTCTTGGAAAAAGATACTCCTTTTATCTTTTCTAAAGAGTGTATCGAAGCCTTCAATCTTCTTAAAGATAAGCTAACTAAGACACCGGTCTTGGTTACCCCTAATTGGGAGCTACCCTTTGAATTGATGTGCGATACTAGCGACTTTGCTATTAGTGCGGTTTTGGGACAAAGGATCAACAAAAACTTCCAACCAATCCACTATGCTAGCAAAACAATGACGGGGGCTCAATTGCATTATACGACAACTGGAAAAGAGCTTTTAGCTGTTGTCTATGCTTTTGAAAAATTCCGCCCCTATCTTGTTTTATCCACCACAATCGTATACACGGACCATTCCGCGTTGAAGTACTTGATGACTAAACACGACTCTAAGCCAAGACTTCTCCGCTGGGTTTTACTCCTTCAAGAATTCAACATTGAAATTTGTGACAAGAAGGGTGCTTGATACAAGCTTTTTAGTGTGGTGAAAAAGTTCGTTATTCTCGATATCCTCTCGAATTGATCTCAGTTAAAAGTGGAATGATTTGTTCTTGGTGACAAAAAGTGGATTTGGTTTTCTATTCTACTAAACAGGTAAGTGAATAAAAAGATGATGAAGTAAACTTAAAACAAGCAATAAATAAAAGGCAAAGCTGGAAAAAAAATACTCTTACTGAAAAATGGTCTATGCGGAATGTAACACCATTCGGAAAAATGACATCTATGCGGAATATTATGCTCTATTCGGAAAAATGTTCTCTATGCGGAAAGTAAGGCTATGCGGAATAATCGCTTTATGTGGAATAAAATGTTCTATGCGGAATAACAGGGCTATTCGGAAAAATGTTCTATGCGGAATAACTGAAACCATGCGGAAAAATTAGTCCATTCGGAAAATATGACCATGCGGAAAAATAAGCTTGTTCGGAAAGCACTGCCTATTCGGAATATAAGGGCTATTCGGAAAAATTAAAATGTTCCGAATGAGGGAAAATAAAACTTGGCTATTCGGAAAATTATTCCGAGTAACAGAAATGGAAACACCCCTATTCGGAATATCCAATATTCCGAATAAGGGAAACACAAATTCGCCTATTCGGAAAGTTCGTCCTGTTCGGAATATCTGGGCACGAAGAACAGTATCAGCAACAAGTAAACAGGGGACACGGATTTTACTCAAAATCAAACTAAATACTCAAAAAGGTTTTACCAAATTAAACACAAATCATTTAAACATCATAAGTAACAAATCCCACAAATAAAAACACTAAATCAACAACTTTTTAAAATCAAACTTGAATCAAATAGGAAACTTAGAAACTTGCAATAAAAATGATGAAGAACAAGATGAATAGAAAGATGGAATGGATTAATTAATGTAAAAGTAACAAGGTTAATGATTAAGGATTACAAGATTGAAAGAAAAAGATGAAAATCACCAAACTCCCTAATGGAGTTGGTGATGGAACGAACTACAAAGAACTGGAGAAAGAAAAAAAATGAACTAACTCTCTAATTGTGTGAAGGGAAAAACTATTTATACTCCTAGTGGTTGGTTGGTGAGTGGGCTTTCTCCCTTTCTTCTTGTCTTCTCGTCTTTTCAGAAAAGTTGACGTTTTCGATTCTGATTCGGGATTTGTCGTCGATTAAATCCAACTCGTCTTTTAATTTCTTTGTTAAATAGACTCGAGTTTCTTCGACTTATGAAAATCTTCCGTCTTTAGTCCTTTTCTTCAATAAATCTTCGAATAGGCCCAGTGACTTGAAATCTTTTGCATCTCTTGGACAGTAGACTTTATCTTGAGTCTTTTTCCTTGATAAATCCCGTGCAATCCCATGTTTTCTTCAATATTCATCCGGTTAGCTCTGAAAACACAATAAACACAAAAACCACGCATAATTCCAAACAAATGATATTAAATACGCGTTTTGGTCTTGTTTTAGCCCGAATTAAGTGGTAAAAGGATGGGTGTTTACACACCTATCAAATCCCCTACACTTAACCATTGCCATGCCCTCATGCAATGCTTAGTGATAAAGCAATTTTTACATTTTTCTCATAATTAATCAACCTTGGCCTTATTTAAATTCTACTAAACAAAAATTAAAATGCTAAGAGAAATTAAAACTTAAAAATAAACAAAAGGATGGAAACAACTTGTAAAGAAATCAAGGACTTACATTAGGACTTTGGTGTTGCGAAGATTTATCACCCCCAAGTTTCACGTTCCCCAAACTAAGCTTAAAAACGAGATCATTGTTATTATAAGTTAGTAAATCAAACACTTACACACATGGCTTAATTAAATGCTTAAACTCCCTTATTCCTAATTGTATCTCTTATATTTTATTTTTGTCTTAGAATGATCATGAAGATGCATTTTTGGACTTATTTCGATAGTTTATTAAGGCTGAAAGCAAAGTAGGACGATTTGATCAATAGTTAGCTAAAGGACAAAATCTCTTAAAACTGCTTCTCGGGATATCAAAAAGTTCATATCTTGGCATAACTTGGTTCACGATTTGAGACCTTTCTCGGGCCGATATTTGGCATGTACTTCATACTTCATATCTTCGAGAGACGTTCTTGAGATAATGGTCTTCTCATCATAATAGAGTTTCTTCACTTGGAGACTTTTGAGGGGTACTCCAACTTTGTTGACCACGACTTCATGATTATTTCTTCAATCTCTAATTGGGATTTTGAGATACAACGATCCGCCTCCTTTTCGGACTTGGATCTATTTATCCTCATACCTTGTTAGGGTCTTTTCGGATAGACTTCTCCATGATCTTTATGGGAGTTGATTGCTTTTCGTCGTGAGTCTTGATCCTTCATATTGACTTTAGGAATAATGCTTTTCACATCACTTTGGATCTTCAGCAATAAAATTGAATCCTCATGCCTTGTTAGGGCCTTTTCGGACTCGCCAATCTTCGCGCCCCGCTTCATAAGTTATGCCTTGGCTATGAACTCTTATCATTACCGAGCAACTTTTAAACGATCTTGGGCTAGAAGCTAAGTAACTTTTCAAATCGTAAGACCTTACTTATTGCAGATAAATTATTTAGCAAGTGATGGGAGAATAGGCAAATAATTACACCAAGTGAGCTTGCGCAAGAATACCGACTTATAATTTACTCTATCATTTCTCGTCCTCCACAATTTAAAATCTCAAGTAATGAGACTCGTGGATACTTAGCCTAATAAACCAATTAAGGTCTACATGGTTAAGGATACTAGCTAGAATAAACTTGGATAAGTTTATTCGGGTTGAGTCAAAATAAACGCAACGGGCCTAATATGTCAAAGACTTCTAAACTAGCTACACCACTTTATTAATATTTTTGACTTTATTGTGGAATATATACTTATGAAAGCAACGATAAAAATTTAAAAATTACGACTAAATGGCCAAAGTTAATAAAAAATTTGAAAAATGTTGAAAAATAGGATTTTCTGGTTAATTGAAGGCATTTTCATGGAAAAGTCCACTTAAAACTTCGATAGAAGTCTCCCCTACACAGTGATCAATTTCAAAGGTGAGTATGAAGAAAATTGAATCACGATAGTTGAGAGATAGAACCGTATTTTGGATAACACGGGAGCACGGTTCTTCGAAGATTTCCAAGATTGCAGTTATCCCTGTAATCACATCACCACACAAACACAAATGACCAAAATAGGTCCTCCCCTACACTTAGGGGGTTAAAGGGATAGATACTCGGGCTGCCTCCCGAGGAGCGCTTGTTTTTGATAACCGAGTCACGAGCCTGACTCGACCCAAATTTAGTTCATGGGGAACGTGGTGAGGGATGGAATCACCTCCTTAGAGGTGTCCTCACCAAAGTACAACTTCACTCGTTGGCCATTCACCTTAAAATTAGGTCCATTAGGTTGAGTGAGCTCGAGAGTACCATATGGAAAAATTTGGGCGATGGTGAATGGGCCGGACCAACGAGATTTGAGCTTTCCCGAGAAGATTTTCAACCGAGAGTTAAAAAGTAAGACTTTGTCTCCAATATGGAACTCTCGGTTTTTGATCTTGGAGTCGTGAATGAGCTTAGTTCTTTCCTTATAGATCAAAGAATTTTCATAAGCCTCATTACGGAGTTCATTCAGCTCATTGAGTTGGATCTTGCGTAGGTCACCGGCTTTGTTTATATCAAAATTAGCCCACTTCAAGGCCCAATAAGCCTTGTGCTCCAACTCAATGGGGAGGTGGCACGCTTTCCCGTACACAAGACGATAAGGCGTACAGCCGATCGGGGTCTTGTAAGCAGTACGGAAAGCCCACAAAGCATCATCAAGTTTATCAGCCCATGTGGCACGATGCTCTCCCACGGTTCTTTCAAGAATTCGCTTAAGACCTCGGTTGGATATTTCAGCCTGGCCATTAGTTTGTGGGTGGTAGGCTGTGGAAAGACGATGATCTACACCGTACTTAGCCATGACTCTAGCAAATTGGTCATTGCAGAAATGAGTCCCACGATCACTAATAATGGCGCGAGGCACACCGAATCTAGCGAATAAAGCTTTCAAAAAGTTACAAACCACCCTTGCGTCATTAGTAGGCAAAGCTTTGGCTTCAACCCACTTTGAAACGTAGTCAACGGCTACAAGGATGTATTTGTTTCCTTTAGACGAAGGGAATGGCCCCATAAAGTCGATACCCCAAACATCAAAAATTTCACACTCTTGAATGAAATTCTGAGGCATCTCGTCTTTATGTGTGATTTTGCCTTGCTTTTGGCAAACATCACATCGTTTGACCATATCGTGAGCGTCACGGTATATGGAGGGCCAATAAAATCCCGAATCAAACACTTTCTTAGCGGTGTAGGTGGGACCAAAGTGACCACCGGTGGGTCCTTTGTGGCAAGCATCAAGGATGTCCGACGCTGTCGGTCCATCAACACATCGACGGATAATCAGGTCGGCACATTGTTTGAATAGGTAAGGGTCGTCCCAAAAGTAAGTCTTGATGTCGGTAAAGAACTTCTTCTTTTGTTGGGACGTCAACCCTTCCTTGAGAATTCCACCCGCCAAATAGTTTGCAAAGTCTGCAAACCACGGGGTTTCATTCGGCTTCGAGTTTATAGACATTAAGGTCTCCAAGGGAAAAGAATCATTGATTTCTTTGGTCGGATGATCCCCTTGGTATGGATCCTCAAGTCTACTAAGATGGTCCGCGGCTAGGTTTTCTGCTCCTTTTTTATCGCGGATGTCGATTTTAAATTCCTGGAGCAGCAAAACCCAGCGAAGAAGTCTTGTTTTGGAATCTTGCTTTGTCAACAAGTACTTCAGCGCGGAATGATCAGTGTACACAATGGTGGTGGAAAGGACAAGATAGGGGCGGAATTTTTCAAAAGCATAGACAACAGCTAAAAGCTCTTTTTCGGTTGTCGTATAATGCAATTGTGCCCCAGTCATTGTCTTGCTAGCGTAATGGATCGGTTGGAAGTGTTTGTTCACTCTTTGTCCAAGAACCGCTCCAATAGCAAAATCGCTAGCATCGCACATCAACTCAAAGGGAAGCTCCCAATTAGGGGTAACCAAGACGGGTGCCTTAGTTAGCTTATCATCCATGAAGACTTCCATGGTTTGTTCAACCATGTCATGGAAGATAGCTAACATACACCTTTGGAACGTCCCGGGCGCATTACATAAGCCAAAAGGCATTCTTTTGTAGGCGAAAGTGCCATAGGGACAAGTGAATGTAGTCTTCTCTTGATCTTGGGGATCGATGGGTATTTGAAAATAACCCGAGAAACCATCCAGAAAGCAGTAATATTCATTACCGGCTAATCATTCAAGCATTTGGTCCATGAAAGGTAGAGGGAAATGATCCTTTCTCGTGGCATCATTGAGTTTGCGGTAGTCTATACAAACTCTCCACCCAGTAACGAGACGAGTGGGAATCAACTCGTTGTGTTCATTGGGAACAACGGTTATTCCGCCCTTCTTGGGCACACAATGGATTGGACTAACCCATGGGGAATCCGAAATAGGGTAAATCATACCCGCATCAAGAAGTTTGATAACCTCTATTTTGATGACTTCATGGATTTTTGGATTCACCCTTCGTTGGCTTTGAATTGTGGGCTTAAAGTCGTCCTCCATGAGAATTTTGTGTGTGCAGAAGTGAGGATCAATTCCACGAATATCGGAAATCTTCCAAGCGATAGCCTTCTTATGATCCTTCAACACAGCGACGAGGCGAGTCTTCTCTTCATCTTTCAAATCCTTCGCAATAATGACGGGCGACTTCTTGTTGTCGTCAAGGAACACGTACTCGAGATGTGGCGGCAACTCCTTAAGTTCCAAATCCGGAGGATTTTCGACGGGAGGCGTTTCCAAAGTCGGAGTATCGATAGCAATGACCATGGGAGATGGAGGCGAAGGATTGTCTTCGGTGAGAAGATTGTCAAAGAAACTCATGTCTTCATCCCCCGCGGTGGGAGAATCATTAGTAGCTAAATTCCCATCTCCCATGGTATCTTCAAGATTGTTCCAGAACAAATCACTATCTCCAAATAGAGACAACGATGAATCAATGGAGGACACGGTCTCAACAGTGGGAAGAGAGGTAGGAATACTTTTGCAAGCATCATTAAAGTGTGCTTCACAAGCCTCATCAAGAACATCAATACAATTAACGCTCTCATATGAATAAGGCTGTTTAGACAACTTTCCCATGTTGAAGACTACTTTGTCGTCACCCACTCTCATAATAAGCTCACCGGCTTCAACATCAATGAGAGTGCGACCGGTCCTAAGGAATGGACGACCAACAATGAGTGGCACACGGGGGTCCATCTCGTAGTCGACGACAACAAAATCAGCAGGGAAGGTGAATTTGTCGACTCCTACAATGACATCTTCGGCTATCCCCACTGGATAAGCAACCGTACGGTTGGCTAATTCCAAAGTCATTTTAGTGGGGACTAGCTCTGGGAGAGATAATTGCTTCCAAACACTTAGAGGCATGAGATTAATACTGGCACCTAGTTCGGCTAGGGCCATGCAATTCTCTACTCCCGGGAAATTGCAAGGGATAAGAAAACGACCCGGATCACCAAGCTTGGTTGGCAATTTCCTTAAGAGCACTGCAGAGCAGTTCTCATTAAGTTGGGTGTTGGCAATATCGAGGAGCTTTTCCTTGTCGCTTAAAAGATCTTTAAACATTTTCGCGTACTTGGGCATGTGAGCGAGAGCCTCAGCGAAGGAGATATTGAAATTCAGTTGTTTAAACATTTTAAGAAAGTTAGAAACCTGAATATCATCCTTGCTCTTTTGCTTCTCTTTCCTCAACCTAGAAGGATAAGGTATATTGGAAGAAGATGAAGGCTTTGGGAGTATAGGATCACTCACAACCACGGGTGGAGGAGGGGTAGAAAGAGGAGGTGGAGAAATTGGGGAAGGAGAAGGAGGAGGAATAGGAGCAGGCGACTCGTTTTCCTTAGTCACAACCACCGGTGGAGGTATAGGAAGCTCGGGTTCCTTGGTAGCTTTGCCACTTCGAGTGGTGATTGCTTTCATCTCCCCTCTTGGGTTGGCAACGGTGTTACTCGGAAGAGTACCCGAAGAAGAGGGTTGATTACCATTGAAGAAACTAGCCATCATGTTCCTCAGATCATTAGTTTGGGTATCCAACGTATTTCTCATATCGGCTCTCAAATCATTTCCTTGCTTTACCAAATCAGCCTTCAAATTGCGTACTTCCTCTTGGAGATTTCCCACTATCACATCATTGGTTCTCATGTAGGTTGCAACCTCTTGGTGTAATGCAGTGGTGGCTTGGTTGGGAGGAGCATTGTATGCAGGTGGTTGGTAAGCAGGTTGTTGGTATACTTGATTGTTACGTTGTGGTGGTTGTTGCTGCTTGTGAGGTGGGATGTATGGTTGACGAGGTTGTTGTTGTTGTGGAGGAGAGCGGTTAAGGTGTTGTTGTTGGTTTTGGTTGGCAGGAGGAAAGCCAGGTGGTGAAAGATAGTTGTTGCTGCGGTAGCTAAGCAAGTTACGGTCACCTTGGGGTTTTGCTTGATAAGCGGGTTGAGGATAGGTGCCATATGCCGCATTCAAATTCTCAGCAGGGTAATCTTGGGTGGTGGTACAAGTTGTGTAAGAGTGGGGACCACCGCATATCTCACAAGGTTGGCTGACAGCGTTCACTTGTGCATTTTTGGCGTTGTTGCTGTTGTTGTTGCTGACGGTGTGAGTGACAAGCGATTCAAGAAGCGTGGTAATTTTGTCAAGTCGCTTGTCGCTGTCATTAGTGATAGCACTAGCAACATTGGTCCTAACACTCTTGGTTTGCACACGAGATTTGTTCTCAATGATGTCCCAAGCAGCATTGGAAGTCTTAGCCAATAAATTACCCCCTGAGGCACTATTCAGTGAATCTTGATCATTCATGCTTAAACCATTGTAAAAAGTATTAATTTGATGTACTTTGGTAAAACCATGTTGTGGGCATTTTCTTAAAAGATCTTTAAAGCGATCCCAAGATTCACTGAATGACTCGTCGTACTTTTGTTCAAAGTTTATAATCTCATTCCGCAAAGCGGTAGTACGAGAGGGTGGAAAAAAGTAGTTGATAAACTTTGTTTCCAAATCCGTCCACGAGAGAATACTCTGTGGCGGTTCCTTAGCAAGCCAATGCCGGGCTTGTCCCTCTAAAGAAAAGGGAAAAAGTTGTAACCTTATCACTTCTTGTGGAACGCCATTGAATTTGACCGTGTTGGTGAGTTGTAGAAATCTCTTGATATGGTCATGTGGGTCATCAATGGTTCGTCCCAAGAATGGTTGAGCTGAGACCATCTGGATAAAGCCTGATTTTAGCTCGAAATTGTTGGCAGCAATTGGTGGAATAACAATTGGATCCGTATTGCCATCGACATGAGCTTGCAGCAATTCAATCATGGGGCGGTTATCCGGAAGGTGCTCATTGTTGTTATTATTGTTCATGTTGTTGTTGTTGTTATTATTGTTGTTCGGAGGTGGTATGTTATTGTTGTTTTGTACACCAGCCATGTCTAAGTTATCGAGAGGCTCGGGCTCTTGATAAGACGTGGATCGAGTGCGCATACACCTGCAAAAGAACGAACAAAGAAAAACAAAGCAAAAATATTTTTGGTTTTTATGTTTTTTACTTTTTAGGATTTTTGAAAATTTTATATTTTTTAGTGTTTTTGAAATTTTTTAGGAAAAAGTAACGTTCACGGGGAACGGATCCCAAAATCCAAATTCTCACAAAAAACTTTTGATCTTAACGAGAGGAGCCGGCAGCGGCGCCATTTGATACAAGCTTTTTAGTGTGGTGAAAAAGTTCGTTATTCTCGATATCCTCTCGAATTGATCTCAGTTAAAAGTGGAATGATTTGTTCTTGGTGACAAAAAGTGGATTTGGTTTTCTATTCTACTAAACAGGTAAGTGAATAAAAAGATGATGAAGTAAACTTAAAACAAGCAATAAATAAAAGGCAAAGCTGGAAAAAAATACTCTTACTGAAAAATGGTCTATGCGGAATGTAACACCATTCGGAAAAATGACATCTATGCGGAATATTATGCTCTATTCGGAAAAATGTTCTCTATGCGGAAAGTAAGGCTATGCGGAATAATCGCTTTATGCGGAATAAAATGTTCTATGCGGAATAACAGGGCTATTCGGAAAAATGTTCTATGCGGAATAACTGAAACCATGCGGAAAAATTAGTCCATTCGGAAAATATGATCATGCGGAAAAATAAGCTTGTTCGGAAAGCACTGCCTATTCGGAATATAAGGGCTATTCGGAAAAATTAAAATGTTCCGAATGAGGGAAAATAAAACTTGGCTATTGATAGGTGTGTAAACACCCATCCTTTTACCACTTAATTCTGGCAAAAACAAGACCAAAACACGTAATTAATATCATTTGTTTGGAATTATGCGTGGTTTTTGTGTTTACTGTGATTTCAGAGCTAACCAGATGAATATTAAAGAAAACATGGGATTGCACGGGATTTATCAAGGAAAAAGACTCAAGATAAAGTCTATTGTCCAAGACGTGCAAAAGATTTGAAGTCACTAGGCCTATTCGAAGATTTATTGAAGAAAAGGACTAAAGACGGAAGATTTTCTTAAGTCGAAGAAACTCGAGTCTATTTAACGAAGAAATTAAAAGACGAGTTGGATTTAATCGACGACAAATCCCGAATCAGAATCGAAAACGTCAACTTTTCTGAAAAGACGAGAAGACAAGAAGAAGAGGAGAAAGCCCACTCACCAACCAACCACCAGGAGTATAAATAGAAACTCCCTTCACACATTAGGGAGTTAGTTTTTTTCATTTTCCTTTTTCCAGGCTTTGTAGTTCGTCCCATCACCAACTCCATTAGGGAGCTTGGTGATTTTCATCTTTTTCTTTTAATCTTGTAATCTTTAATCAATACTCTTGTTACTTTTCCCTTAATCAATCCATTCCATCTTTTCATTAATCTTGTTCTTCATCATCTCTTTTTGCAAGTTCTTAAGTTTCTTCTTTGATTCTAGTTTGATCTTAAAAAGTTGTTGAATTAATGTTTTTATTGGTGGGATTTGTTCCTTATGTTATGTTAATGATTATTGGTTAGTTTGGTAAAATCTTTTTGAGTAATTTGGTGTTTAGATTGAAAATCATTGAGTTACGCTGCTACTGTTCTTCGCTGCCCAGTTTTATTCCGAACAAGACAACATTCCGAATAGGCAAGGTTCCATTTGCCTTATTCGGAACATTTCATTTTTTCCGAATAGGGTTGTTCCCGTTTTCCTATTCGGAACTTTTCAATTATTCCGAATAGCCTTTCTCAGTCTCCTTATTCGGAACTTTTTCCGAATAGGCATTATTTTCCGAACAATAGACTTATTCCGCATAGCCAACTGTTGTTTTCCTATTCGGAATCTTTCAAACTTTCCGAATAGGACCTCATTTTCCGAATAGGGTTTTTCCCGTTTTCCTATTCGGAACTTTTTCCGAATAGCCCTGTTTTTCCGCATTAACTTATTTTTCCGCATAGATATTCCGCATAGAGATCTTATTCCGCATGACCTCAATATTCCGCATGGTGTAATCTTTCCGCATAAGCCATCTTTCCGAATAGGGGTATTTTTCCAGTTTAGCTTATTATTTGTTACTTGTTTTAAGTTTACTTCATTACCATTATACTCACTTATCTGTTTAGTAGACTAGAAAACCAAATCCACTTTTTGTCACCAAGAACAAATCATTCTACTTTTAACTGAGATCAATTCGAGAGGATCGCGAGAATAATTCTGAACCCACATAAAACGCTAATATTAAATGGCGCCGCTGCCGGCTCCTCTCGTTAAGATCAAAAGTTTTTTGTGAGAATTTGGATTTTGGGATCCGTTCCCCGTGAACGTTACTTTTTCCTAAAAAATTTCAAAAACACTAAAAAAATATAAAATTTTCAAAAATCCTAAAAAGTAAAAAAACAATAAAAACCAAAAATATTTTTGCTTTGTTTTTCTTTGTTCGTTCTTTTGCAGGTGTATGCGCACTCGATCCACGTCTTATCAAGAGCCCGAGCCTCTCGATAACTTAGACATGGCTGGTGTACAAAACAACAATAACATACCACCTCCGAACAACAATAATAACAACAACAACCCGCCTTTCAACAACATGAATAACAACAACAATGAGCCACTTCCGGATAATCGCCCAATGATTGAACTGCTGCAAGCTCATGTTGATGGCAACACGGATCCAATTGTTATACCACCAATTGCCGCCAACAATTTCGAGCTCAAGTCAGGCTTTATCCAGATGGTCTCAGCTCAACCATTCTTGGGACGCACCATTGATGACCCACACGACCATATCAAGAGATTTCTACAACTCACCAACACGGTCAAATTCAATGGAGTTCCACAGGAGGTTATAAGGTTACAACTTTTTCCCTTTTCTTTAGAGGGACAAGCCCGGCATTGGCTTGCTAAGGAACCGCCACAGAGTATTCTCTCGTGGACGGATTTGGAAACAAAGTTTATCAATTACTTTTTTCCACCCTCTCGTACTACCGCTTTGCGGAATGAGATTATAAACTTTGAACAAAAGTACGATGAGTCATTCAGTGAATCTTGGGATCATTTTAAAGATCTTTTAAGAAAATGCCCACAACATGGTTTTACCAAAGTACATCAAATTAATACTTTTTACAATGGTTTAAGCATGAGTGACCAAGATTCACTGAATAGTGCCTCAGGGGGTAATTTATTGGCTAAGACTTCCAATGCTGCTTGGGATATCATTGAGAACAAGTCTCGTGTGCAAACCAAGAGCGTTAGGACCAATGTTGCTAGTGCTAGCACTAACGATAGCGACAAGCGATTGGACAAACTCACTACGCTTCTTGAAACGCTTGTCACCCACACCGTCAGCAACAACAACAGCAACAACGCTAAGAACGCACAAGTCAACGCTGTCAGCCAACCTTGTGAGATATGCGGTGGTCCCCACTCCTACACAACTTGTACCGCCACCCAAGATTACCCTGCTGAGAATGTGAATGCGGCATATGGCACCTACCAACAACCCGCTTATCAAGCAAAACCTCAAGGTGACCGTAACTTGCTTAGCTACCGCAGCAACAACTATCTTTCACCACCTGGCTTTCCTCCTACCAACCCAAACCAACAACAAAACCTTAACCGCCCTACTCAACAACAACAACAACCTCGACAACCATACATCCCACCTCACAAGCAGCAACAACCGCCTCAACGTAACAATCAAGTCTACCAACAACCTGCTTACCAACCACCTGCATACAATGCTCCTTCCAATCAAAACACCACTGCTTTACACCAAGAGGTCGCAACCTACATGAGGACCAATGATGTGATAGTGGGAAATCTCCAAGAAGAAGTGCGCAACTTGAAGGCAGATTTGGTCAAGCAAGGAAATGATTTGAGAGCTGACATGAGAAACACGTTGGATAGCCAGACTAACGATCTGAGGAACATGATGGCTAGTTTCTTCCAAAGTAGTCAACCCTCTTCTTCGGGTACTCTTCCGAGTAACACCGTTGCGAACCCAAGAGGGGAGATGAAAGCAATCACTACTCGAAGTGGTAAAGGTACAAAGGAACCCGAGCTTCCTATACCCCCACCGGTGGTTGTGACTAAGGAGAACGAGTCGCCTGCTCCTATTCCTCCTCCTTCTCCTTCCCCAATTTCTCCACCTCTTCCTTCTACCCCTCCTCCACCCGTGGTTGTGAGTGACCCTATTCCTCTAAAGCCTTCCTCTTCTTCCAATATACCTTATCCTTCTAGGTTGAGGAAAGAGAAGCAAAAGAGCAAGGATGATATTCAGGTTTCTAACTTTCTTAAAATGTTTAAACAACTAAATTTTAATATCTCCTTCGCTGAGGCTCTCGCTCACATGCCCAAGTATGCTAAAATGTTTAAAGATCTTTTGAGCGACAAGGAAAAGCTCCTCGACATTGCCAACACCCAACTTAATGAGAACTGCTCTGCAGTGCTCTTAAGGAAATTGCCAACCAAGCTTGGTGATCCGGGTCGTTTTCTTATCCCTTGCAATTTCCCGGGAGTAGAGAATTGCATGGCCCTAGCCGATCTAGGTGCCAGTATTAATCTCATGCCTCTAAGTGTTTGGAAGCAATTATCTCTCCCAGAGCTAGTCCCCACCAAGATGACTTTGGAATTGGCCAACCGTACGGTTGCTTATCCAGTGGGGATAGCCGAAGATGTCATTGTAGGAGTCGACAAATTCACCTTCCCTGCTGATTTTGTTGTCGTCGACTACGAGATGGACCCTCGTGTACCACTGATTGTTGGTCGTCCATTCCTTAGGACCGGTCGCACTCTCATAGATGTTGAAGCCGGTGAGCTTATCATGAGAGTGGGTGACGACAAAGTAGTCTTCAACATGGGAAAGTTGTCCAAACAGCCTTATTCATATGAGAGCGTTAATTGTATTGACGTTCTTGATGAGGCTTGTGAAGAACACTTTAATGATGCTTGCAAAAGTATTCCTATCTCTCTTCCCACTGTTGAGACCGTGTCCTCTATTGATTCATCGTTGTCTCTATTTGGAGATAGTGATTTATTCTGGAACAATCTTGAAGCTACCATGGGGGATGCGAATTTAGCTACTAATGATTCTCCCACCGAGGGGGATGAAGACATGAGTTTCTTTGACAATCTTCTCACCGAAGACAATCCTTCGCCTCCATCTCCCACGGTAATTGCTATCGATGCCACGACTTTGAAAACGCCTCCCGTCGAAAATCCTCCGGATTTGGAACTTAAGGAGTTGCCGCCACATCTCGAGTACGTGTTCCTTGACGACAACAAGAAATCACCCGTCATTATTGCGAAGGATTTGAAAGATGAAGAGAAGACTCGCCTCGTCGCCGTGCTAAAGGATCATAAGAAGGCTATTGCTTGGAAGATTTCCGATATTCGTGGAATTGATCCTCACTTCTGCACACACAAAATTCTCATGGAGGACGACTTCAAGCCCACAATTCAAAGCCAACGAAGGGTGAATCCAAAAATACATGAAGTCATCAAAACAGAAGTCATTAAACTTCTTGATGCGGGTATGATTTACCCTATTTCGGATTCCCCATGGGTTAGTCCAATCCACTGTGTGCCCAAGAAGGGCGGAATAACCGTTGTTCCCAATGAACACAACGAGTTGATTCCCACTCGTCTCGTTACTGGGTGGAGAGTTTGTATAGACTACCGCAAACTCAATGATGCCACGAGAAAGGATCATTTCCCTCTACCTTTTATGGACCAAATGCTTGAACGATTAGCCGGTAATGAATATTACTGCTTTCTTGATGGTTTATCGGGTTATTTCCAAATACCCATCGATCCCCAAGATCAAGAGAAAACAACATTCACTTGTCCCTATGGCACTTTCGCTTACAAACGAATGCCTTTTGGCTTATGTAATGCGCCAGGAACTTTCCAAAGGTGTATGTTAGCTATCTTCCATGACATGGTTGAACAAACCATGGAAGTCTTCATGGATGATTTCTCGGTCTTCGGGGATTCCTTCTCTGCTTGCCTTGCCAATTTAGAACGTATGCTAAAGCGGTGCGAAGACACTCGCCTAGTTCTAAATTGGGAAAAATGCCATTTTATGGTAAAAGAAGGCGTCGTGCTTGGACATAAGATTTCGAAAGCCGGTCTTGAAGTAGACCGTGCTAAAGTCGATGTTATAGCAAAGTTGCCTCCACCTTCAACTGTGAAGGGTGTGAGAAGTTTCCTGGGTCATGCGGGCTTCTATCGTCGATTTATCAAAGACTTTTCTCAAATCGCTCGCCCGATGACCCACCTCTTGGAAAAAGATACTCCTTTTATCTTTTCCAAAGAGTGCCTTGAAGCATTTAACTCACTTAAGGATAAGCTAACCAAGGCACCCGTCTTGGTTACCCCTAATTGGGAGCTGCCTTTTGAGTTGATGTGCGATGCTAGTGATTTTGCTATTGGAGCGGTTCTTGGACAAAGAGTGAACAAACACTTCCAACCGATCCATTACGCTAGCAAGACAATGACGGGGGCACAATTGCATTATACGACAACTGAGAAAGAGCTTTTAGCTGTTGTCTATGCTTTTGAAAAATTCCGCCCCTATCTTGTCCTTTCCACCACCATCGTGTATACCGATCATTCCGCGTTGAAGTACTTGTTGACAAAGCAAGATTCCAAACCAAGACTTCTTCGCTGGGTTTTGCTGCTCCAGGAATTTAAAATCGAAATCCGCGATAAAAAAGGAGCAGAAAACCTAGCCGCGGACCATCTTATCAGACTTGAGGATCCTTACCAAGGGGATCATCCGACTAAAGAAATCAATGATTCTTTTCCCTTGGAGACCTTAATGTCTATAAACTCGAAGCCGAATGAAACCCCGTGGTTTGCGGACTTTGCAAACTATTTGGCGGGTGGAATTCTCAAGGAAGGGTTGACGTCCCAGCAAAAGAAGAAGTTCTTTACCGATATCAAGACTTACTTTTGGGACGACCCTTACCTATTCAAACAATGTGCTGACCTGATTATTCGCCGATGTGTTGATGGACCGGCAGCGTCTGACATCCTTGATGCTTGCCACAAAGGACCCACCGGTGGTCACTTTGGTCCCAACTACACCGCCAAGAAAGTGTTTGATTCGGGATTTTATTGGCCCTCCATATACCGTGATGCTCACGATATGGTTAAAAGATGTGATGTTTGCCAAAAGCAAGGCAAAATCACACATAAAGACAAGATGCCTCAGAATTTCATTCAAGAGTGTGAAATTTTTGATGTTTGGGGTATCGACTTTATGGGGCCATTCCCTTCATCTAAAGGAAACAAATACATCCTTGTAGCCGTTGACTACGTTTCAAAGTGGGTTGAAGCCAAAGCTTTGCCTACTAATGACGCAAGGGTGGTTTGTAACTTTTTGAAAGCTCTATTCGCTCGCTTCGGTGTGCCTCGTGCCATTATTAGTGATCGTGGGACTCATTTCTGCAATGACCAATTTGCTCGAGTCATGGCTAAGTACGGTGTAAACCATCGTCTTTCCACAGCCTATCACCCACAAACTAATGGCCAGGCCGAAATATCCAACCGAGGGCTGAAGCGAATTCTGGAAAGAACCGTGGGAGAGCATCGTGCCGCATGGGCTGATAAACTCGATGATGCTTTGTGGGCTTTCCGTACTGCTTACAAGACCCCGATCGGCTGTACGCCTTATCGTCTTGTGTACGGGAAAGCGTGCCACCTCCCCATTGAGTTGGAGCACAAGGCTTATTGGGCCTTGAAGTGGGCTAATTTTGATATTAACAAAGCCGGTGACCTACGCAAGATCCAACTCAATGAGCTGAATGAACTCTGGAATGAGGCTTATGAAAATTCTTTGATCTATAAGGAAAGAACTAAGCTCATTCACGACTCCAAGATCAAAAACCGAGAGTTCCATGTTGGAGACAAAGTCTTACTTTTTAACTCTCGGTTGAAAATCTTTTCGGGCAAACTCAAATCTCGTTGGTCCGGCCCATTCACCATCGCCCAAATTTTTCCATATGGTACTCTCGAGCTCGCTCAACCTAATGGACCAAATTTTAAGGTGAATGGCCAACGAGTGAAGTTGTACTTTTGTGAGGACACCTCTCAGGAGGCGATTCCATCCCTCACCACGTTCCCCATGAACTAATTTTGGGTCGAGTCAGGCTCGTGACTCGGTTATCAAAAACAAGCGCTCCTCGGGAGGCAGCCCGAGTATCTATCCCTTTAACCCCCTAAGTGTGGGGAGGACCTATTTTGGTCGTTTGTGTTTGTGTGGTGATGTGATTACAGGGATTACTGCAATCTTGGAAACTTTGAAGAACCGTGCTCCCGTGTTATCCGAAAACCGGTTCTATCTCTTAACTATCGTGATTCAATTTTCTTCATACTCACATTTGAAATTGATCACTTTAGTCGTCTCTTCCTTAACTTGAGTTAATCAACGTGCACAATGTCATAAGTGTAGGGGAGATTTTTCCCACATGCTTAAACATTGAGGACAATGTTTATCTTAAGTGTAGGGGAGACTTCTATCGAAGTTTTAAGTGGACTTTTCCATGAAAATGCCTTCATTTAACCGGAAAATCCTATTTTTCAACATTTTTCAAATTTTTTATTAACTTTGGCCATTTAGTCGTAATTTTTAAATTTTTATCGTTGCTTTCATATGTATATATCCCGCAATAAAGTCAAAAATATTAATAAAGTGGTGTAGCTAGTTTAGAAATCTTAGATCTATTAGGCCCGTTGCGTTTATTTTTGACTCAACCCGAGTAGACTATTCCAAGTTTATTCTAGCTAGTATCCTTAACCATGTAGACCTTAATTGGTTTATTAGGCTAAGTATCCACGAGTCTCATTATTTGAGATTTTAAATTGTGGAGGACGAGAAATGATAGAGTCAATTATAAGTCGGTATTCTTGCGCAAGCTCACTTGGTGTAATTATTTGCCTATTCTCCCATCACTTGCTAATAATCTATCTGCAATAAGTAAGGTCTTACGATTTGAAAAGTTACTTAGCTTCTAGCCCAAGATCGTTTAAAAGTTGCTCGGTAATGATAAGAGTTCATAGCCAAGGCATAACTTATGAAGCGGGGCGCGAAGATTGGCGAGTCCGAAAAGGCCCTAACAAGGCATGAGGATTCAATTTTATTGCTGAAGATCCAAAGTGATGTGAAAAGCATTATTCCTAAAGTCAATATGAAGGATCAAGACTCACGACGAAAAGCAATCAACTCCCATAAAGATCATGGAGAAGTCTATCCGAAAAGACCCTAACAAGGTATGAGGATAAATAGATCCAAGTCCGAAAAGGAGGCGGATCGTTGTATCTCAAAATCCCAATTAGAGATTGAAGAAATAATCATGAAGTCGTGGTCAACGAAGTTGGAGTACCCCTCAAAAGTCTCCAAGTGAAGAAACTCTATTATGATGAGAAGACCATTATCTCAAGAACGTCTCTCGAAGATATGAAGTATGAAGTACATGCCAAATATCGGCCCGAGAAAGGTCTCAAATCGTGAACCAAGTTATGCCAAGATATGAACTTTTTGATATCCCGAGAAGCAGTTTTAAGAGATTTTGTCCTTTAGCTAACTATTGATCAAATCGTCCTACTTTGCTTTCAGCCTTAATAAACTATCGAAATAAGTCCAAAAATGCATCTTCATGATCATTCTAAGACAAAAATAAAATATAAGAGATACAATTAGGAATAAGGGAGTTTAAGCACTTAATTAAGCCATGTGTGTAAGTGTTCGATTTACTAACTTATAATAACAATGATCTCGTTTTTAAGCTTAGTATGGGGAACGTGAAACTTGAGGGTGATAAATCTTCGCAACACCAAAGCCCTAATCTAAGTCCTTGATTTCTTTACAAGTTATTTCCATTCTTTTGCTTACTTTAAAAGTTTTAAGTTCTCTTAGTATTTTAATTGTTGTTTAGTAGAATTTAAATAAGGCCAAGGTTGATTAATTATGAGAAAAATGTAAAATTGCTTTATCACTAAGCATTGCATGAGGGCATGGCAATGGTTAAGTGTAGGGGATTTGATAGGTGTGTAAACACCCATCCTTTTACCACTTAATTCTGGCAAAAACAAGACCAAAACACGTAATTAATATCATTTGTTTGGAATTATGCGTGGTTTTTGTGTTTACTGTGATTTCAGAGCTAACCAGATGAATATTAAAGAAAACATGGGATTGCACGGGATTTATCAAGGAAAAAGACTCAAGATAAAGTCTATTGTCCAAGACGTGCAAAAGATTTGAAGTCACTAGGCCTATTCGAAGATTTATTGAAGAAAAGGACTAAAGACGGAAGATTTTCTTAAGTCGAAGAAACTCGAGTCTATTTAACGAAGAAATTAAAAGACGAGTTGGATTTAATCGACGACAAATCCCGAATCAGAATCGAAAACGTCAACTTTTCTGAAAAGACGAGAAGACAAGAAGAAGAGGAGAAAGCCCACTCACCAACCAACCACTAGGAGTATAAATAGAAACTCCCTTCACACATTAGGGAGTTAGTTTTTTTCATTTTCCTTTTTCCAGGCTTTGTAGTTCGTCCCATCACCAACTCCATTAGGGAGCTTGGTGATTTTCATCTTTTTCTTTTAATCTTGTAATCTTTAATCAATACTCTTGTTACTTTTCCCTTAATCAATCCATTCCATCTTTTCATTAATCTTGTTCTTCATCATCTCTTTTTGCAAGTTCTTAAGTTTCTTCTTTGATTCTAGTTTGATCTTAAAAAGTTGTTGAATTAATGTTTTTATTGGTGGGATTTGTTCCTTATGTTATGTTAATGATTATTGGTTAGTTTGGTAAAATCTTTTTGAGTAATTTGGTGTTTAGATTGAAAATCATTGAGTTACGCTGCTACTGTTCTTCGCTGCCCAGTTTTATTCCGAACAAGACAACATTCCGAATAGGCAAGGTTCCATTTGCCTTATTCGGAACATTTCATTTTTTCCGAATAGGGTTGTTCCCGTTTTCCTATTCGGAACTTTTCAATTATTCCGAATAGCCTTTCTCAGTCTCCTTATTCGGAACTTTTTCCGAATAGGCATTATTTTCCGAACAATAGACTTATTCCGCATAGCCAACTGTTGTTTTCCTATTCGGAATCTTTCAAACTTTCCGAATAGGACCTCATTTTCCGAATAGGGTTTTTCCCGTTTTCCTATTCGGAACTTTTTCCGAATAGCCCTGTTTTTCCGCATTAACTTATTTTTCCGCATAGATATTCCGCATAGAGATCTTATTCCGCATGACCTCAATATTCCGCATGGTGTAATCTTTCCGCATAAGCCATCTTTCCGAATAGGGGTATTTTTCCAGTTTAGCTTATTATTTGTTACTTGTTTTAAGTTTACTTCATTACCATTATACTCACTTATCTGTTTAGTAGACTAGAAAACCAAATCCACTTTTTGTCACCAAGAACAAATCATTCTACTTTTAACTGAGATCAATTCGAGAGGATCGCGAGAATAATTCTGAACCCACATAAAACGCTAATATTAGCTATTCGGAAAATTATTCCGAGTAACAGAAATGGAAACACCCCTATTCGGAATATCCAATATTCCGAATAAGGGAAACACAAATTCGCCTATTCGGAAAGTTCGTCCTGTTCGGAATATCTGGGCACGAAGAACAGTATCAGCAACAAGTAAACAGGGGACACGGATTTTACTCAAAATCAAACTAAATACTCAAAAAGGTTTTACCAAATTAAACAAAAATCATTTAAACATCATAAGTAACAAATCCCACAAATAAAAACACTAAATCAACAACTTTTTAAAATCAAACTTGAATCAAATAGGAAACTTAGAAACTTGCAATAAAAATGATGAAGAACAAGATGAATAGAAAGATGGAATGGATTAATTAATGTAAAAGTAACAAGGTTAATGATTAAGGATTACAAGATTGAAAGAAAAAGATGAAAATCACCAAACTCCCTAATGGAGTTGGTGATGGAACGAACTACAAAGAACTGGAGAAAGAAAAAAAATGAACTAACTCTCTAATTGTGTGAAGGGAAAAACTATTTATACTCCTAGTGGTTGGTTGGTGAGTGGGCTTTCTCCCTTTCTTCTTGTCTTCTCGTCTTTTCAGAAAAGTTGACGTTTTCGATTCTGATTCGGGATTTGTCGTCGATTAAATCCAACTCGTCTTTTAATTTCTTCGTTAAATAGACTCGAGTTTCTTCGACTTATGAAAATCTTCCGTCTTTAGTCCTTTTCTTCAATAAATCTTCGAATAGGCCCAGTGACTTGAAATCTTTTGCATCTCTTGGACAGTAGACTTTATCTTGAGTCTTTTTCCTTGATAAATCCCGTGCAATCCCATGTTTTCTTCAATATTCATCCGGTTAGCTCTGAAAACACAATAAACACAAAAACCACGCATAATTCCAAACAAATGATATTAAATACGCGTTTTGGTCTTGTTTTAGCCCGAATTAAGTGGTAAAAGGATGGGTGTTTACACACCTATCAGTGCTGAAAACCTAGTCGCGGATCATCTGAGTCGACTTGAGGATCCATATCAAGGGGATCATCCGAACAAAGAGATCAATGACTCTTTCCCCCTTGAGACCTTAATGTCTATAAATCTCAATCTTGATGACACCCCGTGGTTTGCCGACATTGCAAACTACTTAGCGGGTGGTGTTCTCATCAAAGGGTTAACATCCCAACAAAAGAAGAAGTTCTTGAACGATGTTAAGACTTACTTTTGGGATGACCCTTTTCTGTTCAAACAATGCGCTGACTTGATTATTCGCCGATGTGTTGACGGACCGGCAGCTTTTGACATTCTCCAAGCTTGCCACAAAGGACCCACCGGTGGTCACTTTGGTCCCAACTACACAGCCAAAAAAGTGTTTCACTCGGGATTCTATTGGCCCACCATTTACTGTGATGCTCACGAGATGGTTAAACATTCTGATGCTTGCCAAAAACAAGGCAAGATCACACATAAAGATGAGATGCCTCAAAATTTCATACAAGAATGTGAAATCTTTGATGTATGGGGCACCGACTTTATGGGGCCATTCCCTTCTTCTAAAGGCAACAAATACATCCTTGTCGCTGTCGACTACGTTTCCAAATGGGTTGAAGCCAAGGCTTTACCCACTAACGACGCGAGGGTGGTTTGTAATTTCTTGAAACAACTGTTTGCTCGTTTCGGTGTTCCTCGTGCTATTATCAGTGACCGCGGGACTCATTTTTGCAACGATCAATTCGCAAGAGTCATGGCTAAGTATGGTGTAAATCATCGTCTTTCCACCGCTTACCATCCTCAAACCAACGGTCAAGCCGAGATATCTAACCGTGGATTAAAGAGAATTTTGGAACGTACTGTGGGAGAGCATCGTGCCTCGTGGGCCGATAAACTGGATGATGCTCTGTGGGCTTTCCGTACCGCCTATAAGACACTGATTGGTTGTACACCTTATCGTCTTGTGTACGGGAAATCATGCCACCTTCCCATCGAGCTGGAACATAAGGCATACTGGGCCTTGAAGTGGGCTAACTTCGACATCAACAAAGCCGGTGATCTTCGCAAGATTCAACTCAACGAGCTGCAAGAATTGAGGAATGAAGCTTACGAGAACTCATTGATTTACAAGGAGAAGACCAAGATTATCCATGATGCTAAAATTAAGAACCGAGAGTTCCACGTTGGTGATCAAGTCTTAATTTTTTGACTCTCGGTTGAAGATCTTCTCAGGCAAGTTGAAGAGCCGCTGGTCTGGTCCATTCACCATCGCCAATGTTTTTCCCTATGGCACCATTGAGCTTTCTCAGCCAAATGGGCCCAACTTTAAGGTGAATGGCCAGCGTTTGAAATTGTAATTTGGTGAGGACATCTCTCATGAGATGATTCCATCCCTCACCACATTTCCCTTGAATTAGTTCGGGACCGAGTCACGTGACTCGATGCACAAAAACAAGCGCTCCTCGGGAGGAAACCCGAGTATCTATCCCCCTTTTCCCGTTTTTCATCCTAAGTGTAGGGGGAGCTATATAGGTTGCTTGTATTTGTATGGTGATGTGATTACGGGGATAAGTGCACTCTTGGAATCTTTGAAGAACCGTGCTCCCATGTTATCCGCAATACCGGTTCTATCTCTCAACTATCGTGATTCAATTATCTTCATACTCACATTTGAAATTGATCACTTTAGTAGTCTCTTCCTTAGCGAGATTTAAACAACGTGCACAATGTCATAAGTGTAGGGGAGACTTTTCCCACATGCTTAAACATTGAGGACAATGTTTATCTTAAGTGTAGGGGAGACTTCCATCGAAGTTTTAAGTGGACTTTTCCATTAAAATGCCTTCATTTAACCGGAAAATCATCTTTTTCAGCATTTTTCAAATTTTTAATTAACTTTGGCCATGTAGTCGTAATTTTTAAATTTTTATCGTTGCTTTCATATGTATATATCCCGCAATAAAGTCAAGAATATTAATAAAGTAGTGTAGCTAGTTTTGTAATCTTTGACATATTAGGCCCGTTGCGATTATTTTGACTCAACCCGAATAGACTTATTCAAGTTTATTCTAGCCAGTATCCTTAACCATGTAAACCTTAATTGGTTTATTAGGATAAGCATCCACGAGTCTCATTACTTGAGATTTTAAATTGTGGAGGACGAGAAATGATAGAGTAAATTATAATTCGGTATTATTGCACAAGCTCACTTGGTGTAATTATTTGCCTATTCTCCCATCACTTGCTAATAATTTATCTGCAATAAGTAAGGTCGTACGATTTGAAAGGTTACTTAGCTTCTAGCCCAAGATCGTTTAAAAGTTGCTCGGTAATGATAAGAGTTCATATCCAAGGCATAACTTATGAAGCGGGGCGTGAAGATTGGCGAGTTCAAAAAGGCCCTAACAAGGTATGAGGATTCCATTTTATTGCTGAAGATCCAAAGTGATGTGAAAAGCATTATTCCCAAAATCAATATGAAGGATCAAGACTCAGGACGAAAAGCAATCAACTCCCATAAAGATCATGGAGAAGTCTATCCGAAAAGACCCTAACAAGGTATGAGGATAAATAGATCCAAGTCCGAAAAGGAGGCGGATCGTTGTATCTCAAAATCCCAATTAGAGATTGAAGAAATAATCATGAAGTCGTGGTCAACAATGTTGGAGTACCCCTCAAAAGTCTCCAAGTGAAGAAACTCTATTAACGAAGAGAAGACCATTATCTCAAGAACGTCTCTCAAGATATGAAGTATGAAGTACATGCCAAATATTGGCCCGAGAAAGGTCTCAAATCGTGAACCGAGTTATGCCAAGATATGAACTTTTTGATATCCCGAGAAGCAGTTTTAAGAGATTTTGTCCTTTAGCTAACTATTAATCAAAACGTCCTACTTTGCTTTCAGCCTAAATAAACTATCGAAATAAGTCCAAAAATGCATCTTCATGATCATTTTAAGACAAAAATAAAATATAAGAGATATACCTAGGAATAAGGGGTTTAAGCATATAATTAAGCCATGTGTGTAAGTGTTTGATTTGCTAACTTATAATAACAATGATCTCGTTTTTAAGCTTAGTTTGGGGAACGTGAAACTTGAGGGTGATAAATCTTCGCAGCACCAAAGCCCTAATGTAAGTCCTTGATCTCTTTGCAAGTTATTTCCATATAGCTATTTTCAAGTGAAAATGGTTTCTATCCTTTTGTCTCCTTTAAAGTTTTTAATTTCTCTTAGTATTTAAACTTTTATTTAGTAGTATTTTAATAAGGCCAAGGTTCATTGATTATGAGAAAAGTGTAAATTTGCTTTATCACTAAGCATTACATGAGGGCATGGCAATGGTTAAGTGTAGGGGATTTGATAGGTGTGAAAACACCCATCCTTTTACCACTTATTTCTTGCTAAAACAAGACCAAAACGCGTATTTAATGTCATTTGTTTGGAATTATGCGTGGTTTGTGTGTTTGTTGTGTTTTCAGAGCCAACATGGGATTGCACGGGTTTTATCGAGGAAAAAGACGAAAAGACGAAGTCTATAGTCCAAGAGATGCAAAAGATTTAAAGTCAATGGGCCTATTTGAAGATTTATCGAAGAAAAGGACCAAAGATGGAAGATTTACACATGTCGAAGAAACTCAAGTCTATTAAATGAAGAAATTAAAAGACGAGTTGAATTTATTCGTCGACAAATCCCGAATCGAAATCGAAAACATCAACTTTTCTGAAAAGACGAGAAGACAAAGAGAAAGGGAGAAAGCCCACTCACCAACCAAGGGAGAAGCCTATAAATACTCCTCCCATTCACAAAATTCCACTAGTCTCTTTCTGTTAAATTTTTTTTCCGAGTTCTTAGGAAAACCATCTCCCTTAAGGAGTGGTTTTTATTTTCTTTGATTTCTTCCAATCTTGTAAGTTTAATCTTTTCATTTTGTTTGTTGAATCGTAAATCATTAATACAAGTTTACTTTTAATCTTTCCATCATCTTGTTCTTCATCTCTTTATGATTCAAAGTTCTTATGTTTTATTTTATTGGTTTGATCATAAAAAGTAAGAGGGTTTTGTGTTTTTGTTGTTTTGGATTGATGCTTTCTATGAGTAAATGATTAGTGGATAAATTGGTTTAAGTTTGGGTTAAAAATTTGTTTGATTTTTGGTTTAAAATTCGTGTTTTAGAATCCCCTGTTCTTCGCTTTCATTTACTGAGTTTACCCAGATTCCGTATAGGGGATTTGAGGGTTTTCTGTTTGTTCGGAATATCCATATATTCCGGATCAAGGCTTTGATTGTGTTGTTTACTCGAAATATCAAAATATTCCGCGTAGGCTCGTTATTCCGCATAGACATTCCGGATAGAGTTTGTGATCTTGTTGATTATTCGGAATATCTGAATATTCCGCATAGGGTTCTTATCAAAATATACCGCATAGACATTCCTGTTCAAATTATTCCGCATAGGGTTCTTTTCCAATTATTCCGCATAGGGTTCTTTTCCAAATATTCCGCATAGGGTAATATTCCGCATGGCCATGATTATTCCGAATAACCATTATTCAGCATAGGAACTTTATTCCGCATGGCCGTAACATTTCGAGTAGTACAAATTTTCCGCATAGCCGTATTATTCCGAGTCAGAGCAAATGTTCCGGATAGACTAAAATATTCCGAGTAAGTTGTTTTCTCCACGATTGAGGTACTTACTATTTCATTTAAATTCTAGCTTTATTCTCAGTTATTATCTTTAGTTTAATTTTATTACGTTTAATTTTATCATTTTAGTAGATTTAGACCAAAGCTCCCCCTTTTTAGTCACCAATTACAACGATTCCACTTTTGACCGTGATCAATTCGAGAAGATACCGAGAACGAAACAACGACATATATCAATTGGGTACGAGCAACGCAAAGAAAGATCTTGCAAAAGAAACATTTTTAATCAACTAAAATAATAGTTATTATCCATATTATTGATGCTGAGAGACATGTCAGAGAAGAAAATTTTTGGTATTTTTGAAAGATTTTCTCATTTTTTATTTTGTTTTTATAGGTTTTATATTTATGTATTTTGATTTTCTGAAAGATATATACAAGATTACTGCGAATGTGCAAGACGTTCAAGTTCATCTGGAGTGAAACTACGCATACCAAGTCGACGAACCAAGAATTCAAATCTTTCTTGAGAAATAGCTTTGGTGAAGATGTCGGCTAGTTGGTAGTCCGTCTTCACAAAGAACAGTTTGATCGTTCCTTTTTCCACATGCTCCTTTATGAAATGGAATCGGACAACTACGTGCTTGGTCTTGGAGTGTTGGACCGGGTTGCAGGATATGGCTATTGCTGATTGTGAATCATAATAAATAGGAACTTTGTTAAAGTAAAAGCCATAATCCGTGAGTTGTGTTCTCATCCAAAGGACTTGATAACTACACACGGATAGAGACACATATTCTGCTTCCGCGGTAGACAACGCCGTACAGTCTTGTTTTCTTGATGACCAGCTCACTAGCTTCTCGCATAAGAATTGTACTCCACAGGAAGTGCTTTTGAATGTATCATGACACCCTGCATGGTCGGCATCTGAAAAACCAGTGAGATTAAAACCAGAATCCTTCGTATACCAAAGACCCATGTCAATGGTTACCCGGAGATAACGAAAGATCCTTTTAACCTCCTTGAGGTGCTTCTCGGTTGGCTTCGCCTGGTACCTTATGAATCAATTCCTTCAATATCTCTTACAAAACATGTATCAGTTCTGAAAGCAACCTCCAAGTCAGAATCACAAAATTGTCCAACCAAAAATAAATTATGTCCCAAGCCATCAACAAAAGAGACTCTGGTGATGATTATATTTCCCCAATGAAGATCACCATATCCTAGAATTGAAGAAACATGATCATTTCCATATCGGACAGTTCCCATGAATAGCCAAACAAAGTTCTTGAGAAGGCTTCAATTCCCATTCATATGTTTGGAACAGCCCGAGTCCACGCACCAGGGATAAATTTCAACAGCCTGCCAATGATAAGAGAAGAAAAACTTTTTTGGCAACCGATGAAATAGGTTCCTGTAGGGTTAGATGATAATTAAGACTTATCTCATACCGACATTTCATTGTCAGTATGAGATCTACTAGTGTCGATAATTTTGCCACTACAGTCAAAATTTCTACCAGTAGGCAACCATTTAGAAGTGATTCTTGGGCTACTAGGCTTAGCAAGACTTTCTACGGTTCCTACGTGCGTTCTTTTATGAACATACACCTTAGCCTTAGGAGTTCTATGTCTTTCACTGATTGACAGCTTGTCTATTCGAGTGTAACCACCATAATTCAACCCATTCATAGTCAAACCACAAGCATCATGACTAAAAGTAAAGAAACATTTATTACATTTAGCACAAATAACTTCAATTTTTCATTCTGAATAGCAAGCTTAAAGTCATTACATTCAGATGAATTAAGATTCTGATTATGATTAAAAGCGGTAAATTCCTAGGGTGTTCTTCTACTTCTGCATTATTGATCTTGGTGCGACTACTTCTAGAGGCAAAAGGGACCCTATCATTCCTTGTATTGCTCGTAGGTTGTGGCCTTCTGCTCTTAGTGTAGTTGTTTATTCCTGTAGAAGAAGACACGCGTCAATTAGAATTAGCACTTTTTAAATCAATGACTTGTGGTTGAGAGATAGTGGTCGGTTTTGTCCTAACTTGCTTTAAGTTGTTTGCTAGGCACAGAGGTATTGACCCTAGGTTGAGAGGGGGGACTAACACGAAACATTCTCGGGGCAATCACAGCAGCTTTCGTTCCAGCAACCTTGGGAAAAGGTGTCACAGCAATACGAGTAGGTCCCGAGGTTGTTTGTGTCTGAATCGTACTAGGCTCAGAAGTTGTATCTTTTAACAAGGCTTTTAACTTACAGTTCTCACAGATTTTATCAATAAGTTTATGATAGACAGCCTTACTTTGTTCAACAACCCGCTTATATGAAACAACAACAGATTCTAAATCTGCAATTTTAGCCTTAAGCTTCTGAACATTTCCATCACTAACATTCTCTAACCCTGAAGAGGTCAAACTCTTTTCTTTAACCCCCTCCTAACTGAGCCTGCAACCGTGCGATAGTTTGTTGCATTTCATTGTAGGCTTTATCATACGATATTTTGTCATATTTGCATTCATCACATTTTTTGACAAACTTATTCCATAGATCGGTAAATTCTTTGTCGTTTTTAATGACAACAGATTCCATTTTCTCTTTCATAAGTTCAAGCTCAATTTGGAGGGTTTCTTGATTCGACACAGAGGTATCTAACGCAATGGGGATACTATCAACATTATCACGTGCATTAGAGAGACGTTCAAGATCGATTTCCAAAACTTTGATTTTATCAAGAGATTCATCAGCCTCCTTCGTCAAAGATTTAAAGTCTTTACCAAAGTTGGATAATTCTTTCAGAAAAACGTTTTCCAGATTGCCTAACCGAGCATCAACTTGATTAATAATCGAATTAATATCGTTTTGAAGAATTTTTTGAACCTCAATCTGAACAGGTGATGTAAAATTTCCTCCAGTGATTTTGGAATTAACAACTCGTTTAAGGATGACAAAGTTATCTTTAAGCTCGTTTAGAAATCGGCGTGTGATACTCGGTTTAGGAGGGTCATCAGACAATTCTTCAAATGGGAGCAAAAGCATTTCAGTACTCATTTTAGATCGAACAAAAACAGTTGGAGGATTAACTTTTGGATAATAAACGAGTGTCACTTCTTTATCAAGCTTTTTCATTCTTAAACGAGTCTCTACGGCAAGTTTAGTAGTTTCCTCAGAATCATGCACACTAGGAGGATCATGCTCATCAGACAAGAGCACACTACCATTATATAAAGTTTCATTAGTGGCCTGAACTTGCTTAAGATATCCGGGCTTAGGAGGAAGAGGACAACCTAAAGCTAATTTGTAACGAGTGTAATTTATTTCATTCACTTTTGGTGCGAGCATATTCATCGTCTACATAGTTTGGCCACGTTTTTCTAAAAGGTTGTCTAATTCTCTAATCCAATCCTGAGCTTTGCAAAAATCCTCAAGAAGCCCATCTTCTCGAATTATGGAATCATGTTTCAACTTTTTTCGTTCTTCTTTTAAATCCAAAATAGTAGATTTTTCAGTTGAAAGCTGTTTATTAAGATAGGTGATTTCATCATTCAATTCGCTTATCTTTTTAGCACTACTTAAATGTAAGGCATTTAATTTCTTAGTTGTGCATTTTTCTTGATAAACCGATGTAGCATGAGCTTGTTCAAGTTCTTTAATTTCATTTTGATGAATTTCAAAACTTTTCTCCTGTTCCTTATATCCCGCAAGCTCAGTGGTCAATTTGGCATTAGTTTCTCTAAACTTATTATGAACCATCGTAGCATGGTTAACATCCTTAGCAAGCTTATCAAATAGAGATTTATAATACGCATGTGCCGCATCAAGAAGGTTTGTAGGTTGGGCAACTTGATCCACACTAAGGTCCACACTGGGCTCATTCGAACTAATATTACTATTATTCGTTTGATCCCCATGTGTCTCAATGTAGGGCTCAAGCATCTAAGTATACTCCTCCTCCTGATTAGACGTACTATATATATCATTATCATCAAAGCATGGATGTACCTCAGAGGGACCGTCTGAATCATAAACAAGAGCTCTGTCAACATGCATTCCTGAGGTAGATGCTTGTTGTAAGTTAGCCATCAAAATGTAGTTGGCATTCACCTCTTCTTCCTCGTCATATTTTGCAGCAGAAGCCATAAGATCGAATTCCTCAGCTTGAAGTGGAATCCCTGCCTCTTCCTTTTGTGCTATGAGAAGCTGAGTCTGAAGATAAGCAGCATCCCTCTTCTTTTTGGCTGTGCAATCTCTAGCATAATGACCAAATCCCCTGTAGTTATAGCACTGAACCTGACGATTGTTGTTTCCATTTCCCGTACCAGTATTCTCAGCCCTTGCAGCCACAATGTTTCCCATCTGGTTACCAACCGCTGGCACAACTATTAACCCATTATGATTACCCGCATTTGGAACACCCGGATTTTGACCACGGTTTTGACCATACTGATTTCCTGCATTGCCAACGGTCTGCCCAGCATTCTGACCATATTGTTGAAACTGAGTCCCCGTGTTTCCAACAACTACCAATTGGCGATCCTTATTCGCATTCATGAAAGGTTGAGCAATCTGCCTATTTCTAGTGTTCGAGGAGTTTCTCTGATTGTTGTTGGTGGGGTTAATGGTGAATTAGAATGCCTTTGCAAGTAGGGCAAGACCAGTATTAATAGAATGAGTAGGATCGGTGATGTCATCAAAACAGGCAATGGGTTGTTGTAAGTAATTCATAGCAACAGGAGGTTGATATCCATAAGCAGTGAGTTGTTGTTGTTGTTGTGGCATGAAGTTACTTGATGAGGGTTGATGGTAGGGTACCATGGGATATGACATAGATGATGGAGAGTTCGCCATAAAAGCCAATGGGTCTTGTGTCTTGGCCCGTCTTTCTCCCCTAACTTCGTTAGCTTCATCTTGATTCATCTTCAAATAGTCATATACTTGAGTGTAGTCCACGACATGAAGATCCTTGGTTTGATTGACAAGAGTGACATATCGTGACAATTCAGAAGGAAGATTATCAAGAAATTTGATGTTCGCAGCAATTTGTGTAGGTTCATGTTTGTTTCTTCTAAGATGATTCATGATGGTTGAAAAACGATGTTAATAAGGTTCAATTTGTTCCCCTTCAGTAGACGTAAATTTCTCCCATTCATGAAGCAACTTAGTTTCCTTTTCTTGTAAACCGATTTCACTACCCTTCATCATTTTCTGAATCCTAAGCCACATCTCGTGCGCGGTTTCACAACTATCGACAGCAGCATAAACATCTTCTGGAGGTCCATAAGAATGACTTGAATTGCTTGATCATCTGCGTCGAGTTATTTGGATTAAGCTTCAGTTAATTCTTCATCTGTTTGCTCATGACTAGAGTCAGCCACTAGGTTAGCATTCATAGGGTCCCCAGGCACAATAACTGTTCTTCTAACATACGGACCCTTTTGAATTGAGTTGACAATCAACTTTCCCAAAGGTCTACATTTTGCGTAACGAAGGAGACGACTAGCCCATGTAGTGTAATTCTCCTTGGTAAGCATGGGTGGACGATTCTCAGTACCCGCAGCATAAATATCTTGTTGAGACGTCATCGTAGAAGTCGTGTGAAAAACAGGATCTCAATTCGTAGAAAGCGTGTGTTGGAGTGTCGACAAAATCAAACTTTGCCTAAATTTTCCAGACCGACAAAAAATACCTCAGTCCGACAAAACGGTAAGCTGAAAAAATTGTGTATTGCCAAATTTTGAAATTGAGCTAGAGATAGCCAAAAACTAGTAGTAGAAAAATTTGATTTTACTAGACCTAAAAATTTTAATTCTTTTTTTTAATCTTCGTGTAAACTATGCTCCGAGACAATTCTAGATGGTGGCTAAGTCTAAAAAATACTCGAAAAATATTTAACTAAACAGATCGTAGTCCCTGATCGAAGTCCTTGATCGTGCTCCTTGATCGTAACGATTGATCGCAACTAGTGATCACAGTGGCAGATCGTAACCATTGATCGTAGTGGAGATCGTAACCACTAGATCGTACTCGTGATCGTACTCCTGATCGTACTGGTTGATCGTACCCTATGATCGCACTCGTTCATTGTACCCTATGATCGTACTCGTTGATCGCACGCGTTGATCGCACTGGTGATCGTAGTCCTGATCGTACTCGTTGATCGCACCCGTTGATCGTGGTGATGGATCACATTCACTAGATTCATAATGTGGATCGTAGGATGTGATCGTGATCTTGGATCGCAAGTAGAAACCCCCAGGGTTTATGCGATTGCAACAATCAGATCGTACTATGGAATCAAAGTTACCACTTTTCTCGGATAGGACAAGAACACAACAAGTTTGAGATTCGAAGCCTAAAAATGAATCAAACACCCAAAAATTTTGAGCTTTTAACCAAAGCAATGTACTTAAATCGCTACTACAACTACTTAGAAGATGTATGAATCATGAAATACAAGAAAGACACATACAACACCATAGAGCTATCCACGAATCCCTTAGCGAATGATACCACTTGTAAGACTTATGCACACGACTTAACCAAATACGACTAACATCATGGAGTAAACCAAAAAAAAAGATTAGATTAAGAAGAATAAAAGAGAAGAACAAAAATGGTTGTGAATTCCTAGTGAGAGAAAGACATATGTTTATCTCTTTACAATCTATGAAATGGAAGACACACACACTCAAATGAGGTGCTAGGGGCCTTTTATACTACAAGTGTAAAGTATAGAAGGCCTTCCTCATTTGAGTGTTCGGGACTAATTCCCGTTAAATACATAACATCATACTAGAACTCTCAACACCATTATGTAGCATTTTCCACGAGCTTCGCAATGGTATATTATATGACCATCACTTTAAATACTTCTAACAGTTCATGTTTTGATTATATGCATTGTTGTGTATAGATTTTTGCTAGTGTGCGGGAATTTTGAGAAGCTCGTTCAGGTGAGTTTCAATGTCCCATATTCTTGAGTTTTTATAAATGCTTTTCTTAACTTCCAGATGGGATGGAAGAGATACGGTAATGATTTTGCAATATATAGTGTGTTTACTTATGTGTTAGACTTGCTATGTGAATCTTTATTGTGTTTGTAATTTGGATCGGGGACACGTACCGTGTCATTGGATATTGGTAAGGCGGGTAGCCTTGTTTTGGTACATAGATATATGGGCGTCTATGGGACGAGTTGTGATTTGGTAAGGCGGGTAGCATTGTTTGGGCGTCTATGGGACTAGTGGATATTGGTAAGGCGGGTAGCCTTAGTTTGGTATTCGATGTATGGGCGTCTATGGGACTAGTTGTGATTCCCCTAACCCAACGTCATTTATTTTACCCTAATTTACGTATATTTTTGAAATTTTGAAGAATTATTATCGTGGATTTATTTGACGGTTTAAATTGAAACCAATAAATGAGGCTTAATTTTTACGTTTGACGATTTAAGAAGAACCGATATCGACTACGATACCGACTGATGCCCAAAATTTATCTTTTATTATCGATTGATCGATATTTGAGTTTTTCGAAGTTTTTACTTTTTATTACGTTTTAAGTCGAGTCGGAACCATATGAATATTCGTTTTGTGTGCGTTTGAACCATTTAAAAGTATTTTGAGGTAGTCGGGACGAAACCCGACTCTCATAAATTTATGAAAACCGACTAGGTACCATTCCCGCTCTTTAAAACTAGCTTTGATAAAAAGGCCAAAAGAAAGCTATATTGGCACCAAGGTCCTCCCACCTTTATACAAAAACCACGAACACACACACACCTCATTTTTACACTTGAAAAATTTCTCTCCTTTCCTATTTCTCTCTCAAAACATACGACCAAACACCACCACCATAGATCCACCATCAAAACTTGATTTCTTGAAAATCTAATCAATGTCCCATGTTTGTAACATCATTGTAAGTAAATCCCACCACAAAAATCCAACATGCAACAACCTTTTTCATTAGATTTGATTTTGATAATATTTGCTAAAAACATTGATTTGATCTAATTAAATTAGTCGGTTTGTTTTTAATTGTGTTTAGGATTAACCTATTGAAGTATTCAAAATTGGAGAAAATATTTTCTTGGTTATTTCAGCCCCAAACCCACGAACTTGTGGGGGGGTTTGGGTGTTCTTGGTGTTTTGATCCATGTAATCATTGTAAGGTTCCATTGTTGTTGTTATTATTATTTTAATTATTTTCTTTTGAATGCATACAAGTGTTTATAATTTTTGGTAAAATCATATTGTTCATACAAGTGATATAGGGTGTTATGATTTGTTTAGGATGTTTATTAGGTGATGTTAGGAGTATAGGAGTTGATGAAATTGATCAAAATGATGTTTTAATGTGATTTTGAAAAGGGTAATTTTGATCAGATTGTTTAGGGGTATTTTTCTGGGTTTAAGTCTGAGCTAAGGTTGAGATGATAGGATATTGTTGTAGAGCTTTTCTCATGCTTCGTCTTGGTATAAGGTAGAGATTTTGACTCCAAACGAGTCAAAAGTTATGCTAGTTTGAATTTTCGTGTACCGGGAGATGAAAGTCGACATAATCCGAAATTATGTTCGATTTTAGGTCAAATCTCGGGGATAATAAGTTGAGTTTTAAAAATGACAAGAGGCTGTTCTCAGGGTATAAACTTATCATTTTGAGTCTATTTTCATAATCAAGAGTCGAATTTGTAAACGGTAATGCTTAAGAAGGTCAAAATGGTTTTACAACGCGAAGGTACAAAACTGTCCGAAATTTGGAGTTTAGTAATGTGACGAGCAGTGGGTCTTAGAAGTGAGAACTTTTTATGAAATTTATATGGACTTTATACAGGTTGTAAATGATTTTTACAAATTTTCTCATAATTTTTGGTGATGTCTAAGTAGAGGAAAACAGCCCGTACATTTGGTATGTACCGGTAGAATTGTAAAATGCGCAATAGTTTTAATAAAGTATAAAAGTGGACGTGTCTAGTAAATATCACTTGTATGGATTTTTGGCGTGAGTTTATACATACTTTGAGTGTTCTTAATTATGTACCTACAATACTTGATGGTACTTGAAGGAGTTGATTCATTACGTGTTTATTTGTTAGGGGTTGTATTTAATTTCCCGGGGCATCCTCATCGTCGGTGATTATATTCGTCTACGTCTTGCTACTACTACTATCGTTACTACTTAAGGTGAGTCTATAGCGTCGCTCTTTACTTATTTCAAATTTTTTTACCCGTGAGGGGGATACATGCTATTTAAATGAAAATGAACATAAGTCATGAATGATTGTTGGACCCGAATGTTGCCTTGAATTATGTTGAGTACCTTGTTGCAAAAGTCCCTAAATTCGTGAACTATTAACTATTGTCTTGCCCTTGTGTGGGTTGGAGATAGCCGCTTATACAATTGATAGTAATATGGGGTTGACGACCCTATCAAAGACGAGAGCTAGTACGTTGAGTACCCTCTGTGGACTGATAACTTGTGATAAGAAATAAGGTATAATTGCAACTGATGCCTTTAGAAGGGGCATTGGTTTCATCTTAATCATGCCGGTAAATGTACGTGGGTGATTGAGTTAACGGATTAGTGTCACAAGCTTAAACACAATTATTATCTATAGTTAAAGAAAATATCCGTGAATAATAGATTGTGAGTACGACAATGCTATTGAATGGTCATGATTGGTTTTAATAGTTATGTTCAACTTATGATTTGATAAACCTATAGATTCGCTCAACCGTTGTGTTGACGATTTTAAGTATGTGTTTCAGGTAATCAAGATTGGTAGCAAAAGTTGGCGCCACCCGTAGGACCCATTACACTAAGCTAGAGCAAAATCTCATCTTAAACTCTCAATGACGAAGGAGCATCCGCAAGCTAGTCCCAGGAACATAAATCCTGGAAATCAGAAGTCCCAAGGGGAAGGGATACTCATCCCCAATCAATCCCCTAGCCGTCCAACGGGCGGACAGAACAACTGCAGTGGTTTTTAGTCTATGGGAGTGACGAGCACGATCTCTATGACCCCTCCACCTACTTTGACCCTGGACAACCCTGACCCAGGGAGTGCGCCCAATCCCCCTAACAAGGAGCCGCGTAGACCATCGATTGAGGAAGAAGTAGAAGTCCAACCACTCAGCGAGGAAGATCTCACTCGGGTTCTCACGCAGAACTTTGATAGGATCATCCCAGGGATTGCATCAAGGTTGAATCTAGGAAGGAACCTCCAGTGCAGACTCAACTTTGGTAACGCCGGACCAATCACCTCTTCCCAAAATCAGAGGAAAAGGAAGACCCGGCCTCAGGAGCGGAGCCTCTTCGGGAAACTCCCCAACCTAGGAATGTGTTTGAGCGCATAGGAGATCTCCTAATACATGAACTAACTCAGTCTCAAGAAGGGGGAGAGAAGTCCGACGGTTCACCCGAGCGAAAAGACTGAGAACTGACCAGAGCTGCTCGCCGCACAAGTGTGTGGGATCGGATGAACACTGGAAAGAAGACTCCTGGCTCTTCTCAAAAGAACGGTCCTCACTCAAGAGATGGGGCACCACCCCCTTCTCCGGATCCATCAGGAGAGGACTCGGATGACCATCCGCCCAAGCGTCGCCGGCCTAGGCGTACCCCTCCACCGCCACCAAACGGTGATGAATATTATGGTGGCCCCTATTATCAGGAGGCGGAAGCGGAGGATCTTTCCCGCCCGTGCTGTGACCCGTGGGAAGACCCTAGGCTCACCCGTCCATGGGCGGATCCCAGGGAAGATCCTTTTACTCTCCGTATACGGAACTACTCTGAGGACACAAAACGTCGCATGCCGGCGTGTGTCAAGACCTATGATGGAACTAGTGATCCGGATGATCACCTGAAAATATTTGATATGCAGGTTAAAATTGAGCGATGGCCCATGCCTATATGGTGCCAAATGTTCAATTCAACCTTGATTGGCAATGCCCGTGACTGGTTTGAGGGACTCCCTCCACGAAGCATTGATAGCTTCACAGAACTACGCACTGCGTTCAAGAATAATTATACTCAGCGGAAGAAGTATAATAGGGATCCGGTCTCATTGGCAACTGTCAAGAAACGGTCGGGGGAGTCTACAGAAGCCTTCACTGAATGCTTCAACGATGAGTGCACACGCACAAAGACAATGCCGGAACTCCTGAAAATCTCTGACTACATGCACGCCATAATAGACAGGGAATTAATCAGGCGTCTCAACGACAAGCGTCCGGAGAGATATGATGATCTCATGGAAAGGGTCAGAAACTTCATAGAAGGAGAAACGGCGGTTGCCGCGGCTTACCCTTCAAAAGGAAACGGCTATCAATCGAATGACCAGTCCAAGAGGCAATCGGGAAGTCAAAGCAATCAGAACAATCGTAGGGGCTCAGACTATAAGAGCCAAAACAAAGGAGGACGGCCGGACGATAAGTTTACCCCCCTAAAGATGTCCTACCGGGAGATCTTGCTGACGGAAGGGGCAAATTTTCCGAGGCCTCCCCAAATGACAACTCCGCCAGACCGTCGGCAAGGCAATCGCTTCTGTGAGTTCCATAATGACAAGGGCCATGGCACGGAGGAGTGTATCCAGCTCAAGAAGCACATTGAGTCACTGATCAAATCAGGTAAACTCAAGCATTTGGTTAAGGATTGGAAGGATGGAAAAGACAACAAGAAGTATGACAAGAAGGATCCCCAAAAGGATAAACCTTCAACCATATACATGATCCAATCCAGACAACGCCGCACGAGGCAGAAAATTGGCCAAAAATTTTCGCGCGGCAGGGAAATCTCATTCCCTCCCATCACAGCAAGCGATGTGATTGATGCGCCTCTCACTATTGAGATAAGCATTGGAACACACAATGTTCGTCGCATGTATGTGGATGCAGGGTCATCAGCAAAAGTACTGTACGAACACTGTTTTGTGCAGTTACGACCAGAAATAAGAAGCCAATTAGTACCGGCCACGGCGCCGCTCACTGGCTTTAGTGGAGACACCATCTGGCCGATAGGGCAACTGCGTCTGTGATTGTAGTAAAATACGACCTTTAGGAAAAGGAAGTACAAGTAGTAGTAAGCGTTAAGTGTCGGTTTAGGAAAACCGAGCACTAATGACCCAAATGAAGTCCAAGTTCGTTTCCCAAGGAGGCAAGTGCGTTGTGTATTGAATTGATATTGATTTGTGATTATATGATTGAGAAAGAAATGGGATTAGAAGAGAAAGATGGTTACGAAAACGAATTAAACTACGACGAAAAAGGCGAACACGTAAAACCGTAAATAGTGCCAAAATTAAAATTTTAACCTAAAAATTCCTAAAAATTACTAAAAATCCCCAATAATATTCTAAGAGTTTACAAAAAATCCAAACTTGCTAAAACCTTTTAATTAATTCAATAATGACTTTTTAATGCTAATTAAAGCCCTAAAAATCACAATTAAATATTAAAAAGACTTAAACAAGATCTAATAGTTTGTAAACCTCAAAAATATCATAATTAACCTAAAAACTATTTTTAAAAATTTTAAAACCAAATTAAACTATTTTTAAACATTAAAAAACTATTAAAATCAATTAAATATTAAATTAATTCTAGAAATTAATTGAAAAGTCTAAAAAATATTTGGAAAGTGACAAAACTCCTAATTAAGTGTCCTTAACCTAGAAAAAATGTAAAAACTAAAAAAAATAAAACTTTAATTTTTAATAATAAAATAATATTAAAATATTCAAAAAAATAAAAAGTTTATAAATAAATTCCAAAAAATTACCAAAAATCCTAAATAATGTAACTAAAACAAAAATGCAATCCAAATTTTCTGAAACCTATTTAATAATTTAATATTAAATTTTAAAGTTAGCTAAAAACCCTAAAATCCAATAAAATAAAAAATAAGCTAAATTGAAAACTTGAAAAGCTGTAAACCTCAAAAATATGATTAAAAACCTAAAAACTATTTTTTCAGATTTTTAGTATACCTTTTACTATTTTTTAATTACTTTCTAAAATAAAAACTTAAAATAATCCTAATAAATTAATGAATAAAGGGAAAAATATACTTTTTGCTCAGAAAAGTCAAAAATCCTAATATAAACTTAAGAAAAATGTTACTTGGTAAAAACTTCAAAGAAATAAGCCAGAAAATGCTTATTTATAAGCTGTTAAGTAAATAAGCTATAAAACAAACAATCCTTAAATAATAAATGAAATGAAGACTAAACGTAAAAAGCCATCCGGATCACTTGTTAACACGTTAGTCCTTGGAAAGCAAGGTCGCGTGTTCGAGCCCAGGCCAGGTGAGCTTTTTACAAACTTTTTCTTTTTTTTTCTTTTTAAAATCACAATCCAGTAACTATGTTAAGCTAAAAACACAACTACAATCCAAATTAACCAAGATTCAAACACTACAAATCCAAAAACGTTCCCAGGTTTGCACTTTTTCTGATGAACACAAGGAAGGACTTTCTTCACTTGTGAAAATATGAATCAAGAGGGCTTGATTCTGGTATATTGTTGATGATTTATGGACAATAGGCACCCTTGTACTCTGTTGAGTACAAGGAGTCAATACAAAAACAAAAACAGGCAAGCACAACTCAAATTCAAGCACATAATAGGCAAACAAGGTTGCTGATAAGACTTAAGCAGGTTTGGGGGTGTTTATCTGATGCAGTTAGCACAACAATGAATTTTAATAAGCCAAATCTTGCATACAAGTGTACCAGATCACATACAAACCATACATAATCCTAAACAATCCTATAATCTAGCAATGATTCAGATTGATGGCACACATTCTCTTAAAAATAAGCAGAAAAATGAACTTTTCTGATTAAGGCAATGTTATCTAATTCTTAGCAAGCCAAAGTGTTCAATAAACTACCAAACTGACAATCAAACTAACACACAACCTAACAACACCCTAACAAGTGTAAAAGATAGGTTTAAACACAAGATTCTTAACAATAATCCAAATTAAAAGACAGATCCAAACACTCCTTTAAATCTCAGATTAAAATTTTTTTCAAAGCAAATCTAATCAAGACTTAACCAAACTGATTGAACACTATCTAAGCATGCATACAAGTCCTATTTAAGCAGTTTTAAGCACTCAAACATACATTTAACAACTTAACAAGCAGAATCACATAAAACACATAATTTTTGGAAAACTGAAAATGGAAAAGAGAATCAATGAGCTACCTTTGGGGTCCTACATCCAGGACCCTTAGTGGTTGAAAAACCACCTCCCTATAGGCTGGGGCCTATGCAGAACTTTGTTGAGATGATGATGAAGTTTTCCTTAACCAAAATGGATGAAAATGTTCCTCTTTGAATCTGCTAAGAGAAAAGGGAACAAAGCTTGTGTAAAAGCTTAAGAGCTTGCCCCTAGCTTATAGATGAAGCTAGAAGGAAACCTTAGCTTATGGGTAAGATTCTGATAAACTAAAAAAAAGGAAATGACCAAACCAATGGCTATTTTAAACTTGGGTACCCACTACACCAGAACAAGCCATGGTGTTAAGGACATACACAAGCTCAAATACCATCACACCAACACACTTAATCACCATGTTATTAGGTTTTTAATGAAATTTAAGATAAAAAAAACTTGAAAAACAAACAGAAACTTTGAAACTTAAAAACTTTTGCTGAAAATTAAACCAAACTTCAAACAATTATATCTTGAATCAACTGAAATGTGAAAGGAACTCAATTTTTCTCATCAACAACACTTAAACCATTTATATTTCTTAATAAACTGGATTTACAAAGCTTGTGAAAAAGGAGAAAAAATCAAGAACAGCTTAATGCTAAGTCCAATGTGCCTTTATATAGGCTTACACTTGTGATTCTAGAACTGATAAGAAGCTAAAACCCTAACACTTGAATTGCCAACTTTGCCCTTGGACGATTTTTGAATTTTCAGTCAAAACTAAGCCATGTGAAGATCTTTGGCAGTTTGTGAAGATGCCAGTGATGAAAAAGAGATCTTGGACGTCCATTTAGCCTTTGGGAACACGAAATTGTTGTGGGTTGTTGATTTGCTGTCCTCATTTTGTTTGAGAGTGAATAGTGGGGCAGGGGAGGGTTGCACAAGCATGTGAGGTGATGGTGATGGGAGTTTAAGGGTGGTTTTAGGTTTAGGTGATGTTTAATCAATGATCTGGAAAAGTTGGATTAAAACCCCTTTGTTATGAAGTGGATTAATGCTGGGAAAATTAGGGTTCAAGGGTGGATTAGTGGTGAGTTTAATCTGAAAAAAGGATTAAGTATTTAAATTGTATGTTTGCCACCAAAACTCAAACCGGTTTTAAGTTAATTTAACAAAAGGTGAGTGGATTTGTGACGTGGAGAGGGGGAGGTGTCTGATTGGTGGAGGGTTTAAGGTAGGTGACGTGGAGAGTTGTAAGTGGTGGTTTGTATTAGGTTGTCTGGGCAACATTGGCCCCCAAGGTTTCTTCACTTTGTATTAAATGCAATAAACTCCAATTTCATTGTAAATCAACTTTCAGCTTTTGGCATTTTTGGCACATATTGTTTATAAACTTGAAACAAGGACTAAACATGCAATTTCTTCATTCTTCAAGGACTGTTTTTGACATGTCTTGATTCTTCAAGGCTTTGACTTGTTTGTTGACTTCTTGGAGGACCAATATTGACAATTTAGTTTTGTTGAGGGACTAATTTTGCCAATTCTTCAAAGTTAAGGGTCCTTTTTGTAATTTTGACAAACTTTAGGGACCAAACTTGTAATTATGAAGATACAAGGGTATAAAGTGTCAATTCTTCAAACATGGAGGACCAATCTTCATAATTCTTCAATTCTTCAAGGGTTGACTTTTGAAAATTCTTCATTAGGGCTTGGTTCATCGTGCGGCTTCGTTTCCCGTGTTCGTTTTTGCATGATTCTTGTGATCTTTTGTCATTTTCTCAATATCCGTACCTAAAATACACAAGCAACAAACACAAGCATATATTTGAGTATTTTGATGATATTTAATGCATTTTAAGCCCAGTTTGGACGATGAGACTATGTATAAAAGCAGTCTCATCACTCCCTCATACTAAACCATTGCCGTGCCCTCACGCAATGCTAGAATAAAGTATCATAGCATCTACAAAATTCAATTTTATTCACTTTATTGAAATGATAAACTAGCTACACTACTACTATTACTACTACTTGTGTTTTAGACATAATATATGATTTTCATCGCAAAATGGGACGTTTAGGTTCATAGAATAAGAACACGTGAATGCTTCGTTAGAAATAATTTCATCGTCCTCGATTTTCACCTTAATTCCATGCCAAGCGTGCAACGAGATCATTGTCATTATAAGTTAGTAATGCTAACACTACTCATATGCCCTAATCACGTACTTATCCTCCCATTATTCCTAAATTGTATCTCTTATATTTTATTTTGTCTTGAATGTTTCACGAGGATACATTGTTTGACTTATGCGATAATAGAGATTTAGGTCTAAAAATAGAGTCCTAACGGTGTAACTAAGATCATCAAATCAATAACCCCTCCTAATAGACAACGATGTTAAAAAATTAAGTTGACAAGAAGAATCGATAAACACGGTTTTATAACGGTTTTGAACATGAGACTTATTACCAAGACTTTTATACGCCCCCTAACGGAAGGGCCTTATTATCTTTGGTTTACCTCCATCTTTTATTCAACTTCGCCATGAAGCTTTTATTATGACTTCGGTCTTGCCTTGCCTTTTATTATCCGCCTCATCGGTGGTTTTATTAGCCAAAGACGTATATCCTCACGCTAAAGCGAATTTTGGATCTTTAAAGCTTCAAAGATTAAGGCTTAATTCACTTTCAATTTTTGCATAGATTTTAGGCCTTGTGGAGCTTCAAATTTTTTGCTAGATTTAGGTGAGCACTTGAAATCTTATTATTGGGGTGCCAATACGTCAAAACCGTGACGCTGGCGATACCTTAATGTCTTCCCAATTTAATTACACGGAAGCTACTAGAAAAGACTAGAAACCCAACAATCCTAACTAAACCGCTAAGTCAATATTTATTAAGCAAAAAATATTTACATGCGAAGGGAGAATAAGCAAACAACGAGAACACATGAGTTTTTGAAAGAATACGAGTACTCTACGTTTAGCATAGTAACTTATAATTAACTCTATCATTTCTCGTCCTCATTTAAGAGACTTAGTCTAATGTGTAGTTAAGGAATCAAAGCTAAGTGCTCAACACGCACGGTCGAGTCAAAAATTACTCTTATTCTCGCCATCGGAAAATCTACATTCGTCTCTTCAAACACTTATAAACATGAGAAAAATTTTAAAATTTGGCCATTTTTAGCCTTATTGTGCAACAAAACGATAAACAAAAAGATAAACTTTGGAAAGCGTGAAGGTTTGGCAAGGCAAGTATCTATTCACCCCCCATACTAAAGTTAAACATTGTCCTCAATGTTTCGAGTCTAGGGGTGCAAACACCCCCATACTAGAGACGTAGTCGAATGCCTAATCTAGCATGAAAATGGTGTAACCAATAAATAAATAGCCGTTTATGAAATGTGCTAATAACCTAAGGTTAGAACATCAAAGGATATATCATTTGGAAATTGAGAAAGTCTCCAAAGAAAACGATCGAGTGCTCCCATAAAACGAACACGAGAGGCTCCAACCGTGAAGATCATGATCTAAAAACCACAATGCACAAACAATCACGGAACAAAGGTTGGAAGGGTACAAATCCCCTCACATTAAACTAATTAGAAAGCAATAATATGTACATGGATAAGTATGGGTCTCCCCCACGAGGCACCTTGTTTTTGATAACCGAGTCAAAAGCACGTGTAGAATTCCTTACAATATTTTTTACTAACAAGTACATAGTGATAAGAACAAGTGCTTTCATGAAGCGTCCAATGCTGATGATGTCTTCTGAGGCCTTTGACTTCAAAACGACTCATCTTTAACTTGTAGTAGAAATACTGTAACGGCACGAGCTAAGTAACCCATACACTTCTGGTTAAGGAGAAGCTTCTGAATTAGCTTCCCCCTAATTCATGCCACATAAACTTGATGTAGAAGCTTTTAAGTAGCTTCCCCCTAAGTCGACAATCCTCGTAAGCAACTTCAAAGCTTTCAATAAAGCTTAGAATGATTAAGCGCACAGCAGAATCTAACAAGCGAATCCCATCATATAACATGATAGCGTTGCTAAGAGGAATTGAAAGTAAGGGGTACACCAAGTAGATCAACAACTTCTCTTCTCACGCTTGAATAATTCTTCTGAATTTTTCTTCACCCTGAGAGTTCAAGTTCTGCATACGAGAAAGAATCAAGACATTTCTTCCCCCACATGGTTGAAGAAAGTAAATCAATCCCCATTATGAAGCTCAAATACTGAAGTAGACACTTTATCCCATTCATGAAGTTGACATCGTAACACCAGAGTCAATTAAGTCCCAGAAATGCACATATCTTCTTCCGGAGATGCACCAGAGTCAATTATGTCCCGAGAGTGCATATAGGATAATGATGATGAATAATTGCAACAACCAAACAATTAATCATCGAATAAGTAGTGTACCGTTTAGAGATTGATAACACCACGAGTTAAAACACTGATTTTCTCTGCGGCTATGACAAATGTCATCCCGGAATGTCTTCAAATCAAAAGAAGGTATGAAGTTCATCACGTGTACTCGTTGTGCGTTCGATGTGTCTTCTTCTTCCCCCTTGATGGTTTCGAAACTCGGAACCATCAATAAATCATAAGCACATAAACCTGAAAATCTCGAGAGAATAATAAATAAGCTTAATTATATTTGGTGAGAATCAGCTGTTGATCGAAAATCTCTTCTCATAAACTCTCCATGGCCATCTTTACCAACCCACTTGAAGGCAATTTAAAGTGACCACTGATGGAATGAACCAGATACATCAAATATGAAACTGAATAAGAATCCTTCGATCTTGTGACTTAAGCTTGCACTATTGTTGAATGGAGAACGGTGGATAAAATTTGAAGTACCCAATGCATCACTAAAGATGTCTATAAGTACAACCCCTCTTGAAATTATCCACATCGACCATGCGCGTGACACTGAGTACAACAAAGTAACCCCTTTGAGTGATAGTTATCCGAGTCATCAACCATCCACCCCGAACCCGGAAACCAGATAAACAAGTCTTCATTCTGAGATTAAGCACGAGCAAGTTATCTGTTCAAGGATAAAATAAGTACACGCCTTCGAAGAAATTCTTCTCCGTGTTCAAATAATTAATATCTGACCCAAAAAAATCTGTAGTCACTCAAAAATTGCCCATTTTTTTTCTTGGTCTCGTCTCAAATAAATTTTGTCACATTTTCTCACGTTTCTTTTTGTCACGATACTAAATCATGTCACTTTTTTCTCATAACTAATCACATTTAAATCCGACAAAAGATTATGAACAATAGAATTCATTAATTGTAACAAAATGAATCCCATTTCATTTTGCCCACAACCAAACGAACTATAGGCCCAAGAAACAATTAACATACGGATATTTTTAAGAAACTCAGATTTTGATAAACTTTGACATGGCCCATATGTTGTAAAGTATCGCCACGTCCAAATAAATTTTCCCATGCGATTGAGACAATTGAGACAATTGACACACGTGGCCAGTATTTGCGATTGATCACCAAAATAAATCAAGAGTCATATATCTTCACGTGATGTATATGCCCCCACATGGCCAATGATCATCCCTGATTGAACACTCGGCCCAATCAAAAGTTTCTATACCCGGTCCATATACTTTAGAAGTGAGGATATTAAAGGCGTGTTTACCCTAATTATTCTCACTCACTAACCCTAATCCATATCAATCTCCGCCCCCATCCATCTTATTCTCTCCCAAACCTCATCTAAAGTTCCTCCGTCTCTTCCCAATCTTCATCTCATCCACCTCGAAATCTCCGTCCCCCCCATTAATCTTCATCATCTTCTCACACAAAAACTTCCATCCTAATCTCATCACCTTGTTTAATTAACCTTGTTTAATTACCTTAATAAACACCACGAAACACATGAAACTATTTTGATTAACATGAACATCATGAAGAGCTCAAGGTGTATAAAACTTCATGATCAAACAGTTTGGTCTCGGGTAGGTGATTCATTGCATGTTGTTTTGATTTTGTTTAATAAATCGAAACAAAGAACAGATTATAACAAAATTGTTATTAATCTTTCTTGATTTTCGTATATAAATAACAAATTATGGAGATTTCGGATTTCGAAGAAAAAGAAATGATTATAACACACTTGTTATAAATCATTCTTGATTATTCGAATATAAAATATGGGTGAAACCAACCACAATTAGATCAATGAGGATATTTAATTGCGAGATTGGATCTTTAATCTGATCTTGACATGCAAAACGAAAAGAAATCTGAGATCATATTTACTTTTCTGTTTGATTGAGTCTAGATGGGGATTAAGTGACGAAGGGAATTAGGATTAGATGGATTTGTGGTGATATAAGGTGGGCTGTCGATTCAACTCAGTGAGTGAACTAAGTCAACTCGGTAATTACCGAGTTGACTCGGTTGCAATGGATTTTGGTTTGGTCACAATTTGGTCCACTGCTTTTATAAACAGATACACTGTTTGTGTTACTTGTCGCAATGCTTTTATTTTTATTTTTTAAAAAAATCGCAATGTCTCTGCTAGCCATCGGAATGTTTAATAAAAACCATCGCAGACAAAGTCTTTAAGCCATCGCAGTCAAAACAGAAACAGAGTCCATCGAAGTCTAATGTCTCATTACGATGGTACCCATTGCGATGGTACCCATCGCAATGGTACCCATCACAATGGTTACCAGCCATCGCAATGTTGGGAAAAATTGGGCAGCATGACGTTTTACTTTATGCCATTGCGACAGGTCCGACCACCCATCGCAATGTGACTCATCGGAATGAGTCCCATCGCAATGGGTATGTCGAACCCATCGGAATGTGTCAAAAAAACAATCCCATCGCAATCCATGCGATCTAAGTAGCCATCGGAATGTGCCTATCTGAAAACCTTTATCCAAAAGTTGTACTTTTCTGGCAAAATCTGGGTTTCTGGATATGATTTTTCTGGAAAATCTGGGTTTCTGGGGCAAGATCTTCAACAACATAAAATAAGGAACCCCATAAAAACTGTTAAAACCTATCAAATATTACATTTGACCATGATATGATGAAACCGAGAGACCAGGTATTCAAAACCTCACTTTGGATATGAAAACCATGCTGGACTGTGACATGTAAAATGGGTTTGTAAATATCAGGAAGGTGACAAATGATAATGCTACCATTGTGACAAAGAACATAACAACCATTGTGACAAATGAAAAACATGACATACGGACCCACAAAAAATATGACGAGACACTAAAAAAATTTAGACCACCTAAATCGAAAACATAAACAAGATCCAAGGATGGAACCGAGGCTCTGATGCCAAATGTAGAAATGCTAAATCGGATCCGGTGGTCTAATGTGGTGGTAGATGGTGGTGGGAGCCATTGATAAACTTAGAGAGAGAGAGAGAGAGAGGTTGAATGTGTGTGAAAGAAATAGAAATGTATTAAACTAGAAATGTGACACAACCAACACCCCTCCTTGGAAGCTAAGGAGGGGTATATATAGTCACACACGATACGCTTAACAGTACAAGAACCTAGTCTAGTCTAAACATGTGTGACTATGATAACTAATGGGAATTCTTAAATGTCGTCACATAAAGTGAGTTTCCAACAAAACAAATGAAGATGAAAGGCGGAAGTACTACTCCGACTTCACGAATGCTACATAATAAAAGACGGGTATGAGTTGCTTATTCATTAACATGTTTCTTGTTCTTAATTTTGTTTACTTGTTCATGACTTGATTTACTTGTTCTTGACTTGCTTACTTGTTCATGTCTTATTATGTCTTTCCTGAATCTTACATGATTCACGAGTTATTGTATTTCATGTTTCATGTGTTATTATATTTGATATTTCTATAACTAGTAACTTTCTAAAAATAGCTGGTTTTCATATATAGTAACTTTAAAAAAAATTAGTTAATGAATATTTCACGTAAGTTAATATAACATGATAAAGTCATGTACACGTTTTGGAAAACCTTATGACAATCTTTTACGTCAATATAAGCTAGCATCTGTAGTATTAAAAGCTTAGAATAATTAACTTCTTTTCTTTTACAAACTTTTGAACATATGATCAAAATGTAAGTTAAAACTTAAATGTCTTTTTTTTTGTCTTTATCCCCATAACCATAACCGAGCACCATATTTGTTATACAAATATCTTCATTTTTTTTTGTTTGCTTCCTTTACATAACTATTAAGTGACACCAATAAAATAATAGCTACTACATCAACATCATTTTTTTGTTAAGGATAATCGTTGAAAGAAACGAACTATTTCTCAAGACATTAATAACTTATATACAAGAAGAACTAAATATATTATCATCAATTTATAAGACGATTTAGCAGTTCTTAGATTTACCTCCGAGCCATGAAAAAGCTAAATGCATTAAACACAAGCACCGATCCGAATGTGAATGCCAAATCAATGGAGTCCGATCAAAACTCAAGCCAAAATGATATCTTGATGTGAAAAACGTGAATGCTAGATTCAACGAGACGTGATCGGACTCGAACCCAACCGCAACATGGACTGACTAATCTAAACCCGAGAATGCACGTTAGATGCGGACACGAACATAAGGCTTTCTAGCTTGTTGTCATCGTTTATTTTCAATTATAGTTTTGATGTAGCATTTGACTGTTTAAAGGCCATTAATATAGAAATGTAGAGATATGAATGTGTAGCAAATGTTTAGGCGAGAAAGATGGAACTTGAAGCGGAAGGAAAAAAACGTCTAATTTGAGGAATGGCTTGAATGGTTAGTGAATGCTTTAATTACAAATGAGTCTTTTCCATATTTACATTCACTATAGAAAATCTTTTTCCATTTTTTTTTCTTTGTTACAAATGAAATGTGGAAAATTATTTTGCTAGTTAAATTGTTAATGGGCTGGGTCTTGGGCCAATGTAAACTTATAAGGCTTATGTCTAACACCAAGCCCGTTTTATTTATTTCGCGTCATAACTTGAGATCTCGTGTATTTGTATATTCGCGAGTTTTTAATTTCGTGTTATATCTTGTCATGCTTTATTATCATACATAAATGCTTGTTATAAAATAATTAACATACATAATACTTGTCTTGATACATTAAATATTCATGATACGTGTCGTGTATTAAATAAATATAAAGTTGTAATTAATCCGTGTTTCCGTGTATTTAAAGCTTCTTGTATTTTATGCGGGTTTTACATTAAATGTTGGCGTTGACACAAGTAATCCAGACGTTGACACCTTCCCTTCACAGACCCAAACACCCCTTAACCTTCCCACATCCACCCAATCCACATCATCTTCTACCCCACCACAATATAGGTTGCAAAAACGCCAAAGGACTACTGGAGTGTTCTCCTCTAGTGGTCCTAGCCATGTAGCAGAGAGAACCACGACCACAAGTGTGGTTGGTGCTATGGATGAGGCTGGGACTATTGGTTCTGGCTTAGATGCAGGCCAAGACAGTCCTAACATATTTAAGACCTCATCCATTCCCCATGAATCTAACTTGGGAGGTCAAATACCCATTTTAGAGGAGGGCATATTGGAACCATACACATTAATGGAATTGACGGCTGTCTACATTAGCTTGCAAAAGCAAAATGCAGACTTGGTGCAAATTGTCAGTACACAAGGCCTTGAACTCAAGCAATTGAAGGAGAGGATTGTCATTTTGGAGAATGCTAGCACAAGGCGTGGGATGGAGGAATCTTCCAAAGGGGAGGATGAGCAGATTAATATGAGTGATAAAGGCTCACGTGATGGAGAATCTTTGGGTATTGCTGAGGCCCTAACTGAATTGAAGAAGCAACCAGGTTTTGATAGATCTCTAGTAACTCCTACCAATTTAAACTTGTCTTTTAAAGCTATGTTCGAGAAATTTACAAGAGGCACTAAGACAAGTAATTTGGGCGTTGACAAGAAAAATTTGAACACTGACACACCAAGCGCTGACATGAGCAAATTGGCCGCTGACACAAGGAATTTGAGCGGTGACAGACCTGCATATGAGGTTGATGTATTCCAGTCATCAGCTATCATCAAAGAAGTATCGTCACAGGTATTACCATCATCCTTACCCATCATTTATCCGTTAGATAAGGGTAAAGGAATCATGGTAGAAGTAGAAGTTCATAAGAATGCAGCACAAGTAGAGTTTGATTCAAGGTTGGCTGCACAACTTATGGAACAAGAAAGGAAGAAGGTTGGTGAATCACCATTTGTTCTCGCTTCAGAGGAACAAGAAGGAATTGATGAAGCAAGTTTAGATTCGAGTGTGATGATAATAGAACAACCAGAAAGACTTGAATATGGTGATGATTTGGCAAGAGAGAATCTTAGAGAGTTGAAATTGCAAGTAGATTTTGATATGCCAGAAATTGTTTAGATGTACCATGCTTGGGAGAATAGGTGTATGGAGAATCCAGATTCGACTATTTCAGACCAAATTTGGGGTTTGGAGATTCTTCTAAGAGTTCAAAAAGACTGCAAGGTAATTCTGAAACACAAAGCTAGCAATGTTCTCTCACTGTTGAAGAGGGATAGAAGGGAGCTTTACTACATGCTACTCAGATGTCATGGAACTGGATGGACCACCAAGAGATTGCAGGGTTTATCTTTTCAAGAATTGGAGTACAAGGCTTATCCCTTTTGGGAAAAAGTGTAGGAAATGAACACTCTTAGACTTCTTTCAGATGAAAGGAAAGAAGAACATGCAGAGGAGATGGAGATTTAGAAGGCAATGATTGTTCCAAGGCCTTTGAAGAAGGGAGTTCCACTTGAGTTCCCTAAAGATATGGATAATTTGAATCCCAGTGAAGCTGTTATAAGAAGGAGGATCAAGCTCTCACCCATGGAAGCTTCAGATATGGTACAAGTGTTACCTCTTGATGCCAGAAACCCTATCATAAGCTATAAAGAAGATGCAAGTGGGTTTTGGAAGATATGCAGGTATGGGAAAGAGGTACACACATTTACCACTCTTGTATCTCTCTTTGCAAGTATGGATAGAGAAGACTTGGTAGACCTTTGGAGGTTGTTGGAGGCCAAGTATGAGACTGAAGCTCCTATTTCAGTCAATGGAATAAAACTTTGGTCAACATTCAAGAGAATGTGTGGACCAAAAGAAGAAGATCCTGCTGTTTGGAAGGATCTTGAGGATGATATGAGTGGTCTTCAATGGCGTTTGTATTCAGCTGCTGGAGTGTATTATTTGAGCTCTATAAAGTTTGTTGAGTATCTTCTTGTAGATGGTCAGTATCCCATGTCCAAAGAAGTTTTGGAAAAGATGAAGACAACACAGCTGGAGATTGACTATTCAAGTGACGTGGCCAAAGATTTGATTAGGCATGTTTATTACCAATATGATAAGATTTGTAAGATTCCTCCTAGTTCTTAATTTTTATTCAGAAACTTGATTACTAGAGTAGATATCAAGTTTAGGGGAGGATTGTTGGGAATAAATGTAGCCAGTCCACTTGAGAGCTGACAAGAAGAAAACAAGCGTTGATAAGAAGAAAACAAACGCTGACAGATCAAGCGTTGACAGGAAGAAGTCAAGCGTTGATAGGTTGAAGCCAAGCACTGATAGAAAGATATGATCTACGCGTATTATGTTTCTAGCTTGTTTCTAGTAAAGATAGGATCAACATTATATTTTCTATAATTATGTTTACCTATAATAGTTGATACGTAGACTCTTGTACAAGGCTTCTTATGTCTATAAAAGAAGACCTTTAGGTTATGTTTCAATAATAAGTTTTCATACGTTAAACACATTCATTGTAAGCAAGTTTGTTATTATCAATCAAGTGAAAGTTTTTTTACATCCTTTGTGTGTTCTTGTTTAAGTGTTATTTCCGCATAACACTTAAATACTTTATACATAAACAAAGTTTCTCTACGTGTATAACTTGATCTAATCTCGTTTACACAAGCTAAAACGATCTAAGTTTAGGATCAACAAAGAAATTCACCCAAGTTGGTTGGCAATGTAAACCCACTGGTAGGACCTTCACTGCTAATGGAACTACGTGCCCTTTAACTAGGATCACATCCACGGAAGTTAGGTCTCAGCATCCTTTAAATAGGAACACTAGCACTAAGAAATGGAAAAAGCGCCCTTTAACTAGGTATGCCCCCTCTATTGTGCCTGCCAGTGAAGAAGTACCTCAGGATCTTAGACAACTAGAATCTAAGCCGGCATTTAAGAACCAAATTTAGAAGCCTAAGAATTCTCCGGTTAGCAAATCTAAGATAAATATATATGTACCTGCTAACACATAGGAACTACTAGATTCTGATACATCGTCTTTGTCTGGTGATATTTTCAGGTGGTCCAAATCATACTCCGGTACTTGCACTCTGGATGCTCAAAGCATATGACCGGAGATCGCTCGATGCTCAGAAATTTCGTCAACAAGTTTCTAGGAATGGTTAAATTCGGCAACAACCATATTGCGAAGATCATGGGTTATGGTGAATATCAAATTGGGAATGTTACGATTTCAAGGGTATATTATGTGGAGGGACTTGGTCATAATTTATTTTCAGTGGGACAATTTTGTGATTCAAACCTTGAGGTGGCTTTTCGAAAACATACTTGCTTTATTCGTGATCTTGCAGGAAATGATTTGTTAAAAGGTTCGTGAGGGGATAATCTCTACACACTGTCCATTCAAAACATGATGGCTGCCTCTCATGTATGCCTTCTCTCCAAAGCATCTAATACCAAGTCATGGTTGTGGCATCGCCGGTTATCTCATCTTAACTTTGATGCTATTAACCATTTGGCTAAAAACGAACTAGTTTGTGGTCTTCCAAATCTTAAGTTTGAAAAGGATCCTTTATGTTCCGCATGTTCTTTGGGGAAGAGCACCAAGAAATCATACAAACCTAAAGCTGAAGACATCAACCAAGAACCACTATATCTTTTGCACATGGATCTTTGCAGGCCAATGCGTACGACTAGTGTGAGTGGTAGAAAATACATCCTCGTCATGGTGGATGATTTCTCAAGGTTTACATGGGTAAAATTTTTAGCATCCAAGGATCAAGCACCAAATTATATTATTACTTTCTTAAAGATGATCCAAGTACGTCTTAATGCTACTGTTCGCCGCATTCGCACTGATAATGGAACCGAGTTCGTTAATCAAACTCTACGAGACTATGATGAAAAGGTCGGTATTTCACATGAATCTTCTGTTGCTCGCACTCCACAACAAAATGATGTCGTAGAAAGACGTAATCGTACACTTAAGGAAGTTGCTACAACTATGTTGATTTATGCGAATGCTCCTTTATTCTTATGGGCTGAAGCAGTGGCAACCGCATGTTATAACCAAAACCGCACCATCAGTCGTAAAGCGTCATGGAAAAACTTCATATGAGCTACTTCATGGACATACACCTGACATTTCATTTCTTCATGTGTTTGGTGCACTGTGTTATCCAAATACTAATAGTAAGAATTTAGACAAACTTCAACCGAAGGCTGATATTGGAATTTTCATCGGTTACTCACCCGCAAAGAAAGATTACCGAATTTATAATCGTCGTCTTGGCAAGATAGTAGAAACTTTGGATGCCGACTTTGATGAGCTGACAACGATGGCTTCTGAGCAACACAACTCTGAATCCGCATTACCTGAGATGGGAACCGGTACGATTAGTTCTGGATTAACTCCCAACAATCCTGTTTCTCCTTCATTCATACCACCTATAAGGTCCGAGTGGGATGAGTTATTTCGACCTATGTTTGATGAATTCTTTGATCCACCTAGTTATGATTCTCCAGCACCTGTAGTAGTAGCTCCGATTCCCGCAGTTGTTTCTCAAGATAATGGAAATCAGTCTGAGGCATCTACTGTCACTATTGAACCAAATGTCCCATCCCCACCAATTCACAAACTACACCTGAATCATCACCCCCACTCGTTCCTAATGATGTTGAAGAGGATTACTATGATCATGATTTGGAAATTGCTCACTTACAAGAGCTTCCTATCTTTGGTTCACAAATACCCGAAAACCCTAACGGTGCGTCTACCTCAGAGGAAGCTCCTGCAATCGTTCACTCCCGACCACCACGGATTGAAACTCACAACACAAAATGGACAAAGGATCAACCAATCCAAAATATTATTGGTGACATTGATCGACCAGTCTTAACACGCCACCAACTCCAAGAACATACATTATATTGCTACTTTGATGCATTTCTTTCCGACATTGAACCTAAAAATTAGCAACAAGCTATGACACAATCATCCTGGATTGAAGCCATGCAAGAGGAACTTAATTAATTTCAACGTCTAGAAGTGTGGGAATTAGTTCCTTTACCCAACAACGTTGAAATCCTTACATTGTTGTGGGTATATAAGGTTAAACTCGATGAGTTGGGTGGAGTACTAAAGAACAAAGCTAGATTGGTTACTAGAGGTTACAAACAAGCTTTGGGTATTGACTTTGAAGAATCCTTTGCTCCTGTTGCACGATTGGAGGCGATTAGACTATTCCTTGCTTATGCTGCTCACATGAACATGATCGTCTACCAAATGGATGTTAAGACGGCATTTCTTAATGGTGAATTAAGGGAAGATGTCTACGTAAGCCAGCCGAATAGATTCGTCAACTCGGAGTATCCTAATCACATGTACAAGCTCAAGAAGGCTCTTTATGGGTTGAAACAAGCTCCACGCGCGTGGTACGATCTCCTATCGTCTTATCTGATTTCACAAGGCTTTTCCAAAGGCAAAGTGGACCCAACATTATTCATTCTCAAGGAGGACACCGACATGATACTGGTACAAATTTATGTTGACGATATAATATTTGCTGCCACTACTCAAAGACTGTCTGACCATTTTGAGAAAATTATGTCCACACGTTTTAAAGATGTAGACACTTCAACCAATTTATTTTTATCGTTCATCATCCTTTTCATTGTTGAAGCAAACTTAGGCATGTTAAGCAATGCATCCGTGAAACTAAGATTAATATACATTTTTTTAAACACCTCAAGAAACATAGACATTTGAGCATTGGGCTTTTCGCGGAGCTTCTCTTTGTTAAGTCTCGAAGGGTAGGGTAGTGTGGGTTTAGTCTTCGGAAGCTCGGGTTCAGGAATAGGCAATTGGTCTACCTTTGGTGGAATTGGAATTTCCTTTTCTTTAACCACCTCGGTATCTTGCTCCACTTCCCTCATCGGAGAGGTACTCACATGTGTAAGCAAATGTACGTCTAAAGCCTTCCCACTACGTGTGGTTATAACTTTCATCTCACCCTTCAGGTTTGGAATGGTTTTGCTAGGTAAGTCACCCGAAGAGGAGGAGGGTTTGCTCATAAAAGACTCAAACATCGAAAGCAATTTGTTTTGACCTTGTTCCAAACTTTGTTGCATACGATTTTGACTTTGCTCTAATCTTTGCTCAAAACAGTTTTGGTTTTGTTCAAGTTTTTGTTCAAATCTTTGTTGGTTAAGCTCAATCTTGTTATTTTGCCCCTTGATCGTATTTTGAAACTCATTTTTCAAAGTTGCCATTGTCCTTCAATATTGTTTTGAAAAGATTTCAAATTTGCCTCATTCGTGTAGCTTGACACATCATTTTGGTTATTGTGAAAACCTTGATTGTTTTGATTAGCATTAAACCCATTTCCTTGATTGAAATTCCCTTGGTTACCACGGTGAAAATTATTCCCATTGTTCCCATTGTTGTACCTATTTTGAACCGGTGGAAAACTGGTGGAGCAACATGATTTTGACGAGGAACTTGACCGTTAGGGCCATAAGTTTCTGTCGCGGAAAAAGCACTAGCTTGATCAAACCCCGTGGTTGAACAAGCATAATTAGGATGTGCTCCACCACATGATACAAAAAAATTCTCAACCATATTAATCGATCCTTGAGGACTTCTTCCTAATCTCATTCAACAATGTAGCAAATCCATTATCAATCTTAGATTCCAATCTAGCAATCTCGGTATTAGATGAATTCACATTGGAAACAACTGGTGTGTTTCGTGAATATTGCACTCTAGACTTATTCTAAATTATACCCCACACGTCTCTCGGAGTTTTTCTTAAAAGATTACCACCCGCGGAGGCATTTAAAGAATCTTGTTCAACCATATTAAGTCCATTATAAAATGTATTGATTTGGTGCAATTCCAAGAAACCATGGTGTGGACATTGTCTTAAAAAATCTTTAAACCTTTCCCAAGCAACCCCAAACGATTCATGCACTTTTTGTTCAAATCTAGTGATCTCGTTCTTAAAGTGTGTTGTTTTGGATGGTGGAAAGAAGTAATTCATAAACTTAGACACTAAATCATCCCATGTCAAAATCGAACCCGGTGGTTCTTTCTCATACCAAATCTTAGCGTTACCCTCGAGCGAGTACGGAAAAAGCATGAGCTTAATCGCGTCATTCGTCACATCTCTAAACTTGAGAGTCGAGGTAATACGATGAAAATTCTGAATGTGAGAGTGCGGGCTATCGGTATCATTGCCACGAAATTGGTCGGCACGAATGAGCGATAAATGACCCGTCTTAATCTCAAAATGATCCGCCAAAATAGCTGGCACAACGATTGCTTCCCCATACCCTTTGGTGGGTGCACGGAGCAATTCCTCCATTGTTCGGTTATCGGCCATCTCTACAACAATAGGTGGAAGCTCGGGTTCCACTATTCGTTTTTGACGATTTCTATTTCAATGAGGAATATTTTCAAGCCTATTGTAATCAATGAAAAGTCGAGAAGATCGTAATTGCATAAACCAAAGTGACGAGAATTTATAGGATTGAAGAAAAGAAATTTGACAAGAAGAAGATTATTTTTTTGGTATTTTTTATTTATTTCGTATTGCTCAATCTAAAATGATCGATAAAAACAAGGAATAAGGATAAGTACCATGGAAGTAGTCTACCCTCGGTCGACTTTGAAACGATAGGTGAAAACCTAAGCGTCTCGAGGTTCAATAAGTAAACTACAAAAATAAGATATAATACTACTTGAGTCGGCAAACCAATAATCGGTCGTCCCTCTCAATATACGCACAAGCAAGCGGGGAAACGAGGTGGCACAAAGCACTTAAAAACCTTTTTCCTTAGAACGCCTTTTATAGCTCGTCGCCTTATACCCACCTTATAGTTTGTATAAATCGAGTTCAAACTTTTTATTAGTATTTATCTATTTTGCCTTTTTTTCGTTTTGGATTCGAATACAATAGCTAGGTGATGAAATCCCAACAAAGGCCTTATTTGGAAGTAGGTAATTTTATTGTTCTACGTAATATAATATAATAATCACAAAAAATACGAAAAACAATACATACTATAATAATAGAAAAATAACAAAACTTTCCGAGGACGGAAAGGGTCTTCAAATCAACGATCGTCAAATCTCCACGAAACGAATCGTACACAAGATCCCCGGCAGCGGCGTCAAAATTTTTTATGTAGTGAGGAATGTATGTATTAATTAGATACGTTATAGGGTAAAATAGAAAATTACCTTTAGGAAAAAGTAATAGACTAAAATTACCAAAGACGGATTCAATTAAACATGATGATGAAACAAGTTCGTTGTACACGAAGATCGAGTGAATTTGAGATGTTATTGTTTCGATTTGGACAATTGATTCAAATGGTTTATCGGTTATTAAACTAAAATTACTCCTACAATTTTTAAAGTAATTTAATCCTAAAGTGCATGAATCGTTCCCCATTATTAAATCTAAAAACGAATTACTTAAATTTCAAACTTTAATACTATTTAAAAATTAAACTATCTATTTAGAAACAATTTAAATTTAATCTATTTAATAAAAATACATTTACACTATTTAAAAAAATCTATTAATAACTATTTTAAATCTAAAAATTAATTAAACCTATTTAAAATTCACTTTTACTTCTTAATAAACCAAATCCATTTCAAAACTTTTTTTTATTTAAAAACTAAATTAACTAAAACTATAAATTATTTAAAAAAAACGAATTTATCTAAAAACTATCTTTAAATTCTAATTTTAAATTTCCTAAAATTATAAAATATATTCTATTTAAAACTTTTTAACATTAAATTTTATAAAAGCTATTAATAAGAATTTAACTTAATGAAAACTTGTTATCTAAACTATTAAAACTGACAGTCAACTGTATTATCCTATATAATGTTAAAAACTGTATTAAAACATAAAAGGTGAGCTAACACAGATGGTAAAAGCGCGTGACAGTTACCCTTGAGGTCAAGGGATCGAATCCCATATGATCTTGTCTGTTGATAAAAGTCTTGGGTTAACTTTAGTAGTCTAGCTGGATGTTGAGTCTGAATGATTTTAAACTGAGTAGTTAAATTCAATCTGCTGTGATTTCATTTGTTTTATCTAGTTAAAATATTTAACTGTAATTTCAGTTTTTTAGAGTTATTATTTGTTTTGAATATTGCTAAATGATCAGTGTGTTTAGCTGATATTGCTGCTCCTTTGTGGTGATTGGTTTGCTTATTAAATCTTGTGTAGTCTTTTGTTTAAACTGTCTAATACTAATCTATTCATATCAGTACCAAACGAATTGTTTTGTACTAATTTTAAGCTATCTGTTACCAATTTTTCATTACCAATCATAACATACCAATCAAGTCACCTCCTGTGACTCCCATTTCATTTCACTGTTCAAAAAGATTAATCATCCAAAAAATGTGTCCCTAAACTCATATCAGATACACAATAACAGATACAAAACTAGACGAATTACTCTGATATAAACCATAATTCTAGCAGTCATTGTGTTAAATTTAAACAAATAATAAAATCATCCTAATATCCACTAGGCTTGAACAAGAAATTAATAGATAGAATATCAAAAACTTATCAAGTTAACTCTAATATACCAGTTTAAACTAGTAACCAAGAAATTCCATTATAACATCTAAAATCAACTAGCAGTCACAAACAATGCATCATTCTAGGCAGCTTACTGAAATAATCAGACAAAATAACAAGTGTATGCTAAACAATTAATCAGAATAAATCAAATTCAAAAGTTCAACTATCAGAGTAAAATTAAACTAAATTTTAGCAATCATAACTCAAATATACCCAAAACTTAGCAGGTTTCACTTAACAGATTTAGTAATACCTAACTCACATCCATACAGTCCTAATACATTTATCATTCACTTAACAAGACTCTTAAATATTTATCAACATAAAAATAAGAGGAATAAAACCTATTGATGAAAACCATTGGGAAGTAGATCGGCGCTGAGCCGTCTAAATATCTCGAAATAGCATCACTGTCCACCACCATACGAACCAACACCATCATTCATCATCTTTCGAACCATTTTTATAAACTTCTAGTGGGAAAGTTTATTTCCAATTATTTTACTTAATTAATTAACATAAGCTATTTGTTAGCTTAAATCAACTAATCATGAATCATTATAATAATTAAAACAGATTTAAGAAATAAATTATAAATTCGATTTAAACAGAAATATAGACACAAAGTTAAATTCAACTCAACTTTTATTAATATTCAAGAAAAATTACAAAACTGAAAGTGAAATTACAGTTTAAAACCTAACTCTATTTTAACATAATAACTCTAAAGTAAAGAAATTGGATACCAAGATTACAGAAATATGGGGGTTTTTATAACCAACCCCCAAGGCTCTTGGTGGTGGTTTGTTGATGCGAATCTTGAATCATAGCCGTCCATTTAGCATCTTCTTTCTTCTTTCTTGATCCTAAGGCTGATAATACACAAGCTAGCACACGGATTGCCAACGTGGCAATCCCTTATGCTAGTTGTGTTAGTTTGGTGCTGACTTGGCTTCTTTTTAATGGAGAAGTGGAAGGAATGAGGTGTCATAGCCAATCATAGGCTAGTAAAGGGGACACGTCACCAAAGCATCTCCATCTTCTTGATCAGAAAAAGGGGGGGGGATTAATAAGAGGCCATGTAAACTCACGCGCCTCATATATCAAAAAGCCCCAATTATTTATTTAGGAACTAGGGTTTGAAAGTTATCTTTAGTTATTATTTTTGGGAGAGAAGGTGAATAATTTTGGTTATATCGAAGGATAATATAAGTGGGTGAGTATATATTTATTTCGTTGACCATAAAGTGAAAAGTTATTTATCATAACTTTGATAACTGATCAAAAATGTGGGTAATAAAAGCCCATGATACAATTCATTCGTTTCTTATTTAGCAAGAATGGAATTTAGGCCCAAATGTTTTCAATCCGTTTCATAAAAAGTTATCCAAATGGGCTTTATAGTGGGCTTGTGCTATGAAAATGGATATCTTGTTTCCACTATTGGGCGTTTGGGCCCATTAACTAAAAACGATCTTGTATTTGGCCTTGTTGATCTTTTCTTCAAAGTCGTGTCGATTTTGTCGGTTTTTGCGAACTTCGGTACCTACACACATTAAACAACAAACAAACATATACAAGGCAATATTTATACATTTTATGCATTTATTGTTTGTTTTATGATATGATTGATATGAGTTAAATCACTCATATCAGACCTAAAGTTTTTATACTACCAATTGTCATTTTGAAAAACAATTTGACTAAAAAATTGAACCACAATGATTACACTATATAACCAAATGTTTATGAACACAAAACAACAAATTTTCTAAACTGAATGTACCAAGAATCACTTAAACAAAACACTACTTAAGAATCAGTTAATGAACTTTTTCAAAGGAAATTTGATCACAAGACTAAAACAGGTTTGGACTCTTATCAAAACTTGTTTAGATGACCAAATGAGGTGTGTGTTAGAAATACGTTTTTCGTGTAAAGAAAGTATCGGTCACTCCAACTATATAGTTATAGGCTCGTAGTATTGATTAAGTAATGTTTATGTTTAGCCCGACCCATGAGCATGTTCATGGGCCGGAGGCCCAAGTCCACTTAGGGACTTGGGTATATAAACCCCTTTCCACCATGGAAAGGGGTGTTGGTTGTTTATTACATTTTTCACTTAATAAAGTTCTCTTTGTTTCTCTCTCTAGTTTCTCTCTCTAGAATAACAACAACCCTCTTGATTATCATAAGATTATCACTTTTTTACAATTAGTATCAAGAGCCATGGGATGATTTATGGTTTGATTTGTGTTATTTTTTAGTTTTTTATTGGGTTTGGTGTTTTAAGGATAATAAATATTAAATCTTGAAAACTTTTCGTGTTTTTTATGGTAAAAGTTGGTAAACAAATCATCAACATAGTTGTGGTAGTGATTTGGTTTATTTTATTTGGTTAAATTCACAAAATTTCTTGGTTATTTGGTAATTTTCGGGGTGTTTTTAGCTTAACGGTGATATCGGATATCACAATTTTCGGATACTAAGTCTGTTTACCGAAGTTATCACGAGGGTTTCTGATTATTCTGAAGTTATCACGAGGGTTTCTGATTTTCATGAAGTATTGAAGATCAACATTCCGAAGTTCGTCTTATAGTAACTATTCCGAAGTTCTTCAAACAACCAGAATTCCGAAGTGAATTAGAAGAGTTATTCCGAAGTCTTCATTATTGTTTTCATATTCCGAAGTAAACTCAGACCTTCATTCTGAAGTAGATTCATTCCGAAGTACACCATTTTTCTCATATTCCGGAGTACACTCAGAGCTTCATTCCGAAGTAGATTCATTCCGAAGTAGATTCATTCCGAAGTACGTCATCTTTTCCTTATTCCGAAGTGAATTAGAAGAGTCATTCCGAAGTGAACTTAGAGTGTTATTCCGAAGTAGATTCCGAGTTTTATTCTGAAGTGCACTTAGAAGGTTATTCCGAAGTACACAGTCTTTACATTCCGAAGTGATCTCAGAAAGACATTCTGAAGTTCTCATGTTCAGGGATTCAGAAGTAGTCTTTCAGATTTATTCAGAAGTTAAATTTTTTAATTTCTTTGTAATTTACCTTACAAGTTATTTGGGATTTTGACGATTTCTTCACCAACACACAAACTAAGCATCAACAACAACACAGTTTCACAACCTTATTTCATTGCTCGATCAAAAGATAATCTTTTTCTATCAAGTGTTCCAAAAATGAATCCTTATTCATTTATGCCTACAATGACATCGCTTACCGATATTTCGATCATATCGGGTACTAATACTCGCCCACCATTGCTCATCAAATACTTATTTGAAGCATGGAAAGGTCGCATGAAAATTTACATAATGGGTAAACCCAATGGTAGACTTATGCTTCAAAATATTGAAAAAGGTCCACTCGATTGGGGAGAAGTTACTGTCAACAATGTGACACGGCCAAGGTTGTATCATGAGTTACCGGATGATAACAAACTCATTTCCGATTCAGATGAAACGGTCTTTCATACAATACTTCAATCTATTCCACCCGATATCTATCGAATGGTAAGTGAACACACAGTGGCAAAGGATCTTTGGGATCGCTTATCTGTTTTGTTACAAGGGACTTCACTAACTAAGCAGGAACGAGAGTGTCAATTGTATGATTTGTTTGATAGATTCACATACATTCCAGGAGAAACACTTCATGACTACTACTGGCATTTCACCACTTTGATGAACGATATGAACGTGTATAATCTAAGGATTGCTCAGTTTCAACTAAACACCAAGTTCTTGAACACGTTACCCCAAGAGTGGAGTCAATATGTCACTGATGTTAAGATGATTCGAGATTTGCACAAGTCAATCTTAGATCAACTCTATGCCTTGTTACAGCAACACGAGAAGCACGTGATCCAAAAATGCAGCTCTCAGGGATCTTATCAAGAACCATTAGCATTAATAGAAAATCATCCAATGTTGTCATATCACAACTCTCCGTTTGCTTTGGGACACCAATCTTCCTATCAACCATTGTATCAAACGCCAAGCTTTCCACAATATTCGATCTTGCCACAACCACCTACATCTTATCAGCAACAATACAAGCAACCAGCAATATCATCACAAGGAGACTCACATCATTTACCTTATGCTTCATAACCATATTCACCTTATCAACCCCCAACAAACCCTGCCATCCCCTATCAACCACATGAGGCTCCACAACCCCATTACTCACAAAATGGTAGTGCTCCTTCAAATCAGTTTGTAGCTCAACCAGAACTAGTATTCTATTGTGACGATGAGATTCCAGCCCCTGAGTTTCAACAAGGGGATAATCCTACTGATATATTGGCTCAAATGTCTACTTACATCAATCAAGCGTTGAACAAACGAGGTTACAGAGGAACATGTCCAACAAACAATGAGTTGAGGAACTCTTCTAACTCTAGACAACAAGATACAATTCAAGATGGCAAGTCACGGTGCAACCACTTCAGGGGAGACCAAGCTCATTTAATACTGGTGCACGTCCATCTAACACTGTGATGATCCCTATAATCGTTGGGCTCAATGGTTAATAACCATTATATCTAGGATGATCATCATTCATATGATAACATAGCGGAAAAGAACAATGATCATGACAAGGTGTTTAGACACAAAGCACACATGAATTAAAACAAATGGGATGTTCATTATATTAATAACAAACATCCACTAGACGTGTATACATTGAATCCCACGTCTAGTGCGACACACACTTTAGGTTTACATTGTGAATGAATAATATGATAATAAAACCTACGTCCTATGTTTTCTTTATATACTAGAAAACATAGCTTACAAAGAAAGCTAAAGTAATAAAAAGACTCCAACGGCTTGTTCTTTTGCAACTTGTACTTTTTAGCCCTTGTCTTCTTATTTTGTTGTGTTTTGACTTATCAACTCAATAATTCGACCCAACAATCTTCCCCTAGTTGATGATGTCAAAACACTCCTCTTAAGCATGAATCCTTTGTATGTAGTACATGATCTCCAAGAAGCTTCCCCTTAAGTATAGCACATATTCTTCCCCTTTTTGACACATCAATAGGGAATATGTGAAAGTATGCAATCTTGTAGATTCTCCAAAAGTAGCTCTATGTAATGATCCTGAAGAAAAATAAATAAAGTATTCTTGATGTTGAAGTAAAATAACCCAATCTTATGTTCCATGTCTTGTTTATCCATGTGATGAAGAACTTATACCACATTATGCAAAAAATATAAGTAGACCTCGATCCCTTGTCAATATTCTCATCCTTTGTGAGACACTGAGCACGATAATGTAACTCCTTCAAGTGTTTATGACAAGTCTTCGTCACCAACTATGTAAGCACGAACAAGTTACCTTGAAAGTTAGTTGTCATGCTAATTACTTTCAAGATATGATAGAACATAACCTTGCGCAAATCTTCTTCAATCATCAAAACTTACCATAAGAATTCTTCCCCTTAAGCTAACACTTCTTCATGACGAATTTGAATGAAATAACATCTTCATACCATATGTAAAAGTGTTATTTGAATAACTCTTTTGCAAGGCTATCCCGATTACATAGTTTAAGTATCCATCAAATTCCCACGAATAATTGCTAACTCACTTTAAAATCATTAATCCTTTTAAAAATATCCGAGCCATAAATATCATAATGATATTCTGAATTAAACGGAGATTCCATGTACCTTTGTGTGTATTTCCCTTCTTTTTGTGTGCTTAAAACGTATCCATTTTCTCAAACAGTAGCAATCAGTTTGTTATCCGAGAACCCTTACTGTCCAATATCCACATTCATTACCCGATATCGGACAAGGCGTATCAGCGTTTGAAGAACATATCTCGGACAACACTGTCAACCTAACAGTGTTGACTTATTCCTTGTCAGCGTCGAAACCCTTCCTGTCAGCGCCCAAATAACAAACGTCAGCGCCAACCTTAAATCCTGTCAGCGTCCACGTAAGCTTTAAATTTGTCAGCGTTTATACATTCGCTGACGTCATCTCATATCCAAAAATACTCCAATCGTGTGAACAACAAAATATATCCGTATGAATGCACACTTGAATATCCAAACCGTGTGAATACAAACTTTTGAATATCCAATCAGAGACCTCTCACCATGTGAACACAAGCTATCAAACCGTGTGAACACATAAACTTCAACCAATAAGAAACGAATGGCCGTGTGAATGCATAATTCTCCACAAATAAGAAGAGGGACTCACGGTAACATAATGATCTAGCGTGTAGAGGATCCGAACATTAGGGTTTTAAGCCGTGTGAATGCTAGATTTCCACCAATCAGAAACAAGCAATCGTGTGAACAGAAAGTTAAACCTTCATGCGAACAAACAATCTCACGATCACTGTAGATTTTTATCAGCATGTACTTTGCATTGGATACCAATGAGTCCTTTTCTGTTACAGACAATACTTTTCATAACGACGCTTCTATTTTCTGCCTGGGACCACAGCTCAAAAGAAAAGTATACAGACCTTTAAATAACGATTCTTCATTCTTGTATGATGGGACAATACGAACATGATTAACAAGTCCAATATTGTCTTTAAAAAATAAAACACTCGTTACTTGATCAGGACCACCAATACTTTTCTGTCTTTTCTACATGATTAACGATTCATCCATCATTATCACAGATCTAGGGTTTAGAATTTTGTTCATCAAAACCCTAACTTAGGGTTTATAGATTAACCTTAGATCATATAATAACTTGAATCACCACAGCCACAATCCTTATAACATCCTGCTTTTTATGTAGATCTAGGGTTTGAGAAACCCTAGTTCATGATTTCATGTGAAAAAGCAGAAAACTGAAAATCTTCCATCAGCCAACTTCGACGCCTTATAACTTTTGCCTAGGGATAAAACTCGACAATCCCTCCGGTGGATATTTAGATCTATGTATGTAGAACACACATCTAAAATTTCGTGACGATCCAACGGTGCAATCAAAAGTTATGACCTTCTGAATACTGCTGCACACACAAAATCGCCCAGAAAAACCCTAGACGGATTTTTCTTTTCTTCACCATACACGAACACCTTGTTGGTCCTAGCATCACGAGCCACGAGGCTCTGATACCAATTGTGGAAACCTTGGTTTCTGGATCTTTTAAGCTACTAGGAATGATCATTGTTCATATGATTAAACAATCAAAGCGGAATTAGAACAACAACCATTAACAAGGTGTTTAGACACAAAGCACACATGAATTAAAACAAATGGGATGTTCATTATATTAATAACAAACATCCACTAGACGTGTATACATTGAATCCCACGTCTAGTGCGACACACACTTTAGGTTTACATTGTGAATGAATAATATGATAATAAAACCTACGTCCTATGTTTTCTTTATATACTAGAAAACATAGCTTACAAAGAAAGCTAAAGTAATAAAAAGACTCCAACGGCTTGTTCTTTTGCAACTTGTACTTTTTAGCCCTTGTCTTCTTATTTTGTTGTGTTTTGACTTATCAACTCAATAATTCGACCCAACACACTGCTGCTACAAGGGGTAATAACACTGGCAAAATGAAGATGATCATATGTTATAACTGCAAAGGGGAAGGGCACACGGCTCGAGAGTTGATGTAGCTTTTTGTATACCCTTTAGAAAAAGGATGCACAAAGTAGTGGTAAGCGTTAAGTGCCGGTTTAGGAAAACCGAGCACTAATGACCCTTAAGAAAAGTTCAAGTTCGTTTCCCAAGGAGGCACGTGTGTTGTGTAATGAATTGATTAATGTTTGTGATTATATTGAGAAAAGAAGAAAATATAAATGAGATTAGAAGAGAAAGAAATGACGGTTACGAAGACGGATTAAACTAAGACGAAAAAGGCGATCACGTAAAACCGTAAATAGTGCAAAAATTAAAATTTTAACCTAAAAATTCCTAAACATTACTAAAAATCCTCAATAATATTCTAAGAGTTTACAAAAAATCCAAACTTGCTAAGACCTTTTAATTAATTAGATAATGACTTTTAATGCTAATTAAAGCCCTAAAAATCACAATTAATTATTAAAAAGTCCCAAACAAGATTTTAAAGTTTATAAACCTCAAAAATAACCTAATTAAGCTAAAAAGTATTTTTAAAAATTTTAAAACCAAATAAAACTATTTTTAAACACTTAAAAACTATTAAAATCAATTAAAACTTAAATTAATTCTAAAAAATAATTGAAAAGTCCTAAAAAGATTTGGAAAGTTACAAAATTCCTAATTTAGTGTCTACAATCTAGGAAAAATGAAAAAAGTAGAAAAAATTAACTTTCATTTTTTAATAATAAAATAATAATAAAATAATCAAAAAAAATTCAAAGTTTACTTAAAAATTCTAAAAAATTACCAAAAATCTAAAATAATGTAACTAAGACAGAAATGCAATCAAAAGTTTCTAAAACCTATTTAATAATTTTATATTAAATTTTAAAATTAGTTAAAAACCCTAAAATCCTATAAAATCAAAAATAAGACTTTTTGAAAACTTTATGGGCTGTAAACCTCAAAAATATGAATAAAAACCTAAAAACTATTTTTTCAGATTTTTAAAACGACTTTTGCTATTTTTAAACTAATTAAATAAAAACGGGTAAATAAAAAATGATAAAAAATAAATAAAGAAAGAGAAAAATCAACACTTAGCACAGAAAAATCCTAAATGAGGTAACAAACCTAGGAAAAATGAAAACTAGCTGAAAAGCTTTTCCAATAAGCTTAAAAGAGCTTATAAAGCTACGGATTAAATTAGATAAGCCCAATCAAAAACCCCTTAAATAACTTGTGATTTGAGTCTTTAGCAGTAAAAGACCCAAGGGCACGCTGGTAAGTTGTGAGTGTTGTGAGAGGAGTGGCGCAGGTTCGAGTCCTAGCCACGTCCTTTTTGGACTTTTATTTTTTTTTTCTTTTTTTAAACTTAAATACTCAGAAACAGTAACTTTAACTTATCCCAAAACAACCTTTTAATCTGAAACAGGCCAAAATCAAGACTTATGAATCAAAAACGTGCCCAGATACAATTTTATGAACAAAGAAGAAAAGTGAATCTTCACTTGTGAAGACTTGAACAAGAGGACTTGTTTTTGGCTTGTTTGGATGTTTGTTGGATAATAAGGGCACCCCTATACTCAGTTGAGTATAGGGAGTCAATGTACACACAAAAACAAGCAAGCACTTAGCACACAAATCACACAAATGCACTAACAAGTTTCTGATAAAGGTTATGCAGGTCTGAGAGTATGTTGCTGATTTTATGGGCACAAAAGTGAATTTCAAATGCTTAAATCATGCACACAAACTAACCAAATGACATATAAGCAATTAACAACCCTTAAATGACCTAATATCTAACATATAATCAAACTTGATGGCACAAATTTCACCAAAACAAGCAGTAAGATGGAATGACTGTTTTTTGACCACTTATCCAACTTTTGAGCATACAAATGAGTTTTGAACTACAACAAACTGAAAGATAAGATATCACATATCCTATAACTACCCCTAGGAGTGTGTTTAACAGGTTTTAAAGCAGGCTTGAAATCAATAAATCCTACTCAAGCCCTAATCCAAACACTCCTTAAGTTTCTGAATTTGAACTTTTTCAAACAAAACCTTAACAAATCTCAACCAAACTGATTTCTACTACTTATAACATGCACACAACTCTAAATTAAGCAATATCCAACACTCAAACAAACAAGTAAGCAGATTTCATGCATAATCACACAAGACTGAAAATTTATAAAACTGAAAAAGGAAACAAGGGACTACCTTGTTGGACCTACATCCAGGCCCAACAATGGTTGCTAGCCATCTCCTAACAGGCCCGGGCCTGTGCAGATCACTTGGACAACAAGCAAGCTCCAATGGATACCTGCTAAGAACAAATGAAGAACAAGCAACACAATATTCTGATTTTTTCTTTCTCCTTTCAAATCTTTTCAAAAACTTCTCAAATAAACTTCTTTTAACACACTTAAACAATCACTTAAAAGAACTGGAAATCCAACTTTGAAACAAGATTTCACCAAAAGAAACCAATATTTCAGAAAACCTTTTTCTGAAAAACTTCAAACAAAAAATGTTTGGAGAAATGTTTAATGGAACTCAGATTTTTTCACAAGTTACTACCAACTTTTAAAACAAATTAAAAAGGAATTACAATTTCATAACAAGAAAATACCAACTTTTGATTAATTTAAAAAGGCATTACATAAGCTTTGAAAAAATCTCGAACAAGTGATAAAATGAAACCTATGTTGCCTTATATACTGGCTACAAGAACTATCTAGAATGCTGAAAGTTACTAAACCCTAATTCACTGAAATTCCATTGTTGCCCTTTGAAGATTCGATTTTTGAATTCTTGGTCTTGGGTCAAATCTTTTGTATGTGATGCCTGTTAATGTCCAGCTGTAAAAATGAATCTTCAGCGTTCGTTTGTGCTTTAGGAGCAAGTTTTGAATGAGAGCTGTTGATCTTGTCTGTTCCTTGGGTTTGGGGGAAAGTGACGGGTGCAGGGGACCAATGGGGGGCCATATGGGTGAAGGTGAGGACAAAAGTAAAAGTGGGGTTGTGTTGAGGGTGACCTTAATCACCATTCTGGGGCAAATTAGGGATTATCCCTTTGGTTTAGAAGGTAATTAGGATTAGGGTTTATGTGTTCTTGGAGGATATTAGGAGGGGTTTAGATCTGGTTTGGGGTAAGTTGTATTTAAATTTTGTGTTAAGTGGGAAATAATGGGAGGTTTGACTGGATTTGTTGACCAGGTTTATTTAATAAACCTGGGTATTGGGTTACGGGTTTGGACTGGGTTAATGGGTAAGGGTTTGGGTAAATGGGTGGGTATGGTGACGTGTAAGGTAGGGGTTGGCTGGATATGTTTGTGTGTCTCCCCACTTTAGTCCCTGAAGTCTTCATTTTTGTTCACTTTGTAAATAATGGCATAAAACTTATTTCCTTTGTAAAACAAGTTTCATCAAGTTGCTGAAATTGGCCCAAGATACTTTCAAACTTGAAAAAGGACCATACATGCAATATTTGCATTCTTCAAGGGCCATTCTTGCTCATGTCTTCAAACTTCAAGTATTTAAATTGTACAAATGATTAGTGGAGGGTCATTTGAGACAAGTCTTCACAAGTTGAGGGACCAATGTTGCCAATCTTTAATTCTTCAAGGTCATTTTTGGAAAATCCAGATTAGGGCCCGGTTCATTGTGCGGCTTCGTTTCCCGTGTTCGTTTTTGAATGATTCTTGTGATCTTTTTGTCTTTTCCTCAATATTCGTACCTAAAATACACAAGCAACAAACACGACCATATATTTGGCAGTTTTAATGATATTTTGTGCATTTTAAGCCCGATTTGGACGATGAGACTATGTATAAAAGCAGTCTCATCACTCCCCCATACTAAACCATTGCCGTGCCCTCACGCAATGCTATTCTTTATCGTAGCATCTTGAAAATTCACTTTTATTCACTTTATTGAATGATAAACTAGCTACACTACTACTATTGCTACTACTTGCGTTTTAGACATAATGTTTGATTTTCATCGCAAAATGGGACGTTTAGGTTCATAGAATAAGAACACGTGAATGCTTCGTTAGAAATAATTTCGTCGTCCTCGATTTTCACTTCAATTCCATGCCAAGCGTGCAACGAGATCATTGTCATTATAAGTTAGTAATGTTAACACTACTCATATGCCCTAATCACGTACTTATTCTCCCATTATTCCTAAGTTGTATCTCTTATATTTTATTTTGTCTTGAATGTTTCACGAGGATACATTGTTTGACTTATGCGATAATAGAGATTTAGGTCTAAAAATAGAGTCCTAACGGTGTAACTATGACCATCAAATCAATAACCCCTCCTAATAGACAACGATGTTAAAAAATTAAGTTGACAAGAAGAATCGATAAACACGGTTTTATAACGGTTTTGAACATGAGACTTATTACCAAGAATTTTATACGCCCCCTAACGGAAGGGCCTTATTATCTTTGGTTTACCTCCATCTTTTATTCAACTTCGCCATGAAGCTTTTATTATGACTTCGGTCTTGCCTTGCCTTTTATTATCTGCCTCATCGGTGGTTTTATTATCCAAAGACGTATATCCTCACGCTAAAGCGAATTTTGGATCTTTAAAGCTTCAAAGATTAAGGCTTAATTCACTTTCAATTTTTGCATAGATTTTAGGCCTTGTGGGGCTTCAAATTGTTTGCTAGATTTAGGTGAGCACTTGAAATCTTATTATTGGGGTGCCAATACTTCAAAACCGTGACGTTGGCGATACCTTAATGTCTTCCCAATTTAATTACACGGAAGCTACTAGAAAAGACAAGAAACCCAACAATCCTAACTAAACCGCTAAGTCAATATTTATTAAGCAAAAAATATTTACATGCGAAGGGAGAATAAGCAAACAACGAGAACACATGAGTTTTTGAAAGAATACGAGTACTCCACGTTTAGCATAGTAACTTATAATTAACTCTATCATTTCTCGTCCTCATTTAAGAGACTTAGCCTAATGTGTAGTTAAGGAATCAAAGCTAAGTGCTCAACACGCACGGTCGAGTCAAAAATTACTCTTATTCTCGCCATCGGAAAATCTACATTCGTGTCTTCAAACACTTATAAACATGAGAAAAATTTTAAAATTTGGCCATTTTTAGCCTTATTGTGCAACAAAACGATAAACAAAAAGATAAACTTTGGAAAGCGTGAAGGTTTGGCAAGGCAAGTATCTATTCACCCCCCATACTAAAGTTAAACATTGTCCTCAATGTTTCGAGTCTAGGGGTGCAAACACCCCCATACTAGAGACGTAGTCGAATGCCTAATCTAGCATGGAAAGGGTGTAACCATTAAATTTAAAGCCGTTTATGAAGTGTGCTAAAAGGTTAGAACATCAAAAGGATATATCATTTGGATATTAAGAAATGTCTCCAAAGCAAACGATCGAGTGCTCCCAGAAAACGAACACGAGAGGCTCTAATCGTGAAGATCATGATCTAAAAACCACAATTCACAAACAACCACGGAACAAAGGTTGGAAGGGCACAAATCCCCACACGTAAGCTACATTAGAAAGCGATAATATGTACATAGGATAAGCATGGGACTCCCCCACGAGGCACCTCGTTTTTGATTACCGAGTCATGAGCTCGACTCGATCCCCTCAATACTAATTATCATTGGGGAAGGTGACTTGGTCGAGGTAGTTCAAGGATGGAACTTCCCCGCCAAAGTAGTGCTTCAACCTATGTCCATTCACCTTGAAGTTAGGACCATCATCTTGAGCTAGCTCGATGGTCCCATATGGAAATACTTGAGTCACGGTGAATGGACCGGACCAACGGGATTTCAATTTACCGGAAAAGATTTTCAATCTTGAATTAAAAAGCAAAACTTGATCCCCAATGTTAAAAACCCGGTTTTTAATTTTAGAATCATGCAACTTTTTAGTTTTCTCTTTATAAATCAATGAATTTTCATAAGCAATGTCTCTCAATTCATCCAATTCATTTAATTGCATTTTCCGGTGTTTTCCCGTGGTCTCCATATCATCATTACAATGCTTTAGGGCCCAATAAGCCTTGTGTTCTAACTCGATAGGAAAATGACAATTCTTTCCATACACAAGCTTATAGGGAGTGCACCCAATGGGCGTCTTATGAGCGGTCCTAAAGGCCCATAAAGCATCGTCTAACTTATCCGAGCATGATTGTCGGTTTTCCCCAATGGATCTCTCCAAGATCCTCTTCAAAGCGCGGTTTGAAACCTCGACTTGCCCACTCGTTTGTGGGTGATAAGCCGTAGAAAGACGATGTGTAACCCCATATTTCCTTAGAACCCTTTCAAATTGGTCATTACAAAAATGGGTTCCACGATCGCTTATGATAGCACGAGAGGTTCCAAACCGAGAGAACAATTTCTTCAAAAACTTGACTACCACACGAGCATCATTGGTGGGAAAGGCCTTTGCCTCCACCCACTTAAAAAGGTAGTCAACCGCAACGAGAATGTACTTATTACCACGAGATGATGGGAACGGCCCCATAAAGTCTATACCCCAAACGTCAAAGATCTCACATACTTGAATGATATTTTGTGGCATTTCATCTTTTTGTGAGGCTTTTCCTTGTCGTTGGCATGCATCACACGACTTCACAAGATCTTGTGCATCTCGGTAAATAGTAGGCCAAAAGAAGCCGGCATCAAACACCTTTTTAGCCGTGAGATTAGCACCGTGGTGACTACCCGTGGGTCCCTCATGGCAAGCTCTAAGGATGTTAGAAGCTTCGGTGCCAAATACACAACGTCGGATGATTTGATCCGCACAAGTTCGAAACAAGTAAGGGTCGTTCCAAAAGTAGAACTTGACGTCACGAAAGAATTTTCGTTTTTGTTGGGTCGTCATACCCTTAATGATGAAGTTACCCGCATGGTAATTTGCAAAATCCGCAAACCATGGGGTAGAAGAATCAAGCTTAGAATTCACTACACCAAGTGTCTCGAGCGGAAATGTTTCGGTGATTTCCTTGGGCTCGTAAACACTTTGGTGAGGATCTTCCAAACGAGAGAGATGATCGGCCGCTAGATTCTCGGCTCCTTTTTTGTCAACGATTTTTTGATCAAATTCTTGAAGGAGGAGAATCCAACGAAGTAATCTCGGCTTAGCATCTTGCTTTGCCATGAGATACATAATAGCTGATGGTCCGTATACACTATGCATTTTGTCAAGACGAGATAAGGTCGAAATTTCTCAAATGCATACACCACGGCAAGGAACTCCTTTTCCGTTGTAGTGTTTTTAAGTTGAGCCTCAGTCATCGTCTTGCTAGCATAGTGAATAGGCAAGAAGTGCTTATCATGACGTTGCCCCAAAACGGCCCCAATAGCGTAATCACTAGCATCACACATAAGCTCAAAGGGGAGGTTCCAATTTGGAGCAACAAGAATGGGAGCTTCGGTAAGTTTCCTCTTAAGGATTTCAAAGGCTCGTACACAATCTTCGTCAAAGACAAAACGTGCCTCTTTTTTAAGAAGATGTGTAATGGGTCGAGAAATCTTTGAAAAATCCTTGATGAATCGACGATAAAAGCCCGCGTGGCCTAGGAAACTCCTAACTCCCTTGACGGTTTTGGGATCAGGTAATTTGGCGATGACGTCTACCTTAGCTTGATCTACCTCAATCCTCGCTTTCGAGACCTTGTGCCCTAAGACGATTCCACTCTTAACCATAAAATGACATTTTTCCCAATTGAGCACAAGGTTGGTTTCCTCACAACGTTTCAACATTTTCTCAAGGTTCGACAAACACGAAGTGAAAGAATCACCAAACACGGAAAAGTCATCCATGAAGACTTCCATCTTTTTCTCGATCATATCATGAAAAATAGCCATCATGCATCGTTGAAAGGTTCCCGGTGCATTACAAAGTCCGAATGGCATTCTACGATAGGCAAACGTTCCATATGGACACGTAAACGTAGTTTTTTCTTGATCACGAGGATCGATGGGAATTTGGAAGTAACCGGAAAAACCATCTAAAAAGCAATAGAAATCGTTTCCCGCAAGACGCTCCAACATTTGGTCCATGAAGGGCAAGGGAAAATGGTCTTTTCGAGTGGCTTCGTTCAACTTTCGATAGTCAATGCACACTCTCCATCCGGTCACGAGTCTAGTGGGAATTAACTCGTTGGCATCGTTTGGCACAACGGTCATCCCTCCCTTTTTAGGGACACAATGAATAGGGTCACCCAAGGGCTATCGGAAATAGGGTAAATCATTCCCGCGTCAAGGAGTTTAAGGACCTTCTTTTTGATGACGTCGTGAATTTTGGGGTTCACCCTCCTTTGACTTTGGATTGTTGGCTAGAAATCCTCCTCCATTAAGATTTTGTGGGTACAAAACTTGGGATCGATTCCCTTAATGTCGGATAACTTCCACGTAATCGCCCCTTTGTGATCCTTAAGAACATCGACAAGTGCGGTTTTTTCATCATTCAAAAGATCCTTCGCAATAACAACCGGCAACTTGTCGTCCTCCTCCAAATAGACATATTCGAGGTGAGGAGGTAAATCTTTCAACTCAAGGATAGGTGGTTCCTCAAGTGAAGATTTGGGCTCGATACTCATAACCTCCTCGGGTGGAGGAAATGGGAAATCGTTAAGAAAATCCTTGATAATCAAGAAGTCCTCATCGTTGTCGAGGTCTTCGTCACAAGTACGTGGAACATTACATTCTTCCAACGTAAAACCACCACCTTCGAAAGGAGTGAAAGTTGGTGTCGAATTATCAAGAATTGGATCTAACATAGTGGGATTGCCACTAGTTTCTTCATCACCAAACCCTAAAACTTCTTGTAAAAATTCCTCGCAAACCACGTCGATCATATCAACGAGGTTTATGGTAGCAACGGAATAAACATGAGAAAGTTGAGAATTTTAAGTTGCGTTTATAACAAGTTCCTCGTCGTTGAAACGTAAGGTGATCTTTCTAGCATGTACATCAATTAAAGCCATAGACGTATCTAAAAACGAACGACCTAAAATAAGAGGAACTTGAGGATCCGTGGGGATATCAACAACGATAAAGTCTACGGGATAGTAGAACTTCCCCACTTTCACAAAAACGTCTTCCGCCAAACCACATGCGAGAATCGTGGAATGGTCGGCCAACTCAATAGACATTCGTGAAGGAGTAAGATTAGGAAGATTGAGCGACTTGAAGATTGCAAGTGGCATCAAGTTAATGCTAGCACCAAGATCGGCCAAGGCATAGCATTCCTCCATATCTTGAATTGCACAAGGGATCAAAAATTTACCGGGATCACCGACTTTTTGAGGTATGCGATTAAGATAAACCGACGAACAACTAGACATTTGGTGCAATTTCTCCTTGTTGTTCAACATACTCTTAAAGTTAGCGGCAAATCGAGGCATCATGACCAAAGCATCAGCGAAACTCACATTAAGGTGCAACTCACGAAACATTTTCATAAAAAGCTCAAATTGGTAGTTGTCGCGCTCTTGTCGTTTCTCCTTCCTAAGTCTCGATGGGTAAGGCAAGGGTGGTGTGGGTTGGGGCATAGGCATAGCCTTTGGAATCTCGGGTTCCAATGTTGGTAAAGGGTCGACCGTAGGTGTGGCATGAGCGGTACTTTGTGGGATTGAAATATGCTCCTTTTCGACCACCACCTCGAGTTCTTCCTCAATTTCCTCCACCGTTGGAGTAATTGGTTGAGGAGTCGGTTCTTTAAGTGTTTTACCACTTCGTGTGGTAATCACTTTCATCTCTCCCTTCGGGTTTGAAACGGTGTTACTAGGTAGACCACTCGAAGTAGAGGCTTTGTTCCCCATGACGGCTTCTAAAATTCCATTAAGCTTAGCATCTTGACTGTTGAACTTCAAATCTTGACTAGCGGCTTTTTGGTCAATTCTTTGTTCAAGCCTAGCATGACTTTGTTCAATCTTGTTGTTTTGACCTCTAATTTGATTAGCAAAATCATTTTTCAACTCATTTCTCATGTTAAGATTTTCCTTCACAAAGTTAGCCAACTCCTTGGTGTTTTTAGCCGTGTCCCTAGCTTGACTAGCCAATTGCTCTTGTATGTTTTCCAAAGTCTTATCATTTGCCGTGGCGTAATTCAAAAAGTCTATTGGAAGTTCTTTTGTGTAAACATTTTGAAGACCTTGACTTGTGTTTTGAAAATTACGGTTTTGATTTTGATTTTGCAATTGGCTACTAGTTCCTTGATTCCCATAGTTGTTATTACCCTTGAAATTGTTCCTTTGATTGCTTTGGTAACCAACTTGATTGTTTCGATAATTGTTAGCATTTTTATTTGGTGGAAAACCCGGTGGAGTCAATTGATTAGTGCGAGGAACTTTACCGTTTTGGTTATAAGTTCCCGCGGCCGCGAAGGCACTCGAAGTGTTACCACCGTTGGTAATGCACTCGGAATAATCGTGAGCTCCACCACAATACATACAAGAAACCTTAACCGCTTTAATCGTAGCGGGAGCAGGTTGTTCACCAACTTTAAACTCAATTAACAATCCTTTCAACTTATCAAAAATTTTGTTCTCCAAATTAGCCTCGATTTGGCAAGCATCAACGGTGTGTGACAATGAAGGCGAAGACGAAGTCTTACGAACACTCGACGTGCTACGAGGACTATACACCTTAGACCTATTCTCAATGATTAACAATGCTTCCTCGACCGTCTTACACAAAAAATTACCACCCGCGGCGGCATTAAGATAATCACGCTCATGATCGTTCAAGCCATTGTAAAACGTGTCAATTTGATGCAAGTCGGAAAAACCATGATGAGGACATTCGTGCAACATTTCCTTAAACCTATTCCAAGCCATTGAAAAACTCTCATTATACTCTTGCGAAAACTTTGAAATCTCGTTTTTCAAGTGCGTAGTCTTAGAGGGCGGAAAAAATTGGTTCATGAATTTTGAAACGAGATCCTTCCAAGTTAATATAGAATTGGGTGGCTCTTTCTCTAACCAAATTTTTGCGGGCCCCGCTAAGGAATACGGAAAAAGCATCATCTTAATCGAGTCGTTTGAGACGTCCTTAAACTTGCACGTGGCGGTGAGACGATTAAATTGGCGAATGTGGTTATGAGGGTTGTCCTTTTCGTCACCGCGAAACTTGTTGTTTTGAATCATGGACAACAAACCCGTCTTAACCTCAAAATTCTCCGCAAGGATAGCGGGAATCACAATCGCTTCTCCATAACCCCCGGTGGGTGCTTGAAGTAACTCCATCATAGTTCGATTAGCCATGGGTGCTTCTTTCACTACAATGGGTTCGTCAATAGGAGACTCCTCACTAGCAGGAGTGATTGATTTGTTTCTTCGTTTACGAGCACGTCTTGCTTTAGAGCGAGTTTGCATAAACGTCACGTACAACGAGAAGGCGAGTAAAGAAGATTCTTTTTGGTGTTTTTTACTTTTTCAATTTTTTTGTGGTTTTTGATTGTTTTTACTTTTTTTTGGATTTTTGGAATGTATTAGGTAGACACAAATCTACAAATCTCCTCCTTAATCAAATCTCTCGATTAAAGAAGCCTCAAGGAATGAAAACGATCACGTGAAGTGAACGCCTTCGATGACTTTAGAACGATGGTGGAACACCAAATCGTTCAAGAGGGTTTAATCAATAGAAACCAAGAAAATATATATGATACTTAGTAATACTTTGGGCGGCAAAACCCTCGATTAGCTTTCAAAATCAAAATACGCACAAGCAAGCAGAGGAAACGAGGCGGCGCGAAGCACTTAAGAGCCTTTTTCCTTTAGGTCGTGAAATACAACCGCCTTATACCCACCTTATAGTTTGTATTTCTCAAAATCGATCTTCACGAAAGTATTTATCTCTTTTTGCCTTTTTCTTTGGTTTGAGATTCGAATACAATGATTGGGTAATGACCTCCCAAGTCAAGGTTGTAATTTCTCACGTATTTGGAGCACTTGTAAATTTATTGTTCTACGTATACAATATAGTAATAGTATTCACAAAAAACGAAAAACGATAATACGTATTAGTAGAGTGCTACTAATACAATTACTTTTATGGCTATATATAAAAAAAACAATTGTTCAATCAAAACACAACACGCCTCCCCGGCAGCGGCGCCAAAATGATTGTAGTAAAATACGACCTTTAGGTAAAGGAAGTACAAGTAGTAGTAAGCGTTAAGTGTCGGTTTAGGAAAACCGAGCACTAATGACCCAAATGAAGTCTAAGTTCGTTTCCCAAGGAGGCAAGTGCGTTGTGTATTGAATTGATATTGATTTGTGATTATATGATTGAGAAAGAAATGGGATTAGAAGAGAAAGACGGTTACAAAAACGAATTAAACTACGACGAAAAAGGCGAACACGTAAAACCGTAAATAGTGCCAAAATTAAAATTTTAACCTAAAAATTCCTAAAAATTACTAAAATCCCCAATAATATTCTAAGAGTTTACAAAAAATCCAAACTTGCTAAAACCTTTTAATTAATTCAATAATGACTTTTTAATGCTAATTAAAGCCCTAAAAATCACAATTAAATATTAAAAAGCCTTAAATAAGATCTAATAGTTTGTAAACCTCAAAAATATCCTAATTAAGCTAAAAACTATTTTTAAAAATTTTAAAACCAAATTAAACTATTTTTAAACACTTAAAAACTATTAAAATCAATTAAATCTTAAATTAATTCTAGAAATTAATTGAAAAGTCTAAAAAATATTTGGAAAGTGACAAAACTCCTAATTAAGTGTCCTTAACCTAGGAAAAATGTAAAAACTAAAAAAATAAAACTTTAATTTTTAATAATAAAATAATATTAAAATATTCAAAAAAATAAAAAGTTTATAAATAAATTCCAAAAAATTACCAAAAATCCTAAATAATGTAACTAAAACAAAAATGCAATCCAAATTTTCTGAAACCTATTAGATAATTTAATATTAAATTTTAAAGTTAGCTAAAAACCCTAAAATCCAATAAAATAAAAAATAAGCTAAATTGAAAACTTGAAAAGCTGTAAACCTCAAAAATATGATTAAAAACCTAAAAACTATTTTTTCAGATTTTTAGTATACCTTTTACTATTTTTTTATTACTTTCTAAAATAAAAACTTAAAATAATCCTAATAAATTAATGAATAAAGGGAAAAATATACTTTTTGCTCAGAAAAGTCAAAAATCCTAATATAAACTTAAGAAAAATGTTACTTGGTAAAAACTTCAAAGAAATAAGCCAGAAAAAGCTTATTTATAAGCTGTTAAGTAAATAAGCTATAAAACAAACAATCCTTAAATAATAAATGAAATGAAGACTAAACGTAAAAAGCCATCCGGATCACTGGTTAACACGTTAGTCCTTGGAAAGCAAGGTCGCGTGTTCGAGCCCAGGCCAGGTGAGCTTTTTACAAACTTTTTATTTTTTTTTTCTTTTTAAAATCACAATCCAGTAACTATGTTAAGCTAAAAACAAAACTACAATCCAAATTAACCAAGATTCAAACACTACAAATCCAAAAACGTTCCCAGGTTTGCACTTTTTCTGATGAACACAAGGAAGGACTTTCTTCACTTGTGAAAATATGAATCAAGAGGGCTTGATTCTGGTATATTGTTGATGATTTATGGACAATAGGCACCCTTGTACTCTGTTGAGTACAAGGAGTCAATACAAAAACAAAAACAGGCAAGCACAACTCAAATTCAAGCACACAATAGGCAAACAAGGTTGCTGATAAGACTTAAGCAGGTTTGGGGGTGTTTATCTGATGCAGTTAGCACAACAATGAATTTTAATAAGCCAAATCTTGCATACAAGTGTACCAGATCACATACAAACCATACATAATCCTAAACAATCCTATAATCTAGCAATGATTCAGATTGATGGCACACATTCTCTTAAAAATAAGCAGAAAAATGAACTTTTCTGATTAAGGCAATGTTATCTAATTCTTAGCAAGCCAAGTGTTCAATAAACTACCAAACTGACAATCAAACTAACACACAACCTAACAACACCCTAACAAGTGTAAAAGATAGGTTTAAACATAGGATTCTTAACAATAATCCAAATTAAAAGACAGATCCAAACACTCCTTTAAATCTCAGATTAAAATTTTTTTCAAAGCAAATCTAATCAAGACTTAACCAAACTGATTGAACACTATCTAAGCATGCATACAAGTCCTATTTAAGCAGTTTTAAGCACTCAAACATACATTTAACAACTTAACAAGCAGAATCACATAAAACACATAATTTTTGGAAAACTGAAAATGGAAAAGAGAATCAATGAGCTACCTTAAGGGTCCTACATCCAGGACCCTTAGTGGTTGAAAAACCACCTCCCTATAGGCTGGGGCCTATGCAGAACTTTGTTGAGATGATTATGAAGTTTTACTTAACCAAAATGGATGAAAATGTTCCTCTTTGAATCTGCTAAGAGAAAAGGGAACAAAGCTTGTGTAAAAGCTTAAGAGCTTGCCCCTAGCTTATAGATTAAGCTAGAAGGAAACCATAGCTTATGGGTAAGATTCTGATAAACTAAAAAAAAGGAAATGACCAAACCAATGGCTATTTTAAACTTGGGTACCCACTACACCAGAACAAGCCATGGTGTTATGGACATACACAAGCTCAAATACCATCACACCAACACACTTAATCACCATGTTATCAGGTTTTTAATGAAATTTAAGATAAAAAAAAAACTTGAAAAACAAACAGAAACTTTGAAACTTAAAAACTTTTGCTGAAAATTAAACTAAACTTCAAACAATTATATCTTGAATCAACTGAAATGTAAAAGGAACTCAATTTTTCTCATCAACAACACTTAAACCATTTATATTTCTTAATAAACTGGATTTACAAAGCTTGTGAAAAAGGAGAAAAAATCAAGAACAGCTTAATGCTAAGTCCTATGTGCCTTTATATAGGCTTACACTTGTGATTCTAGAACTGATAAGAAGCTAAAACCCTAACACTTGAATTGCCAACTTTGCCCTTGGATGATTTTTGAATTTTTAGTCAAAACTAAGCCATGTGAAGATCTTTGGCAGTTTGTGAAGATGCCAGTGATGAAAAAGAGATCTTGGACGTCCATTTAGCCTTTGGGAACACGAAATTGTTGTGGGTTGTTGATTTGTTGTCCTCATTTTGTTTGAGAGTGAATAGTGGGGCAGGGGAGGGTTGCACAAGCATGTGAGGTGATGGTGATGGGAGTTTAAGGGTGGTTTTAGGTTTAGGTGATGTTTAATCAATGATCTGGAAAAGTTGGATTAAAACCCCTTTGTTATGAAGTGGATTAATGCTGGGAAAATTAGGGTTCAAGGGTGGATTAGTGGTGAGTTTAATCTGAAAAAAGGATTAAGTATTTAAATTGTATGTTTGCCACCAAAACTCAAACCGGTTTTAAGTTAATTTAATAAAAGGTTAGTGGATTTGTGACGTGGAGAGGGGGAGGTGTCTGATTGGTGGAGGGTTTAAGGTAGGTGACGTGGAGAGTTGTGAGTGGTGGTTTGTCTTAGGTTGTCTGGGCAACATTGGCCCCCAAGGTTTCTTCACTTTTTCACTTTGTATTAAATGCAATAAACTCCAATTTCTTTGTAAATCAACTTTCAGCTTTTGGCATTTTTGGCACATGTTTATAAACTTGAAACAAGGACTAAACATGCAATTTCTTCATTCTTCAAGGACTGTTTTTGACATGTCTTTATTCTTCAAGGCTTTGACTTGTTTTTGACTTCTTGGAGGACCAATATTGACAATTTAGTTTTGTTGAGGGACTAATTTTGCCAATTCTTCAAAGTTAAGGGTCCTTTTTGTAATTTTGACAAACTTTAGGGACCAAACTTGTAATTATGAAGATACAAGGGTATAAAGTGTCAATTCTTCAAACTTGGAGGACCAATCTTCATAATTCTTCAATTCTTCAAGGGTTGACTTTGGAAAATTCTTCATTAAGGCTTGGTTCATCGTGCGGCTTCGTTTCCCGTGTTCGTTTTTGCATGATTCTTGTGATCTTTTGTTATTTTCTCAATATCCGTACCTAAAATACACAAGCAACAAACACAAGCATATATTTGGGTATTTTGATGATATTTAATGCATTTTAAGCCCAATTTGGACGATGAGACTATGTATAAAAGCAGTCTCATCAGTCTGCTTGTAACCATTGGGAATGAGGAGCACTCCACTACTACGTGGATGAACTTCATGGTGATACGCTCACATTCTCTATACAATGGGATCATAGGTAAACCAGGTATTCTGGCTATACGGGCGGTACCTTCCACGGCCCACGGAATGATCAAGTTCCCTATTGAGGGAGGAATCGTCACCATTTACAACACAATCGTACCAGCATCCGAGTGTCATACCGTGACAACACCGGCTCCACCTATTCCACCCAATGATGGCTCACCACCTCCCAATTGGAGGGTGGCAATCCATCCTGACTATCCGGAACAGGAGGTATCCATAGGGGGCGCTCTCGGATAGTGGCAAAAGGGCCATGTGCTCTCTTTTAAGTGCAAATCTAGATATATTTGCATGGGAGCCAAATCATATGACAGGCGTACCACGCGCGATAGCAGAACACAAGCTCCAAATCCACCAGGGGTACCAACCCGTCAAGCAAAAGAAGCGCGGCCAGGCACCTGAGCGCAGCCAAATGATATTGGAGGAAGTACGGAAACTAGTGGACGCATGTATCATGCGCGAGGTGTACTACCACGAGTGGTTTTCCAATCCGGTCATGGTCAAAAAACATGACGGAAGTTGGCGCATGTGTGTGGATTTCACGGATCTGAACAAAGCCTGTCCACAGGATTGTTACCCGTTACCGGAGATTGACTAGAAGATGGAATCCCTATGTGGATATCCCTTTAAGTGCTTCCTAGACGCATATAAAGGATACCACCAGATCCAGATGGCGGAGGAGGACGCAGAAAAGACGGCGTTCCATACTAGTCAAGGCTAATATTGTTATACAAAAATGCCGTTTGGACTAAAGAACGCCGTTGCTACATACCATCAGCTTGTGGACAAAGCCTTTGAATCACAGATAGGCCGCAACCTGGAAGTCTATGTGGATGACTTAGTCATAAAAAGTCATACGAAGGATATACTTCTCCGGGATGTCCAAGAGACATTCGACACCCTGGTGAGGATTAATATGAAGCTAAATCCAAAGAAATGCACGTTTGGGGAAACGGAGGGAATGTTCCTTGGATATATGATTGATCCAAATGGCATCAAACCTTGTCCAGAAAAAACGGACGCAGTAATACAGCTGCCATCCCCTCAGACACGGAAGGAGGTGAAATCCTTAAATGGGAAGCTGGCCGGGCTAAATAGGTTCCTATCAAAGTCCGCAGAGAAGTCATTACCCCTATTTAAGACGCTCAAGAAGTGCATTAGGAAGGGAGACTTGCGATGGACAAAGAAAGCCGAGGAAGCCTTTGGCCAACTCAAGCAGCACCTTGCATCTCTCCCTATGCTAGTGGCTCCCCGGCCAAAGGAGGAACTCATTATGTATCTCTCAGCCACACATGGAGAAATAAGTGCGGTACTCATGACGGATAGGGATACGGTACAAAATCCGGTCTACTTCATAAGTAGAACATTACAAGGGCCGGAGTTGAATTACTCCTCTATGGAAAAATTGGTTTTGGCACTAGTGTTTGCTACAAAGCGGTTGCGCCGATACTTTCAGGCGCACCCAATTGTAGTCATTATGGACCAACCAATAAAGCAAGTCATCTCTAGACAGGATGTGGCAGGAAGGCTACAAAAATGGAGCATTCTATTGGGGGAGCATAATATATCTTATAGGCCAAGGACAGCTGTTAAAGGCCAGATCTTGGCAGATTTCTTGATAGAGAAGCCAGATGAGGAAGGACCAATTGTTAAACAAGATGAGACTCCAACAGAACCATGGGTGTTATTTACGGACGGATCTTCGTGTACGGATGGGTCAGGAGCTTGTCTCATCCTCACAAATCCGGAAGAAATGGAGTTTACGTACGCCCTCCGTTTTGAGTTCACAGCCACCAACAACGAAGCGGAATATGAAGCATTAATTGCGGGTTTAAAAATTGTCGCTAGAATGGGAGTCCGCAACCTTGAGGCCTACGTGGACTCACGGCTTGTCGCGAACCACATTCTAGGTGGATATGTGGCTAAGGAGGACAACATGGTTCGATACTTGGAGAAAGTCAAGTCACTCATCGCGGCTTTCAGCAAGTTTTCCATCAAGCATGTGGCAAGAGGTGAGAACAAGAAGGCGGACGCTCTTAGCAAGATCGCATCCACAAGATTCGGCCACTTGTCCAAGCAAGTCTTTGTAGAAATACTCAAGGAAAAGTCTATAACAGAAGGGGAGGTCGCTACTATAGTTGAGGAGGATGGACCTACATGGATGACCCCGATCGTCAACTATTTGACTAGTGAAACCCTTCCGACCGATGAAAAAGCGGCGCGGCGCATCAGAAGGAAGTCGCAACACTTCGAACTTCGAGAAGGTATCCTTTATAAGCGCTCTTTCTTGCAGCCGTGGTTACGGTGTGTTGGACCACGTCAGGCTACTTATGTAATTAGTGAAATACATGAAGGGTTATGTGGCATGCATGCAGGTCCACGATCCGTGGTAGCTCGAGCATTACGGACAGGATATTATTGGCCTACCATGCACAGGGACGCGCGCGACATGATTCGCAAGTGTAGTGATTGCCAAGTGCATAGACCGGTGCCGCGACATCCGCAGCAGGAGCTTACACCTATCACATCCCCATGGCCATTCTATAAGTTGGGAATCGACATCGCAGGACCATTTCCTGTAGCTGCGGGGGGAGTTAAGTTCTTGATTGTCGCGATGGACTACTTCACACGATGGATAGAGGCCAAGGCAGTCAAATCCATTACAGGCAAACAAGTTAAAAAGTTTGTATAGGAGCATATTGTGTGCCGTTTTGGCCTACCAGGGAAAATCATCTCGGACAACGGTAAACAGTTCGCGGATAACCCATTCAAGGACTGGTGCGCATCATTGAATATCAAACGGCGCTTCGCGTCTGTTAAGCATCCGCAGAAAATGGCCTTCTGGAACGAGCAAATAGAAGCTTGGGAAACGGCATCAAGGCATGTCTGGATGAACGAAGTGCCAAATGGGTGGATGAGCTACCACATGTTCTATGGGCGCATAGGACTATGATCAAAACAGCCAACGGAGACACTCCATTTGCATTGGCCTACGGCACTGAAGCTGTTATACCAGCAGGAATTGGAATGCCTACCATCCGCACGGCGGAGGTTAATGTCGTCACGAACGACGAGCAACTGCGAATCAACCTGGATTTGTTGGAAGAAAAGAGGGAGATAGCAGCCATCAATGAGGCTAAGTCCAAGGCTAAAATGAAGGCTTATTATGACGCCAAGGTTAAAGGTGTTTCTTTTCGACCGGGAGATTATGTCTATCGTGCTAACGAAGCAAGTCGAGCGGAGAATACAGGAAAGATGGGCCCTAAGTGGGAAGGGCCGTATGAGGTCACGGAAGCCTTAGGATGAGGCGCGTACAAGTTACGTGACATGGATGGTCGCGATCTGGAACGCACATGGAACATCTCCAATCTCAAAAGGTGCTATCTTTGAAAGCTACGGCTTCCGCATGGGTACTTCGCTATATGTGGCTTTAATGAAGATCCATGTACTCTATTTGTTTTGCTTCTTATGTTTTTTCTAGGTTCCTTTTTTGTTTTTTAGACTTATCATTCTTGTTCAAACAAAAAATGTAAACGTTCTAATAAAATGTCGTGGTGCCTAGCTAGCTCCACGGCTTGTTTTGTGCAAATTATTTCTTAGGATTTTGTTAGTCATGTGAATTTTAATTATTATTATAATATGCCATGTTTCATTCATATGCATTCATTCAAACACCGTACATGTACTATACGCCTCCAGGCGGGGTAAGAGGATTAAGTGAACCTACTAATTCAACTTGCCGCGTAAGAGGGATGCAACCCCAGCGGCGCGGATCATGTATCCTTACTAGACACCTTACTCACAAGACGTTGTGGTAAGTTCCATATGCCGTACTCACGCAGTGCTTGGCATAGTAAAGACGCACGTCGCATGTCTAGTGAATTATAGACTTGCATGCATATTCCCTTTTATGTAAGACGTGACATGTCATGCAGTATCAGTATACGATATTTAACAAAATAAAAATACACAAGTTTCCAAATATATAACAAAATGGTCGTGGTTATCACGGACCTACAAAAAAAAGACAGTTATCTACCATATCAGTCTTTGCTTTGTACATGCACGGACAAATAAAAGTTACAAATGTTTACAAGATAAACTACAAGGGAGGTAGGAATTCCCCTATGTCTCTCTTTCCTTCTTCGATCAGAGCACGGAGGGCCTCCCCGCGAGCGTCCTTTCCATCCTGTGACTTTACCGCAGTCGCATCCAATGCCTCCGCAAGCAGCTTTTCACCTTTCATCGCTTTCGATATGGAGTCATAAGTAGGCAGGGTCAGAGGGATGGGATCCGTAGTAAGCTTGGACATTACCACCTCGTTTGGAGCATCCTTAAGCGCCTCGAGTTCATCTAGAAGAGGGTGCTGGATTTCCGCCAGTGCATTCATCGACGCGGTCATATTGTCCGCAGCTGAGGGATTATGGTATGGATGCTGCATGATGTCTTCGTTCTTACCTATCAATTCCGCAGCCTTGACCAAACCCTCATGCCTACCACGGTCGATTCCATCCAACACGACCCCGGCGAAGGCTTGCAGCAGGTGCGGCGCTTCCAGGGCCTTGCTTACGGCAAGGCACATTCCTTGTCCGATCATCCACCGGCGTCCAGCTATGGCGGATAGCAGGGGAGGACACAGTCTTTCAGCACAACTTGTGGCCATCTTGCTTAGTTCCTCCTCCGCCGTTGCAGTTTGCTCTTCCAACTGGGCCCGCACTTGTGTTAGCTCATCCTTCAGCGTATCACGCTCTTGGGCGATGTTGAAGGCTTGTACGGTTACGGCCTTGGTAGAAGCTTCGGCCGCGGACACCTGCATATGGAACTTCGAGTTATCACAAGGGTAATATGTTCTTTTACTTGGGTCAAATAAAAAATCAAGGAAAGAGTATGTGTAAAATTTTCGAAAGCATACCATCTCGTTCGATGCGGCTACAAGGGCCTCGAGCTCGGTGAGGCGTTTTTCTCGGCTGTCGGCGTGATGAGCTTGCTCTTTCACTGTAGCCTCGGCCGTCACCAGCGTCTCTTGCAAAGACGCGATGGTCTTCTCATTCTTCACGACCATTGCGTCCCGACGAGCTATCTTTTTGTCTGCCCACTTCAAATTTGCTAGGGCCTTGATCAGACGGCGTCTTAGAGCGGCACCCACCGTCACTTGATGCGCGGACGACACGTCAAACTGCTCCAGAAGGGATTCATGATCCAGCTCATCTAAGTCTTGTGCAAGGGCTGGAGGGGTAATGTGCTCGATGAATTCTGAACACTCAGATTCCGCCTCCAACCTTGTTAGACTTGAGAGATTCCATGCTAGGCGCAGGCTATTTTCTGGCCCTTCGGTGAGTGGCTCCTCGGCGTGTGTCGCAGCAGGGGATGGGGGTCTGTTTGATGGTGTGGGGGATGGATTCCTCTCCACTTCTTCCTCTTGGGCCACGGCCGACGGATCCGCCCTGTTATTGACATTGCAAATTTTGTTGAGGCATTATATATTTCGCAAGAAAAATGATGCGACTGATATACGAAGGGTACTTACGTGGTACCAATTGCAGGTTCTGGGGCGGTAGGAGCTACGGCACTCACAGGGGTAGCTCGCCAGACTTGCTCTTCCATGTGCGGGGTAGGGTCGGCCTGGGCAGTCGCAGTACCACTTCCCTCCTGGTACTGCGGATGGTCCTTCCTCAGCTTCTTTGGGGGAGAATTTGAGGCCCCGGCCTCATCCCTTATCATCTTTGTCACCCTCCTGGTGGTCTTTCTCTTTCTAGATGTGGGCGGGGCGGACCCGGAAGCTTGAGTGATGTCTTTGTTCTCAAGGTTGAGGGAATTTTCTCCTTCTGCATCACCCTGGTGCGGCATGCCACCTTCCAACATCAACTCTCCACCATCTTCATTCAGGAAATCCAGAGGGGATTTTTCAATGATGGGCTCCTCTTCATCCGATCTTTGCTCGGAGGTTTCTTCAAGTGGGATGGTCCGGTCTGCGGTCGCATCAAGGAGGGGGAGTTCATTCTCCTTCAGAGGGCGGAATCCTTCAGGCACTCTCATGGGGTCGCCCTGACGTATTAGTCCGTGTAGGTTCATCTCTGCGGACATTTACAATTGCACGGGTCAGTAAAGTCCTAAATACAAATGATATTTCACATTTACAAGGTATAAGTAAACCTACCCTCTCCATGTTCCGTCAGGAAGCACGGATATAAGTCATCCCTCCCATAATAACGATGAATTAATCCTACTAAGCACAAGAAACGTTCTGGCAACCCCTTATGGAATTCCGTGCGGTGGGTATCTAATATTTTCAGGTCTCTGCTGCTATAGTCTTTGGATTTGGGCGGAAAATCTTTGGGTACCCTAGTTTTAAGGACGAAAGGAGTAGGGAATACCTTCTCATCAACAAAAAAGTAATGGTCGTACCAGTTCTTAAAGGAGTCTAAAGGCTTTCTATACGTCATGGGGGCGTTCCCGGATCGTTTTTTGAACGATAGCCATCCATTTACTAGTTGGGGGCGTAAAAAGCTCTAAATAGGTTCACGGTCGGAGTCACTCCGCATGTATGGCATGTAATTTCAAACTGATTGGTAGCAAAAGTTGGTTTTAATACTTATGTTTAACTTATGATTTGATAAACCTATACATGATGACGTATAGTCCCCAGCCAGGTCAGGAACCCGGCCCACGGGTACTACCCGTATCCGGCCCATCACAGATGGGTGGGAATAATGTCATTTAAGCTTATGGGCTTGGATGAACAGTAACCGCACACACGTGTGCGGCCCACGGCCCGGCGCAACCGGTACAGGGTTAGACAGAATCATATTCTGTCTATGAAAAGGATTTACCCCAAAGAAGAGGATATTCACTCACCATAATTAGAAGATGACAATCAATCTAATTTTGGTACTTATCCTTTCCTTGGGGCCAAAGTATCAGTGACAGCCCACTAGGGTTTCACTGCCTATAAAAGGAACCCCCTCCACAAAGGTATTACGTTCTATACTCTCAACTCACTCGATTATCATAAACCCTAAACCGATACTTACTCTCACGCCGGAGTCTAATCGTGGGAAACATTCCCACGGTAAGTCTAACACGTGTTGTTTAGTGTGCAGGATCCCAACCAAATAGCTCACTTGGTGCAGGAGCCGGAGCCCAACCAACCCGAATTAAGCCTAATTCGGGTCTAGCAAGGATCACCCAACTTTTGCATCAACAAGTTGGCGCCACCCGTGGGACCCATTACACTAAGCTAGAGCAAAATCTCATCTTAAACTCTCAATGACGAAGGGGCATCCGCAAGCTAATCCTAGGAACATAAATCCTGGAAATCGGAAGTCCCAAAGGGAAGAGATACTCATCCCCAATCAATCCCCTAGCCGTCCAACAGGGCGGACAGAACAACCGTAGTGGTTTTCAGTCTATGGGAGTGACGAGCACGATCTCTATGACCCCTCCACCTACTTCGACCCTGGACAACCCTGACACAGGGAGTGCGCCCAATCCCCCTAACAAGGAGCCGCGCAGACCATCGATTGAGGAAGAAGTAGAATTCCAACCACTCAGCGAGGAAGATCTCACTCAGGTTCTTACGCAGAACTTTGATAGGATCATCCCAGGGATTGCATCAAGGTTGAATCTAGGAAGGAACCTTCCGTCCAGACTCAACTTTGGTAACTCCGGACCAATCACCTCTTCCCAAAATCAGGGGAAAAGGAAGACCCGACCTCAGGAGCGGAACCTCTTCGAGGAAACTCCCCAACCTAGGAATGTGTTTGAGCGCATAGGAGATCGCCTAATACAGGAACTAACTCAGTCTCAAGAAGGGGGAGAGAAGTCCGACGGTTCACCCGAGCGACAAGACCGGGAACTGACCAGAGCTACTCGCCGCACAAGTGTGTGGGATCGGATGAACACTGGAAAGAAGACTCCTGGCTCTTCTCAAAAGAACGGTCCACACTCAAGAGATGGGGCAACACCCCCTTCTCCGGATCCATCAGGAGAGGACTCGGATGACCATCCGCCCAAGCGTCGCCGGCCTAGGCATACCCCTCCACCGCCACCAAACGATGATGAATATTATGGTGGCCCCTATTATCGGGAGGCGGAAGCGGAGGATCTTTCCCGCCCGTGGTGTGACTCGTGGGAAGACCCTAGGCTCACCCGTCCATGGACGGATCCCAGGGAAGATCCTTTTACTCTCCATATACGGAACTACTCCGAGGACACAAAACGTCACATGTCGGCGTGTGTCAAGACCTATGATGGAACTGGTGACCCGGATGATCACCTCAAAATATTTGATACGCAGGCTAAAATTGAGCGATGGTCTATGCCTATATGGTGCCAAATGTTCAATTCAACCTTGATCGGCAATGCCCGTGACTGGTTTGAGGGACTCCCTCCACGAAGCATTGATAGCTTCACGGAACTACGTACTGCGTTCAAGAATAATTATACTCAGCGGAAGAAGTATAATAGGGATCCGGTCTCATTGGCAACTGTCAAGCAACGGCCGGGGGAGTCTACAGAAGCCTTCACTGAACGCTTCAACGACGAGTGCACACGCACAAAGACAATGCCGGAACTCCTGAAAATCTCTGACTACATGCATGCCATAACAGACAGGGAATTAATCAGCGTCTCAACGACAAGCGTCCGGAGAGATATGATGATCTCATGGAAAGGGTAAGAAACTTCATAGAAGGAGAAACGGCGGTTGCCGCGGCTTACCCTTCAAAAGGAAACGGCTACCGATCGAATGACCAGTCCAGGAGGCAATCGGGCGGTCAAAGCAATCAGAACAATAGTAGGGGCTCAGACTATAAGAGCCAAAACAAAGGAGGACGGCCGGACGATAAGTTTACCCCCCTAAAGATGTCCTACCGGGAGATCTTGCTGACGGAAGGGGCAAATTTTCCGAGGCCTCCCCCAATGACAACTCCGCCGGACCGTCGGCAAGGCAATCGCTTCTGCGAGTTCCATAATGACAAGGGCGATGGCACGGAGGAGTGTATCCAGCTCAAGAAGCACATTGAGTCACTGATCAAATCAGGTAAACTCAAGCATTTGGTTAAGGATTGGAAGGATGGAAAAGACAACAAGAAGTATGACAATAAGGATCACCAAAAGGATAAACCTTCAACCATATACATGATCCAATCAAGACAACGCCGCACGAGGCAGAAAATTGCCAAAAAATTTTCACGCGGCAGGGAAATCTCATTCCCTCCCATCACAGCAAGCGATGTGATTCATGTGCCTCTCACTATTGAGATAAGCATTGGAACACACAATGTTCGTCGCATGTATGTGGATGGAGGGTCATCAGCAGAAGTACTATACGAACACTATTTTGTGCAGTTACGACCAGAAATAAGAAGCCAATTAGTACCAGCCACGGAGCCGCTCACTGGCTTTAGTGGAGACACCATCTGGCCGATAGGGCAACTGCGTCTGCTTGGAACCATCGGGAATGAGGAGCACTCCACTACTGCGTCGATGAACTTCATGGTGATACGCTCACATTCTTCGTACAATGGGATCATTGGCAGACCAGGTATTCTGGCTATACGAGCGGTACCTTCCACCGCACATGGAATGATCAAGTTCCCTGTTGAGGGAGGAATCGTCACCATTTACAACACAATCGTACCAGCATCCGAATGTCATATCGTGACAACACCGGCTCTACCTGTTCCACCCAAGGATGGCTCACCACCTCCCAATTGGAGGGTGGCAATCCATCCTGACTATCCGGAACAGGAGGTATCCATAGGGGGGGCGCTCTCGGATAGCGGCAAAAGGGACATGTGCTCTCTTTTAAATGCAAATCTAGATATATTCGCATGGGAGCCAAAGCATATGACAGGCGTACCACGCGCGATAGCAGAACACAAGCTCCAAATCCGCCAGGGGTACCAACCCGTCAAGCAAAAGAAGCGCGGCCAGGCCCCTGAGCGCAGCCAAGTGATATTGGAGGAAGTACGGAAACTAGTGGAAGCAGGTATCATGCGCGAGGTGTACTACCACGAGTGGTTATCCAATCCGGTCATGGTCAAAAAACATGACGAAAGTTGGCGCATGTGTGTGGATTTCACGAATCTGAACAAAGCCTGTACACAGGATTGTTACCCGTTACCGGAGATTGACTGGAAGGTGGAATCCCTATATGGATATCCCTTTAAGTGCTTTCTAGACGCATATAAAGGATACCACCAGATCCAGATGGCGGAGGAGGATGCAGAAAAGACGGCGTTTCATACTAGTCAAGGCGTATATTGTTATACGAAAATGCCGTTTGGACTAAAGAACGCCGGTGCTACATACCAGCGGCTTGTGGACAAAGCCTTTGAATCACAGATAGGCCGCAACCTGGAAGTCTATTTGGAAGACTTAGTCATAAAAAGTCATACGGAGGATACACTTCTCTGGGATGTCCAAGAGACATTCGACACCCTGAGGAGTATTAATATGAAGCTAAATCCAAAGAAATGCACGTTTGGGGCAACGGAGCGAATGTTCCTTGGATATATGATTGATCCAAATGGCATCAAACCTTGTCCAGAAAAAACGGACGCAGTAATACAGCTGCTATCCCCTCAGACACGGAAGGAGGTGCAGAGAAGTCATTACCCCTATTTAAGACGCTCAAGAAGTGCATTAGGAAGGGAGACTTCCGATGGACAAAGGAAGCCGAGGAAGCCTTTGGCCAACTCAAGCAGCACCTTTCATCTCTCCCTGTGCTAGTGGCTCCCCGGCCAAAGGAGGAACTCATTATGTATCTCTCAGCCACACATGGAGCAATAAGTGTGGTACTCATGACAGATAGGGATACGGTACAAACTACGGTCTACTTCATAAGTAGAACATTACAAGGGCCGGAGTTGAATTACTCCTCTATGGAAAAATTGGTTTTGGCACTAGTGTTTGCTACAAAGCGGTTGCGCTGATACTTTCAGGCGCACCCAATTGTAGTCATTACTGACCAACCAATAAAGCAAGTCATCTCTAGACCGGATGTGGCAGGAAGGCTACAAAAATGGATCATTCTATTGGGGGAGCATAATATATCTTATAGGCCAAGGACAGCTGTTAAAGGCAAGATCTTGGCAGATTTCTTGATAGAGAAGCTGGACGAGGAAGGACCAATCGTTAAACAAGACAAGACTCTAACAGAACCATGGGTGTTATTTACACCCTCCGTTTTGAGTTCACAGCCACCAACAACGAAGCAGAATATGAAGCATTAATTGCGGGTTTAAAAATCGCCGCTAGAATGGGAGTCCGCAACCTAGAGGCCTACGTGGACTCACGGCTTGTCGCGAACCACATTCTAGGTGGATATGTGGCTAAGGAGGACAACATGGTCCGATACTTTGAGAAATTCAAGTCACGCATCGCGGCTTTCAGCAAGTTTTCCATCAAGCAGGTGCAAAGAGGTGAGAACAAGAAGGCGGACGCTCTTAGCATGATCGCATCCACAAGCTTCGGCCACATGTCCAAGCAAGTCTTGGTGGAAATACTCAAGGAAAAGTCTATAACAGAAGGGGAGGTTGCTACTATAGTTGAGGAGGATGGACCTACATGGATGACCCTGATCGTCAACTATTTGACTAGTGAAACCCTTCCGGCCGATGAAAAAGCGGCGCGGCGCATCAGAAGGAAGTCGCAGCACTTCGAACTTCGAGAAGGTATCCTTTATAAGCGCTCTTTCTTGCAGCCGTGGTTACGGTGTGTTGGGCCACGTCAGGCTACTTATGTAATTAGTGAAATACATGAAGGGTTATGCGGCATGCACGCAGGTCCACGATCCATGGTAGCTCGAGCCTTACGGACAGGATATTATTGGCCTACCATACACAGGGACGCGCGCGACATGATTTGCAAGTGTAGTGATTGCCAAGTTCATAGACCGGTGCCGCGACATCCGCAGCAGGAGCTTACACCTATCACATCCCCATGTCCATTCTATAAGTGGGGAATCGACATCGCAGGACCATTTCCTGTAGCTGCGGGGGGAGTTAAGTTCTTGATTGTCGCGATGGACTACTTCACACGATGGATAGAGGCCAAGGCAGTCAAATCCATTACAGGCAAACAAGTTAAAAAGTCTATGTGGGAGCATATTGTGTGCCGTTTTGGCCTACCAGGGGAAATCATCTCGGACAACGGTAAACAGTTCGCGGATAACCCATTCAAGGACTGGTGTGCATCATTGAATATCAAACGGCGCTTTGCGTCTGTTAAGCATCCGCAGACAAATGGCCTTGTGGAACGAGCAAATAGAAGCTTGGCAAACGGCATCAAGGCACGTCTGGATGAACGAAGTGCCAAATGGGTAGATGAGCTACCACATGTTCTATGGGCACATAGGACTATGATCAAAACAGCCAACGGAGACACTCCATTTGCATTGGCCTACGGCACTGAAGCTGTTAAACCAGAAGAAATCGGATGCCTACCATCCGCGGGGCGGAGGTTAATGTCGTCACGAACGACGAGCAACTACGAATCAACCTGTATTTGTTGGAAGAAAAGAGGGAGATAGCAGCCATCAATGAGGCTAAGTCCAAGGCTAAAGTTAAGGCTTATTATGACGCCAAGGTTAAAGGTGTTTCTTTTCGAACGGGAGATTATGTCTATCGTGCTAACAGAGCAAGTCGAGCAGAGAATATAGGAAAGTTGGGCCCTAAGTGGGAAGGGTCGTACGAGGTCACGGAAGCCTTAGGACTAGGCGCGTACAAGTTACATGACATGGATGGCCGCGATCTGGAACGCACATGGAACATCTCCAATCTCAAAAGGTGCTATCTTTGAAAGCTACGACTACCGCATGGGTACTTCACTATATGTGGCTTTAATGAAGATCCATGTACTCTATCTGTTTTGCTTCTTATGTTTTTTCTAGGTTCCTTTTTTGTTTTTTAGACTTATCATTCTTGTTCAAACAAAAAATGTAAACGTTCTAATAAAATGTCGTGGTGCCTAGCTAGCTCCACGGCTTGTTTTGTGCAAATTATTTCTTAGGATTTTGTTAGTCATGTGAATTTTAATTATTATTATAATATGCCATGTTTCATTCATATGCATTCATTCAAACACCGTACATGTACTATACACCTCCAGGCGGGGTAAGAGGATTAAGTGAACCTACTAATTCAACTTGCCGCGTAAGAGGGATGCAACCCCAGCGGCGCGGATCATGTATCCTTACTAGACACCTTACTCACAAGACGTTGTGGTAAGTTCCATATGCCTTACTCACGCAGTGCTTGGCATAGTAAAGACGCACGTCGCATGTCTAGTGAATTATAGACTTGCATGTATTTTCCCTTTTGTGTAAGACGTGACATGTCATGCAGTATCGGTATACGATATTTAACAAAATAAAAATACACAAGTTTCCAAATAAATAATAAAATGGCCGTGGTTATCACGGACCTACAAACAAAAGGCAGTTATCTACCATATCAGTCTTAGCTGTGTACATGCACGGACGAATAAAAGTTACAAATGTTTACAAGATAAACTACAAGGGAGGTAGGAATTCCCCTATGTCTCTCTTTCCTTCTTCGAACAGAGCACGGAGGGCCTCACCGCGAGCGTCCTTTCCATCTTGTGCCTTGACCGCAATCGCATCCAATGCCTCCGCAAGCAGCTTTTCACCTTTCATCGCTTTCGATACGGAGTCATAATTAGGCAGGGTCAAAGGGATGGGATCCGCAGTAAGCTTGGACATTACCGCCTCGTTTGGAGCATCCTTAAGCGCCTCGAGTTCATCCAGAAGAGGGTGCTGGATTTCCGCCAGTGCATTAATCGACGCGGTCATATTATCCGCAGTTGAGGGATTATGGTATGGATGCTCCATGATGTCTTCGTTCTTACCTATCAATTCCGCAGCCTTGACCAAACCCTCATGCCTACCACGGTCGATTCCGTCCGACACGACCCCGGCGAAGCTTCCAGGGCCTTGCTTACGGCAAGGCACATTCCTTGTCCGATCATCCACCGGCGTCCAGCTATGGTGGATAGCAGGGGAGGACACAGTCTTTCAGCACAACTTGTGGCCATCTTGCTCAGTTCCTCCTCCGCCGTTGCAGTTTGCTCTTCCAACTGGGCCCGCACTTGTGTTAGCTCATCCTTCAGCGCATCACGCTCTTGGGCGATGTTGAAGGCTTGTACGGTTACGGCCTTGGTAGAAGCTTCGGCCGTGGACACCTGCATATGGAACTTCGAGTTATCACAAGGGTAATATGTTCTTTTTCTTGGGTTAAATAAAAAATCAAGGAAAGAGTATGTGTAAAAGTTTCGAAAGCATACCTTCTCGTTCGATGCGGCTAAAAGGGCCTCGAGCTCGGCGAGGCGTTTTTCTCGGCTGTCGGCGTGATGAGCTTGCTCTTTCATTGTAGCCTCGACCGTCACCAGCGCCGCTTGCAAAGACGCGATGGTCTTCTCATTCTTCACGACCATTGCCTCCCGGCGAGCTATCTTTTTGTCTGCCCGCTTCACATTCGCCAGGGCCTTGATCAGTCGGCGTCTTAGAGCGGCACCCACCGTCACTTGATGCGCGGACGACACGTCAAACTGCTCTAGAAGGGATTCATGATCCAGCTCATCTAAGTCTTGTGCAAGGGCTGGAGGGGTAATGTGCTCGATGAATTCTGAACACTCAGATTCCGCCTCCAACCTTGTTAGACTTGAGAGATTCCATGCTAGGCGCAGGCTATTTTCTGGCCCTTCGGGGAGTGGCTCCTCGGCATGTGTCGCAGCAGGGGATGGGGGTCTGTTTGATGGTGCGGGGGATGGATTCCTCTCCATTTCTTCCTCTTGGGCTACGGCCGACGGATCCGCCCTGTTATTGACATTGCAAATTTTCTTGAGGCATTATATATTTCGCAAGCAAAATGATGCGACTGATATACGAAGGGTACTTACGTGGTACCAATTGCATGTTCTGGGGCGGTAGGAACTACGACACTCACAGGGGTAGCTCGCCAGACTTGCTCTTTCATGTGCGGGGTAGGGTCGGCCTGGGCAGTCGCAGTACCACTTCCCTCCTGGTACTGCGGATGGTCCTTCCTCAGCTTCTTTGGGGGAGCATTCGAGGCCCCGGCCTCATCCCTATCGTCTTTGCCACCCTCCTGGTGGTCTTTCTCCTTCTAGATGTGGGCGGGGCGGACCTAGAAGCTTGAGTGATGTCTTCGTTCTCAAGGTTAAGGGAATTTTCTCCTTCTGCATCTCCCTGGTGCGGCACGCCACCTTCCAACATCAACTCTCCACCATCTTCATTCAGGAAATCCAGAGGGGATTTTTCAATGATGGGCTCCTCTTCATCCGATCTTTTCTTTGAGGTTTCTTCAAGTGGGATGGTCCGGTCTGCGGTCGCATCAAGGAGGGGGAGTTCATTCTCCTTCAGAGGGCGGAATCCTTCAGGCACTCTCATGGGGTCGCCCTGACGTATTAGTCCGTGTAGGTTCATTTCTGTGGACATTTACAATTGCACGGGTCAGTAAAGTCCTGAATACAAATGACATTTCACATTTACAAGGTATAAGTAAACCTACCCTCTCCATGTTCCGTCAGGAAGAACGGATATAAGTCATCCCTCCCATAATAACGACTACTTAATCCTACTAAGCACAAGAAATGTTCCAGCAACCCCTTTGTTGATCCCAAACTTAGATCGATTAGCTTTGTGTATACGAGATTAGATCAAGTATAACACGTAGAGAAACCTTTGTTATATGCTTTGTGAATCTAAGTGTTATGCGGAATTTAACACTAAAACAAGAACACAAGATGTAAACAAAACTTTCACTTTGATTATGAATGTCGAACTTGCTTACAATGAAAGATGTTTACGAATGAAAACTTATATAAAACTTGATTCTAAACATTAACCTAAAGGCCTTCTTTTATAGACTAAGAAGCCTTGTACAATAAGCTACGTATCAACTATTCTAGGTAAAGATAAACATAGAAAATACATTGTCGTTTCTATCCTTACTAGAAGTATTCTAGAATATAATAAACGTGTAGCTTATATCTTCCATCAGTGCTTGTCTTCAATGTGTCAACGCTTGACTTTAACTTGTCAACGCTTGAGCTGTCAGCGCTTGCTTTGTTCCTGTCAACGCTTGATTTGTTCTTGTCAGCGCCCAAGTGATCTGGCCTTAATTTATTCCCAACAATCCTCCCCTAAACTTGATATCCACTCTTATGATCAAGTTTCTGAATAAGTATTAAGAACTTGGAGGAGTCTGACAAACCTTCTCATATTGGTAATAAATAAATCTGATCAAATTCTTTGCCACGTCACTTGTATAATCTATCTCTAGCTGGGTGTCCTTCATCTTTTCCAAAACAGCCTTGGATATGAAATACTGAGCATCCACAAGTAGATACTCAGCAAACTTTGTAGAACTCAAATGGTATACACCAGCAGCTGAATATAACCTCCATTGAAGACCACTGAGGTCATCTTCAAGATCCTTCCATATTTCAGGATCTTCCTCATTTGTCCCACACATTCTTTTGAATGTGGTCCAAAGTTTTATTCCATTAGCTGAAGTTGGTGCTTCAGCCTCATACTTGGTTTCCAGCAACCTCCAAAGGTCCACCAAGTCTTCTCTATCACAACTTGCAAATAAAGATATGAGAGTGGTAAAAGTGTGTACCTCCTTGCCAAATCTTCTAATCTTCCAGAATCCACATTCATCCTCATCATAACTCACAATTGGATTCCTGGAATCTAATGGTAACACCTGCACCATATCTGAAGCTTCTAATGGGGAGAGCTTGAGGCTCTTTCTAATAACTGCTTCACTTGGATATAGTGGATTCATATCTTTTGGAAACTCAAGTTTAAATCCCTTCTTCAATGGCCTGGGAACTATCATAGCTTTCTTGATTTCCATCTCTTCTGCAAGTTGCTCCTTTCTTTCATCTGAAAGAAGCCTGAAAGTGTTTTCTTCCTGCACTTTCACCCAAATAGGATAAGCCCTATGTTCCAACTCATCAAATGTCAAAGCCTTCAACTTCTGATGTGTCCATCCAACTCCATGACATCTGAGCAACATAAAGTAGAGCTCCCTTCTATCCCTTTTCAACTCAGAGAGAATATTGCTTGCCTTGTGCTTCAAAATCACCTTACAATCCTTCTGAACTCTAAGAAGAAGCTCCAAACCCCATATTTGATCTGAAATAGTCAAGTCTGGATTATCCATGCAGCTTTCTTCCCAAGAATTGTACATCTGAACCACCTCTGGCATGTCAAAGTCAACCTGCAATTTTAAATCTCTCAACTTTTCCCTAGCAAGCTCATCACCATACTCAAGCCTTTCTAGTTCTATAATCATTACACTTGAGTCTGAGCTAGCTACATCACTTTCTTCTTCAGAAGTCACAACAAATGGTGACTTTTCCTTTTCATGTTGTTCCATCATTAGTTCAGCCAATCTTCTATCAAATTCAACTTGGGCTGCATTCTTTGGAACAATTTCTTCTACCAATTTACCCTTACCCTTATCTGATGGTGCAATGGTTGGTAAGGTAGATGGTAATACCTGAGCAGAAACTTCTTTGATGATAGATGATGACTGGAATACATCACCTTCATGTGCAGGTCTGTCAACGCCCAAATTTCCTCTATCAGCGCCCAAAATACTTCTATCAGCGTCCAAATTTGTCTTGTCAACGCTCAAATATTTTCCCTCAGTGCCTTGTGTAACCTCTCTCAACATAGCTGTAAATGATAAATTTAGATTGGTTGGAGAGATTAAGGACGTATCAAAACCTGTTTGTTCCTTCAAAGTTGTAAGGGCTTCAGCAACATCCATTGATTGACCATCTTGACTGCCCTTATCACTCAGATTTCTTTGATCTTCCTCCCCTTTGGAAGACTCCTCCACACTCCTCCTAGCATGATCACTCTCCAAAACAACAATCCTCTCCCTCAATTCCTTGAGTTCAAGGCCTTGTGACCTGACAATTTGTACTAAGTCTGCATTTTGCATTTGCAAGCTAATGCAGACAGCCGTCAATTCCAAAAGAGTCATTGGTTCCAGTCTGCCCTCTTCTGAAATGGGGATTTGACCTCCCAAGTCAGGTTCATTGGGCAAGGATGAGGACTTAAGTATGGTGGGACTGCCTTGGCCAGCTTCTAAGCCAGAACCAATAGTCCCAGCCTCATCCAGGTCACCAGCCACACTTGTGGTGGTGGTTCTCTCTGCTTCATGGCTAAGACCACCAGAGGAGAACACTCCAGTAGTCCTTTGGCGTTTGATCAACCTATATTCAGGTGGTGTGGAAGATGGTGTGGAAGAATGTGTAGATGTGGGTTGGTTAAGGGGTGTTTGGGATTGTGAAGGTTGGGTGTCAGTGTTGGAAATAGGCACATCAACGCCAACATTTGATGTGTCAGCGTCAAAGGGTTCTTGGTCAATTTGCATTTGTTCAGGTGAGGGTAAAGGTTCAAGAATGGGTTCAAGTTGTGGTTGAGGGTCAATATGAGGTTGAGGGTCAGGTTGGGGTTGTGCTGCTGCAATAACAGCAAGCATGGCTGGGGTTAAAGGTAAGTCTCTATGAGGTGGTGAATCCATCTTCGTAAAAATAGCTTTCTTTTGTTCAGGGATTTTATAAAAATCATTGTGATCCCTTGAACAATATCTTTGATCATCAAAAATCATTTGCAGAAAACGGGGATAAGCTAAAGTCATTTTTGTCCCCTTGTTTTTACACATCCCTTCAAAAATCATTTTAGAATAGTTATATTTTTGCCCTGTTGCAATGCACACAATAGCACTGGCAATGGATCTATTGATCTCATTGTGTGCAGTACATTTGGGACTCAAACATTGAAGGAGAATGTGAATGAGGTACTTCCAGGCTGGGGGAAATTCCTGCTTATGATACTTATTAAGAGTACCTTCATCAGGAATAGGATATCCCAAAGCCCTAAGCCCTTGTTCTATTTCATTTATGGGAAGGATGGTTATACCATCAGCATCATCAAGATGCAAGGCCTGGCGTACCAAGGCCTCAGTAACCACCCAAGACCTCCCATGAACAATAGAAGTTAATGTGGTCACTCCATTAACTGTTGAGGAACTAACAGTGTTCCAAAACTGCTTAATGTGTGTGACTGGAATGAGTGGTGCATGAGAAAGAGCATACCTTAGTGGGGATGCGTTCAAATACGCCACCATTTGTGTGTATTGAGGAAACAAATCATTATCAGCAACAAGATAAGCAATCATGTTGTGTTGAGACTTGAACCCCAAATCCAATTCTGCTGAGTTAAACTTTGGTGCCATTGATGAAAGCTGTTAATTTGAAGTGTAGAAGATGAAGGTTGATAAGAGAAAAGTGTTAGACAAGAATTATAGATACCCTGTTTTAAAATAGGAGCCAAATTTATAGGGGATAAAGAATGCATGTGATTGGCCCAAAAATAGGCAAAGATTTTCAAAAACTAATCATGAAAATATTGAAAAAGTTATAAGTTATCTCATGCATTTAATGAAAGTAACAACTCCTAAAATTACGGCTTGAAAATATGTCAAAAAGTAACAACTGGGTAGGTCCCATTGAGTGTCAACGGTAAAAAATAACCTATCAACGCCCAACGGCTATAATCTTGTCAACGTTCGCCTAAAGCCATGTCAGCGTCGAATTTGGTCACAACAACGCTTGGAAATTTCTTGTCAGCATCCAAAAATAAAATTGTTTTAAAAAGTGAAAAATGACCCTAACAAGTAATTTATCCTAGAGAAGATAACCAAAAGCTGATAATTATCATAGGGCGGCAAGCACTGTCCAGTTATGAACACTTACATAAGCAAGATAGACATAATAGTCCTCTAGTGTCCCTTGCTAACCAAAATTCTTAACAACCAAGTTACCTTATAAAATCCTTGTTACTCCCAGGTAAATCCCATATCAAAATCATTCCCAAGTCTCCTAACAGACCACAACCAATTCTAGGCCAAAAATGTCTTGGCAGCATGCAAAGTTGATATACTATGCATGCTACAGTGCCTCATGCTTTAGTAAAACTAACCCATACTCACCTGTGGACACAATCTAGAATTGTGATAAGAGTATCATATGGATACGCAAAAATCCTAAAGGTTCCTAAAACCTCCCCTTAAACTATGATACAAAAGTTTGCTAAAATCATGCATGAACATAAAAAAAATTTATGTCAAGATAGGAATGAAACATAACAACCATCATCCATAAATAAAAACTTGTCCAAATGCTTCTCCTTTGATCCATAAGCAACTCTGTATCCAATGGTATACTGCTAACACCATCTGCACATTTAGATTGAAAACCACAAAACTAACATTGTTGCTGACAACTCCCCGATAACACATAACAGCGTTGAAGGAAGCTTTTTCAGCGTTAGACAATTATATTGCTGACAACGTTGCAAAAACACTTATCAGTGTTCAAACAACCTTTGTCAGTGTTAGGAAAATATAGTGGAAAATCTAAACCTTCAATAAGACCAATAATAAGAATGCATCATCCTGTACATACTTTTACAAAAAGAATCCAAAACACATATTAAGTGAGATTAACCATTCCAATACTTGTTACCAAGTACTGAAATCTTCCAGTATCAAAAGGTTTGGTTAATAAATCGGACACATTTTCCTCAGTGTCAACCCTATCTGGTTGTATTAAACCTTTCTCAAAGCAATCTCTTATAAAATGGTGTCTAATTTCTATGTGTTTAGTTTTAAAATGATGTACAGGATTCTTAATGATGCATAAAGTACTATTATTGTCAACAAATATCTTAGTATGCATGAAATTATACCCATAATCCAACAGCTGGTTCTGAATCCACAACACTTGACCACAACATGCTGCTGCAGCCACATACTCTGCTTCAGTTGTAGAGTTAGCCACCACTGTTTGTTTCTTGCATTGCCAAGATATTAATCTGCTCCCAAGAAACTGACATCCACCAGTTGTGAAATTCCTATCAAACTTATCACCTCCATAATCACTATCTGAATATGCAATCAGCTCCAATGGTGAATCCTTTGGGTACCACAAACCAAGACTTAGGAAACATCTTAGATACCTAAAGATCCTCTTCACAGCATAAAGGTGACATTCTTTGGGAGTCACTTGATGACGTGCACAAGCACATACAGCAAACATGATATCAGGTCTGGAAGCAGTAAGATACATCAAGGATCCAATCATGGATCTATAATGCCTGACATCAACATCTTTCCCATCTCCAATCTTTCCCCAAGGGTGTTCTCTATCCATAGGAGTAGTAGCCCTCTTTTCATGTGGAGAAAAGCCAAACTTCTTCAAGATTTCAGCAACATATTTGTCCTGAGAGATGAAGATACCATCTTCTTTCTGCTGAACTTGTAAACCAAGAAAGAAGTTCATTTCCCCCATAGCACTCATCTTGAATTTGTCTGTCATAAGCTTGGAGAAATCCTCACTCATCTTTGGATCAGTAGACCCAAAAATGATATCATCAACATAGACCTGCACAAGCAACACATCTTTGCCTTTCTTCTTTGTAAATAGTGTTTGATCTATGGTGCCCCTCTTGAATCCATTGTCCACTAAATATGTAGATAAGGTACCATACCATGCTCTAGGGGCTTGATGAAGGCCATACATAGCCTTTTTGACTCTATACACTTTATCTGGATGCTCTGGATCCTCAAAACCAGGAGGTTGCATGACATAAACTTCCTCAACAATGGTGCCATACAAGAATGCACTTTTGACATCCATTTGATAGATTGTGAAGCCCATGCAAGATGCATAGGCTAGAAAAATCCGAATAGCTTCAATCCTTGCAACTGGTGCAAAGACCTCCTCATAGTCTATCCCCTCCTCTTGTGTATAACCTTGAGCCACTAACCTTGCCTTGTTTCTGACCACAATACCTCTTTCATCTCTTTTGTTCCTGAGAACCCATCTTGTCCCTATAGGTTTGACATATCTAGGACAATCAAGCGGCTCCCAAACATCCTGAATTGCAAATTGGTGAAGCTCATCCTGCATTGCTTCCACCCAACTTGGTTCTTTGAGAGCATCAAATATCTTCTTGGTTCTTCTTGTGACAGAAAACATGCAAACAAACATGCTTGCATAAGAGGGGTATCAACCTTCTTGTGTATATTGGCAATAAACCCACCAAGACCTTGGTGAGATCTTCTGGTCTGAACTGGAGTCATAATATCACCAATGATCTGAGATGTGGGGTGATTCTTCATTGTGGAGGTGAGAACCCCTCCTTCAAAAAGTCTGGTGTCCTCAACCTCATGCTTCATGTTGCCAATATCTTCTTCATCAAACTCTCTTTGAGCAACAGGAATATCTTCATGAACATTGGAAGGTCCACCTTGTTCAAAACTAGAAGAGAAAAGATGCCCATAAGTGTTGTCAACGTTTGAATCTTGGTTGTCAGCGTCTGGGCTAACAGCGCTTGAAATGTGGTTGTCAACGTCTGAATTGGTCTTGTCAGCGCTAGATTTGCCTTTGTCAGCGCCTGAAGAACCATGCATGTTTGTATCTGGTGGTATTTGGAGACCACCATTATCTTGTCCAGCAGCAGCAGCAGCAGCAAAAGCATCTGTCCAAATAGGGATTGTGACATATTCAAATGTAGGAGATGCCTTTTCTGCTTGTGATCCAACCCTCTCATCAACCTGTGTACCTGAAACATCAACAACTTGTTCCTCCACAACATTTGAAGTTACCTTCACAATGTCTGGATTAGTGATAGGCATATAATTTAAAGTTCTAGATAAGGGTTCCAAATCAAACAACCACTTTGGACCACTTTCAGGATCACTAGGTTTATTCTCTAAGAACCTAACATTTACTCTTTCAACAATACGTTTGTCCTCTTTAAGATAAACCCTATAACCCTTGCTCTGGACTGAATACCCCATGAAGTAACCTTCATAACCTTTTGCACTAAATTTACCTAAGGCATCACTAGTATCTAAAACTACTACATGACAACCAAAAGGTCTGAGAAAACCAATATTAGGTTTTCTTCCCCAAAGTAACTCATAAGGTGTTTTGTTCTGAATTTTGTTAACCAATGCTCTATTTTGCACATAGCATGCTGTATTAACAGCCTCAGCCTAAAAGGCTATAGGAAAGTGAGCATCAGCCAACATTGTTCTGGCTGCTTCAATTAGGGTTCTATTTTTCCTTTCAGCAACCCCATTTTGTTGTGGGGTTCTAGCAATACTGAACTGCCTAGTAATTCCCTTCCTGGCACAAAAATCATCTAGCTTCTTGTTCCTAAATTCTCCACCATTATCACTCCTAAGCATCTTAACCTCATTGCCAGACCTTTTCTCAATTTGAGTGATAAATTCAATAAGAACATCAGCTGTGTCACTCTTCATAGCTAGAAAGAATGTCTAAGTAAACCTAGAAAAGTCATCAGTGACAACAAAACAATATGACTTGCCATTCAAACTTTCTATATTAGTTGGACCAAAGAGGTCCATGTGAAGCATATGAAGAGGTCTGGAACTAGTATGCACCTGCTTGGACTTGAATGAGACCTTGTGCTGCTTGCCTTTAAGACATGCAACACAAGAGTGGTCATTGTGGAAGGCCTTCTCAGGCAAGCCATCAACTAAACCAAGCCTCACAAGTCTATTTATATTTTTAAAATTTATGTGCCCTAGTCTCCTGTGCCACAAATTACTTTCATCTACTGAGGCCTTAACATAAAAACAAGACATATTTGTATTCACTTTAATCCCATTTAAATTCACATTGTATATGTCCTTATGTCTAGGTGTTCTATACTCAATATACTTCTCATCAGGGATCTTAAAATCCTTGCTTAACACCAAACACTCAGTATCAGTGAAAAGAACCTTATTTTTGTTATCACATACTTGTGATACACTAAACAGATTATAATCCAGTTCTTTTACCAGGAAGACGTTCTCAAAACGTAGATTATTGGTGAGAAGGGTTCCTTTGCCCGTGATAGTCCCATATCCACCTCCAAAGTATACCTTATCACCATCTTTAATAGGAGAGAAGTTCGTCAGATAGTCTTCCTTTCCTGTCATGTGCCTTGAGCATCCACTATCCCAATATCCATAATCATTGATCTGTCTCTGAATACCCTGCACATAAAGAAAACAAATTAGTTTTCTTTGGGAACCCAAGTCTCAGAAGACTTGGATTCATCTGGTTGTTCAATAAGAACAGACTTAGTTCTCACAACAACCCCATTCTCATCCTTTTTAGGATGAAAAACCCAGTTAACCCCCATTGGTTTTGTAATGACCTTAGAAATGTAATTAAATCTATTGCAAGTCATTGAAATTCCATTATTATTAGGGTTTTGATCTTTCTTGGGTCTCCATGTTAAGCTTGAAGAAGCTCTAGACCCCTTACCTTGTGGCTGCAAATATTTAGGTCTGGTCACGTTTCTGTCAGCGTTGGATTTTGTCCTGTCAACGCTGAAATTACCCTTGTCAGCGTTGAACCTAGGGTTTGCTACAGGAACCCATTGCCTATTTGACCAGGTGTTTGTCTTTTGAAAAGGTCTTTGTCCATGAGTGTTAGACCTTCTAGAGAAGAATGGGGCAGGTCTAATCACCTGTGGACTTTGCTGCACACAAGGTTTGGGTCTGAAAACGTTTGACTTCCTAACAACGTTGACTTTCTTCCTATCAGCGCTGAAATTGTTCCTATCAGCGTTGGCTTTTGGAGCGTTGACACACTTGTATGCCAAATGTGAAAAGCTACCACAAGTGTAACAGGCTTTCTTAGACACACTCTTAGGTCTAGAAGAGTAGAAACCTGTTCCATGATTGTTAACTTGGCTCTTGGGTGACCTATTATTCCTATACATCTCTGCATATTTAATAGTAGGTCTTCTAACAGTGTTTGAGCCTAGGTCAACAGCTTTACCAGTGACTGGGTGAGTAACCTTAATGGGTGGTGATTCATTGGGACTTTCACACAGCAAACCTCCCTTAACAAATAAAGTAGGGTTAGCTTTCTTCCACTCATTTAGGTCAGTAAGTTTTTGTTGATACTCTTCTACTGGAGTGACAACTCTTGGTGGAGGAGAGAATTCCTCTTCTTGGCATTCTGGTATACCAGTCCAAGATAAATCCTTTCTAAGGACACCATAGAAGTCACCAGCTGGTGGTGGAACCAGAGAGTAATCATTCATCCCAATCCCAGTCATGTCCTTAGGATCCCTTTGTTTAGCTACACAGTCTCCTAGGGTTTGGGTGGCTCTATCAAATCTCTGAATCTTAAGGTCAACATTATCTTTATTCTTAATGGCCTCATCTAACTTAGCCTGTAGGTCTCTGTTGACCTTTGTCATGATATTTCTAATATCCATACTACCCTCTAGCTCATGTTTTAAGATATTTATCTTATCTTTTAAATCAAATTCCATTTTCTTGTATTCAGAAACGGTTTTCTCAGTTTTAGTAAGAGCTAGTTGGTAATTGGATAATTTACACCTTTCAGTGCTCATATCATCTTTTAGTTTTAACACCTCTTTGTTAAGTCTATCAGTGTTTAACCTACAACCTTTGCTACAAAAAGCATCATCATATACCTCATTATCAGATGAAGAGGAGGAGTGTGCCATGAGAGCATATTCAACATGCTCTTCTTCTTCAATATCAGCAATTAAAGCTTTGTCCTCTTCAGCATTCTTAGCCAGATAGCTCCAATCCCATCCAGTACCATCAATTCCTTGAACTGCAACCATGGCTTTGGAATCTTGAGCTTTAACAACCTGACTTGAGGGTTTACCAGCATCAGATCTTCTAGGAGATCTGCATTCCCTCATGAAGTGCCCCATACGATGACAGTTGTAGCATTCAACTTTGGATTTATCAAATCCAGCAGTGTCTTTAGCATTGAAGGTCATCTTCTTCTTGAACCTTCTATTCCACCTATTTGCTCTAATACTAGCAAGAGCCATGTTCCACTTGATGTCCATCTCTTCCAAGTGTTCATCACTTATCTGCTCAAGGTCCTCATATGTAATCACTGAACCATTGGGCAAAGAAGCAATGTAAGCACACACAGTATCCAAATCCAAACCAGCAGGTTTAACTCTTGGGCAGTCATTCATGAATGTGTCAGCGTCTGAAAAGGAGACGTTGACAGGACTTGTTCCAGCGCTGACAAATGATGATCCAGTAACTGGATGCATAAAAGAGTCCTTCTGATTGAATTGACCTTCACTATGAGAGAAGAAGGCCATGTTGCTGGTGCTAGGTTTGCTTCCATGTGCTGAAAGAGTTTCATCTTCCAACAGTCTTAGTTTGTTGTAGATGTCATCAAACGAGGAGCTCTTGTAAGTATTATTGGCAAGAATAGATCTTGCCTCAATCTTCCATGCCTCACCAAGACTTTTAAGAAAGGTAGCATTGGTGTCAACATCACCAACTTGTGTCCCCATGAAAGACAACTTGCTTGTGATGTCAAGCAATCTGCTTCTCACACTACTCAGTTTCTCATTGGGTTGAGCTTTGAAGACAGCATAATCATGCAGAAGTTGCTTTTTCTTTTCTTCCTTAGTGTCTGCATTGCCACCATATGCAACTTCAATAGCTTCCCAAAGATCCTTAGCAGATTCATAGCCTCTATATTTGTGCTGGTTTTGTTGTCCCAAAGAGACTTTCAGAATATTTAGGGTTTTCATGTCAACCCTTTTCTTTGCAATATCTTCAGCACCTACAGCTCTACCATCTCCAGGTTTTTCTTTCTTATCTTCATCAGGAAATCCTTCAACAGCTGATCTTTGAGTAATGGCATCCTGAATCTTTTGAGCCTTATTGAATGAGTTTCCATATTCAATAATCTCCCAGAGTGTGTAATCATAGATCCCCAGATATTGTTCAAAGTTGAACTTCCATAAGTCAAAGTTGGTTGCATCAAGCATGGGAATCTTGATGTTTGGTAAGGGTGAATTGGAAGTGGTTATTGCTTCAGACATGATGTTGTTAGGGTTTTGGTGTTTTTAGGGTTTCTGAGAAAATTAGGGTTTTGGTGTTCGTATATCGTTCTGGTGTTCTTCAAAGATCAAAAGTTCCTCAACAAGCTCTGATACCACTTGTTGATCCTAAACTTAGATCGATTAGCTTTGTGTATACGAGATTAGATCAAGTATAACACGTAGAGAAACCTTTGTTATATGCTTTGTGAATCTAAGTGTTATGCAGAATTTAACACTTAAACAAGAACACAAGATGTAAACAAAACTTTCACTTTGATTATGAATGTCGAACTTGCTTACAATGAAAGATGTTTACGAATGAAAACTTATATAAAACTTGATTCTAAACATTAACCTAAAGACCTACTTTTATAGACTAAGAGGCCTTGTACAATAAGCTACGTATCAACTATTCTAGGTAAAGATAAACATAGAAAATACATTGTCGTTTCTATCCTTACTAGAAGTATTCTAGAATATAATAAACGTGTAGCTTATATCTTCCATCAGTGCTTGTCTTCAATGTGTCAACGCTTGACTTTAACTTGTCAACGCTTGAGCTGTCAGTGCTTGCTTTGTTCCTGTCAACGCTTGATTTGTTCTTGTCAGTGCCCAAGTGATCTGGCCTTAATTTATTCCCAACACCCTTATGGAATTCCGTGCGGTGGGTATCTAATATTTTCAGGTCTCTGCTGCTATTGTCTTTGGATTTGGGCGGAAAATCTTTGGGTACCCTAGTTTTAAGGACGAAAGGAGTAGGGAATACCTTCTCATCAACAAAGAACTAACGGTCGTACCAGTTCTTAAGGGAGTCTAAAGGCTTCATATACGTCATGGGGGCGTTCCCGGATCGTTTTTTGAACGATAGCCACCCATTTACTAGTTGGGGGCGTAAAAAGCTCTAAATAGGTTCACGGTAGGAGTCACTCCGCATGTATGGCATGTAATTTCAAATTGGTTGACTTTACATGCCCCTATGTAGTGAAGCTGGGTTATGTGGAAGTCATAATATAATAGCAGATCTACCAAGAATTTGGAGAGGGGGATACGATAGTTGGCCGAGTCAAATAGGCGCGTGTACACGCCTATTTTCCCCGCCAGTGCATCCGTAATTGCCTCACCTTCACCTGGAGAGGTGGGGTGTACGCTTTCGGGAATGTAATACTTCGACAGAAAGTCTATGTATTTTTCCGCCGACATCACGTTAAGGACATCCGTGATAAGTGAGTTGTCCTTTACCATGTTTTATAAAAGGGTTTTGAAAGGCGTGATGATCTAACCTGCGGCGGAGGAAATCCGTGGAATGGAACGCAAAGTTTTGGAGGTTGAAGCTTGGAAATAACAATGGCGGAAGAAAGTATGAATTGTGTGTGTAACAAACACACACACCAACTATTATATAGGGTTGCCTCGGTTTCCGAGGTAACGTGGATGTTTGACACGTGTAGGCCACTACGCCTATCCAACGGATGGGATTCCTGACACTTCTGCAAAAGTTAGAAGGGGCCCACAGGTCACTTCTTGGCAGTTTTACGTGGCTCAATGGTGGGCATTAATGGTGCACTTTTGCAGAAGTGCGGCTGCCCAGTTGACTACCATTAATGCATTTATTCTTGTGTCGGGATATGCGGTCTTACGTAAGACCATATTCAATGCTACATTTAATTTGTCTCGGCCGTTACGTGCGGCTGAGGTGCTATTGGAATAGTATTCCTAAGGCAGGCAGCCACGTGCGGCCAAAGCAAAATTTTAAATATTTCTCATTCCCTAGGTCTTTCTTGGTATGCCCGGAGAGCATCTTAATAGTCTAGAGGTTACGCCTACGGCTGTAACAACTAGACTGGGGGGACATGATGACGTATAGTCCCCAGCCGGGTCAGGAACCCGGCCCACGGGTACTACCCGTATCCGGCCCATCACAGATGGGTGGGAATAATGTCATTTAAGCTTATGGGCTTGGATGAACAGTAACCGCACACACGTGTGCGGCCCACGGCCCGGCGCAGGCGGTACAGGGTTAGACAGAATCATATTCTGTCTATGAAAAGGATTTACCCCAAAGAAGAGGATATTCACTCACCATAATTAGAAGATGACAATCAATCTAATTCAGGTACTTATCCTTTCCTTGGTGCCGAAGTATCAGTGACAGCCCACTAGGGTTTCACTGCCTATAAAAGGAACCCCCAAGGGTTCCACAAAGGTATTACGTTCTATACTCTCAACTCACTCGATTCTCATAAACCCTAAACCGATACTTACTCTCACGTCGGAGTCTAATCGTGGGAAACATTCCCACGGTAAGTCTAACGCGTGTTGTTTAGTGTGAAGGATCCCAACAATATAGTTCACTTGGTGCAGGAGCCGGAGCCCAACCAACCCGAATTAAGCCTAATTCGGGTCTAGCAAGGATCACCCAACTTTTGCATCAACAAGTTGGCGCTATCCGTGGGACCCATTACACTAAGCTAGAGCAAAATCTCATCTTAAACTCTCAATGACGAAGGGGCATTCGCAAGCTAATACTAGGAACATAAATCCTGGAAATCGGAAGTCCCAAGGGGAAGGGATACTCATCCCCAATCAATCCCCTAGCCGTCCAACGGGCGGACAGAACAACCGCAGTGGTTTTCAGTCTATGGGAGTGACGAGCACGATCTCTATGACCCCTCCACCTACTTCGACCCTGGACAACCCTGACCCAGGGAGTGCGCCCAATCCCCCTAACAAGGAGCCGCGCAGACCATCGATTGAGGAAGAAATAGAAGTCCAACCACTCAGCGAGGAAGATCTCTCTCGGGTTCTCACGCAGAACTTTGATAGGATCATCCCAGGGATTGCATCAAGGTTAAATCTAGGAAGGAACCTCCAGTCCAAACTCAACTTTGGTAACGCCGGACCAATCACCTCTTCCAAAATCAGAGGAAAAGGAAGCCCCGGCCTCAGGAGCAGAGCCTCTTCGAGGAAACTCCCCAACCTAGGAATGTGTTTGAGCGCATAGGAGATCGCCTAATACAGGAACTAACTCAGTCTCAAGAAGGGGGAGATAAGTCCGACGGTTCACCCGAGCGACAAGACCAAGAACTGACCAGAGCTGCTCGTCGCACAAGTGTGTTGGATCGGATGAACACTGGAAAGAAGACTCCTGGCTCTTCTCAAAACAACGGTCCTCACTCAGGAGATGGGGCACCAGCCCCTTCTCCGGATCCATCAGGAGAGGACTCGGATGACCATCCGCCCAAGCGTCGCCGGCCTAGGCGTACCCCTCCACCGCCACCAAACGATGATGAATATTATGGTGGCCCCTACTATCGGGAGGCGGAAGCGTAGGATCTTTCCCGCCCGTGGTGTGACCCGTGGGAAGACCCTAGGCTCACTCGTCCATGGGCGGATCCCAGGGAAGATCCTTTTACTCTCCGTATACGGAACTACTTCGAGGACACAAAACGTCGCATGCCGGCGTGTGTCAAGACCTATGATGGAACTGGTGATCCGGATGATCACCTCAAAATATTTGATACGCAGGCTAAAATTGAGCGATGGCCCATGCCTATATGGTGCCAAATGTTCAATTCAACCTTGATCGGCAATGCCCATGACTGGTTTGAGGGACTCCCTCCACGAAGCATTGATAGCTTCACGGAACTACGCACTGCGTTCAAGAATAATTATACTCAGTGGAAGAAGTATAATAGGGATCCGGTCTCATTGGCAACTGTCAAGCAACGGCCGGGGGAGTCTACAGAAGCCTTCACTGAACGCTTCAAAGACGAGTGCACACGCACAAAGACAATGCCGTAACTCCTAAAAATCTCTAACTACATGCACGCCATAACAGACAGGGAATTAATCAGGCGTCTCAATGACAAGCGTCCGGAGAGATATGATGATCTCATGGAAAGGGTCAGAATCTTCATAGAAGGAGAAACGGCGGTTTCCGCGGCTTACCCTTCAAAAGGAAACGGCTACCGATCGAATGACCAGTCCAGGAGGCAATCGAGCGGTCAAAGCAATCAGAACAATAGTAGGGGCTCAGACTATAAGAGCCAAAACAAAGGAGGACGGCCGGACGATAAGTTTACCCCCCTAAAGATGTCCTACCAGGAGATCTTGCTGACGGAAGGGGCAAATTTTCCGAGGCCACCCCCAATGACAACTCCGCCAGACCATCGGCAAGGCAATCGCTTCTGCGAGTTCCATAATGACAAGGGCCATGGCACGGAGGAGTGTATCCAGCTCAAGAAGCACATTGAGTCACTGATCAAATCAGGTAAACTCAAGCATTTAGTTAAGGATTGGAAGGATGGAAAAGATAACAAAAAGTATGACAAGAAGGATCCCCAAAAGGATAAACCTTCAACCATATACATGATCCAATCCAGACAACGTCGCACGAGGCAGAAAATTGGCCAAAATTTTTCACGCGGCAGGGAAATCTCATTCCCTCCCATCACAGCAAGAGATGTGATTGATGCGCCTCTCACTATTGAGATAAGCATTGGAACACACAATGTTCTTCGCATGTATGTGGATGGAGGGTCATCAGCAGAAGTACTGTACGAACACTGTTTTGTGCAGTTACGGCCAGAAATAAGAAGCCAATTAGAACCGGCCACGACGCCGCTCACTGGCTTTAGTGGAGACACCATCTGGCCGATAGGGCAACTGCGTCTGCTTGTAACCATTGGGAATGAGGAGCACTCCACTACTGCGTGGATGAACTTCATGGTGATACGCTCACATTCTCCATACAATGGGATCACAGGCAGACCAGGTATTCTGGCTATACGGGCGGTACCTTTCACGAAACACGGAATGATCAAGTTCCCTGTTGAGGGAGGAATCGTCACCATTTACAACACAATCGTACCAGCATCCGAGTGTCATACCATGACAACACCGACTCCACCTGTTCCACCCAAGGATGGCTCACCATCTCCTAATTGCAGGGTGGCAATCCATCCTGACTATCCGGAACAGGAGGTATCCATAGGGGGGGGGGGGCGCTCTCGGATAGCGGCAAAAGGGCCATGTGCTCTCTTTTAAGTGCAAATCTAGATATATTCGCATGGGAGCCAAAGCATATGACAGGCGTACCACGCGCGATAGCAGAACACAAGCTCCAAATCCGCCAGGGGTACCAACCCGTCAAGCAAAAGAAGCGCGGCCAGGCGCCTGAGCGCAGCCAAGTGATATTGGAGGAAGTACGGAAACTAGTGGACGCAGGTATCATGCGCGAGGCGTACTACCACGAATGGTTATCCAATCCGGTCATGGTCAAAAAACATGACGAAAGTTGGCGCATGTGTGTGGATTTCATGGATCTGAACAAAGCCTGTCCACAGGATTGTTACCCGTTACCGGAGATTGACTGGAAGGTGGAATCCCTATGTGGATATCCCTTTAAGTGCTTCCTAGACGCATATAAAGGATACCACCAGATCCAGATGGCGGAGGAGGACGTAGATAAGACGGCGTTCCATACTAGTCAAGGCGTATATTGTTATACGAAAATGCCGTTTGGACTAAAGAACGCCGGTGCTACATACCAGCGGCTTGTGGACAAAGCCTTTGAATCACAGATAGGCCGCAACCTGGAAGTCTATGTGGATGACTTAGTCATAAAAAGTCATACGGAGGATACACTTCTCCGGGATGTCCAAGAGACATTCGACACCCTGAGGAGGATTAATATGAAGCCAAATCCAAAGAAATGCACGTTTGGGGCAATGGAGGGAATGTTCCTTGGATATATGATTGATCCAAATGGCATCAAACCTTGTCCAGAAAAAACGGACGCAGTAATACAGCTGCCATCCCCTCAGACACGGAAGGAGGTGCAATCCTTAAATGGGAAGCTGGCCGGGCTAAATAGGTTCCTATCAAAGTCCGCAGAGAAGTCATTACCCCTATTTAAGACTCTCAAGAAGTGCATTAGGAAGGGAGACTTCCGATGGACAAAGGAAGCCGAGGAAACCTTTGGCCAACTCAAGCAGCACCTTGCATGTCACACTCCCAAAATATCAGAGTATAATGGCAACAAGGGAGTGGTGACGTCATGATTATCATACACACAGTTACAAAGAACGACCTCTAAATGAGACGTTCGGAAAATTGATCACTTGCATTTGATAAAATAAAGAGTTTTAACATAGTGCGGAAGCATAAAACTGGTCACAGATATAAAAACATAGTTTCCAAATAGTACAAATGATCTTTATTTTCGATAGAAATGACGGCAGTGCATGAGACCTCACATAGCATCTTCCTTCTTAATACCTGAGAAAAACATTGCTAAAGCGTCAACATAAAGTTGGTGAGTTCATAGGTTTAGTTAATTTGACCTGTTTAATGAACCACAAGATTTTCCCAAACGTGATGACAATATAACAAATACAAAGTCATCATAAAAGCATTTATTACAGTCTAAGCTAGTGACACCGAAGCGTTAACAACACCGGCAGTATAATCATATAAATGTATCCCAAGTGGATGCCTAAACCCGCGACATCCTATCTCAGACTCAAATGAAACTGTGCCCGCTTGTCCCTTGTTGGACCAAGACGGACAGGGGCGTCAACCCCGATAGATCTATCCATAACATTCGCGCTTACACAAAGTAATTAACGGTTCACGATTCACGGGCCAAAGCAACTGGATTTTTAGTGGGACTTAGACTAGTACATAAATTAGTAAATGCACTTGTGTTCATACGTTTAAATCAAGCAATGTCTCACCCCAAAAAGCAGTAAAAGCAGTTAAAAAGTGGGGCTATAAACTCACCTCGTTAAATCAGCAAAGTGATGGAAATGTAAATGTAGCTCGAGAATACGATCACGCTATCCGCGACCTATTTTAATATAAGGACCGTGTTACGACATCTAAAATTATACCAATAAAAGGCATGACATCCTAGTTGTGCTTGACGATAAATTTCGTTAACGGAAAACACGACAATTAAAACTTGGTTATTTATTAAACGGGCTTTGGGCTTAATAATATATTTTATAACACCAAAATTTAGTTTGGGCTTATATAAACTCGGCCAAACTATACGGCCCAAACACAAACATGAATAGGCCTATTGGCCCTTTTGATCTAACCCGGCCCAGCCCAAGAGGCGATAAAAACTAGGGAAGGGGTCATATATTAGTTATTATCCCTAAAACTCACAGTCAACCCTCTCTCTCTCGAAAATAACTCCCACCGTCTCTTATTCTCTCTCTCTCTCCTCTCAAACCAGATCTAACACATCCATGACCAAAATCAATATTTCAGATTCATTCTTACCAATAAACATGAAAGTCCTAGCTAGAATATCATGCGATGGGTGTGGGATTTCATCCCCACATCAAATTTAATCCATCTTCGAGGTGTTTCCAGGAAGATTCGGTAGTGGTTCTTCACAAAAGATAAGTTTTCCAATCTCTATTAAACAAAAAGGAATTGGTTTAAATAGTTTTTGATTATATTTTCGAAAATAAAAGGGGGTTTACTGATTTCAAAATCATTTGATTTATTAATATATGACAAGAGGGTTTCTTGATTTTTAAAATAAGAAATAATTAGGGTTTTCGGAAATATTGGGGGTTTTATTTAACTCGGGTTTATTTTCAATTAATTAGTGTTTTAGAACACTAATTGGTATTAATTACATATGAAATCATTTTATAAAAATTAGGGTTTCAAATAATTAGGGGTTTTCAAATTCGGTTGTTTATTTTCAATTAAATAATGTTTTTGAGTAATAAATTGTGTTAATTTCATAAATAAAACGATTTACAAAATTAGGGTTTTCACATAATTTGGGGGTTTATTTATACATGGGTTTTAAACTAATTAACATGTTTTTCTATGCATAGATTGAGGTTAATTAACGATTAAAACAAGTTTTGGGAAATTAGGGTTTTGAACAAATTGGGGGTTTTTATACACGCGGTTTATTTTAGGTTTAATTAACGTTTCTTGTAAAAAAATAGTATTAAGTTCATGTTATGACTACTTTTAGAACAGTTAGGGTTTCGGCAGAATTGATAACTCATTCGAGTGGGGGGTTTTGTTTGATACTGATATTAACAGTATTAGTCAAAAAAATAAATAAATATGGTCAATAATAAAAACGCACGAGATGGTAAGAAAAGAAAAAAAAGGGGTCTGTGGTCACGATGGGAATGGGGTGATGGGTCATAGGTCCAAATTGATAGCACCATTCTATTATTATTATATTTTATTGCTTAATCCGAATAGTTTTAAAAAGACTAACTAGTTTGGTTTGTTTTCGTAGGTTGTTTTAAAATGACAAGCACAACTATATAGATGCATAACCGTAAAAGAAAAGGTGGATAAAAGACTCACAACGAGGGTTTTGGTTTCGGCTTGGTGGTTTCGAACAAGGAAAGGAATGGCTTGGCTGGAAACTCAGTAGCTTTGTCCAACCCAGATTTGTTTTGTGTTGTAATAATATTTTGTGTTTAAGGACTGTGTTGAGACTGTGAAAAATTGTGATAGTATTTAACTTGTAATAATTTGCTTAGGGTTAGTCTAAATCTGGAATTGGTATGCTTGTGACATACCCAAATGGGGTAATCTTGGCCTGTGTGCTGGATTTATCTGGTGAGTGGACTTATAAAATAAGTTAGTATATTGTAGGTTTGACTTGGGTTGACTGAGATTAACCAATTTGAAAATCTGAATAAAGACTTTACCAAGTTTGATTTTTATTCACTGTTTGTGTTAAATTAGCTTGTACCATTCGGCCCAGCAAGGGTTTTATCAAAATGACATGAGTTTTAGACGCGTACACTTAACAACAAGAACTCATAATACAATCTCAACACACAACTTAAGCAAGGATGGATACGTGTATTCTCGAAGGTTTAGTAAACATTCATAACCGGCGCAAACCGTTAATACATAAAACGTTCAATAACGAACACGTCTCTATTACAATAATAAGACGCGAAGATTCGAGTTGTTACATTCGCTCTCCCTAAAGAGGGCTTTGTCCGCAAAGCAAAACAAGTAATATAATTTAAGTCGACACTACATTAGTAAACAAATGAGGATACTTCATAAATATGAGATAACTTCTCAATTTGTTAAATCCACAAGGTTCAAAGCTCACATTAAATAAATACATGGAAAAATAAAGGTGAAAAATTGAAGGATGTCACAGTATCCCCATGTTTTAGAGATTTCGTCACGAAATCAAGACGTCGTTGTAGTAGGGTGATTAGCGAAAAGATGAGGATACTTTCGCTTGAATTGGTCTTCACGTTCCCATGTGTATTCTGGACCTCTACGTGCATTCCAACAGATATTCACGATAGGTATACGACTTTGCTTGAGCTGTTTGACCTGACGGTCCATGACCTCCACTGGTTCTTCTACAAAGTTGAGTTTGTCGTCTAGTTGGATCTCTTCTAAAGGAATAACGAGTGTCTCGTCGGATAAGCATTTCTTCAGATTGCAAATGTGGAACGTATTATGTACTCGGCTAAGTTCTTGAGGTAACTCCAAACGATAGGCCACGGGGCCAATCCTCTCTATAATCTTGAATGGTACAATGTAACGAGGATTCAACTTTCCACGTTTTCCAAAGCGGATCACACCTTTCCAAGGTGAGACCTTCAACATGACTCTATTGCCAACCTCAAACTCAAGGGGTTTGCGTCTCATGTCAGCATAACTCTTTTGTCGATCTCTTGCGGCTTGCATACGGCTCTTGATCTTTAAGATCTTCTCAGTAGTCTCATGTATGATCTCGGGTCGAGTGAGTTGGGCCTCACCAACCTCTGCCCAACACACGGGTGAACGACACTTTCTACCATACAATGCTTCGAACGGTGCTGCCTTAATGCTAGTGTGATAACTATTGTTGTATGAGAACTCCACCAGAGGCAGGTGCCTATCCCATCTATTTCCAAAGTCGATCACACAAGCTCTCAGCATATCTTCTAGGGTTTGAATGGTCCTTTCACTTTGACCGTCAGTTTGGGGTGATACGCAGTGCTCATATCCAACTGCGTTCCCAACGCTTTCTGCAGCAATTTCCAAAACTGTGAAGTAAATCGGCTATCTCGGTCAGAGATTATAGACACAGGCATACCATGCCTCGTGACTACTTCCTCCAAGTATGTTCTTGCTAACTTATCCATTCCATCTGTCTCCTTGATTGGTATGAAGTGAGCCGATTTGGTGAGTCGGTCGACGATGACCCAAATAGTGTTAAATCCAGCTGAGGTTTTAGGTAGCTTTGTAATGAAATCCATAGTGATCCTTTCCTACTTCCATTCTGGCAGTTCGGGTTGGACCAATAATCCTGATGGTTTCATGTGTTCGGCCTTGACCTTGGCACAAGTCAAGCACTTGCCAACATATGTAGCAATGTCCGCCTTCATGTTCGGCCACCAATACAACATCTTAAGGTCATGATACATCTTGTCAGATCCCGGATGTATGGAGTATTTTGACTTATGCGACTCATGCATTATCAAAGGTCGTAGGTAACCATGGCACGGTAACCAACTCCTATTATCAAGGCATAATGTCCCATCTGAGCGAGCTTCTAACTTCTTTATCATGCCTTCAATATCTTCAGTCTTGAGAATTTCCTCCTTGACTGCCTCCTTCTGAGCCTTGAGAATTAAGGACAGAAGATCTAAGTCAATGGTCATTACCAAGGCTTTCACTCTAAGAATTCTCTCCTTTCGACTCAAAGCATCAGCTACGACATTTGCCTTGCCCGGGTGATAACGGATCTCGCAATCGTAATCACTGAGCAACTCTAGCCAACGTCGTTGTCTCATGTTGAGTTCTTTTTTATTCAAGATGTGTTGTAGACTTTTATGATCAGTGAATACAACACACTTTGTGCCATAAAAATAGTGTCTCCAAATCTTCAGGGCAAACACCACTGCTCCTAACTCTAGATCATGAGTTGTGTAATTCTTCTCGTGCACTTTTAGTTGTCTTGACGCATAAGCAATGACCTTAGTCCTTTGCATTAACACCGCACCCAACCCTTTTATGTATGCATCACAATATACTACAAAGTCTTCATTACCCTCGGGTAGAGCTAGTATAGGTGCTTCACACAACATCTGCTTCAATGTTTGGAATGCCAAATCTTGATCCTCTTTCCACTCAAACTTCTTGTCCTTTTGAGTTAACTCCGTCATTGGTTTAGCTATCTTGGAGAAACCCTCAATGAATCTCCTATAGTAACCAGCAAGACCTAAAAATTGGCGGATCTACGTGGGTGTTGTAGGAGTCACCCAATCTTTCACAGCCTCGATCTTAGCAGGATCAACATGAATACCACTCCTATCGATTACATGCCCAAGGAATTGCACCGTGTTTATCCAAAACTAACATTTGGAAAACTTTGCATATAACTTCTCCTTCCTCAGCAGCTCTAGTATGGTCTTCAAATGCTCTTTGTGTTCTTCTTCATTACGAGAGTAGATGAGAATATCATCGATAAATACAATCACAAACTTGTCCAAGTATGGTTTGCAAACTCGGTTCATGAGATCCATGAATACCACGGGTGCGTTTGTCAAACCAAAAGGCATAACTTGGAACTCGTAGTGTCCGTACCGGGTTCTAAAAGCCGTCTTGTGGACGTCTTCTTCTCTAACCCTTAGCTGATGATATCCCAACCTTAAATCAATCTTCGAGTATATGCTAGATCCTTGCAGTTGGTCGAAAAGATCGTCAATTCTTGGCAATGGGTAGCGGTTCTTTATCGTCAGCTTATTCAACTCTCGGTAATCAATACACATCCTAAAGGATCCATCTTTCTTTTTGACGAATAGGACCGGTGCTCCCCAAGGTGAGGAACTCGGCCTAATGAAACCCTTGCCAGAAAGTTCCTTTAGTTGTGCAGCTAGCTCGTTCATCTCTGTTGGTGCTAAGCGGTATGGGGCTCTAGCGACAGGTGCGGCTCCTGGTGTAAGCTCTATGTGAAACTCCACTTGTCATGTTGGTGGTAACCCCGGTAAGTCTTCTGGGAATACGTCTGGAAAATCTATAACGATCGGTACATCTTCAACCTTCTTCTCATGATCTTCTTCTTCCTCCTTTCGCGTTACTTGAACCAAGAACACTGGACATCCCTTCTCAATGTATCTTTGGGTTCTAATACATGAGATGACTTCCAGTCTCGATCCATTCTTCACTCCACTTCTTTCACCTTGTATGATTAGTACATCGTTCCCATAATGAACATGGACGCACTTCTCATGACATACAATTTCCACGTGATGCTTCGACATCCAATCCATTCCAATGATGACATCAAAACATCCCAATTCTATGGGGAGTAAGTCGATACTGAACGAACGGTCTTGTAACCTTAGACTACATCCTTTCAGAATAACATCGGTGGTCACTGACTTTGCATCGGCTAGTTCTACATTATACTTAATATCTAACGCAGTAGGGGTGATATTTAGGCGTTCACTAAATACAGATGACACAAAACTCCTATCCGCACCAGAATCAAATAGTACTGAAGCATAGTTGTTATTGACTAGGAACGTACCAGTCACAACATTGTTGTCTTGCACCGCAGCCTCAGCACACAAATGATACACCTTGCTAGGTGTCGTGAATCCACTTGGAGCACTGGTTGTGGCTCGGTTATTTTCTCCCCGATTCCCCTGGTTCTGCTTCTGGTTCACTTGGTTGTGGTTTTGGTTGCCTCGAATTTGATTACCACAACCTTGGTTCCCACTGCTTGGACACTTATTCTTGTAATGCCCTTTCTCTCCACACCCAAAACAAGTGACATTCGCTCCTTGACCACCTTGAGTTCCCGGTCCTCTTTGGTTAGCAGGACGGGGTGGTGCTTGACACTCCTTTGCCTTATATCCAGCCTTTCCACAGTTGTAGCATGTAGGGGGACATGCTCCCTCGTGGTGTCGGCCACACTTTCCACAGAAAGGAAATCTTCCAACATAGTTTCCAGCATTACTTTGCCCAGCAGTAAACACTCTAGCCACCTCTTGACGCTTGTTTTGACTGTAGTTATTAGTGTTGTTGTTGTTGTTGTTGTAGTGATTGCCAGACCACTTCCTCTTGTCTCCAGTATTCTCCCCCAACTCTTGCACCACTTGGTACATCAAACTCTGAGCCATATCGATTGCCTCATGCAAGTCATTTGGCTTTGATGAAGTCACATTCCCCTTGATGCTCAAAGGTAAGCCCTCAATGTATCGCTCCAACAATCGGTCATCGTTGGGGACCATTTCGGGACACAACAAGACTAGCTCTTGAAAGCGCTGATTGTAAGCAATAAGGGCGGTACCCATGACTTTCAAGTTCCATAGCTCAACCTCCATTTGCTTGACTTCATTTCGTGGGCAGTACTTCCTAACAAACATAGCTTTGAACTCACTCCAAGGTGTTGCTTGGGCAACATCAATGGTCACTGCATGAGCATAGACATTCCACCAAGTCAAAGCACTATCCACCAATGTGCTTGATGCAAACTTTACCTTATCAGCTTCAGCAACATTGCTAATCCCAAATTGAGATTCCAACTTCTCAAACCATCTAGTTAAACCTACTGCACCTTCAGTACCACGGAAACTCACTTGTGTAACCGCACAGAATTCCTTGTAGGTGCAGGTCCGCGCATTGGCAACAGTGGCTCCTTGGTTTGTCTCCTCTTGCGTGCTCGCTGTACGGATCGCTTCAGCTACTGCGAGTGCCTCAGCCACCCGTTCCGCGATCATTTGACTGAGCATGACTGGGTCAATCCCACCGGTAGCAGCTTGTGGATTATGTGTCTCAAATCTTCTAACTGGTGCCATAATCTAAAAGGTAAACAAGACAATGAGTTTTGCCAGACATAACATTCATGGCATGCACAATACAATTATGAAATGCTCAACGGTATAATAAACAATATATGATGATTGCGCAAATTTTGTAACTCAAATAAGATAATGTCATAACCTAACATCCATAGAAATGTTTTGAAATACATCACAGTCCGACATACATAATAAGGAAAAATGGAAAATGCCAACTAGCTGAGATAAACCTCATAGCTTAGTGGTCGTACAACAATGAGTCAACAGTACATGGTAAGTCTAACTAGTACCCTCACGACGCTGGTGAAGTGCTCTCTCAATCTCTGTCAGCCTCTTCTCAACCAAGTCCTCGCGAGCCTGGGCATCTCTAAGTCTGACATCGGTATCATGGCAAGCGGCCCTAAACCTGCTATCCAAGTCAGCAATAGGGTCCTCAACAGGTGCCTCTAGTCCACCCTCCTCAACCTGTGGCTCCACTCCCCAACGGGTCATCAGGCTCTCGATCTCCTTGAGGCGAGCATTCGGCATGGTGTCCATCTGGTCGAGAACAACATGGAGCTGTCCTCGAAGACGGGTCATGCAAACCGTCAACGTCGTCTCATCCTCAACTGGGCTCTTCTATGTCAATGCCTCCAGCTTATCCTGCATCTCATTATACTCCTCACCCAAAGTCTCCACAGCATCCTCCAACCTATTCAAACGGGTCGTCACACATCCATCCGCTGCTCCAAGCATCACAACTGATGATGTAGCTCTCCTAGGAATAGGAGTCGCAGCTCTCGGTCCAGTAGAGATACCAACATTGGCAAGCATCTCCTGATACACAGCAGGTACAATCTCTAGCGGTGATGGTGGTGGTAGTGACGCCTCTAGGGCAGGACTGGCAGATGTGCGGGCTGCATGCCTGTCAGTGGTAGAGAAAGGTATGAGGGGTCGGTAAGGTGAAGGTGGTGGTCAGGCGGCTCTCCCCCGGAGACGTCGCCTAACATAGTAGAAAGGCAGAGTGCCAGGTGTTGGGGTAGAGGTGTCTGCCCTTTCCCCTTCGTCTTCAGACGAAGACGAGGAGATGAGTGCGATGGAAGCCTCAGGAGTAGCAGCATACGTAGCAGGTGGGTCCTCAGTGTCTGTGACCTCCATGGGTTCACCTTCTCCATCGGTGAACTTCGTATCATCATCCTCAGTATCTTCCATTGATTCGCCCCTAGTGACTGATGCCTGCCCTGGTGACTACACCACATCAGCGGCTAGGTCGTCCTCTCCTCCGCCTTCTAGGCTAAGTACGTCATCCGCTGGTGCATCAGGGATATGGATCGGTGAATGCTAAACCTCCTCAGTCTCTCTCTCAGTATCATCATCTGAAGTCATCCGGTACCACGGATATCCAGATGGTGATCCTCTTTGTAATCCCATCGATGAACTGATAGTCGACTGTGAACTGCGGTTGTAGTATGCCCCTGTAGACGCTGAACCATCAGAAGAAGACATCGTTGTAACATAAACAGAATAGATGTGTGTAAATATCTCATATAATTAGTCCGTGAACAGGACATCGACATAACATAAAACAATCATTGTTCAAACCACATGTATCCCATGTAACATAACTAAGATTTTGTTGTTTCACATGTACCCCATGTAATTATATCTCGTAATTGTTAAATCACATGTATCCCATTTATCATAAATTATAAAATGTTGAATCACTCGACTTCCAATAATAATTGTTCATCACATATATATATATCCATGTATATATATATACTTAATACTTATAATCCGTATGATAATCAACTAAACACATAACAGTTATAGTCTAGAGTTACTAAATGCAACCTAGTTCTCTATAACCATGGCTCTGATACCAATCTGTCACACTCCCAAAATATCAGAGTATAATGGCAACAAGGGAGTGGTGACGTCATGATTATCATACACACAGTTACAAAGAACGACCTCTAAATGAGACGTTCGGAAAATTGATCACTTGCATTTGATAAAATAAAGAGTTTTAACATAGTGCGGAAGCATAAAACTGGTCACAGATATAAAAACATAGTTTCCAAATAGTACAAATGATCTTTATTTTCAATAGAAATGACGGCAATGCATGAGACCTCACATAGCATCTTCCTTCTTAATACCTGAGAAAAACATTGCTAAAGCGTCAACATAAAGTTGGTGAGTTCATAGGTTTAGTTAATTTGAAGTGTTTAATGAACCACAAGATTTTCCCAAACGTGATGACAATATAACAAATACAAAGTCATCATAATAGCATTTATTACAGTCTAAGCTCGTGACACCGAAGCGTTAACAACACCGGCAGTATAATAATATAAATGTAGCCCAACTGGATGCCTAAACCTACGACATCCTATCTCAGACTCAAATGAAACTGTGCCCGCTTGTCCCTTGTTGGACCAAGACGGACATGGGCGTCAACCCCGATAGATCTATCCATAACATTCGCGCTTACACAAAGTAATTAACGGTTCACGATTCACGGGCCAAAGCAACTGGGTTTTTAGTGGGACTTAGACTAGTACATAAATCAGTAAATGCACTTGTGTTCATACGTTTAAATCAAGCAATGTCTCACCCCAAAAAGCAGTAAAAGCAGTTAAAAAGTGGGGCTATAAACTCACCTCGTTAAATCAGCAAAGTGATGGAAATGTAAATGTAGCTCGAGAATACAGTCACGCTATCCGCGACCTATTTGAATATAAGGACCGTGTTACGACATCTAAAATTATACCAATAAAAGGCATGACATCCTAGTTGTGCTTGACGATAAATTTCGTTAACGGAAAACACGACAATTAAAACTTGGTTATTTATTAAACGGGCTTTGGGCTTAATAATATCTTTTATAACACCAAAATTTAGTTTGGGATTATATAAACTCGGCCAAACTATACGGCCCAAACACAAACATGAATAGGCCTATTGGCCCTTTTGATCTAACCCGGCCCAGCCCAAGAGGCGATATAAACTAGGGAAGGGGTCATATATTAGTTATTATCCCTAAAACTCACAGTCAACCCTCTCTCTCTCGAAAATAACTCCCACCGTCTCTTATTCTCTCTCTCTCTCCTCTCAAACCGGATCTAACACATCCATGGCCAAAATCAATATTTCAGATTCATTCTTACCAATAAACATGAAAGTTCTAGCTCGAATATCATGCGATGGGTGTGGGATTTCATCCCCACATCAAATTTAATCCATCTTCGAGGTGTTTCCAAGAAGATTCGGTAGTGGTTCTTCACAAAAAATAAGTTTTCCAATCTCTATTAAACAAAAAGGAATTGGTTTAAATAGTTTTTGATTATATTTTCGAAAACAAAAGGGGTTTTACTGATTTCAAAATCATTTGATTTCTTAATATATGACAAGAGGGTTTCTTGATTTTTAAATAAGAAATAATTAGGGTTTTCGGAAATATTGGGGGTTTTATTAATCTCGGGTTTATTTTCAATTAATTAGTGTTTCAGAACACTATTGGTATTAATTACATATGAAATCATTTTTAAAAATTAGGGTTTCAAATAATTAGGGGTTTTCAAATTCGGTTGTTTATTCACAATTAAATAATGTTTTTGAGTATTAAATTGTGTTAATTTCATAAATAAAACGATTTGCAAAATTATGGTTTTCACATAATTTGGGGGTTTATTTATACATGGGTTTTAAACTAATTAACATGTTTTTCTATGCATAGATTGAGGTTAATTAACGATTAAAACAAGTTTTGGAAAATTAGGGTTTTGAACAAATTGGGGGTTTTTATACACGCGGTTTATTTTAGGTTTAATTAACGTTTCTTGTAAAAAAATACTATTAAGTTCATGTTATGACTACTTTTAGAACAGTTAGGGTTTCGGCAGAATTGATAAGTCATTCGAGTGGGGGTTTTTGTTTGATACTGATATTAACAGTATTAGTCAAAAAAATAACTAAATAAATATGGTCAATAATAAAAACGCACGAGATGGTAAGAAAAGAAAAAAAAGGGGTCTGTGGTCACGATGGGAATGGGGTGATGGGTCATAGGTCCAAATTGATAGCACCATTCTATTATTATTCTATTTTATTGCTTAATCCGAATAGTTTTAAAAAGACTAACTAGTTTGGTTTGTTTTCGCAGGTTGTTTTAAAATGACAAGCACAACTATATAGATGAATAACCGTAAAAGAAAAGGTGGATAAAAGACTCACAACGAGGGTTTTGGTTTCGGCTTGGTGGTTTCGAACAAGGAAAGGAATGGCTTGGCTGGAAACTCAGTAGCTTTGTCCAACCCAGATTTGTTTTGTGTTGTAATAATATTTTGTGTTTAAGGACTGTGTTGAGACTGTGAAAAATTGTGATAGTATTTAACTTGTAATAATTTGCTTAGGGTTAGTCTAAATCTGGAAGTGGTATGCTTGTGACATACCCAAATGGGGTAATCTTGGCCTGTGTGCTGGATTTATCTGGTGAGTGGACTTATAAAATAAGTCAGTATATTGTAGGTTTGACTTGGGTTGACTGAGATTAACCAATTTGAAAATCTGAATAAAGACTTTACCAAGTTTGATTTTTATTCACTGTTTGTGTTAAATTAGCTTGTACCATTCGGCCCGGCAAGGGTTTTATCAAAATGACATGAGTTTTAGACGCGTACACTTAACAACAAGAACTCATAATACAATCTCAACACACAACTTAAGCAAGGATGGATACGTGTATTCTCGAAGGTTTAGTAAACATTCATAACCGGCGTAAACCGTTAATATATAAAACGTTCAATAACGAACACGTCTCTATTACAATAATAAGACGCGAAGATTCGAGGTGTTACATTCGCTCTCCCTAAAGAGGGCTTTGTCCGTAAAGCAAAACAAGTAATATAATTTAAGTCAACACTACATGAGTAAACAAATGAGGATACTTCATAAATATGAGATAACTTCTCAATTTGTTAAATCCACAAGGTTCAAAGCTCACATTAAATAAATACATGGAAAAATAAAGGTTAAAAATTGACGGATGTGACATTGCATCTCTCCCTATGATAGTGGCTCCCCGGCCAAAGGAGGAACTCATTATGTATCTCTCAGCCACACATGGAGCAATAAGTGCGGTACTCATGACGGATAGAGATACGGTACAAACTCCTGTCTACTTCATAAGTAGAACATTACAAGGGCCGGAGTTGAATTACTCCTCTATGGAAAAATTTGTTTTGGCACTAGTGTTTGCTACAAAGCGGTTGCGCCGATACTTTCAGGCGCACCCAATTGTAGTCATTACGTACCAACCAATAAAGCAAGTCATCTCTAGACCAGATGTGGCAGGAAGGCTACAAAAATGGAGCATTCTATTGGGGGAGCATAATATATCTTATAGGCCAAGGACAGCTGTTAAAGGCCAGATCTTGGCAGATTTCTTGATAGAGAAGCCGGATGAGGAAGGACCAATCGTTAAACAAGACGAGACTCCAACAGAACCATGGGTGTTATTTATGGACGGATCTTCGTGTACGGATGGGTCAGGAGCTGGTCTCATCCTCACAAATCCGGAAGGAAAGGAGTTTACGTACGCCCTCTGTTTTGAGTTCACAGCCACCAACAACGAAGCGGAATATGAAGCATTAATTGCGGGTTTAAAAATTGCCGCTAGAATGGGAGTCCGCAACCTTTAGGCCTACGTGGACTCACGGCTTGTCGCGAACCACATTCTAGGTGGATATGTGGCTAAGGAGGACAACATGGTCCGATACTTGGAGAAATTCAAGTCACTCATCGCGGCTTTCAACAAGTTTTCCATCAAGCAGGTGCCAAGAGGTGAGAACAAGAAGGCGGACGCTCTTAGCAAGATCGCATCCACAAGCTTCGCCAACTTGTCCAAGCAAGTCTTGGTGGAAATACTCAAGGAAAAGTCTATAACAGAAGGGGAGGTCGCTACTATAGTTGAGGAGGATGGACCTACATGGATGACCCCAATCGTCAACTATTTGACTAGTGAAACCCTTCCGGTCGATGAAAAAGCGGCGCGGCGCATCAGAAGGAAGTCGCAACACTTCAAACTTCGAGAAGGTATCCTTTATAAGCGCTCTTTCTTGCAGCCATGGTTACGGTGTGTTGGACCACGTCAGGCTACTTATGTAATTAGTGAAATACATGAAGGGTTATGCGGCATGCACGCAGGTCCACGATCCGTGGTAGCTCGAGCCTTACGGACAGGATATTATTGGCCTACCATGTACAGGGACGCGCGCGACATGATTCGCAAGTGTAGTGATTGCCAAGTGCATTGACCGGTGCCGCGACATCCGCGGCAGGAGCTTACACCTATCACATCCCCATGGCCATTCTATAAGTGGGGAATCGACATCGCAGGACCATTTCCTATAGCTGCGGGGGAGTTAAGTTCTTGATTGTCGCGATGGACTACTTCAAACGATGGATAGAGGCCAAGGCAGTGAAATCCATTACAGGCAAACAAGTTAAAAAGTTTGTGTGGGAGCATATTGTGTGTCGTTTTGGCCTACCAGGGGAATTCATCTCGGACAACGGTAAATAGTTCGCGGATAACCCATTCAAGGACTGGTGCGCATCATTGAATATCAAACGGTGCTTCGCGTGTGTTAAGCATCCGCAGACAAATGGCCTTGTGGAACGAGCAAATAGAAGCTTGGGAAACGGCATCAAGGCACGTTTGGATGAACGAAGTGCCAAATGGGTGGATGAGCTACCACATGTTCTATGGGCGCATAGGACTATGATCAAAACAGACAACAGAGACACTCCATTTGCATTGGCCTACGACAATGAAGCTGTTATACCAGCAGAAATCGGAATGCCTACCATCCGCACGGCGGGGGTTAATGTCGTCACGAACGACGAGCAACTGCGAATCAACCTGGATTTTTTGGAAGAAAAGAGGGAGATAGCAGCCATCAATGAGGCTAAGTCCAATGCTAAAATTAAGGCTTATTATGACGCCAAGGTTAAAGGTGTTTCTTTTCGACCGGGAGATTATGTCTATCGTGCTAACGAAGCAAGTCCAGCGGAGAATACAGGAAAGTTGGGCCCTAAGTGGGAAGGGCCGTATGAGGTCACGGAAGCCTTAGGACGAGGCGCGTACAAGTTACGTGACATGGATGGCCGCGATCTGGAACGCACATGGAACATCTCCAAACAAAAAATGTAAACGTTCTAATAAAATGCCGTGGTGCCTAGCTAGCTCCACGACTTGTTTTGTGCAAATTATTTCTTAGGATTTTGTTAGTTATGTGAATTTTAATTATTATTATAATATGCCATGTTTCATTCATATGCATTCATTCAAACACCGTACATGTACTATACGCCTCCAGGCGGGGTAAGAGGATTAAGTGAACCTACTAATTCAACTTGCCGCGTAAGAGGGATGCAACCCCAGCGGCGCGGATCATGTATCCTTACTAGATACCTTACTCACAAGACGTTGTGGTAAGTTTTATATGTCGTACTCACGCAGTGCTTGGCATAGTAAAGACGCACGTCGCATGTCTAGTAAATTATAGACTTGCATGTATTTTCCCTTTTGTGTAAGACGTGACATGTCATGCAGTATCGGTATATGATATTTAACAAAATAAAAATACACAAGTTTCCAAATAAATAACAAAATGGTCGTGGTTATCTCGTACCTACAAACAAAAGACAGTTATCTACCATATCAGTCTTAGCCGTGTACATGCACGGACGAATAAAAGTTACAAATGTTTACAAGATAAACTACAAGGGAGGTAGGAATTACCCTATGTCTCTCTTTCCTTCTTTGATCAGAGCATGGAGGGCCTCCCCGCGAGCGTCCTTTCCATCTTGTGCCTTGACCGCAGTCGCATCCAATGCCTTCGCAAGCAGCTTTTCACCTTTCATCGCTTTCGATACGGAGTCATAAGTAGGCAGGGTCAAAGGGATGGGATCCGCAGTAAGCTTAGACATTACCGCCTCGTTTGGAGCATCCTTAAGCGCCTCGAGTTCATCAAGAAGAGGGTGCTGGATTTCTGCCAGTGCATTCATCGACGCGGACATATTGTCCGCAGTTGAGGGATTATGGTATGGATGTTGCATGATGTCTTCGTTCTTACCTATCAATTCCGTAGCCTTGACCAAACCCTCATGCCTACCACGGTCGACTCCATCCGACAAGACCCCGGCGAAGGCTTGCAGCAGGTGCGGCGCTTCCAGGGCCTTGCTTACGGCAAGGCGCATTCCTTTTCCCATCATCCATCGGCGTCCAGCTATGGCGGATAGCAGGGGAGGACCCAGTCTTTCAGCACAACTTGTGGCCATCTTGCTCAGTTCCTCCTCGGCCATTGCATTTTTCTCTTCCAACTGGGCCCGCACTTGTGTTAGCTCATCCTTCAGCGCATCACGCTCTTGGGCGATGTTGAAGGCTTGTACGGTTACGGCCTTGGTAGAAGCTTCAGCCGCGGACACCTACATATGGAACTTCGAGTTATCACAAGGGTAATAGTGATTTTTCGTTTTTAATATTTTCCATGGTATTAGACCATTATTTATTTTTGAATTGCTACTTCACTTTTACATGATAATAAGGTTATGCCACCCGATGTATTTTTGTCCTCTTCATGGACGCTGTAACTTTTCTTCTTTCGGTTAATGGAACCTAAATTGGTGGAATGTATGTGTAACTCGAGACGATGGGAATTATGATCTTTGTCCTATTTTTGGCGCTCGTGATGATGTTCGATGTCCACTCCATGTATTTATAGATCGTTGTTGTTATCTCGAAACTCTGGTCATATATTCAAAGTATTTTCATTTCTAAGGTAGTAAATTTCCGTTGGCAAATATATTGCTCGTTTATCTTAAGGGATCTCCTTGATTTTTGATTTTTACTATTCGTTATGCTTGCAATGATCTTTAATCTGGAACCACCTTACCGTTATTTTGTGAAAAATCTGTTTCGAAAATATGTATGAGTGTGTGATGTAACACCCCCAAATTTATACAACTCAGTACAGCGGAAGACTAGTTGGTGTTACGGGATAGCACATTACTCACATCATAGACAACGCATAAAAATCGCGTCGTTTAATAATAAATCATTTCCATTCATCAACATCAAAGTTACATCGGTCCTAAGTCATTTTATTTCATACAAAGTTTTACAAAGTATTTGAATGGAAAAATATTGTTTAAGTGCGGGCCATGAATTCTTGTCGTCTTCCCGAGAATTACCTTCAAGTACCTGAGATAAAACATGTTAAAAGAAAAGGTCAGCGATAACGCCGAGTGAATTCATAGAGTTTAGTAAATTCCATCAATATAATATCAGTATAAAAATATTACTGAAAATCATTTTTGTACAAATCGTTTTGATAGGCCATAAAATAGCCAAAGTCATTTTATACAAATCTTTATCGAAAGTCATAATATAGGCATTTGCCTTAAAAACCGTTATACGAATCATTATCGTTAAAAACACCATACAATACGTTTTTGCAACGTTGTATAGATTAAATAAAACCATTATATGAATATGGTTATAAAAAGCCTTAAAAATCATTATACAAGCCAATGTCGTAAAAACGTCATACAATACGTCTTATGACGTTGTATAAAATCAGATAAAAACCGTTATATGAATATGGTTATGAAAACCAAAACACAAACATAATATCAATAGTATGACCCTGTATTGCTAGTCAGGCAATACATCGTAATTCGGAGCGTCTAGTAATATTTCAGTGATTGGATTATTATAAGCCGCATGACATTGTTACCTTACTAAAACCAAAACGGGTAGCTAACCCGATACCAATTTTGCCCATCTAAAGTAGCGTGTCGTCACAAAGGTCACGCTATGGAAATCTTCTCATACATAAATTCGCTTACCAATCAATGTGGCACGACGGGGATCAACCGTCAAGGCGCGAACTGGGGTGATCGTCCCCAAATAGTACTATTAAATGCATAAGCGTCTACCAAATCCCGGTAGTTCACAATTCATGCTAATGGGACTTTTAGTGACATAACCTAACTTTAATAATCCATTTAATTTCATCTATCGGGTCCTTTAATCATTTATCAAGTCATACAATCGGGTCATTCAATAATTCGGGTCCAAAATCAATAAACAAACAATCGGGACAAATGGTGTCCTATTTTATAAAAACTAACATGTTATCTCCCTCGCGGGTTTATAAAACATTTATAAAAACATTTAAAAGAGTGCGAGGCTATGAACTCACGTTGATGTGGGAAGGCGATTATCGGCGATTTGGATGTACGGTACGTGCTTCCATCACGGAACCTAGACAAATAATACTCGGTCTTAGACTCATGTCCAATGACTTTATAAAAATAACAAGTATGTATACATATGATGATTATATATATATGATGATCAAGTTGGTTTACATATTCTCGTTTACTCCTTTTAGTGTTATATGTCGATAACTTTTATATTAGTTTACTAGTTTTACCCGTTTACGTGTCTTAAGTCCAATAAGATTATTATAAGTTATTTAACTTATTGTAATCCATTTTGTACCTATATTATCAGTATGTATACTTTCCAAGTTGGGCCTAAATGGGTTAAGCTCAATAGATTCTTTTTACAAGTTTTTATCCTATTTAGTCAATTTATTAGTCCAATATGTTTATTTAACTTGTTAATGTCCGTATGCCCACCATCTAAGTTTTATTTAACAAAAACGTTAATTTTACGGCAATAGCCGAAAAAGTCGTAAAAATCATGTTTATAGTTTTTATTACTTATAAACATTATTTCATCACCATTTATATAATTTATCCATTTGATTAACCTTTTATATATATTTATATAAATAAGTTTTTATAAGTTAGTGGGTTTTTATTTTACATTTTATATATTAAAATGTGAGTGCTTATATAATAGTATTATTCTTTAATTTCCAAAAATCTGATTTTTAACTTCATCTTCACCAAAACTGCCATATCTTGAGTTCTATATGGAGATAGAAGCTCAAATTTTTATCACATAAACTACATGATATGTGCTACATTTAACTCTTCTATAGCTACCGTTGAATCATCTTATAAATATTTTCTAAAAATCGTCCAAAACAGTAACCTCAGATTTATACCTTAAACTTGTTTTGATCATATCTCACTCATTATTTTGATTCCATTGCATGGTCAACTCTCACATGTGTACAAGACTCATAGCTTACTGTAAATCCATTCTACTTCATTATTTTATCAGTTTACCATATGGTTCTTTACTGTTTTTATACAGCCTATCATTTAAACAATATTTTAACCTTGTTTCTTATGGTTTTTCACCTTTTTAATCATGTTTATCAACAACAAATCCCCACATAACATTTTTATCATCATATAATCATCATAAATATATACAATAGGAAATAAAATACATGTTTACATAATCATAATAACAAGAGGATGAGGAGGACAATCTTTATACCACCATGATGATGTAGGTTGATCAAAACATGGATTTTGATGGAGAAACTTGTGCATAGCCAACACCATCTTCAAGACCACCATTCTTCATGTATACCTTGTGGAAAATCAGTCCCAAGACACCATGAAAACTCCTCCATGGATTTTATAATCACCACCATTCAAGAGAGCTTCAAGAGGGCTTCAACATATGTAGAAATAACATAGGATTTTGTGGTTAATTTTGATCAAATGAGGGTGTTCTTGGTTGGATATACACGAAATCATAGAGAGAGTAGAGAGAAAATGTGTGTGGTTTGCATGAGTGGGAAATGATGGAAATGAGAAGAGTGGTTTTGGTTGCTAGTTTTGGAGATAGTGGGGTGTAAGTTAGCTTACAAAGTAAGCATGGCTTACACATGTATACTTGTAGCTAACATGATGCCACATGAGCTTGTGGTGTCATGCTAGTGCCATCCCATTTAAGCTAGTGGGGTGGGACAATGTATTTTGTCCCATCTCACTAGTTTACGGGTATTTCTCGATTCTAGTTTTCTCGATTTGCGTGCCCTCGGGTCGTTTTACGAAAAATGTTTTTATAAATTATGAATCAACGTCACAAAACGAATCCAATAAAAATTGTCTCATCAAAAACGGAGTTCAAAAACGTAAATACGTAATCCTAAGGTTTCCGGTTTAGTCGTAAAGGACGTTAAAATAAAATCGTAAGTCCTAATCTCTTCTCGTAAATTTGTGAGTTTATGAACTAACATAAATTTAAAACTCCAAAATAATATTCACAGATAAATTTATTTTCTGAAATGTCGGACTGTCACCAAAGACGGTGTATGTAAACGTAAGCACGTAACGTTGAATCCTCAGGTTTAGACGCAGTCGATGCTACTCCGAGACGTAAATCCAAATTTCTTCTCAAAAATAAGTGAGTTCATATTGTATCATTAAAATAATATTTTCAAATAATATTTGAGAATAAAATATCAATCGTAAATTGACGGATTGTCACAGCATTTACCCCTAAACAGGATCTTTGTCCTCAAAGATCATCTTACCTTACTACTCGCTTCTTATAGAGTTAAAGCCACGTGGGTATTCCCTCCACATTCGGTCTTTTCTCACATGTGTATTCATTATAATACGCGAGTTTCATCAAACATAACTACGGGGATAAGATCAGGCTAAATGTTGACTTATTTTCTCTATCCATGATGTTCACGGGTTTCTGATGAATGCAACTTTTCGCCGATATAAGTTTTACTAAGAACAATCAGATTTTCACTTGATAGATATTCCATCAAGTTCGATTTACGAATCATAATTCACGCAGTCTTTGAAGTCCTAGGGTAGATCCAGCTTATATGCCTTTCAAACCAATCTTTTATATCATCTCAATAGTCCCATATAACAGGGACTTATATCCCATGATTTGTCAGATCATGAATTCATTTTTCCAAGGTTAAAAATTTTGGCATAACTTCGCTACCCATTTGGCACTTCAAGATCTACATTTCATATTCACATAACCTCCTGCCCACTATCGGCAGTTAATAATCAAATCCTAATTTCAATAATCATTTCAGATTTCGCGGGTCGGGTATTTTGTAAGGTTAGGTTTGCCATCATAGGAAACCTTAAACCTAAAAGACATGTCCAACTCACAATGGGTGTATGTCGGGTGTCTTTATCTCAACTCTTGCTTACAGATGCTTCTAATATTTAGATCCTAACAAGATTCGATCTCAATCCTATTATGATGATTATCAATGATAATATCTCCAAAGGAAAACGATTATACGGTCTATTACCAAAGGTCAATCATTCAAACATAAAACAACACTTATATTACCTTGTATCATTACTTTACCTCGTCCCTTCGATTTGGGGTGGTATACAGTACTCTCATCAAGGTTTGTTCTCAATGATTTCTGAGCAAATCTCTAGAAATTCGATGCGAAGCGAAGATCTTGATAAAGATGTTCGATACAGGCACACTATGTTTACATAATTCTTTTGCATTTATCATTAACGGGAATGATATTAGCAGATTTGGTCAGTCTGTCGACGATGACCCAAATCGAATCAAATTTAGATGATGACCTTTGCAATAGCTAAACGTTTACTAATGTATGAGGCGATGTATGCCTTCATAATTCGTCATCAGTACAACTTCTTTAGACAAAGATACTTTTAGTCATAAATGACATACATATAATACTTATACTTACAAATTCCAACATAACTATATCTCACAATTTTCCATATTTAGGCAACCATAAACGGCCCTTTAAAACATTTAACGCTATTGGCTTCTCAATTTTTAATGGTTCACATTAGCCGCGAACCTCTTTTAGTATCTATATTATCCTTCTTACAAACATCGTTTATTTTTATATCGTTTTGTAATTTATTTTTGCACCTTCATTATTAAGGAACATGTCCTAACTGGTTCTTTATCTTTTCTACATAATGCGTCGGTATCTATATTCACTTCTCATGATGATATAATTATCATGTTCACAATTCACTCAGATATTCTTTCTGTATTATGCGTCAGAAATTACGTTCACTTTCTTCAAGAAATAAATGTCACAACCGTATTTATTCAAAACTTCTTTCTTCATATCTTCTATGTTTTAGTTTCGTCTCATCTATCATTTTTATCCGTTTTACTCAATCTGTCGTCTAAAGCGTCGATAATTATTATAATTAATTAACTAATAAATTTTCAATTTTTATGAAATGTAAACATAAAGATTTTAAATTTCTTAGTTTGACCAGTTATATAAAATGTTCAAAATAAATTTGAATTTAATTAACAAGATTTTCGTTGATTTATCCAAAATATTTAATAAGATTCGTATTTGTTCGAAAAATCTTTGGTTTATACTTTAGTCAAAATTTTCTTATTTGAAAAGTAAAAATTGTCGTTTCAAATTCCAAATCATGGTTCAAATGGTTTCCTCAATCCCTTTTAGGTTATCTTGAGGTATACACAAACATTTACCCCTAAACAGAAGTTTAGTTAAATGGTTTGTGTATAAGGGAATAATCCCTTTAAAAATCCTTTGTTAAAACATTTGTCAAAACATATTTCCATTTCTTTTTGGTAAAATCCAAAGTCTTAAAAGGGCTCTTAATTTTTGAAGAGTCTATATGCATACATCTTACCATTATTAACCCAACGATCCTTTTATGTAAAGGATTAAGTCCTTAATCACATGTTAAATATTTAAGGTACATGTTTTCATTGTTCGGCCAGTTCAGGACAATCTATAAATAATTATTAACTCATTCTTATTCTTATAAACAAACAAATAGTTCTTAATGATCACGAGCACGAATTTATCAAATTACAGCCTACACACGTGATTCATTAAATTTATGAATACTACATGTGCATCGGTCAATCCAAACGACATCACGTGAAACTCATAATGTTCATTAAAAGTACCGGATGTAGTGATTGGAATACATAATCTTTTTCGCAGATGCGAAGTTTGATGATAACCATGCTGAGGATCAAAAACCTTGTAAATGATCGAACAAATCTTCCATTTCGAGTTATGGATATCGTTTTCGATTGTCAATTTACTCAGTTCATAGTAATCTATGAATATAAGGAAAGATAACACCATAGCTCTTCAGGATGATAGGCTTGGTATAATAAAATCTTTCTCCGACAACTCTTTCAGTTGTACGGTAATTCCTTTAGTTCAGATGGTGCTGACGTACAGTGTACAAGCCACAAGTGCAGCACCGGAAATATAATCAATACCAATTTCAACTTGCCTTAACGGCGAAAGTCTAGGTAATTCACCAACAATACTTCCTAAAGTTTCAGATAATGGAAACATCTTTTAATAAATTCATATTAGGTTCTTTCTAGATTATAATATCTAAGACTAATTCACAACACTTCACGGTAAAACTTCAAGTCTAAATGCATGATAAAATCAGCCATCAAGAATTATTTAGATCACTTTTGATAATCAACATCTTATCATTTAGGGAATTCTACTCGAGTTCCCATCAATTAAGACAATGTCGTCATGTCATAATCAATCAATCCATTCTACTAGCACTATCAACTTTCCAGTTTCATTGCCGTCGATAAGATGTGAACTTCTCAAAAGTCTAATAATAATTCATAATCCTTCACGACTTCAAGGATATATGGAGACATAACTAACCTTAAAAGAGTAAGGTCAACGCATAATCTATGCGATAGAATTTCAAATCAGATACAGACGAAAACATTTAACGAATATGAATATATCCCATGTTTTCAGAATTTGAGTACGCATTCGAAAGCTCCTCGGATCGTTACCCAGGTCATTCAGATGAATTCAAATCATAAGAAATGATAGGAATGTCGATACATCCAGTCGGGTATCAACACTCGGTAATCAGATACTTCTCCTAAGAATCTCACTACGGGAGAATTGGACAAGAAAGAATTGTCAATTGTCAAATAAGACAATTTCCACAGATGAGTAAATTCAACTCAGAAGAATAGATGCTACAGGCACATATGTAGGTGTCCCTAACATTATGTCCATATTTTTCACTTCTTGCAGATCTCATTAAAATTTTTAATCTTTCACAATCCTCAAAGGAAATGTAGTGCTTATTAATCAGTTTTATGGTGACTACTAATCAGTCTTGCATAGTCCATTCCAAATTGTATGTAGGCGCGCAACTATATACAATTTCAAGATTAACGATGCAATACTCAGTTCGTCAAAATTTTATCATCATGTTTATAATAAAAACATTTTCATACTTAATTCTTAAATAAGAATCAAGAATAATTTTACAATGATTTTTTTTGTTATGAAAACAATTAGGTTTCCAAAGCGTCTCATAAACAACTTCATTTTGATATCAATCACTTATAAATCTCACTTTGAATAATCCTTATTGTGATGAAAAATAAATTTTCTCAAAGGATACCGTTTTAACTTATAAAAAAACAATGTGTGATCTGCAAAAGAGTGATGAAGAGTTGTTCACCAAGAACTAACTTCAATATATCAAGAAATGAGCTTAGCCAAGTAATCATGAGTTCCTGATCTCGATGGCACTCAACAAGAATAATCCACAACGCAACTCAATTCGAGATGAGTACGTGCTCAATGGTTTTATCACTAATGCTAACATTAGGAAGAAGCAAGAAAAGATAGATAACATCAATACATGTAGAATTTAGAAATCAAAGGTAGTCTTTTCATTAATCACAAACAAGTCAAATTGTACCGTAACACATTACGTGTTACTATGTCATACAATTCTCAGAACTCATCCTACCAACTGATGTCTCAGTTAAGTTAGGGATTTTTAAAAGATACCACAATGAATACTAATCTACAAGAGTCATTAGGTGTTCCACATGTCCCAGAAGATCCATCGGTCTCAATTCAGAAGAAGATTTCTTCAATTTATTTCTTGGACACTGGGCATCTTCGTTAGTGGACAATGGCCTAGGAACAACCCTTAACACAAACTACAATCATTTAAAACCTTATAATTCAATCACAAAACTTAACGACTTCTATTAATAATCTCATATTCCATATGGGTTAAATTTTACTTCATTCAAGTTTCAACCAACTTATACTCAATGCAATATCCTACCTCATATTCCAATACTTTCAATCTTATTCTTAGGCCTTAATAGGGCAATGAAAGCTCAATATAATCGACACTTAGTTTCCAATCCTATAGCTCTTACAACACTAGTTATCAAATGAGTCACTAGTATAAGATGACTCGATGATTCAACTAGACTTCTCGGAAAGGTATTTGTGGCATGTGGCTTTTGGGTAATGATTCCAATGACAGCCTCAAGTGCAACATTCACCCTTTCGATTTCAAATCTAAGAATTGGATGACAACGAATCAGATGACATCTTTCCAGGTGATAACGTTTTGTCAAACTCCAGTCTATAAGGAAAGATCGTCATGACATCGATATCAGATTTAATCTCGCCAATTCTTTTTCAATATCACATTCAACTAATATCTACATTTCTACGAATATCAACCATTTGTTGGGATCATAGATATCCACAACTTGGTTTAGATATAGAATAGCTAGAATTCCTACGAGAATAGCTTCGATTAATTTACTAGGGGATTTAGGGTTCCTTGTGACAATCTACGTCGTATAAATACCTCGTATAAATATCAAAATAATCATCAAACAATCATGTAATAAAATTACATCATATATATATATATATATATATATATATATATATATATATATATATATATATATATATATATATATATATATATATATATATATATATATATATATATATATATATATATATATATATATATAATCCAAGTTATATATATATTAAAATAACACTTCTCAGTCTGGCCTTGTCGGTAACTCGGGAATTCTTCGGCACCGTTATAGTCAAAAGATTTTTAGACATTTTTTGAAAAATGTTTATAGTTAAAAGATTTTGAAATGTTTTATTCAAAACCTTGATTTTAAAAATCTTTCGTTCTCTATAACGAGAGCTCTGATACCAAACTGTAACACCCCCAAATTTATACAACTCAGTACAGCGGAAGACTAGTTGGTGTTACGGGATAGCACATTACTTACATCATAGACAACGCATAAAAATCGCGTCGTTTAATAATAAATCATTTCCATTCATCAACATCAAAGTTACATCGGTCCCAAGTCATTTTATTTCATACAAAGTTTTACAAAGTATTTGAATGGAAAAATATTGTTTAAGTGCGGGCCATGAATTCTTGTCGTCTTCCCGAGAATTACCTTCAAGTACCTGAGATAAAACATGTTAAAAGAAAAGGTCAGCGATAACGCCGAGTGAATTCATAGAGTTTAGTAAATTCCATCAATATAATATCAGTATAAAAATATTACTGAAAATCATTTTTGTACAAATCGTTTTGATAGGCCATAAAATAGCCAAAGTCATTTTATACAAATCTTTATCGAAAATCATAATATAGGCATTTGCCTTAAAAACCGTTATACGAATCATTATCGTTAAAAACACCATACAATACGTTTTTGCAACGTTGTATAGCTTAAATAAAACCATTATATGAATATGGTTATAAAAAGCCTTAAAAATCATTATACGAGCCAATGTCGTAAAAACGTCATACAATACGTCTTATGACGTTGTATAAAATCAGATAAAAACCGTTATATGAATATGGTTATGAAAACCAAAACACAAACATAATATCAATAGTATGACCCTGTATTGCTAGTCAGGCAATACATCGTAATTCGGAGCGTCTAGTAATATTTCGGTGATTGGATTATTATAAGCCGCATGACATTGTTACCTTACTAAAACCAAAACGGGTAGCTAACCCGATACCAATTTTGCCCATCTAAAGTAGCGTGTCGTCACAAAGGTCACGCTATGGAAATCTTCTCATACATAAATTCGCTTACCAATCAATGTGGCACGACGGGGATCAACCGTCAAGGCGCGAACTGGGGTGATCGTCCCCAAATAGTACTATTAAATGCATAAGCGTCTACCAAATCCCGGTAGTTCACAATTCATGCTAATGGGACTTTTAGTGACATAACCTAACTTTAATAATCCATTTAATTTCATCTATCGGGTCCTTTAATCATTTATCGGGTCATACAATCGGGTCATTCAATCATTCGGGTCCAAAATCAATAAACAAACAATCGGGACAAATGGTGTCCTATTTTATAAAAACTAACATGTTATCTCCCTCGCGGGTTTATAAAACATTTATAAAAACATTTAAAAGAGTGCGAGGCTATGAACTCACGTTGATGTGGGAAGGCGATTATCGGCGATTTGGATGTACGGTACGTGCTTCCATCACGGAAACCTAGACAAATAATAATCGGTCTTAGACTCATGTCCAATGACTTTATAAAAATAACAAGTATGTATACATATGATGATTATATATATATGATGATCAAGTGGGTTTACATATTCTCGTTTACTCCTTTTAGTGTTATATGTCGATAACTTTTATATTAGTTTACTAGTTTTACCCGTTTACGTGTCTTAAGTCCAATAAGCTTATTATAAGTTATTTAACTTATTTTAATCCATTTTGTATCTATATTATCACTATGTATACTTTCCAAGTTGGGCCTAAATGGGTTAAGCTCAATAGATTCTTTTTACAAGTTTTTATCCTATTTAGTCAATTTATTAGTCCAATATGTTTATTTAACTTGTTAATGTCCGTATGCCCTATAGTTCGGGTTTTATCGGTTTTTACTTGTCATACATGTCTATATATCAGTATATAAGTTTTATAAAGTTTTCATTAGACGGTTCCAACCAACTAAGTTTTATTTGACAAAAACGTTAATTTTACGGCAATAGCCGAAAAAGTCGTAAAAATCATGTTTATAGTTTTTATTACTTATAAACATTATTTCATCACCATTTATATAATTTATCCATTTGATTACCCTTTTATATATATTTATATAAATAAGTTTTTATAAGTTAGTGGTTTTTTATTTTACATTTTATATATTAAAATGTGAGTGCTTATATAATAGTATTATTCTTTAATTTCCAAAAATCTGATTTTTAACTTCATCTTCACCAAAACTGCCATATCTTGAGTTCTATATGGAGATAAAAGCTCAAAATTTTATCACATAAACTACATGATATGTGCTACATTTAACTCTTTTATAGCTACTGTTGAATCATCTTCTAAATATTTTCTAAAAATCGTCCAAAACAGTAACCTCAGATTTATACCTTAAACTTGTTTTGATCATATCTCATTCATTATTTTGATTCCATTGCATGGTCAACTCTCACATGTGTACAAGACTCATAGCTTACTGTAAATCCATTCTACTTCATTATTTTATCAGTTTACCATATGGTTCTTTACTGTTTTTATACAGCCTATCATTTAAACAAGATTTTAACCTTGTTTCTTATGGTTTTTCACCTTTTTAATCATGTTTATCAACAACAAATCCCCACATAACATTTTTATCATCATATAATCATCATAAATATATACAATAGGAAATAAAATACATGTTTACATAATCATAATAACAAGAGGATGAGGAGGACAATCTTTATACCACCATGATGATGTAGGTTGATCAAAACATGGATTTTGATGGAGAAACTTGTGCATAGCCAACACCATCTTCAAGACCACCATTCTTCATGTATACCTTGTGGAAAATCAGTCCCAAGACACCATGAAAACTCCTCCATGGATTTTATAATCACCACCATTCAAGAGAGCTTCAAGAGGGCTTCAACATATGTAGAAATAACATAGGATTTTGTGGTTAATTTTGATCAAATGAGGGTGTTCTTGGTTGGATATACACGAAATCATAGAGAGAGTAGAGAGAAAATGTGTGTGGTTTGCATGAGTGGGAAATGATAGAAATGAGAAGAGTGGTTTTGGTTGCTAGTTTTGGAGATAGTGGGGTGTAAGTTAGCTTACAAAGTAAGCATGGCTTACACATGTATACTTGTAGCTAACATGATGCCACATGAGCTTGTGGTGTCATGCTAGTGCCATCCCATTTAAGCTAGTGGGGTGGGACAATGTATTTTGTCCCATCTCACTAGTTTACGGGTATTTCTCGATTCTAGTTTTCTCGATTTGCGTGCCCTCGGGTCGTTTTACGAAAAATGTTTTTATAAATTATGAATCAACGCCAAAAAACGAATCCAATAAAAATTGTCTCATCAAAAACGGAGTTCAAAAACGTAAATACGTAATCCTAAGGTTTTCGGTTTAGTCGTAAAGGACGTTAAAATAAAATCGTAAGTCCTAATCTCTTCTCGTAAATTTGTGAGTTTATGAACTAACATAAATTTAAAACTCCAAAATAATATTCACGGATAAATTTATTTTCTGAAATGTCGGACTGTCACCAAAGACGGTGTATGTAAACGTAAGCACGTAACGTTGAATCCTCAGGTTTAGACGCAGTCGATGCTACTCCGAGACGTAAATCCAAATTTCTTCCCAAAAATAAGTGAGTTCATATTGTATCATTAAAATAATATTTTCAAATAATATTTGAGAATAAAATATCAATCGTAAATTGACGGATTGTCACATGTGAAATGTTTTGTTGAACCAAATGCACATGGTGTTGATTTCTTTATTTGTTTATTTTTCTCATAGAAAGGCAAAGTAAAAGTATGGTAACAATATTTTCCCATTTCAAATGATTTGATTTTTTGAAGATTAGGTCGAAAACTTTCGTAGTCATATTTGGTGTGTAATAATGTTGAGTCGTACCTCAATCCTTAATTATGCACAGCTTAGCTAACTATGCATAATTCGGGAAGAGCGTTGTTCTGTTGGTTGTCGTTGCTTGGTCCTCAAGTATGCATGATCTATCTAATTATGCATAGTTTAGGAAGGGCAACGTGGTTTCAAATCAATTGCTCATCTTTAAACTAGTAGTGTTTTTGATAAATGTTTGGATAAGAACACTTTTGAACTGGTGAATCCTTATGCAAGTAATCATATTCTCTTTGATTCCTAAAGAAAATCTTTGAGTTTTCTTGTATTCCTTGAAATCTTTTCTTTCGTTTGGCATTGACTTAGTAAGTCACCGTGACCGAGTAACTATTGAAAATGTTTTTATGTGTTGCAAGTAACGTGTGAATTCCATCAGAATGACTAGGATGTTGATGAAATACCAAAGGAGCTCATGCCGACACTGAGAAGAAATTTTAACAAAAATAGAAGACTGCTGAAGTAGAGGAAATCTGAGTTCGAATAACTCTGAGGGAAATGACGAAGAATTTTCCTACATCAAATGTATCGTACCTTATTTATTTTCTTTTCTTGTTCTTTTGATATGTCAACGACACGCGATAAACTGTTGAAGGTTACCAACTGTGCATCGGTAGTTGGAAGACAATTCCATTTGCCGTCTTCGCTTATTCAAGTGAGGAATCCTCTTTGCTTGACTCGATTTTCTTTTATCGTCGATGGTTAAACGACAGATAGCCATAGTTGACGTTTATGTGCTAAACCCTTGCCTTTTATGTAAATTATGTGGTATGTGATCTAGTCAAGTGATCGTAAGTTGTGAGAACTTGAGACGAAATTGTCCAATGACGTCCGATCCTGGAGAACACGTGCCGTGTAATATATTTTTTTACTGTGAACGGCGATGCTTGTTGAGGTTTTGACTACGTTTGGGACGGAAGTGAGGTGGTGTTCTTGTAATATTTTTTTTGGTATGGATCCGCGTGAGAGCATCATACGATGACATATGTATGTATTTTCTTTCTTTATGGATATGCATCCATAGCTAGAAAGCTTGTGAACCTTCTTTAACTTGCAATTTTCTTTTGACTAGACTAATCCGAAATCCTGTCAAATATTCTTATTTTACCATGGCTTGGCTGATTAGCAAGCATGAGTTAACTTAATAAAACTTATTTGCTTGGCTAGGTTTGGATATTTTTCAAACATGTCGTAATGTGGTTGTATGTGCTTCATAATGGCTTTTGTGTTTGATTGGATTGTGATGTTTTCGAGAGAGTTATGTATACGTCGAATGATTTTCGTATCGATGAATTCGTTTTTGAAGAACTAGGTTTGTATATACGTAATGTTGCAATGTGGTGATTTTATACGACTATTATTGATTATTTCGTCTTGTATATTCTTAATGTTTTCGATGGGGTTATGTGCGACCTGTGTGATTTTTCTTTATGATTTATTTTTTTTTATTATTAATTTTTTTATGAGACTGATGGACTAAGTGAAAGGACGATTCGAATGTTATAAGACATGCTCCGATCATGTATGTTTGATTTTGGTATTAGTTGAGATCGACACGTGTCCTTGATAGAATCCTTGTACAACAACAATTACCATGATAGTACTAAGGCTACACCATTTCAATTGTTGGGTGGAGGAAAGTGTAGATCACCAGTTGGATGGAGTGAAGGAAGGAAAAGTTAGTTGAATGAACCTAAAATGATTCAAGAGAATACAGAAAGGATTGTGTAAATTAAGGGTCATTCGCTAACAGCGAGAAGCCGTGAGAAGAAATATATTGATAACCGTGGGAAGGAGTTGGAAATTGAAGTTTGAGAAATGGTAATGTTAAAGTTATCGTCGTGGAAAGACGTGATTCTTTTTGGAAAATAAGAGAAGTGGAGCCAAAGGTATGTTGGACCAGTTGCCTACCAGTTGGAGCTGTCGGATGAACTTCGTGAAAATGATAATACTCTTCATGTGTCGAATTTGAAGAATTGTTTTGCGGATAAGGATTTAGTTACCCCATTTAGTGAGACCCAACTTGACGACAAGTTTCACTTCATAGAAGAACTAGTGGAGAACAAGGATCGAGAGTTAAGCGATTGACGCAAAGTAGAATACCCATTGTAAAGGTATGCTGGAACCCGAGACGTGAAAAGAAGTCCACGTCGGAACGTGAAGACTTCATTAGGAAGAAGTACCCTCATCTTTCTAGTAGTACGAAATGTGAGTATAAAAACCGGAGAGCGTCGGGACGTCGCTCCCTTAAGGAGGGGAGGATGTGATGCCCCTAATCCAACGTCGTTTATTTTACCCTAATTTACGTATATTTTTGAAATTTTTAAGAATTATTATCGTGGATTTATTTGACGTTTTAAATTGAAACTAATAAATGAGGCTTAATTTTTATGTTTGACGATTTAAGAAGAACCGATAACGACTACGATACCGACGGATGCCCAAAATTTATCTTTTATTATCGATTGATCGATATTTCAGTTTTTCGAAGTTTTTATTTTTATTACGTTTTAAGTCGAGCCGGAACCATATGAATACTCGTTTGGTGCGCGTTTGAACTATTTAAAAGTATTTTGAGGTAGCCGGGATGAAACCCAACTCTCGTAAATTTATGAAAACCGACTATGTACCATTCCCGCTCTTTAAAACTAGCTTTGCTAAAAAGGCCAAAAGAAAACTATATTTGCACCAAGGTCCTCCCACCTTTATACAAAAATCACCAACACACACACACACCTCATTTTTACACTTGAAAATTTTCTCTCCTTCCCTATTTCTCTCAAAACATACGACCAAACACCACCACCATAGATCCACCATCAAAACTTGATTTCTTGAAAATCTAATCAATGTCCCATGCTTGTAACATCATTGTAAGTAAATCCCATCATAAAAATACAACATGCAACAACATTTTTCTTAAGATTTGATTTTGATAATTTTTGCTAAAAACATTGATTTGATATAATTAAATTAGTGGGTTTGTATTTAATTGTGTTTAGGATTAACCTATTGAAGTATTCAAGCTTGGAGCAAATATTTTCTTGGTTATTTCAGCCCCAAACCCACGAAATTTATGCGGGGTTTGGGTGTTCTTGGTGTTTTGATCCATATAATCATTGTAAGGTTCTTTTGTTGTTGTTATTATTATTTTAATTATTTTCCTTTGAATGCATGCAAGTGTTTATAATTTTTGGTAAATTCATATTGTTCATACAAGTGATGTAAGATGTTATGATTTGTTTAGGATGTTTATTAGGTGATTTTACGAGTATAGGAGTTGATGAAATTGGTCAAAATGATGTTTTAATGTGATTTTGAAAAGGGTATCTTAGATCAGATTGTTTAGGGTTATTTTTCGTGGGTTTAAGTTTGAGCTAAGGTTGATATGGTTGGATATTGTTGTAGAGCTTTTCTCAAGCTTCGTCTTGGTATAAGGTAGAGCTTTTGACTCTAAACGAGTCAAAAGTTACGTTAGTTTGAATTTTCGTGTACCGGGAGATGAAAGTCGACATAATCCGAAATTATGTTCGATTTTAGGTCAAATCTCGGGGACAATAAGTTGAGTTTTAAAAATGATTAGAGACTTTTATTAGGGTATAAACTTATCATTTTGAGTCTATTTTCATAATCAAGAGTCGAATTTGTAAACGGGAATGCTTAAGAAGGTCAAAATGGTTTTACAACGCGAAGGTACAAAACTGTCCGAAATTTGGAGTTTAGTAATGTGACGAGCAGTGGGTCTTAGAAGTGAGAAATTTTTATGAAATTTAATATGGACTATACAGGTTGTAAATTATTTTTACAATTTTTCTCATAATTATTGGTGATGTCTAAGTATAGGTAAACAGCCCGTACATTTGGTATGTACCATCAGAATTGTAAAATGCGCAATAGTTTTAATCAAGTATAAAAGTGGACGTGTCTAGTAAATATCACTTGTATGGATTTTTGGCGTGAGTTTATACAAACATTGAGTGTTCTTAATTATGTACCTACAATACTTGATGGTACTTGAAAGAGTTGATTCATTACGTGTTTATTCGTTAGGTGTTGTATTTAATTTCCTGGGGCATCCTCATCGTCGGTGATTGTCTTCGTCTACGTCTTGCTACTACAACTATCGTTACTACTTAAGGTGAGTCTATAGCCTCGCTCGTTACCTATTTCAAATGTTTTTACCCGCGAGGGGGATACATGCTATTTAAATGAAAATGAACATAAGTCATGGATGATTGTTGGACCCGAATGTTGCCTTGAATTGTGTTGACTACCTAGTTGCAAAAGTCCCTAAATTCGTAAACTATTAACTATTGTCTTGCCCTTGTGTGGGTTAGAGATAGACGCTTATACAATTTATAGTAATATGGGGTTGACGACCCTATCCGAGACGAGAGCTAGTACATTGAGTACCCTCTGCGGACGGATAACTTGTGATAAGAAATAAGGTATAATTGCAACTGATGCCTTTAGAAGGGGCACTGGTTTCATCTTAATCATGTCGGTAAATGTACGCGGGTGACTGAGTTAACGGATTAGTGTCACGAGCTTAAACACAGTTATTAGCTATTGCTAAAGAAAATATCCTTGAATAATACATTGTGAGTACGGCAATGCAATTGAATGGTCATGATTGGTTTTAATAATTATGTTCAACTTATGATTTGATAAACCTATAGATTTGCTCAACCGTTGTGTTGACGATTTTAAGCATGTGTTTAAGGTAATCAAGTTTGATTTCAGCGGAGTATGCATGGAGGGAGTTGGTGCTTTATGGGTCTTAAATATTGGATTTCCTTCCCTTTTTATTAATTATTTATTGTCATGTCTTGGTCAAAATATTGTTGTGATTTGGTTGAGATATGTGGGGACAAGTAATGCTACTCTGATGTAAACAACATTTTTAGGTTGGAAATGTTTTAGACAATGGTTATAAATAATCTTTTATGTTTATCTTAAACCTCTCTTTCGAGGTCGTTTTCTGTAATTGTGTGTGATGTGCTATGAAATAACGCCCAAAGTGGTATTCCGCTGCGTGGTAAATTGGCGGTGTTATACCAGTTGTGATTGGTAAGGTAGGTAGCCTTGGTTTGGTACATAGATATATGGGCGTCTATGGGACCAGTTTTGATTGGTAAGGCAAGTAGCCTTGGTTTGGTACATAGATGTATGGGCGTCTATGGGACCAGTTGTGATTGGTGAGTTGGGCAGCCTTGGCTGGTTAGGGATTGTGTAATCTTGATTACTAGTTTGTTAAGGCGTATTTTAGCACCTTGTGCATATGCGTATTGGTTTATGTTTACGATTTACAACTTTAAATTTTATGAATGTGTTGGTTTCTTAGAGTAGAAACCTATGACTCTCACCAACTTTATGTTGACGTATTTTACTGTCTCTTTCAAGCGAGAATGTGGTGAAGTTAGAGAATAGAAGTGGCTAGGATTGGAGATGCTTAGGACTGCATATGGAGGAACTCCAGTCCTCTTAGAATTCCTTTTTGTATTGGATTTTGAATAAGTGCTTGTATGACATCTATATGTGTTTGTTTGTTTGTCTTGGGTAAGAGGTAGGACTTGTTACCTACTTACCTAGACCCCTTGATAACGCCCAAATCCAACATGGTTTTAGGAGCGTTATCCGTACTTTTATACGTGTATATCGTTTATATCTATAATGCTTTTGTGCATATTTGTACCAAAATGTGTTTGCAAGTCTATGTGTAGCCAATTGCTGGGATAAAGAAGAAAGTGATGCAAAAGTAAAGATTAGTACAAGTACGAGTTATAAGCCTTTGAAGATCCATTCTGGGTGCGAGAAAAAGTATTTTCAAGAAGTGTACAAGCCATACAAGTAATCCTGACCTTGGGAAATGCTAGAAGAATCGTGTAGCTAGTTGTAGCTACAAGTGCAAAAGACACTGAACATGAAAGTAGATGCCAACAGTTTTGAAATATGTTGCCAGCAATCTTCATTTTCCACTAGCATTTTGGAGAAGTGGCCTAGAAGTTCATATAGGCAGATTATTACAACAAATTACCAACACCTTCTTGAAGCATCTAAAGAAGTCACACGAAGCTTCTATGTGTAACCATATATAATTCATTCTCAACTTTCATAGGCTCTCATAACCATCCAAATAACTCTCTCAACCTTGTCCAAATTACTATTCCCGGATTTGAGCAAGGAGGTGCTAGAAAAGTCACTTTTAGAGTCCTAAAAGCAAAGTTAACATCACCAAACTCTTAGGGATCATAACCCTAACCATTAGCACTATATTTCTACTTTGTAAGACTCTTGATTATGACTTCTAAGGCTATTATTTATGAGTTTATTTCATTGTTTATTATGAGTGGCTAAATTCCATTCTACACTTGGTAGGATGATGTTTGTGGTATGAAGTTGTGGTTGTGATTGTGATTTGTATTTTAGTTCAGTTTTAAGCTTTTCCTTTGAAACATTGGTACTTATGTTTCATGTGACAATTGGTTATCAAAACTTAATTTGTTGTTAAAGATTTCATAGGTCGAAAGGGTTATTTTCTAACAAGTCATAGCCGGTGTAAAACCCGCATATAAATGCCATGAACAGTGCACTACGTAAACATACAAACCAATTAAAACTTTCCATTTATGTCATGTACACGTGTCACGAACATTAAATCCAGAAACTAAGTACGTGTTAGAGCACGATAATTATTAAGTACGTGATAATACACGATAATTATTAAGTATAAAAATTATAATCACGAACATACGATCACGAACATTTATGACCATGATAATTATTACATATAATAATTATAACACGACTATTAGAACACGATATATGTACGTAGTATATATAACACGAACATTAAACACGAACTAGAACGAATAATAAACACGAACGAACACAAGTATTACATTAACTAAGAAAAGGTACGATTTGCCCTTTGAGCCTTATGGCTGCCGCGAACAAGGGAGAAAAGGAGGGGGCCCAAGCCCATTTGTGGTTTAACTAAAGGAAACTAAAAACACAGAGTTCATCATAACATAATTTTTATAGAAAAAATAAAAACCCTAGCCCTCCTCCTCCTTGTTGCCACCGGCTATCAACACACCAAAGGGGTGTTTGTTGGGTTCTGATCTTTGATTTTGGTATAAACGTGTTCGTGTTCTTAATCCACATTCATTCACGCATTCGGTAACACCTTAACCTTAATCTTCTTATTCCTTTTATTTAAATAAGGATCACATGATATTAAATCTTTAAAAACAAGAATCAAGAACATGTAGGAATAATAAATAAACAAGAAAATGTGGGTTTTGGTGGGGTTTTGTTTGGCCGACAAACGAATGAGGCTCCCGGTGGTCTTTTGAGCACCACCAGCCGAGACCTTAAAGTCTCGGTGTGGTCTTGGTTTTTGGCAACAAGGAAAAAGGAACCTCGAATCTATTCGGGGTAACGTTTGGTTTGGGTTTGGTGTCAACCAAGACCCTACAAGGTATCGTGTGGTTCTCGGTGCAACAGCAGGCACCACCGGCTTAAGTCGGTGGCTGTTTGGTCCGAGCAGGGGGAAACGCGAGCACATCAGGGGGAACCACCGACCTTATGCCACTGGGAACTTTGATTGGTCAGTGGGTAGCCACAGCGCGTAACAGCGGCAACAGCCACCGCTGTTAGCAGCGCAGCCACCAGCCGCCACCACGGCCGCGGTTGTGGGTGGTGGTGGGTGTCAGGTTTTTGTTTTTGTCTCGGGATTTGGGCTCGGGATATATTTACAAGTTATAAGCTTTTTACAAGAATAAATAAATTAATTAAACATGATTAATTATTAATTTAATTTTAACATGGACTTAGGCTATATTATTTTTATAAATAATACATGTTTTAACCTAAGTATTTTATCAGTTATTTTAGACTATAGTTATTAATTTATTATTAAAAACATGGACTTATATTTAATTATTGAAACATGACTTAGGTTATAATTATTAAATATAATAATTCATGATTAACATAAGTATTTTATTTAGACTAACTTAATTAAATCATGATTTATTTAATTAAATGATATAACTTATAGTTTATTAAATTACCATGACATTTATTTAATAAACTATGTTATTTAACCCATGACTTATGTTTTTACCAATAAGCTTAAACTTACATTATTAGCTTATTAATCCAGCTTAATTCTAAATATGGAAACTTTTTATTTCAGGAAACTTACTATTTTTAGATACTTTATATTTTTTGAAACTGATCTATTTTTGCAAACTTTCTATTTTTTGAAACTTTCTATTTTTGGAACCTGCTATTTTAGGTAGTTACTTATTATTACATAACAAGTATAATAACACAAGAATACAAGATAATACTTAATCAGAGTACATGAAATACATGATTAATACAGTATATCATTTAAAACTGTAAAATAAGATAAGAACATATAAAACAAGCTAAGAACATGCTATAACCAGTAACATACTCAGTAATAAAAAATATATACATGTCCCTTGTTTATGTAGCATTAGTGAGGTCGGAGTAGGACTATTCATCCTTTCATCTTTCCTCATTCACTGGACACAAGGTACGGATTTTCCGTCCTTCAGTATGGACATTCTTTCCTTATTAGGATTCCTCGTTTGCAGCCAACTATTTTCCCAAGTATATGTTTTATATGTTTTGATTATTTATGTTTAGTTTTAAATGCCTAAGCCATATACATGCATGACCAGTGTCACCTAGTTATGGAGGTACCATAACCATAACACTGGAGGCACAAGTGTTATGACTTCCCCACTACAAAGTGATTGCTCATGGTATCCCTTTATAGTTTTGGCCTTATATTTATATTATCATGTGGAGCGTATGGGTGCATCCTAGTTACATGTTTTATAGGATTTTCATGGTGAATGCGATGTGTGCCTTGCATCCTTCACAAGGAGTTGATCCCTGTTAATCCCACTTTAATCCATAACACAATATTTAGAGAGAGAAAGAGAAGAAAAATAGTGAGATAAACTAGAGAGATGGTGGATGGTTTTTACTATTAGAGAGAGAGAAAGTAAATGGTAACCAACACTCTCTTCCACACATGGAAGAGGGTATATATACCCCACGCCTTAAAGGCTTTAATGGGATTTATCATGGGCCGGGCTTGGTTCTTTGGGCTTAGAGCCCCTGATAGGTGTGTAAACACCCATCCTTTTACCACTTATTTCTTACTAAAACGAGACCAAAACACGTATTTAATATCATTTGTTTGGAATTATGCGTGGTTTTTGTGTTTATTGTGTTTTCAGAGCCAACCGGATGAATATTGAAGAAAACATGGGATTGCACGGGTTTTATGGAAGAAAAAGACTCAAGACAAAGTCTATTGTCCAAGAGATGCAAAAGATTTTAAGTCACTGGGCCTATTCGATGATTTATCGAAGAAAAGGACCAAAGATTGAAGATTTACATAAGTCGAAGAAACTCAAGTCTATTAAACAAAGAAATTAAAAGACGAGTTGAATTTAATCGACGACAAATCCCGAATCAGAATACAAAAAACATCAACTTTTCTGAAAAGACGAGAAGACAAGAAGAACGGGAGAAATCCCACTCACCAACCAAAGGGAACACCTATATAAAGGATTCCCTTCACACTTTTCATTCAGTTTTTTTTCTCCTCTTTTCACTCCCTTTCTGTTCATAGACATCACCAACACCACTAGGGTGTTTGGTGATTTTGATTTTTATTTTTCCAAGAATCTTGTAGTTTAATCTTTGTCTTGTGATTGTTAAAACCTTATTCTATCAATTTAATCCTTTCATTTCATCTTGTTCATCTTCATCTTTTTGATCCAAAGTTAAAGCTCTTATTTGGTTAATTTTGATCTTTAAAAGTTATTGGGTTTTAAGTTTTTATTGATGGGATTTGTTGCTTATGGTTAGTAGATGATTAGTGATTAGTTTTGTTTAAGTTTCGGTTAAAAAACTTGGTGGATTTTTGGCGTGAAATCGAGTTACCCTGTTTTTCTGAATAGTACTGTTCTTGAGTTTCCCAGGTTCCGAATGAGCATAGAACTTCCGAATGAATCATCTTCGTTAAAATCTTCCGAATCAATCTCCCTTCAAAAGTTCCGAGTCAGTTTTAAAAGTTCCGAATGAAATTTCTTTTCAAAAGTTCCGAATCAGTTTTATTTCCAAAAGTTCCGGACGAAGTTCCGGACCAAAGTTCCAGGTGAAGTTCCGGGTGAACTTCCGGATAAAGTTCCGGATAAACTTCCGGACGAAAGTTCCGAGTGAAGTTCCGAGGAAAGTTCCGAGTGAAGTTCTGGGTGAAAGTTCCGAATCAACTTCCGGACCAAACTTCCGAATCAAGGAGTTCCGGATCAAGGGAAAAGCAGAAACTTCCGAATCAATTTTCTTTTGAGTATTTCGAATCTAGTTAAGTGTTATTTACTGTTTCTTCATTTTATACTTTCATTTTAATTCAAGTTTTGTTAATTGCTATTAAATTAATTGCTTTTAGTTTAAATCTTAGTGCATTTAGACCTTTAAGTAGATTAGAAACCAATCCCCTTTTTAGTAACCAAGAACAATCATTCCACTTAGAACCAAGATCAATTCGAGAGGATACCGAGACTTAAATCCGAACCCATATCAAATACATTGTATCAAATGGCGCCGCTGCCGGCTCTTCTCGTTAAGATCAACAGTTTTTTGTGAGAACTTGGATTTTGGGATCTGTTCCCCGTGAACGTTACTTTTTCATAAAATTTTCAAAAACACAAAAAAATATAAAATTTTCAAAAAAATCCTAAAAATTTAAAAAAACATAAAAACCAAAAAATATTTCTGCTTTGTGTTTGCCTTGTTTGTTCTTTTGCAGGTTCATGCGTACACGATCAACGTCTTATCAACAGCCCGAGCCTCTCGAAGACTTAGACATGGCCGGTGTACAAAACAACAACAATAACCCACCTCAAAACTATAAAAATAACAATCCACCTTTCAACAACAATAATAACAACAACAACAATCAGCCTCTACCGGATAATCGCCCGATGATTGAACTTCTGCAAGCACATGTCGACGACAACAATTGTCCAATTGTCATACCCGCGATTGCAGCCAACAACTTTGAGCTCAAATCCGGCTTTATCCAGATGGTCTCTGCTCAACCATTCTTGGGGCCTACCATTGATGATCCACATGACCACATCAAGAGATTCTTGCAACTCACCAATACGGTCAAATTAAATGGTGTTCCACAAGAGGTAATCCGTTTACAACTTTTTCCCTTTTCTTTAGAGGGACAAGCCCGGCATTGGCTTGCTAAGGAACCGCCACAGAGTATTCTTTCGTGGACGGATTTGGAGACCAAGTTTATCAACTACTTTTTCCCACCCTCTCGTACTACCGCTTTGCGGAATGAAATTATCAATTTTGAACAAAAGTACGATGAGTCGTTTAGTGAGTCTTGGGACCGTTTCAAAGACCTTTTGAGAAAATGCCCACAACATGGTTTTACCAAAGTGCACCAAATTAATACTTTTTATAATGGTTTAAACATGAATGACCAAGATTCACTAAACAGTGCCCTGGGGGGGTAATCTTTTGGCTAAGACTTCCAATGCTGCTTGGGATATCATTGAGAATAAGTCTCGTGTGCAAACCAAGAGTGTTCGGACCAATGTCGCTAGTGCTAGTACTAGTGACAGCGATAAGCGACTAGACAAAATCACTGCGCTTCTTGAATCGCTTGCTACCCAAACCGCCAGCAACACCAACAGCATCAACGCTAGAAACACTAAAGACGCTCAAGTCAATGTTGTTAGCCAACCATGTGAGATATGCGGGGGTCCTCACTCTTACACCACTTGTACTGCCACCCAAGACTACCCTTCTGAAAATGTGAATGCAGCTTATGGCACCTATCCTCAACCCGCTTATCAAGCTCGTCCTCAAGGTGACCGCAACCTGCTTAGCTACCGCTCCAACAACTATCTCTCACCACCTGGTTTTCCTCCTAACAACCCAAACCAACAACAAACCCTCAATCGCCCTCCTCAACAACAAAAACAACCTCGTACACCATACATACCACCTCACAAACAACCACAACCACCTCAAAGAAACAACCAAGTTTACCAGCAACCTGCTTATCAACCACCCGCATACAATGCTCCTCCCAACCAACCCACCGCTTTACACCAAGAAGTAGAAACCTACATGAGGACTAACGATGTGATCGTAAGAAATCTTCAGCGGGAAGTGCTCAACTTGAAAGCAGGCCTGGTAAAACAAGGGAACGATCTGAGAGCTGATATGAGAAACACTTTGGATAGTCAAACGAATGACTTAAAGAATATGATGGCTAGTTTCTTCCAAGGTAATCAACCCTCTTCTTCGGGTACTCTTCTGAGTAACACCGTTGCGAATCCAAGAGGGGCAATTAAAGCAACCACTACTCGCAGTGGCAAAGGTACCAAGGAACCCGAGCTTCCTATACCTCCACCGGTGATTGTGACTAAGGAGAACGAGTCACCTGCTTCTATTCCTCATCCTTCTACTTCCCCAATTTCTCCACCTCTTACATCTACCCCTCCTCCACCCAAGGATGTGATTGATCCTTCGATCCCAAAGCCTTCCTCTTCTTCCAATATACCTTATCCATCTAGGTTGAGGAAAGAGAAGCTCAAAAGCAAGGACGATATTCAGGTTTCGAACTTTCTTAAAATGTTCAAACAATTGAATTTCAACATCTCCTTCGCTGAGGCTCTCGCTCACATGCCTAAGTACGCGAAAATGTTCAAAGATCTTCTGAGTGACAAGGAAAAGCTTCTTGATATTTCCAACACCCAACTTAATGAGAATTGCTCTGCAGTGCTCTTAAGGAAATTGCCAACCAAGCTTGGTGATCCGGGTCGTTTCTTAATCCCTTGCAACTTCCTGGGAGTAGAGAATTGCATGGCCCTAGCCGATATAGGCGCTAGTATTAATCTAATGCCTTTAAGCATTTGGAAGCAATTATCTCTCCCTGAGCTAGTCCCCACCAAAATGACTTTGGAATTAGCTAACCGTACGGTTTCTTATCCAGTGGGGATAGCCGAAGAAGTCTTTGTAGGAGTCGACAAATTCACGTTTCCTGCTGATTTCGTTTTCGTCGACTACGAGATGGACCCTCGTGTTCCCTTGATCGTGGGTCGTCCATTCCTGAGGACCGGTCGCACTCTCATCGATGTTGAAGCCGGTGAGCTTATCATGAGAGTGGGTGACGATAAAATTGTTTTCAACATGGGAAAGTTGTCTAAACAACCTTATTCTAACGAGAGTGTTAATTTTATTGACGTTCTGGATGAGGCTTGTGAAGAACACTTTATTGATGCTTGTAAAAATATTCCTACCTCTCTTCCCAATGTTGAGACTGTTTCCTCTATTGATTCATCACTGTCTCTATTTGGAGAAAGTGATTTGTTTTGGAAAGATCTTGAAGCCACCATGGGAGATGTGAACTTAGCAAGTGACGATTCTCCCACCAATGGGGATGAAGACATGCATTTCTTTGAAAACCTTCTCAACGAAGACAATCTTTCTCCACCATCTCCCACGGTTATTGCTATCGATGCTCCGACTTTGAAAACGCCTCCCATCGAAAATCCTCCGGATTTAGAACTTATGGAGTTGCCGCCCCATCTCGAGTACGTGTTCCTTGAAGAAGAGAAGAAGTCACCCTTCATCATCGCTAAGGACTTGAAAGAAGAAGAGAAAACTCGTCTCATCGCCGTGCTTAAAGATCATAAGAAGGCAATTGCTGGGAAAATTTCCGATATCCGCGGAATTGATCCAAACTTTTGTACTCACAAGATTCTCATGGAAGATGACTTTAAACCCGCAATCCAGAGCCAAAGAAGGGTTAATCCTAAAATTCATGACGTCATCAAACAAGAGGTTATCAAACTTCTAGATGCCGGCTTGATTTACCCTATTTTGGATTCGCGGTGGGTAAGTCCCATCCATTGTGTGCCCAAGAAGGGCGGAATAACCGTTGTTTCCAATGAACACAACGAGTTGATTCCCACTCGTCTCGTTACTGGGTGGAGAGTTTGTATTGATTATCGCAAGCTCAATGATGCCACGAGAAAAGATCACTTTCCTCTTCCTTTCATGGATCAAATGCTCGAACGTCTTGCGGGTAATGACTATTACTGCTTCTTAGACGGTTTCTCCGGGTATTTTCAAATTCCCATCGATCCCAAGGACCAAGAAAAGACCACATTCACTTGTCCCTATGGAACATTTGCTTACAAACGCATGCCTTTTGGTTTATGTAATGCTCCTGGGACGTTCCAAAGGTGTATGATGGCTATCTTCCATGACATGGTGGAAGACACTATGGAAGTATTCATGGATGATTTCTCGGTTTATGGCATTTCTTTCTCTGCGTGCCTTGCCAATTTAGAACGTATGCTTAAGCGGTGTGAAGACACTCGCCTTGTTCTTAATTGGGAAAAATGCCATTTCATGGTAAAAGAGGGTACCGTGCTAGGACACAAAATCTCCAAAGCCGGTCTCGAAGTGGACCGTGCTAAAGTCGATGTTATCGCTAAGTTGCCTCCACCTTCAACAGTGAAGGGTGTGAGAAGTTTCCTTGGTCATGCGGGCTTTTACCATCGATTCATCAAAGATTTTTCTCAAATCGCTCACCCGATGACCCACCTCTTGGAAAAAGATACTCCTTTTATCTTTTCCAATGAGTGCCTTTAAGCCTTCAACTTGCTTAAGGATAAGCTTACTAAGGCACCCGTCTTGGTTACCCCTAATTAGGAGCTGCCTTTCGAGTTGATGTGCGATGCTAGCGACTTTGCTATTGGTGCGGTTTTGGGCCAAAGAGTGAATAAACACTTCCAACCAATCCACTATGCTAGCAAGACAATGACGGGGGCCCAATTGCATTACACGACAACCGAAAAAGAGCTTTTAGCTGTTGTCTATGCTTTTGAAAAGTTCCGCCCCTATATTGTCCTTTCCACCACAATCATTTACACCGATCATTCCGCGTTGAAGTACTTGTTGACTAAACAAGATTCTAAACCAAGACTTCTTCGCTGGGTTTTGCTACTCCAAGAATTTAAAATCGAAATTCGCGATAAAAAGGAGCTGAAAACCTAGCCGCAGATCATCTCAGTAGACTTGAGGATCCTTACCAAGGGGATCATCCGAACAAAGAAATCAATGATTCTTTCCCCTTGGAGACCTTAATGTCTATCAATTCGAATTCTGATGAAACCCCGTGGTTTGCGGATATTGCAAACTACTTGGCGGGTGGAATTCCCAAGGAAGGGTTAACATCCCAACAAAAGAAAAAGTTCTTTAAAGATGTTGAACATTATTTCTGGGATGACCCTTACCTATTCAAACAATGTGCCGACTTGATTATTCGCCGATGTGTTGATGGACCGGCAGCTTTGGAAATCCTTGACGCTTGCCACAAAGGACCCACCGGTGGTCACTTTGGTCCCAACTACACTGCCAAAAAAGTGTTTGACTCGGGATTTTATTGGCCCACCATCTATCGTGACGCTCACGATATGGTTAAACGATGTGATGCTTGCCAAAAACAAGGCAAGATCACACATAAAGATGAGATGCCTCAAAATTTTATACAAGAATGTGAAATCTTTGATGTTTGGGGTATCAACTTTATGGGGCCATTTCCTTCCTCTAAAGGAAACAAATACATCCTTGTAGCCGTTGACTATGTTTCAAAGTGGGTTGAAGCCAAAGCTTTACCTACTAATGACGCAAGGGTGGTTTATAACTTTTTGAAATTGCTGTTCGCTAGATTCGGTGTGCCTCGTGCCATTATTAGTGATTGTGGGACTCATTTTTGCAACGACCAATTTGCTAGAGTCATGTCTAAGTATGGTGTAAATCATCGTCTTTCCACTGCCTACCACCCACAAACTAATGGCCAGGCTGAAATATCCAACCGAGGATTAAAGCGAATTCTGGAAAGAACCGTGGGAGAGCATCATGCCTCATGGGCTGATAAACTTGATGATGCTTTGTGGGCTTTCCGTACCGCATACAAGACTCCGATTGGTTGTACACCATATCGTCTCGTGTACGGGAAAGCATGGCACCTCCCCATTGAGTTGGAGCACAAGGCTTACTAGGCCTTGAAGTGGGCTAATTTTGATATCAACAAAGCCGGTGACCTACGCAAGATCCAACTCAATGAGCTGAATGAACTCCGTAATGAGGCTTATGAAAATTATTTGATCTATAAGGAGAAGACTAAGCTCATTCACGAGTCTAAGATTAAGAACCGAGAGTTCCAAGTTGGAGACAAAGTTTTGCTCTTTAACTCTCGGTTGAAACTCTTTTCGGGCAAGCTGAAATCTCGTTGGTCCGGCCCATTCACCATTGCCCAAATTTTTCCATATGGTACTCTCGAGCTCGCTCAACCTAATGGACCGAATTTTAAGGTGAATGGCCAACGAGTGAAGTTGTACTTTGGTGAGGACATCTCTCAGGAGATTATTCCATCCCTCACCACGTTCCCTATGAACTAATTTTGGGTCGAGTCAGGCTCGTGACTCGGTTATCAAAAACAAGCGCTCCTCGGGAGGCAACCCGAGTATCTATCCTTTTATGTTTTAACCTCCTAAGTGTAAGGGGACCTCTATAGGTTCTTTGTGTTTGTATTTGTGTGGTGATGTGATTACAGGGATAAGTGCACTCTTGGAACCTTTAAAGAACCGTGCTCCCGTGTTATCTGCAATCCGGTTCTATCTCTCAACTATCGTGATTCAATTTTCTTCATACTCACATTTGAAATTGATCACGTTAGTCGTCTCTTCCTTAACTTGATTTAACCAACGTGAACAATGTCCTAAGTGTAGGGGAGATTTATCCCACATGCTTAAACATTGAGGACAATGTTTATCCTAAGTGTAGGGGGGACTTCTATCGAAGTTTTAAGTGGACTTTTCCATGAAAATGCCTTCATTTAACCGAAAAATCATCCTTTTCAACATTTTTCAAATTTTTTATTAACTTTGGCCATTTAGTCGTAATTTTTAAATTTTTATCGTTGCTTTCATATGTCTATATCCCGCAATAAAGTCAAAAATATTAATAAAGTGGTGTAGCTAGTTTAGAAGTCTTTGACATATTAGGCCCGTTGCGATTATTTTGACTCAACCCGAATAGACTTATTCAAGTTTATTCTAGCTAGTATCCTTAACCATGTAGACCTTAATTGGTTTATTAGGCTAAGTATCCACGAGTCTCATTACTTGAGATTTTAAATTGTGGAGAAAGAGAAATGATAGAGTCAATTATAAGTCGGTATTCTTGCACAAACTCACTTGGTGTAATTATTTGCCTATTCTCCAATCACTTGCTAATAATTTATCTGCAATAAGTAAGGTCGTACGATTTGAAAAGTTACTTAGCTTCTAGCCCAAGATCGTTTAAAAGTTGCTCGGTAATGATAAGAGTTCATAGCCAAGGCATAACTTATGAAGCGGGGCGCGAAGATTGGCGAGTCCGAAAAGGCCCTATCAAGGCATGAGGATTCAATCTTATTGCTAAAGATCCAAGGTGATGTGAAAAGCATTATTCCCAAAATCAATATGAAGGATCAAGACTCACAACGAAAAGCAATCAACTCCCATAAAGATGATGGAGAAGTCTATCCGAAAAGACCCTAACAAGGTATGAGGATAAATAGATCCAAGTCTGAAAAGGAGGCGGATCGTTGTATCTCAAAATCCCAAATAGATATTGAAGAAATAATCATGAAGTCGTGGTCAACAAAGTTGGAGTACCCCTCAAAAGTCTCCAAGTGAAGAAACTCTATTAACGATGAGAAGACCATTATCTCAAGCACGTCTCTCAAGATATGAAGTATGAAGTACATGCCAAATATCGGCCCGAGAAAGGTCTCAAATCGTGAACCGAGTTATGCCAAGATATGAACTTTTTGATATCCCGAGAAGCAGTTTTAAGAGATTTTGTCCTTTAGCTAACTATTGATCAAATCGCCCTACTTTGCTTTCAGCTTAATTAAACTATCGCAATAAGTCCAAAAATGCATCTTCATGATCATTCTAAGACAAAAATAAAATATAAGAGATACACCTAGGAATAAGGGAGTTTAAGCATATAATTATGCCATGTGTGTAAGTGTTTGATTTGCTAACTTATAATAACAATGATCTCGTTTTTAAGCTTAGTTTGGGGAACGTGAAACTTGAGGGTGATAAATCTTCGCAGCACCAAAGCCCTAATGTAAGTCCTTGATCTCTTTGCAAGTTATTTCCATATAGCTATTTTCAAGAGAAAATGGTTTTTTATCCTTTTGTTTACTTTAAAGATTTTAATTTCTCTTAGTACTTTAATTTTTGTTTAGTAGTATTTTAATAAGGCCAAGGTTGATTGATTATGAGAAAAGTGTAAATGTGCTTTATCACTAAGCATTGCATGAGGGCATGGCAATGGTTAAGTGTAGGGGATTTGATAGGTGTGTAAACACCCATCCTTTTAACACTTATTTCTTACTAAAACGAGACCAAAACAAGTATTTAATATCATTTGTTTGGAATTATGCGTGGTTTTTGTGTTTATTGTGTTTTCAGAGCCAACCGGATGAATATTGAAGAAAACATGGGATTGCACGGGTTTTATGGAAGAAAAAGACTCAAGACAAAGTCTATTGTCCAAGAGATGCAAAAGATTTGAAGTCACTGGGTCTATTCGAAGATTTATCGAAGAAAAGGACCAAAGATTGAAGATTTACATAAGTCGAAGAAACTCAAGTCTATTAAACGAAGAAATTAAAAGACGAGTTGAATTTAATCGACGACAAATCCTGAATCAGAATAAAAAACGTCAACTTTTCTGAAAAGACGAGAAGACAAGAAGAACGGGAGAAAGCCCACTCACCAACCAAAGGGAACACCTATATAAAGGATTCCCTTCACACTTTTCATTCCGTTTTTTTTTCTCCTCTTTTCTCTCCCTTTCTGTTCGTAGACATCACCAACACCACTAGGGTGTTTGGTGATTTTGATTTTTATCTTTCCAAGAATCTTGTAGTTTAATCTTTGTCTTGTGATTGTTAAAACCTTATTCTATCAATTTAATCCTTTCATTTCATCTTGTTCATCTTCATCTTTTTTATCCAAAGTTAAAGCTCTTATTTGGTTAATTTTGATCTTTAAATGTTATTGGGTTTTAAGTTTTTATTGATGGGATTTGTTGCTTATGGTTAGTAGATGATTAGTGATTAGTTTTGTTTAAGTTTCGGTTAAAAAACTTGGTGGATTTTTGGCGTGAAATCGAGTTACCCTGTTTTTCTGAATAGTAATGTTCTTGAGTTTCCCAGGTTCCGAATGAGCATAGAACTTCCGCATGAATCATCTTAGTTAAAATCTTCTGAATCAATCTCCCTTCAAAAGTTCCGAGTTAGTTTTAAAAGTTCCGAATGAAATTTCTTTTCAAAAGTTCCGAATCAGTTTTATAAGTTCCGAATCAGTTTTATTTCCAAAAGTTCCGGACGAAGTTCCGGACCAAAGTTCCGGGTGAAGTTCCGGGTGAACTTCCGGATAAAGTTCCGGACGAAAGTTCCGAGTGAAGTTCCGAGGAAAGTTCCGAGTGAAGTTCCGGGTGAAAGTTCCGAATCAACTTCCGGACCAAACTTCCGGACGAAACTTCCGAATCAAGGAGTTCCGGATCAAGGGAAAAGCAGAAACTTCTGAATCAATTTTCTTTTGAGTATTTCGAATCTAGTTAAGTGTTATTTACTGTTTCTTCATTTTATACTTTCATTTTAATTCAAGTTTTTTTAATTGCTATTAAATTAATTGCTTTTAGTTTAAATCTTAGTGCATTTAGACCTTTAAGTAGATTAGAAAACCAATCCCCTTTTTAGTAACCAAGAACAATAATTCCACTTAGAACCGAGATCAATTCGAGAGGATACCGAGACTTAAATCCGAACCCATATCAAATACGTTGTATCAGCCCCTAACTTATACAATATTGGCTTAAATACCAAGCTCGCTTAACCAGACTAACCTATTACAATACAAGACCATTAATGACTAAGATTTAACACCCCCAAATTTACACGCAGTGGAATACATCTTTGGGTGCTAAACAATGATACAACAACACATAATTTATAAAGAACGACTCGAAAAGAGACGTTTTAGATTTATCGTTCCTAAAACATTTGTCAGAGTAGCGTAGTCCCAAGTAATCGTTACCAAAAGATAAGTTAAAACAACATATTGGTTTGTTTTAAAAATGGAACGATAAATAAATCAAAGAGTTTGAACAACAAAAGCAGTGCACAACTTCATTCCCCGTGACCTCCAAGCTTCCACTTCTTGATTACCTGAAATACATGTGAGTAAAACAATCAGCAAAAATGCCGAGTGAATCTATAGGTTTATGAAATCAATTTGAACACATGCAAAGATTATAAGTTTGTGGCATGCTTATAAGCATCAAATAATAATTTGCATCAACAATGATAATTGTATATAGCATAAATTGCAATAAGCTCATGGAACCGAGCCCTTGGACACTCCCATATCAGTCTAATAAGACGAGAGATTTATTAATTGTCGGTTACCTCCAGATTTTTGGTACATTGCCGTATACCTGACTTCTCAATACAATATGCTCAAACAGTGTGGAGGTCGGGCCTAAGCTTCTATGACAAGTCCACAAAAACTGAACCGGGGCAGCTTCCCCCATAGATCTATTAATTGTACTAGCGGTTAACCCATCATAGGTTAATTAACGGTCCATAATTGAGGCTTTAACTAAGGCAATCACTTAATGCAATTTAAAGGCAACCACGGGTCCATTCATAGAGGGACAAAGCATACCATAAAAATCTTGTGTTCTAAGTTTATAAACATGTATTCCCCCTCGCGGGTTTAAAATCATTTAATAACAAGTATAAAGCGAGGCTATAGACTCACCTTAGTACTTATAGTAGTTGAAGACGATCGCCGACGATAGTAGATGCCCGAAAAACACGACAACCGCAACCTAGCAAATAAGGTGCGTACATTAATAATAGACTCGAGAAATAAATGATACTTAATAAAATCAAACTCAAGTATAAAATCACGACAACTCGAGAGAAAACGATGCAAGTGGTTCTATTATACTCTACTATATATTCATTTTATTGTTCTATGCCTTTAATAAAAATCTGCCGGAACATACCGAATGTCCAAGCCGTTTTCCCATACTTAAACATATCAATTTTTTATGATACTACTCAGAGAACTTACTTACTATATATAGAAAGTCCTCTCAAAAGCCCATTAAAATATTTTACTTCTAAAGTTCCCTGCCCGACTCATCTTTGAATCACAAAATCCGGACAGTTTAGCGACCTTGACTTACGAAACCATTTTGACCATTCTAAACAACTCCGTTTGTAAAACCGTCACTTGATTCTAAAAATAGACTCAAAATGCTAAACTTGGAGTCTGAGAAAAGCCCTTGAATCATTTTGAAACTAATTTTATAGTCCCCGAGATTCGATCCAAATATCGACAACAATTTTTGGATTGTGTCAACACTCGTCTCCCGGTACACGAAAATCAAACTAGTGTATCTTCCACCTCGTTTGGAGTTGGAAGGCCTACTTTATATCAAATCGAAGCTAACGAAATTCTCTACAACATAATCCCATAATATCAACCTATTTTCAGACTTAAGATTTCTGAAAATGCCTCTAAACCTACTGCCTAAAATTGGCCATTTAAAAACAATACAAAATCAAGTTTTTGATCAAAACCAACAACTTTTATCATCATTCTAACATCCTAATATCATCACAATCTAATCCTAACACTTGTATCATCATCTAAATCAAAAATCCAAAATCAAAAATATATTTTCTTTACAAAAATAACATGATATACACATGATTATCACTAGATAATCACATGCAACACCATCTAACAACTTTACTCACCAAGATTCTTGATCAAAATTTCAAAGTTCATGCATGTTGATGAAAATGGTACCAAAAGAATCCTCTTTCAATTCTAAGGATGGGACTTGTTTTGTTTTTGGATGGATCAAAGTTGATCATTAAAATTTTTGATGATTTGTGTTGTTTGTGGTGTATGGCCAGAAAAGAAAAGGAAGGAGAAAATGGTGGATGATTTTTGTTTATTAGTTTTTAAATGGAATGATGCTAGTGGAAATATATATATATATAGTATAAGGTTAGGGTAGTTTTTGCCAATTTGTGATAGTTTTGGTCCAAAATGTAAATATTAGTTAAAAAGCGGGAAATGACTAAAAGTCAATTTTACAAATATTTACGGGACTCGGGTTTCATAAAAACACTTTTTAAAAGTTTAAACGCACACGAAAAATAATAATATACGACTCGATACGTAATTAAAACGATATCGTCGAAAGTATTAAATATCGAAACTATCGATAATAAAATATAAAATTTTTGGCATCCGTCGGTATCGCGATCACTAGTAGTCCTTGTTGCTCGTCAAAATATTAAAATATAATATTTAATATCGGTTTCAACTTAAACCGTTAAACATAATAATATTTAATATTATAAAATACTTCAAAATAATTGAAAATAGAATTAAATTATGACCTTATTTTTACGGGTTTTACATCCTCACCACCTTAAGGGAGCGACGTACCGGCGCTCAACTCACCTCATACACGAGTTGATCACTACCCGGAAGGATGACGGCATTCCTTATAAAGAAGTCTTCACGTTCCCACGTGAATCTCGATCCACGATCTCCACTGGTTCTTTTAAAAAACGCAACTTGTCGTCAAGTTGTATCTCACCATAAAGGAATAAATAAATCCTTATCCACAAGTCACCCGTCAAGCTCGACACATGAAAATTTTATGAATCACACGAAGCTCATTCGACGACAAGAATAGGTGACAGGATTTTCGGGTAAGTCCAGTTAAAAAGAATGTTGCAATTTAAAGGATAGCCACTGGCCGGATAGCCATGGACATATATAAAAAAGAACTAACAAGAAAACATTTTCGTCATCGGAGGGTGCTCACACGCGGGTCCCTACTCAAAAGACAATACAAAGAAACCATCTCACTTTCGCCAATGTGCATTAAAGACTCAATAAACATCGTTGTTGAAAGTCAAAAAGATATTACATAATATGTGTTCTACATGATCGGACGTCATCGGATGATGCCGTCTCAAGTTCTCACAACTTAAGATCATTTGACTAGATCACACACCATATAAGTACATAAAAGAAAAAGGTCGAACATAAACATCGATTATAGATCTCCACCGTTAATCATCGAGAAAACCTTGAACGAACCCTTGATAATAACCACTTGATCTCAAGAGTCTTTCCACTTGCGGTGTCGGCTTCAACATACTCTTCGAGGTTGTAACAAATTTATTAACTCCATTCATTAAGAGATTTGGTCCATTGGTGAAGATTCTCAATATAACGTATAAATCTTGGTGACACTTATCGTTTCTTCTTATACACTGCTTCTCGAGATTCATTTTAAACTCAGAATAAAATAGTGATCTTCAATACGAGGAATAGAATGAGATAAAAATGAATTCAATAAACGCATAAACGGACAAGATGTGGTAAAATGATTTAAGGTTGACGATCGACGAGGGATCTCGACTCACGCAACCGTAAAACATAATAATTCACAATACTAGAAAAATGAGAGCGATGAAAGAATTATATATTAACATTAAAGTAACATTTGTCACAATTACCCATCCCGGATTTGGTATTACCTTAAAATTCAATTGAGGTACTTTCTTGATAAAGATGATATATTAAAAATAGAAGTTAAATAGCTTCATAATTTATTTTGGTTGTCTTAAGAAACTTTGAAAGAATGACATGAATTTATTAATTAAACTCATATTGATGGTTACAATTAGAAAATATAATTTCCAAATTAAATCATTATTAGAAATATAAATTAAACCGGTAATTTTATTACATTAAAAGTAAAGTATGATAAGTCAATTACTTCAAAGATAGAGATAATTTCATTTTAAACATTAGTTTTAGTTATACAAAATATAATGTATAAATTTGACCTTTTACTTGTAATGGTTATTTCGATAATTGAAAATCATTTGAAAATGTAGACAAGTTCCATAAAAAAAATTTATAATACTTTGTAGGAATACATAAAGGTGTTTATTATTTCAAAATAAATATGGGATATATTCGGGTTTCAAATGTGACAATATAACAAACGAATACGAATGGAAATAATAGTCAACAATTAGTACAAAATCAACGGTACAAAAGAGAACGAAGCAAATGTCGTATGAATTCTCAAAGAGAATAATAAAATAAAGGCGTCGATGGTAAGACGATAAGAAATAATAGATTAAACAAGTTGTCAATTTTGTTAGTGCGGTTGATGGTTCACCAATATCAGCTCGTTAACTTAGCGGTGGTCGATACATGATCAGAAAGAAGATCAATACAAAAATTTTAATAAATAAAATTCCTAATAATCACTTGTAATTAAAACAAATCAAATGAACGATGTTAGTGTTTAAAGAGAGAAGTCAAAGCACGGTTCACAAGAGTGGATTTCGAGACAAACGAGAGTGACGGACGTCATCCCGGATATACGGAAATCACTCTAGTGATAATTCATTATTCACGTGCGAGACATTCCAAAGATCTACCCAGTCGCATAAAGAAGATTGGACGAGAAGGAAGGATAAAACATCAAGACTTTCAAGTCATTTATCAACAGTCAGTAATTAAATGAACGGTCAAAAGAAATCAGTTATAAGACAAAATGAAGTAACAAGTGGAAAAACGATTGTCGAGTAAAAACGTATTCGTAAGCGCGTAATTCGTTCAAGAAAAGGTAAGAAAACGTATGCGGATGCATAGAAATTGCGCTACTTGCATAAGATATGAAGGTTTTCAAAACTTCTTTTCACTTTATTTCATTTTATTTATCTTTATCATAAATACTAGTAAAAAGTTCTTTATTATCAAGATTTTTAAGTTGACTACTATTCAGCCTAGCATGGCTCCTTCTAAATTAGACATAGGTGATCAGGCCATGTATAATTTAGGGCTAGCAATGCAGTGCTCCGTTTCGTCGAAAAGTATTACGTTTCTTATGTTTATATAAACCATGCCATTTGTAAAATGGAATTTAAAAATAGTTTATAAATTTATAGGATACAAGTAATTTGTGAGATACTTAATAAGCAACTTTTAATCTTACGAAAAGTATTTTATAAGACCAAAGTAAAAATAATTGGTGAAAATAATCGTAAAACAATATCAGATTTATTTATAGTATGACATTATGACAACGTATAAAGTAGTCAAAGTTTTGCAAAAAGTGGCAAATAGTAGCTCATAAAACAACCAATGAAATGGTTACAAGTTGTTAAGGTTTCAAAAGGTTATAAGGTTTAGACGAAAACGCCATGAGACACGTGATAAGAATATCGACGAAGAATGTGAAGTCAAAACTTCAAAACTCAACCCAAATCAGTTGAAGGTTAGAAGAAAACGAAAATAAAATAACATCGAATGACAAATGAGTCATATATATGAAAAGAATAAAACAATCCACATGTGTATTCTTTGTAAGATACTCGACACAGCATGCTTTTAAGAAAGTATGTTATCCGTTTTTAAATTACACCATTAATCCGGTAATTGCTAATCCTGTACTTTTTCTATTTTTAAATATTTTCACATGCAACTAGTATTCGTTAGTTGTAAAATAATATTTGTTAAAATTTTACGATCTCAAATGAAATCAAAACAGCTTAGAAACATTTAAAACTCATGTTCTGAATTTTTCTATCAGATTTAACTTTTAATATGAGCCGATTAATTGACCCGATAAACGACATCTCCAAGACTCGGAGTCTAAAGCATTTTGATGCAAAAGGACGTTTCAGACGACTTTCTAGTTTTACCCGAGACCTGAAAACCAATGTAAAATGAACAAAATACCCCCTGCAAGTTCTGTGCAGGTTTGACTATTTTATTTTAAAAACGCAGGTTTTACTTTTAAGTTTTGACCTATTTATACTGCACCTACAGTTTCTGCATAAAGTGTATTTTTCGACACTTCTTAACGGCTAAAAATATATACATATATACACACATGTCTTGTGGATTTTATAACAACGAAAAATAAATCTCGTAATGAGCATCAAATAAAATATAGCATGATGAATGACAGAAAATGCTTCAAGGTATTCAACACGAAATTTAGGAAGCAAGACGGTGAAAGACGTTCGTAATTTAGATTTCAAAATGCAATGTAGGCAAATCTCCTTGGTTACACGATTGTCAAAAACACAAAACATAACAAGAAAAGAATGGAACATTAACATGCTACACTCCGGGAGCGAGAAGGTTAATGAAAAATAAATGATATAATTTTATATAAGTAAAATCGTATTCCAATTCTAGTACCATAATCTAGACGATGATTTATAAAATAACGATGACGTTACCGAGATATAAGTGAACAATACACTTCGGAGTCGATACATATAAATGTCAACGAATTAAATCTTCGCATGTCGTGTAAAACGATAATAAAAATCAACAAAATATTATGAAAAACCATGGTATTATTCAACACGATTATAGGAAGTGTTTCAAAATGTGTGACTCACACAATAGCGGTTAGTCTATTACAAGGACACATTAAGCTACACAATGGTCAAGAGACTACGTTTCAAGACGTCCAAGCACAAACAGCCGAAAGACGATTTGGATATTTATATAGATATCTCAAAGGGTTAAACAATGAACATAGCGCACGCAGATGAAGGTATGTAAGGTCATAATATATAAAACTTTGCAAATAAAAGCAATTTAAATACTTCAAAATAAATACAGAAAATTCTTGAAAATTCATTGTATTTATTTAAGTTAATCATTAATAAATAATAAACTTTTATCGAAAAGTTTAACGACATAAATATATATCGATAAAGGGATCCTAGATATAAATATATATCCATGAATGGATCATAGTATTTATTTATAAATACTTGCCAATAAGGTATATGTAATAACGTATACTAAAATCGTAATCTCAGAAGTAGCTTGAACCTGAAGTCACGCGAAGTCCGGTGCACATGACTCTTTGAAAAATAAAAACTGACAGTTATAGTTTAGGTTTTTAAAATAAAGACCTAGTTCTCTATAACTCATGGCTCTGGTACCAATCTTTAACACCCTAAATTTACACGCAGCGGAATACATCTTTGGGTGCTAAACAATGATACAACAACACATAATTTATAAAGAACGACTCGAAAAGAGACGTTTTAGATTTATCGTTCCTAAAACATTTGTCAGAGTAGCGTAGTCCCAAGTAATCGTTACCAAAAGATAAGTTAAAACAACATATTGGTTTGTTTTAAAAATGGAACGATAAATAAATCAAAGAGTTTGAACAACAAAAGCAGTGCACAACTTCATTCCCCGTGACCTCCAAGCTTCCACTTCTTGATTACCTGAAATACATGTGAGTAAAACAATCAGCAAAAATGCTGAGTGAATCTATAGGTTTATGAAATCAATTTGAACACAAGCAAAGATTATAAGTTTGTGGCATGCTTATAAGCATCAAATAATAATTTGCATCAACAATGATAATTGTATATAGCATAAATTGCAATAAGCTCATGGAACCGAGCCCTTAGACAATCCCATATCAGTCTAATAAGACGAGAGATTTATTAATTGTCGGTTACCTCCAGATTATTGGTACATTGCCGTATACCTGACTTCTCAATACAATATGCTCAAACAGTGTGGAGGTCGGGCCTAAGCTTCTATGACAAGTCCACAAAAACTGAACCGGGGCGGCTTCCCCCATAGATCTATTAATTGTACTAGCGGTTAACCCATCATAGGTTAATTAACGGTCCATAATTGAGGCTTTAACTAAGGCAATCACTTAATGCAATTTAAAGGCAACCACGGGTCCATTCATAGAGGGACAAAGCATACCATAAAAATCTTGTGTTCTAAGTTTATAAAACATGTATTCCCCCTCGCGGGTTTAAAATCATTTAATAACTAGTATAAAGCGAGGCTATAGACTCACCTTAGTACTTATAGTAGTTGAAGACGATCGCCGACGATAGTAGATGCCCGAAAAACACGACAACCGCAACCTAGCAAATAAGGTGCGTACATTAATAATAGACTCGAGAAATAAATGATACTTAATAAAATAAAACTCAAGTATAAAATCACAACAACTCGAGAGAAAACGATGCAAGTGGTTCTATTATACTCTACTATATATTCATTTTATTGTTCTATGCCTTTAATAAAAATCTGCCGGAACATACCGAATGTCCAAGCCGTTTTCCCATACTTAAATATATCAAATTTTTATGATACTACTCAGAGAACTTACTTACTATATATAAAAAGTCCTCTCAAAAGCCCATTAAAATATTTTACTTCTAAAGTTCCCTGCCCGACTCATCTTTGAATCACAAAATCCGGACAGTTTAGCGACCTTGACTTACGAAACCATTTTGACCATTCTAAACAACTCCGTTTGTAAAACCGTCACATGATTCTAAAAATAGACTCAAAATGCTAAATTTGGAGTCTGAGAAAAGCCCTTGAATCATTTTGAAACTAATTTTATAGTCCCCGAGATTCGATCCAAATATCGACAACAATTTTTGGATTGTGTCAACACTCGTCTCCCGGTACACGAAAATCAAACTAGTGTATCTTCCACCTTGTTTGGAGTTGGAAGGCCTACTTTATATCAAATCGAAGCTAACGAAATTCTCTACAACATAATCCCATAATATCAACCTATTTTCAGACTAAAGATTTCTGAAAATGCCTCTAAACCTACTGCCTAAAATTGGCCATTTAAAAACCATACAAAATCAAGTTTTTGATCAAAACCAACAACTTTTATCATCATTCTAACATCCTAATATCATCACAATCTAATCCTAACACTTGTATCATCATCTAAATCAAAAATCCAAAATCAAAAATATATTTTCTTTACAAAAATAACATGATATACACATGATTATCACTAGATAATCACATGCAACACCATCTAACAACTTTACTCACCAAGATTCTTGATCAAAATTTCAAAGTTCATGCATGTTGATGAAAATGGTACCAAAAGAATCCTCTTTCAATTCTAAGGATGGGACTTGTTTTGTTTTTGATGGATCAAAGTTGATCATTAAAAATTTTGATGATTTGTGTTGTTTGTGGTGTATGGCCAGAAAAGAAAAGGAAGGAGAAAATGGTGGATGATTTTTATTTATTAGTTTTTAAATGGAATGATGCTAGTGGAAATATATATATAGTATAAGGTTAGTGTAGTTTTTGCCAATTTGTGATAGTTTTGGTCCAAAATGTAAATATTAGTTAAAAAGCGGGAAATGACTAAAAGTCAATTTTACAAATATTTACGGGACTCGGGTTTCGTAAAAACACTTTTTAAAAGTTTAAACGCACACGAAAAATAATAATATACGACTCGATACGTAATTAAAACGATATCGTCGAAAGTATTAAATATCGAAACTATCGATAATAAAATATAAAATTTTTGGCATCCGTCGGTATCGCGATCACTAGTAGTCCTCGTTGCTCGTCAAATATTAAAATATAATATTTAATATCGGTTTCAACTTAAACCGTTAAACATAATAATATTTAATATTATAAAATACTTCAAAATAATTGAAAATAGAATTAAATTATGACCTTATTTTTACGGGTTTTACATAAGATGACCTAGTACATTCTTGTTCGACTATATAAAATATAGGGCTAACAATCTCCCCCAATGTATCAGTCATCTTTAAATACATAAGATGATTGAGTGAATACATTCTTGTGGAGGTGATCTTCCTTCTTTATTCTTGTGTCTTGGTCTTGATCTTGTTTGTAATGGCTTTGTTCCTTCATGATTTTGTGATCTTTATCTTGAGCCTTTGTCATTTGACTTTGAGTGCTTGAGTTCTCCATCTTGTGCTCCTTGTGACTAAGATGACCTATTACATTCTTACATTCTTAGGTATCTTGATTATCGCCATCATGTGCTTTTGTGACTTCTGAATCGACATGTTCATACTTTGTTGATTTTGAACGACTAACAATCTCTCATTCAAATAAAGTTGTAGTTAGTCCTTCAAATATCCATCAGAGTTGCGGAAGACTTTAACTTTTAGTATGAACATGTGAAGACGAATTTGGTTAGTACACAGCTACGCCACCATCTTGATATTCAGCAACATATATAGACACGGATAAAATGGATTTGAACATTTCATCCTAACTAGGTAGCGTTTTACCTCCGGTCGGCGATGACCGTTAGACGGTATTAGATACCGTACCTGTGATCGGGTAGATTCGATTTAAGAATCTCCTTGACAGGGTTTCCCGACGGTAGTAGCCAGTTCTCTTTACTCGACCGTGTCAAAGCAGACTGCGAACGTAAAGAGTGAATCATAAGGATACATTATTCGTCTGATTAGAGTCGTCAATTATGAATTCCTGGAACAAGTTTGATTCGAAAAGAATCGCACCATTGTTTCTTTCCAGTTTGTCACAAGCTCGATTCATAAATAATCGTGCGAGTAACCAACCGCACTGTTGTTTGAGGTTGACACTAGAAGGATTTCCATTCGTCACTGTGAACACTAAAGAGTGTCACTCTGAATGTTCTGGCAATATCACAAAGATAGTGCATAGGACTCGATTGTGTCCTAATGAGATGATAGATTGATCACTTTTTGGCTCTAGACTCGATAAGTGCATTTTGGTAATCGGAGGCTGGAGCAGACTGCCACCTTTTCAATATTAACTAACTCAGAGTGAGAAAGTCAATAGATACGTGTTGATCTCTGTGACAATGAGACAATTTTCTTTTGAGAGAAACTCGAATGGCTGGGAAGGGTTGTGCATCACATCATTGGGTCCATGACGTCTTGTCTTCAATAGATGTATTGACCCGGTTTCTGCCTAGGTTGCATAGAATATTCAACTACTTCAATGCTTACCAATACATCATCACTAGCACCTTGTTGTGATTGTTCCAGTGCTAACTTAAGTAATTGGTCCGCATTCAGCTTCATTCAACTCCATCTTTCCTAAAGACAACTATTTCTAGCTATAGAATGTCCTTGGGTAGATCCCCCCGGTTCTTGTTGGATCATAGGACTTAGTTTCCTATCCTAAACCACCTTTTGACTCCATCGTTCCGTCGTGGATAGTAGGTTGTTTTAGGTATAGATCGTAATGTGCTTGATAAAAAAAACAAAACTTTTAACACTTGAAAGTTTTACATTTCCGAAAAGCTCCCCCTACACACATGCTTCGATATACGAAATGGTTTAGCATGTGAAGGAAAGAGTTGCACTTGAGTCTTTAAGATCACATGTTGCAATATATTACATTTTAATCACATTTTCTTCCCTATCTCGAATATAAAAACATCATATTAGGATACTAATTGATTAAATATGACAATTTCTGAAAACCAATTGGGAGAGAAACATGTGTGCACGCATGAATATGGAACTTTTTGTAGTCGGGATGCTCCCCTCAACAAAATATGTGTGTCTTGAAGCAAGAATTTGACAAAATTTTAGAAAAACGATACCACAAAATATGTTGAGGTACGGAGATGAGATGCCTTATCCGATATAGTATATTACATATGACAGTTTTAAACCATTTTTGGAATGTGTTGGATACATAAAATATGACAAAATCTGAGATGTACCCAACAATATTAAAGGCTTGATTTTAAAACGCTCCCCCTCAAAAATCGACCCAAATAACATATGATAATTTTGAGATGCAAAAACCACATTATGAGGAAGGGAGTGTTGAACACACAATTTTGAAAGATTTAGAAAAACCTTTTGAGAATTCTTGAAAAATTGTTTCAACGGTTTTAAAATACACATGATAGAAGACTTCTCTTCTATTGCTTAGGGAAAGCGCACTGAAACGTACATTTCCCTTTCGGGTCTGTTTTTCTTGAGTTTAAAACTTTGATTATTTTGTGACAAGCTCATGACCAAGAAAAAATAATTTCCCATTGTGAAGGATAAGTTATCATCCGATATAAACTTTCCTTAAGTTGAAGTTCAAGTTCTAAGCTGACATTTATTTAGAAGTCGGTTTTCATGAACTTAAAAACTTTGAATGTTTTTATGAGAAGCTCATGACCGAGAAATATTAATTTCTCGTTGTGAAGGATAAGTTATCGTCCGTGATAAACTTTCCTTATTTGAGGTCCGAGTCCTAAGCTGTGATGTGCTTAGAAGTCATTATGAGAGAGTATCAAGCAACTTCATTTTCCAAAACCTCCAAGTCGTCCAGAGTCATATACTTCATACCAAGACGACCAACGAGATACTGAAACCTATTTTGGGATAGGGCTTTAGTAAACAAGGCTGCTATCTGGTACTCTGTTCTCACAAAGTATAATTCCACGATACCACATTCCACTTGTTCCTTGATGAAGTGATATCTGACTACGATATGCTTGGTATGGGAGTGCTGAACCGGATTGCAAGATATGGTTGTAGCCGACTTTGAGTCACAATACATAGGTATTTTATCAAAGTGGAAGCCATAATCCGTGAGTTGAGTTCTCATCCAGAGGACTTGAGCACAACACGCGGATATACCAACATATTCTGCTTCAGCTGATGAGAGCCAAGTGCAATCGTGCTTCTTTGACGACTAGCTCACAAGTTTATCTTCCCCTAGAAATTGTACGCTACCAGAAGTGATTTTTTGACTATCAAGGCAACCTGCGTGAACAGAATATGAAAAAGCTGTTAGATGAAAATCGGTTTCCCTCGGATACTAGAGTCCCATGTGAATGGTATTCTTAAGGTACCGAAAGATCCGTTTAACCTCTTTGAGGAGCTTTTGAGTAGGTCTGGCTTGATATCGTGCATAATAGCATGTGGCATGATGAATATCAGGGCTGCTGGCAGTAAGGTATATAAGAGACCCCATCATACTGTGATATCGCGTTTGATCTACGGGATATGAGTACAAGTCAGTGTCTAGGGATGTGGTCGACAATGGTGTACCAACTCGAGCACATGATTGAATACCATGCTTTTTATGTATATCTTGAGCATACTTAGCTTGGTTAATAAAGATACCACATGGGGATTGATGAATCTTGAGGCCTAAAAAGAATTTTAGCTCCCCCATCATTGACATTTCAAATTTGTTGTGCATTAATTTTTCAAACCGTTTTGAAAGTTTTGGGTTCGTAGAACCAAAAATGATGTCATCAACATAAACTTGCACAAGCAATATGTCATCCCCATATTTATTAATAAAGAGAGTAGGATCAATGGAAACTTTGGAGAATCCTTTGGATACCAAGAAGTTTGATAATTTATCGTACCACACCCTTGGAGCTTGTTTGAGTCCATATACTGCCTTCTTGAGACGGTAGACTTTGTCAGGATGATGAGGATCAACGAACCCTTCCGGCTGATTCACATATACTTCTTCCATCAAATGACCGTTGATAAAAGCAATTTTAACGTCCATCTGATAAACCGTGAAGCCTTTACGTGCAGCATAAGCAAGGAATATCCTGACAGCTTCCAAACGAGCAACTAGAGCAAATGATTCATCAAAATCTATCCCTTCTTGTTGACGATATCCCTTAACCACAAGATGAGATTTGTTTTTGATGATGGTTTGTTCTTCATCCAGTTTGTTTTTCTAGATCCATTTGAAATCTAAAAGCGAGATTCCATAGGGTCTGTCAACAAGTTCCCAAACATTTAGGCGTTCAAACTGATGAATTTCGTCTTGCATTGATTCAATCCACGCATGATCAGTCATAGCTTGTTTGATGTTTGTAGGTACAGTTGAACTCACGGTGAGTTCTTACATACACACATCGCCATCGGTTTCGAGTTGTCTGCGTGTTCGAACCGGTTGTGAAGGATTTCTAATGACTTGCTCCAATGGATGATCACGTGTCTAATGGTGAGTGGATGGGTATCGTTGGTAGAATGTGCATGTTTGACGGATAAAAATGTTGAGAAGAAGACTCTCTGACTTCGCGTACCGGTGTACCGAACGGATTGATAAATTCTTCTTCGTTAGGTTCTGCATCGACTGCTTGATTGTTGTTTCTTCCTTCAGCATTGATAGTTAGTGATGCTGGTTGTATGACAGATTCTTGAGTTTGTTGAGTATCCAATGGAATTGTCTCTTGAGCAACGGTTGCTGAAGAATATGCAATTGTTTCTTGTTGATTTTGTTCAGTTGCATCAGCAGTATTGACATCGGAAGGCTTTGACACAACTTGATTGTTTCCATAGTGATATTCATCAAACATTAGATCATATAAATCAACCAACTCATTCAGTTTTGTCGTATCCGTCAAGTCTGTTGTTTGAGTAGTTTCTTGACGTTCTTACACGGGACATACACTGTTTTCTGTAGGTTCCATTGCTGGACATTTGAGGATCGCGACTTGAATTGTTTTGTTCAAGTACCATGTGTGGCAATTCGTCAAAGTTCACATGAATTGTTTCGACAGGTTTTCTTGTTGTAAACTCGATATCCTTTCGACAATGTAGCATGCCCCACAAAAATACATGCATCTCCTTTTTCTTTCATTTTGTCGAGATTCTCACCGTATTTAAGAATGTAGCATAAAGATCCAAATACGTGAAAGAATTTAACAGTAGGTTTCCTGAAATTGATGATGTGGTAAGGTGTCTTTTCATGTCTAGGGATTACGAGAGAACGATTCTGAGTATAACAGGCAGTTGCAATAGCTTCAGCCCAGAAGAATAGTGGTAATTTTGAAGCAGAAGGCATTGTTCGAGCTGCCTCAACCAAAGTGCAGTTCCGTCTTTCGGCAATGCCATTTTGCTCAGGAGTTCTAGCAATAGACGTTTGATGTTCGATGCCTTCTTCTTGAAAGTAAGATTGCAAAGTCTTGTTCAAAAATTCAATACCCCTATCCGATCTTACGGTTAAGACTCGAGCTTGAAGATTGTGTTGTATAATCTTGAGAATGTTTTTGAGAACCTCTGGTATTTCATCTTTGGACCTTAAGAAGAAAGTCCATGCGTACCTATAGTAATCATCAACAATCACGAGAATACACATTCTCCCATTAATACTCTCTACGCGCATGGGACCACATAAATCCATGTGTAGAAGTTCCAATCGTCCTTTTGAGCTTGGGGTAGTCTTTGTTTTGAAAGACTTCCGTTTTTCTTTCCCCAACTCACAAGAAGAACAAAGATGGTCTTTGACGAATTTCAACTTAGGAAGACCGGTCACAATATCATTCTTCGAAAGCAAGTTGATGGTGTCAAAGTTGAGATGTGACAATTGTTGATGCCATAACCATGCTTGAGAGGATGAAGCTTTCGCCATTAAGCAAATTGGATTTGATGAAGATGTGTCTTGAAGAGTTATTGTGTAAAGATCAGAACCACGAGAACCTGTAAGAAGCTCATTTCCATCGTAGTCTCTAAATAGCAAGTAGTTTTCCAAAAAGCCACTTCCAAATCCTCATCACAAAATTGACCAACCGAGAATAAACTGTGATTCAGTCCCTCGACTTAATAAACTCGTTTTATAGTAATATTCCCTTGAACCAAGTCTCTATATCCGAGTATCAGTGCAAACTGATCATTTCTAAACCGTACCGTACCCAGAAACTTCTCCACGAAGTTAATTAGAAGCTGGAGATTGCCCTTCATGTGCTTTGTGCACCCAAAGTCCATTATGAAGAGTGATCTCGACGAGCTGCATAAGATCTAGAAGACAATGTAGAGTTTGACAAATGGGAGCCCTGGATAGAAGTGGGTTCTAAAATATTAGTAGGCCTAGATACAGATTCTAAAGGCAAGCTAACATTCATAGACCCAATTAGAATAGTGGTGGTCTTAGGTACCTATTTACATCCGGGTGGTGTAAATCTTGAGTACCCCCGTTTACATGTCCTACTCATGTTCTCATAAAGCTTCTTTAACTTGTTTTGTTTATGAAGAGTAGTGGATTCTAATGCACTTAGTTTCTTAAGTGGTTGAGCAGTGGATTGGTTCAAAGTTCTTGTAGGTTTTCTAGTACTAGTGGGCACAATAATAGGCTTCCTAGTTCTAGCATTCACACCATTATGATTAATAGCACAAGCATCATGATTCAAAGTACGAACACATTTTCCACATTTAACACAAACAAATTCAACATTCGAATTCTTAACATTCAAACTGTCATTACATGCAGTTAAAGACGTTTTATTCTTAGAAAACTTAAAATTCCTATGGTGGTCTCATACTTCCATCTTCTTCCCTTGACTATTGTTAGGCATGACTCTATCGTGAATTCTAGTGCTCTTAAATTGTGGTCCGCTAATGCTAGTAGTGGAAGTTACTCATATACAAGAAGACACACGTTGACTAGTTTTCCTAGTATTCTGAGGTAACCGCGAGTTCCAATGTGAGTGGACCTAGTGTTCATATTATACATTCCAGGTGCTATCACATTTGTGCTCTTATCAGTTCCTAGCTTAGGCAAAGTTTGTGGGGGTTTGCCCAAAATGAATGACTTAGGGCATTTAACCGCATTCGGTTGACGAACGCGGATGGTTTAACCAATTTAGACTTTCCTTTCATTTTCTCAATGAGTTTTTGTAGCTCACTGATGGCTATGTCCCTTTCTTGTAGCTGAGCTTTCAAATCATTTATTTCGAAACCTTTTTCAATTAATTGTCGAACCGAAGAAGCTGCCATTTCTTGACACTTTTATGATTATGAGATTTATCACCTTTTTTTAAAGCAAGTTCAAGAGAAATGGAGTGTTTCTCAAGTTGGGAAGAACTTTTCGAAAGTTTGTTATATGACTGAATTTGTTTCGAAAGCTCTACTTCAAGATTGCGACACTTCTCGTCTGTTTTTGACACTAGACATGCTACATGACAATATTGATCAAGATCAGTATACACACCAAGTATAACATTCATCTGGTCAGCATAAAAGTATTCCTTAGAAAGTCGATCAATTTCGTTAGAAAGTTGGTGTTCTTGTATCTTTAATTTAATTTGAAGAAAATCAACTTCATCTTCAAGAGATTTAACATATCTTAATTCGGTTGTCATTTCCTCAGTGAGAGCGTTATAAAAAAATTCCACGTTGTTTGAAAGATCATCGATGGTTGGAACAATACATTGTTGAATGAAGACTTCTACTTGTGGGTTAGGTTTAATATTCCAAACGGTATCTCTAGAAACATTTTCATAATCGATGACACCTTTGTACAAATTTAAAACCCCTTGTTTTATAAACTCAAATTGCTGAACACTTTTACTTTTCTTATCCCATTTACATTTTTCATCCGAAGTTTGTTTTTCTAACAAAATTGATTGCTTTTTGAAACTCCTTTTTAAAGAAACTTTCTTTTGGGGTTCATCACTTGGTGGTGGAACACTATTGTACATCTTTTGTTCTTTGGAAAGTTCTTTTTGAGGAACAAACTTAATATAATGATCAGAATCAGAAAGGCTTATTAAATCACTTAAGTTCTATCGACTTTCTTCTTGATGACGAATGATTTCGTCATAGTCAGGGGAAAGCATAAGAGCAAGATTATCAACATAACAACCGATATCATAAAGTGCAGGCTTGGTACTTTGAACTTTCTTGAGATATTCAGGCTTGACAAAACTCGTTTTCATATTTCTATTGAGCATATTCATAGTTTGAATAGACTGACCCGTTTTGTAAACAATGTTGTTTAACGTTTCGACTCTCTTTTCCAAAGCAAGAATTTTTTCAATATCTTTTTCTTCACGAGTTATATAAAGCTCATTTTGTTCTTTGTTAACCGACTCTAATTCAGTAATCTGGAGTTTATGTAGCAGTAGTTGTTCTTCAGGTTCCGATATCTTTTGTTTTGACATATGAATTTCATGTGTTACTTCAGAACAATATTGTTCGTTGAGCACCTTACGTTCATATACCAAACCATTAGCTATTGCAACTCGTCGATCAACTTCTTTACATAATCACACTCTTTAAGCGTGTCTATCTCCTCGGCTAAGGATGTGTTTGCTTGCTTCAAACATTTATTAGCCTCTTTGTTTCCTCAATTTCATGTTTTAAAGAATCAATAATAGACGCAAGCAAATCACGGTCCTCATTCGAGTCTGTATCCTGAGCAGCATTACCGTCATCATTACACATATGCTGTGAATCCGTAGAGATATTGCTATCCTCCGTGTCCAATACATATGTGTCATTAATGCTTTTGGGTTACTCAAGATGTCGTCGTTCATTAGCGAACACATTATAGTTATCATATGATGGTAACTTTTCAATTGGCCCAGTATCAAAGATATGTCCAGAAGTATCAGCAGTCTCTGGAATCACTTCTTGAATCTTTGCCATGTACACATAATGTGCCTCCAACTCTTGATCATCGACTTCATCATCAATGTCATCACGTCAGTCAACTTCATCTGCTGTGAGTGGAATGCCTGCTTATTCTTTCTTACACAGCAACATCTTTTCCTTGTGATAACCCGAAATCTTAACCCGTTTTGGCTTCTTACATTCCCTAGCCATGTCTCCAAATCCCTTGCAGTTGAAGCATTGAATCCCAGTCTTTTGCACAACCGGAGTGTCTACAGTTTCTCTAGCCCCAACTTGATTCGGTATCCTTTGATTATCATACCTAGCATCACGATCATACCTAGGTGTATAATCAACTTCCTTATATCTAGCATTATGATGATTTGAGTTGTTGTTGGTAGGTTTGTAGATCTTCTTATAAGTTGTGGTTAGTAAAGACATGAGTTCCTCAATCTTCTTGTCCCTTGAAGTTTGTTCATCATCGCTATCTCCATCTGACTCGGTGTCATACTTTGGCGGTGGAGTGGGGACAATTGCTTTTTCTTTGTGTTTAGTAGCTATAGGTTTGGTGGATGAGCTTGATGACTTTGAGGAATGAGTAGGTGGTTGTTGAACGGGAACGAGTTTTGTTGAAGTAGCAGCCACAAAGGCAATAGAATTAGCAGACCGTTCTGCCTTTTCAGCCCTTAGTTCATTCACTTCATTCTGATATTGTTTCAAGATATCATAAAGTTTGTGATAGGAGATGGTCTTGATATCTTCCCTTTGTTTAACCAAAGTCACAAACCTTTGCCATTCTGGTTTGAGTTGAAGTAGAAACTGAACATTGGCATGATGATTGGAGATGGTGCACTGATTTCTGACAAGCTCATTCATCATTTTGTAGAATCTCGAGTAATATGAGTCAATGGATTCACCATCTTCAGATGTGAATTTTCCAAACTCCCAAAGTAAATTAGTCTCGAGATCTTGAACATTGATTGACTTACCTTGCTTCAAACGATGAATTGAATTCCACATTTCAATAGCATTAGGACATGCGTCAACCGAGGAATAGATCGTTATCAATCCCAGTGAGTATGTAGTTCACAGCATCAACTTTAGCTTGGAGGAGTTTCTTTTTCTCAGCAGGACATGTATCAAAATTCTCCATGGCTCGTGTTGTTGATGAAGTGCCATCCTCTGCTTGTGTGGTAATGGGTCTGAATTAAAAAACTGGAGGTGGATTCTCAAGGAAGTGACGCAGAGCAGTTCTGTTCTCTTTTCAGTCGAGAAATCGATGAAAACGAGATCTCCATTGAACGTAGCAACCGGCAGTGAGCACAGGCGGATTACCGTTGTCACCTTGTTCCAAACGAATTTAATTGGCAGTCGCATTGCTGATGTTGTTGTTAGACATTGTTGATGATTGTGAATGTATTAGGATCATAGTGGATGTGTTGTGATGAGGTGTGGTTGATGTTGTCGAGAAAAGATGTCAAAATCCTCTAAGAATTGTCTCTCCAGAAACCAAAAATTCCAAGGCCAAAAATACAATTTAACTTTTTCAGAAAAAATGTTATTTTTGGATAATTGAGTATCTTCGGATAAAAGGTATATCTTCGGATAATTGCAAGATCTTCATAAAAATGCTCGAACTCGGCATAATTGCACGTCTTCGGATAAAATCGTGTTTTGGGAAAAATATAGGTTTTCGGAAAAAATGCACTTCTTCGGAATATTTGACAATTTTCAGAATAATGGACAATTTCGGATAAATGAGGGTTTTCGGAAAAATGGAAGCTTTCGGATAAACATACTGTTTTCGAAATAACGAAGATTTTCAGAAAAGACTGATTTACGTATAAAACTTGATCTTCGGATAAACCCACTTTCTACGGAATAAATCTTCGGGTAAACCCACTTTCTTCGGAATAAATCTTCAGAATAAAGAAATATTTTCGGAATAATAAACCCTTTTCCGAAAATGTTCACTGTTGGCCGACTTATGCAGTTTTCTCGGATCAAACACACCAATTCGTGATTTTAAGCCAAATAATGATCCAAATACCCAAAATTTTTGTGTTTTTACCCAAAGAAACAATACCAAATCTCTACCACTACCATGTAGAATATTTGTATCAAGATTAAACCATAAAAAAACAGAAAAAAAAAAATTGATCAAGGATTATGGATCAAATACCTCACAAAATCAATAAGAACACAAACCACGGATCTTCAATCACCTATCCACTATAGGCTCTTGATACCAAATGTTAATCCCACTTTAATCCATAACACAATATTTAGAAAGAGAAAGAGAAGAAAAGTAGAGAGAGAAACTAGAGAGATGGTGGATGGTTTTTACTATTAGAGAGAAAGTAAATGGTAACCAACACCCTCTTCCACACATGGAAGAGGGTATATATACGCCACACCTTAACGGCTTTATTGGGCTTGTTCATGGGCCAGGCTTGGTTCTTTAGGAATAGAGCCCCTAACTTATACAATATTAGCTTAAATACCAAGCCCGATTAACCCGACTAACCTATTACAATACAAGACCATTAATGACTAAGATGACCTATTACATTCTTGTTCGACTATATAAAATATAGGGCTAACAATCCCTCCAACCTAGACTAATTAATTAGAGGCAACCCCTCTAATTGCATGATGAGGTCTCCCCTCCAAGTATTCATGCACGGTGGAACCTCATGATCTATATGAGCTATTTGCTAATTAATATAGTTTTCATATAAAAACATAAGTCTTTTCAAACTATAAAACCAGTTTTATGAACATGTTCCAGGTTATCTAGGACTTATACATTTCCGCTGCTATTAGTCTTTTATGCTTATGTCATTTCATGCTATACTTGTATATCCGTTCACTGGGCGTTATGCTCAGTCGTTTTCCTTTCATGTTCCCAAACGGCAGGTACTCAAGGACGCTCGTAGACTTTGAGAGTATGTGCATATGGATGGAAGCTATCTAGACTTCATTACTTTATGCATTTCCATACATTACGTTACTTTATTTCTTTGGACATTGTTTAGTCCTTTTCCATTTTAGAACTTATATTCATGTGTGTGAGCTTTTACTTGGACTACTTATAACGCCCAAATCCAACATGTTTTTGGGAGCGTTATCCATTCTTTTGTACATGTATATTGGTTATATCTATGATACTTTTGTGCATACTTGTGCACAATTGTGTTTGCAAGTCTTTGTGTAGCCAATTGCAGGAATGGAGTATAAAACAACGCAAACATGGATATTAGTCAGAGTATGAAGAATCCTAGTCAAGTTCAAGACCCGTGTACAAGTTACAAGCTTTGAATGAACACACGTTTTTTCGGTAAAGAATTGCTTAGTCCATACACCGATCCCGAAAGTTATATTCATCAATCTCAAAAGAAAAACCGCAAGAAGCAACCCTTTGTTTCTTTTGAAAACCGAAAACGAAAAACCAAAAACCCACCATTTGATATTTTCTTAGACGCATTTGTCGTCTATAACCCATTTAACGATCTACCATTCCCAATGGCCGACGATCAATCCATGTGGGTAGCCAACTGAGTTGTAGGACCTACCCTCGAGGCTGTTATTGTTCAAGTTGAGCTTGAAGAAAAATTTACCGTGAAAGGTCATCACCTTTCAATGATCAAAGACCGCCAATTTGACGACCGTACGAGGGCCGATCAGGATAAGCACATAGCTGAATTCATAGAAATATGTCGCATGTTCCGATATGGAGCCGGCGTCAATGTAGATGCTATAAAAGTCAAACTCTTCCCATCATCTCTATCCGGAGATGAAAGAGTTTGGTATAATGAGTTGACGCCCAGTACCATTGAAACATGGGAATAAATGAGAACCTCTTTTGTTAGACGTTTCTTTCCACCCGCCATGTACGAAAGACTCATGGGAGAAATCCGAGGTTTCACCCAACTTCCACAAGAAACACTCATTGACGTAGATCGAATGAAAGACCTACTTCGTAGTTGTCATGGACATGGTTTATTAAAAGGAACCATCATCCAAATATTTTATCATGGTCTCAATGAACCGACGCAAGAAATCCTTGACGTCGGTGGACTCTTTCTCTATAAGAATCCCAACGAAGCATATCAATTGCTCGAGGACCGAGTTCTCTAAAATCTCGATTGGTCCAAAGATAACCGTTCCAAACCTTTCAATAACGCTCTCACATCTAAATTCGACTTGGATTTTAAAACTATCAAAGACGAAATGAAAGAGATGCGAGATGAATGTAGTCTTTGTGGAGGACCACACCCATCTACGGAGTGTGATGAAACACCAATAAGAGAACCACCACAAGAAGAAACCTACGCCCAAGGATACCGAGGAGGTGGTTATCGAGGTAACTACTACGGTAGAAACCCCGGCATTTGACGCGAGTACCCCAAACACGAAAATCGTAACTCACAACCTTGTGAGAATGATAATTTCGTTCCATCAAAAGAGAAGAAACCCGAAGGATCGAACTTAGAAAAAACGTTGTTAGCTTTCATAGAATCTCAAAAATCAACAAACACGTTCATTAAGAACCAATTCTTCGATCTCAAAACCAACGTTCAAAGAGGGCAAAGACACCACACCACTACTATTAGTGATCTCGAAACCAAGATCGGTCGAATTACCGACCAATTAGCTAATCGACCAAGTGGTTCGTTGCCAAGCAACACTCAAACAAACCCAAAACCATCGATGGATAAACCATACCGCCCACCCTCTTCCCATAATGAACATGTGAATGTCGTATTCACAAGGAGTGGGTTGAGTTATGATCCACCACAAAACCCAAACACAAATGTTCCCATTTTTTCCGATGAAAGTGAAGATAAAGTCGATGAGCCCGAGAAGGAAGAAATCGTTCCTCCTTCCAAACCAAAACCCAAAACAAACCACACCCATTCCAACACCAACACCAAAGGCGTATACACCCAAAATTCCATATCCTCAATGCCTACGAAAGGAAAAGATGGAGGCTCGTAATGCCAAATTCTTTAAGATGATCAAAGAAGTTAAGATCAACGTTCCCCTGGGTTAATATCTTAATCGGCATGCCCAACTATGGGAAATTTCCTCAATGATCTTGTGAGAAACCATAGTAAAACGGACCAAATCTCTGTTGCGTTTCTGAATGAAGAATGTTCTGCAGCCTTGCAAAGCAAAATTCCACCAAAGCTCGGATATCCAGGAAGCTTTCTCATACCATGTACTCTAGCCAACAATGTTGAATGTCACGCCTTGGCCGATCTAGGCGCGAGTATCAATCTTATGCCATACTCATTATACTAAAATATTTCAAACAATACTTTGAAAACTACAAGTATGAGTATACGTTTGGCTAACCACACCTACCAATATCCCATTGGGATAACCGATAACATGCTTGTTCAAGTTAGCAAATTCATATTTCCCACCGACTTCGTAATCTTTGAAATGGAGGAAGAGCATCGCGTCCCTCTCATTTTAGGACGACCATTCTTGCACACCGCCAATGCTATCATTCGTGTGAAGAATAAAGAACTCAACCTTGGAGTTGGTGACAATCGAGTCACATTCTTAGTCGATAAAGCTATGCAACTTCATCACAGAAGCGATTTTGCCGCCCGGAAAAACCCTTCTGCCCCCGGCAACACCACCACAGGTCCCATTTAGCCGACCGACAAGGATTCTTGTCGCCGACAATGTTTCTCTTTTTTTTCACAGGTTACATTTTGCCGGCGGGCACCCCCTTTTTGCCGCCCGCAACTGTAAAAAAAATAAAAAATTTATGTTTTATTTTGTTTGGTTTATTTAATTTCTTATTTACTAATTTTACTATTAGTAGTATTTTGTTTATTTTTATTCTTGTTACTTTTAGTCTTTTTCAAATGTTCTTTAAGACTTGAATGAACACACGTTTTTTCGGTCAAGAATTGCTTAGTCCATACACCGATCCCGAATGTTATATTCATCAATCTCAAAAGAAAAACCGCAAGAAGCAACCCTTTGTTTCTATTTAAAACCGAATACGAAAAACCAAAAACCCACCATTTGATATTTCCTTAGACGCATTTGTCGTCTATAACCCATTTAACGATCTACCATTCCCAATGGCCGACGATCAATCCATGTGGGCAGCCAACTGAGTTGTAGGACCTACCCCCGACGCTGCTATTGTTCAAGTTGAGCTTGAAGAAAACTTTACCATGAAAGGTCATCACCTTTCAATGATCAAAGACCGCCAATTTGACGACCGTACGAGGGCCGATCAGGATAAGCACATAGTTGAATTCATAGAAATATGTCGCATGTTCCGATACGGAGCCGACGTCAATGTAGACGCTATTAAAGTCAAACTCTTCCCATCATCTCTATCCGGAGATGCAAGAGTTTGGTATAATGAGTTGACGCCCGGTACCATTGAAACATGGGAATAAATGAGAACCTCTGTTGTTAGACGTTTCTTTCCACCCGCCATGTACGAAAGACTCATGGGAGAAATCCGAGGTTTCGCCCAACTTCCACAAGAAACACTCATTGACGTAGACCGAATGAAATACCTACTTCGTAGTTGTCATGGACATGGTTTATTAAAAGGAACCATCATCCAAATATTTTATCATGGTCTCAATGAACCGACGCAAGAAATCCTTGACGCCGGTGGACTCTTTCTCTATAAGAATCCTAACGAAGCATATCAATTGCTCGAGGACCGAGTTCTCTAAAACTCGATTGATCCAAAGATAACCGTTCCAAACCTTTCAATAAAACCGTTGCTTTCGTTGAAAGTAGCGAAAATTCTAAACTCAAGGAAAAGATGGACGCTCTCACATCTAAATTCGACTTGCAATTCAAAACTATCAAAGACGAAATGAAAGAGATGCGAGATGAATGTACTCTTTGTGGAGGACCACACCCATCTACGGAGTGTGATGACACACCAATAAGAGAACCACCACAAGAAGAAACCTACGCCCAAGGATACCGAGGAGGTGGTTATCGAGGTAACTACTACGGTAGAAACCCCGGCATTTGACGCGAGTACCCCAAACACGAAAATCGTAACTCACAACCTCGTGAGAATGATAATTTCGTTCCATAAAACGAGAAGAAACCCAAAGGATCGAACATAGAAAAAACGTTGTTAGCTTTCATAGAATCTCAAAAATCAACAAACACGTTCATTATAAACCAATTCTTCGATCTCAAAACCAACGTTGAAAGAGGGCAAAGACACCACACCACTACTATTAGTGATCTCGAAACCAAGATCGGTCGAATTACCGACCAATTAGCTAATCGACCAAGTTGTTCGTTGCCAATCAACACTCAAACAAACCCAAAACCATCGATGGATAAACCATACCGCCCACCCTCTTCCCATAATGAACATGTGAATGCCGTATTCACAAGGAGTGGGTTGAGTTATGATCCACCACAAAACCCAAACACAAATGTTCCCACTTTTTCTGATGAAAGTGAAGATGAAGTCGATGAGCCCGAGAAGGAAGAAACCTTTCCTCCTTCCAAACCAAAACCCAAAACAAACCACACCCATTCCAACACCAACACAAAAGGCGTATACAACCAAAATTCCATATCCTTAATGCCTACGAAAGGAAAAGATGGAGGCTCGTAATGCCAAATTCCTTAAGATGATCAAAGAAGTTAAGATCAACGTTCCCCTTGTTGATATCTTAACCGGCATGCCGAACTATGGGAAATTTCCTCAATGATCTTGTGAGAAACCATAGTAAGATGGAGCAAATCTCTGTTACGTTTCTGAATGAAGAATGTTCTGCAGCCTTGCAAAGCAAAATTCCACCAAAGCTCGGATATCCAGGAAGCTTTCTCATACCATGTACTCTAGCCAACAATGTTGAATGTCACGCCTTGGCCGATCTAGGCGCGAGTATCAATCTTATGCCATAGTCATTATACTAAAATATTTCAAACAATACTTTGAAAACTACAAGTATGAGTATACGTTTGGCTAACCACACCTACCAATATCCCATTGGGATAACCGATAACATGCTTGTTCAAGTTAGCAAATTCATATTTCCCACCGACTTCGTAATCCTTGAAATGGAGGAAGAGCATCGCGTTCCTCTCATTTTAGGACGACCATTCTTGCACACCGCCAATGCTATCATTCGTGTGAAGAATAAAGAACTCAACCTTGGAGTTGGTGACAATCGAGTCACATTCTTAGTCGATAAAGCTATGCAACATTCTCATTCTAATGATGATACATGCTTCCGCGTGGATGTTATCGATGAAGTAACGGAAGAAGAGTTGGATGCATTACTTGATGACAACGCACCATTCCAAACAACTTCAGAATAGATTAGCGATACCGACCGTGATCATGAACTTTAAAGAATTCATGGCCCTTGATTATGAAGTAACTCTCGAAGAGGAGGAAAACAAACCCTTCGAAGTTTTGCCTTCGAAGTCGAACTTTATAGTTCCCAAATCTATTCATGATCCACCGACGGATCTTGAACTGAAACCTCTTCCTGAAGATCTCGAGTACGCTTATCTAGAGAAGGATTCACTCCTTCCGGTAATTATCTAATATTTGTCTTTTTAAGTTCGTTTTTCTCGGTATCGATTCGAATTGATATAACAATTTTAAGCTCGACTTAATTGTTTTTGGTTATAAAACTTGTTTGGTAATCTATGTCTGATTGGTACAAAGCATGTAAAAATGTAAAAATAGCTATACTACGTAATATGTACTATTCTAAAAACACATTGCACGTACCACAATTAATGCACTAAGTACAAGTATAGTAAACTAATAACAAACAAAGTAACAAAAATAACAAAATGTAACAAACTAATAACAACATTTATCTAACAAATTTTATAAAAAGAATGATAAAGCAAATTTAATCTATAAAGTACCAAAATACAAGATTCAACTAATTTTTATGAAACTAAAAAAACATATTTTTCTAAAAAATGTAGAAACAAGAAGATTTTACACTAATAATAATTTTTATCAATTCTACATTATACAAATTGTCACTTTCTAAATTTGCAAAATCAAGTTGAATTTGATTTTAACAATACTCGTATCTTATGAAAACAAAAAGGCCCAAGTCTACTAACCCAAAACCTACTGATCCAACAAGCTAATAAAACTCAAATACAGCCTAGCTTACTTACAATCGAAGACCAAAGTTGTTCATTTAACAATACTAATAGCTACTAGGGGTGGGAATCGGGTCGGGTTGGTCGGGTTCGGGTTATTCGGGTCGGGTCGAATTCGGGTTGAGGGTAAAAATAATTTACCCGAACCCGACCCGAGTAGAACTCGGGTTAGTCGGGTTCGGGTCTATTCGGGTCGGGTCTACTCGGGTCGGGTCTATTCGGGTTCGGGTCAACCCGAGTATGGGTAAAATATTAAAAAAAAGCTTTTTTTTAATTTTTTAATAGAATTTGTATTAAATTTATATATTAAAAATAAAAAAAATTAAATAATTTCTTATTCGGGTCAATCGGGTTGACCCGAACCCGAATTAGACATATATATTTTACCCGATGTCCGACCCGATTTTGAATTCGGGTTAGTCGGGTTGACCCGACTAACCCGAATTCAAATTTCAACCCGAGTAACCCGACCCGAATATGCTCGGGTCGGGTTCGGGTCGGGTCGGGTTCGGGTCGGGTCGGAAATATTGACACCCCTAATAGCTACAGTTCTTAATCATATTATTTTTTATGTAAAAGTCCACCACTTAGCTCATTAATCAGCTATTCCTAAATCATGTCTTGTCTATCAACTAATACTCACTAATCCTAAATCACTAACAAATTAAACTACTGGTCTACAACATTTAATGGTTCATCACAATTATAAACATTTCACTTAAGCTTGTTTTGACTTAATGCTATATACTCTACTGTGTCAACTCCTTTTTCAATATCAAAATTCCATTTTTCCTAATATTACTCACTACTATCAAATTTCTATTCAGCAACTTAAACCAATTCTTATGATACAAGAGTAGTAAAAAACTACTAGTGCTAAACACAGGTTCCTAAAGTCTAAACCAACTACCCTCCACAGTTTGTTCAAACGAACTGAATTAAGATCAAATTAATAACAACAACTACAACAAACAGATTATATAGCAACAATTACTAGGAAGTTTGAAGAAAATTAAATCAAGTGCAAATCCAACTAACACTTCAAGCAGATTACACAAGTTTTCAGAAAAATGAAACGAGCTTAACCATATTCTTCCAGGCCAGACCTTTGATGTGAAGCGGAGCACTGAGCTCGCTTAAAATCAACAACGCCTTCACTTCTGACCGATTCTGTTAACTGCTTCAAATCTAATAGCAAACTGCCATCCGAGCCAGTCCGCTGTGAACGTGCTATCTTCGCTACTGAAAATCTAAATCGAATTAAAACCACCTACTGAATTCCATTACTCCAGTTCAGGTTGTTTAGGCTTTTCAGTGATAAGCTGTATTCAGCTTATTGATCAGCAATCAACAGTATACTTCGAATCCATAATCCATAACTCGAACAGTATTTATTACGAAAGAACAATATTCATAACCTATGGCTTACGAATAGTTTTTTTCTACTTACTAACAAGTTCATCGAGTGAACAACTTTCAGTCATTAAAAGAAGATTAATCAGAAAATTAAGAGATTAAGGAAGCTTGAAGGTTAAACTCTATATCGAATACGAAGCTATCGAAATAACCGAAACTGAACGAAACTTAGCTACGGTGTAAACAATTACATATCAAAATTTTAAACAAAAACTAAAGAGAAAATCAATCAACTTGTACTATCTATTCCAACAGTAGCATAATCAACCGTAAATCTCCATTAGTGGAGGATAAAAGCATTCGTTTACAACTAATTTCAGAAACTTTTAACAAATTTATTAAGATTTAAACTTACTTTTTAACTGATTAGAAAGGAAGAATGAGAAAGCTTCATTATTTCATTAATGGCAGTAAACTGGTACAAACTTAACAAAAATATGAAACTGAATCGCTTGAAGAATTATAACAGAAATCAATACAAAAAATTGAAAACTTAACTAACTAATCCTAACTCTAACTAACTATGTGAAGACTACTCCTAAGCTAACCCTCGAAACTGAAGCCCTTCTCTTCTATTTATAGCCGCCGTGTGGTGGTGGAGTGACTTGGTTAATCCAATGATTGGATGCCACGTGGAAAATACGAGGTTTAATCGATCCCGTTCTTCACTCTTGAAATTGGGGGTTTCTTCGTCTTTAACTTTTGCTCTAATTGAGTTATATCTTCATGTAGAGGGAAGGAAGATGAGTGTTTTTGTAGTTATAAGCTTCGACTGAATCTCCTTGTATCTTCCTTGTTTCTTGTTTGCAGGTTTAGGTGGAGAAAAGGTATAACCGTCTCTCTTTTCTCTCTCTTGAAGGTTGAAGACGAAGCGTGTTTATGTGTGTTCGTTTGACCGGGACTTGGTCAATGGACCAAGTAAATAACACTTTCTTACTAGTTTTTACTCTTTAGTCCCTCATTTTGTATTTTCTTCCAAAAGTTGTGTAAACTTTTTAAATCAATATTCTTTTAATCCTTTATCTCATGAAACTTGCAAGTTAAGCCCTCCATCTTGGTGAATAATGGCAAATATGGTCCTTGAAAGCATCTTTCGTCATTTTCTTCGTCTTTTGATCAAATAAGTCCTTGAAAACTCGTGTTTGTCTCAAATGTACCTAGATTACCTGAAAATACACAAACACAAAGTACACACGTAATTCTGATATTTTACAGTTAAAATAATGTATTTGACTGTGTTTTGAGTGGTATTTGGATCATTATTGATGAGTGTTTTCACACTTATCATTATCTCAGCCTCACTAGAGGAAGATGAGACGAAACGCCTTATTTCTATGCTCAAAGACCACAAAGAAGCTTTTTCATGGAAAACATCTGATATACCGGGAATTGATTCGCAATTTTGTAAACACAAGATCAATCTTGAAGACATTGCCAAACCCGTTATTGAGAGGCAACGTCAACTTAACCCAAACATGAAGAGATTGTTAAAACCGAAGTAATCAAACTCCTTGAAGCAGGAATCATCTTTTTCATAGAAGATAGTCCTTGGGTTAGTCCTATTCACTGCGGTCCTAAGAAACGAGGAATGAATGTTGTGACCAACGAACATAACGAACTTGTTCCTACAAGAACCGTTACCGGTTGGCGTGTGTGTATCGATTACCGCAAATTAAATGATGCCACGCGAAAAGATCATTTTCCTCTACCATTCATGGACCAAATGTTGGAAAGACTAGCGGGGAACAAATTCTTTTGTTTTCTCGATGGCTTTTCCGGATATTTCAAAATACCTGTCGAACCATCCGATCAAGACAAGACAACTTTTATGTGTCCTTTTAGAAGATTTTCTTATATGCGTATTCCTTTTGGTCTTTGCAATGCACCAGCAACTTTTCAAAGGTGTATGATCGCGATCTTTCAAGACATGATCGAAGTATCCATGGAAGTTTTCATGGATGATTTCTCAGTCTTCAGAAACTCATTCGAGTCTTGCCTTTTTAATCTAGAGCACATGTTAATCCGATGCAAACAAGCTCATCTCGTGCTCAATTGGGAGAAATGTCACTTTATGGTGACTGAAGGAATTGTGCTTGGACACAAAGTCTCCGGAGCCGGATTGGAAGTAGACAAGGCCAAGATCGAAGTGATATCCAAATTACCACCACCCACTAATGTTAAAACCGTTAGACGTTTTCTAGGTCATGCAGGATTCTACCGCCGATTCATAAAAGAATTTTCCAAAATCGCTAGACCGATGACCAAAATCCTTGAAAAAGATATAGTCTTTGATTTCAACGAAGAATGCATAAAGGCATTTGAAAAGATTAAAGACAAGTTAACGAATGCACAGATCATGGTTTCACCGGACTGGTCGCTATCGTTTGAACTTATGTGTGATGCAAGCGATTTCGCTGTAGGAGCTGTATTAGGACAACACGAAGGAAAACATTTCCGTCCTATACATTTTGCGAGAAAAATTCTAAATAGCGCGCAACTCAACTACACGATCACCGAGAAAGAACTACTTGTCGTAGTCTTTGCTTTTGACAAATTTCGATCTTATCTCGTGTTGTCGAAAACGATTGTATTCACCGATCATTCCGCATTGAAATACCTATTCTCTAAACAAGATGCTAAGCCACGTCTTATTAGATGGATTTTACTACTCCAAGAATTTGACATCGAAATTCAAAATAAGAAAGGAGCTCAAAACGTTACAGCCGATCATTTATCGCGACTTGAAAATCCAAACATGGAAGAGTTAAGGGATTAGGATATCTATGACCATTTTCCCAATGAAACTCTAATGCAAATCTCTACGGACGAATCTCTGTGGTTTGCAGATTTTGCAAATTACCTCTTTGGAAGAATTTTTAAGAAAAAGTTTAACCTATCATCAACGATGTAAATTCTTTTCCGACCTCAAACACTATTTCTGGGAAGATCCCTACCTTTTCAAGGTATGCCCCTATGGCATGATTAGGAGATGTGTTTATGGTGCGGAAACAAGAAAGATCCTTGATAAAGAGGCCTATACTCTAGTCAAAAAATTGTGATGCTTGCCAATGTACTGGTAGCCTCTCACGAAGAGATGAGATGCCTAAAAACAACATCCAAGTTAGAAAAATATTTGACGTATGGGGAATTGATTTCATGGGACCCTTTCCCAAATCCCATAAGTTAGAATATATCTTAGTCGCTATTGATTACGTGTCCAAATGGGCCGAAGCCGAAGCTTTACCCATGAACGATTCACGAGCCGTAATCAATTTTCTAAAAAAGCTTTTCTCTAGTTATGGAATGCCGAAGGCTTTAATTAGCGATCGAGGTTCCCATTTTTGTAACAAACAAACTGAGAAAATCTTAATGAGTTATGGAGTCACCCATCGCTTTGCCACCGCATATCATCCACAAACGAGTGGACAAGTTGAGAATACCAACAGAGCCTTAAAACGAATACTCGAAAAAACGGTTAAGGACTTTAACACCCCAACAAATGCTATGCGCAGCGGAACTACAACATTTGGGTGCTACGTAGTTATCATCACACATAAGCTATATTAAACGACTCAAAGAGACATAAAAGTTTAAACATAAATTAAAGATTGTTTAAAACAACAAAGTCAACTGTTTTCCAAACCCCAAAGATAATACAAAACAGAGTCACATTTTGGTTCCCATTGAATCTCAACCCAAAAGTACATTTTCGTTCACATGACATAATATAAAATATTTTAGTGCTAAATGAGGGTGGAAAAACAAGTAGACCGCCAAGCCACAACAACTTCCATCCTCACATGCTCCGCTGTAATCAATCTTGATTACCTGAAACACATGCTTAAAATCGTCAACACAAAGGTTGAGCGAATCTATAGGTTTATCAAATCATAAGTTGAACATAAGTATTAAAACCAATCATGACCATTCAATAGCATTGTCGTACTCACAATCTATTATTTAAGGATATTATCTTTAGCAATAGCTAATAATTGTGTTTAAGCTCGTGACACTAATTCGTTAACTCAATCACCCGCGTACATTTACCGGCATGATTTAAGTGAAACCAGTGCCCCTTCTAAAGGCATTAGTTTTAATTATACCTTATTTCTTATCACAATTTATCCGTCCGCAGAGGGTACTCAACGTACTAGCTCTCGTCTCGGATAGGGTCGTCAACCCCATAGTACTATCAATTGTATAAGCGGCTATCTCCAACCCACACAAGGGCAAGACAATAGTTAATAGTTCACGAATTTAGGGACTTTTACAACTAGGTACTCAACACAATTCAAGGCAACATTCGGGTCCAACAATCATTCATGACTTATGTTCTTTTCATTTAAATAGCATGCATCCCCCTCGCGGGTAAAAGCGTTTCATATAAGTAAAGAGCGAGGCAATAGACTCACTTGGCGTAGTAGTAGTGGTTCTAGCGAAGACGTAACGAGAAATGTCACCGACGACGTGGATGCCCGGGAAAATCTAACACTTGACCTAAAAATCAAGGTACGAAAACCAAATCAATACTCCGTGTACATTATTGTACTAAAACACACTCATATGAAAGCACTTAATGCTTATGAAAACTCACGCCAAAACCAAACAAGTAGTTGTTACTAGACTAATACCAATTACCTACGTGATTAAAGTTGATTCCCATTTTATAGATTTGCCGGTACTTACCAAAAGTACGGGTTGTTTGCTATGACTTAAGCACTTTTATAAATTACAAGAAAATTCACACAAATATTTCATGACCTGTATAAAACCCATATTTAATCTCATGAAAAGTTTTCACTTCTATGACTCGTTACACATTACATTACTAGACGTACACATTTAGGACTGATTTTGCAATTTGACTATGTTAGACTTGTTTGACCCATTTAAAATACACCATTGACCAATCCAACACCTAAGTCTAAAAATAGACTCACAAATGCAGGTTTGAAACAAAAATTAACTTTCAATCATTTTCCAAACTCTATCTATGGTCACCGGGATTTGACCCAAAACCAAACACAAATTCGGATTGTGTTGGTTCTCATCTCCCGGTACACGTATTTTCAAAATTACATAACTTTTGACTCGTTTGGAGTCGTAAGCTCTACTTTATACCGAAACGAAGATAAGACAAAGCTCTAAATCTACATCCTATGTTTATGACCTGTTTACAAAGTTAAGCCCACGAAAAATATGCTTGAACAATCTACCTAAATTTTTCTACTTCAAAATCACCCTAACACTTGATTTCAATCCAATCTAACATTACCTAGACCTATTCTAACCACTTATGATCATACCCAATCATCCCAAACAGCCTATAACACTAAGATCATCAAATAGTAATAAAAACCCAATCCTAAATCATACATGCAATAGGTTTTAATCATTTAAAAACACTAGAAACATCATTTTAAACACAATCCCACAACACATTTCATCAAACACCATGAACACCCAAACACCCCCATAATTTCGTGGGTTTTTGGGGTTGTAGAAAACCAACAACATAATCCCTATCTTGTTTTATGTAATAATTAACGTTATAAACACATGAATTAAACAATAAATGGGTTTAATTAGATTAAAACATGTTTTTTTTGAAAAATCATTGATTCTTGAAAAAATTTCTTGATTGCATGTCTGTTTTTGTTGGTGGGATTCACTTACAAGATGAAATTGGAGATGGGTCTTTTCTTATTTTCTTCAAAAATCAAGTTTTTAAAATGGCGGTGGTGGTTTATGGTGGTGGTATGGCCGGCGGCCTAAGAGAGAAAAAGGAGGAAGAGAAGAAATATTTAGATGTGTTTGGTTGTGTGTTTTTCCCCCTTTACCCCTTTTTTGTGAAAATTGGAGGGCTTGTTTTGTCAAATGGGTTTTCTTTTTGGCCTTGTTTTTTAAACGACACAACTTAGTTGCGAGAAACGGCTAGTAGTTGGTTTTAAAAATTTACGGGAGTCGGGATTTGTAATAATTACTTTCTAAAGGTTAAAACGCACACAAAACGAATATTCATATGGTTTCGACTCGACTTAACACGTAATAAAAATAAAATCTCGAAAAAACTCAAATATCGATCAATCGATAACAAAAGATAAGTTTTGGGCATCCGTCGGTATCGTATTCGTCATCGGTTCTTCTTAAACCGTCAAATGTTAAAGTTACGACCGTAAATGTCGGTTTCAACTTAAACCGTCAAATATATAGCAAACAAAATTTTTTAAAAATTTCAAAAATATTCATAAAATAGGATTAAATAAACGACGTTGGGCTCGGGATATCACATCCACAAGTGAGTCGCAACTTAAGAGAGATGCTCATACTGAACAGATCTTGAGACAATAACTTAGCATCATACGGAACGTTCACGGGTATTACATCCTCCCCTCCTTAAGGGAGCGACGTCCTGGCGCTCTCTGGTTCTTATACTCGCATTTCGTACTGCTAGAAAGATGAGGGTACTTCTTACTAAAGAGGTATTCACGTTCCAATGTGGACTTCGGTTCACGTCTCGGGTTCCATTACACATTCACAATGAGTATTATACCTTGCTTCAATCTCTTAACATCTTGATCCATGATCTCCACTTCAATTTCCCAAAATTCTTCCTACGGGTACCAACACATCTCTTTCCACAGCTTCTCGCGGTTAGCAAGTGATTCTTAATCTACACCAACGGCAAGTGTTGCATCTTCATTGTTAACATGGTAAATGTCGCTGTACAAAGGTACTACCAACGGCAAGTGTCGATCTCAACAACTATCAAAATCAATCACATACGTTCGGAGCATGTCTTCCAACGTTCGAATCGTCCTTTCACTTAGTTTCATCATCTCATAAAAACAATTACCCAAAAAAAAAAAATCGCACGGGTCACACATAACCCCATCGAAAACGTTCAGAATATACAAGACGAAGTAATTAATACTAGTCGTACAAATCTACTTATTGAAATATTACGTACATACAACCTATTTCGTCAAAAACGAATTCATCGATACGAAATCATCCGACGTATACGTAACTCTCTCGAAAACATCACAATCCAATCAAACACAAAAGCCATAATAAAACACATACAACCACATTACGACATGTTTGCAACATAGCCAAACCATGCCAAGTCAATTAGTTCAATCAAATTAACTCATGCTTGCTAATCAGCCAAGCCATGATAAATTAAGGATATTTGACATGATTCTCGGATGAGTCCAGTCAAAAGGAAATTGCAAGTTAAAGTAGGCTCACGGCTTGCTAACTATAGATGCATATCTAAAAGAAATAAAATACAAACATATGTCATCGCAGGGTGCTCACACACGGATCCATACCCGAAAATATATATATATATATATATATATAATATATATATATATATATATATATATATATATATATATATATATATATATATATATATATATATATTATATATATATATATATATATATATATATATATAGGGGGACTTTATTTACAGAACCCATCTTAGTGACAGAACTTGCAGAACTCTTGTTTTTGAAGGCAAACATGTATGTTTGATGGCTTACATGTATGTTTATGAAAGCGAACATGTATGTTTTTATATCGGTGCACATACATGCATGCACGCTTTCAAAAATGTATGTTTTTAAATGCGTGCACATACATGCATGCACGTCCTCAAACATGTATGTTTTGGATATCTCTTTTTTAATTTTAATTTAATTTTGACAAAAAGAAACTTCGAATATGGTTCGTGAATACATAATTCTCTAAAAACATACATGTACTCCTTCAAACATACATGTTTGCCTTAAAAAATAAGAGTTCTGCAAGTTCTGTCACTAAGATGGGTTTTGTAAATAAAGTTACACTATATATATATATATATATATATATATATATATATATATAATATATATATATATATATATATATATATATATATATATATATATAATATATATATATATATATATATATATATATATATTACAAGGACACCATCTTACCTTCCATCCCAAACGTGGTTAAAATCTCAATAAGCATCGCCGTTCACAGTTATAAATATATTACATTGCACGTGTTCTTCATGATCTGTCTTCATTGGACAATGTCGTCTCAAGTTCTCACAGCTACGATCACTCGACCAGATCACATACCACATAAATACGTAAAAGGCAAGGGTTTAGCACATAAACATCACTATTGTTTATCCGTCGTTTAACCATCAATAATCAAGGATGGTTGAGTTAAGCAAACAGGATTCCTCACTTAAATAAACGAAGACGGCAATGGAATTGTCTTCCAACTACGAGCACAGTTGGTAAACTTCAAGAGTTTATCGCGTGTCGTTGACATATCAAAAGAACAAGAAAAGAAAATATATAAAGTACGATACATTTGATGTAGGAGAAGTCTTCGTCATTTCCCTCAGAGTTATTCGAATTCGACTCTCCTCCACTTTGGCAGTCTCCTATTTTTTGTTAAAATTTCTTCTCAAGTGTCAGTACCAGCCCCATTGGTATTTCATCAACACTCTCGTGATTCCGATGAAATTTGCATGTTACATTCAACACATAAAAACATTTTCCAAAATTTCTCGGTCAAAGTGACTTACTAAGTCAACGCAAAAACGAAGGAAAACATTTCAAGGAAACACAAGAAAATTTAAGAATTTTCTTTAGGAATCAAGGAGAATACGATTACTTGCATAAGGATCCACCATTTTTAAAAGCGTTCTCATCCAACATTTATCAAAACACAACAAGTTCAAGATGACCAATTTATTTGACACAATAGTGCTCTTCCTAAACTATGCATAATTAGCTAGATCATGCATACTTGAGGACCAAGCAACGACAATTAACAAAACAGGACTCTTCCGGAATTATGCATAGTTAGCTAAGCTGTGCATAATTGAGGATCGAGTGACGACACAAACATTATTATTACACACCAAATATGACTATGAAAGTTTTCGACCTAATCTTCAAAATAATTAAATCATTTGAAATGGAATTTGAAATGGGGAAATATTGTTACCATCGTTTTAAAGAGCACATCAAACACATTTTTTTTCATCCACTTTGGAAATATACTTTACTTTGCCTTTTTATGAGAAAATAATAAATAAATAAATCGACACCATTCGCATTTGGTTGAACGAACCATTTGACACACTCATACATATTTTCAAAATAGACTATTCAAAAAATAAGGGTAAGGTGGTTCAAGATTAAATATCATTGCAAGCACAACAAGTAATAAAATCAAAAATCAATGAGATCGAACGAGGTAAACGAGCAATATAATCGCCAACTAAAATTTAACTACATTAGAAATGAAAATACTTCAAATATATGGCAAAAGTCTCGGGATAACAACAGCGATCTACGAATACATGGAGTAAAAATTGAATATCAACACAAGGGTCACAAATAGAACAACGATCATAATTCCCATCATCTCGAGTTGCACACACATTCCACCAAGGGTATACGGGGAGAGGAGAATAATCACTTGGTCGAATAGAAACAATTTCACCAGGAAGACCGAGTTCTTTCACCTCTACAATTTGGTAAAGTGGCTTCGCCTCCTCGCTTTTGTTCAATATAAATAAATAACCAATTTAATGAAGATTTATAGCATCAATCAAGTAAATACAGAATTTTTGGTTCCATTAACCGAAAGAAGAAAAGTTACGGTGTCCATGAAAAGGACAAAATACACCGGGTAACATACCCTTATTAACATGTACTAGCGACGTAGCAATTCAAAAAGGAATATAATAATAATAATGGTTTCATACCATGAACAATATTAAAAAGAAAAATCAAAGGACTACCTAAGTTCAGATTTAGACTCGCAAAATCAAAGAAGGGATGTCGCACGATCGAACCATCGTGACTCAAAACATTAGATATACGTCTTTATCAAATAATATACAAGTAGGCGTGTGTTGGGTAATCCATTTTCATTTTCTAATTGATGTTACCATGTACCTTGTAAAAGCGAGCATTTACACATTTTTAATTTGTGTTACACCATTAAGAATTTATACCTTTCATTTTTCAATCTTTACGAAGTTTTAATTTCTGAAAAAAAAAATTTCAATCTCTTGGAAATTATTAACATTAGTAGATGCGGTGACTCGGTTATCATAATCGACAAATCATTAGGTTTGAAAATCTCCATACTTGTGTCAAAATCTCGCTAATGTTCATATCTTAAGTACCAAAAACGTAGATAGTAAGAATTTTCAAAGTTTCACGTTATTATTATTACGACTTATATTATCACATATATACCTATCCAACATGACTCAAACTAGTCCAATTCATTCTTAAAAATTAACCTTTGACTTTTTATTATACACATATTTTCCTTAAAACTGATTGTTAAATCATATTCGCGCAATTTGACCCAGATGCTAAAAAGGTTTCACGTAGTATTATCTCCGATAAATTTCTGATTTTAGCCAACACTTGAATCTCAATGATAATAATAAATAATCAAAATGCTTATTTTAATAATTCTAAAATGTAGAAGATTCAACCATTAATCCTTAGCCCATTATCAAACGATTTTAAAATTAACTCACCTCGCAGCGGAATAAAGTAACGTTCCATCAACTTATAATAATTTATTTCCAGCATTATAATTTCTCACTTTAAAGTGTACATTCCGATTTTATCTCAGTTTATTTACTACAACGAGTTATGAGTTCAAGTTTATACCAATGCATATAACATGACCTTATGTTTAAAATAAAACCAATTTTACAAAGTCTCTAGCTCCAAAATACGTGGTCAATTCTTCTACTCATGTTTTATATTACCAGATACGCTAAAAGTTTGCTACATTGACTCAAAAATTAATTCATATCAAATCCAAAGCTGCATATGCTCGATATTCATATTGTTAAATTTTATTATATTTTACGAGTAATATAAATTACTTATTACGATTTACCAACCAAAGTTGAAAGAAATTTTTTTTTTCACTATGTCCATTTATTCTCTATACAAATTCCACTGGTTACAAGACGCATCATAAGTCATTTTTATCCAAAAGTTTCATTCACCATTTATTTAATATGTAAAACACTTTATGTTTAAATCATTTAATTGAAAAAAATTTAATTCTTATTTAACTCGCACAAATGTCAGACCTCAATCATGTATAACATCGAATTCAAAATAATTAAATAACAAAAATAAAATGAAATAAACGAAGCGAAAATACGTATTTCAACTAAGTGTTGTTATCGGCCTCGGATGAGTCTCGAAATCGTACTCCACAAAATTAACACAAAAACCAACCAAATTCCAAGTTATCACGATTGATCACAACGCTAGTCTATTACACATCTTTAAATTCGAGTAGAATGATAAAAACGATTAAATAGCGATACGCCTCAACCACGATTTACAATAAACACATATGATTCGCCGCTAGGGTGTACGCATCGTCGATTATACTTCGGCTATGTTATAGTTACACGAACTAATATATCAAACCCATAAGGGATAAAGGAAATACAATAATACGATAGTAATTTACGTTCCAAAAAGAAGATGTCCCAAAATGACACATCACGGTGCGATAACGACAATCGAGATCAATCTAGTCAATATACAATATGTTACGAAGAGTTATTTACGTATCTAGAGTATCAAACGAGGTTCACACTCGGTTATTCGAACAATAAATTAATTATCAAGATTGATAATTAGCGGTGAGGCTGAATTCTCAACAAAACCGCATTGTAAAATGGACGACAATTACGCAAGGACCATTGCTTCACGTGCAATGCCTAAAAATACCATAGTATATCCATACTTATACATACAATCATTCCTACATACACGTAGAATCACAATGCAGTGTTGCCATGTAATGCAATGTAGCCCGTATGCCAGTTACATGCAACATATATGATAGCCGTATAAATGTTTGCAAATTACGATGATAAGTACTCACGTACACAACAATATATCTCAATATATATCATAGTATTTACTTACTAAATACTAGGGAATTCATATAAGTTTGAGGGATACATCTAAAATATAACGCAATGCTAAAGAAATCTTACCGGAGCCATGCAGGATAGTTGTGTGCTTGGACAATTTCTTACGACACCAAAAGTTATAGTTTAGGATTTTTCAAAATGACCTAGTTCTCTATAACTCATGGCTCTGATACCAATCTTTAACACCCCAACAAATGCTATGCGCAGCAGAACTACAACATTTGGGTGCTACGTAGTTATCATCACACATAAGCTATATTAAACGACTCAAAGAGACATAAAAGTTTAAACATAAATTAAAGATTGTTTAAAACAACAAAGTCTACTGTTTTCCAAACCCCAAAGATAAGACAAAACAGAGTCGCATTTTGTTTCCCATTGAATCTCAACCAAAAAGTACATTTTCGTTCACATGACATAATATAAAATATTTAAGTGCTAAATGAGGGTGGAAAAACAAGTAGACCGCCAAGCCACAACAACTTCCATCCTCGCATGCTCCGCTGTTATCAATCTTGATTACCTGAAACACATGCTTAAAATCGTCAACACAAAGGCTGAGCGAATCTATAGGGTTATCGAATCATAAGTTGAACATAAGTATTAAAACCAATCATGACCATTCAATAGCATTGTCGTACTCACAATCTATTATTCAAGGATATTATCTTTAGCAATAGCTAATAATTGTGTTTAAGCTCGTGACACTAATCCGTTAACTCAATCACCCGCATACATTTACCGGCATGGTTTAAGTGAAACCAGTGCCCCTTCTAAAGGCATTAGTTGTAATTATACCTTATTTCTTATCACAAATTATCCGTCCGCAAAGGGTACTCAAAGTACTAGCTCTCGTCTCGGATAGGGTCGTCAACCCCATAGTACTATCAATTGAATAAGCGTCTATCTCCAACCCACACAAGGGCAAGACAATAGTTAATAGTTAACGAATTTAGTGACTTTTACAACTAGGTACTCAACACAATTCAAGGCAACATTCGGGTCCAACAATCATTCATGACTTATGTTCTTTTCATTTAAATAGCATGCATCCCTCTCGCGGGTAAAAACGTTTGAAATAAGTAAAGAGCGAGGCTATAGACTCACCTGGCGTAGTAGTAGTGGTTCTAGCGAAGACGTAACGAGAAATGTCACCGATGACGTGGATGCTCGGGAAAATCTAACACTTGACCTAAAAATCAAGGTACGAAAACCAAATCAATACTCCGTGTACATTATTGTACTAAAACACACTCATATGAAAGCACTTAATGCTTATGAAAACTCACGCCAAAACCAAACAAGTAGTTGTTACTAGACTTATACCAATTACCTACGTGATTAAAGTTGATTCCCATTTTATAGATTTGCCGGTACTTACCAAAAGTACGGGTTGTTTGCTATGACTTAAGCACTTTTATAAATTACAAGAAAATTCACAAAAATACTTCATGACCTGTATAAAATCCATATTTAATCCCATGAAAAGTTTTCAATTCTATGACTCGTTACACATCACAATTACTAGACGTACACATTTAGGACTGATTTTGCAATTTGACTATGTTGGACTTGTTTGACCCATTTAAAATACACCATTGACCAATCCAACACCTAAGTCTAAAAATAGACTCACAAATGCAGGTTTGAAACCAAAAGTTATCTTTCAATCATTTTCCAAACTCTATCTATGGTCCCCGGGATTTGACCCAAAACCAAACACAAATTCGGATTGTGTTGGTTCTCATCTCCCGGTACACGTATTTTCAAAATTACATAACTTTTGACTCGTTTGCAGTCGTAAGCTCTACTTTATACCGAACCGAAGCTAAGACAAATCTCTAAATCTACATCCTATGTTTATGACCTGTTTACAAAGTTAAGCCCACGAAAAATATGCTTGAATAATCTGCCTAAATATTTCTACTTCAAAATCACCCTAACATTTGATTTCAATCAAATCCAACATTACCTAGACCTATTCTAACCACTTATGATCATACCAAATCATCCCAAACAGCCTATAACACTAAGATCATCAAATATTAATCAAAACCCAATCCTAAATCATACATGCAATAGGTTTTAATCATTTAAAAACACTAGAAACATCATTCTAAACACAACCCCGCAACACATTTCATCAAACACCATGAACACCCAAACACCCCCATAATTTCGTGGGTTTTTGGGGCTGTGGAACACCAACAACATAATCCCCATCTTGTTTTATGGATTAATTAACATTATAAACACATGAATTAAACAATAAATGGGTTTAATTAGATTAAAACATGTTTTTTGAAAAATCATTGATTCTTGAAAAACTTTCTTGATTGCATGTGTGTTTTTGTTGGTGGGATTCACTTACAAGATGAAATAGGAGATGGGTCTTTGCTTATTTTCTTCAAAAATGAAGTTTTTAAAATGGCGGTGGTGGTTTATGGTGGTGGTTTATGGTGGTGGTATGGCCGGCGGCCTAATAGAGAAAAAGGAGGAAGAGAAGAAAATTTTAGATGTGTTTGGTTTTGTGTTTTTCCCCTTTACCCCTTTTTGTGAAAATTAGAGGGCTTGTTTTGTCAAATGGGTTTTTTTTGGCCTTGTTTTTAAACGACACAACTTAGTTGCGGGAGACGGCTAGTAGTTAGTTTTAAAAATTTACGGGAGTCGGGATTTGTAAAAATTACTTTCCAAAGATTAAAACGCACACAAAACGAATATTCATATGGTTTCGACTCGACTTAACACGTAATAAAAATAAAATCTCGAAAAACTCAAATATCGATCAATCGATAACAAAAGAAAAGTTTTGGGCATCCGTCGGTATCGTAGTCGTCATCGGTTCTTCTTAAACCGTCAAATGTTAAAGTTACGACCGTAAACGTCGGTTTCAACTTAAACCGTCAAATATATAGCAAACAAAATTTCTTAAAAATTTCAAAAATATTCATAAAATAGGATTAAATAAACGACGTTGGGCTCGGGATATCACATCCACAAGTGAGTCGCAACTTAAGAGAGATGCTCATACTGAACAGCTCTTGAGACAATAACTTAGCATCATACGGCACGTTCACGGGTATTACAAGGACAATCCTTCCATTTGGTCAAGGAAACTTGACGATGCTCTGTGGGCATTTCGAACATCTCATAAGACACCAATTGGCACAACACCTTATCGTTTATTGTACAGTAAAACATGTCACTTGCCCTTTGAAATTGAGCACCGTGCTTATTGGGCATTGAGAAGCTGTAATCCCGATCTCAAAATTGTTGGAGAAAACCAATTCTTGCAATTGTATGAACTTGATGAATTAAGACTCCAAGCTTATGAGAATTTCAAATTATACAAAGCACGTACCAAAGCTTATCATGACAAGAAACTTCGAATCCAAAAATAATTAAAGAAGGGAGACAAAGTTCTTTTGTTTAATATGTAACACCCCCAAATTTATATAACTCAGTACAGCGGAAGACTAGTTGGTGTTACGGGATAGCACATTACTCACATCATAGACAACGCATAAAAATCGCGTCGTTTAATAATAAATTTCCATTCATAAACATCAAAGTTACATCGGTCCCAAGTCATTACATTTCTTACAAAGTTTTACAAAGTGTTTGAATGGAAAATATTGTTTAGGTGCGGGCCATGAATTCTTGTTGTCTTCCCGAGAATTACCTTCAAGTACCTGAGATAAAACATGTTAAAAGAAAAGGTCAGCGATAACGCCGAGTGAATTCATAGAGTTTAATAAAATCCATAAATATAATATCAGTATAAAATTATTACTGAAAATCATCTTGTACAAATCATTTTGATAGGCCATGAAATAGCCAAAATCATTTTATACAAATCCTTATCGAAAATCATAATATAGGCATTTGCCTTAAAAATCATTATACGAGCCATTGTCGTTAAAAACACTATACAATACGTTTTGCAACGTTGTATAGATTAAATAAAACCGTTATATGAATATGGTTATAAAAACCAAAACACAAACATAATATCAGTAGTATGACCCTGTATTGCTAGTCAGGCAATACATCGTAATTCGAAGCGTCTAATAGTATTTCAGTGATTTGGATTATTATAAGCCGCATGACATTGTTACCTTACTAAACCAACAACGGGTAGCTAACCCGATACCAATTTTTGCCCATCTAAAGTAGCGTGTCGTCACAAAGGTCACGCTATGGAAATCTTCTCATACGTTAATTCGCTTACCAATCAATGTGGCACGACGGGGATCAACCGTCAAGGCGCGAACTGGGGTGATCGTCCCCAAATAGTACTATTAAATGCATAAGCGTCTACCAACTCCCGGTAGTTCACAATTCATGCTAATGGGACTTTTAGTGACATAACCTAACTTTAATAATCCATTTTTATTTCATCTATCGGGTCCATTAATCATTTATCGGGTCATACAATCGGGTCATTCAATCATTCGGGTCCAAAATCAATAAACAAACAATCGGGACAAATGGTGTCCTATTTTATAAAATCTAACATGTTATCTCCCTCGCGGGTTTATAAAACATTTATAAAAGCATTTAAAAGAGTGCGAGGCTATGAACTCACGTTGATGTGGGAGGTCGATTATCGGCGATTTGGATGTACGGTACGTGCTTCAATCACGGAAACCTAAACAAATAATACTTGTCTTAGACTCATGTCCAATGACTTTATAAAAATAACAATTATGTATACATATGATGATTATATATATATGATGATCAAGTGGGTTTACATATTCTCGTTTACTCATTTTAGTGTTATATGTCGATAACTTTTATACTAGTTTACTAGTTTTACTCGTTTACGTGTCTTAAGTCCAATAAGCTTATTATAAGTTATCTAACTTATTTTAATCCATTTTGTACCTATATTATCAGTATGTATAATTTCCAAGTTGGGCCTAAATGGGTTAAGCCCAATAGATTCTTTTTACAAGTTTTTATCCTATTTAGTCCATTTATTAGTCCAATATGTTTATTTAACTTGTTAATGTCCGTATGCCCTATAGTTCGGGTTTTATCGGTTTTTACTTGTTATACATGTTTATATATCAGTATATAAGTTTTATAAAGTTTTCATTAGACGGGTCCAACCATCTAAGTTTTATTTAACAAAAACGTTAATTTTACGGCGATAGCCGAAAAAGTCGTAAAAATCAAGTTTATAGTTTTATAACTTATAAAACTTAACAAATTACCATTTTTATAAAATGTCCACTTATTTAATCTTTAACATATTTATATAAATAAAATTCAGGAGTTAGTGGGTTTTAACTTTACATTTTATACAATATAATTTTGAGTGCTTATATAATAGTATTATACTTTATTTTTCAAAAATCTGATTTCTAACTTCACTTTCACCAAAACTGCCATATCTTGAGTTCTATATGGAGATAGAAGCTCAAATTTTTATCACATAAACTACATGATATGTGGTACATTTAACTCTTCTATAGCTACTGTTGAATCATCTTCTAGATATTTTCTAAAAATCGTCCAAAACAGTAACCTCAGATTTATACCCTAAACTTGTTTTGATCATATCTCACTCATTACAATGATTCCATTGCATGGCCAACTCTCACATGTGTACAAGACCCATAGCTTACTTTAAATCTATTCTACTTCATCATTTTATCAGATTACCATATAGTTCTTTACTGTTTTATACAGTCATCAAATTTAACCAAGATTTTAACCTTGTTTCTTATGGTTTTTCACCTTTTTATCCATGATTATCAACAACAAATCCCCACATAACATTTTTTATCATCATATAATCATCATAAATATATATAATAGGAAATAAAATACATGTTTACATAATCAAAATAACAAGAAGTTGAGCAGGACAATCTTTATACCACCATGATGATGTAAGTTGTGATCAAAACATGGATTTTGATGGAGAAACTTGTGCATAGCCAAGACCATCTTCAAGACCATCATGCTCCATGAACTCCTTGTGGAAAATCAGCCCCAAGACACCATGAATACTCCTCCTTGGATGTTATAACTTGCACCAATCTTCATCTTTTTGAATGGAGATTAACATATGTTAATTATAACATATGTTTTGTGGTTAAATTTTGTATGAAATGGGTGTTTGTGAGAGAGGGGTGGACGGCAAACATGGGGGAGATGAGAATGTGTGGTTTTGCATGTGGTAGAATGATACTTGTGGTTTGAGGTTGTTAGTTTTTGTGGTAGAAGTAGCTTAATGTGTAAGCTTACTTACACATGTAAGTGTTAAGTTACACTTTGACACATCATATGATGTGTTGTAGCTAAAGCTTGGCCGGTTTTGGGGGTGGGACAAGAGTCCCACATGTCTCATCCCCATTTATTTATGGGTACTCCTCGATTCTAGTTTCCTCGATTTGCGTGCCCTCGGGTCGTTTTACGGAAAACGTTTTTATAAATTATGAATCAACGACACAAAACGAATCCAATAAAAATTGTCTCATCAAAAACGGAGTTCGAAAACGTAAATACGTAATCCTAAGGTTTCCGGTTTAGTCGTAAAGGACGTTAAAATAAAATCGTAAGTCCTAATCTCTTCTCGTAAATTTGTGAGTTTATGAACCAACACAAATTTAAAACTCCAAAATAATATTCACGGATAAATTTATTTTCTGAAATGTCGGACTGTCACCAAAGACGGTGTATGTAAACGTAAGCACGTAACGTAGAATCCTCCGGTTTAAACGTAGTCGATGCTACTTCAAGACGTAAATCCAAATATCTTCCCAAAAATATGTGAGTTCATATTGTATCATTAAAATAATATTTTCAAATAATATTTGAGAATAAAATATCAATCATAAATTGACGGATTGTCACAGCATTTACCCCTAAACAGGATCTTTGTCCTCAAAGATCATCTTACCTTACTACTCGCTTCTTATAAAGTTAAAGCCATGTGGGTATTTCCTCCATATTAGGTCTTTTCTCACAAGTGCAATTCGTTACAATACGCGAGTTTCATCAAACATAACTACGAGAATAAGATCAGGCTTAATGTTGACTTACTTTCTCTATCCATGATGTTCACGGGTTTTTGATGAATGCAACTTTTTGCCGATCTAAGCTCTATTAAGAATAATCAGAATTTCACTTCATAGATATTACATCAAGTACGATTGACGAAACATAATTCATGCGGTTCTTGAAGTCCTAGGGTAGATCCAGCTTATATGCCTTTCAATCCCAACTTTTACATTATTTCAATGGTCCCATACAACGGGGACTTATATCCCATGATTTGTCAGATCATGAATTAATTTTTCCAAGGTTAAAAATTGTGGCATAACTTCGTTACCCATTTGGCACTTCAAGATCTACATTTCACATTCACATAACCTCTTGCCCACTACCGGCAGTCAATAATCAAATCCTAATTTCAATAATCATTTCAGATTTCGCGGTTCGGGTATTTCGTAAGGTTAGGTTCGCCATCATAGGAAACCTTAAACCTAAAAGACATATCCAACTCACAATGGGTGTATGTCGGATGTCTTTATCTTAACTCTTGCTTACAGATGCTCTAAGATTTAGATTCTAACAAGATTCGATCTCAATCCTAACACGATGATTATTAATGATAATCCTTCCAAAGGAAAAACGATTATACGGTCCATTACCAAAGGTCAATCATTCAAACATAAAACAACACTTATAGTATTTCGTATCGTTACTTTACCTCGTCCCTTCGATTTGGGGTGGTACATAGTATTCTCATCAAGATTCGTTCACAATGACTTCTGAGCAAATCTCAAGAAATTTGATGCGAATCAAGGATCTTGATAGAGATGATCGATACGGCACACCATGTTTACACAACTCTTTTGCATTTATCATTAACGGGAATGATATTAGCAGATTTGGTCAGTCTGTCGACGATGACCCAAATCGAATCAAATTCAGATGATGACCATTGCAATAGCTAAACTTTTACTAATGTATGAGGCGATGTCTGCCTTCATAATTTGCCATTAGTACAACTTCTTCAGACAAAGATACTTCTAGTCATAAATGATATAAATAGAATACTTATACTTACAAATTCCAACATAACTATATCTCACAATCCTCCATATTTAGGCAACCACAAGTGGCCTTTAAAACATTTAACGCTATTGGCTTCTCTATTTTAATGGTTCGCATTAGCCGCGAACCACTTTTATTATTTATATTATCCTTTTTATGAACATCGTTTATTTTTATATCGTTTGGCAATTTTTTTTTTTTGCACCTTCATTATTAAGGAACACGTCCTAACTGGTTCTTTATCTTTTCTACATAATGTGTCAGTATCTACATTCACTTTTCCAGATAAATAATTATCATGTCCACAATTTACTCAGATATTCTTTTTATATTATGCGTCAGAAATTTCGTTCACTTTCCTCATGAAATAAATATCATAACCGTATTTATTCAAAAAAAAATTTCTTCATATCTTTTATGTTTCAGTTTCGTCTCCACTATCATTTTTATCAGTCTTTCTCAATCCGGCGTCTAAAGCGTCGATAATTATTATATGTAAATTAAATAATTATTAGTTAATTTTTATGAAGCGTAAAGGTAAAAGTTTTAAATTTCTTAGTTCGACCAATTATATAAAATGTTCAAAATAAATTTGAATTTAATTAATTAGATTTTTGTTGATTTATCCAAAATATTTAATAAGATCCGTAATTGTTCGAAAAATCTTTGGTTTATACTTTGGTCAAAATTTTCTTAGTTGAAAAGCAAAAAGTTTCGTTTCAAATTTCAAGTTATGGTATAAATGGTTTTCATCAATCCTTTTTAAGTTATCTGGAGGTATACACAAACATTTACCCATAAACAGAAGTTTAGTTAAATGGTTTGTGTATAAGGGAATAATCCCTTAAAATCCTTTGTTAAAACATTTGTCAAAGCATATTTCCATTTCTTTTTGGTAAAATTCAAAGTCTTAAAATGGCTCTTAATTTTTGAAGAGTCAATTTATATTCCATTATCCTTCTAATCACATAGTCAAATCATGTAAAGGTTCAAGTCTTTAATCACGTGTTAATTATTCAAGGTTCAGGTTTTCACTGTTCGGCCAATTCAGGCAATCTATAAATAATTATTAACTCATTCTTATTCTTATGAACAAACAAATGATCCTTAATGATCATAAGCATGAATTTATCAAATTACAGCCTACACACGTGATTCACCAAATTTATGAATGCTACATGTGTATTAGTCCATCCAAACGTCACCACGTGAAACTCATAACGTTTATTACAAGTACCGTATGTAATGATTGGAATAGATAATCTTCTTCGTGGATTCGAAGTTGATAATAACCATGCCGTGGATCAAATCTTAAAAACTTTGTAAATGATCGAACAAATCTTCCATTTCGAGTTATGGATATCGTTTTCGATTGTCAATTTACTCAGTTCATAGTAATCTATAAATATAAGGAAAGATGACACCATAGCTCTTCAGGATGACAGGCTTGGTATAATAAAATCTTTCTCCGACAACTTTCTTAGTTGTACGATAATTCCTTAAATTCAGATGGTGCTGACGTACAGTGCACAAGCCACAAGTGCAGCACCGGAAATATAATCAATACCAATTTCAACTTGTCTTAATGGAAAAAGTCTAGGTAATTCACCAATAAATACCTCCTAAAGTTTCAGATAACAGAAACGTCTTTTTAATAAATTCATATTAGGTTCTTCTATGTTACAATATCTATAACTAGTTCACAACAACTCACGGTATAATTTCAAGTCTTAATACAGGATATGGTCATCCATCAAGAATTATTTAGATCACTTTTGATAATCAACATCTTATCATTTAGGGGAATTTTACTCGAGTTCCCATCAATTAAGACAATGTCGTCATGTCATAATCAATCAATTCATTCTACGGGCACTATCAACTTTCTAGTTGCATTGCTGTCGATAAGATGTGAACTTCTCAAAAGACTAATAAAAATTCTCAATCCTTCCACAATATTCAAGGATATCTGGAGACATAACTAATCCCTAAAAGAGTAAGGTCAACGCATAATCTATGCGAGAGAATTTCAAACTAGATACAGATGAAAACATTTAACGAATATGAATATATCCCATGTTTTCATAATTTGAGTACGCATTCGAAAGCTCCTCGGATCGTTACCCAGGTCATTCGAATGAAATCAAATCATAAGAAATGATAGGAACGTCGATACATCCAGTCGGGTATCAACACTCGCTAATCAGATACTTTTCCTAAGAATCTCACTACGGGAGAATTGGACAAGAAAGAATTGTCAATTGTCAAATAAGACAATTTCCACAGATGAGTAAATTCGACTCAGAAGAATAGATGCTACAGGCACATATGTAGGTGCCCCTAACATTATGTCCTTATTTTTCACTTCTTACAGATCTCATTAAAATTTAATCTTTCACAATCCTCAAAGAAAATGTAGTGTTTATTCATTAGTTTTATGGTGACTACTAATTAGTCTTGCATAGTCCATTCCAAATTGTATGTAGGCGCGCAACTATATACAATTTCAAGATCAACGATGCAATACTCAGTTCGTCAAAATGTTATCATCATGTTTATAATAAAAACATTTTCAGGCTTAATTCTTAAATAAGAATCAGAAATAAATTTTCAAAGATTTTCTTTGCTATGAAAACAATTAAGTTTTCCAAGGTGTTTCATAAACAACCTCATTTCGATAACAATCACTTATAAATCTTACTTTAAATAATCCATATAGTGATGAAAATCAAATTTTTCCTCAAGTGATACTGTTTTAACTTTATAAAAACAATGAGTGATCTGCAGAAAAGTGATGAAAGCTTGTTCACCAAGAATTAACTACGATACAATAGGAAATGAGCTTAGCCAAATAATCATGAGATTCATGACCTCGATGGCACTCACGAAGAATGATTCACAACGCAACTCAATTCGAGATGAGTACTCGTTCAATGGTTACATCACTAATGCGATCATTAGGATGAAGCAATAAAAGATAGATAACATCGATACATGTAGAATTTAGCAATCAAAGGTAGTCTTTTCATTAATCACAAACAAGTCAAATTGTATCGTAACACATTACGTGTCACTATGTCATACAATTTACAAAACTCATCCTACCAACTGATATCTCAGTTAAGTTAGGGATTTTTAAAAGATACCACAATGAATACTAATCTACAAGAGTCATTAGGTGTTCCACATGTCCCGGAAGATCCATCGGTCTCAATTCAGAAGAAGATTTCTTCAATTTATTTGTTGGACACTGGGCATCCTCATTAGTGGACAATTGCCTAGGAACAGCCCTTAACACGAATCAACAATCAATTAAAACCTTATAATTTAATCACAAAACTTAACGACTTCCTCTTAACAATCTCATATTCCATACAAGTTAAGTTTTACTTTATTCAAGTTTCAACCAATTTTATACTTAATTCAATATCCTACCTCATTCTCCAATACTTTCAACCTTATTCTTCGGCCTTGTAAAGGCAATACAATCTCAATATGAATCAACACTTAATTTCCAATCCTATTAGCTCTTACAACAACAATTATCAAATGAGTCGTTAATATGAAATGACTTGATCATTCAACTAGACTTCTCGGAAAGGTATTAGTGGCATGAGGCTTTTGGGTAATGGTTCCAATGACAGCCTCAAGTGCAACATTCATCCTTTCGATTTCAATTTAAGAATTGGATGACAACGAATCAGATGACATCTTTCTAGGTGGTAATGTTTTGTCAAACTCCACTCTATAAGAAAAGATTGTCATGACATCGATATCAGATTTAATCTCGCCAATTCTTCTTCAATATCACAATCAACTAATATCTACATTTCTACGAATATTAACCATTTGTTGGGATCATAAATATCCACAACTTGGTTTAGATCTAGGATAGCTAGAATTCCTACGAGAATAGCTTTGATTAATTTACTAGGGGATTTAGGGTTCCTTGTGACAATCTACGTCGTATAAATACCTCGTATAAAATCAAATTAATCATCAAACAATCATGTAATAAAATTACATAATATATATATATAATCCAAGTTATATATATATATTAAAATAACACTTCTCAGTCTGGTCTTGTCGGTAACTCGGGAATTCTTTGGCACTGTTATAGTCAAAAGATTTTTAGACATTTTTAGAAAAATGTTTATAGTTAAAAGATTTTGAAATGTTTTATTCAAAACCTTGGTTTTAAAAATCTTTCGTTCTCTATAACGAGTGCTCTGGTACCAAACTGTAACACCCCCAATTTTATATAACTCAGTACAGCGGAAGACTAGTTGGTGTTACGGGATAGCACATTACTCACATCATAGACAACGCATAAAAATCGCGTCGTTTAATAATAAATTTCCATTCATAAACATCAAAGTTACATCGGTCCCAAGTCATTACATTTCTTACAAAGTTTTACAAAGTGTTTGAATGGAAAATATTGTTTAGGTGCGGGCCATGAATTCTTGTTGTCTTCCCGAGAATTACCTTCAAGTACCTGAGATAAAACATGTTAAAAGAAAAGGTCAGCGATAACGCCGAGTGAATTCATAGAGTTTAATAAAATCCATCAATATAATATCAGTATAAAATTATTACTGAAAATCATCTTGTACAAATCATTTTGATAGGCCATGAAATAGCCAAAATCATTTTATACAAATCCTTATCGAAAATCATAATATAGGCATTTGCCTTAAAAATCATTATACGAGCCATTGTCGTTAAAAACACTATACAATACGTTTTGCAACGTTGTATAGATTAAATAAAACCGTTATATGAATATGGTTATAAAAACCAAAACACAAACATAATATCAGTAGTATGACCCTGTATTGCTAGTCAGGCAATACATCGTAATTCGAAGCGTCTAATAGTATTTCGGTGATTTGGATTATTATAAGCCGCATGACATTGGTACCTTACTAAACCAACAACGGGTAGCTAACCCGATACCAATTTTTGCCCATCTAAAGTAGCGTGTCGTCACAAAGGTCACGCTATGTAAATCTTCTCATACGTTAATTCGCTTACCAATCAATGTGGCGCGACGGGGATCAACCGTCAAGGCGCGAACTGGGGTGATCGTCCCCAAATAGTACTATTAAATGCATAAGCGTCTACCAACTCCCGGTAGTTCACAATTCATGCTAATGGGACTTTTAGTGACATAACCTAACTTTAATAATCCATTTTTATTTCATCTATCGGGTCCATTAATCATTTATCGGGTCATACAATCGGGTCATTCAATCATTCGGGTCCAAAATCAATAAACAAACAATCGGGACAAATGGTGTCCTATTTTATAAAATCTAACATGTTATCTCCCTCGCGGGTTTATAAAACATTTATAAAAGCATTTAAAAGAGTGCGAGGCTATGAACTCACGTTGATGTGGGAGGTCGATTATCGGCGATTTGGATGTACGGTACGTGCTTCAATCACGGAAACCTAAACAAATAATACTTGTCTTAGACTCATGTCCAATGACTTTATAAAAATAACAATTATGTATACATATGATGATTATATATATATGATGATCAAGTGGGTTTACATATTCTCGTTTACTCATTTTAGTGTTATATGTCGATAACTTTTATACTAGTTTACTAGTTTTACTCGTTTACGTGTCTTAAGTCCAATAAGCTTATTATAAGTTATCTAACTTATTTTAATCCATTTTGTACCTATATTATCAGTATGTATACTTTCCAAGTTGGGCCTAAATGGGTTAAGCCCAATAGATTCTTTTTACAAGTTTTTATCCTATTTAGTCCATTTATTATTCCAATATGTTTATTTAACTTGTTAATGTCCGTATGCCCTATAGTTCGGGTTTTATCGGTTTTTACTTGTTACACATGTTTATATATCAATATATAAGTTTTATAAAGTTTTCATTAGACGGGTCCAACCCTCTAAGTTTTATTTAACAAAAACGTTAATTTTACGGCGATAGCCGAAAAAGTCGTAAAAATCAAGTTTATAGTTTTATAACTTATAAAACTTAACAAATTACCATTTTTATAAAATTTCCACTTATTTAATCTTTAACATATTTATATAAATAAAATTCAGGAGTTAGTGGGTTTTAACTTTACATTTTATACAATATAATTTTGAGTGCTTATATAATAGTATTATACTTTATTTTTCAAAAATCTTATTTCTAACTTCACTTTCACCAAAACTGCCATATCTTGAGTTCTATATGGAGATAGAAGCTCAAATTTTTATCACATAAACTACATGATATGTGCTACATTTAACTCTCCTATAGCTACTGTTGAATCATCTTCTAGATATTTTCTAAAAATAGTACAAAACAGTAACCTCAGATTTATACCTTAAACTTGTTTTGATCATATCTCACTCATTACAATGATTCCATTGCATGGCCAACTCTCACATGTGTACAAGACCCATAGATTACTGTAAATCCATTCTACTTCATCATTTTATCAGATTACCATATAGTTCTTTACTGTTTTATACAGTCATCAAATTTAACCAAGATTTTAACCTTGTTTCTTATGGTTTTTCACCTTTTTATCCATGATTATCAAAAACAAATCCCCACATAACATGTTTTATCATCATATAATCATCATAAATATATACAATAGGAAATAAAATACATGTTTACAAAATCAAAATAACAAGAAGTTGAGCAGGACAATATTTATACCACCATGATTATGTAAGTTGTGATCAAAACATGGATTTTGATGGAGAAACTTGTGCATAGCCAAGACCATCTTCAAGACCATCATGCTCCATGAACTCCTTGTGGAAAATCAGCCCCAAGACACCATGAATACTCCTCCTTGGATGTTATAACTTGCACCAATCTTCATCTTTTTGAATGGAGATTAACATATGTTAATTATAACATATGTTTTGTGGTTAAATTTTGTATGAAATGGGTGTTTGTGAGAGAGGGGTGGACGGCAAACATGGGGGAGATGAGAGAAAATGTGTGGTTTTGCATGTGGTAGAATGATACTAGTGGTTTGAGGTTGTTAGTTTTTGTGGTAGAAGTAGCTTAATGTGTAAGCTTACTTACACATGTAAGTGTTAAGTTACACTTTGACACATCATATGATGTGTTGTAGCTAAAGCTTGGCCGGTTTTGGGGGTGGGACAAGTGTCCCACTTGTCTTATCCCCGTTTATTTACGGGTACTCCTCGATTCTAGTTTCCTCGATTTACGTGCCCTCGGGTCGTTTTACGGAAAACGTTTTTATAAATTATGAATCAACGGCACAAAACGAATCCAATAAAAATTGTCTCATCAAAAACGGAGTTCGAAAACGTAAATACGTAATCCTAAGGTTTTCGGTTTAGTCGTAAAGGACGTTAAAATAAAATCGTAAGTCCTAATATCTTCTCGTAAATTTGTGAGTTTATGAACCAACACAAATTTAAAACTCCAAAATAATATTCACGGATAAATTTATTTTCTGAAATGTCGGACTGTCACCAAAGACGGTGTATGTAAACGTAAGCACGTAACGTAGAATCCATCGGTTTAAACGTAGTCGATGCTACTTCAAGACGTAAATCCAAATTTCTTCCCAAAAATATGTGAGTTCATATTGTATCATTAAAATAATATTTTCAAATAATATTTGAGAATAAAATATCAATCATAAATAGACGAATTGTCACATAATATGCGATATAAATTCAATGCTCCAAAGCTTAAACAAAAGTGGTACGGTCCTTTTATAGTAAAACATGGATACCCGTCCGGTTATGTTAAATTGGATGACAAGAATGGAGGAAGCTTCATTGTTAATGGACACCGTGTTAAACTATACCATGATGAGTGGAGTGAACATTTTCCGCTCGATAAAAATTAAAGAAAACTAAAAAGAAGTACGAGTCAGGCTGATGAACCAATAATAAAATAAGCGCTTCTCGGGAGGCAACCCGTGTGTTTTGATGTTTTTAAAATTTTTAAGTGTGATTTTCCTTTTTAAAATAAATTCATGCTTACACCCTACAATTTTTAACCAATGTTTTGCTTAAGTGTGAGGGGGTGTAGCATGTGTCACTTTTATAAAAACCTATAAAACCAAAAATAGAGTGTTTTTGTATTTTTGTGTGTTTTATCTTTTATGTAGGTACTGCAAGTTGAAGGCGAAGACAAGACTCTTGTATGATACATGATATGCCCGTGATTCTGGTTTTTCTCTTATTCCCTAACTTTTGTTGGTTTCATCACATTGAGGACAATGCTAAACTTAAGTGTGAGGGGGTTGTAGGGAAATCCAGAGAAAAAGATGCTTAATTGCCATATTTTTTGGCTATTTTAAAATTTTCTTCTGTTTTGCCCTCGTAAATAAAAAGTTTCAAGCAAATGTATATAAATAATTAAGAAATTATCCAATCAGTAATTTTTGAAAATTGGAGATATATTTTTGTGTTAAACTTACCCAAGTCAAAGTCTCATATAATAGTAAAAGAAAAATCCAAAAAAATAAATAGGAGAAAGTTGCAAGTTCCATGTGTGTCAATAAAACATGAACTTTGCAAGTATGTTGATCCATGGCTAGGAGTTTTAGCCAAGAAATAAAAAAAAAGAAAAAAAAGAAAAGAAAGAAAAAGTCAAAAAGACAAATAAATAGCCAACGAGCTATAATATTATGAAGTTGAAGGAAGAAGAATAAACAAAAGGTATCGATTAGCCAATGTTTTAAGTGGTGATACATGTTGCTTCAATTCATATGTTATTAGTGTAGTTAGAAATAAAAGACTTTCTAGAATTTTATGGGTATTGACTTTATATCTCAATTTTTCAACCTTAAAAACTTAAGTCGATGAGTTTTATCTTGTACTTGTACTTGTACTTGGTAGACTTGCATCGAATTTTTATAAAATACATGTACCTTTGGAATTAATTTTCTTTTCTTCTTGCTTGAGGGAAAGAAAAACTTAAGTGTGAGGGGATTTGATAACGCCCAAATCCAACATGTTTTTGGGAGCGTTATCCGTACTTTTGTACATGTATATTGGCTATATCTATGATACTTTTGTGCATATATGTGCCTGATTGTGTTTGCAAGTCATTGTGTAACCAATTACAGGAATGGAGTATAAAACAACGCAAACGAGTACGAAGAATCCTAGTCAAGTTCAAGACCCGTGTACAAGTTACAAGCCTTTAAAGATCAATTTCGGGTACAAAAACAAGTATTTCCAAGGAGCATACAAGTCACTCAGCATGAAGTTGCCACCAGCAGAATCAAAGTCGCCACTAGCAAAACTCACCCGACTTGCCACCAGCAGGATTTAAGTTGCCACCCACATTTGTGTAGGCAGAAATTGTGTCTACATTCATGCAAGCTCAAAGGAGAACACACAAGATCATACAAGAAAGTTCTAGACTTCCTTTGGCTCCAAGCATTTGTCTTTGGCTCCAAGCCATGCATTCAATCCATGCCTTCAATTTTACTTTATAAGACCCTTAGGGTCATGTAACAACATAAATTTTGATATCATCTCATAATATATTTCATAACCACAAAATAACTCTCTCAACCTTGTCTAAACCTCCATTCTCGGATTTGAGCAAGGTGGTGCAAGAAAAGTCACTTTTGGAGTCCGAAAAGCAAAGTTAACATCATGAAACTCTTAGGGATCATTACCCTAATCATTAGCAACATATTTACACTTTTATAAGGCTCTTGATTATGACTTATAAGACTATTATTTCAGAGTTTATTTCATTGTTTGTTATGAGTAGTTAAATCTCATTCTACACTTGGTAGGATGATGTTTGTGGTATGAAGTAGTGGTTGTGATTGTGATTTATGTTTATTTCAATGTAAAGCTTTTCTTTGAACGATTAGTATTTATGTTTCATGTGGAAATTGTTATCAAAACTTAATTTGTTGGTAAAGATTTCATAGGTCGAAAGAGTTATTTTCTATCATCAAGTCATAGCCAGTTTGTCTATGATTGGCTATCTTTTGTATTGATCATTTCTTAAGAAGTTTTGATTATCATGGAAGATAATTATAAGTGTTAGCAAATTCTTGAAACGACCGTGAATCGAATGTGTTGAAACTGGATTAAGTCTTGAATTGAGTGATTGAGTCTAATGCTTGTTTTCTTTAACCAAAGTCTTGACGAGGATTGAAGCTTTTGAAAACAATAGATTGGATTATCCATCTAATTATCATAATCATATTTGTTGAACGTGTCATCATAATCATACCAATACGGATGCGTAAACTAGTCTTTACCAAGTGTTGCTTTTAATCTTATTATTAATCTCATCATTTTACTTGTTATTTGTTTGTCTAAAATTGCTACAATCAACGATTATATTTTTATTTTTCAATGATCATAGGTTTTCCAAATACCCATGACCTATCTCGGTATTACCACATAAAAGCTATACACAAACGAAAGGGTTATACTTGACCGTGCGGTATTAGTTAATCCGGTAATTCGTGTTTATAAATTTAAAACTTGTTTCCAATCCAATACACAGGACACGCATCAACTACCGATGTTTGTTTTCGGTATTTATATTCATGGTCATTTAGTGTTTTTGGACATTTATCTTGCATGCTTTGATGACATGCCATAATTACCTATGATATTCCATTTACCAAAATGGGGTGTTACAATTATGGTATCCGAGCCAAGGCTTCGACCTGTAGGCTCTTAAAACATGATCTGTGATTAGTGGGTAATCACCATGGTCTTCCTAGAACTGACAGATGTTTTCATGCATTTGTTCATGTATCATTGTTGTAGGAATTTTGGCTATGTAATGGTTGGTACAATACTGAACATATTTAGTTGCATGTACTTTTAATCGAATCATTTTGTTTTGATGAACCGAGCCATATGTGTTCATCCTCGTCATGTCATTTTGTTTCGGTGAACCGACCCATAGGCGTTCCCCCAAACCAATGTCATTTTCATAGTCTTGCATTCATACATAAATTTTTTCATGTATTTATATTATGTTTTAATCAACTTAATCATTGCATTTCGTTTTATAATGTCAGATGGTTCTCACACGTGAACAAGAGCAACTAAATGCAGCAGTTCAAGCTGCTATGTAAGCTATGCTTCCTCAACTGAGGAATGAAATCCGGGATGAGGTACAGGCTGCCAACAATCAGCACTAGCATCAGAATCCTCCTCCTCCTCCTCCTCCTACCCTGATCACATGACTGGAGCGATTCAATAAGCAGCTTCCGAAATCATTCGAACAGACTGACAACCCCGCTAAGGCTGAGAGATGGATAGCTCACATCGAGAAGATCTTTGACGCAATGGGATGCGACCCTGTCTTTAAGGCAAGGTTAGCTTGTTACAAGTTTGAAGAGAACATGCTTGCATGGTGGAAGGCACTAAAGCTGTCGAATGGAGGCGACGAATGGGTGATTGGATTGACTTGGGCAGAGTTTAAGTAGTTGGTTATGGGGCAGTTCTTCCTGGAAGCTGAGTAGGATAAGCTCAAGAGGGAGTATCATGGTATTAGGCAGAGAGCTGGGGAAAAAGGCAATGAGGTCATGCAGAGGTTTCTTCGACTGGCTGGATTCCTTGGGGTAGTAGTCGGGACTGCAGAGGAGCAAGCGTAGCACTTTCGCTGGGCTCTTCACACATCTGTCTCCAATAACTTGGTGTGTGCTACATTCAATATTGTGGCATAAGTAGCAGATGCATCCCGCAAATTGGAGATGCTACAAGAGATGGATGAGTTTGGAGAGGCAGAAAGACCCGACAAGAGTTATATTTCGTCATCAGCGGTGATCATTTCATTTCATTCAGTACTATCCAAATATTTATCTTTCTCTATAAAATTGCTTCTTTCAGGCAGAAGACTGGGGACGGGTCCCAACCAGCCACTCAGCAGCAGAGTCAGCATAAGGATAACGGTCAGAACCAGGACCGTTCTGTTTCGGATAGGCTTGGCGATAATGACAATTACCGTAACAACGCCAACAACTCCAACAGCAGCAGGTCCCTAAACTTAATCATTTCATATGTAATGTGTTTTATGATTCACAATTCTGACACTTCAGCATCTACTACTAGGAATAAAGGCAACGGACAGGAGTAGAACCGTAGAGGTTCACAGCCCAACCGTGCAGCTACATCCGGTATTACGTCTTACGATTTTCTGCATTGTCCTGTTTGTACCTATTAATCATGTCTCATGTATACATTTCTGAAACAGGCTCCCAGCCAGCTAGGGCACCTGTTGGAGGGAATACTCACCCTCTCTGCACTACGTGCAACCGCAGGCCCCTAGGTCCGTGTCGCCGTGATAGTGATGCTTGCTTCAAGTGCGGCCAGCCAGGACATCGCATGAATGTATGTCGTAAGGGTGAGATCGAGGGCACTTCTGGACATGCCGACTCCAAGCCACCACTAACATTGGAAGTGTGTAAACAACCTCGCGTGATCAGGCCAACAATTCAATAGGTACCATCACTAGAATCTTGTATATGTATGGTCAAGCTGCATGCGTCTTATTTGACACGGGTGCTCCTCATTTGGTCATATCTACTGTTTAATCCAAGCATGTTAGGATATCCCCTATGCCATTAGAAAATGTCTTAAACATTTTCACTCCCTTAAGAGACTCCGTACGCATCACACATAGGTACAAGGGTCTTCCGCTTGAGTTTGACGACAAAATTCGTCCAGTTGACGCACTTCCATTGGACATGTGCGATTTCGACATGATATTAGGCATGGACGGGCTATCCAAACACCACGCCACCATAGACTGCCACTAATATCGGGTCATTTTTGGTGATGTAAACGCACCAGAGTACATTCACAACGGTTTTATACCAGGAAGGTTTGTACAATTAATTTCAACCTTACAAGCACGTGCCTTACTGTCACATGGTCGTGAGGGCTACTTATCTACTGTTCATGATATGGAGGCTGAATCTCCATCCATCTAAAATCAGCCTATCGTGTTAGAATTTCCCAACGTGTTTCTTGAAGAACTTCCGGGCATACCACCTGCTCGTGAGGTAGAGTTTAATATTGAGCTCATCCCAGGAGCTGAGCCAATTTCTAAGGCTCCTTATCCCGTAGCTCCAATAGAGCTTAAGGAGTTAAAGGAACAACTACAGGAACTTCTGGAACGAGGTTTCATCCGCCCTAGTGCATCTTCACGGGGTGCACTGATTTTAATCGTAAAGAAGAAGGACGACAGTATGAGTCTCTGCATTGATTATCGTGACCTTAGTAAGATCACCATCAGGAATCGATATCCTTTGCCACACATTGATGATCTGTTTGACCAACTCCAAGGGGCCAAACATTTTTCCAAGATCGATCTGAGGTGGGGTTATCATCAGTTACGGGTGAAAGAGCAGGACATCGCCACGACTGCTTTCTGTACACATCATGGACACTACGAGTTTGTAGTCATGCCATTTGGCCTTACCAATTCTCCAACAGTTTTCATGGACTTGATGAACCGTATCTTCCATGAGTTTCGAGACAAGTTGTCATTGTCTTCATTGACGATATTCTAATTTTTCTAAGTCAAAGGAAGAACACGAAGACCATCTTCGTACAATATTACAGATACTTCGCCAGAAGCAGCTGTATTCCAAGTTCTCCAAATGTGAATTCTGGTTGATTAAAGTGGCGTTCCTAGGGCACATAGTATCCGCAAGGGGAATAACCATGGATCCTGCGAAGGTTGAGGCTATTACCAAGTGGCTGAGACCGACGTTAGCAACTGAAGTTCGTAGCTTTCTAGCTTAGTTAGTTACTATCGTAGGTTCATAGAGAACTTTTCCCGATTAGCACTACCATTGACCAAACTGATGCGGAAAGGGGAGACATTCGTATGGACCGAAGAAAGAAACAAGAGCTTTGAAGACCTAAAGTAGAGACTAGTATCTACAGCTATTCTTACTCTCCCATATGGTGTAGTGATGCTTCAGGGAAGGGACTTGGTTGTGTTATCCTGCAACATGGGAAAGTAATTGCTTACACATCACGGCAGCTTAAGCCTTATGAGGAGAACTACCCTACACATGACTTGGAACTTGCAGCAGTCATGTTTGCACTGAAGATATGGAGGCACTACATGTATGGAGAATCATGTGATATCTTCACAGATCACAAGAGCGTAAAATACATCTTCACTCAGTGTGAAATAAACATGAGGCAGAGAAGGTGGTTAGAGCTGTTGAAGGATTATGACATTAATCTTCAGTATCATCCCAGCAAGGCGAATATAGTGGCAGATTCTCTTAGTAGGAAGTCTGGTATGATCAACGACATTAAGATAGAGGAAGAGATTATACGAGACTTGGAGCGACTAGATATTGAGATCATGGTGCGTGGACAACATGGCTGCTGGGCTAATCTTAGAGTGGAGCCTGACTTACTCTCTAGGATCAAGGAAGCTCAGAAGGATGATGGTGAAATCTGGGCAATTATTCAGAACTTAGAGCAGCAGACGGAGTTTCGGTTAGATGATAAAGATATCTTATGGGAGGGCACTAGACTTTGTGTTCCTGATGATCTTACACTCGTGGAAGCGTTATTGGATGAATCTCATAGCTCCCCATTCTCCACTCATCCTGGTTCAACCAAGATGTACCACGACATCAAGCAGTATTTATGGTGGAGTGGTATGAAAAAGGATGTTGCTACCTATGTCTCTAAATGTCTTATCTGTCAGCAAGTTAAGATCGAGCATCAACGATCTAGTGGTCTACTACAACCATTGGACATTCCAGAGTGGAAATAGGACAATATCACCATGGATTTTGTCACTGGACTTCCGCAGACCAAGAGAAAGAATGATGCCATTTGGGTTATCATTGACCGACTTTCCAAGTGAGCTCATTTCTTACCGATCCGCAAGGAAGATGCGGTTAGCAAACTCGCTGACTTATATCATAAGGAGATCATGAGACTTCATGGTGATCCATCCAGTATCGTCTCAGACAGAGATCCTCGGTTTACTTCATGATTTTGGAGAAGTCTGCAGAATGCTTGGGGCACCAGACTCAAGCTTAGCACGGCTTTTCATCCTCAAACAGACGGATAATCAGAGCGTACCATTCAGACATTAGAGGACATGATTCGAGCGTGTTCTTTAGAATGGTCAGGAAGTAGGGACGACTACATCTGCTTATTAGAGTTTCCATACAACAACAGTTGGCACGCCAGTATCAAGTGTGCACCGTTTGAGATGTTGTATGGAAGGAAGTGTCGCGCCCCAATCTGCTGGGATCAGGTTGGTGAGCGAACACTTGAAGGTCCGGAGATGATAGAGATGACCAACGAGAGTGTCGCTGTAGCTAAGGTGAAACTGCAAGAAGCTCGTGCACGTCAAAAGAGTTATGCCGACAAGCATCGTAGGGATTTTCATTTCAACGTGAGAGATCATGTTTTTCTTAAGGTATCACCGACACGTGGTGTTAGACGTTTTGGAATCAAAGGGAAACTCAGTCCTTGATTCATCGGACAGTTTGATATCATCTAGCGAGTCGGTGAAGTATCGTATCACTTAGCGTTACCGCCGCACCTTTCCCACGTTCATGACGTTTTCCATGTGTGCTTACTCAGAGGATACAGGTATTATCCCCTTCACATGGTTCAATATCCAGTTGAACAGATTCGTGAAGATTTTACATTCATTGAGGAGCCCGAACGAGTTATTGATCGTCAGGAACGAGTCATGAGAAAGAAGACGATTCCATTCGTCAAAATCCTTTGGAGGGACCATACCGAGCGGGAAGCCACTTGGGAGACAGAGGAGTCTATCGGGACTTCTTACCCTCATTTCAAGTTTTGATTCGTGTATGTTCCTCTTTTAGTTTACGTTATCTATAATTCGGGGACAAATTAGGGCGGAAGAGTTGTAAAACCCGCATATAAATTTCATGAACAGTGCAGTACGTAAACATACGAACCAATTAAAACTTTACATTTATGTCATGTACACGTGTCACGAACATTAAATCCAGAAACTAAGTACGTGTTAGTGCACAAAAATTATTAAGTACGTGATAATACACGATAATTATTAAGTATAAATATTATAATCCCGAACATACGATCACGAACATTTATGACCATGATAATTATTACCTATAACAATTATAACACGACTATTAGAACACGATATATGTACGTAATATATATAACACGAACATTAAACACGAACTAGAACGAATAATAAACATGAACGAACACGAGTATTACATTAACTAAGAAAAGGCACGGTTTTCCATCTGGGCCTTATGGTTGCCACGGACAAGGGAGACAAGGAAGGGGCCAAGCCCATTTTGGTTTAACTAAAGGAAACTAAAAACCCATAGCTTATCGAAACATAATTATTACAGAATAATTAAAAACCCTAGCCCTCCTCCTCCTTGTTGCCGCCGGCTATCAACACATCAAAGGGGTGTTTGTTGGGTTTTGATCTTTGATTTTGGTATAAATGTGTTCGTGTTCTTAATCCACATTCATTCACGCATTTGGTAACTCCTTAACCTTAATCTTTTTATTCCTTTTATTTAAATCATGATCACATGTTATTAAATCTTTAAACAAGAAAAGGTGGGTTTTGGTGGGGTTTTGTTCGGCCGACACATGAACCGAGAGTCATGAGGCTCTCGGTGGTGTTTTGAGCAGTACCAGCCTAGACCTTAAGGTCTCGGTGTTGTCTTGGTTTTCGGCCGCAAGAAAAAAGGAACTTCGACTCGAGTTGGGGTAACATTTGGTTTGTGTTTGGTGCCAACCGAGACCCTACAAGGTCTCGGTGTGGTTCTGTGCAACAGAGGCACCACCGGCACCACCGGCTTAAGCCAGTGGCTGTTTGGTCCGAGTAGGGGGAAACACGAGCACAGCAGGGGGAACCACTGACCATATGCCGGTGGGAATTTGCTTGGTCAGTGGGTAGCCACGGCGCGCAGCGGCGGCAACAACAGCCGCTTTTGGCAGCGCAGCCACCAGTCGCCACAACAGCCGCGACTGTGGGTGGTTTTGGTGTCTGGTTTTTGGTTTTGTCTCAGGATTTGGGCTCGGGATTTACTTACAAGTTATATTTTTTTTACTAGAATAATTAAATTAATTAAAACATGATTAATAATTAATTTAATTTAAACGTGGACTTAGGTTATATTTCTTTTATAAATAATACATGTTTTAGCCTAAGTATTTTGTCATTTATTTTAGACTATAGTTATTAATTAATTATTAAAACATGGACAAATAATTAATTAATAAAACATGACTTAGGTTATAATTATTAAATATAATAATTCATGATTAACCTAAGTATTTTATTTTTGACTAATTTAATTAAATCATGCTTTATTTAATTAATTCATATAACTTATAGTTTATTAAATTACCACGACATTTATTTAATAAACTATGCTATTTAACCCATGACTTGTATTTTTACCAATAAGCTTAAACGTATATTATTAGCTTATTAATCTAGCTTATTTCTAAATATGAATCTTTCTATTTCAGGAAACTTACTATTTTTAGAAACATTCTATTTTTAGAAACTGATCTATTTTTGGAAACTTTCTATTTTTAGAAACTTTCTATTTTTGAAAACCTGCTATTTTTAGAAAGTTACTTATTATTACACAACATGTATAATAACACAAGAATACAAGATAATACTTAATCAGAGTACATGAAATACATGATTAATAAAATATATCATTTAAAACAGTAAAATAACAAGAACATATAAAACAAGCTTAGAACATGCTATAACCACTAACATACTCAGTAATCAAAAAACTTATACATGTCCCTTACTTATGTAGCATTAGTGAGGTCGGAGTAGGACTATTCATCCTTTCATCTTTCCTCGTTCACTGGACACAAGGTACGGATTTTCCGTCCTTCAGTATGGACATTCTTTCCTTATTAGGATTCCCCGTTTGCAGCCAACTGTTTTCCCAAGTATATGTTTTATATGTTTTGATTACTTATGTTTAGTTTTTAATGCCTAAGCCATATACATGCATGACCAGTGTCACCTAGTTATGGAGGTACCATAACCATAATAATGGAGGCAACATTGTTATGACTTCCCTACGGCGGAGTGATTGCTCGTGGCATCCCTTTACAGTTTTGACCTTATATATATTATCATGTGGGGCGTTTGGGTGCATCCTAGTTACATGTTTTACAGGATTTTCATGGTGAATGCGATGTGTGCCTTACATCCTTCACAAGGAGTTGATCCCTCCTACCCAGACTAATTAATTAGAGGCAACCCCTCTAATTGCATGATGAGGTCTCCCTCCAAGTATTCATGCACGGTGGAACCTCATCACCTATATGGGCTATTGGCTAATTAATATAGTTTTCATATGAAAACATAAGTCTTTTAAAACTATAAAAACCAGTTTTATGAACATGCTCTAGGTTATCTAGGACTTATACATTTCCGGTGCTATTAGTCTTTTATGCTTATGTCATTTCATGCTATACTTGTATATCCATTCACTGGGTGTTATGCTCAGCCGTTTTCCTTTCATGTTCCCAAACGGCAGGTACTCGAGGACGCTCGTAGACATTGAGAGTATGTGCATATGGATGGAGCTATCTAGCCTTCATTACTTTATGCATTTCCATACATTACGTTAGTTTATTTCTTTGGACATTGTTTAGTCCTTTTCCATTTCAGTACTTATATTCATATGTGTGAGCTTTTACTTGGACTACCGATGTTTGTTTCTGGTATTTCCATTAATGGTCATTTAATGTTTTTGGACATTTACCTTGCATGCTTTGATGACACGCCATAAATACCTGTGATATTCCATTTATCAAAATGGGTTGTACAGCCGGTTTGTCTATAGATTGGCTATCTTTTGTATTGACCATTTCTTAAGAGGTTTTGATCACTAAGAAACATAATTATAAGTGTTAACAAATTCGTGAAACGACTGTGGATCGAATGAGTTGAAATGGAATAAGTCTTGTATTGAGTGATTGAGTCTAATGCTTGTTTTCCTTAACAAAAGTCTTGACGAAGACTAAAGCTTTTAAAAACAATAGAATGGATTAACCATCTAATTATCATAATAATAATTATTAATGTCTCTTCACAATCATACTACAACGGATGCCCAAACTAGTCTTACCAAGTGTTGTTTAAATATTCTCATCAAAATTACTTGTTATTATTTATCATCATATTTCTACAATCAAAAGGTAATAGTCGATTTTAGAATGATCATAGGGTTTCCAAATCCCCGTGAATAATCTCAGTATTACCACATAAAAAGATATACACAAACGACAGGGTCATACTTGCCCATGTGTTTTCAGTTCATTCCGGTAATTCGTGTTATAAACTTAAAACTTGTTTCAATCTAATCCACACTGGAGCGCATCACCCCTTCATTGTTATGAGATATTGTCATGACATTGTGTCGCCTTGAATGACATTATTGCATTTAGTTATCTCTATAGATACACCGTTTGTTGTAATGATATCCATAGTTCGCGCCCCGAGTTTCCACCATGGCGGGGTGTGACAGAGTGGTATCAGAGACAATGGTTATGGAGAATTCGGTTGCCTAACTTAGTTTATAGCTTAAGGGTCCCTGCATATAGGCGTCATAGAAGTATGTGTGTATTATATTAGTTGATGTTCTTTTGAATATTGTTGATTCTTATTTATGATGACTTTTTTTTGAATTTTAGACTAGTATGTATTGAACCATAGTCGTCCATATATACTCATATGTTTCTTTCTTTTCGAATTTTAGAATAATATGGATTGAACCATAGTCGTTCATACTTAGTCACATGTTTCCTTCTTTTCAAATTTTTAGACTAGTGTGGGTTGAACCATAGTTGTCCACACTAGTCATTGTTGGATTTTTTTATGAACTAGGAACCCTTATGTAGATGCATAGAGTGATTCTGTGTGGTGTGTAAGTAAATATTTTTTGTGCTCGAACGCTTTGGAAATCGCTTAATTGTTCATTATTTTCTATGATATGTATATTATAGTATACATTGGTTTTCCTTATTTACTTGGTACCTAAAATAAAGTACGTGTTGTTATCATTTGTGATTCCATGTGAATGTCGTATATTTCAAACTTGCATCTCTTGTTTTCTTTTCTATCGTTTTGAGGTATTTTTCTCTAGCATAAGTGATATTTTTACTAGATCTATATTTGAGTTATTTGATGATTTCTTTGTGTTTGTGGGCTGATTTATGATTTACGTGATGCATTATGCGTTAATACCACGAAATGTCATCATAGGAGGGAGTACATATGTGAAAGGGGACATATATAATTATGGTGGTGAACGTAATTATATATGTTCCACAACACAAGTGGACTTGCAAGTATGATTACCTTGATCGGTTTTAATTGCATGGTTGATTTATTTTGATGGTTTGGATGAACACAACTAGTCTAAGTATTCACAAATACCTTAGATTTACACAAGACACAAATAAACGAATGATGAACATGATTAGATCTTTAGGAGAGAATGATCTTCATCAAGGCTTAATCTTTAATCACATCACAAGTATGTGAGTGATCTTCTCTTTGGACAAGTTAAAGAAGGAGATCAAGAGGATAATCATAGGTAAACATACGTAAAACATTAAGTGATCATTTAAAAATTAATAGTATTAGAAAGGATTAGAAACAAGAAAGAAGACGGAAAAACATGTCCAAAAAGGGTTGATGAAAGTGCAGATTTTATTCACTATTTATAGGAGACAAGATCCCAACGGCTATCTGGGGGCGCTTCCTTAGCTTCCCAGGCGGTTCCTTATCGATAGGGAACCGCGTAGGCACTTATGGAACCGCGGAGAGTAGACTCCGCTCCTTTTTGTCTTTTAGTAAATTTGAAATATCTGATGCTGTTTAAACCTTCAAAGGATATTCTTATGGCATTTGGAATATGCCATATTAAAATTTACATTTTCATTTTAATAAAACATTTAATAAAAATAAAGTTTATTAAAAATCATTTGTTACATTTGACAAAAGTGGGTTTTAAGGCTAATCACTTTTATGATCACTAAGCATGATTAAGATATGTTAGTGTAATGATTATTACCTTGATGATAGTGTTTGTTAGATAATTCGTTTTATGATTGTGTTTGACAATAAATGTCTTTGTAATTTGTCGTGATCAAAACTAAGAAAGATTAAATAATACTAACAATGTTTCTAGGCATTGTTTTGCATTAACAATCTCCCCCTTTTTGATTACGACAAACTATAAACTCATTTACGTAAAATACAAGTTTATTCGAATTATTAACGATTTTATCGCTATTATTTCTCCCCCTTTGTCGAAGCAAAAAAGTTAGCACAAGTCTTTGAAGAAGAAAAGAACCAGACTTTGCTAGTAGCTCCTACTTGGTGCTTACTCCCCCTTGCTTGGGGCACAAAATCAATGAGCTAAGGTGACATGCTACACAAAGGTTAGAAGAAAGAAAAGAAACACCAATGTATGTATGTGCACTACCTACTAACTAAATTGAGTGGGAGAAGGAAAAGAAATCTCAAATTAGAAGCAAGCATTTGCTAAGTATGTCCAAAGAGTGTGTATTGACAACATCATAGTTTAATTGGTGGAATAAAGGAAGAAAAGAAACATCCAAACTAATCAAAGATGATTAAAATGTCAAGGGGTTAAAATTTAGAATTTATGGAATCACCCATAATTAATTTTAGGATTTAACCATGATCAACTCTATAACAAATGTGTGAAATAGAATTAGCGTGAAAGATAACACACATAACATTCATATTATACAAATATGAAATAACATAAAAGAGAAATATTCATACACACAATATGAATATTTAAAGCAAAAATATGGAAAATAAACCACAAAGCATAAACTACTCTAATTGTGATAATCTCCTAGATTACTTAAGTTTTATTGACTCAAACAACTAAAGTACAAAATGTGCCTTAGTTGGAAAAGAAAGACGACGAAGCATCACTCGAAGTTTTGTTGACGGGAACGAAAACTTTGAGAGGAGGTCGAGTGAGGAGGAATCCAAGGAAATTTAGCTTCTCATAGATATGCGCAAGTTCAATTTGTTGAAAACGACAACAAGCACACGAGGAACCATGATGAAAAACAAAGTCGTTAGATGGGGGAGGTCCATCAAAATTAGATTTTTGTGGAGAGGGAGGTAATAGATAAGAGATGTTTTCACAATGCGTAGTAAGATTAGGGAAATAAGATAGGTCATTGAGTTGAGGAGAGTTGAATGGTTTAGGTGGTGGTGGAAGAATTTCCTTTTCTCTGGTAATTGGATTTATAGAGTAAGTCTCATTCAAATATTGAATCGGAGAGAAAGAGGAATTATTAGAGGATTTTGTAGAAGAACAATCATGAGGATTCTTGTTCTTTTTTATCCAAACGGGTCGAACCGAAATTTTTGGTTTCTTTGAAAGCTTAGAAGAAGAAGATTTAGGTTGAGAAGATCGTGACAAAGAAATGTCAAGGTTAGGAATGGAAGAATTAGGCATTAAGAGGGATGAAGATAAGAACTCCCAAAAGAGAAGAATTTTAAAAAAAATAGACAAGGCAAAGATTTGGAATGAAAACAAAAGGTTTTAGATAATGTTTAGCCAAATTGGGTAAACAAAGAATCCTAACCAAGATAGTGGTGAAAGAAGAAAGACCAAAAATAAGTAATAAGTGTGAAAACACTTATCCTTTTACCACTTAATTATAATAATAACCAAGCCAAAACGTGTATTTTATGTCGTAAATGTCGTAATTATGCGTGGTTTGTGTTTTTGTTGTGATTTAGGATCAAAATGTGAAAAGGGAAGAAAACATGGGCTTTCACGAGGTTTTATCGAAGGAAAAGGCAAAAGACGAAGTCAAAAGATTAAGAGTGCAAAAAGAACGGAAGTCCAAGGCCTATTCTGAAGATTTATCGAAGAAAAAGTCTAAAGACGAAAGTTTAATAAAGTCGAAGAACTAAAGTCTAATAAATGAAGACATTATAAGACGAGTTCAAATAATCCCGAGACAAAGTCGAAAAAGTCGAAGAATTTAGAAGACGAAAAGACGAGAAAAGAAAGAAAGGAGCAACACATGCTAACCTCCATAATCACCTATAAATACCCTCCTAGTGACACATTAGGAGGTGTTGACTATCTTGACAAAATAGTTCTTCCAATTTTAATTTCATGTCATTTACTTAATTATCATTTAATTACCTTGTCTTGCACCTTTAATTTGTATGTTCTTTAATTCTTGCTAATACTTTTAATTATTGAATCTGATTTTTAATCAAATTTTTATTAATCTCTCATTCTACCTTTCTTGTTCTTGCTTTATCTTTATGTTTGTGTGCTTATTGTTATGCTTATTTGATTATTTGTTATGTTTTTATGTTTATGATTGTGTTAGCTTATTGATTTTATAGCTTATTATGTGATTGATTTAAATTTAATTAAGTGTTTTTAAAAGTTATTTTATAAAAAGTTGATTTTAAATATTTTTATTATTTAGTGTTTTTAAAAGTTTTTAATTTTTGGCTTATTTGCTTTTTCTTAAATTGAATTTGGTTAAAGTTTTGGTTAAGTGCTTATTAGCTTTTAGCTTATTTTTAGATTTTTGCTTATTGTTCATTTTCATATTATCCGGGTTAGTAAAACCCCATATTCCGTGTAAGAAGCAAGTTGTGATTCCGGATAGTAGGATTAGGATTCCGAATAGTGTGCTTTGTACATATTCCGGATAGGAGTATAAACACTCATTCCGGATAACTCAAGAATTCAAGATTCCGGATAATAGCAAGATCTAGTATTCCGGATAGTGGGGATTAATCTTATTCCGGATTACAGTCTTAGCAATAATTCCGGATAAGCAGCAGATTTGGTGATTCCGAATAGTCTCCTAAACGCATATTCCGGATAAGGGTTCGGTTTAGCCACATTCCGGATAGTTGGATCTACCTGGATTCCGGATAAGCTCAACGACATGGATTCCAGATAAAGGGATTTTTGGACCATTCCGGATAAGCAAAACGACGTTGATTTCGGATAAGGAGTGGAAGGGATTCTGTATAAGTGTTAGTTTAGTATTATTCCGGATAGTAGCTATATCTTTTATTCCGGATAAGAGTAAGTTTTGGTATTCCGGATTGTGACAGGATCTTGGATTCCGACTTAGGTTTGGTTATTTCCCTGTTTTATTTTCAAGCATTTATTTTTCCCGCCATTTTTCTTTAGTGTTATTTTAATTGATTTTCTTTATTTTAAATTTCAAGTTTGCGTTTTTATTTTATTGTCAAATTTACTTTTCGTCGAGCTTTAATTTTTTTCATTAAACTTATTTACTTTTAAAGTTTTAATTGTGCACCATTTACTTTTTAATTAAATTTTGGTTTTAATTACCTGTCATTTACTTTAAAGTTTTGCACATTTATTTTACAACAACGACAAATATATTACTTTATCCACCAAAAGACGACTGAGTCGCACTTAAACCAGTAATCAATTCGATTAGACACATTCAACGAACTTAATTTTTAACTGAGTAAAATCCAGTTATTAAAATGGCGCCGATGCCGGCTCTTTTTGTAAAGATTAACGGTTTTCTGTGAGAGACGCGTTGAATTTTGGGATCCGTTCACTCGTGAACTTTATTTTTCGTGTCAAAAATTTTCAAAAATCATAAAAATAAAAAAATTTCAAAAATCCAAAAACACAAAAAAAAACTTATAAAAAGCATTTCTTTTTTGAATGTTTTGCACCAAAAATATTTTATTATTCCAAGTACATATATATTCTCTATTTCTTTGGTATCTTTTTCTTTTTCTTTTGCAGGTGTATGCGTACTAGATCTTCATCTTATTCAAAGCCCGAGACTCGTGAAGATTTAAATATGGCTGGTGTGCACAACAACAATAATCCACCCCACCCCAACATGAATAACAACAACAATGTTCCCCCAACCGACCTTCGAACGATGGAGGAGTTGTGTCAACCTACGATGAATGGAGGCGGAAGACCGATTGTGCCGATGCAAATCACGGCTCCAGAGTTTTCGTTGAAGCATCACATGATCCAACAAGTTCAAAATACTTGTCCATTTCGCGGATTACCGGATGATGATGCCAACAAACACCTCGACAAGTTCATTACCGTAACTCAAAGCATGAAGTTTCCCGGTGTTACCATGGATTTTCTTCGCCTTCACCTATTTCCACACACCTTATCCCACCATGCCGAAAAATGGTTTGATCGTCTTCCGAAGAATTTAATTCATACTTGGGATGAGATGACTCAACGCTTTTTGTCGCGCTACTTTCCACCATCCATGGTCACGAGCCTTCGAAATGAAATTTGTGGATTTACACAAGAACCTGATGAATCACTTTTTGATGCTTTAGAACGATATAATGTTTTAATCGATCGATGTCCAAACCACAACATGCTCCCCGTCACCTTAATTGATACTTTCTACAACGGTTTAACTTTTCGTGATCATGATACGATTAATGCAGTCGCCGGTGGCACATTTATGAAATGAAGACCTGAGGAGTGTAGAGAGCTTATCGAGAACATGACTACTCATCGGAAAAATTGGGATTCATCTGCATCTTCAAGGAATAACCCGAGAGTCAATGTTTCTTCTACTTCTTCAAACCCTGATATCACCGAATTAACCCGCGCAATGGTCGAAATGAGCAAAAACATGCAACTCTTGGCTACAAATCAACAACAACAAGTTAAAGATGTTGCAACTTTTTGTGAGATTTGCGGGGGTCCTCATTCATACACTGATCGTCCTTCTACTCATGACAATCCGGAAAACGTGTATGCGGCTTATGGTAACTATTCAACGGAAAACTACCAAGCCCGACCTCAAGGTGATCGTAACTTGCTAAGTTACCGTTCTAACAACTTTCTTTCACCCGGTTTTTCTCCTCAAAACCCCAACCCCAACAACTACAATAGAAGCAATCCGAACCCACCTCGAGCTTCTAATCCTTATCACCCACCCGCTCAACAAGCACCACCCATTAATCAAGATGTGGAAACTTTCATGAGGACCCAAGGAGAGATAGTTAAGAATCTACAAGCCAAATCATCAACTTGAAAGGATATATCACTAAGCAAGGGAATGATTTTAGAACCGAGCTTCGACATGATATAAAAACCTCTTTTAGCAATCAAACAAATGATTTGAAGAATATGCTGGATAGTTTCTTACCAACTACTCAACCCTCTACTTCGGGGTCTCTTCCTTCAAATACCGTCACCAACCCAAGAGCGAATGTGAGTGCTATTACTACACGCAGTGGAGCAACCTTAGTAGGACCATGTATCCCTCCCGCAGTTACTCCATCTACACCTCATCCACCACAATTTATCCCTCTTACTCCCACGCCTAGTATTAGTTCTCTATTACCGTCTCCACCTCTTAATAAAGAAGTACCCAAGAAGAACCCTTCACCAACTGGTAAAACAAATATTTTTGGTTGTTTTTAAGTAAAAGGTGCAAAACAATGAAAGTAAAGGTGCTCTTAAAATAAATCTAAGTCTAATTAAAATAAAGGTGCAATTATTTAAAAACGTGACTGAAATTAAAGGGCACTAAAGTAAAGACGCAAACTTAAATCTGTCTAAGACAAACTTAAAACGCGACTAAAACTAAGGCAAGTATAAAATAAAACTAAGGCAAATAAACTTAAAGTGTAATTAAGATAAAGGCGGGAAAAATAAAGCTTGAAAATAAAAATCAAAGACAAAAGCTAATAAGAACCTAAATACAGCTCATTCGGAATAATCCTTCGTTTGGAACAATCACTCGTCCGGAATGTCACCTTCGGTTGAAATGATTCTTCTTAGCTTGGAATATTACCAAAATCCTTGATCCATAACAAATTGATCTGAATATGCCACTTATCCAAAACAATCCTTCGTTCGGAACTTTGCTGATTCGGAACTTCTAAATCTTGTCTTGATTCGGAACTTTTTGATCACCCTTGATTCGGAAGATTCCGAATGAAGCCCTTTGATTCGGAAGTTTCAGACTTCCGAATGAAAACCTCTTGAATCGGAACTTGCCCCTTGATCCGGAAGTTTATTCGGAACTTTTAAGTTCCGAATGAACAATCCTTGGTTCGGAACTATGGAAACTTCCGAATGAATACCCACTGATCCGGAACTTTGAAGTTCCGAATGAACAGTGCCTGATCCGGAACTTTTGAGTTCCGAATGAAGCTTTTCTGGTTCGAAACTTTGGAAGTTCCGAATGAATGGTTCTTGAGTCGGAAGTTTTCCTTCGTCCGGAACTTTGAATGTTCCGGATGAACAAGCTTGGCTCGGAACTTTTGCTGATCCCAAATCTTCCGGATGAAACCTTGACTCAGAACTTTGGAGTTACGAATGAAGCCTTCCCTCCTTCTTGGTTCGGAAGTTTACCTGGAAAGATCAGAAAACACAACAAACCTTCCCGAAGAACAAGGGAATCATAAAAACAGCAGATCTAAACAAAGATTAATCAAAATAAACACAAACGATTTAACAAAACTATCAACGAATCAACAGTAACATAAACAAACAACTAAAATCAAGAAATTTAACAACTTTTACTACAATAATCAACAATCACTTGGATCAAAATAAAAGCATGAACATGAACATAAACATAAACACTTAAATCAAAGATTAAGAAAGGTAGATAAGAGATTTACAAGATAAAGTAAAGATTGACAATAATGAAATGAAAACTTACTTGAAATTAAATGAATTTAAGGTGCAAGACAAGGTATTTAAATTTGACATGAAATTAAATGACAAGGTATTTAAATGGTGGAAGAGCTAATTGTCACACTTAGCCAACAAAATGAAAAGTTAACAACTAATGGCTATTTATAGGGGAGGATTAGGAAGCTTCCTCCCCTCTTTCATTTCTTTTTAATTACAAGCTTAAGTCCCTCCTTTTATTAATCTTCATTAATTGCGTCATTAGTCCTTTTCTTCTAATCTTCTTTAAACTTGGACTTAAGGGACTTTTGGCTTCGGGATTTCTTCGAACTCGTCTTTAAATTCTTCAATAAAATAGACTTGAATTCTTCGGCTTTTGATAAACATCCGTCTTTTGACTTTTTCTTCGATAAATCTTCAGAATTGGTCGTGGACTTCCGTTCTTTTTTGCACTCTTGACTTCTTGACTTCGTCTTTCATCCTTTTCTTCAATAAAAGTCCGTAAATGCCCGTGAATGTCCGTGTTTTCTCCACTTTTCACCTTTTCATCCTAAATCACAACAAAAACACAAACCACGCATAATTCCGACATAAAAGACATAAAATACACGTTTTGGTCCGGTTATTATTGTAATTAAGTGGTAGAAAAGATGGGTGTTTACACACCTATCACCAACCCCACCTTCCACCTTTAAACCTTCAACATCTCAACCTTTACCTGCTACACCTACACCACCTACACCACCTAAACCTAATATCCCTTATCCTTCTCGCTTAGACAAGTGCCAATTGCTCACCAAGGATGATATTCAAGTGTCAAAATTTTTGAAGAATATTTCGGGAGTGACCATCACCTTTAGCCATGTTGAAGCTCTAGCCCAAATGCCTAAATTTTTTAAGATGTTTAAGGAATTGCTTAATAAGAAGGAGAAGATGGCCGAGTTTGTTAATACTCGATTGAATGAAAATTGTTCTACAGTCCTTCTTAAAGAACTTCCAGAGAAACTTGGATATCCCGGTCGTTTTGTGCTACCATGTACTTTTAACCAAACCGAAGAATTTACTGCCTTAGCCGATTTCGGGGCAAGTATTAATTTGATGCCTTTAAGTGTATTATCATTACCCGATCTTACACCAACAAAGATGACTCTTGAGCTAGCAAATCGCACTCTCGCTTACCCTGTTAGTATTGCCGAAGATGTGTTTGTTAAAGTTGGTACCTTCACTTTTCCAGTCGACTTTGTTGTTGTTGATTATGAAATGGACCCTCGTATACCTTTAATACTTGGTCGGCCATTCTTGAGAACCGGAAAAACATTAGTCGATGTTGCCGAAGGTGAGTTAATCTTAAGAGTCGGGAATGAGGCACAAGTTTTTAAAATAGGGAAGATCACAACCAAATCAAATGGAAGAGAATCAACGAATATGATTAGTGTTCTTGATGATTTTGTCGTCTACAACGATCCTCTTTTCGATTCTTGCTATGATAATCCACTATTCAAAGATGATGTGGATGATTCTCTCTCCAATTTAGATCCTCCACCAATTCATGAGTCTCCTCCTATTTATGATGACTATGATGATGATTCTAGTTCCAATGGGGATGATTATGATAATTTTGTTTCAGAGTATCCAGACATGCCAACTTATGATGACTTTGATGATGTCGATACTCTTTCGAGTGATTCTTCACATGATGACCTTGTTCCTAATTTTGATGAAGATCCTGCACCAACAATGCTTGATCCTACTTTGGATGACTACTATTTGAGGAAGACTTTGCTACTTCTCTCAACACTTACTTCCCAAATGAGAATGATTCTCCTCCTTTGGACTTTGATGATGCTCTTTACCCTCCTTTGGATATGAAGAAACCCGTTTCAAAGGAGAAGAAGCCGGAAGATACCGATATCCGCAGTACTTATGTCTTGACACCTCTCTATCCACCTTCTGAGGATGAGGTTGTGCGATTTATGAGCGGATCTTCTTCAAGGTCTATTGAGCCTAAGTGTTATTTTCCCCTAAATGAAAAGGTGTTTGATCCCGGTATTGCAATTTTTAAGCCATCTCAGTATCCATCTGATGAAATAAAAGGAAAGATTTTTGGAACTTTTGGAGATATGCTTGCACCTCATCACCCTTGCTACCACCGTGCTCAACAACTGCTTAAGGGAACCTTGCCGACTCTTCTTTGGCTTGCCTTGTTCGCCTTAAGCTTGTGCTACTTGATGGATGAAAACCATGTATTTGATCCTGATGGATATGTTTCAAGCTTCTTCCTATGCTAATCAAAGTCGAGTCAGGCTCACGACTCGGTGAACAAAAACAAGCGCTTCTCGGGAGGCAACCCGTAGTATCTATCCCTTTTATTACGTTTTTATAATAACTGTAGGGGGAGACCCTAGTATGTTGTTTGTTGTTTTTCTTTCTTATCATGTGAAGGGATTCGAGCTTTCAAAGATCCATTCTTGATGACTTTTGACAACCCGTAATTCCATGTTCCCGTCTTCCCGGTTATGTCCTAAACTCTTTTGATTCTTTATTTTATATTCTTCAATATTAAAATAGTAATCACTTTAGTTGTCCTTTCCTTAGCAAGATTTAAACAAAGTGCACAATGTCCTAAGTGTAGGGGAGTTTACTTCCACATGCTTAAACATTGAGGACAATGTTTATATCAAGTGTAGGGGGGACTTCTATCGAAGTTAAGTGGGCTTTTCCTTGTATTTGTCCTCATTTTAACCGGAAAATTGATTTTTCGACATTTTTTAAATTTTTGACCTATTTTGGCCTATTAGTATTTTCCTTTGTTATCGTTATTTACTTTCTTTGCTAGAATAAAGTTTAATAAAGTGGTTTTAATTTTTCAAACGTCATGATTTTTTGACTCAACCCGAGTTTACTTATCTAAGTTTACTCTAACTAGTATCCTTAACGTGTTTAAGTCAAGTTTTGCTAGGCTTTTATATAGGGAGCTTTAAAACGCGAAAGTCTTAACTCTTACGGGATCATTGTTATTATAAGTTAGTAGACTAACACGAACTCATGTGGGCCAATTATTCACTTAGACTCCCTTATTCCTAGGGGTATCTCTTATATTTTATTGTTGTCTTGAATGATCACGAGGATGCATTGTTTGACTTATTTCGATAGTTATTTAGTCTGAAAATAAAGTGAACGATTTAATCAATAGTTAGCTAAAGGACCAAATCTTTTAAAACTGCTTCTCGGGACCTCATAAAGTTCATATCTTGGCATAACTCGCTTCGCGATTTGAGACCTTTCTCGGACCGATATTTGGCAGCGACTTCATACTTCAAATCTTGAGAGACGTTCATGAAATAATGGTCTTCTCTTCATAATAGGAATTCTTCACTTTGAAGTTTTGAGAGATTCATACTTGGACCACGACTTCTTCATTTTTCTCCAATCTTTATTTTGGACTTTGATATACAAAGATCCGCCTCCTTTTATGACTTGGATCTATTTATCCTCATACCTTGTTAGGGTCTTTTCGGATACACTTCTCCATGACTTTTGGGGAGTTTTGCTTTACGTCGTGTGTCTCGATCCTTCATATTGATTTTTGATAAATGATTCTTCACATCACTTTGGATCTTTAGCAACAAAATATAGCCCTCATGCCTTGTTAGGGCCTTTTCGGACACGCCAATCTTCGCGTCCCGCTTCAATAAGTTATGCCTTGGCTATGAACTCTAATCCATACCGAGCAACTTTTAAACGATCTGGGGCTAGAAGCTAAGTAACTTTTCAAATCGTACAACCTTATTTATTAGCAGATAAATTTATTAGCAAGCGATGGGAGAATAGGCTTATAATTAACTCACATAAATTTACGAAAGAATACCGAACTTATAATTGGCTCTATCATCTCTCGTTCTCCACAGTTTAAAATCTCAAGGAATGAGACTCGTAGATACTTAGCCTATTAAATCAAAGTTTTGGGTTTTCGAGTCGCCTATAGGATCTTGCAAATTCTTAGACTTTTTTTTCAAGTTTAGAAATCGCATTTTAAAGTTCCCTTGATAAACGACTCTCTAGGATTAATTATAGGAACTTGCGAAAAGTTCTTGTTCTTAACCCGTGAGAGTTAAGACTTTCGCGTTTTATAGCTCCCTATATAAAAGCCTAGCAAAACTTGACTTAAACACGTTAAGGATACTAACTAGAGTAAACTCGGATTGAGTCAAAAGATTCACAACGTTTGAAAATTAAAACCGCTTATTAAACATTTATTCTAATAAGGAAAGAAAATAACTATACAAAGGGAAAAAACTAATAGGCCAAAATAGATCAAAAATTTGGAAAAATGTCGAAAAATTGATTTTCCGGTTAAAATGAGGACAAATACAAGGAAAAGACCACTTAACTTCGATAGAAGTCCCCCCTACACTTAAGATAAACATTGTCCTCAATGTTTAAGCATGTGGGAGTAGACTCCCCTACACTTAGGGCATTGTGCACGTTGTTTAAATCTCGCTAAGGAAAAGACAACTAAAGAGATTCCTATTTTAATATTGAGAAAATATAAAATAGTGAATCGAAAAGAGTTTAGGATAGAACCGGGATAATGGAACACGGAATCACGGGTCGTCAAGAATCATCAAGAGTGGATCATTGAAGCTCGAATCCCTGATTAAGAAGTGAGGAGAGGAAATAGCAAACCAAAGGGTCTCCCCTACACTTATGCTAAAGAAAGCGAAAAGATAGATGCATGGGTTGCCTCCCAAGAAGCGCTTGGTTTTTGTTAACCGAGTCGTGAGCCTGACTCGACCTTGATCATCAACGGAAGAAGCATGAAACATATCCACCAGGATCAAAGACATAGTTTTCATCGTGCAAATAACACAAGCTTAAGGCGAACAAGGCAAGCCAAAGAAGGATAGGCAGGGTTCCCTTAAGCAGTGATGGAGCACGGTGGGAGCAAGTATGGTGAGGTGCAAGCATGTCTTCAATAGTTCCAAAGATTTTTCCTTTTATTTCATCAGGTGGATACTGAGATGGCTTAAAGACTTCAATACCAGGGTCGAACACCTTTTCCTTTAGGGGAAAATAGCACTCAGGCTCAGCCGAGTGTGAAGAAGATCCGCAAAGAAGCACAACCACGTCCTCAGAAGTGGGACAAAGAGGTGTCAAATCATAAGTGCAACGGATTTCGGTGTCGACTGGTTTCTTCTCCTTGGACAGAATGCTCTTCAAATCCAAAGTAGGATCAAGGCGATAATCTTCAAAATCATAAGGAGGAGCATCACTCTCATGAGGGAAGTAAGTGTTGAGAAATTCAGAGAAATCTTCCTCAAATGAATAATCGTCCAAAGTAGGATCGAGTGATGGCGGAGGATCTTCATCATGTGAAGAATCGCTCGAGAGAGTATCGGCCTCATCAAAATCATCGAAAGTGGGCAGCTCGGGATACTCAGAAGTACAATCAAAATCATCCGAATCTGAGCTAGAATCATCATCATAAGCATCAAAGACCGGTGGAAAATCATAAATGGGTGGAGCTTCCAAAGTGGAGCGAGAATCATCCACATCATCTTCAACGAGTGGATTATCAGTGGAACACTCGAATAGAGGATTGTCATAGACGGTAAAGTCATCGAGCACATTTATCATATTCACTGATTCTCGGCTTCCAAAGGATTTTCCTATAAGCTTCCCCATTTTAAAAACTTTTGAATCATCCCTGACTCGTAAGATTAACTCACCTTCGGCTACATCTACTAAAGCTCGTCCGGTTCTCAAGAATGGCCGACCAAGTATTAAAGGAATACGAGGGTCCATTTCATAATCAACTACGACAAAATCGACCGGGAAAGTAAATGTGCCAACTTTGATAAACACGTCTTCGGCTATACCAACGGGGTAAGCGAGAGTGCGATTTGCAAGTTCGAGAGTCATCTTTGTTGGAATGAGGTCGGGTAATGATAGTGTTTTCCAAACACTTAGTGGCATCAAATTAATACTAGCCCCGAGATCAGTAAGGGCAGTAAATTCTTCAGTTTAGTTGAACACGCAAGGCAACACAAAACGACCGGGATCTCCAAGCTTTTCCGGAAGTTCTCTAAGAAGAACTGCAGAGCAGTTTTCATTTAAGCGTGTGTTGGCGAGTTCAATCAGCTTCTCCTTCTTGCTAAGCAATTCCTTCAATGCTTTGACAAATTTCAGCATGTGTCAAACTGCTTCAACAAGGCTAATGTTGATGGTCATTTTAGATAGCATATCCACATATTTTGATACTTGACAGTCATTCTTGGTTAGCTCGTTGGTCTTGCCTATGCGAGAAGGGTATGGGATTCTGGGTTGATAGGGAGACGGTGAAGGTGTAGTTGGTGAAGGTTGTGATGTTGAAGGGTCCTTCCGAGATACATCGTCATGACGAGGCTGAGACGGTAACGGTGCACTAATACTAGGTGTAGGAGGAGTAGGGATACATGGTGGTGGAGGAGGTGTAGATGATGGTGGTGGGATAGGTGGATCGACAATGGTAATTCCACTACGCGTAGTTATAGCACTCACATTAGCTCGCGGATTAGGGACGGTGTTTGAAGGTAGAGAACTTGAAGAAGAAGGTTGAGCTTCGGGCAAGAAACTAACCAACAGATTCTTTAATTCAATCATTTGAGTGCTGAAGGAGGATTGAATATTATCACGAACCTTGGTTCTGATGTCATTACCTTGCTTCAGGATATCTCCTTTCAAATTGATTATTTGGCTCTGGAGATTCTTGATTTGCTCACCTTGAGTTCTCATGATGGCGTCAACATCGGGATTAATGGGTGGGTGTTGTTGGGTGGGTCATTGATAAGGGTTAGAATCTCTTGGTGGGATTTGGTTGCTTCTATTGTAGTTGTTGGCGGGATTTTGGTTTTGAGGGGAAAAACCGGGTGAAAGGTAGTTGTTGGATCGGTAACTCAGCAGATTTCTATCCCCTTGTTGTCTAGCTTGGTAATTTTCCGGTGAATAATTACCATAAGCTGCATACACATTTTCCGGATTTCCTTGTGTCGAAGGACAATCGGTGTATGAGTGAGGACCGCCACATGTTTCACAAGGATTAGCAACTGCTTTAACTTGTTGTTGTTGTTGGTTTGAAGCTAGAAGCGTAATACTTTTGCTCATTTCGGCCATCATGCGGGTGAGTTCGGTCATCTCAGGGTTTGCTGAGGTGGAGGAAACATTGACTCTCGGGTTGTTCCTTGAAGAAGCAGAGGAATCCCAGTTCTTGTGATGAGTAGTCATGTTCTCAATTAACTCTCTACACTCCTCGGGTCTCCTTTTCATGAATGTGCCACCGGCGGCTGCATTAATCGTATCACGATCTCGAAAAGTCAATCTGTTGTAGAAAGTGTCTATTAAGGTCACAGGGAGCATGTTGTGGTTTGGAAAACGGTCGATCAAGACGTTATATCTCTCCCAAGCGTCAAAAAGAGATTCATCAGGGTCTTGCATGAAACCGCTGATCTGATTGCGAAGGCTTGTGACCATGGATGGTGGAAAGTAGCGCGACAAAAAGCGTTGAGTCATATCATCCCAAGTGTGAATAGAATTCTTCGGGAGACGATCAAACCATTTCTTGGCATGATGTGATAGAGTATGTGGGAAGAGTTGTAGGCGAAGTACATCCATTGTGGCCCCAGGCAACTTCATGCTTTGGGTGATTGTAATGAACTTGTCGAGGTGTTTGTTGGCATCATCATCAGGCAATCCTCTAAATGGGTTTGTTTGTACTTGCTGAATCATGTGGTGCTTCAACTAAAACTCAGGAGCGTTGATTTGCATCGGCGCAATCGGTCCTCCTCGTCCAAACATTGTTGGTTGACAAAGTTCCTCCATGGTCCGAAGATCGGGCTGTGGAAGAACATTGTTGTTATTATTATTATTATTATTGAGGTGCGGTGGAATGTTGTTGTTGTTAACACCTGCCATACTTAAATCTTCTTGAGGCTCGGGCTCTTGATAATTAGAAGATCTAGTACGCATACACCTGAAAATGCAAAAGAAAACAAAACCAAACACAAAGACAATATATATACACAAGAAAGATAAAATCTTTTTGGATTTTTGAAATTTTTAATTTTTATGGGTTTTTATCAATTTTTAATTTTAATGATTTTTTGAATTTTTTATACAAGTGAACGGATCCCAAAAAGCAACGTGTCTATCACAGAAAACCGTCAATCTTAACAAAAAGAGCCGGCAGCGGCGCCATTTGATAACTAAGATTTTGCCTAGTTAAAAAATTAAAGTTCAAGTTCTCGGTATCTTAACGAATTGATCTAGGTCCTATGTGCGACTCAGTCGTTCTTTGGTAAAACAAATATTTTTGGTTGTTTTTAAGTAAAAGGTGCAAAACAATGAAAGTAAAGGTGCTCTTAAAATAAATCTAAGTCTAATTAAAATAAAGGTGCAAGTATTTAAAAACGTGACTGAATTTAAAGGGCACTAAAGTAAAGACGCAAACTTAAATCTATCTAAGGCAAACTTAAAACGCGACTAAAACTAAGGCAAGTCTAAAATAAAACTAAGGCAAATAAACTTAAAGTGCAATTAAAATAAAGGCAGGAAAAATAAAGCTTGAAAATGAAAATCAAAGACAAAAGCTAATAAGAACCTAAATACAGCTCATTCGGAATAATCCTTCGTTTGGAACAATCACTCGTCCGGAATGTCACCTTCGGTTGAAATGATTCTTCTTAGCTTGGAATATTACCAAAATCCTTGATCCGGAACAAATTGATCTGAATATGTCACTTATCCAAAACAATCCTTCGTTCGGAACTTTGCTGATTCGGAACTACTAAATCTTGTCTTGATTCGGAACTTTTTTATCACCCTTGATTCAGAAGATTCCGAATGAAGCCCTTTGATTCGGAAGTTTCAGACTTCCGAATGAACACCTCTTGAATCGGAACTTGCCCCTTGATCCGGAAGTTTATTCGGAACTTTTAAGTTCCGAATGAACAGTCCTTGGTTCGGAACTATGGAAACTTCCGAATGAATACCCACTGATCCGGAACTTTGAAGTTCCGAATGAACAGTGCTTGATCCGGAACTTTTGAGTTCCGAATGAAGCTTTTCTGGTTCTAAACTTTGGAAGTTCCGAATGAATGGTTCTTGAGTCGGAAGTTTTCCTTCGTCTGGAACTTTGAATGTTTCGGATGAACAGGCTTGGCTCGGAACTTTTGCTGATCCCAAATCTTCCGGATGAAACCTTGACTCGGAACTTTGGAGTTCCGAATGAAGCCTTCCCTAATTCTTGGTTCGGAAGTTTACCTGGAAAGATCAGAAAACACAACAAACCTTCCCGAAGAACAAGGTAATCACAAAAACAGCAGATCTAAACAAAGATTAATCAAAATAAACACAAACGATTTAACAAAACTATCAACGAATCAATAGTAACATAAACAAACAATTAAAATCAAGAAATTTAACAACTTTTACCACAATAATCAACAATCACTTGGATAAAAATAAAAGCATGAACATGAACATAAACATAAACACTTAAATCAAAGATTAATAAAGGTAGATAAGAGATTGACAAGATAAAGTAAAGATTGACAATAATTAAATGAAAACTTACTTGAAATTAAATGAATTTAAGGTGCAAGAAAAGGTATTTAAATTTGACAAGAAATTAAATGACAAGGTATTTAAATGGTGGAAGAGCTAATTGTCACACTTAGCCAACAAAATGAAAAGTTAACAACTAATGGCTATTTATAGGGGAGGATTAGGAAGCTTCCTCCCCTCTTTCATTTCTTCTTAATTACAAGCTTAAGTCCCTCCTTTTATTAATCTTCATTAATTGCGTCATTAGTCATTTTCTTCTAATCTTCTTTAAACTTGGACTTAAGGGACTTTTGGCTTCGGGATTTCTTCGAACTCGTCTTTAAATTCTTCAACAAAATAGACTTGAATTCTTCGGCTTTTGATAAACTTCCGTCTTTTGACTTTTTCTTCGATAAATCTTCAGAATTGGTCGTGGACTTCCGTTCTTTTTTGCACTCTTGACTTCTTGACTTCGTCTTTCATCCTTTTCTTCAATAAAAGTCCGTAAATGCCTGTGAATGTCCGTGTTTTCTCCACTTTTCACCTTTTCATCCTAAATCACAACAAAAACACAAACCACGCATAATTCCGACATAAAAGACATAAAATACACGTTTTGGTCCGGTTATTATTGTAATTAAGTGGTAGAAAAGATGGGTGTTTACACACCTATCACAAACCCAACCTTCCACCTTTAAACCTTCAACATCTCAACCTTTACCTGCTACACCTACACCACCTACACCACCTAAACCTAATATCCTTTATCCTTCTCGCTTAGACAAGTGCCAATTGCTCACCAAGGATGATATTCAAGTGTCAAAATTTTTGAAGAATATTTCGGGAGTGACCATCACCTTTAGCCATGTTGAAGCTCTAGCCCAAATGCCTAAATTTGTTAAGATGTTTAAGGAATTGCTTAATAAGAAGGAGAAGATGGTCGAGTTTGTTAATACTCGATTGAATGAAAATTGTTCTAAAGTCCTTCTTAAAGAACTTCCAGAGAAACTTGGAGATACCGGTCATTTTGTGCTACCATGTACTTTTAACCAAACCGAAGAATTTACTGCCTTAGCCGATTTCGGGGCAAGTATTAATTTGATGCCTTTAAGTGTTTTATCATTACCCGATCTTACACCAACAAAGATGACTCTTGAGCTAGCAAATCACACTCTCGCTTACCCTGTTAGTATTGCCGAAGATGTGTTTGTTAAAGTTGGTACCTTCACTTTTCTGGTCGACTTTGTTGTTGTTGATTATGAAATGGACCCTCGTATACCTTTAATACTTGGTCGGCCATTCATGAGAACCGGAAAAACATTAGTTAATGTTGCCGAAGGTGAGTTAATCTTAAGAGTCGGGAATGAGGCACAAGTTTTTAAAATAGGGAAGACCACAACCAAATCAAATGGAAGAGAATCAACGAATATGATTAGTGTGCTTGATGATTTTGTCGTCTACAACGATCCTCTTTTCGTTTCTTGCTATGATAATCCACTATTCAAAGATGATGTGGATGATTCTCTCTCCAATTTAGATCCTCCACCAATTCATGAGTCTCCTCCAATTTATGATGACTATGATGATGATTCTAGTTCCGATGGGGATGATTATGATAATTTTGTTTCAGAGTATCCAGACATGCCAACTTATGATGACTTTGATGATGTCGATACTCTTTCGAGTGATTCTTCACATGATGACCTTGTTCCTAATTTTGATGAAGATCCTGCACCAACAATGCTTGATCCTACTTTGGATGACTACTCATTTGAGGAAGACTTTGCTACATTTCTCAACACTTACTTCCCAAATGAGAATGATTCTCCTCCTTTGCACTTTGATGATGCTCTTTACCCTCCTTTGGATATGAAGAAACCCGTTTCAAAGGAGAAGAAGCCGGAAGATACCGATATCCGCAGTACTTATGTCTTGACACCTCTCTATCCACCTTCTGAGGATGAGGTTGTGCGATTTATGAGCGGATCTTCTTCAAGGTCTATTGAGCCTAAGTGTTATTTTCCCCTAAATGAAAAGGTGTTCGATCCTAGTATTGCAATTTTTAAGCCATCTCAATATCCATCTGAGGAAATAAAAGGAAAGATTTTTGGAACTTTTGGAGATATGCTTGCACCTCATCACCCTTGCTACCACCGTGCTCAACAACTGCTTAAGGGAACCTTGCCTACTCTTCTTTGGCTTGCCTTGTTCGCCTTAAGCTTGTGCTACTTGATGGATGAAAACCATGTATTTGATCCCGGTGGATATGTTTCAAGCTTCTTCCTATGCTAATCAAAGTCGAGTCAGGCTCACGACTCGGTGAACAAAAACAAGCGCTTCTCGGGAGGCAACCCGCAGTATCTATCCCTTTTATTACCTTTTTATAATAAATGTAGGGGGAGACCCTAGTATGTTGTTTGTTGTTTTTCTTTCTTATCATGTGAAGGGATTCGAGCTTTCAAAGATCCATTCTTGATGACTTTTGACAACCCGTGATTCCATGTTCCCGTCTTCCCGGTTATGTCCTAAACTCTTTTGATTATTTATTTTATATTCTTCAATATTAAAATAGTAATCACTTTAGTTGTCCTTTCCTTAGCAAGATTTAAACAAAGTGCACAATGTCCTAAGTGTAGGGGAGTTTACTTCCACATGCTTAAAAATTGAGGACAATGTTTATATCAAGTGTCGGGGGGACTTCTATCGAAGTTAAGTGGGCTTTTCCTTGTATTTGTCCTCATTTTAACCGGAAAATTGATTTTTCGACATTTTTTAAAATTTTTGACCTATTTTGGCCTATTAGTATTTTCCTTTGTAATCGTTATTTACTTTCTTTGCTAGAATAAAGTTTAATAAAGTGGTTTTAATTTTTCAAACGTCATGATTTTTTGACTCAACCCGAGTTTACTTATCTAAGTTTACTCTAACTAGTATCCTTAACGTGTTTAAGTCAAGTTTTGCTAGGCTTTTATATAGGGAGCTTTAAAACGCGAAAGTCTTAACTCTTACGGGTTAAGAACCAGAACTTTTCGCAAGTTCCTATAATTGATCCTAGAAATAGGCTAAGCATCCACGAGTCTCATTCCTTGAGATTTTAAATTATGGAGAACGAGAGATGATAGAGCCAATTATAAGTTTTGTATTCTTTCATTAATTTATGTGAGTTGATTGTGAGATTTTTCTTCCATCGCTTGTTAATATATTTAATTGCAATAAATAAGGTCGTACGATTTGAAAAGTTACTTAGCTTCTAGCCCAAGATCGTTTAAAAGTTGCTCGGTATTAATTAGAGTTCATAGCCAAGGCATAACTTATTGAAGCGGGATGCGAAGATTGGCGAGTCCGAAAAGGCCCTAACAAGGCATGAGGGCTACATTTTTTTGGTAAAGATCCCAAGTGATGCGAAGAATCATTTATCAAAAATCAATATGAAGGATCGAGACACACGATGAAAAGCAAATACTCCCTAAAGATCGTGGAGAAGTCTATCCAAAAAGGCCCTAACAAGGTATGAGGGTAAATAGATCCATGTCCTAAAAGGAGGCAGATCGTTGTATATCAAAATTCCAAATAAAGATTGGAGAAAAATGAAGAAATCATGGTCCAAGTATGAAGAACGTCACTCCAGATTCGAAGTATGAAGTCGCTGCCAAATATCAGTCCGAGAAAGGTCTCAAATCGTGAAGCGAGTTATGCCAAGATATGAACTTTATGAGGTCCCGAGAAGCAGTTTTAAAAGATTTTGTCCTTTAGCTAACTATTGATTAAATCGTCCCACTTTATTTTCGGCCTAAATAAATTATCGAAATAAGTCAAACAATGCATCCTCGTGATCATTCGAGACAACAATAAAATATAAGAGATACACATAAGAATAAGGGAGTCTAAGTGAATAATTGGCCCACATGAATTCGTGTTAGTTTGCTAACTTATAATAACAATGATCTCGTTTTTAAGCTTGGTATGGGGAACGTGAAACTTGAGGGTGATAAACATTCATGACATTCCAAAACCCTAAGGTAAGTCTTTGATTTCTTTACTTGTTTTCTTCCTTTTTATATTTTGTAATTTTCTATCTCTTTAATAAAGGCCAAGATGGATTGATTATGATGAAAATGTAAAACTTGCTTTGTAATTAATGCATTGTATGAGGACATTGCAATGGTCAAGTGTAAGGGATTTAATAAATGTGAAAACACTTATCCTTTTACCACTTAATTATAACAATAACTAAGCCAAAACGTGAATTTTATGTCGTAAATGTCGTAATTATGCGTGGATTGTGTTTTTGTTGTCATTTAGGATCAAAATGTGAAAAGGGAAGAAAACATGGGCTTTCTGTTGGGAATAAAATGTAGCCAGTACACTTTAACGCTGACAAGAAGAAAACAAGTGTTGATAAGAAGAAAACAAGCGTTGACAGATCAAGCGTTGACATGAAGAAGTCAAGCGTTGATAGGTTGAAGTCAAGCACTGATAGAAAGATATGGTCTACGCGTATTATGTTTCTAGTTTATTTCTAGTAAAGATAGGATCAACAATGTATTTTCTATAATTATCTTTACCTAGAATAGCTGATGCGTAGACTATTGTACAATGCTTCTTATGTCTATAAAAGAAGACCTTTAGGTTATGTTTCATATAACTTTTCATACGTTTAACACTTTCATTGTAAGCAAGTTTGTTTTTATCAATTAAGTGAAAGTTTGTTTTACAATTGTTTGTGTGTTCTTGTTTAAGTATTAATTCCGCATAATACTTAAATTGTCTTATACACAACAAAGTTTCTCTACATGTTTAACTTGATTTAATCTCGTTTACACAAGCTAAATCGATCTAAGTTTGGGATCCACAGTTGGTATCAGAGCCTCGTGGCTCGTGATGCTAGGACCAACAAGGTGTTCGTGTATCGAGAAGAGAAGAAAAATCCGTCTAGGGTTTATCTGGACGTTTTTATGTGCGCATCAGTATTCAGAAGGGCATAACGTTTTATTGAACCGTTGGATCGACACGAAATTTTGTGTGTGTGTTCTACATACATATCTTTAGACATACACCGGAGGGATTGTCCAGATCAGTCCTCAATCAAGAGTTATTGGTCATCAAAGATCACAGCAGAATAAGATATTTGTTTTTAGGTTTTGGTCTTAAAACCCTAGATTCATTATTTGTTGCTGTCAGTTGTGATAGAATATACTAGCTTTGGTGAGTGGATTCTTGAATCCATGATGAACCCTAGTATGATCACTTTTCCTCGTTACTATGTTAATTTTCATTTTTAGGGTTTATATAAACCCTAGATTCATCTTTTGAAACATAGTAGCAGCCCTGTTGATATCGGTTAGTATTAATGATGGTGAGCATGTTCTTGGTTATTAGAGTTTGTTTTAGAACCCTAGAAGTTGTGCAAGGATCAAGCGCCAAGTTGCTGTAAATTCATATGGAGTTTTATGGTTTTATAAACCCTAGATCTATTCTTCGTGTAAAAGCAGCAGCTTGGTATATATGGAATCGTTAATACTGTATCAAGGAAAAAATGGTGACGTGATATAGCTATGGTGATTTGGACATGACATGTTCAGAGAACTAGTCAACATAAGGGACGAATATAAAAGGATCATAGGGGTACGTATTGTTTTTTATATTCACATTTTGTCATGGTTCCAAGAAATCATGTGTTATCTATACTGGTTATTCACATGCGAATACAGAAAAGCAGTCCTACATGTTGAAGGGTATTATTGTCATACTATTTGTACTTTACTTGTGGGACGATTATGTATGTATATTGCCAAAGTAGATACAACATCAGCTTGCGTATATGGTCAAACAATTATCTACTTTGATGCTTTGTGTTCACACGAACAAAGCATGAAGTGGTCCCTAATTACAAATGTTTGACTTATAATATACAAGTTGGAAAAGGCAAGCATATATCACGTGGGTTACTAGATCAGTATTTGTTGGAAAAGATAAGCATATATCACGTATTATTGTACAAAATAGTTGCTTCATGGAATTAAGATAACTTGTTATCTTCATTATAGCACACTGTTCTTATTATTCTTATACGTTGATAAGAGATGTAGCCCTAGAAGACGTCAGCAGTTGAAGTAGACGCTGACAGGAAGAAGGTTAATGCTGACAGGAAGCGTTGACATGTGTTGTCCGAGAAATGATTGATCAAGCGTTGATAGGTATTGTCCGATATGGGACAATACACATGACATAGATATTGGACAATGAGGGTTCTCGGATAACAAAAGGAATAGCTGCTGTTTGGGAAATTGATACGATTTTAGCACACAAAAAGAGTTATTTACACGCAAAGGTACATGGAATCTCCGTTTTTATTCAGAATATCAAATTGATATTAATGGCTCGGATATTTTTAAAAGGGATTAATGATTTTAATGCGAGTTAGCAACTATTCATGGGGAATTTGATGGATACTAGATTATGTAATCGGGATAGCCTTGTAAAAGAGTTATCCGTCAAATCCTTTTACATATGGTATGAAGATGTTATTTCATTAAAATTCGTCATGAAGAGGTGTTAGCTTAAGGGGAAGAATTCTTATGGTAAATTTGATGTTCGAAGTAGATTTTTGCGAGATTGTGTTTTATCATATCTTTAAATCATGGATTGACCCCATTGGTTTGAAGATAACTTGTTCATGCTTACACGGTTAGTGACGAAGACTTGTCATAACACTTGAAGGAGTTACATTATCGTGCTCAGTGACTCACAAAGGATGAGAATATTGACAAGGGATCGAGGTCTACTTATATTTAATCATCATTATATGTTCTTTATCACATGGATAGTAGAATACATGGAACACAAGATTGGGTTATTCTACTTCTACATCAAGATTACTTTATTTATTTTTCTTCCAGATCATTACACAGAGCCTACATTTGGAGAATCTTCAAGATTGCATACATTGTTTACTTCCCTGTTGATGTGACAAAAGGGGAAGACATACATGCTACAATTGAGGGGAAGCAATTTGAAGATTATGTACAACTTACAAGAGATACACAAAGAGTTTTGCCGACATCAACTAGGGGAAGATTGTTGGGTCAAAAGGTTGATGTGGCAGAAACTCAAAAACGAAGAAAATATGAAGGCATTTGTCTAAGCGTTGTCAAGAGCAAATCAGGCGTTGTCAAGAGCAAATCGGGCATTGAAAGAAGTCAACATTGACAAGCATTGTCATGTGCAATCCAAGAATTGTCACATGCAATCCAAGCATTGACAGAAACATTGACAAGTGTTGTTGGAAGCTTCTATTTAAATAAGTATGTAGAATATTATGTGTAACACCCCACCATGGCGGAATATGGGGCGCGACGTATGGATATCATCACAACAATAGCGTGTCTATAGAGTTTACTAAATGAAATAGAAATGTCATAAAAAGGTGACACAATGTCATGACAATATCTCAAACAATGCAGGCGTCTAGGTAAGTAGGTAACAGGCCTACCTCTTACCAAAGACATACAAATAAACAAACATCGAATATATAGGTACCATAAAGTCTACTTAATTAAAAGACAAAATAAAATCTAAGAGGAAAGGGATTCCTCCTGATGCAATCCTAGCAGCCTCTATACTCTAGCCACTTCTAACATCATCTTGCACAACTACCTCACCTGAAAATGACACTAAATTGTGTCAACACAAAGTTGGTGAGAACATAGGTTTAAGTTATCAAAATATCTTAAGAAACCCTGTCAATCGCTGTAAATAAGTTGAAGAGAACAAGTTAAAGCAATGGACCATAATGTGATAATCATGTTACATACAAATACAATCAAAGCACAATTATAACAATCAAGAACACACAATAAGAACAATGCACCACACTATTAACAATCAAGAAGTATCCCGTCACACACACAAGAACACTCCACACTATCCGGATCTTTCCCACACCACCTGTGGAAGATGAACTATATCCCCGTCGAGATGTCTTACCTCCGAAGAGACGATGCACAAGAACTCAGGACGGATCGTGCCCCACGAACCAAGAACTCAGAACCAAGAACTCAGGACGAATCGTGACCCACGCTCCACACACATCACAACTGGTCCCATAGACGCCCATACATCTATGTACCAAAGCCAATCACAACCCAAACAAGATTCACATATCAAATTACATATGAGAACACATAAGCACGCATGTCACACAATAGCACATCTATGTCCAAATATTTATAAGAAAAATATAGTACCAAACATTTTAAGAACACCACAAGTGTCATCTCCATCCCATCCTGGAAAAAAAACATTTAAAAACTTAGTTAAAATGGGACTATGAACTCACCTGAATGCTCCTTCACAAGTCCTCGCACTAGCAACAAGCTAACAAACCAAAAATAACCATCAAAATATGAACCAATCACTAAGATGGCTCATCAACCTATGATGGACATCTAACCTCCTCTCATATAGATACCTCATATATGAGCTCTAAACACCCCATTACCCTTCCTTAACAAGTCCCTAACTTGGTTAAGTTTAATAGCTATCCCGTTCATAATTTTACACAAAACAGTCCCAGTTTTAGGTCTCAAAACATTAAGTCAAACGTCCACTTAAACATACCCATGGTTTCTGTAAAAGGAATATTCACACTTTTATACATGATAGCTAAAACCTCCCACTTGCCCTAACCTTAAAGCTACTATTAAGGCCCAGATATATGTGTATATATTGCTACCTATCCAGAATTCACTAATTTTAAACGTATGAAAAGTTTGTTACCATTAGAGGGTCTTACCCTAAACCACAATCTTAGCCCAAGTACAGATACTTACTACAATATATAAACCATCTCTCATGTTCATTAGAAGATCCCAATGCAACCCTAAGTACCCCAAACAACCCAAAACTTAAAAAGAAAACAGGCTGATTACAAAACTGTTTTGACCTCCGACTGTTGTAACCTGTTTTTGACCCACTTCCCTACCTCCAATTTAGTTCTAGTTTCTTGCATTAGAAAGCCACTTCAAATACCTTTTCAGGGATACTTGGATCGTAAAATAATAGTTTGTAGAACTCCCAATATGACCGAAACAATTGACTCAAAATTCTGCCGTGTTTTTAAAAACGGGTTTAACAAAATCAACCTCATTAATTAACCCTAATCCCTCTAATTACAAGCCCTAATTTATATGATCATCATATTATGATTATCACATCATTAATTTACTGATTTTATATGAACCCTAACCCTAATTCCATCATAAGAATGATTATAAAAACATAAAAACAATTAAATTAAAAAGGGATTAAAGACTTAAACTTTGATTTATGAAAACCCCCAAAATTATGAAGAACCCTAAAAACCTTCTATGTAACCCACGAATTTATTAATATCTCCAGGGAATAATAATGAATTTGATTGTTATTAAAACAATATATAGGGTGTACATAAAATCCTAGTCCAAGAATAAGCCCACTTTCCTTTTTCTCCTCTTTTCCCTTTTTTTTCTTTTCCAAACCAACCTAACCCCCTTAGATTCGTTTTTTTCTTTATTTTTTTTCTTTTTATTGTTAATTAATATCTTATTAATATTACCTTAATTTACCTTAATTTATTTCAGCCCCTAAAGCTTCCAAAACCCCAAAACCGTGAAACTAGTCAAAATTACGCGTTTTACCGTAAAAGACGTAAAATATACACTTTAAAAAAAATCTCAAATTTTTAAATAAACTTTATAAATAGTCCTAAATGACTTAAAACCATCCCGAAAAATATTCATATGGATAATTACCTCACCCGAGACCTCTAAATGCTAAACCGTAAATCCTAAAAAAATACTATTACTATAATACTTATACGTATACGTAAACACCACAATATCACCATTTCATTTCATAGTCACCACTTGTGAGCTCATGAACATGAAATAACCGTTCCTCGATTTACATATGAGTACTCTATACTCATAAACGATAACCACACCAACCTCTTTCACACAAAATAAACACGTAAACACACAATTCAAGTAAGCACACATAAAATAACCTAAAAGTAAGACCAAGTGACAAACCTAAAACCACGGTTGTCACATCAATCCCTCCTAATATAAATCTCGTTCTGAGATTCACTCCCAAACTCAAACTTATTCTCAGCAAACAAACGAGGATGCATATCCCTGATAAAACCTTCACGTTCAAACGTGAACTCAGTTTACACGAAAATAATCTCAACCAACAACACATGAGCCTTAACCGTCCGCGAGGAAACTTATCAAAACCATAAAGTTATGTAACCAACCTAACTAAATCTCGCAACTCATCAAACAAGAACTATATTGAAACCAAGTTAGGAGCCGTCACATAACTCAACGGGTTTAAAACTGTCACCCCGATTTCAGTCTTACTCATAAATACCATAAATCAAAACTCATCAAAATATAACCACGTATAATAAGGTCTAAAGAACTCTCAAATTCCTTCCCAACTCATCTCTATGTTAACCCTCCAAGTGTTCATTACCGCAAAATACCTAAAACACGAGTTTAAACCATGTTGTCCGAAAATTAACCTTGAACTCAACACTTGTACAATTAATTCGACCAAGCTACTGACTTCCAATTACGAAACTTTCTGAATATTTGAGAAGTATGTTCCGAGTACATAATTTTAGGCTTTTGAATCACCCAAAAACCATTAAAAACGAATAAGTTATGACCAAAACGATTTTTCTCAAAATCTGCCTAGGCATTAGCGACAGTTTCTGACAGTTAGCGACATATTTTGACAGTTTAGCGACAGTTTCTGCCTACTCCGATTTATACAAAAAAAAACGATTTTTAAACCCTAAAACCCCCCATTAATTACCAAAACTAGAACCTAACTTATTTTAATTCCATAAAATTAAAACTCTATTAATTACATGATTTTAACATATTTCACTAAATAAGAACAAAATATTTAACTTAAGAACAATAACTTTAGGTGATCAAAACCAAAATATTTTAAAATAACTGAGTCATGCTTATATGTTAAAGAATTTATATTCCACCTTATTTGAAACATGATCCCGACACTTCCTTATTTCATCGACTACCAACAACTATTTTTTTTTTTTAATTTGCAAGTTCTATTTTTTTACCATGTATAACTCGAAACAAAAGACATCGTTACCCCAAAAAGAAATCTCCACCATCTCAAAATCCTTCACGCCAAAACTACCGTACAAACAAACACGTGAAATGAGGACCCGAGAAATGTGCTACTACAGAAGTTGAACATCTCAAAGAGAAACGAGCTAGCAACCATCCCAAGAATACAACCGGTAAGTAGAAAATAATTTTACATACATAGGCATAAGCGTACATACACTCAAATCCATCCAACATATACTATTACAAGCATGTATTAACCCTCTTTCATGCAACCATACTTAGGAATCCATTGGTGTTGTGACACATGTATAATAATGTAGGCCTCCATAATTATACATGTTCCCTTTCACCAATGTACTCCCTCCTATGATGACACTTATAAGAAATTAATACTACACATAACACATAATCCAACAACTCACAAGCACATAACCACACAAGATAAGATCCAAAACCCCATGTATTAAAATAACATAGCCAATGCATGAAACACATAAAATCGTAGTCCAGTTGAACCAGCGTAGACAAAATTCAAAATGTATAAAGAACCTGAAAACATAATTAAGCGAATTCCAACAATGACTAGCGTATACGACCATGGTTCCACCCGCACTAATCAAAACTCGTAAAGAAAATAACATGTAGTTAAGTATGAACCATAGTAGTTCATAACCTAATAAATACTGCGAAAATAACATCCAAACACATCAATTATTATAAAATGCACACAAACCCCTTGGGAGTTGGGATGCTTTCCCTACTCCTTTGGCTACTGGTCTCATTTGCCCCAAACATAGATAAGACATGCAACTACCTCATATTACAGTAGGGACCCTTAAGCTATAGACTAGGCTACGTGACTAGGCAACCTAATTCTCTATAACCATTGTCTCTGATACCATTCTGTAACACCCCACCATGGCGGAATATGGGGCGCGACATATGGATATCATCACAACAATAGCGTGTCTATGGAGTTTACTAAATGAAATAGAAATGTCATAAAAAGGTGACACAATGTCATGACAATATCTCAATCAATACAGGCGTCTAGGTAAGTAGGTAACAGGCCTACCTATTACCAAAGACATACAAATAAACAAATATCGAACATATAGGTACCATAAAGTCTACTTAATTAAAAGACAAAATAAAATCTAAGAGGAAAGGGATTCCTCCTAATGCAATCCTAGCAGCCTCTATACTCTAGCCACTTCTAACATCATCTTGCACAACTACCTCACCTGAAAATGACACTAAGTTGGTGAGAACATAGGTTTAAGTTATCAAAATATCTTAAGAAACCCTGTCAATCACTGTAAATAAGTTGAAGAGAACAAGTTAAAGCAATGGACCATAATGTGATAATCATGTTACATACAACTACAATCAAAGCACAATTATAACAATCAAGAACAAACAATAAGAACAATGCACCACACTATTAACAATCAAGAAGTATCCCGTCACACACACAAGAACACACCACACTATCCGGATCTTTCCCACACCACCTGTGGAAGATGAACTATATCCCCGTCGAGAAATCTTGCCTCCGAAGAGACGATGCACAAGTACTAAGGACGGATCGTGCCCCACGAACCAAGAACTCAGAACCAAGAACTCAGGACGGATCGTGACCCACACTCTACACACATCACAACTGGTCCCATAGACGCCCATACATCTATGTACCAAAGCCAATCACAACCCAAACAAGATTCACATATCAAAGTACATATGAGAACACATAAGCACGCATGTCACACAATAGCACATCTATGTCCAAATATTTATAAGAAAAATATAGTACCAAAACATTTTAAGAACACCACTAGTGTCATCTCCATCCCATCCTGGAAAAAAAACATTTAAAAACCTAGTTAAAATGGGACTATGAACTCACCTGAATGCTCCTTCACAAGTCCTCGCACTAGCAACAAGCTAACAAACCAAAAACACGCAATCAAAATATGAACCAATCACTAAGATGGCTCATCAACCTATGATGGAAATCTAACCTCCTCTCATATAGATACCTCATATATGAGCTCTAAACACCCCATTACCCTTCCTTAACAAGTCCATAACTTGGTTAAGTTTAATAGCTATCACATTCATAATTTTACACAAAACAGTCCCAGTATTAGGTCTCAAAACTTTAAGTCAAACGTCCACTTAAACATACCCATGGTTTCTGTAAAAGGGATATTCACACTTTTATACATGGTAGCTAAAACCTCCCACTTGCCCTAACCTTAAAGATACTATTAAGGCCCAGATATATGTGTATATATTGCTACCTATCCAGAATTCACTGATTTTAAACGTATGAAAAGTTTGTTATCATTAGAGGGTCTTACCCTAAACCACAATCTTATCCCAAGTTCAGATACTTACTACAATATATAAACCATCTCTCATGTTCATTAGAAGATCCCAATGCAACCCTAAGTACCCCAAACAACCCAAAACTTAAAAAGAAAACAGGCTGATTACAAAACTGTTTTGACCTCCGACTGTTGTAACCTGTTTTTGACCCACTTCCCGACCTCCAATTTAGTTCTAGTTTCTTGCATTGGAAAGCCACTTCAAATACCTTTTCAGGGATACTTGGATCGTAAAATAAGAGTTTATACAACTCCCAATATGACCAAAATAATTGACTCAAAATTCTGCCCAGTTTTTAAAAACGGGTTTAACAAAATCAACCTCATTAATTAACCCTAATCCCTCTAATTAAAAGAACTAATTTATATGATCATCATATTACGATTATCACATCATTAATTTACTGATTTTTATGAACCCTAACCCTAATTCCATCATAAGAATGATTATAAAAACATAAAAACAATTAAATTAAAAAGGGATTAAAGACTTTACCTTTGATTTATGAAAACCCCCAAAATTATGAAGAACCCTAAAAACCCTCTATGTAACCCACGAATTTTTTAATATCTCCAGGGAATAATAATGAATTTGATTGTTATTAAAACAATATATAGGGTGTACATAAAATCCTAGTCCAAGAATAAGCCCACTTTCCTTTTTCTCCTCTTTTCCCTTTTTTTTCTTTTCCAAACCGACCTAACCCCCTTAAATTTGTTTTTTTCTTTATTTTTTTTCTTTTTATTGTTAATTAATATATTATTAATATTAACTTAATTTACCTTAATTTATTTCATCCCCTAAAGCTTCCAAAACCCCAAAACCGTGAAACTAGTCAAAATTACGCGTTTTACCGTAAAAGACGTAAAATATACACTTTAAAAAAAATCTCAAATTTTTAAATAAACTTTATAACTAAGTCCTAAATGACTTAAAACCATCCCGAAAAATATTCATATGGATAATTACCTCACCCGAGACCTCTAAATGTTAAACCGTAAATTCTAAAAAAATACTATTACTATAATACTTATACGTATACGTAAACACCACAATATCACCATTTTCATTTCATAGTCACCACTTGTGAGCTCATGAACATGAAATAACCGTTCCTCGATTTACTTATGAGTACTCTATACTCATAAACGATAACCACACCAACCTCTTTCACACAAAATAAACACGTAAACACACAATTCAAGTAAGCACACATAAAATAACCTAAAAGTAAGACCAAGTGACAAACCTAAAACCACGGTTGTCACATTATGTATTAGTTTATTTGAATAGAAGATTTACATGTTTATTCATTCTTATCTCTTGTAAACCCTATTCCTTACACTATAAAAGGAACCAAGGGTATTAGGTTTATTCATATCATTCATACAAAATGTAAACCTAAAAGCGTGTGTTGCACTAGACGTGGGATTAAATGTATACACGTCTAGTGGTTGTTTGTTATTAATATAATGAACAATCGTTGAGTAATTTATGTGTCTTGTACCCTAAACACCTTGTTAATGTGTCGTGTTCTAATTCCGCTTTGATTATCTATTCATATGAACATGATGCATTCCTAGTAGCTAAAAGATCGAGGAAACCAAGGTTTCCACAGTTCTTGTTGATCCCAAACTTAGATCGATTTAGCTTGTGTAAACGAGATTAAATCAAGTTAAACACGTAGAGAAACTTTGTTTTGTATAAGACAATTTAAGTATTATGTGGAATTAATACTTAAACAAGAACACACAAACAATTGTAAAAAAAACTTTCACTTGATTGATAAAAACAAAGTTGCTTACAATGAAAGTGTTAAACGTATGAAAACTTATATGAAACATAACCTAAAGGTCTTCTTTTATAGACATAACAAGCCTTGTACAAGAGTCTACGTATCAGCTATTCTAGGTAAAGATAATTATAGAAAATACATTGTTGATCCTATCTTTACTAGAAACAAACTTGAAATATAATACGCGTGACCATATCTTTCTATCAGTGCTTGACTTCAACCTATCAACGCTTGACTTCTTCATGTCAACTCTTGTTTTATTCTTATCAACGCTTGTTTTCTTCTTGTCAGCGTTCAAGTGTACTTGCTACATTTTATTCCCAAAAATCCTCCCCTAAACTTGATATCTACTCTAGTAACAAGTTTCTGAATAAAAATTAAGAACTAGGAGGAATTTTACAAATCTTATCATATTGGTAATAAACATGCCTAATCAAATCTTTGGCCACATCACTTGAATAGTCAATCTCCAGCTGTGTTGTCTTCATCTTGTATAAAAAACTTCTTTGTACATGGGATACTCAGCATCTACAAGAAGATACTCAGCAAACTTTGTAGAGCTCAAATAATACACACCAGCAGCTAAATACAAACACCATTGAAGTCCACTGGTATCATCCTCAAGATCCTTCTAAACAGGATCTTCTTCTTCTGGTGCACACATTCTCATGAATGTTGACAAAAGCTTTATTCCATTGATTGAAGTAGGTGCTTCAGTCTCATACTTGGCCATCAACAACCTCCAAAGGTCTGCCAAGTTGTCTCTATCCATACTTGCAAAGAGACACATAAGAGTAGTAAATGTGTGTACCTCTTTCCCATATCTGCCAATCTTCCAAAACCCATTTGCATCTTCTTCATAGCTAATGATAGGGTTTCTGGCATCAAGAGGTAACACTTGTACCATATCTGAAGCTTTCATGGGTGAGAGCTTAATGCTCCTTGATGTTGTGAATTTTTACCACTCTTTAGGAAAAGAGCAATAATGACCCTAAGTGAGTTCGTTCTCGAGGAGGCAAGTGCGTTGTGTTAAGAGTTGATTAATGTTTGTGATTATATGATTGAGAAAGAAATGGGATTAGAAGAGAAAGACGGTTACGAAAACGGATTAAACTACGACGAAAAAGGCGAACACGTAAACCGTAAATAGTGCCAAAATTAAAATTTTAACCTAAAAATTTCTAAAAATTACTAAAAATTACTAAAAATCCCCAATAATATTCTAAGAGTTTACAAAAAATCCAAACTTGCTAAAACCTTTTAATTAATTAGATAATGACTTTTTAATGCTAATTAAAGCCCTAAAAATCACTTTTAATTGTTAAAAAGCCTTAAACAAGATCTAATAGTTTGTAAACCTAAAAAATATCCTAATTAAGCTAAAAATTATTTTTTAAAATTTTAAAACCAAATTAAACTATTTTTAAACACTTAAAAACTATTAAAATCTATTAAAACTTAAATTAATTCTAAAAATTAAATGAAAAGCCAAAAAAAAATATTTGGAAAGTGAAAAAACTCCTAATTAAGTGTCCTTAACCTAGGAAAAATGAAAAAACTAAAAAAATAAAACTTCAATTTTTAATAATAAAATAATATTAAAATATTCAAAAAAATAAAAAGTTTGTAAATAAATTCTAAAAAATTACCAAACATCCTAAATAATGTAATTAAAATAAAAATGCAATCCAAATTTTCTGAAACCTATTTAATAATTTTATATTGAATTTTAAAGTTGCTTAAAAACCCTAAAATCCTATAAAATCAAAAATAAGCTAAATTGAAAACCTAAATAGCTGTAAACCTCAAAAGTATGATTAAAAACCTAAAAATTATTTTTCCAGATTTTTAAATTACTTTTTACTATTTTTTAATGAATTTTTAAAATTAAAACATAAAATAATCCTAAAAAATTAATTAATAAAGGGAAAAATCTACTTTTTGCTCAGAAAAGTCAACAACCCCAATATAATCCTAAGAAAAATGTTAAACAGAAAAAAGCCTAAGGAAATAAGCTACAAACAGCTTATTTAAAAGTTGTTAGCCAAATAAGCTAAAAAACAAACACCTCTTAAATATCTAATGAAATGAAGCAATAACGTAAAAAGCCATCTAGATCATTGGTTAACACGCTAGCCCTTGGAAAGCAAGGTCGCGTGTTCGAGCCCAGGCTAGGTGAGCTTTTTGCAAACTTTTTTCTTTTTTTTTTTACTTTTAAAACACAATCCATTAACCTTGTTAAGCTTAGAAACACAACTACAATCCAAATTAAGCAAGAATTAAGGCTTAGGAAAGCCAAAACGTGCCCAGTTTTGCACTAGTATCTGATGAACACACAAGTGTTCTTCACTTGTGAAGATAAAAGACAAGAGGGCTTGTCTTGTGATTTTGGTGATGTATTTGGTGGATAACAGGCACCCTTATACTCCTTTTGAGTATAAGGAGTCAAGAAAAGCACAAATCAAGCAAGTACAAGTCAAATTCAAGCACAAAAATAAGCAAATAGGTTACTGATAAGACTTAAGCAGGTTTGGGGATGTTTATCTGATGCAGTTAGCACAACAATGAATTTTGATAAGCCAAATCTTGCATACAAGTGTACCAGATCACATACAAACCATACATAATCCTAAACAATCCTATAACCTAGCAATGATTTAGATTGATGGCACACATTCTCTTAAAAACAAGCAGAAAATGAACTTTTCTGATTAAGGCAATGTTATCCAATTTTTTAAGCATGCAATGTGTTCTAAACTTTATCAAACTAAAACTTAGACCAACTTATAACCTAATGACAAGCAAATGAGTGATTGCAACAAGATTTAACTCACAAATTTCCCAAGAAACTCAGATAAATATGCAAATCCAAACACCCCTTAAACTGACTGAAATCAAAATTTAACAAAGCAAATCTACTCAAATCTAATTCAAACTGAATCAAACCTAATCTAGCATGCATATATCAACAAGAAAACTCAATAACAAGCACAATATCAATTACTTAACAACTTTCATGCAATAATCACTTAAACACATAATTTTCAGAAAAATGAAGATGGAAAAGGGAAACAATGAGCTACCTTAAGGTTCCTACATCCAGGACCCTTTGTGGTTGAAAAACCACCTCCATATAGGCTGGGGCCTATGCAGAACTTTGTTGAGATGTTGATGGAATTTTACTTAACAAAAAAGGATGGAATATGGTCCTTGTTTAGAACCTGCTAAGAAAGAAATCAAAAAGGGATTGTGTAAAGAGCTCAAGGCAGACCCCTAGCTTATGGAATAAGCTAGAAGTGGGCTTTTAGCTTATGAATGAGACTAAGATAAGCAAGGAAAATGACCAACCAATGGCTATTTCAAGCTTGGGTACCCACTACACCAGAACAAGCCATGGTGTTATGGACATACACAAGCTCAAATACCATAACACCAACACAATTAATCACCATTCTAACAGATTTTGAATGAAATTTAAGATCTGAAAAAAAAACTTGAAAAACAAACAGAAACTTGGAAACTTAAAAACTTTTTGCTGAAAATCAAACCAAACTCAAACAATTATAACTTAAATCAACTGAAATGTAAAGGAAACTCAATGTTTCTCATCAACAAAATCAATACCATTTATATTACTTCATAAACTGGATTTACAAGGTTTTTGAAAAAGGAGAAAAATCAAGAACAAGAACTATGCTAAGTCCTATAATGCCTTTATATAGAGGCTACAATGTGATTCTAAAACTGATAAGAAGCTAAAAACCCTAACACTTGAACTTCCAATCTTGCCCTTGGACGATTTTGAATTTTTCAGTCAAAACAAAGCCATGTGAAGATCTTTGGCTTGTAGCTGAGATGCCAGTGATGAAAAAGAGATCTTGGACGTCCATTTAGCCTTTGAGAACACGAAATTGTTGTGGGATGTTGATTTGCTGCCAAGTTTTTTGTTTGAGAGTGAATAGTGGGGCAGGGGAGGGTTGCACAAGCATGTGAGGTGATGGTGATGCGAGTTTAAGAGTGGTTTTGGGTTTTAGTGGTGTTTAATCAATGATCTGGAAATAATTACACAAAAACCCTTTGATTTAATTGATGTTCTTCTTGGGAAAAATTAGGGTTTAAGGGTGGATTAGGGTGTGTTTTAATCCGGTTTGGGGGGTTAATTATTTAAACTTGGTGTTTGGAGGGAAGGGTTAAACTGAATTAATTAATCAGTTTAAGTGAGTGGAGAGGTGACATGGAAGAAAGGGGCGTTTTGATTGGGTAATGGGTGTGAGTGGGTGAGGTGTCAGCTTGTGAGTGGAGGGTTTGTCTTAGGTTGTCTGGCAGGAATGGTCCTTCTATTTTCATTCTTTGTTCAAGTTGTATAAAATGCCTATCAACGCCCAAATAACTCATGACAACTTTAGGGCAGTTGTCAATTTTGGCACAACAAGTTTTGAAACTTGTTTTAAGGACTATAAGTGCAATTTTGGCAATCTTCAAGGTTTGTTTTTGACATGTCTTCATACTTCAAGGCCTTGACTTGTTTGTTGACTTCTTGGAGGACCAACTCTTCAAAGTTAAGGGTCCTTTTTGTAATTTTGACAAACTTTAGGGACCAAACTTGTAATTATGAAGATACAAGGGTATAAAGTGTCAATTCTTCAAACTTGGAGGACCAATCTTCATAATTCTTCAAATCTTCAAGGGTTTTCTTTGGAAAATTCTTCATTAGGGCTTGGTTCATCGTGCGGCTTCAATTCCCGTGTTCGTTTTTGACTGATTCTTGTGATCTTTTGTCATTTTCTCAATATCCGTACCTAAAATACACAAGCAACAAACACAAGCATATATTTGGGTATTTAATGATATTTAATGCATTTTAATCCCAATTTGGACGATGAGACTATGTATAAAAGCAGTCTCATCACTCCCCCATACTAAACCATTGCCGTGCCCTCACGCAATGCTAGAATAAAGTATCATAGCATCTCCAAAATTTAATTTTATTCACTTTATTAAACGATAAACTAGCTACACTACTACTATTACTACTACTTGTGTTTTAGACATAATGTATGATTTTCATCGCAAAATGGGACGTTTAGGTTCATAGAATAAGAACACGTGAATGCTTCGTTAGAAATAATTTCATCGTCCTCGATTTTAACTCCAATTCCATGCCAAGCGTGCAACGAGATCATTGTCATTATAAGTTAGTAATGCTAACACTACTCATATGCCCTAATTATGTACCTATCCTCCCATTATTCCTAAGTTGTATCTCTTATATTTTATGATGTCTTGAATGTTTCACGAGGATACATTGTTGACTTATGCGATAATAGAGATTTAGGTCTAAAAATAGAGTCTTAACGGTGTAACTAAGACCATCAAATCAATAACCCCTCCTAATAGACAACGATGTTAAAAAATTAAGTTGACAAGAAGAATCGATAAACAAGGTTTTATAACAGTTTTGAACATGAGACTTATTACCAAGACTTTTATACGCCCCCTAACGGAAGGACCTTATTATCTTTGGTTTACCTCCATCTTTTATTCCACTTCGCCATGAAGCTTTTATTATGACTTCGGTCTTGCCTTGCCTTTTATTATCCGCCTCATCGGTGGTTTTATTAGCCAAAGACGTATATCCTCACGCTAAAGCGAATTTTTGATCTTTAAAGCTTCAAAGATTAAGGCTTGATTCACTTTCAATTTTGCATAGATTTTTCGGCCTTGTGGGGCTTCAAATTGTTTGCTTGATTTAGGTGAGCACTTGAAATCTTATTATTGGGTGAAGCTTTCGATTATTCGGGTGCCAATACTTCAAAACCGTGATGCTGGCGATACCTTAATGTCTTCCCAATTTAATTACACGGAAGATACTAGAAAAGACTAGAAACCCAACAATCCTAACTAAACCGCTAAGTCAATATTTATTAAGCAAAAAATATTTACATGCGAAGGGATAATAAGCAAACAACGAGAACACATGAGTTTTTGAAAGAATACGAGTACTCTACGTTTAGCATAGTAACTTATAATTAACTTTATCATTTCTCGTCCTCATTTAAGAGACTTAGCCTAATGTGTAGTTAAGGAACCAAAGCTAAGTGCTCAACACGCACGGTCGAGTCAAAAATTACTCTTATTCTCGCCATCGGAAAACCTACATTCGTGTCTTCAAACACTTATAAAACATGAGAAAATTTTTAAAATTTGGCCATTTTTAGCCTTATTTTGCAACAAAATGATAACAAAAAGATAAACTTTGGAAAGCGTGAAGGTTTGGCAAGGCAAGTATCTATTCACCCCCCCATACTAAAGTTAAACATTATCCTCAATGTTTCGAGTCTAGGGGTGCAAACACCCCCATACTAGAGACGTAGTCGAATGTCTAATCTAGCATGGAAAGGGTGTAACCAAAAAATTAATAGCCGTTTATGAAGTGTGCTAAAAACCTAAGGTTAGAACAATCAAGGATATATCATGGATATTGAGAAGTGTCTCCAAAGCAAACGATCGAGTGCTCCCATAAAATGAACACGAGAGGCTCCAATCGTGAAGATCATGATCTAAAAACCACAATTCACAAATAACCACGGAACAAAGGTTGGAAGGGCACAAATCCCCACACGTAAGCTACATTAGAAAGCGATAATATGTACATGGATAAGCATGGGACTCCCCCATGAGGCACCTCGTTTTTGATTACCGAGTCATGAGCTCGACTCGATCCCCTCAATACTAATTATCATTGGGGAAGGTGACTTGGTCGAGGTAGTTCAAGGATGGAACTTCCCCGCCAAAGTAGTGCTTCAACCTATATCCATTCACCTTGAAGTTAGGACCATCATCTTGAGCTAGCTCGATGGTCCCATACGGAAATACTTGAGTCACGGTGAATGGACCGGACCAACGGGATTTCAACTTACCGGAAAAGATTTTCAATCTTGAATTAAAAAGCAAAACTTGATCCCCAATGTTAAAAACCCGGTTTTTAATTTTAGAATCATGAAACTTTTTAGTTTTCTCTTTATAAATCAATGAATTTTCATAAGCAATATCCCTCAATTCATCCAATTCATTTAATTGCATTTTCCGGTGTTTTCTCGCGGTTTCCATATCATCATTACAATGCTTTAGGGCCCAATAAGCCTTGTGTTCTAACTCGATAGGCAAATGACAATTCTTTCCATACACAAGCTTATAGGGAGTGCACCCAATGGGTGTCTTATGAGCGGTCTTAAAGGCCCATAAAGCATCGTCTAACTTATCCGACCAAGATTGTCGGTTTTCCCCAACGGATCTCTCCAAGATCCTCTTCAAAGCTCGGTTTGAAACCTCGACTTGCCCACTCGTTTGTGGGTGATAAGCCGTAGAAAGACGATGTGTAACCCCATATTTCCTTAGAACCCTTTCAAATTGGTCATTACAAAAATGGGTTCCACGATCGCTTATGATAGCACGGGGGGTTCCAAACCGAGAAAACAATTGCTTCAAAAACTTGACTACCACACGAGCATCATTGGTGGGCAAGGCCTTTGCCTCCACCCACTTAGAAAGGTAGTCAACCGCAACGAGAATGTACTTATTACCACGAGATGATGGGAACGGCCCCATAAAGTCTATGCCCCAAACGTCAAAGATCTCACATACTTGAATGATATTTTGTGGCATTTCATCTTTTTGTGAGGCTTTTCCTTGTCGTTGGCATGAATCACAAGACTTCACAAGATCTTGTGCATCTCGATAAATAGTAGGCCAAAAGAAGCCGGCATCAAACACCTTCTTAGCCGTGAGATTAGCACCGTGGTGACCACCCGTGGGTCCCTCATGGCAAGCTCTAAGGATGTTAGAAGCTTCGGTGCCATAAACACAACGTCGGATGATTTGATCCGCACAAGTTCAAAACAAGTAAGGGTCGTTCCAAAAGTAGAACTTGACGTCACGAAAGAATTTTCGTTTTTGTTGAGTCGTCATACCCTTAATGATGAAGTTACCCGCATGGTTATTTGCAAAGTCCGAAAACCATGGGGTAGAAGAATCAAGCTTAGAAGTCACTACACCAAGTGTCTCGAGTGGAAATGTTTCGGTGATTTCCTTGGGCTCGTAAACACTTTGGTGAGGATCTTCCAAACGAGAGAGATGATCGGCCGCTAGATTCTCGGCTCCTTTTTTGTCAACGATTTTGTGATCAAATTCTTGAAGGAGGAGAATCTAACGAAGTAATCTCGGCTTAGCATCTTGCTTTGCCATGAGATACTTAATAGCCGAATGTCCGTATACACTATGCATTTCGTCAAGACGAGATAAGGTCGGAATTTCTAAAATGCATAAACCACGGCAAGGAACTCCTTTTCCGTTGTAGTGTATTTAAGTTGAGCCTCGGTCATTGTCTTGCTAGCATAGTGAATAGGCAAGAAGTACTTATCCTGACGTTGCCCCAAAACCGCCCCAATAGCGTAATCACTAGCATCACACATTAGCTCAAAGGGGAGGTTCCAATTTGGAGCAACAAGAATGGGAGCTTCTGTAAGTTTCCTCTTAAGGATCTCAAAGGCTCGTACACAATCTTCGTCAAAGACAAAACGTGCCTCTTTTTCAAGAAGATGTGTAATAGGTCGAGAAATCTTTGAAAAATCCTTGATGAATCGACGATAAAAGCCCGCGTGGCCTAGGAAACTCCTAACTCCCTTGACGGTTTTGGGATGAGGTATTTTGGTGATGACGTCTACCTTAGCTTGATCTACCTCAATCCCCGCTTTCGAGACCTTGTGCCCTAAGACGATTCCACTCTTAATCATAAAATGACACTTTTCCCAATTTAGCACAAGGTTGGTTTCCTCACAACGTTTTAACATTCTCTCTAGATTCGACAAACACGAAGTGAACGAATTACCAAACACGGAAAAGTCATCCATGAAGACTTCCATCGTCTTCTCGATCATATCATGAAAAATAGCCATCATACACCGTTGAAAAGTTCCCTGTGCATTACAAAGTCCGAATGGCATTCTAAGATAGGCAAACGTTCAATATGGACACGTAAACGTAGTTTTTTCTTGATCACGAGGATCGATGGGAATTTGGAAGTAACCGGAAAAACCTTCTAGAAAGCAATAGAAATCGTTTCCCGCCAGACTCTCCAACATTTGGTCCATGAAGGGCAAGGGAAAATGGTCTTTTCGAGTGGCTTCATTCAACTTACGATAGTCAATGCACACTCTCCATCCGGTTACGAGTCTAGTGGGAATCAACTCGTTGGCATCGTTGGGCACAACGGTCATCCCTCCCTTTTTAGGGACACAATGGATAGGACTCACCCAAGGGCTATCGGAAATAGGGTAAATCATTCCCGCGTCAAGTAGTTTAAGGACCTCCTTTTTGATGACGTCGTGAATTTTAGGGTTCACCCTCCTTTGACTTTGGATTGTGGGCTTGAAATCCTCCTCCATTAAGATTTTGTGGGTACAAAACTTGGGATCGATTCCCTCAATGTCGGATAACTTCCACGCAATCGCCCCTTTGTGGTCCTTAAGAACATCGACAAGTGCGGTTTTTTCATCATTCGAAAGATCCTTAGCAATAATAACCGGCAACTTGTCGTCCTCCTCCAAATAGACATATTCGAGGTGAGGAGGTAAATCTTTCAACTCGATAATAGGTGGTTCCTCAAGTGAAGATTTGGGCTCGATACTCATAACCTCCTCGGGTGGAGGAAATGGGAAATCGTTGAGAAAATCCTTGATAATCGAGAAGTCCTCATCGTTGTCGAGGTCTTCGTCACAAGTACGTGGAACATCGAATTCTTCCAACGTAAAACCACCACCTTCAAAAGGAGTAAAGGTTGGTGTCGAATTATCAAGAATTGGATCTAACATAGTGGGATAGCCACTAGTTTCTTCATCACCAAACCCTAAAACTTCTTGTGAAAATTCCTCGCAAACCACGTCGATCATATCAACGAGGTTTATGGTAGCAACGGAATAGACATGAGAAAGTTGAGAATTTTGAGTTGCGTTTATAACAAGTTCCTCGTCATTGAATCGTAAGGTGATCTTTCTAGCATGCACATCAATTAAAGCCATAGACGTATCTAAAAACGAACGACCTAAAATAAAAGGAACTTGAGGATCTGTGGGGATATCAACAACGATAAAGTCTACGGGATAGTACAACTTCCCCACATTCACAAAAACGTCTTCCGCCAAACCACATGCAAGAATCATGGAATGGTCGGCCAACTCAATATACATTCGTGAAGGAGTAAGATTAGGAAGATTGAGCGACTTGAAGATTGCAAGTGGCATCAAGTTAATGCTAGCACCAAGATCGGCCAAGGCATAGCATTCTTCCATATCTTGAATGGCACAAGGGATCAAAAATTTACCGGGATCACCGACTTTTTGAGGTATGCGATTAAGATAAACCGACGAACAACTAGACATTTGGTGCAATTTTTCCTTGTTGTTCAACATACTCTTAAAGTTAGCGGCAAATCGAGGCATCATGACCAAAGCATCGGCGAAACTCACATTAAGGTGTAACTCACGAAACATTTTCATAAAAAGCTCAAATTGGTAGTTATCGCGCTCTTGTCGTTTCTCCTTCCTAAGTCTTGATGGGTAAGGCAAGGGTGGTGTGGGTTGGGGCATATGCATAGCCTTTGGAATCTCGGGTTCCAATATGGGTGATGGGTCAACTGTAGGTGTGGCATGAGCGGTACTTTGTGGGCTTGAAATATGCTCCTTTTTGACCACCACCTCGGGTTCTTCCTCAATTTCCTCCACCGTTGGAGTAATTGGTTGAGGAGTCGGTTCTTTAAGTGTCTTACCACTACGTGTGGTAATCACTTTCATCTCTCCCTTCGGATTTGAAACGGTGTTACTAGGTAGACCACTCGAAGTAGAGGCTTTGTTTCCCATGACGGCTTCTAAAATAGCATTAAGCTTAGCATCTTGACTATTAAACTTCAAATCTTGACTAGCGGCTTTTTGGTCAATCCTTTGTTCAAGCCTAGCATGACTTTGTTCAATCTTATTGTTTTGACCTCGAATTTGATTAGCAAAATCATTTTTCAATTCATTTCTCATGTTAAGATTTTCTTTCACAAAGTTAGCCAACTCCTTGGTGTTTTTAGCCGTGTCCCTAATTTGACTAGCCAATTGCTCTTGAATGTTTTCCAAAATCTTATCATTTGTCGTGGCGTAATTCAAAAAGTCCATTGGAAGTTCTTTTGTGTAAACATTTTGAAGACCTTGACTCGTGTTTTGAAAATTACGGTTTTGATTTTGATTTTGCAATTGGCTACTAGTTCCTTGATTCCCATAATTGTTATTACCCTTAAAATTGTTCCTTTGATTGCTTTGGTAACCAACTTGATTGTTTCGATAATTGTTAGCATTTTGATTTGGTGGAAAACCCGGTGGAGTCAATTGATTAGTGTGAGGAACTTGACCGTTTTGGTTATAAGTTCCCGCGGCCGCGAAGGCACTCGAAGTGTTACCACCGTTGGTAATGCACTCGGAATAATCGTGAGCTCCACCACAATACATACAAGAAACCTCAACCGTTTTAATCGTAGCGGGAGCGGGTTGTTCACAAACTTTAAACTCAATTAACAATCCTTTCAACTTATCAAAAATCTTATTCTCCAAATTAGCCTCGATTTGGCAAGCATCAACGTTGTGTGACAATGAAGGCAAAGACGAAGACGAAGTCTTACGAACACTCGACGTGCTACGAGGACTATACACCTTAGACCTATTTTCAATGATTACCAATGCTTCCTCGACCGTCTTACACAAAAAATTACCACCCGCGGCGGCATTAAGATAATCACGCTCATGATCGTTCAAGCCATTGTAAAACGTGTCAATTTGATGCAAGTCGGAAAAACCATGATGAGTACATTCGTGCAACATTTCCTTAAACCTATTCCAAGCCGTTGAAAAACTCTCATTATACTCTTGTGAAAACTTTGAAATCTCGTTTTTCAAGTGCGTAGTCTTAGAGGGCGGAAAAAATTGGTTCACGAATTTTGAAACGAGATCCTTCCACGTCAATATAGAATTGGGTGGCTCTTTCTCTAACCAAATTTTTGCGGGCCCCGCTAAGGAATACGGAAAAAGCATCATCTTAATCGAGTCGTTTGAGACGTCCTTAAACTTGCAAGTGGCGGTGAGACGATTAAATTGGCGAATGTGGTTATGAGGGTTGTCCTTTTCGTCACCTCGAAACTTGTTGTTTTGAATCATGGACAATAAACCCATCTTAACCTCAAAATTCTCCGCAAGGATAGCGGGAATCACAATCGCTTCTCCATAACCCTCGGTGGGTGCTTGAAGCAACTCCATCATAGTTCGATTAGCCATGGGTGCTTCTTTCACTACAATGGGTTCGTCAATAGGAGACTCCTCACTAGTAGGAGTGATTGATTTGTTTCTTCGTTTACGAGCACGTCTTGCTTTAGAGCGAGTTTGCATAAACGTCACGTACAACGAGAAGGCGAGCAAAGAAGATTCTCTTTGGTGTTTTTACTTTTTCAATTTTTTTTGTGGTTTTTGATTGTTTTTAACTTTTTTGGATTTTTTGGAATGTATTAAGTAGACACAAATCTACAAATCTCCTCCTTAATCAAATCTCTCGATTAAAGAAGCCTCGAGGAATGAAAACGATCACGTGAAGTGAACGCCTTCGATGACTTTAGAACGATGGTGGAACACCAAATCGTTCAAGAGGGTTTAATCAATAGAAACCAAGAAAATATATATGATACTTAGTAATACTTTGGGCGGCAAACCCCTCGATTAGCTTTCAAAATCAAAATACGCACAAGCAAGCGGAGGAAACGAGGCGGCGCGAAGCACTTAAGAGCCTTTTTCCTTTAGGTCGTGAAATACAACCGCCTTATACCCACCTTATAGTTTGTATTTCTCAAAATCGAGCTTCTCGAAAGTATTTATCTATTTTTGCCTTTTTCTTTGGTTTGAGATTCGAATACAATGATTGGGTATTGACCTCCCAAGTCAAGGTTGTGATTTCTCACGTATTTGGAGTACTTGTAAATTTATTGTTCTACGTATACAATATAGTAATAATATTCACAAAAACGAAAAACGATAATACGTATTAGTAGAGTGCTACTAATACAATTACTTTTATGGCTATATATAAAAACAACAATGGTTCAACCAAAACACAACACGCCTCCCCGGCAGCGGCGCCAAAATGATGTTGTGAATTTTTACCACTCTTTAGGAAAAGGATGCACAAAGTAGGGCAAGTGTGCACGACGATTTAGGAAAACCGTGTGTGAATGACCCTAAGTGAGTTCGGTCTCGGGGAGGCAAGTGCGTTGTGTTAAGAGTTGATTAATGTTTGTAATTATATGATTGAGAAAGAAATGGGATTAGAAGAGAAAGACGGTTACGAAAACGGATTAAACTACGACGAAAAAGGCGAACACGTAAAACCGTAAATAGTGCCAAAATTAAAATTTTAACCTAAAAATTTCTAAAAATTACTAAAAATCCCCAATAATATTCTAAGAGTTTACAAAAAATCCAAACTTGCTAAAACCTTTTAATTAATTAGATAATGACTTTTTAATGCTAATTAAAGCCCTAAAAATCACTTTTAATTGTTAAAAAGCCTTAAACAAGATCTAATAGTTTGTAAACCTCAAAAATATCCTAATTAAGCTAAAAACTATTTTTAAAATTTTTAAACCAAATTAAACTATTTTTAAACACTTAAAAACTATTAAAATCTATTAAAACTTAAATTAATTCTAAAAATTAAATGAAAAGCCAAAAAAAAAATATTTGGAAAGTGATAAAACTCCTAATTAAGTGTCCTTAACCTAGGAAAAATGAAAAAACTAAAAAAAATAAAACTTCAATTTTTAATAATAAAATAATATTAAAATATTCAAAAAAATAAAAAGTTTGTAAATAAATTCTAAAATATTACCAAAAATCCTAAATAATGTAATTAAAACAAAAATGCAATCCAAATTTTCTGAAACCTATTTAATAATTTTATATTGAATTTTAAAGTTGCTTAAAAACCCTAAAATCCTATAAAATCAAAAATAACCTAAATTGAAAACCTAAATAGCTGTAAACCTCAAAAGTATGATTAAAAACCTAAAAATTATTTTTCTAGATTTTTAAATTACTTTTTACTATTTTTTAATGACTTTTTAAAATTAAAACTTAAAATAATCCTAAAAAATTAATTAATAAAGGGAAAAATCTACTTTTTGCTCAGAAAAGTCAACAACCCTAATATAATCCTAAGAAAAATGTTAAACAGAAAAAATCCTAAGGAAATAAGCTACAAACAGCTTATTTAAAAGCTGTTAGCCAAATAAGCTAAAAATAAACACCTCTTAAATATCTAATGAAATGAAGCAATAACGTAAAAAGCCATCTAGATCACTGGTTAACACGCTAGCCCTTGGAAAGCAAGGTCACGTGTTCGAGCCCAGGCAAGGTGAGCTTTTTGCAAACTTTTTTATTTTTTTTTTTACTTTTAAAACACAATCCAGTAACCTTGTTAAGCTTAGAAACACAACTACAATCCAAATTAACCAAGAATTAAGGCTTAGGAAAGCCAAAACGTGCCCAGTTTTGCACTAGTATCTGATGAACACACAAGTGTTCTTCACTTGTGAAGATAAAAGACAAGAGGGCTTGTCTTGTGATTTTGGTGATGTATTTGGTGGATAACAGGCACCCTTATACTCCTTTTGAGTATAAGGAGTCAAGAAAGGCACAAATCAAGCAAGTACAAGTCAAATTCAAGCACAAAAATAAGCAAATAGGTTACTGATAAGACTTAAGCAGGTTTGGGGATGTTTATCTGATGCAGTTAGCACAACAATGAATTTTGATAAGCAAAATCTTGCATACAAGTGTACCAGATCACATACAAACCATACATAATCCTAAACAATCCTATAACCTATCAATGATTCAGATTGATGGCGCACATTCTCTTAAAAACAAGCAGAAAAATGAACTTTTCTGATTAAGGCAATGTTATCCAATTTTTTAAGCATGAAATGTGTTCTAAACTTTATCAAACTGAAACTTAGACCAACTTATAACCTAATGACAAGAAAATGAGTGATTGCAACAAGATTTAACTCACAAAATTCCCAAGAAACTCAGATAAATATGCAAATCCAAACACCCCTTAAACTGACTGAAATCAAAATTTAACAAAGCAAATCTACTCAAATCTAATTCAAACTGAATCAAACCTAATCTAGCATGCATATATCAACAAGAAAACTCAATAACAAGCACAATATCAATTACTTAACAACTTTCATGCAATAATCACTTAAACACATAATTTTCAGAAAAATGAAGATGTAAAAGGGAAACAATGAGCTACCTTAAGGGTCCTACATCCAAGACCCTTAGTGGTTGAAAAACCACCTCCATATAGGCTGGGGCCTATGCAGAACTTTGTTGAGATGTTGATGGAATTTTACTTAACAAAAAAGGATGGAATATGGTCCTTGTTTAGAACCTGATAAGAAAGAAATCAAAAGGGATTGTGTAAAGAGCTCAAGGAAGACCCCTAGCTTATGGAATAAGCTAGAAGTGGGCTTTTAGCTTATGAATGAGACTAAGATAAGCAAGGAAAATGACCAACCAATGGCTATTTCAAGCTTGGGTACCCACTACACCAGAACAAGCCATGTTGTTATGGACATACACAAGCTCAAATACCATCACACCAACACAATTAATCACCATTCTAACAGATTTTGAATGAAATTTAAGATCTGAAAAAAAAACTTGAAAAACAAACAGAAACTTGGAAACTTAAAAACTTTTTGCTGAATATCAAACCAAACTCAAAAAATTATAACTTAAATCAACTAAAATATAAAGGGAACTCAATGTTTCTCATCAACAAACTCAATACCATATATATTACTTCATAAACTGGATTTATAAGGTTTTTGAAAAAGGAGAAAAATCAAGAACAAGAACTATGCTAAGTCCTATAATGCCTTTATATAGAGGATACAATGTGATTCTAGAACTGATAAGAAGCTAAAAACCCTAACACTTGAACTTCCAATCTTGCCCTTGGACGATTTTGAATTTTTCAGTCAAAACAAAGCCATGTGAAGATCTTTGGCTTGTAGCTGAGATGCCAGTGATGAAAAAGAGATCTTGGACGTCCATTTAGCCTTTGAGAACACGAAATTGTTGTGGGATGTTGATTTGCTGCCAAGTTTTTTGTTTGAGAGTGAATTGTGGGGCAGGGGAGGGTTGCACAAGCATTTGAGGTGATGGTGATGGGAGTTTAAGAGTGGTTTTGGGTTTTAGTGGTATTTAATCAATGATATGGAAATAATTACCCAAAAACCATTTGATTTAATTGATGTTCTTCCTGGGAAAAATTAGGGTTTAAGGGTGGATTAGGGTGTGTTTTAATCCGGTTTGGGGGGTTAATTATTTAAACTTGGTGTTTGGAGGGAAGGGTTAAACTGAATTAATTAATCAGTTTAAGTGAGTGGAGAGGTGACATGGAAGAAAGGGGCGTTTTGATTGGGTAATGGGTGTGAGTGGGTGAGGTGTCAGCTTGTGAATGGAGGGTTTGTCTTAGGTTATCTGGCAGGAACGGTCCTTCTATTTTCATTCTTTGTTCAAGTTGTATAAAATGCCTATCAACGCCCAAATAACTCATGACAACTTTAGGGCAGTTGTCAATTTTGGCACAATAAGTTTTGAAACTTGTTTTAAGGACTATAAGTGCAATTTTGGCAATCTTCAAGGGCTGTTTTTGACATGTCTTCATACTTCAAGGCCTTGACTTGTTTGTTGACTTCTTAGAGGACCATTATTGACAATTTAGTTTTGTTGAGGGACTAAATTTGCCAATTCTTCAAAGTTAAGGGTCCTTTTTGTAATTTTGACAAACTTTAGGGACCAAACTTGTAATTATGAAGATACAAGGTTATAAAGTGTCAATTCTTCAAACTTGGAGGACCAATCTTCATAATTCTTCAAATCTTCAAGGGTTTTCTTTGGAAAATTCTTCATTAGGGCTTGGTTCATCGAGCGGCTTCGTTTGCCGTGTTCGTTTTTGACTGATTCTTGTGATCTTTTGTCATTTTCTCAATATCCGTACCTAAAATACACAAGCAACAAACACAAGCATATATTTGGGTATTTTAATGATATTTAATGCATTTTAAGCCTAATTTGGACGATGAGACTATGTATAAAAGTAGTCTCATCACTCCTTCTAAGAACAGCTTTACTGGGAACCACTTTATTTAGATCTTTAGGAACCTCAAGTGGGACTCCCTTCTTCAAAGGCCTTGGAACAATCATTGCCTTTTGAATCTCCATATCTTCTGCAAGTTCTTCTTTCCTTTAATCTGAAAGAAGTCTAAGAGTATTCATTTCCTGCACTCTTGCCCAAATGGGATAAGCCTTATACTCCAATTCTTCAAAGGATAATCCCTGCAATTTCTTGAAGGTCTATCCAGTTCCATGACATATGAGTAACATGTAGTAAAGCTCCCTTCTATCCCTCTTCATCAGTGAGAAAACATTGCTAGCCTTATGCTTCAGAATTACCTTGCAGTCTCTTTGAACTCTTAGAAGAATCTCCAATCCCCAAATTTGGTTTGAAATTGTCAAATCTGGATTCTCCATAATCCTATTCTCCCAAGCATGGTACATCTGAGCAACTTCTGGCATATCATAGTCTACTTGCAATTTTAACTCTCTACGCTTCTCTCTTGCCAAGTCATCACCATATTCAAGTCTTTCTGGTTGTACAATTATCATCACACTTGAATCTGAACTTCCTTCATCACTTCCTTCTTTTTCCTCAGAAGTAACAACAAATGGTGATTCACCAACCTTCTTCATTTCTTGTTCCACAAGTTGTGCAGCCAACCTTGAATCAAACTCTACTTGTGCTGCATCCGTTGGAACTTCTACTTCTACCATGATTCCTTTACCCTTATCTAATGGATCAGTGATGGGTAAGGATGATGGTGATACCTGTGAAGACACTTCTTTGATGATAGTTGATGACTGTAATACATCAACCATATCTGCAGGTCTATCAACGCTCAAATTCTGTGTATCAGCGCCCAACTTACTCTTGTCAGCGCTTGATGTGTCAGCGTCCAAAGTTTTCTTGTCAACGCTCACCTTACTTGTCTCAGCGCCTCTTGTGAACTGCTCCATCATAGCTGTAAAAGACAAGTTCAAGTTTGTAGGAGTAACCAAAGATGTATCAAAACCTGGTTGCTTCTTCAATTCAGTGAGGGCTTCAGCAACACCCAAAGATTCTCCATCATATGAGCCTTTGTCACTCACATGGACCTGCTCATCCTCCCCTTTGGAAGATTCCTCCACTCCACACCTAGTGTTAGCATCCTCCAAAATAAAAATCCTCTCCCTTAATTGCTTGAGTTCAAGGCCTTGTATACTGACTGTTTGTACCAGGTCTACATTTTGATTTTGCAAGCTAATGCAGACAGCCGTCAATTCCAGCAATATGTATGGTTCCAATTTTCCCTCCTTTAGAATGGGTATTTGACCTCCCAAAGTAGCGTCACGGGGAATGGATGAGGTCTTAAAGATGTTAGGACTGGCTTGTCCTGCATCTAAGCTAGTACCAATAGTCCCAGCCTCATCCATAGCACCAACCACACTTGTGGTGGTGGTTCTCTCTACAACATGGCTAGGACCACTAGAGGAGAACACTCCAATAGTCCTTGGACGTTTAATCAACCTATATTTAGGGGGTGTAGAAGATGATGTGGATTGGGTGGTAGTTTGAAGGTTAAGGGGTGTTTGGGTTTGTGAAGGAAAGGTGTCAACGTTTGGATTACTTGTGTCAACGCCAACATTTAACGTGTCAGTGTTGAAGGATTCTTGGCCAATTTCCATGTGTTGAGGTGAAGGCAAAGGTTCTGGTATTGGGTCAAGTTGTGGTTGTGGGTCTGGTTGGGGTTGTGCTGCTGCAATAACAGCAAGCATAGCTTGGGTGAGGGGTAATTCACGGTGAGGGGGTGAGTTCATCTGGCTAAAAATAGCTTTCTTTTGCACAAGGATCTCATAAAAATCATCATGATCCCTTGTGCAGTAATTTTGCACATCAAAAACCATTTGCAAAAATCTGGGATAATCCAAAGTCATCTTATTCCCTTTATTTTTACACATGCCATCAAAAATTAGTTTTGAAAAATTAAACTTTTGCCCATTTGTAATGCACACAATTGCACTAGCAACAAATCTGTTAATTTCATTATGTGCAGTACATTTGGGACTCAAACATTGAAGGATGACATGTATGAGGTACTTCCAGGCTGGGGGAAATTCTTGTTTATGATATTTATTTAAAGTACCCTCAAAGGGGAAAGGATACCCCAAAGCCCGAAGTCCTTGTTCTATTTCATTGATGGGGAGGGTGGTTATACCATCTGCATCATTAAGATGAAAAGCCTGGCGAACCAAGGCTTCAGTAACCACCCAAGTACGCCCATGAACAATAGTTGTTAATGTAGTCACATTATTAAGCGTTGAGGAACTGACAGTGTTCTAAAACTATTTAATATGAGTGACAGGGATGAGAGGAGCATGAGAAAGTGCATACCTAATTGGAGATGCATTCAAATACGCTACCATCTGGGTGTATTATGGAAACAAAGTATCATCAGCCTCCAAATAAGCAATCATGTTGTGCTGACTTCTGAATCCCAATACCAAGTCACTTGGTTTAAACTTTGGTGCCATTGTTGAAGAAAGTTGTTTGCAAAAGATTGATCAAAGATGAATTATAGGAGAAAAAGTGTTAGACAAGAATAAGATAGTACCCTGTTTAAAAATAGGAGCCAAATATATAGGAGAGATAGGCACATGTGATTGGTAAAAAATAAGGCAAGTATTTTCAAAATATAATGATGAAAATATTGAAAAGAAAATAAGTTATCTTGTGCATTAATTAAAAGTTATCTACTCCCAAAATTACGGCCCCAAAATTCGTCAAAAGTAACAACTGGGTAGGTCCCAATGAGTGTCAACGGTAAAAAATAACCCATCAACGCCCAACGGCTATATTCTTGTTAACCTTTGCCAAAGCCATGTCAGCGTCTAAATTGGTCATAACAACGCTTGGAAAAATATTTGTCAGCGTCCAAAAATAAAAGTAACAAAAATGAAAAAGGACCTTAACAAAGTAATTTATCCTAGTGAAGATAACCTATAAACTGAAAATTATTATAGGGTGGCATGCACTGTCCAGTTATGCACACTTGCTTATACAAGATAGACATAACAGTCCTCTAGTGTCACTTGCTCATAAAATTCTTTGTAACTCCCAGGTAAACCCATTATAAATCATTCCCAAGTCTCCCAACATACCACATCCAATTCTAGGCCAAAAAGGTCTTGGCAGCATGCATAGTATGTCAAATTTGCATGCTACATCGCCTCATGATTTAGTAAACTAACTCATACTCAACAGTGGACACAATCTAGAATTGTGATAAGAGTATTATAAGAATACCCAAAAGTCCTAAAGGTTCCTAAAACCTCCCCTTAAACTATGATACACAAGTTGCCAAATAAGATGCATGTAAATAAAAATTTATGTCAAGATAGGAATATAAATATTCCGACCATCATCCATAAATTGAAACATGCTCAAATGATTCTCCAAGGATCCATAAGCAACTCTGTATCCAATGGTACAATGCTAACAACGCCTGCACACTTAGATCAAAAACCACAAAACTAACATGTTGTTGACAACGTCACGATAACACTTATCAGCGTTAAAATGACCTTTGTCAGCGTTAGACAAATATAGTGGAAAATCTAACTTCTCAAAAAGACCAATAACAATGCATATCCTGTACATACTTCTACAATATGTCCCCTAAAACACATATTACGTGATATTGATCATTCCAATACTTGTTACCAAGTATTGAAACCTTCCAGTATCAAAAGGTTTAGTTAATAAATCAGACATATTTTCTTCTGTGTCAACCCTATCTGGTTGTATTAAACCCTTTTCAAAACATTCTCTTATAAAATGATGTCTAATTTCTATGTGTTTTGTTTTAGAATGATGTACAAAATTTTTAATAATGCATAAAGTACTATTATTGTCTACAAAAATCTTGGTATGCATGAAATTATACCCATAATCCAATAGCTGGTTCTGAATCCACAAGACTTGTTCACAACAAGCAGCTGCTGCAACATACTCTGCTTTAGTTGTTGATTTGGCCACCACTGCTTGTTTCTTGCATTGCCAAGATATCAACCTACTCCCAAGAAACTGACATCCACCAGTTGTGGATTTTCTATCAAATTTATCACCACCATAGTCACTGTCTGAATATGAAATAAGCTCCAATGGTGAATCTTTTGGATACCATAATCCCAAATCTGGATAACATCTAAGGTACCTAAAGATTCTCTTGACATCATGAAGGTGACACTCTTTGGGAGTCACTTGATGGCGTGCACATGCACACACAACAAACATAATGTCAGGTCTTGAGGTTGTGAGATACATCAATGAACCAATCATTGATCTATAGTGCCTGACATCCACATCTTTTCCATCTCCAACTTTTCCCCAAGGGTGTTCTCTATACTAGCCCTTTTGTCATGTGGAGAAAAGCCAAACTTCTTCAAGATTTCTGCTACATATTTATCCTGAGAGATGAAGATACCATCTTCTTTCTGCTGAACTTGTAACCCTAGAAATAAGATCATCTCCCCCATTACACTCATCTTGAACTTGTCTGTCATAAGCTTGGAAAAGTCTTCACTCATCTTTGGGTTTGATGATCCAAAGATGATATCATCCACATAGACCTGAACAAGTAAGACATCCTTACTAGTCTTCTCTATAAATAAGGCCTGGTCTATGGTGCCCCTTTTGAATCCATTTTCCACCAGATAGGTGGACAATGTGCCATACCATGCTCTTGGGGCTTGATGAAGACCATACATAGCTTTCTTATTAGGTTGAGCCTTAAAAACAACATACTCATGTAAGAGTTGCTTCTTTTTCTCTTGCACAGTATCAACATTACCAGCATAAGCAACTTCAAGAGCTGCCAAAAGATCTTTTGCAGACTCATAGCCTCTGTATTTGTGCTAATTTTCTTGACCCAAAGAGAGTTTCAGAATGCTTAGGGTTTTCATATCAACCCTTCTCTTTGCTATGTCCTCAACAAACATAGCTCTACCATCTTCATGTTTTTCTTTTCTATCTTATTCAATAGAGCCTTGAACAGCTGTTCTTGTAGCTATGGCAGCTGTAATCTTTTGAGCTTTATCGAATGTGTTTCCATATTCAATGATTTCCCATAGGGTGTAATCATGGATTTGTAGATATTGCTCAAAGTTGAACTTCCACAGCTCAAAATTGTCTGCATCTAGCATGGGAATCTTAATGTTGTGGTTTGAGGAGGATGAGGAGTTTGTTTCTGGGGTAGACATGGTGTTTTTAGGGTTTTGTGAAAATTAGGGTTTATGGCAGTTTGTTGATACAACAATTGGGTGATCCTTGCTAGACCCGAATTAGGCTTAATTCGGGTCGGCTGGAATCCGGCTCCTGCACCAAGTAAATTATCTGGTTGGGATCCTACACACTAAACAACACGCGTTAGGCTTACCGTGGGAATATTTCCCATGATTAGACTCTGGTGTGAGAGTAAGTATTCGGTTAGGGTTACAGGAATCGGATGAGAGGTGAGACTGTGTAGAATGTAATACCTTTGTGGAACCCTTGGGGGTTCCTTATATAGGCAGTGAAACCCTAATGGGCTGTCACTTATACATCGGCCCCAAGGAAAGGATAATCACCAGATTTAGATTGATTGTTATCTTCTAATTATGGTGAGTGAATATCCTCCCCTTCGGGATAAATTCTAACCATAGTAGGAATATGATTCTGTCTAACCCTGCACCGGTCATGCCGGGCCGTGGGCAGCACATGTGTGCGCGGTTACTGTTCATCCAAGCCCATAAGCTTAAATAACATTATTCCCACCCATTCGTGATGGGCCGGATACGGGTAGCACTTGTGGGCCGGGCTCATGACCCGGCTGGGGACTATACGTCATCATGTCCCCCCAGTCTAGTTGTTACAGCCGTAGGCGTAACCTCTAGACTATCAAGAAGCTCCCCGGACGTACCAAGAAAAGATCCTTGAGGGAATGATAATTTATCAAAAATTCGTTTTGGCCGCACATGGCTGCCTGACTTAGGAATTTATTTCAATGGTACCTCAGCCGTACGTGACGACCGAGACGAATTAAATGTATCATTGAATTTGGTCTTACGTAAGACCGCATATCCCGACATAATTGACTGTTCACCTGCCAATTGACTGACAATGTGCAAACAGTCAGAACCTCGAGCGGCGTAAACTACTGAGTCAGAAGTGACTCGTGGGTCCCACCTGACTTTTCACTTGCCACTTACACCCTAACCACACGATTGAGGATAGTGGCAAACAGTGTCATGCATCCAACAGACCATGACTCACAAGGCAATCCTATAAATAAGTTAGCCCTACGGTTGTGTGTAACACACAGTCTTTTCCTCTATTTCTGCCATTAAAGCTTTTCTCCCTAGCACCACTTTCTCACACACGGATCCCTTCCTTCGCAGGTTAGAATACCACGTCCTTAACTTTTTATTTAGTAATGGCCCAAAGAAACAACCCCTCCATTGGATACGTGCTCAATGTAATGACCCAGGAGCAATTAGATCACTTTTGCACCGATTACTTCATCCCCAACAATCTTCACCCTTCTCTCCCTGGTGCAGGAGACCTCATAACTGAGGCTCCGCAGGGAAAGATTGGCCTATATACTCGTCTTTTTGATGCGGCCAACTACCGCATTCCTTTCACTCGTTTCCTCATAGATCTCTTAGGATATTATGATGTACATATTAGCCAGCTGCACTGCATAGGCGCATGTAAGGTTAGTCAGTTTGAAATCCTTTGTCGCGCTAGAAGAATCCCTACAACCGTAGAACTATTCCGGCTATTTTACACCCCTACTTTAGTAAATGGTTGGCTATCTTTTAAGAAACGATCTCCCAACAGCCCCCAGTCCCATAACAAGACCATGGACTCATTGAAAAACTGGTACGACCATTACTTTTTCATTTGTGACAATCCGTCAATTTATGGTTGATATTTTATTCTCAAGTGTTATTTAAAAACAATATTTTAATGTTATATTATGAACTCACTTATTTTTGGGAAGAAATTTGGATTTATGTCTTGAAGTAACATCGACTACGTCTAAACCGGAGGATTCTACGTTACGTGCTTACATTTACATACACCGTTTTGGTGACAGTCCGACATTTCAGGAAATAAATTTATCCGTGAATATTATTTTGGAATTTTAAATTTGTGTTGGTTCATAAACTCACAAATTTACGAGAAGAGATTAGGACTTACGAGTATAATTTAACATCCTTTACGACTAAACCGAAAACCTTAGGATTACGTATTTACGTTTTCGAAGTCCGTTTTTGATAAGATAATTTTAATTAGATTAGTTTTGTGTCGTTGATTCATAATTTATAAAAGCGTTTTTCGTAAAACGACCCGAGGGCACGCAAATCAAGGAAACTAGAATCGAGGAGTACCCGTAAATAATTGGGGATGAGACAAAAACAAGTTTTGCCCCACCCCCACACATGGGACGGCCACATTGTGACACCACACTAACTTTGTGTCAAGTTTTACACAAGTTACTTACACTTGTAACTAGCTTAGTTTATAAGCTACTCCACCTCAAAAACCATTACCTTGTAACTAACCAAACCATTCACTCCATTTCCATCCATGCAGAAACTCACAAATCCTCTCATCTCTCCCTCTATGTGTCGTCCACCACCATAGCACCACCACCATAACCATCAAAAATTTACCATAACCAAGGGCTACAATCTACATATGATGATGTCCAATTGAAGACTTGAAGATTGGAGGTGATTCTAACATCCAAGGAGGTAATTTGGTGATGTTCAAGGGCTGATTTATACATAAAGTTTACAAGTATTGGTGGCCTTGAAGATTGGTGTTGATTTATCACAAGTTGTGTGATCAAAAACCAAGTCTTGATCCTTCAAACTACTTAATCTTGGTGGTATAAAGATTGTTCTTCCCATCCTCTTGTTATTTTGATTATGTAATCATATATTTTATTTCTTATTGTATATGTATATGATGAATATATGATGATAAAAATGTTGTGTGGGGATCAAGTGTTGATAAACATGGGTACAAAGATGAAAAACTATATGTAAAAGTGGTTAATCTTGCTTAATTTAGTAGGCTGTATAAAAACAGTAAATAACTATATGTTGAAATGATAAAATGGTTTAGATGAATTGATATACAGTGAGTATTGAGACTCATACACATGTGAGAGTTGGCCATACAATGGAATCATAAAAATGAGTGAGATATGATCAAAACAAATTTTGAGTGCAAATCTGAGTACACTGTTTTGGACGAATTTTATAAAATACTTAGAGGTTGATTCATAAGTAGCTATAAAGGAATAAAATGAAGCACATATCATGTAGTTTCTTTGATAAAAATTTGGGGTTCTATATCCAAGTAGAACTCTAGATTGATCATTTTAGTAAACTAGATTTTTAGGACTGATTTTGTGAAATTAATGTTTAATATTATTATATAAGCACTCAAACTAATATAGTATAAAATGTGAATTAAAACCCACTAACTTATATATTTTATTTATATAAAATGCATAAGGATAAATAAATGGACATTATATAAAAATGATAGTTTGGTAAGTTTTATAACTTATAAAAACTATATACTAAGTTTTACGTCTTTTCGGCTAAAAGCGAAAGATTAACGTTTTTGTTAAATAAAACTTAGACGGTTAGACCCGTCTAATGTAAACTTTTATAAACTCACACACTGATATATAAACATATATAACAAGTAAAAGTCGATAAAACCCGAGCTTTACAACATATAGACATTAACGGGCCAAATTAGCCTTCATGGACAATAAACCCGACTAATTTGGTAAAACACTTATAAACTTATTTATTGGGCTTAACCCATTTGGGCCCAACATATAAAGTATAATACTGATAATAAAAGTATAATTAGGCTAATGAATAGTATTGGGCTTGTAATAGGCCCATTGGCTTCAAAAGGTAAACAAGTAGAACTAGTGTAATTAGTCTTGAAAATTTCCAACACATAAACACTATAATGAATGAGTAAAGATGTATAAACCCACTTGATCATCATCATATATATAAAATCATCATATATACATAATTGTTATTTTTATAAATTCATTGGACAAAAGTCTAAGACGAGTATTATTTGTCTAGGTTTCCATGATTGAAGCACGTACCGTACATCTAAATCGTTGATAATCGCCTTCCCACATCAATGTGAGTTCATAGCCTCGCACTCTTTTAAATGTTTTTATGAAATGTTTTATAAACCCACGAGGGAGATAACATGTTAGCTTTTATAAAATAGGACACTAGTTGTCCCAATTGTCTATTTATTGATTTGGACCCGAATGATTGTATGACCCGATAAATGATTAAATGACCCGATAGATGAAATGAAATGGATTATTAAAGTTAGGTTATGTCACTAAAAGTCCCATTAGCATGAATTGTGAACTACCGGTATTTGGTAGACGCTTATGCATATAATAGTACTATTTGGGGACGATCACCCTAGTTCGCGCCTTGACGGTTGATCCCCGTCGTGCCACATTGATTGGTAAGCGAATTTATGTATGAGAAGATTTACACAAGCGTGGTTATTGTGACGACAAGCTAATTTAGATGGGCAAATTGAGTTTCGGGCTAGCTACCCGTTGTTTGTTGTAGTAAGGTAACAATGTCATGCGGCTTATAATAATCCAAATAACGAGAATACTGCTATACGCATCGAATTACGATATATTGCCTGACTAGCAATATGGGGTCTTATTATTGATATTATGTTCGTGTTTTGGTTTTACATAACCATATTCATATAATGGTTTTTATTTAACTATATACAACGTTATAAAACGTATTGTATGATGTTTTTACGACAATGGTTCGTATAACGATTTTGAAGGCAAAAAAGATTTGTATAAAATGACTTTGGCTATTTTATGGCCTATTACAATGATTTGTATAAAAATGATTTTCGGTAATAATTTTATACTGATGCTATATTGATGGATTTCATTAAACTCTATGAATTCACTCGGCGTTTTCGCTGACCCTTTTCTTTTAACATGTTTTATCTCAGGTACTTGAAGGTAATTCTCGGGAAGACAACAAGAATTCATGGCCCGCACTTAAACAACAATTTCGATTCAAATTTTTTTTAAAACCTGTATGAAATACAATGACTTGGGACCTATGTAAATTTGATATTTATGAATGGAAATGCTTTATTATTAAACGACGCGATTTTTAAGCGTTGTCTATGATGTGAGTAATGTGCTATCCCGTAACACCAACGAGTCTTCCGCTGTATTGGATTGTATAAAATTGGGGGTGTTACAGTTTGGTACCAGAGCTCTCGTTATAGAGAACGAAATATTTTTAAAACTAAGGTTTTGAATAAAACATTTCAAAATCTTTTAACTATAAACATTTTTCTAAAAATGTCTAAAAATCTTTTGACTATAACGGTGCCGAAGAATTCCCGAGTTACTGACAAGGCCAGACTGAGAAGTGTTATTTTAATATATATATAACTTGGATTATATATAAATGATGTAATTTGATTACATGATTGTTTGATGATTATTTCTATATTTATACGAGGTATTTATACGACGTAGATTGTCACAAGGAACCCTAAATCCCCTAGTAAATTAATCGAAGCTATTCTCGTAGGAATTCTAGCTATCCTAGATCTAAACCAAGTTGTGGATATTTATGATCCCAACGAATGGTTGATATTCGTAGAAATGTTGATATTAGTTGATTGTGATATTAAAGAAGAATTGGCGAGATTAAATCTGATATCGATGTCATGACGATCTTTCCTTATATAGTGGAGTTTGACAAAACGTTACCACCTGGAAAGGTGTCATCTGATTCGTTGTCACCCAATTCTTAAATTTGAGAATCGAAAGGGTGAATGTTGCACTTGAGGCTGTCATTGGAACCATTAACCCAAAGCCTCATGCTACTAGTACCTTTCCGAGAAGTCTAATTGAATGTGTGAGTCATTTCATAATTAGTGACTCATTTGATAACTATTGATGAAAGAGCTATAGGATTGGAAATTAAGTGTTGTTCATATCGAGCTTTTATTGCCCTTTTAAGGATTAAGAATATGGTTGAACGTATTGGAGGATGAGGTAGGATATCGAATTGAGTATAAAATTTGTTGAAACTTGAATAAAGTAAAATTTAACTTTTATGGAATAAGAAATTGTTAAGAGGATGTTGTTGAGTCCTGTGATTGAATTATAAGGTTTTAAATGATATTTAGTTCGTGTTAAGGGTTGTTCCTAGACCATTGTCCAATAATGAGGATGCCCAGTGTCCAGGAAATAAATTGAAGAAATCTTCTTCTGAATTGAGACCGATGGATCTTCCGGGACAGGTGGAACCCCCATGACTCTTGTAGATTAGTATTCATTGTGGTATCTTTTAAAAAAAATCCCTAACTTAACTGAGATATCAGTTGGTAGGACGAGTTTTTGGAATTGTATGACTTAGTGACACGTAATGTGTTACGGTACGATTTTGACTTGTTTGTGATTAATGAAAAGGCTACCTTTGATTGCTAAATTCTACATGTATCGATGATATCTATCTTTTATTGCTTCATCCTAATGCTCGCATTAGTGATGCAACCATTAAACAAATACTTATCTCGAATTGAGTTACGTTGTGGATTATTCTCTTTGTATTCCTGAGTGCCATCGAGGTCATGAACCTCATGATTATTTGGCTAAAGCTCATTTCCTATCATATTGTAGTTAGTTCTTGGTGAACAACTTTTCATCACTCTTTTGCAGATCACTCATTGTTTTTATAAGTTAAAACAGTATCCCTTGAGAAAAATTGGGTTTTCATCACCATATGGATTATTTAAAGTAAGACTTATAAATAATCGTTATCGAAATGAAGTTGTTTATAAAACACCTTGGAAAACTTAATTGTTTTCATAACAACGAAAATCTTTGTAAATTTATTGTTTGTTATTTAAGAATTAAGCATGAAAATGATTTTACTATAAACATGGATGATAAAATTTTGACGAACTGAGTATTGCATCGTTAATCTTGAAATTGTATATAGTTGCGCGCCTACATACAATTTAGAATGGACCATGCAAGGCTGTTTAGTAGTCACCCTAAAACTAATGAATAAACACTACATTTTCTTTAAAGATTGTGAAAGATTAAATTTTATGAGATCTACAAGAAGTGAAAAATAGGGACATAGTGTTAGGGACACCTACATATGTGCCTGTAGCATCTATTCTTCTGAGTCGAATTTACTCATCTGTGGAAATTGCCTTATTTGACAATTGACAATTCTTTCTTGTCCAATTCTCCCGTAGTGAGATACTTAGGAAAAGTATATGATTACTGAGTGTTGATACCCGAATGGATGTATCGATGTTCCTATCATTTCTTTTGATTTGATTTCATTTGAATGACCTGGGTAACGATCCGAGGAGCTTTCGAATGCGTACTCAAATTATGAAAACATGGGATATATTCATATTCGTTAAATGTTTTTGTCTGTATCTGATTTGAAATTCTCTCGTGTAAGTTATGCGTTGACATTACTCTTCTGATGATAGTTGTGACTCCATATATCCTTGAATTTGTGAAGGATTATGAATTATTATTAGTCTTTTGAGAAATTCACATCTTATCAACGGTGATGAAACCGGAAAGTTGATAGTGCCAGTTGAATGGATTGATTGATTATGATATGACGACATTGTCTTAATTGATGGGAACTCGAATATAATTCCCCTAAATGATAAGATGTTGATTATCAAAAGTGATCTAAATAATTCTTGATGGATGACCATATCCTGCATTTAGACTTGAAATTATACCGTGAATGGTTATAAACTGATCATACATATTATAATCTAGAAAGAACTTAAAGAAAATTTGTTAAAAGATGTTTCCGTTATCTGAAACTTTAGGAGGTATTTGCTGGTGAATTACCTAGACTTTCGCCATTAAGGGAAGTTGAAATTGGTAATTTAGTATATTCCCAGTGCTGCACTTGTGGCTTGTGCACTGTACGTCAGCACCATCTGAATTAAAAGAATTATCGTACAAGTGAGAGAGTTGTCGGAGAAAGCTTTTATTCTATCAAGCTCGTCATCATGAAGAGCTATGGTGTTATTATTTCTTATATTTATTGATTACCGTGAACTAGGTAAATTGACGATTAAAAATCTATATCCACTACCCAATATGATAGATTTGTTCGATCATTTACAAGGTTCTAGCATATGTTTTAAAGATTTGATCCACGACGTGGTTATCATCAACATCGCGTCCGCGAAGAAGATTATCTATTCCAATCACTACATCCAGAACTTGTAATGAAGATTATGAGTTTCACGTGACGTCGTTTGGATTGATTAATGCACATGTAGCATTCATAAATTTGGTGAATCATGTATGTAGGCTGTAATTTGATAAATTCATGCTCGTGATCATTAAGGACCATTTGTTTGTTTATAAGAATAAGAATGAGTTAATAATTATTTGTAGACTGCCCTTAGTTGGCCGAGTAGTAAAAACATGTACCTTGAATATTTAACATGTTATGAAAGACTTTATCCTTTACATTATTTGACCGTGTGATTAAAAGAAAGTGGAATCTATATTGACTCTAAAAAAAATTAGAGCCCTTTTAAGACTTTGGATTTTACCAAAAAGAAAGTGCAAATGTGTTTTGACAAATGTTTTATCGAAAAGAACTTTTGAGGGATTATTCCCTTATACCCACAACATTTAACTAAACTCCTGTTTAGGAGTAAATGTTCGTGTATACCTCAAGACAACCTAAGAGGGATTGAGGAAACCATTTAAACCCTGACTTGAAATTTGAAACGACAATTTTTACTTTTTCAAACTAAGAAAATTTTGACCAAAGTACAACCAAAGATTTTTCGAGCATTTACGGATCTTATTAATTATTTTAATTATTTTCGATAAATCAACAAAAATCTTGTTAATTAAATTCAAATTTAATTGGAACATTTTCATATAATTGGTCGAACTAAGAAATTTAAAATTTTTACGTTTACGTTTCATAAAAATTAATGTTTAGTATTTAATTAATTGTAATAATTATCGACGCTTTAAACGTCGGATTGAGTAAAACTCATAAAAATAATAGTTGAGACGAAACTAAAACTTAGAAAATATGAAGAGAAATTTTTGAATAAATACGGACATGATAATTATTTCATCAAGAAAGATGAATGTAGATACTGACACATAATATAGAAAGGATAAAGAATCAATTAGGATTGTGTTCCTTAATAATGACGGTGCAAAGTAATTTGCCCGAACAATTTAGAAATAATTGATGCCTGTAAGAAGGATAATATAAATAATAAAAGGGGGTTCACGGCTAATGTGAACCATTAGAATTGAGAAGCCGATGGCGCTAAATGTTTTAAAAGGCCGTTTATGGTTGCCTAAATATGGAGGATTGTGAGATATAGTTATGTTGGAATCTTGTAAGTATAAGTATTTTATTCATGACATTTATGATTTAATGTCTTTTTATCTGAAGAAGTTGTACTAATGTAAAATTATGAAGGCAGACATCGCCTCATACATTAGTAAACGTCTAGCTACTGTAAAGGTCATCATCTGAATTTGATTCGATTTGGGTCATCGTCGATAGACTGACCAAATCTACTAATATCATTCTAGTTAATGATAAATTCTCGATGAAGAAATTGACTCTTTTGTATTTAAAGAAGTTATGTAAGCATAGTGTGCCTGTATCGATCACCTCTATCAAGATCCTCGCTTCGCATCGAGTTTCTAGAGATTTGCTAAGAAGTCATTGAGAACGGATCTGTATGAGACTACTGTGTACCACCCCAATCGAAGGGACGAGGTAAAGTAACGATACAAAATACTATAAGTGATGTTTTATGTTTGAATGATTGACCTTTGGTAATAAACCGTATAATCACTTTCCTTTGGAGATATTATCATTGATAATTATCATGTTAGGATCGATATCGAATCTTGTTAGGATCTAAATATAAGAGCATCTGTAAGCAGGAGTTGGGATGAAGACACCCGACATACACCCATTGTGAGTTGGACATGTCTTTTAGGTTTAAGGTTTCCTATGATGGCGAACCTAACCTTACAAAATACTCGACCCGCGAGACCTGAAATGATTGTTGAAATTAGGATCTGATTATTGATTGTCGGTAGTGGGTAGGAGATTAGGTAAATATGAAGTGTAGATCTTGAAGTTCCGGGTGGGTAGCGAAGTTATGCCAAAAATTTTCACCATGGAAAGATGAATGGACGATCTAAAAGATCATGGGATATAAGTCCCCGTTGTATGGGACCATTGAGATGATGTAAAAGATTGGTTTGAAAGGCATATAAGCTGGATCTACCCTAGGACTTCAAGGGCTGCGTAAATTATGATTCGTATATCTAACTTGATAAAATGTCTATAAAGTGAAAATCTAACTATTCCTTAATGAAGTTTAGATCGGCGAAAAGTTGCATTCATCAGAAACCCGTGAAAATCATGGATAGAGAAAGTAAGTCAACATTAAGCCTGATCTTATTCCCATAGTTATGTTTGATGAAACTCGCGTATTGTAATGAATTACACTTGTGAGAAAAGACCGAATGTGGAGGAAATACCCACATGGCTTTAACTCTATAAGAAGCGAGTAGTAAGATGATCTTTGAGGACAAAGATCCTGTTTAGGGGTAAATGTTGTGACAATCCGTCAATTTATGGTTGATATTTTATTCTCAAGTGTTATTTAAAAACAATATTTTTAATGTTATATTATGAACGCACTTATTTTTGGGAAGAAATTTGGATTTACGTCTTGAAGTAACATCGACTACATCTAAACCGGAGGATTCTACGTTACGTGCTTACATTTACATACACCGTTTTGGTGACAGTCCGAAATTTCAGGAAATAAATTTATCCGTGAATATTATTTTGGAATTTTAAATTTGTGTTGGTTCATAAACTCACAAATTTACGAGAAGAGATTAGGACTTACGATTATAATTTAACGTCCTTTACGACTAAACCGGAAACCTTAGGATTACGTATTTACGTTTTCGAACTCCGTTTTTGATGAGACAATTTTTATTAGATTCGTTTTGTGCCGTTGATTGATAATTTATAAAAACGTTTTTCGTAAAACGACCCGAGGGCACGCAAATGAAGGAAACTGGAATCGAGGAGTACCCGTAAATAATTGGGGATGAGACAAAAACAAGTTTTGCCCCACCCCCACACATGGGACGGCCACATTGTGACACCACACTAACTTTGGGTCAAGTTTTACACAAGTTACTTACACTTGTAACTAGCTTAGCTTATAAGCTACTCCACCTCAAAAACCATTAACTTGTAACTAACCAAACCATTCACTCCATTTCCATCCATGAAAAAACTCACAAATCCTCTCATCTCTCCCTCTATGTGCCATCCACCACCATAGCACCACCACCATAACCATCAAAAATTTACCATAACCAAGGGCTACAATCTACATATGATGATGTCCTATTGAAGACTTGAAGATTGGAGGTGGTTCTAACATCCAAGGAGGTGATTTGGTGATGTTCAAGGGCTGATTTCTACTTAAAGTTTACAAGTATTGGTGGCCTTGAAGATTGGTGTTGATTTATCACAAGTTGTGTGATCAAAAACCAAGTCTTGATCCTTCAAACTACTTAATCTTGGTGGTATAAAGATTGTTCTTCCCATCCTCTTGTTATTTTGATTATGTAATCATATATTTTTTTTTTGTATATGTATATGTTGAATATATGATGATAAAAATGTTGTGTGGGGATCAAGTGTTGATAAACATGGGTAAAAAGATGAAAAACTATATATAAAAGTGGTTAATCTTGCTTAATTTAGTAGGCTGTATAAAAACAGTAAATAACCATATGATGAACTGATAAAATGGTATAGATGAATTGATATACAGTGAGTATTGAGACTTATACACATGTGAGAGTTGACCATACAATGGAATTATAAAAATGAGTGAAATATGATCAAAACAAGTTTAGAGTGCAAATCTGAGTACACTGTTTTGGACGAATTTTATAAAATACTGTGATAAAAATTTGGGGTTCTACCTCAATGTAGAACTCTAGATATGATCATTTTAGTAAACTAGATTTTTAGGACTAATTTTGTGAAATTAATGTTTAATATTATTATATAAGCACTCAAACTAATATAGTATAAAATGTGAATTAAAACCCACTAACTTATATATTTAATTTATACAAAAATGCATAACGATAAATAAATGTACATTATATAAAAATGGTAGTTTGGTAAGTTTTATAAGTTATAAAAACTATATACTAAGTTTTACGTCTTTTCGGCTAAAACCGAAAGATTAACGTTTTTGTTAAATAAAACTTAGACGGTTGGACCCGTCTAATGTAAACTTTTATAAACTCACACACTGATATATAAACATATATAACAAGTAAAAATCGATAAAACCCGAGCTTTACAACATATAGACATTAACGGGCCAAAGTAGCCTTCATTGACAATAAACCCGACTAATTTGGTAAAACACTTATAAACTTATTTATTGGGCTTAACCCATTTAGGCCCAACATATAAAGTTTAATACTGATAATAAAAGTATAATTGGGCTAATGAATAGTATTGGGCTTGTAATAGGCCCATTGGACTTCAAAATATAAACAAGTAGAACTAGTGTAACTAGTCTTGTAAATTTCCAATACATAAACACTATAATGAATGAGTAAAGATGTATAAACCCACTTGATCATCAGCATATATATAAAATCATCATATGTATACATAATTGTTATTTTTATAAAGTCATTGGAAAAAAGTCTAAGACGAGTATTATTTGTCTAGGTTTCCGTGATTGAAGCACGTACCGTACATCCAAATCGCAGATAATCGCCTTCCCACATCAATGTGAGTTCATAGCCTTGCACTCTTTTAAACGTTTTTATGAAATGTTTTATAAACCCGCGAGGGAGATAACATGTTAGCTTTTATAAAATAGGACACTAGTTGTCCCGATTGTCTATTTGTTGATTTGGACCCGAATGATTGTATGACCCGATAAATGATTAAATGACCCGATAGATGAAATGAAATGGATTATTAAAGTTAGGTTATGTCACTAAAAGTCCTATTAGCATGAATTGTGAACTACCGGGATTTGGTAGACGCTTATGCATATAATAGTACTATTTGGGGACGATCACCCCAGTTCGCGCCTTGACGGTTGATCCCCGTCGTGCCACATTGATTGGTAAGCGAATTTATGTATGAGAAGATTTACACAAGTGTGATTATTGTGACGACACGCTAATTTAGATGGGCAAATTGAGTTTCGGGCTAGCTACCCGTTGTTTGTTGTAGTAAGGTAACAATGTCATGCGGATTATAATAATCCAAATAACGAAAATACTGCTATACACATCGAATTACGATATATTGCCTGACTAGCAATACGGAGTCTTATTATTGATATTATGTTCGTGTTTTGGCTTTACATAACCATATTCATATAATGGTTTTTATTTAACTACATACAACGTTATAAAACGTATTGTATGATGTTTTTACGACAATGGTTCGTATAACGATTTTGAAGGCAAATGCCTATATTATGATTTTTGATAAAGATTTGTATAAAATGACTTTGGCTATTTTATGGCCTATTACAATGATTTGTATAAAAATGATTTTCGGTAATAATTTTATACCGATGCTATATTGATGGATTTCATTAAGCTCTATGAATTCACTCGGCGTTTTCGCTGACCCTTTTCTTTTAACATGTTTTATCTCAGGTACTTGAAGGTAATTCTCGGGAAGACAACAAGAATTCATGGCCTGCACTTAAACAACAATTTCCATTCAAATGTTTTGTAAAACCTGTATGAAATACAATGACTTGGGACCTATGTAAATTTGATATTTATGAATGGAAATGCTTTATTATTAACCGACGCGATTTATAAGCGTTGTCTATGATGTGAGTAATGTGCTATCCCGTAACACCAACGAGTCTTCCGCTGTATTGGATTGTATAAAATTGGGGGTGTTACATCATTGACTCGATAGTGTGGCCGGCCGACTATGTCTTCAAACATAGATTATCTCATGACCCTCCTCCGCACGCCAGTACATATAATCCCCAACATTCCCAAGAAATAGATAGGAATAGAACATGGTTCCATAGAAACCTTCCCGAATCATTCCTCTGTTTGCTAGGGATTAGCCGCAACTATTTCGACTCGTCCCACAGATATCCTGTGTTTTGGAGGAGGCATGGTGAAGGTAGGCATATCATCCAAATATGGAAGACGTACATACACTTATGTGCTATAACTAATATAATTCGTTTATTGTGGCAGAAATGAACTTCTTTGGAATCCTACGTCAAGGCGATCCAAAGCTTATACCAGAAGGATCCCACCCCCCACGTGAGAACGAGCTACCGCTCCTTGAGCACACACGGAATGTAACAGTTGCCCTAGAAGCCGTACCGGATCCCAATTCATACGAAGAGGAAACAACCCTCCTGAGAACCCCCGTACATTTTGACAACGAGGATGGTGATCACATGATGCTTGAAGATGAAGCTGGGCCCTCCTCGCCCCCTAAGACTGCTACCCCCGCACACGGGGAAGAGCAAGGTGACAACCTTGAGAGAACCACCTCCAGTCTTTGCCAGATGTTGGGCGATGACGAGGAGGAAATGCATCAAGGAGATGAAGAAGGAGATGAGGAAGAAGATCAGCCCGCCCCTAAGCGTACCCGTAGGAAAAACAAGCGGGTGAGAAGAGTTGCCCAAGCTGAGGTTGGTGAACACAATGCCCTACCCAAAAAACTGCGCGAGGACCACCCCCGCTATCAATCTGTTGGGAGCACCACCCAAGCCTCCGAAACGGTGCGGGCCGCACTTGTGGAGCCGGTAACTCAAGTCCCCCCGACTACATCAGAACTAGAAGGGAATAATATGTAAGTCTACCCTTTTTATTTACTCAAAACATCCATGATCTAAGTAAGAGCCACGACTTTCCTCAAACAATACTTGATATTTATTCCAATTGTATGTATGTAGGGATGAACAAGCTGGTGTCGCGCCTCCCCCAGATGCATGGAAGGGGAAAGAGAAGGAAATGGAGAGAGAACCTGCACTGCATACAACCGCAACCAGATCCGGCTCTGCTTTTGAAGAAGGTACCCCCACAGCCTCCCAAGAGATACCGATATCCGGCCCTCATCAATAGTTCAATCCTGACTGGAAGATCACCACTGCGTCGCGGATGAGAGAGGCCGAGGAGTGCCATGAGTACCTTAATAACTGCATCCCCCTGGTTTGGTACGAGATGTAAATGTACTAAGCCATGCGGATCTGGTGGATGAGTACAATGGCGCCTTGGTTCATCAAATGGCGATGGGTACTTCTATGAGGGTAAGATTTGAGGCTGCTTTCGAGCATGTTGAGTCCCTGAAGAGGAAGGTTGGTCGAAGAGAGAGGATGATTGAAGAAAATGAAGCTCAAATTACCACCCTCCAGTCCCAGCTTGCTACTGCCGAGGCGACTGTCAAGGAACAATCAGCCCACGCCAATGCTCATGACCAACATGTAGCCGAGCTCGAGACTAAACTTGAGGCTGCAATAACCAAGGTATGTGTCCGTGCTGCATCACAACTATGCCATAATAACCACCATTCTAACACGTGATGTATCACTTACAGGTGACCGCGGCAGAAGATTCAACTAAGTCCTCCTCCGACCAAGTATCCATACTCATCAAGAAGCTTGAGGACGCCCATGCACTGATCCAAGGCGAGGAGAAAATTAAGGAGGAACTTGCTTGTGAAAGGGTCGTGACTGAACAACTGAAGGAGGCGTCCACCCAGAAGGATGTGCTAGTGAATGCCCTCATCTCTGAGCGTGACGATGTGCTATTCCCCCAACTACTAACAACCATTGCCGGCCGTAGGTGGATGGTGGGTAACGGGACGCGCTTAGTCGTAACCAAGGTGTTGGAAGCCCCTGAATTTGTTCAGCAATTTGCAGACCTCTTATCAGATGACATCGACCACGGTCGTCATGAAGGAATGGTCATGGCCGCAGAGCTGATAAGAAAGAAGCAAAACTTCACAAAGCATGCCTTCTTCAACATCGGAGCCGCTGACAAGATGACTGCTTCTATGGCCGCAATGCGAGATCTCCATTATCCCCTCTTGGTCGAGCTGGAAGCCACCAAAGATGCATCCAACATGGAGATTATGGAGAAACTAAGTCTTGGTGCATTTTCTCAGGATGAGGGACATTCCTTGGCTCCCTTCACCCCCTCACCCAGCCACCTCACTCTTCCCATTTATGAAGATGTGACCAGAATCGTAGTTGGTGAACAACCATTAAGCGAGGTGCTGGAGAAGAATGCGGCTCAAGCTATGGGGCGGAAGGAACGTGGTGAGATGTTGCCTTGTCTGGCTGAGGAGCGATGGGAGATAGGTAGATTTCTCCCCCCCATGTAGGTTGCCCTTAATTTGTTATCTCTTGGATAATTTGTTTTGTAATCTAAACATTCGTCCGTGGATGTCCACGATACTTTATGATTGTAAACATTTGTCATGCTATGTATAAGTCCGTGGTAGGCACGGCAATTTTGATGATTTGGAAACTTGTTTATATAAAACTAAGTCTAAACTTTGTCATGCTATGTATCTGTGTCGCATGACATGTCACGTCTTACCCAGAATAAAACTAAGTCTATACTTTACTAGACGTGCAACGTACGTCTTTACCATGCAAAGCACTACGTGAGCGTGACATATGGAAACTTATCACAACGTCTTGTGAATAAGGTGTCTAGTAAGGATACATGATCCGCATCACTAGGGTTGCATCCCTTTTATGTGACAATTTGAATTATTAGGTTCACTTAATCCTCTTACCCCACCTGGAGGCGCACTGTACATGTACGGTATTGAATGAATGCATATGAATAAGACATGACACATAATAATAACAATTAAATCCATATGACTATAACGGAATCTAAAGAATAAAAACACTTTGCACAAAACAAGTTGTGGAGCTAGCTAGGCACCACGACATTTTATTAGAACGTTTACGTTTTCTGTTTCAGCAAGAATGGGAAATCCTAAAAACAAAAAAGGACCTAGAAAGCATAAAAAATAAAACAAAGAAAACACATGGATCTTCATTGAAGCCAGGTATAGCGAAGCGTCCATGCGAAAGCCGTAGCTTTTAAAGATAGCACCTTTTGAGATTGCAGATGTTCCATGTGCCTTCTAGGTCGCGGCCATCCATGTCACGTAACTTGTACGCGCCCCGTCGTAAGGCTTCCGTGACCTCATACGGTCCTTCCCACTTGGGGCCCAGCTTTCTTGTATTCTCCGCTTGACTTGCCTCGTTAGCACGATAGACATAATCTCCCGGTTGAAAAGAAACACCTTTAACCTTGGCATCATAATAAGCCTTCATTCGCGCCTTGGACTTGGCCTCATTGATAGCCGCTATCTCCCTTTTCTCCTCCAACAAATCCAGATTGATCCGGAGCTGCTCGTCGTTTGTGACGACATTAACCTCCGCTGTGCGGATGGTAGGCATTCCTATTTCTGCTGGTATAACAGCTTAAGTGCCGTAGGCCAATGCGAATGGGGTATCCCCGTTGGCTGTTTTGATCATTTTCCTATGCGCCCATAGAACATGTGGTAGTTCGTCCACCCATTTGGCACTTCGCTACTCCAGGCATGCCTTGATGCCTTCACCCAAGCTTCTATTTGCTCGTTCCACAAGACCATTTGTCTGCGGGTGCTTAACAGATGCAAAGCGCCGTTTGATGTTCAATGTTGCGCACCAGTCCTTGAATGGGTTATCCGCGAACTGCTTCCCGTTGTCCGAGATGATTTCTCCTGGTAAGCCAAAACGGCACACAATGTTCTCCCAAACAAACTTTTTAACCTGTTTACCTGTGATGGGTTTGACTGCCTTGGCCTCTATCCACCGTGTAAAGTAGTCCATTGCGACAATCAAGAATTTAAATCCCCCCGCAGCTACGGGAAAAGGTCCTGCAATGTCGATCCCCCACTTATAGAATGGCCATGGGGATGTAATAGGTGTAAGTTCCTGCTGCGGATGTCGTGGTACTGGCCTGTGCACTTGGCAATCACTGCACTTGCGAATCATGTCGCGTGCATCCCTATGCATAGTAGGCCACTAATATCTTGTGCGTAGAGCTCGGGACACTACGGATCAGGGACCCACGTGCATGCCGCATAACCCTTCGTGTATCTCATTGATCACATAAGTAGCCTGGCGCGGCCCAACACATCGCAACTACGGCTGCAAGAAAGAGCGCTTGTAAAGAGTGCCTTCTCGAAGCTCGAAGTGCTGCGACTTCCTTCTAATGCGTCGTGCCGCTTTTTCCTCATCTGGAAGGGTTTCATTAGTCAAATAGTTGACGATCGGGGTCATCCATGTAGGTCCGTATTCCTCAACTATAGCTACGATTTCCCCTTCTATTATAGACTTTTCCTTGAGTATTTCCACCAAGACTTTCTTGGATAAGTTGGTGAAACTTGTAGACGCGATCTTGCTAAGAGCGTCCGCCTTCTTATTTTCACCTCTCGGCACCTGCTTGATAGAAAACTTGCTAAAAGCCACAATGAGTGATTTGACTTTTTCCAAGTATCGAACCATGTTATCCTCCTTAGCTATGTATTCTCCCAGAATGTGGTTCGCGACAAGCCGTGAGTCCACGTAGGCCTCAAGGTTGCAGACTCCCATTCTAGCGGCGATCTTTAAACCCGCAATCAACACTTCATATTCTGCCTCATTGTTGGTGGCTGTGAACTCAAAGCAAAGGGCGTACGTAAACTCCATTCCTTCCGGATTCGTAAGGATGAGACCAGCTCCTGACCCATCCATACACGAAGATCCGTCCGGAAATAATATCCATGGTTCTGCTGTAGTTTCGTCGATTGATCTCTCTTCATCCGACTTCTCTATCAAGAAATCTGCCAAGATTTGGCCTTTAACAGCCCTCCTTGGTCTATAAGATATGTTGTGTTCTCCCAATAGAATGCTCCACTTTTGTATCCTCCCTGCCACATCTGGTCTAGAGATGACTTGTTTTATGGGTTGGTCAGTAATGACTACAATTGGGTGCGCCTGAAAGTATCGGCGCAACCGTTTTGTAGCAAATACTAATGCCAAAACCAATTTTTCCATAGAGGAGTAATTCAACTCCGGCCCTTGTAGCGTTCTACTTATGAAGTAGACCGGAGTTTGGACCATGTCCCTATCCGTCATGAGTACCACACTTATTGCTCCATGTGTGGCTGATAGATACATAATGAGCTCCTCCTTTGGCCGGGGAGCTACTAGCATGGGGAGAGATGCGAGGTGTTGCTTGAGTTGACCAAAGGCTTCCTCATCTTCTTTTGTCCACCGGAAGTCTCCCTTCTTAATGCACTTCTTGAGTGTTTTGAATAGGGGGAGTGACTTCTCTGTGGATTTTGATAAGAACCTCTTTAGCCCGGCCAGCTTCCCATTTAAGGACTGCACCTCTTTCCGTGTCTGAGGGGATGGTAGTTGTATTACTGCGTCCATTTTTTCTGGGCAAGGCTTGATGCCATTTGGATCAATCATATATCCAAGAAACATTCCTTCCGTTTCCCCGAACGTGCATTTCTTTGGATTTAGCTTCATAGTAATCCTCCACAATGTGTCAAATGTCTCTTGGACGTCTCGGAGGAGTGCATCCTCCGTATGACTTTTGATGACTAAGTCATCCACATAGACCTCCAGGTTGTGGCCTATCTGTGAGTCGAAGGCTTTGTCAACAAGCCGCTAGTATGTTTCCCCGACGTTCTTTAGTCCGAACGACATTTTCGTATAACAGTATACGCCTTGACTAGTATGGAATGCCGTCTTCTCTGCGTCCTCTTCCGCCATCTGGATCTGGTGGTATCCTTTTTATGCGTCTAAGAAGCACTTAAAGGGATATCCACATAGAGATTCCACCTTCCAGTCAATCTCTGGTAACGGGTAACAATCCTGTGGACAGGCTTTGTTCAGATCTGTGAAATCCACGCACATGCGCCAGCTTCCGTCATGCTTTTTGACCATGACTGGGTTGGATAACCAATCATGGTAGTATACCTCGCGCATGATACCCGCATCCACCAGTTTCCGTACCTCGTCCAATATCACTTTGGCTGCGTTCAGGTGCCTGACCGCGCTTCTTTTGCTTGACGGGAGGATATCCCTGGCGGATCTTGAGCTTATGTTCTGCTATAGCGCGCGGTACGCCCGTCATATGCTTGGGCTCCTATGCGAATACATCTAAGTTTGCCTTCAGGAGAGAGCACATGGCCCTCTTGCCGCCATCCGAGAGTGTTCCCCCTATGGACACCTCTTGTTCCGGGTAATCAGGATGGATTGCCACCTTCCAATTGGGAGGTGGTGATCCGTCCTTAGGGGAAACAGGTGGAACCGGTGTTGTCACGGCATGACACTCGGATGCTGGTACGATTGTGTTATAAATGGTGACATGTCCTCCTTCCATAGGGAATTTGATCATCCCGTGTGCCGTGGAGGGTACCGCCCGTATGGCCAGGATACCTGGTCTGCCTATGATCCCATTGTATGGAGAGTGTGAGCATATCACCATAAAGTTCATCCACGCCGTGGTGGAATGCTCTTCATTCCCAATGGTTACAAGCAGACGCAGCTATCCGATTGGCCATATGGTGTCTCCACTAAAACCGATGAGCGGCGCCGTGGCTGGTACTAATTGGCTTCTTATTTCTGGTCGTAACTGTACGAAACAGTGTTCGTATAGTACTTCTGCTGATGGCCCTCCATCCACATACATACGGCGAACATTGTGGGTTCCAATGCTTATCTCAATAGTGAGAGGCGCATCAATCACATCGCTTGCTGTGATGGGAGGGAATGAGATTTCTCTGCCGTGTGAAAATTTTTGACTAATTTTCTGCCTCGTGCGGGCTGTCTGGATTGGATCATATATATAGTTGAAGGTTTGTCCTTTTGGGGATCCTTCTTGTCATACTTCTTGTTGTCTTATCCATCCTTCCAATCCTTGACCAAATGCTTGAGTTTACCTGACTTGATCAGTGACTCAATGTGCTTCTTGAGCTGGATACATTCCTCCGTACCATGGCCCTTGTCGTTATGGAATTCGCAAAAACGATTTCCTAGACGACGGTCCAGCGGAGTCGTCATTGGGGATGTCTCGGGAAATTGGCCCCTTCCGTCAGCAAGATCTCCCGGTAGGACATCTTTAGAGGGGTAAACTTATCGTCCGACCGTCCTCCTTGGTTTTGGCTCTTGTAATCTGAGCCCCTCCCATTGTTCTGGTTGTTTTGACCGCCCGACTGTCTCCTGGACTGGTCATTCGATCGGTAGCTGTTTCCTTTTGAAGGATAGGCTGCGGCTACCGCGGTTTCTCCCTCTATGAAGTTTCTGACCCTTTCCATGAGGTCGTCATACCTCTCCGGACGTTTGTGATTGAGACGTCTGATTAATTCCCTGTCTGTTATGGCATGCATATAGTCGGAAATTTTCAGGAGTTCCGGCTTTGTCTTTGTGCGTGTGCACTCGTCATTGAAGCGTTTAGTGAAGGCCTCCGTAGACTTCCCCGGTCGTTGTTTGACTGTTGCCAATGAGACCGGGTCCCTATTATACTTCTTCCGCTGAGTATAATTATTCTTGAACACAGTACGTTGTTCAGTGAAACTATCAATGCTTCGCGAAGGAAGTCCCTCGAACCAGTCATGAGCATTGTCGATCAAGGTTTAATTGAACATTTGGCACCATATAGGCATGGGCCATCGCTCAATTTTCGCCTGCGTATAAAATATCTTGAGGTAATCATCCGGATCACCAGTTCCATCATAAGTCTTGACACACGCCAGCATGCGATGCTTTGTATCCTCAGAGTAATTCCGTATGCGGAGAGTAAAAGGATCTTCCCTGGGATCTGCCCATGGACGGGTGAGACTAGGGTCACACCACGGACGGGAAAGATCTTCTGCTTCCGTTTCTCGGTAATATGGCCCACCATAGTACTCCTCATTGTCTGGTGGCGGTGGAGGAGTACGCCTAGGTCGGCGACGCTTGGGCGGATAGTCATCCGAGTCCTCTCCTGATGAACCGGGAGAAGGAGGTGGTGCCCCATCCTTTGGGTAAGGACCGCTCTTGTGAGAAGAGCCAGGAGCCTTCTTCCCGGTATTCATCCTATCCCACACGCTTGTGCGGCGATTGGTTCTGGTTAGTTCCAGATCTGGTCGTTCGGTCGAACCATCGGACTTCTCTCCCTCTTCTCTGGACTGTATTAGTTCCTGCATGAGATGATCCCCTATGCGTTCGAAAACATTCCTGGGATGGGGAGTTTCCTCAAAGAGGCTTCGCTCCTGAGGTCGTGTCCTTCTCTTCCTCTAAGTTTGAGAAGAGATGCCTGGTCTGGCGTTGCCAAAGTTGAGCGTAGATTGGAGGTCCCTCCCTAGATTCAACCTTGATGCAATCACTGGGACGATCCTCTAAAAGTTATGCGTGAGAACTCGAGTGAGATATTCCTCTCTGAGTGGTTCGACCTCTACTTCTTCCTCGATCGATGGTCTGCGCGGCTCCTTGTTAGGGGGATTGGGCGCACTCCCTGGATCAGGATTATTCAAGGTCGAAGTTGGTGGTGGGGTCATGGAGAACGTGCTTGTCACCCCCATGGATTGAAGACCACTCCGGTTGTTTGGTCCGCCCGCTTGATGGCTAGGGGATCGATTGGGAATGAGTATCCCTTCCCCTTGGGACTTCTGATTTCTAGGTTTTGTGTTCCTGGGATTTCCCTGCGGATGCCCCTTCGTCATTGAGAATTCAAGATGAGATTTTGCTCTAGCTTAGTGTAATGGTCCCACGGATGGCGCCAACTTGTTGATACAAAAGTTGGGTGATCCTTGCTAGACCCGAATTAGGCTTAATTCGGGTTGGCTGGACTCCGGCTCCTGCACCAAGTGAATTATCTGGTTGGGATCCTGCACACTAAACAATACGCGTTAGGGTTATAGGAATCGGATGAGAGGTGAGAGTGTGTAGAATGTAATACCTTTGTGGAACCCTTGGGGGTTCCTTATATAGGCAGTGAAACCCTAATGGGCTGTCACTGATGCTTCGGCCCCAAGGAAAGGATAATCACCAGATTTAGATTGATTGTTATCTTCTAATTATGGTGAGTGAATATCCTCCCCTTCGAGATAAATCCTAACCATAGTAGGAATATGATTTTGTCTAACCCTGCACCGGTCATGCCCGTGTCGTGGGCCGCACACGTGTGCGCGGTAACTGTTCATCCAAGCCCATAAGCTTAAATAACATTATTCCCACCCATTCGTGATGGGCCGGATATGGGTAGTACCTGTGGGCCGGGTTCATGACCCGGCTGGGGACTATACATCATCAGTTCTTGTGTTCTTTAGATCAAAGTTTCTCAACAAGCTCTAATACCAACTGTGGAAACCTTGGTTTCCTCGATCTTTTAGCTACTAGGAATGCATCATGTTCATATGATTAGATAATCAAAGCGGAATTAGAACAAGACACATTAACAAGGTGTTTAGGGCACAAGACACATAAATTACTCAATGATTGTTCATTATATTAATAACAAACAACCACTAGACGTGTATACATTTAATCCCACGTCTAATGGAACACACGCTTTTAGGTTTACATTTTTTATGAATGATATGAATAAACCTAATACCCTTGGTTCCTTTTATAGTGTAAGGAATAGGGTTTACAAGAGATAAGAATGAATAAACATGTAAATCTTCTATTGAAATAAACTAATACATAATATATTATGCATACTTATCTAAATAGAACCTTCCAACAACACTTGTCAATGTTTCTGTCAATGCTTGGCTTGCATGTGACAATGCTTGGATTGCACATGACAATGCTTGTCAATGTTGACTTCTGTCAACGCCCGATTTGCTCTTGACAACGCCTGATTTGCTCTTGACAACGCTTAGACAAATGCTTTCATATTTTCTTCGTTTTTGAGTTTCTGTCACATCAACTTTTTGACCCAACACTTTCACGGGCTTTTATTAAAGAAAAAGGCAAAAGACGAAGTCAATAGATCAAGAGTGCAATAAGAACGGAAGTCCAAGGCCTATTCTGAAGATTTATCGAAGAAAAAGTCTAAAGACGGAAGTTTAATAAAGTCGAAGAACTCAAGTCTAATAAATGAAGACATTATAAGACGAGTTCAAATAATCCCGAGACAAAGTCGAAAAAGTCGAAGAATTTAGAAGACGAAAAGACGAGAAAAGAAAGAAAGGAGCAAAACATGCTAATCTCCCTAATTACCTATAAATACCCTCCTAATGACACATTAGGAGGTGTTGACTATCACTATCTTGACAAAATAGTTCTTCTAATTTTAATTTCATGTCATTTACTTAATTGTCATTTAATTACCTTGTCTTGAACCTTTAATTTGTAAGTTTCTTAATTTTTGCTTTTACTTTTAATTGTTGAATCTTATTTTTAATCAAGTTTTTATTAATCTCTCATTCTACTTTTCTTGTTATTGCTTAATCTTTATGTTTATGTGCTTATTGTTATGCTTATTTGATTAGTTGTTATGTTTTTATGTTTATGATTGTGTTAGCTTATTGATTTTATTGCTTATTATGTGTTTGATTTAAATTTAATTAAGTGTTTTTAAAATTTATTTTATAAAAGTTGATTTTAAATATTTTCATATTATCCGGGTTAGTAAAACCCTCATATTCCGTATAATAAGCAAGTTGTGATTCCGGATAGTAGGATTGCTCAAGGATTCCGAATAGTGTGCTTTGTACATATTCCGGATAGGAGTATAAACACTCATTCCGGATAACTCAAGAATTCAAGATTCCGGATAATAGCAATCTAGTATTCCGGATAGTGGGGATTAATCTTATTTCGGATTAAAGTCTTAGCAATAATTCTGGATAAGCAACAGATTTGGTGATTCCGAATAGTCTCCTAAACGCATATTCCGGATAAGGGTTCGATTTAGCCACATTCCGGATAGTTGGATCTACCTGGATTCCGGATAAGCTCAACGACTTGGATTCTGGATAACGGGATTTTTGGATCATTCCGGATAAGCAAAACGACGTTGATTTTGGATAAGGAGTGGAAGGGATTCCGGATAAGTGTTAGTTTAGTATTATTCCGGATAGTATCTATATCTTTTATTCCGGATAAGAGTAAGTTTTGGTATTCCGGATTGTGACAGGATCTTGGATTCCGACTTAGGTTTAGTTATTTCCCTGTTTTATTTTCAAGCATTTATTTTTCCCCCCATTTTTCTTTAATGTTATTTTAATTATTTTTCTTTATTTTAAATTTCAAGTTTGCATTTTTATTTTATTGTCAAATTTACTTTTTGTCGAGCTTTAATTTTTGTCATTAAACTTATTTACTTTTAAAGTTTTAATTGTGCAGCATTTACTTTTTAATTAAATTTTGGTTTTAATTACCTGTCATTTACTTTAAAGTTTTGCACATTTATTTTACAACAACGACAAATCTATTATTTTATCCACCAAAAGACGATTGAGCTGCACTTAAACCAGTAATCAATTCGATTAGACACATTCAACGAACTTAATTTTTAACTAAGTAAAATCAAGTTATTAATAAGCCAAGGACGGCTTTCCTGTACGCGGTTCCTTAATAGAGCCCGCGGTTCCATATCGATATGGAGCCGCCTGGGGGCTAAGGAGCCATATCCAGGGGACAGCAAACCTTGATTTTCAAAAGTTTTGGAGAAAAATAAGACTTTTTCAAAAAATTTCAAATCTTGGATTTTTACCTCTTTTAGCACTAGAGTATGCTAGGGTTGCATAAAACAACACACTCACAAAGAATGTCTTGACAAAGGGTGACAAAATATTTAGATAAAATTTTGATCCAATTTTAAGTCAATATTTTAGAGGTTGTGATAGATTTAGGTTCAATTTTAAATAAATTGAAGTTGATTAATGTGACCACATAGGTTAACACATAAAACTAAAACCATAGATCATCCACATGATAAAATCATGAGGGAAAAGAAAAGAAATACAATAAATAAAATAACAACTAACTAATACAAAGTTAGCTAAAACTAGTTCTTGAATGCATAGTCCTCTTTGGCTTGACCTTTTGTAAAAGTAATTGATTTTTTTTAAAAAAATCATTCATCTCCTATGAGGAGGAGGATTAGCAAATAGGTTCAACAAGAAGCTTTAAAACTTGAAGTGAGCAACAATCATCTCCAACCTAAGGATATCAATGAGGTGAATGTTGTTCAAGCAACAAGGACAATTGGTTCCATTATGCATGAAAAAGTCAAACAAGTGTGGATCACCCAAGAAACAGGAAATGGGAACACCCAAGAGTAGAGTGTTGGAGGGAGGAGGATGTGGAGAAGGCATGGTATCCAAGGGTGATATGGGTGAATTTGGTTGAGTGAAAGGAAGAGGCTAAAAAACTAAGGGAATTCTTTGATGAGGTTAAGGTTGAGCATTCACATTTAGAGGAGGACTAGAAGTGAATGGTGAGGAGAACTCATTCATTCTTGATTGGAATGAAGAGGAGGTAGAACCATGTGAATGGTTAGTACCATGGGTTGAGTTTGTCTTCCATGAAGCAAGTGGTGGTGAAAGTGATGAAGAGATGAGAATAGGTGAGGCTTCACTTTTTGGTTTGAGAGAAGATGGAGAGCCAAGTTTAGGAAACATGAATTGCATCTTAATGTTTCTTTTAGATGAGGAAGTTTTGGAGGAATTGGATGTCCTAGTGGATATCATGGTTGTATGTTAAGCTTTAGAGAAGAGTTGAAGGGATGAAGAACATAATCAACAAAGGAGGGTTTAAGAAGAGAAGGGGATGATCCAAAATAGTAATAGGTTAAAATCATTTTATATGAACAATGAAATTAGGTAGCCTAGTTTAGGAAAGTGCTTGTTTTTGCAAATTTTTTATCAAAGTTTTACATAGATTAAGGAAAACACTGTAGAGAAAAGATTATGTTGAAACATTACTAGGCGGTTTCTTACGTAGGCCCGCGGTTCTTTATCGCTAAGGAACCGCGGGTTTGATATGGAAACGCGACTAGAGGTGTTCAAATATAGCACTTCCTCAAACTTTTGCTTGCCCAGATTTTATACCAGGGTTTATCAAGCCAAAGTGAACTAATAATAAAAAACTAGGAGGCTATCTAACACACAAGATGCATAGAGAAATACAAATCGAAAGATCGATAGCATGGATAATTAGGATTAAAGTACTAGATAATCCAAACACAAAGTATTAGCTAATGAATACATAACATCCTTAGAATAAAGATAAAGGAGATGAAGTTCAACAATCCAAACATGTTTACACACATGTTAGTCATTAAAGAGTGGTATATATCATTCATCTTTGAGCATTTCCTCCTTGCCTTGATTCACTTCTTATTCGATCTTGAAGATGAATATTGAGACAACACTGATAGTTTGAATCAATGTCTAGTGAAGATAATTGAAAGATAGATGATGACAAGTCATAACAAGAATGGGGAGAATTATTTTGAGAGACATTTACATCTTCATTTGAATCATTCATGGGTACAGAAGAGACATTCCCTTCAATAGGAAGCATGACTCGATCCACGGAGTGAGAAGATGAAGGATTTAGAGGAGGAAAGTCAAGAAGAACTCTCTAAAGAAGCCACGGGAGAATCATGGCATATGGAAGAGTAAAACGAGATCCATTGAGAACAAATCTTATTCTTCTAGCTAAAAAAAAGGAAAGGTTGTATGGAGTGGTGGTAGCAACACAATACAACATATGTGCAAGGCAAGCATGCACATGGTTGCGATTACCATCCAAACACATTGAATTTCCCAAATGATTTCGGCCCAAGGGATCATAAAATCACTAAGATCGCTAGTTAGTAATTCCCAAGGAGTGAGTGTACGAAAATCTCTTTCCAACTTACCAAGAATAGGATGTTCACTAGGTTTAGTAATACATAGCTTTTGGCTAAGTATAAAATATTATCGTCCGATCTTTTCAAATTGAGAAAGGGATTTAAGTGCGACTCAGTTGTTCTTTGTGGATAAAAGAAATGGTTTGGTTTGATTATCTATTTTTAAACTAAAGGTCAATAATTGTTGTTGAGTAAAGTAGAAGCTTATACAAAATTAAATTAAAAGTTATTTAGAAAAACACTTAAAATATGGAACTTTGTAAAACTTTTAAACTTAACAAACTTAATTAATCTAAATATAACAAGTCCTTTCTATCGAAATGTACCAAAGTTAAAACCATCGGAATACAACTAATACAAATCATCGGAATAATCCAGGTGAAAGTCCTTCGGAATGCTAATCTGAATACCCATCGGAATACAAAATCAATACTGTCGCAATATGATCTTATCGGAATGTCCCAGATCGGAATGTTTCAGATCGGAATAATCCAAACACCTCTGTCGCAATGTTGTCTATCGGAAAGTAGCTAACAAAATTTGGGCAGCGTTTCGACTAAAGGCAACCTTAAATCCCGTCGGAATATGCGATCGCAATGAGCGATCGCAATCCCAGATCGGAATAAGGGGTAAGTGCCAAGCTATCGCAAAGTAGAACCCTCAATGGATTATTGCGATACAAACAGGTAACCATCAGAATGTGGAATCTTCAAAATATTGCGATGAACACAAAATTAATCCGAAAATGGTGGTAAGCTGAAAACTCAATAAGCACGTATAATAAGCTATCTTAACCAAATCTTAAATAACTCAATAAGCTTAAATTTGACAACTATCAAAAAATAAAATCATAAACTTTATAAAAGAACTTTAAAAAGACTTAAACCTTTTTAATAATCCGAAACGTAATAAGCTAGAACATGAAATAAGCCAATAAGCATAAAGAGCTTATAACTTAAACCGTAAGAGAGCTTATGTAGGAATGAAAATTTAACCATTTAAACACGAAATCATGAAATCAAACGTATGAAGTATAAATTTCGGATCAAAGGTTAAAGTAAATCAAGAAATGTAGAAAGAGATTAAAGAACACAAACTTAAACTTGAACTTTTTGATTAATAAAACTCCAATACAAAGATTAATGAAAGCTTAAACTTGAAAGATTAAAAGAAAGAAAAGATGAAAAATTTAGTGAGAGAAAGTTTAGAACTTTCTCTCTCTAAGAAACTAGAAAAGAAAAATTAAAAGTGAAACTAGCTAACCACCCTCTTAATGTGATTAGGAGGGTATTTATAGGCTAAGTGGGAAGTGCATGTGTGGTGTGCTTCCTTCTTTCTTTTCTTCACAACTCAATTTAATTCTCTGTCTTTTCTCGACGTCGTCTCGGGATTTGAACTTTGTCTTAATAATTTTCTTCTTTAATTTAGACTTGAGTTCTTCGACTTCATTAAACTTCCGTCTTTAGACTTTTTCTTCGATAAATCTTCAGAATAGGTCTTGGACATCCGTTCTTTAAGCACTCTTGATCTCTTGACTTCGTCTTTTCTTGTTTTCTTCGATAAAAGCCCGTGAAAGCCCGTGTTTTCTTCCTTTTTCATCTTTTGGTCCTAAAACACAATAAAAACACAAACCACGTATAATTCCGACTTTTACGACATAAAATATACGTTTTGGTCATGTTATTATTGGAAATAAGTGGTAAAAGGATAAGTGTTTTCACACTTATTAAATCCCCTACACTTGATCATTGCAATGTCCTCATGCAATGAATTAATTTTAAAGCATGGTTTACATTTTTCATCATAAGTAACCCACCTTGGCCTTTATTAAATACTAAATATTAAGAAAAATAAAAAGATAGAAACAAGTAATGAAATCAAAGACTTACATTGGGGTTTTAGCAGCCATGAACGTTTATCATCCTCAAGTTTCACGTTCCCCATACCAAGCTTAAAAACGAGGTCATTGTTATTATAAGTTAGCAAACTAACACGAATTCATGTGGGCCAATTATTTACTTAGACTCCGTTATTCCTAGGTGTATCTCTTATATTTTAATTTTGTCTTGAATGATCACGAGGATGCATTGTTTGACTTATTTCGATAGTTATTTAGGCTAAAAATAAAGTTGGACGATTTAATCAATAGTTAGCTAAAGGACAAAATCTTTTAAAACTGCTTCTCGGGACCTCTTAAAGTTCATATCTTGGCATAAATCGCTTCATGATTTGAGACCTTTCTCAGACCGATATTTGGCAGCGACTTCATACTTCAAATCTTTGAGAGACGTTCTTGAAATTATGGTCTTCTCTTAATAATAGGAATTTCTTAACTTGAACTTTTTGAGAGATTCTTCATATTTAGACCACGACTTCTTCATTTTTCTCTATTCTTTATTTGGAATTTTGATATACAACGATCCGCCTCCTTTTAGGACTTGGATCTATTTATCCTCATACGTTGTTAGGGCCTTTTTGGATAGACTTCTCCATGATCTTTTGGGGAGTATTTGCTTTTTGTCTTGTGTCTCGATCCTTCATATTGATTTTTGATAAATGATTCTTCACATCACTTTTGGATATTTAGCAACAAAATGTAGCCCTCATGCCTTGTTAGGGCCTTTTCGGACTCGCCAATCTTCGCATCCCGCTTCAATAAGTTATGCCTTGGCTATGAACTCTAATTATTACCGAGCAACTTTTAAATGATCTTGGGCTAGAAGCTAAGTAACTTTTCAAATTGTACAACCTTATTTATTGCAGATGAATTTATTAACAATCGATGGGAGAATAGGCTTATAATCAACTCACATAAATTCACGAAAGAATACCAAGCTTATAATTGACTCCATCATCTCTCGTTCTCCACAATTTAAAATCTCAAGGAATGAGACTCGTGGATGCTTAGCCAATTAAATCAAAGTTTTGGGCTTTCGAATCATCTATAGGATCTTGCAAATTCTTAGACTTTTTCAAGTTTAGAAATCGCATTTTAAAGTTCCCTTGATAAACGACTCTCTAGGATCAATTATAGGAACTTGCGAAAAGTTATTGTTCTTAACCCGTGAGAGTTAAGACTTTCGCGTTTTAAAGCTCCCTATATAAAAGCCTAGCAAAACTTGACTTAAACACGTTAAGGATACTAGCTAGAGTAAACTTAGATAAGTAAACTCGGGTTGAGTCAAAATATTCACGACTTTGAAAAATTTAAAACCACTTTATTAAACTTTATTTTTGCAAAGAAAGTAAATAACGATAACAAAGGAAAACACAACTATACAACTAGGCCGAAATGGATTAAAAAATTTGAAAAATGTCGAAAAATCAAATTTTCCGATTAAAATGTGGACAAATTCATGGAAAAGACCACTCACTTCGATAGAAGTCCCCCCTACCCTTGATATAAACATTGTCCTCAATGTTTAAGCATGTGGGAGTAAACTCCCATACACTTAGGACATTGTGCACTTTGTTTAAGTCTTGCTAAGGAAAGGACAACTATAATGATTTTAATATGAACATATAAGATATGAAATATTGAATCACGATAGTTTAGGATAGAACCGGGAAGATGGGAACACGGAATCAAGGTTCGTCAAATGTCATCAAGAGTGGATCTTTGAAGCTTTAATCCCTGCACAAATTAAGAAACAAGACAACCAACACATACGGGGCTCCCCCTACACTTATTATGAAAACGGTAAAGGATAGATCACGGGTTGCCTCCCGAGAAGCGCTTGTTTTTTATATCCGAGTCACGAGCCTGAATCGGCCCAAAACTAGTTCATGGGAAACGTGGTGAGGGATGGAATCATTCCATGAGAGATGTCCTCACCAAAGTACAGCTTCAAACGCTGGCCATTCACCTTGAAATTAAGCCCATTTGGCTGAGAAAGCTCAATGGTGCCATAGGGAAAGACTTTGGCGATGGTGAATGGACCAGACCAGCGGCTCTTCAACTTGCCAGAGAAGATCTTCAACCGAGAGTTAAAGAGTAAGACTTGATCACCAACGTGGAACTATCGGTTCTTAATCCTTGTGTCATGGAGGATCTTGGTCTTCTCTTTGTAGATCAGTGAGTTCTCGTAAGCTTTATTCCTCAGTTCATTTAGCTCGTTAAGTTAAATCTTCCGAAGATCACCGGCTTTGTTGATGTCGAAGTTAGCCCACTTCAAGGCCCAGTATGCCTTATGTTCCAGCTCGATGGGAGGTGGCATGCTTTCCCGTATACAATATGATAAGGTGTACAACCAATCGGGGTCTTATATGCGGTACGGAAAGACCACAGAGCATCAACTAACTTATCGGCCCACGCGGCACGATGCTCTCCCACAGTACGCTCCAAAATTCGCTTCAATCCACGGTTGGAAATCTCAGCTTGCCCATTGGTTTGGGTATGATAGGCGGTGGAAAGACGATGATTAACAACATACTTAGCCATGACTCTTGCAAATTGATCATTGCAAAAATGATTCCCGCGGTCACTGATTATAGCACGAGGAACACCGAATCGAGCAAACAACTGCTTCAAAAAGTTCACAACCACCCTCGCATCGGTCGTTGGGAGAGCCTTAGCTTCAACCCATTTAAAAACGTAGTCAACGGCTACGAGGATATACTTGTTCCCTTTGGATGATGGAAATGGCCCCATAAAGTCGATACCCCAAACATCAAAGATTTCACATTCTTGTATGATATTTTTAGGCATCTCGTCTTTATGTGTGATCTTGCCTTGTCGTTGGCGAGCATCACAATGCTTAACCATTTCGTGAGTGTCACGATAAATGATGGGCCAATAGAATCCAGAGTCAAACACTTTCTTCGCGGTGTAGTTGGGACCAAAGTGACCACCGGTGGGTCCTTTGTGGCAAGCATCAAGGATTTGTAAAGTTGTCGGTCCATCAACACATCGACGAATAATCAGATCAGCACATTGTTTGAAAAGGTAAGGGTCGTCCCATAAATAGTGTTCAATGTCTTTAAAGAACTTTTTCTTTTGTTGGGACGTTAACCATTCCTTGAGAATCCCACCCGCTAAGTAGTTTGCAATGTCCGCAAACCACGGGGTGTCATCAAGATTTGAGTTGATAGACATTAAGGCCTCAAGGGGGAAAGAGTCATTGATCTCTTGATTCAGATGATCCCCTTGATAAGGATCCTCAAGTCTACTTAGATGATCCGCGGCTAGGTTTCTGGCTCCCTTATTGTCACGAATTTCAATGTTGAATTCTTGAAGGAGCAAAACCCAACGAAGAAGTCTTGGCTTAGAATCTTGCTTAGTCAACAAGTACTTCAACGCGGAATGATCGGTATACACGATGGTGGTAGAAAGGACAAGATAGGGGCGGAATTTTTCAAAAGCATACACTATAGCTAAAAGATCTTTTTCGGTAGTGGTATAATGCAATTGAGCCCCCGTCATTGTCTTGCTAGCATAATGGAATGGTTGGAAGTGTTTGTTCACTCTTTGGCCCAAAACCGCTCCAATAGCAAAGTCGCTAGCATCACACATCAACTCAAAAGGTAGCTCCCAATTAGGGGTAACCAAGACCGGTGCCTTTGTTAGCTTATCCTTAGGAAGATTGAAGGATTCAAGACACTCTTTGGAAAAGATGAAAGGAGTATCTTTTTCCAAGAGGTGGGTCATCGTGCGAGCGATTTTAGAAAAATCTTGGATGAATCGACGATAGAAGCCCGCATGACCAAGGAAACTTCTCACACCCTTCACAGTTGAAGGTGGAGGTAATTTGGCTATGACATCCACTTTAGCACGGTCCACTTCGAGACTGGATTTGGAGATTTTATGTCCTAGCACGATGCCTTCTTTTACCATGAAATGGCATTTTTCCCAATTTAGAACAAGGCGAGTGTCTTCATACCGCTTAAGCATACGTTCTAAATTGGCAAGGCAAGAAGAGAAAGAATCATCATAAGCCGAGAAATCATCCATGAAGACTTTCATAGTTTCTTCAACCATGTCATGGAAGATAGCCATCATACACCTTTGAAATGTCCCAGGAGCATTGCATAAGCTGAAAGGCATTCTTTTATAAGCAAATGTTCCGTAAGGACAAGTGAATGTGGTTTTCTCTTGGTCTTTGGGATCGATGGGAATTTGAAAATACCCGGAGAAACCGTCTAAAAAGCAGTAATAGTCATTACCCGCTAGACGTTCAAGCATTTGGTCCATGAAAGGAAGGGGAAAATGATCCTTTCTCGTAGCATCATTGAGTTTGCGATAGTCTATACAAACTATCCACCCTGTAACGAGACGAGTAGGAATCAACTTGTTGTTTTCATTGGGCACAACGGTGATTCCGCCTTTCTTAGGCACAAAATGGACTGGACTAACCCACGGGGAATCCGAAATAGGATAGATCATGCCTTTATCAAGAAGTTTGATAACCTCTTTTTTAATAATGTCATGGATCTTGGGATTCACCCTTCTTTGGCTTTGAATAGTAGGTTTAAAGTCGTCCTCCATGAGAATTTTATGTGTGCAAAAGTGAGGATCAATTCCACGAATATCGGAGATTTTCCAAGCAATCGCTTTCTTGTGATTCTTTAGCACGGAGATAAGTCGAGATTTTTCTTCCTCTTTCAATTCTTTTGCGATGATGACGGGTGACTTCTTGATGTCTTCAAGGAAAACGTACTCGAGATGAGACGGTAGGTCCTTAAGCTCTAAATCCGTAGGATTTTCGATGGAAGGCGTAGTCAAATTTGGTTCATCGATAGAGATATCCTTAGGAGATGGTGGAGAAATATGGTCCTCATTGAGAAGTTTCTCAATGGTATGAATGTCTTCATCCCAATTGGAGGGAGAATCGTCATATTTTAAGTCCACATCTCCCAAAGTAGCTTCAAATTCTTTCAAGATGAAATCACTTTCTCCAAATGGAGTTAGTGATGGAGCAATAGAGGCAACGGTCTCAATAATGGGAAGAGCAGATGAACCACTTTTACAAGCGTCTTTGAAATGTTCTTCACAAGCCTCATCAAGAACGTCAATGAAATTGACACTCTCATTTTCAGAAGGCTGTTTAGAAAGTTTACCCATGTTGAAGACGATTTTATCGTCACCAACTCTCATGATTAATTCGCCCTCAAGAATGGACGTCCAACGTCCATCTCGTAGTCAACGACAACAAAATCCGCCGGAAAGGTGAATTTTTCGACACCAACGAAGACATCTTCGGCTATCCCCACTGGATAACCAACCGTACGGTTAGCTAATTCCAAAGTCATTCGTGTGGGGACTAGCTCGGGTAGAGATAATTGTTTCCAGACACTTAATGGCATTAAGTTTATACTAGCACCTAGATCGGCTAAGGCCATACAATTCTCTACCCCTGGGAAGTTGCAAGGAATCAAGAAACGACCCGGATCACCAAGTTTGGTTGGTAATTTTCTTAAGAGCACTGCAGAGCAATTCTCATTAAGTTGGGTCTGAGCAATATCGAGAAGTTTTTACTTATCACTGAGAAGATCTTTAAACATTTTAGCATATTTCGGCATGTGAGCGAGAGCCTCAGCAAAGGAGATATTTAAATTCAGTTGTTTAAACATTTTGAGAAAGTTAGAAACCTGGATATCATCCTTGTTCTTCATTTTCTCTTTCCTCAACCTCGAATGATAAGGTATATTGGGTTGAGATGAAGGCTTTGGAATGGAATTCGCACTCACATCCTTGGGTGGTGGAGGGGTAGAAGTAGAAGGTGGTGGAATTGGAGAAGTAGAAGTTGCAGGAATAGAAGATGGAGGATTTGGAGAAGGAGACTCGTTTTCCTTTGTCACAATCACCGGTGTAGGTGTACGAAGCTCGGGTTCCTTTAAACCTTTTCCACTTCGAGTGGTGATTGCTTTCATCTCCCCTCTTGGATTAGCAACGGTGTTACTCGAAAGAGAACCCGCTCCAGAGGCTTGATTACATGGGAAGAAACTAGCCATCATGTTCCTTAAGTCATTCGTTTGACTTGCCAAAGTGTTTCGCATATCAGCTCGAAGATCATTCCCTTGCTTCACCATATCTGCTTTCATGTTGTCCATTTCCCGCTGAAGATTTTGCACTATCGCATCATTAGTCCTCATGTAGGTTTCAACCTCTTGGTGTAATGCAGTGGGTTGGTTGGGAGGAGCATGGTAGGCAGGTGGTTGATAAGCAGGTTGTTGGTAAACTTGGTTGTTTCTTTGAGGTGGATATGAGTTTCTTTGGTTTTGATATTGATTTGGAGCACGTGGTTGGTTTTGATTGTTGCGATTAAGGTTGTTTGGGTTTTGAGGGGGAAAACCGGGTGGTGAAAGAAAGTTGTTTGAGCGATAGCTGAGCAAATTACGGTCACCTTGAGGACGTGCCTGATAGCTTCCTGTAGCAAAGTTACCGTTGGCCGCATACACATTTTCCGGATTGTCTTGAGTTGAAGGACAATCGGTGTATGAGTGAGATCCCCCACATATTTCCAAAGTTGACTCAAAGCACTAGCTTGGGCAGTGATAGCTTTGGTATTGTTTGCGGCTTGGAGAGCAAGTGATTCAACAAGCGAAGTAAGCTTATCAATTCTCTTGTCGCTCTCATTAGTGCTAGCGCTAGCCACATTGGTCCAAAAACTCTTGGTTTGCACTCTAGACTTGTTCTCAATAATATCCCAAGCGGCACTAGCAGACTTAACCAAAAGATTACCCCCCGAGGCACTATTTAGTGAATCTTGGTCATTCATGCTTAAACCATTGTAAAAAGTATTAATTTGATGTACTTTTGTTAAATCATGTTGTTGACACTTTCGTAAAAGTTCCTTAAAACGGTACCAAGATTCACTAAAAGACTCACCGTACTTTTGTTCAAATGTGATGATTTCATTCCGCAAAGCGGTAGTACGTGAGGGTGGGAAAAATTAATTGATGAATTTGGTCTCTAAATCCGTCCATGTAAGAATACTTTGTGGCGGTTCCTTATCAATCCAATGTCGGGCTTGTCCCTCTAAGGAGAAAGGAAAAAGTTGCAAGCGAATTACCTCTTGTGAAACCCCATTATACTTAACCGTATTAGTGATTTGAAGAAACCTCTTAATATGGTCATGAGGATCATCAATTGAACGACCCAAGAATGGTAGAGCAGAGACCATTTGAATGAAGCCGGATTTGAGCCCAAAGTTGTTGGCTCCAATCGCGGGTATGACAATAGCATCGTTGTTGCCCTCTACATGTGCTTGCAAAAGTTCGATCATTGGACGATTGTCCGGTAGAGGTTCATTGTTGTCATTATTCATGTTGGGTTGAGGTGGATTATTATTATTGTTGTGTACACCGGCCATGTCTAAGTTATCGAGAGTCTTGGGCTCGGGATAAGACGTTGATCGAGTGCGCATACACCAGCAAAAGAAATAACAAAGCAAAAATATTTTTGGGTTTTAATGTTTTTTATTTTTTTTTGTATTTTTGAAAATTTTTATATTTTTTAGGATTTTTGAAAATTTTAAAGCAAGGAAAATAACGTTCAAAGATGAACGGATCCCAAAATCCAACGCGTCTCTCACTAAAAACCATTAATCTTAACGAAAATAGTCGGCAGCGGCGCCATTTAATACATAGCTTTTCGCTAAGTAAAAAATATTATCGTCCGATCTTTTCGAATTGAGAAAGGGATTTAAGTGCGACTCAATTGTTCTTGGTGGATAAAAGAAATGGTTTGGTTTGATTATATATTTTTAAACTAAAGGTCAATAATTGTCGTTGAGTAAAATAGAAGCTTTTACAAATTAAATTAAAAGTTATTTAGAAAAACACTTAAAATATAAAACTTTGTAAAACTTTTAAACTTAAGAAACTTAATTAATCTAAATATAACAAGTCCTTTCTATCGGAATGCACCAAAGTTAAAACCATCGGAATACAACTAAAACAAATCATCGGAATAATCCATGTGAAAGTCCATCGGAGTGTTAATCTGAATACCCATCGAAATACAAAATCAATACTGTCGCAATATGGTCTTATCGGAATGTCCCAGATCGGAATGTTTCAGATCGGAATAATCCAAACACCTCTGTCGCAATGTTGTCTATCGGAAAGTAGCTAACAAAAGTTGGGCAGCGTTTCGACTAAAGGAAACCTTAAATCCCGTCAGAATATGCGATCGCAATGAGCGATCGCAATCCCAGATCGGAATAAGGGGTAAGTGCCAAGATATCGCAAAGTAAAACCCTCAATGGATTATTGCGATACAAACAGGTAACCGTCGGAATGTGGAATCTTCAAAATATTGCGATGAACACAAAATTAATCCATAAATGGTGGTAAGCTGAAAACTCAATAAGCACGTATAATAAGCTATCTTAACCAAATCTTAAATAACTCAATAAGCTTAAATTTGACAACTTTCAAAACATAAAATCATAAACTTTATAAAAGAACTTTAAAAAGACTTAAACCTTTTTAATAATCCGAAAAGTAATAAGATAGAACATGAAATAAGCCAATAAGCATAAAGAGCTTATAACTTAAACCGTAAGAGAGCTTATGTAGGAATGAAAATTTAACCTTTTAAACACGAAATCATGAAATCAAACGTATGAAGTATAAATTTCGGATCAAAGGTTAAAGTAAATCAAGAAATGTAGAAAGAGATTAAAGAACACAAACTTAAACTTGAACTTTTTGATTAATAAAACTCCAATACAAAGATTAATGAAAGCTTAAACTTGAAAGATTAAAAGAAAGAAAAGATGAAAAATTTAGTGAGAGAAAGTTTAGAACTTTCTCTCTCTAAAAAACTAGAAAAGAAAAATTAAAAGTGAAACTAGCTAACCACCCTCCTAATGTGATTAGGAGGGTATTTATAGGCTAAGTGGGAAGTGCATGTGTGGTGTGCTTCCTTATTCGTTTTCTTCACGACTCGATTTAATTCTTTGTCTTTTCTCGACGTCGTCTCAGGATTTGAACTTTGTCTTAATAATTTTTTTCTTTAATTTAGACTTGAGTTCTTCGACTTCATTAAACTTCCGTCTTTAGACTTTTTCTTCGATAAATCTTCAGAATAGGTCTTGGACATCCGTTCTTTAAGCACTCTTGATCTCTTGACTTCGTCGTTTCTTGTTTTCTTCGATAAAAGCCCGTGAAAGCCCGTGTTTTCTTCCTTTTTCATCTTTTGGTCCTAAAAAACAATACAAACACAAACCACGCATAATTCCGACTTTTACGACATAAAATATACGTTTTGGTCATGTTATTATTGGAAATAAGTGGTAAAAGGATAAGTGTTTTCATACTTATTATTTAGCAATGGCACGAGAGATGGCCGAAGTCGAAGGAATCTCGGTCACATAATGCACATCAATAGGTGCCAATTCTAAGTGGTTTAAACCCCAAGCATCGGTGAACCTACATTGACCTTCGTATGGAACTCTGAGAATCTTACCAAATTCCTCAAGAGTGTACATAAAGGTTTTCCCCTTGATGGAAAATCCTATAGATAGACCATTGTTGATACACATTAGTTTATACGAGATAAAGAATTCCATGAGGAAAGAAGGAAAGATTGGCTCATCTGTATCAAGCAAACAATAAAATCCAATGGTATTGAACATGAATCGAATGAAGTCAAGTCCAAGAAATTTAGAAGGAACAATACGTCCTGAATGGAAACAACGAGATTCAAGACTATGATAAGTGTTTTGAGTAGAGCGAGTTTGATTTAACAAAGAAAGATTAGGCATGTATCTTCTAGTAAGTAGGTGGTCATTTTAATATCCTGAAGTTATGACAGTACCTAAAAATAACATACAAATATATTTCCCCAATTACTCATATGTTACATATAAACCAAAATCAAAGAAAATGAGAATGTGTTTCATCAATCTCTTGACAAACCAAGGTTTAATCCTTATCATTCTCATATTCACAATGTACCAAGTTCATCATCCGTAATGACACATTGACCATCTAAGATCAATAATTAACTTTAACATTAGTTGTTCAAATAAGGTTTTTAGGTAAGCATTTAACAATGTCATTACCAACTTGTTCATGGGTTCATATCAATTCTATCAATTAACTAAAATTATTTAGTCAAAATTCGGATTTGTTCTACAAGTGGGTTTTAGTGAAATCTCAATGAATGTGAACCTAAGGAATCATAGTAACAATGCTATGTCAACTCTTATTCCTAGTAAGGTTCTAATTCAATGTAAATTTTAAAAAGGCCCAATTATGAATGTATGAACCCTAGAACAAACTAGATGAAATTGAAAGAAATGACTTACAATTAATTGATCTTAGATGATGGATGAGTGAAAATCACGAATTTGAATAAATTAATCTTGAGTAATTGAAAGTTTTTGACAAGCAACAATGGTGGAAAAACTAGGTATTCTCGTTCTATGTTGAAGAAGAGAGAGAAGTAGTTTTTGAAAAAGTGAATTATTAATAAAACTGACACTTTAGTCACAAGCACTTGACGCGGTTTCTTATCGATAAGGAACCACCGGTTTGAGCCGCGACGATAAGGAACCGCCTACAGTGGCCGGTTTTTATCAAAGAAAAACAAAGAATTTTTGAAAACCAAAATTTTTAAAGTACTTAAAATATATCTTAGACCTTTTAGGATATTATTGGATCACCACAACACTAGGTAACAATGCTTTATTGAAGGATTACGAGTTGAATTGAGATAGGAGAAGACCAAAATAGACAAACGACCACTCATAGCAAAGAAGCAAAAGGGAGAGGATTCAAGGGAAGTGAAGCAAGACCAAGAAAACTTCTCAAGAGACAAATGACATTCTTCAAGTCGAGGAGACGGAGAGCTCGTGTCATATATAGTGGTTTAAGACGTGCCTTTCTGGCGAAAGTCTAAACGGCTTTGGTAATCAATTATACCAAGCAATTTTGATGCATAGAATAAGATCATTTTCAAGAGTAGTCTTATTCTATTTCAAAACATGAGAAAAGTATAGATTCACTTTCTCTACCACATGATCGGATAATTATTCCTAGGATTAACAATATCAATATCCTTGGAATATTTCGAATCCAAATGTGTAAAATCCACCTACAACTTAATGAAGTAGTTTGGTATCTCAAGGGATTCACTAATCTCCTAGAGATGAGCTTAATTGCACAAGTTACACATGATATTGGGCCTACTAACCGTAAGGGTGCAAACCATGGAAATCATGCTTGATACTTTAAGCTTATACTAACTCACCCTACATCTCCATAGTGAGTCAAGTATCTAAGCAATGAAGGTTTGAGAGGGAAAAAGGGAAGAATCACAAACCACGAACAAATTGCAAGGCAAGGATGCCAAGAACAAGCATATATTCAAATAATGATCAAAAGAATGATCAATAGGGTGTGTGGATGAACGAAAACGTACCTTGGCCACAAATTAGATTCTAAACTTTCAAGGAACCAATGCAAAGCCCAACTATTACTAATAGTGACTACTAAGTCTTCAAGAACTAGTATCACTCCTATCCCTCTTGATATCATCATTCAATGAACACTACAAGAAAAAAGGGTATTTGGGACGGTGGAAAATCGTGCCAAATACTCAAAAAACCATGCCAAATGCTATTTGGCACGACTTTTGCACGCTTTTAGCTCCGTCCTAAATATGTGGGTGCCAAATACATTTGGGTCGGGTTGAAACCGTCCTTCATAGTATTTGGCACGGTTCATGGGACTGTTTAACTTTGGGGTGCCATGAGTGAGGCATTTGGCACGGCTTGTGATTTTTCCTTTCAAAATGAACATTTCGTCACATTTTTATATCCCGTGCCAAATGTGTATTTGGTACTAAATTATTTCTTGTGCCGAATGGTATTTGGTACAGTTATTATTTATTGTGTCAGAATATATATTATGACAAACGTATTTGGTATAATTTTGTTTTTGTGCCAAATGTATTTGGTACATCGTATCCGCCATGCCAAAAATCATTCAACACATTTTTGCGTTCGTCAAATATAGCATTTGGCACAGTTTTGCATTCGTCAATTGATTGCTTAGTACGGTTAACATAATCTTTGTTGTCATGTATTAGCATCATTTGCCTTTACAAATAAATTATTAACACCACAGTATCAACCAACCATTTCAAATTTCGCAACTATAGTTCAATTAAAGAAAAAAAATTAAACTCGGTTTCTATTAATGATAATAAAATTAAGTCAGTTACTTGAATAACATAAGGTAAAACACAATACAACTAGAACCCTTAATACAAATCAATAAGCTGATTTATAACTAACGCAAAGAGAATAAAGTGCATCTGATCATGTCTTTATTATGAACCCTGCATAGTACAATATTGCAACATTAGAACTATGTATGAGTTTAGAACAAGTTTGATATTTAAAATAATACTGTAATGGAAAGGATATACAATTTTAAACGGGTTAAATATTTCCAACCAAATGCCAAATATTTAGATGAACTTGAGGTTATGCATCTGTTAGACTAAATTACAAACTCGTTTTTACAAACCTAGACCTAATATTTAGATGAGCTTGAGATCGAATCATTGCATTAATAAACTTTGATGTATGTAAAGGTCTAGCTCGGATCGCAAATGATTCCATTACTTAAGCTTAACTCGACTCTTTTATGAGCATTTTTTTCTGAATTAAAGACTGTATATATCATAAAAACTTGCATTAAGAGTTTAGTATATGTAAAATGATAGTCTAATCTTTGAAAAGTCAAATGGGACCACTTTAATATGAGCCTGGAATGTGTATCTAGTGAGAAATTAACTGCTTCATAATGTCTAAAATAAATTTACCACTTAATAACCACAATATCTAATATTACCTTGAGCTCCTGGACGTGTAGATAAGTTGTTGCTACATGTACTTCAGTTCTCACTTAAGAGACAGTTCCTAACACGTGTTACAAAAAATCCATACATAAACAGTAATTTCAAATGAGTACACGCTGAATATAAAAACATATAGAAAACAAACCGATGCATGTAAGTATACCTTCATATGACGACTCGACCAGGTCTTTATATGTATGGAACACAAAATGACTACATGACACCTTCTATGAACTGTTGGAAAATGTTTTGCAAAATATGGTTTTTGCAATACTTTGGACATAATTTTATATATGTATATGTTATATATATTCGTAGTACTTAGTAGCTTTGCGTTCTCCTCGAAGAGAGCTTCGCAACGAGCTAAAGTATGTCCAATATGGAGTTAATATGAATGAGATATCGTGTCTCAAAGTGAGTCACGTGAAACACAATATTTGGAAAAATATTTGTCCCACATCGCTTGAAACATGAAGTGAAAACATGTTTATAAAGAAATCCTAGTTTCTACCCTACAATATTCATTTGTGGGTTTTTACTCCCACGCCTACGCGCGCGCAGGGGGGGGTGCAGAAAGTGGGATTTCTAGGCCAAAAACGGGTTCGAAGCTATTGAACTTGTGCACGAGCGCGCGACCTGCGGACACGAATGCAGCTCCGAAATCTGCTTGGGTGCGGGCAAATTCGGTGTATTTTTTGCTGCTCATTCGAATTTTTCCTTCCAGATTTTTCTAATCTATTTTAGGAATAGATACAAACTTATTAATTAAGTTTACAGAAATCTGTTTTGTGTATTAAAAGATTTGCGAATCTGTGTTAGTAATAACAGATTTTCATGTCAGTTTAATTTAGGAGCAAATATTATGTCTTGGTGACCAAGACAAATAATGCCTATAAATTAAACTTGAATTTCATTCATTCAGACATCCAAAAACGCAGCTTTTCTGCACCATAGCTCCAGCAATTTTTCTTAGTCAGAAACACACATTGTATCCGTGATCTTTCAGGCAAGTAGGTCAAGTCCGGCTGTACAACAGCTTTAGACGTTGTACCCTGGGAAACAGACGACGAATCTGTTTTAAGGGAAGCGTGTTAAACACGTGCCTCGTCTTTGTTTTACTGCTTTCTTATTACTGTTAATTACATTCTGTCAATTTAATTTCTGTTATTTTATTGTAAATTCGATTTTATAATAAAAGTGTACACCGTTTCCGACAATCTTAAAACAGATTCAGTTTAACAGAATTAAAACTTTTATTAAATCGGATTAATAATTTTTATCAGATTTATTATAAACTGTTTCTGCCGAAACCAGGATTGAGTTTCACTGGAATCAGTTTTAATTTTACAGATTTTAATTAACAGATCTCTAACGTTTTTCTTTAAGCAGTTGTTCTTATCATTTTATATTGAAACCAAGATTGTGTTTCTGTTAAACTGATATATTAGATAATTGCATCTGATTCATTGAAACCAAGATTGAGTTTCTTTGAAGCAGATCCACTATAAGTATATAGAGATCACGATTGAATTTCTTATATACAGATTTATAACAGTTGTCTAACTGTTTGTGTTTTGATCTTGTTTGATCTTTCAGGATGTCTACCAGCACTCCTGTAACTCCTGTAACTCCTGCAACTACTACTGTGAATGTAACTGGTGCGCCAGTTCCCCACACAGTTGCTAATCATGCTGAAAAACCAGAAAAATTCAATGGACAGAATTTTAAGAGGTGGCAACAGAAGATGTTCTTCTATCTCACTACTTTGAACCTTGTGAAGTTCTTAAAGGAGACTGTACCTCAGGTGGAACCTCCTAAAGAAGGTGTACCCGAAAATCAACAAGCCGTGCAAGCTGTTGAAGCATGGAAACATTCAGACTTCTTGTGTCACAACTATATTCTGAATGGTTTGGTGGACTCTTTGTACAATGTGTACTGCAAGACTAAGACTGCCAAAGAATTATGGGAGTCGTTGGAACGCAAGTACAAAACTGAGGATGCTGGTACAAAGAAGTTCGTGGTAGCTCGCTTTTTGGATTACAAGATGGTTGATTCAAAGAGTGTGATAACTCAGGTTCAAGATCTGCAGGTTTTGCTACACGACATTCATGCTGAGGGTATGACTTTGAGTGAAACTTTTCAAGTTGCTGCTATCATTGAAAAGTTACCTCCAAGCTGGGTAGAATTTAAAAACTACTTGAAGCATAAGCGAAAGGAGATGACTGTTGAAGACTTGGTTGTTCGTCTTCGTATTGAAGAGGACAACAAGCTGGCTCAGAAAAACACTTATACACCTGATTCTGCCAAGGCAAATATGGTTGAGCATGGTTCGTCTTCTTCAAAGTCTAAAGGCAAGAGCTTTGGAAAAGGGAAGAATGACAAGAAGAGCAAAGGGAAGTCTGAGTACCTTGCTCCTAAAGCTAGAATTGCGAAGCAGAAGTTCCAAGGAAATTGCTTCAACTGTGACAAGCCAGGTCATCGTGCTGCTAATTGCAAAGCGCCAAAGCGGGTGACTCCACGCGAGGCTAATATGGTGAATGATAATGTGGACATGATTGCTATGGTGTCTGATGTCGTTACCATGATCTCTGAAGTTAACCTGGTAGGTTCTAATAATAATGATTGGTGGGTTGATACTGGGGCAACCCGTCATGTGTGTGCTGACAAGAGTATGTTTCACTCTTTCAGAGCGGTTGACAATGGAGAGAAGCTGTACATGGGCAACTCTGCAACTGCTGATATCAAGGGCGAAGGAGATGTTATTTTGAAGATGACATCCAAGAAAGAGCTCAAGTTGACTAAAGTCTTGTATGTTCCGGAGATTCGCAAGAATCTTGTGTCCGGATGGCTTTTGAATAAGTTTGGTTTTCGTCTTGTTTTTGAGTCTGATAAAGTTGTAATTTCTAAGAATCAAATGTATGTTGGTAAGGGGTATGCCTTGAATGGTATGTTTAAGCTCAATGTAATAGTTGTTAAGAGTGATATCAATAAAATGAATTCTTCTGCTTACTTGATTGAGTCTTCTAATGTGTGGCATGGCCGTCTTGGACATGTTAATTTTAATTCAATGCGTCGTTTGATTAAATTTAATGGCATACCAAATTTTCATATTGATTCAAATTATAAGTGTGAAACTTGTGTCGAAGCCAAACTTACAAGATCATCTTTCAAATCGGTTGAACGAAAAACCGAACCACTTGATATGATACACACAGACATATGTGATTTGAAATCACTACCCACAAAAGGTGGTAATAAGTACTTCATCACGTTTATTGATGATTGCACAAAGTACTGCTACGTTTACTTGTTGAAAAGTAAAGATGAAGCTATAGACAAGTTTGTTCTATACAAAACCGAAGTTGAGAATCAACTTGGTAGGAAAATCAAGGTTGTACGAAGTGATAGAGGAGGTGAATATGTGTCTCCTTTTGCTGATCTATGTGCGAAACATGGAATTAGACATGAGTTTACTGCTCCTTATTCACCTCAGCAAAACGGTATTGCCGAAAGGAAGAACCGTACCTTGAAAGAAATGGTTAATGCCATGTTGTTAAGTTCTGGTATGAGCCGGGACATGTGGGGGGAAGCCATTCTAACGGCTACTTATCTTTTAAACAAGATACCTCGTAAGGATAAAGAGGAAACCCCATATGAACTGTGGATGGGAAGAAAACCATCATACCAGTACTTACGAGTGTGGGGGTGTCTAGCCAAGGTAGCTGTGCCGACACCTAAGGCCCAAACTATTGGACCTAAATCTGTGGATTGTATATTTATTGGATATGCTAAGAATAGCAGTGCGTATCGTTTCATTGTACATGATTCGAAAAATCCAGATATACACAAGAACACAGTTATGGAATCAAGGAATGCGTCCTTCTTTGAAAACATATTTCCTTGTTTAAAGAAGGAAAATGGAAGCACATCTAGAATAGATGATGCAGTTGTCCAAGATAAGAGACAACGCGATGATAATGATCTCCAAGATGAGAGACAAGATCAACCCGAGGAAGAAGAGGTTGAACCTAGAAGAAGCAAACGGGCGAGAACCGAGAAATCATTTGGACCCGATTTTGTCTCTTTTTTGGTAGAAAATGAACCCACTTCTTATCAAGAAGCTGTAAATTCCTCGGAAGGGCCTCGATGGAAAGAAGCGATTAATAGTGAAATAGAGTCTATTTTACAAAATCATACTTGGGAGCTCGTGGATTTACCTCCTGGTTGTAAACCACTAGCCTATAAATGGATCTTCAAGAAGAAGATGAAAGCTGATGGCACCATTGATAAGTACAAAGCAAGATTGGTGATCAAAGGTTTTAGACAACGCGAAGGTCTAGATTACTTTGATACTTATTCGCCTGTTACGCGAATAACTTCTATTAGGATGATTCTTTCTATTGCCGCATTAAGAAATTTAGAAGTTCACCAAATGGATGTGAAAACGGCTTTTCTAAATGGAGATTTAGAAGAAGAAATATACATGAACCAACCCGAGGGTTTCATGGCTCCTGGACAAGAGAGCAAAGTTTGTAGGCTTGTTAAGTCATTGTATGGCTTAAAGCAAGCTCCAAAACAATGGCATCAGAAGTTTGATCACGCCATGCTAGAGGGTGGATTCAAAATTAATGAATGTGACAAGTGTGTTTATGTCAAAGACACAAATAGTGGATATGTAATATTGTGTCTTTATGTCGACGATATGCTTATCGTTGGCAGTAACGACAAGATGATCAAGTCTACTAAAGATATGTTGAAATCAAAGTTTGACATGAAAGATATGGGTTTGGCTGATGTGATCCTTGGAATAAAGATCATACGAACTCAAAGTGGACTTGCATTAAGTCAAGCACATTACGTGGACAAAATTCTTAATACTCATAATGCGGGGGATTCCGGCCTAGCTAGAACTCCAATAGACACCAGTTTGCATCTATCTAAAAATAGAGGCGTAGGTGTTGCCCAATTAGAGTATTCAAGAATTATTGGCATGTTAATGTATTTGATGACATGTACCCGACCTGACTTAGCATATGCTGTTAGCAGGCTGAGTAGATATACTAGTAATCCAAGTGATGCACATTGGAAAGCTATGACTAGGGTACTTCATTATTTGAGATACAGTCGTGATTATGGACTGAATTATGCTAGATATCCATCTGTTATTGAAGGATACAGTGATGCAAATTGGATATCTGACATAAAGGATTCTAGATCGACCAGTGGATATGTGTTTACACTGGGAGGGGCCGCTATATCTTGGAAGTCTTCCAAGCAAACTGTAATAGCTAAGTCCACGATGGAATCAGAATTTATCGCGTTAGATAAATGCGGAGAAGAGGCGGAATGGCTACGTCAATTCGTAGAGGACATACCCAGGTGGCCTAAACCGGTAACGGCCATTAGTATATATTGTGATAGTCAATCGGCAATTGGCAGAGCTCATAGCACAATGTATAATGGAAAGTCTAGACATATCCGTCGTCGACATAATTCGGTACGACAACTACTCTCAACAGGAGTTATCTCAATTGACTATGTGAAGTCAAAGGATAACATCGCGGATCCGCTTACGAAAGGCTTAAGCAGAGAGTTAGTTAGTAAGTCGTCTAAAGGAATGGGATTAAAGCCCTTAAAGGAATGAGTTTCTATGAAGGAAAACCTAACCCAGTTGACTGGAGATCCCAAGATCTGGGTTCAATAGGACAACCTAATCATAGAAATGTGGGGGAAGTCACATCAATGTGGGGGAGTTACTTAATACAGTAACTTTCCTAGTCCATTCCTAGAACATTGTGACATGTTGAGAGGTTAAACATATGGCTTAATGATTCAGGATGAAATCATAAAGCATAATGATTCAAGATGAAATCATAAAACATATGTTTTTAATGATTCAAGATGAAATCACCTATGTGAGAGAGAAGTGGGGTCGCTTCGAAGGAAATTGTGGGGGCGCAATTTCTAAGAGCTCTTGCAGAACCAGGCGAGTGTTCATGACCATAACGAACACGACTATGAGGACTTGACAAGGTCAGGGAGAGTCTTGTGTGAGTGTGTATTGTCGTCTACGTAAACAGAGGCTGAGTTCAAGGACATCGCGTCTACTCAGATCTAGGAGACTAAGTGCATCTCACAAGGGAAGGTTCAAAGGGTTACACCTACCTATCCTATGCAGGACTTAACCGCATAAATTTTGCCGAAACTTTCGTGTGTTTTCGACCGATTCCCATTCATGTGGGGGATTGTTGGAAAATGTTTTGCAAAATATGGTTTTTGCAATACTTTGGACATAATTTTATATATGTATATGTTATATATATTCGTAGTACTTAGTAGCTTTGCGTTCTCCTCGAAGAGAGCTTCGCAACGAGCTAAAGTATGTCCAATATGGAGTTAATATGAATGAGATATCGTGTCTCAAAGTGAGTCACGTGAAACACAATATTTGGAAAAATAGTTGTCCCACATCGCTTGAAACATGAAGTGAAAACATGTTTATAAAGAAATCCTAGTTTCTACCCTACAATATTCATTTGTGGGTTTTTACTCCCACGCCTACGCGCGCGCAGGGGGGGGGTGCAGAAAGTGGGATTTCTAGGCCAAAAAACGGGTTCGAAGCTATTGAACTTGTGCACGAGCGCGCGACCTGCGGACACGAATGCAGCTCCGAAATCTGCTTGGGTGCGGGCAAATTCGGTGTATTTTTTGCTGCTCATTCGAATTTTTCCTTCCAGATTTTTCTAATCTATTTTAGGAATAGATACAAACTTATTAATTAAGTTTACAGAAATCTGTTTTGTGTATTAAAAGATTTGCGAATCTGTGTTAGTAATAACAGATTTTCATGTCAGTTTAATTTAGGAGCAAATATTATGTCTTGGTGACCAAGACAAATAATGCCTATAAATTAAACTTGAATTTCATTCATTCAGACATCCAAAAACGCAGCTTTTCTGCACCATAGCTCCAGCAATTTTTCTTAGTCAGAAACACACATTGTATCCGTGATCTTTCAGGCAAGTAAGTCAAGTCCGGCTGTACAACAGCTTTAGACGTTGTACCCTGGGAAACAGACGACGAATCTGTTTTAAGGGAAGCGTGTTAAACACGTGCCTCGTCTTTGTTTTACTGCTTTCTTATTACTGTTAATTACATTCTGTCAATTTAATTTCTGTTATTTTATTGTAAATTCGATTTTATAATAAAAGTGTACACCGTTTCCGACATGAACTCCATGGCCACCTAGTTTAACAATAACCGTAAACTATTCAACACAGACTGAGAAATGATAGACCCACAAGACAACATCAACAATAATATTACTATGTTATACCTATATCACCATTCACCAATAGTCCAACATAAGATGTTCGATTGTTGGAAGCAGTGGCCTTGGATGCAGACGATATTTTTTTTGAATACCTGCACCACGAGGATAACATCATGATCTTAAATATCACGCCACCCTATATCGCCAGTAATTGTTATCATCATATACATAGGGTTATGAAATAGTTCCCAGAATTTGGAAACTAACATATCCATGAAGATGGTACAATATTAACGTTTTATACTATTTGTAAAAAAAATTGTGCCTCGTAAGTGAGATATTTGAGTGTACTAGAATCCCTCTTCCTGTTCTTCCCTTTTGCCATTGAAGCAAAACACAAACAATAGCATATCACAATAAAAAGTAATATAAAACAAAGAAAAAAAGAACTTGCGGATAATTTGTAGAAGCAACTAAAACGAGAACCACAAAATAGAGAAAAATAGGATGATTACATTGTGTCTTAAAGAAGCAACATCAGTATATGACCCATATTATAGAAGTTAGCAATCTGATAGTTCTAGTATCTTCTTTGCTAGGCAACAAATAGTTGGAAAATTGACCCAATTTGGAAGGAAATATAGCAACATATTCTAAATACAATCGAATAATGGATGAAGAAGTTATACAGTGGAGTTCAAAGAGTTTAGTAGAAATATCATGAACATGAAGCCCACATTTAAAGGTCGTTGTTTAAATGCGTTTACATGTAAAGGTCTCAACTTGAGTTATGCTTTATTTCAGTGGGTCAAACGGACTTACGGTAAGAATCTAATTAATATAAACACAGGTGTCACGAACTGAAAATCACAAAAAGGTTATCGAAATGCACAAAGACTCTAAATCGTCTATAAAAGTAGATGAATCATCGACGGAAGTATGCACCACCATACTGGAAGTTTATGGACTTAAAATTAAAAGTCGTGTGATAGGATCGAACTCGGGATTACGGGATTGCACACAATACGTAAAGGGTTAATTTTATTTGTTAAATATATTGTATATATATTTATTAAATCAAACCGAACATAACTAAACGATCGTTAAATAAATTAAGAGTTAAGTTAAACGAACGTTATGGAATTAAATAGAAGAAAAGAAGTAAACGAAAAGTTCCGGAAGCCACTCTTTTGGGATTATGGGTCGACGACTACAAGAAGAAAAGGGGAAGGAAAATGATTTGTTTCCTTCGTTTATTACTTGAAAACCAAGTTTTGCCAAGCCCTATATAAACACCCCATAGCCTCATAATTTTTCCCATCCCTTCTCCTCCTTTCTCTCTTGCGATCGGCGACCAAACACCCCTTTAGGATTCTTTGGTTTTCGATTTAGCTAAATTTCTACAAGTGTTGAAGTTCTACTTTGCAAGTGCTAGGCTCACCGTTGCATTACGTGTGTACAAGTGCGTAATATAGTTTTGCTTTAAATTATATCTTGGTATTATTCTTCACAAACCCTATTTGGTGATTCGTCGGTGATCTTGTGGATCTTTGCTAGGATAAAGGTATGTAACCCTAATCGATTAATTATAATTGTGTTATTAATGATCTTGTTAAATCGCTTCCGCTATAACGTGCTTTGATCTTTGTTATGATTATATAATTGTTATGAATGTCATAAACCATCAGTGGCATCGAGATCCGTTGTAACATGTTATAATTATCGAGATCTAAAGGTTTTTTAACTAATGGTGATTTGAGTTAAATTACATGTTGTTTTTTAGGTTTTAACAAAAAAAAATTAGGGTTTTGTTTTTTTTGTTTTTTTTAAATCGGCCTAGCCGAATTTTATTTAAAAATGTTTTTTTGTAAACCCTAAAATTACATGGTATAAATCTTTTGATTATTGCATGAATTAATTGTTATGTCATGTATGGTTATGATCCGTAGTCTTATAGTTGTTAAGAATATGTGGGAGATCTGTGATGAACATGCATGTTTTTCACGGATCATGGGATTTTATATGCTATTTGCTTTATTTGATTCAAAGATTTAAAATTATGGAAGACTTTTTATGTTTATAAAAAACCTAGATTTAATGTTCTTTGAATAAATTGTTATGCATGTGGCTATTTGATTTAGTTTTTTTCTACCTATTTGTTTTCGTACGTTTTATTTGATTGTATATTGTAAACAAGGGTAATTTTTTCTCCAAGAAAAATTAATATGAACTAAATCATATTAAAAATTAATGAATTGTTTTGAGATCTTACATATGATTTGCGTTGATTGGAATTACAATAATAACTTAACGGCCTACTAAATTTTGACAAACAATAAAGTGGGTATAACGCACCGCTGGTCATGTACCCGGTTAAGGAAGGACGTGTTATGCTTCAGCGCTGACCAAATTCCCGGCTTGCCTGTGCGTCAAAGTTGGAATTACCTATGATTATTATTTACATAATTACTTAAGGTTGATTTAACCGCAAATTCATATCTGAAACATAATGAATAAAGTTATTGCTTTGTGCTTTAGCCAAGTTCTAGGAACGTGACGCGTGAATTGTTGTGGGCAAAATCTTTAATTGGTTTAAGCAATACCTCAACTTGAAAATATGTGGCGAAATTTTTTAGTCTCACCAAAAGGTTATTAAAAGTTTTTATTAAACTAATGCTATGGAGATATATGCATGCTTCTCCATACATGATTTTGACACCAAAATCAATACCCTTAAATTTATGTCTTATGCGATCTAATTGACGAACACTTGAAGTTACAATGTCGTCATGTGAGATCTTGGACGATGTTATAATGGAGAGAAAACTTCATGAATGAATGAGATTGCACATAAAGGTTTTGCGTTCTTTAGATTAGTCGACTTAATTGAGTTACTCAGTGAGATCTAGAAACTTTAGGCATAAAGTAGGGATGAAACATGTTTACGATGAAAAAAGACTTTTGGCAACGTAAATCCCTGAAATATCTAGAAATTGCAAATTCATTTGTCAATTATTGTTCGACAAGTTGCCATGTTGAATACATTTGTCACTAGCAGATCAACTGATGTGATGAGTTTATGTCAATGTGGAATCTAGTTTCAAGGAAAATACTATGGTTTTATTACCGGGGTAATTTTATTTTCTTGAATGGTATTATCAAAAATACTAATGTTTGAACTTATTTCTGTAGAAATGGCTCAACCCGAAAACAATATGACTATAAGTTCTACGTTCAAAGGTTTCTTTGATCGTCCTGAACTTACTGGCCCTAACTTCAATGATTGGTATCGCTCACTAAGAATAGTTCTGAGAGTAGCGGGGTACTATCGATATCTTAACTACTCTTCTTCTGGAGGATCTTGCTATAGGAGCATCTGATGCGCAAAGACTTGAACACATTGCTAATGTTAAGAAGCACTCTGAGGTGGCTGCTTTAATGTAAGGGAAAATGGCTCCTCCACATCAACAGAAGTATGAGCTGTTTTCTCCTAAGCGAATGCTTGATGAGCTCAAGGCTATGTTCGAAAACCGCAAGCTGTGGAAATCTACGACTTGGTAGATGCTCTACATAGTTGCAAGCAAGCTCCTGGAAAGTCTGTAAGTGCTGTAAAACCCAAGATTTTTCGTTCATTAAATAATAATGAAGTATGTTTCAAAACCCTTTTTGAACCATACAAAAATCATCGAATTTGAAAATTTGACAAAAGTCATACAACCCGCATACCGACAATTCAATAATTTAATTTCATAAATTATAGTCGAGAGATACTTGATAAACGATTTGATTAAATTATTTATTATTACATTTATCTACGAAGGGATTAAACGAGAAGTATTTCTATTAAAACGATACTTACATTATAAAAACGATAAATGACAAATACATGTCATTTAAATAAACGAACACGTTCTTCGTATTTATACGTCATAGAAATACTCCATTTTATTGGAAAAATGATTTTTTGGATCAACTACGCAATCCTCGTAAGATGAATCAAAATTCATAAACCACGAACATGACCCGAACCGTGTATTAACGAAAGTTGTAATATAAGTTACACTTTAGGCCCACTTGTGGCCTTATGAGACCAACTATTAAACTTTGGATAGTAATGGACTTAATAAGCCCAACAACTCTTTTGGCCCACTAGACAAGCCACCAACACACCTCAATTCCCCATTGGGCCAACTCTAGGTTGGTGACACATGTCCATCATGTCCACCCACCTTCTTGCTTCTCATTAGACAAAGTCTAAGTGGGTGACACTTGTCACACATCATCTCACCCTATATAAGGGCTTTGTCAACTCATACCCTTCATTTCTCTCACACAAAACACACCCCCACCAAAAACTCTCTTTCCTTATTTCTTTCTTTTCTTTTGCCGAGAGACTCCAACACCTTAGATCATCAAAAATTTGATGATCAAGCTTGAATCTTCAAAATCTAATCAATGACCCATCTTGGAAATCTCAAGATCTACATTTTGGTATGAAAATCTCCTACATGCATCAAGTAAAATATATAGTTCTAGCCCGGATCTATACATGCATCAAGTAAAATATGTAGATCTAGCTCGGATATATACATGCATCAAGTGAAACTTGTAGATCTAGTCCAGATCTACCCATGCATGGTGGTTGCATCAAGTGTTGAAAAAATCTTGGATGTTTGCTTGCATGCATCACTCACTAGTACCACGACTTTGATAAAGCCTCGTAAGATCTACATCTCGTTCTTATTTATCATTCCTTTGATTTTCTTGATCTTATGTATATTCCGAATATATATATATATATATATATATATGTACAAAATGGATTAATGAGTATTGGGACATTGTATATGAAATTTTGAACACTAAAAATAAAGCTAAACAAGCCCTATTAACGATTTCATTTATAACGATTTTGAACCGTAGCAAAGCCAGATTTCATGTCGAAATCAGTAGGTTTGGGATACGGAGAACTTATATATTAAGATAGATAATTATTTTGTGATTAATTCTCCGGGTGGCTCCTCCCGTGACGAATTATAGAAAGCAAGATATGACCAAAATAGTGAAAACTAGCCAGATCTGAACAAACTATTTTAACGGACTGTTTTCTCGTAAAATTTTTATACTGACCTACTAATATGTAAAATTAAAGTTGTAGATAAAATCATGAAGAACTAGAATCAATTGGATGGTTTACCAATTCCTTACGGTTTGGAAATGGTGGCAAAAATAGTGAAAACTAGTCAGTTCTGAACATACTGTCTTCACGGACTGTTTCCTTATATAAGAACTCAGAATCATTGAAAAAGGTAGTACTGTAGGTTGTAGATAAAATCATGAAAAATTAGAATCAATTGGATAGTTAACCAATTCTTTACGGTTTGGAAATGGCGACCAAAACGGTGAAAACGAGTTTGGCTGCCCAAAAACAACCAACTCTTCTAAGTGATATAATTTGTGCATTACCTATGGTAAGTATAAATTTGGGGTAATTAGTCTTACAATAAGTATAGTGTATGAGTTAATAATGGTTTTGGTAAAAATAACACACTTGGATGATTTACGGTTCAAGAGATATGAACAAATTAGCGGGACATGTCGGGAAAATTATAATAAACGGATTATAACTCATTAACGTAAAATGTGATGATTTTTATATAAACCAACTTGGTAGGACCCACTTTTCAGGGATCTTGGACTTATTTATATACTGATGATTAGAAGACCCTAGACCCGACTAACGTGAAATATTAACTGTATGTGGTTGTGATGCATTTTAGAACCCAAAAACTATACAAAGTGGACTTGGGCCATAAAAGCCCAACTTACACTTGTAATAGCTATTGGGCCATTATTGAACCTAATATTTATAACCAATTTAGAGTAGTTTACAGAATTTAAAATGGACTTAAGTCATATACTTGGGTAGTGGACCACTCTTGGGCTTAAGATGGGCTAGAAGTGTCAAATTGGATTTTTCACTTAAAATGACTAAGTGTTCACCTAAAAGTTTTATAAAGAATCATAAAACTTATGCAATGTCCAAGAACTTATTAAAACATACTTATTACATATATGTACGATTTATTTCTCGTATCAAGCCTAAGACGCGCCTCGTTATCTTTAGGTCTCTATGATCATGTATCAATTGTTGACATTTATTCTTGATTGACGTTCGTTCTCTATTAACTATTGTGACGATTGTATCAGGTGAGTTTCATAGCCTCGCCTTTTAAATCTTTTATGATTTTTCAAACCCGCGAGGGGGGACATGCTATTAAATAACTGCAACTTGTTTTGACAATATGACTATAATTTAATTATAGAATGTAAATTGAACTGTAACCTGTTTTGACTATTGGATTGATAGATATTTATTTTATAGAACGCAAATTAAATGGTACTCTTAATTACGATTGTCTATTATTATTGAAACTGTTAAATTGTTGTAAATCGCCCGAATGTTATAAATAGATATATTTAGGATTGACCATCCCCATCTGCGTGAGTAGCGCTCACTGTGTCTTGGTCGGGACAACAAATGTATACCATGTTGGAAACTGGGTTTGGCGCCTTTTTGTAAGGCGTTGGGTTCTCATCTGTTGAGAACTATGGAAGGTTATGATTCAGTTTCGATTAATAGAAAATGTAATTATCTTTTGTATATATGCTTTGTGCATTGCTACTATCTATAAGGTTTGTGTTACTAAACTTAATCATATACTACTTAGCAAATACCAAATTGGGAATAATGGAAATGCTAAACTTGGTTACTTTACACTACTTAGTAAAACTTACTAAGCTTGATTATCTTACACTGTGTAGTAAAATACTGTAATGGTAGTATTAAATATACTAAACTTGATTATTTTACACTAGTTAGTAAATACTGTAATGGTAGTATTAAATATACTAAACTTGATTATTTTAAAAAACTCTATGAATTCACCAACTTTATGTGGACCGTTTTAAGAATGTTTTTCCCAGGTTATTTAGCAAGATTATTTGAGCATGGATTGAGCATCATTTAGGAGCATAAAAATGACGAGGGATTATCTTTTACTGGGATATTCATAACAAATGTTATTCAACGATTTAAACGATTGTACTAAATCAATTTTTACATCAATTGTATTTCAAAAATCATATAATTATGATATGTGCTTTGTAAGATATTTGCTCATCGATCCACCACTGTGATACCCGCTTTATGGGGGTGTTACAGAGAATGGTATCAGAGCTTTAGTTATAGCGAACTAGATTAATTTTTAAATAAAATAAGAATAAAAATATTTTTCTTTTATTTAAAACTGGACTATAACTTTATAAAAATCTTTTGGAGAATTTTTTTGGGACATACTTAGAGAGCATATAGCATAGAGAGCATGCATAACTATATGATTTAAGTACGCATTCATTATTCTATGCCTTCGTAATTGTTGATTGTATTAGATGCTAACTTGTACGTATTTAAGTAATATAAGTATTTAATATTTATTATAGAAATATTAAATACTCAAGTACTTAATAAAACAAATAAATATGCCATGTTAGTAGGTAGCTTTATACTAAAGATGTTCCATCTCGATATTACGTTTTGACTGAATGGTTGGGTTTACGACTTAAAGTGCCCTCGCTCCTCCAACGTTTATAGAATGACTTCTGAAGTATGATGGCCCGAACAGTGCATTATAACCACGAACAATCTAATACATAACAGACACATGGAAACACTTAAATGAAAATTTAAATAAAAACTTTGGGAACATTGGAAATCTAACAGAATCTCTAGAACCCGTTAGAAAATCTAGAAGATTTTTAAGTCTCTAAAAATCTAAATAGATCTATCTATTTTACTCAATCTTAGGAAATATTTAGTAAACCTAATTAGATTTTATAAATATTGAAAAATCTAATAAAATGTTCGGGAAAATCTAAAATTTGATTTTATAAAATTTTCTTTGGAGATAGACCCACAATAACCGTAAACTATTCAGCACAGACTGAGAAATTATAGACCCACAAGACAACATCAACAATAATATTACTATGTTATACCTATATCACCATTCACCAACAGTCCAACATAAGATGTTCGATTGTTGGAAGTAGTGGCCTTGGATGCAGACGATATTTTTTTGAATACCTACACCACGAGGATAACATCATGATCTTAAATATCACGCCACCCTATATCGCCAGTAATAGTTATCATCATATACATAGGGTAATGTAATAGTTCCCATAATTTGGAAACTAACATATCCATGAAGATGACACAATATTAACGTTTTATAATATTTGTAAAAAAATTGTGCCTCGTAAGTGAGATATTTGAGTGTACTAGAATCCCTCTTCCTGTTCTTCCCTTTCGCCCTTGAAGCAAAACACAAACAATAGCATATGACAATAAAAAGTAATATAAAACAAAGAAAAAAAGAACTTGCGGATAATTTGTAGAAGCAACTAAAAGGAGAACCACAAAATAGAGAAAAATAGGATGATTACATTGTGTCTTAAAAAAGCAACATCAGTATATGACCCATATTATAGAAGTTAGCAATCTGATAGTTCTAGTATCTTCTTTGCTAGGCAACAAATAGTTGGAAAATTGACCAACTTTGGAAGGAAATATAGCAACATATTCTAAATACAATCGAATAATGAATCAAGAAGTTATACAATGGAGTTCAAAGAGTTTAGTAGAAATATCATGAACATGAAGCCCACATTTAAAGGTCGTTGTTTAAATGCGTTTACATGTAAATGTCTCAACTTGAGTTATGCTTTATTTCAGTGGGTCAAACGGACTTACGGTAAGAATCTAATTAATATAAACACAGGTGTCACGAACTGAAAATCACAAAAAGGGTATCAAAATGCACAAAGACTCTAAATCGTCTATAAAAGTAGATGAATCATCGACGGAAGTATGCACCACCATACTGAAAGTTTATGGATTTAAAATTTATAGTAGTGTGATAGGATCGAACTCGGGATTACGGGATTGCACACAATACGTAAAGGGTTAATTTTATTTATTAAATATTTTATATATATATTTATTAAATCAAACCGAACTTAACTAAACGATCGTTAAATAAATTAAGAGTTAAGTTAAACGAACGTTATGGATATAAATAGAAGAAAAGAAGTTAACGAAAAGTTCCGGAAGCCACTCTTGTGGGCTTATGGGTCGACGGCTACAAGAAGAAAAGGGGAAGGAAAATGATTTGTTTCCTTATTCGTTTATTACTTGAAAACCAAGTTTTTCCAAGCCCTATATAAACACCCCATAGCCTCATAATTTTTCCCATCCCTTCTCCTCCTTTCTCTCTTGCGATCAGCGAGCAAACACCCCTTTAGGATTCTTTGGTTTTCGATTTAGCTAAATTTCTACAAGTGTTGAAGTTCCAGTTTGCAAGTGCTAGACTCACCATTACATTACGTGTGTACAAGAGCGTAATATAGTTTTGCTTTAAATTATATCTTGGTATTATTCTTCACAATCCCTATTTGGTGATTCGTCGGTGATCTTGTGGATCTTTGCTAGGATAAAGGTATGTAACCCTAATCGATTAATTATAATTGTGTTATTAATGATCTTGTTAAATCGCTTCCGCTCCTTTGATCTTTGTTATGATTATATAATTGTTATGAATGTCATAAACCATCAGTGGCATCGAGATCCGTTTTTACATGTTATAATTATCGAGATCTAAAGGTTTTTTAACTAATGGTTATTTGAGTTAAATTACATGTTGTTTTTTAGGTTTTAACAAAAAAAATTAGGGTTTTGTTTTTTTTTGTTTTTTTTTAAAATCGGCCTAGCCGAATTTTATTTAAAAACTTTTTTTTATAAACCCTAAAATTACATGGTATAAATCTTTTGATTATTGCATGAATTAATTGTTATGTCATGTACGGTTATGATCCGTAGTCTTATAGTTGTTAAGAATATGTGGGAGATCCGTGATGAACATGCATGTTTTTCACGGATCATGGGATTTTATATGCTATTTGCTTTATTTGATTCAAAGTTTTAAAATTATGGAAGACTTTTTATGTTTATAAAAAACCTAGATTTTATGTTCTTTGAATAAATTGTTATGCATGTGGCTATTTGATTTAGTTTTTTTGTACCTATTTGTTTTCATACGTTTTATTTGATTGTATGTTGTAAACAAGGGTAATTTTTTTCCAAGATAAATTAATATGAACTAAATCATATTAAAAATTAATGAATTGTTTTGAGATCTTACATACGATTTGCGTTGATTGGAATTACAATAATAACTTAACGGCCTACTCAATTTTGACAAACTATAAAGTGGGTATAACGCACCGCTGGTCATGTACCCGGTTAAGGAAGGAGGTGTTATGCTTCAGCGCTGACCAAATTCCCGGCTTGCTTGTGCGTCAAAGTTGGAATTACCTACGGTTATTATTTACATAATTACTTAAGGTTGATGTAACCGCAAATTCATATCTGAAACATAATGAATAAAGTTATTGCTTTGTGCTTTAGCCAAGTTCTAGGAACGTGAGGCGTGAATTGTTGTGGGTAAAATCTTTAATTGGTTTAAGCAATACCTCAACTTGCAAATATGTGGCGAATTTTTTTTTTTTAGTCTCACCAAAAGGTTATTAAAGTTTTTATTAAACTAATGTTATGGAGATATATGCATGCTTCTCCATACATGATTTTGACACCAAAATCAATACCATTAAATTTAAGTCTTATGCGATCTAATTGACGAACACTTGAAGTTACAATGTCGTCATGTGAGATCTTGGACGATGTTATAATGGAGAGAAACTTCATGACTGAATGAGATTGCACATAAAGGTTTTGCGTTCTTTAGATTAGTCGACTTAATTGAGTTACTCACTGGGATCTAGAAACTTTAGACATAAAGTAGGGATGAAACATGTTTACGATGAAAAAAGACTTTTGGCAACGTAAATCCCTAAAATATCTAGAAATTGCAAATTCACTTGTCAATTATTGTTCGACAAGTTACCATGTTGAATACATTTGTCACTAGCAGATCAACTGATGTGATGAGTTTATGTCAATTTGGATTCTAGTTTCAAGGAAAATACTATGGTTTTATTACCGGGGTAATTTTATTTTCTTGAATGGTATTATCGAAAATACTAATGTTTGAACTTATTTCTGTAGAAATGGCTCAACCCGAAAACAATATGACTATAAGTTATGCGTTTAAAGGTTTCTTTGATCGTCCTGAACTTATTGGCCCTAACTTCAATGATTGGTATCGCTCATTAAGAATAGTTCTGAGAGTAGCGGGGTACTATCGATATCTTAACTACTCTTTTTCTGGACGATCTTGCTATAGGAGCATTTGATGCGTAAAGACTTGAACACGCTGCCAATGTTAAGAAGCACTCTGAGGTGGCTGCTTTAATGTTAGGGAAAATGGCTCCTCCACTTTAACAGAAGTATGAGCTGTTTTCTCCTAAGCGAATGCTTGATGAGCTCAAGGCTATGTTCAAAAACAACAAGCAATGGAAATCTACGACTTGGTAGATGCTCTGCATAGTTGCAAGCAAGATCTTGGAAAGTCTGTAAGTGCTGTAAAACCCGAGATTTTTCGTTCATTAAATAATAATGAAGTATGTTTCAAAACCCTTTTTGAACCATACAAAAATCATCGGATTTGAAAATTTGACAAAAGTCATACAACCCGCATACCGACAATTCAATAATTTAATTTCATAAATTATTGTCGAGAGATACTTGATAAACGATTTGATTAAATTGTTTATTATTACATTTATCTATGAAGGGGTTAAACGAGAAGTGTTTCAATTAAAACGATACTTACGTTATAAAAACGATAAATGACAAATACTTGTCAATTAAATAAACGAACACGTTCTTCGTATTTATACGTCATATAAATACTCCATTTTATTGGAAAAATGATTTTTTTAGATCAACTACGCAATCCTCGTAAGATGATTCAAAATTCTTAAACCACGAACGTACCCGAACCATGTATTAACGAAAGTTGTAATATAAGTTACACTTTAGGCCCACTTGTGGCCTTATGAGCCCAACTATTAAACTTTGGATAGTAATGGACTTAATAATCCCAATAAGAAGTTTAAAGAAGCCCAACAACTCTTTTGGCCCACTAGAAAAGCCACCAACACACCTCACTTCCCCATTGGACTAACTCTAGGTTGGTGACACATGTCCATCATGTCCACCCACCTTCTTGCTTCTCATTGGATAAAGTCTAAGTGGGTGACACTTGTCACACTTCATCTCATCCTATATAAGGGCTTTGTCTACTCTTACCCTTCATTTATCTCACACTAAACACACACACACCAAAAACTCTATTTCCTTCTTTCTTTATTTTCTTTTGCCGAGAGCCTCCAACACCTTAGATCATCAAAATTTGATAATCAAGCTTGAATCTTCAAAATCTAATCAAAGACCCATCTTGGAAATCTCAAGATCTATATTTTGGTATGAAAATATCCTACATGCATCAAGTAAAATATGTAGTTCTAGCCCGGATCTATACATGCATCAAGTAAAATATGTAGATCTAGCCTGGATCTATACATGCATCAAGTGAAACTTGTAGATCTAGTCCGTATCTATCCATGCATGGTGGTTGCATCAAGTGTTGACAAGATCTTGGATGTTTGCTTGCATGCATCACTCACTAGTACCACGACTTTGATAAAGCCTCGTAAGATCTACATCTCGTTCTTATTAATCATTCCTTTTATTTTCTTGATCTTATGTATATTCCGAATATATATATATATATATATATATATATATATATATATATATATATATATATATATATATATATATATATATATATATATATATATATATATATATATATGTGTGTGTGTGTGTGTGTACGATATGGATTAATGAGTATTGGGACATTGTATATGAAATTTTGAACACTAAAAATAAAGCTAAACAAGCCCTATTAACGATTTCATTTATAACGATTTTGAACCGTAGCAAAGCCAGATTGCATGTTGAAATCAGTAGGTTTGGGATACGGAAAACTTATATATTAAGATAGATAATTGTTTTGTGATTAATTCCCCGGTGGCTCCTCCCGTGACGAATTATAGAAAGCAAGATATGACCAAAATAGGGAAAACTAGCCAGATCTGAACATACTGTTTTAATGGACTGTTTTCTCTAAAATTTGTATACTGACCTACGAATATGTAAAACTATAAGTTGTAGATATAATCATGAAGAACTAGAATCAATTGGATGGTTTACCAATTCCTTACGGTTTCAAAATGGTGGCAAAAATAATGAAAACTAGTCAGATCTGAACATACTGTCTTCACGGACTGTTTTCTCATATAAGAACTCAGAATAATTGAAAAGGGTAGTAATGTATGTTGTAGATAAAAACATGAAAAAGTAGAATCAATTGGATAGTTTACCAATTCTTTACGGTTTTGAAATGGCGACCAAAACGGTGAAAACGAGTTTGGCTGCCCAAAAACAGCCAACTCTTCTAAGTGATATAATTTGTGCATTAGCTATGGTAAGTATAAATTTGGAGTAATTAGACTTATACTCAGTATAGTATATGAGTTAATAATGGTTTTGGTAAAAAGAACACACTTAGATGATTTACGGTTCAAGAGATATGAACAAATTAGCGGGACATGTCGGGAAAATTATAATAAACGGATTATAACTCATTAACGTAAAATGTGATGATTTTTATATAAACCAACGTGGTAGGACCCACTTTTCAGGGATCTTGGACTTATTTATATACTGATGATTAGAAGACCCGAGACCCGATCAACGTGAAATATTAACTGTATGTGGTTGTGATGCATTTTAGAACCCAAAAACTATACAAAGTGGACTTGTGCCATAAAAGCCCAACTTACACTTGTAATAGCTATTGGGCCATTATTAGACCTGAGATTTAACCAATTTAGAGTAGTTTACTGAATTTAAAATGGACATAAGTCATATACTTGGGTAGTGGACCACTATTGGGCTTAAGATGGCTAGAAGTGTCAAATTAGATTTTTCACTTAAAATGACTAAGTGTTCACCTAAAAGTTTTATAAAGAATCATAAAACTTATGCAATGTCCAAGACCTTATTAAAACATACTTATTACATATATGTACGGTTTATTTCTCGTCTCAAGCCTAAGACGCGCCTCGTTATCTTTAGGTCTCTATGATCATGTATCGATTGTTGACATTTATTCTTGATTGACGTTCGTTCTCTATTAACTATTGTGACGATTGTATCAGGTGAGTTTCATAGCCTCGCTTTTTAAATCTTTTATGATTTTTCAAACCCGCGAGGGGGAGACATGTTATTAAATAACTGCAACTTGTTTTGACAATATGACTATAATTTAATTATAGAATGTAAATTGAACTGTAACCTGTTTTGACTATAGGATTGATAGATATTTATTTTATAGAACGCAAATTGAATGGTACTCTTAATTATGATTTTTTTTTATTATTGAAACAATTAAATTGTTGTAAATCGCTCGAATGTTATAAATAGATCTATTTGGGATTGACCATCCCCATCTGCGTGAGTAGCGCTCACTGTGTCTTGGCTGGGACAACAAATGTATACCATGTTGGAAACTGGGTTTGACGCCTTTTTGTAAGGCGTTGGGTTCTCATCTGTTGAGAACTCTGGAAGGTTATGCTTTAGTTTCGATTAATAGAAAATGTAATTATCTTTTGTATATATGCTTTGTGCATTGTTACTATCTATAAGGTTTGTGTTACTAAACTTAATCATATACTACTTAGCAAACACCAAATTGGGAATAATGGAAATGCTAAACTTGGTTACTTTACACTACTTAGTAAAACTTACAAAGCTTGATTATTTTACATTGTGTAGTAAAATACTGTAATGGTAGTATTAAATATACTAAACTTGATTATCTTACACTACTTAGTAAAATACTGTAATGGTAGTATTAAATATACTAAACTTGATTATTTTACAAAACTCTATGAATTCACCAACTTTATGTGGACCGTTTTTCCCAGGTTATTTAGCAAGATTATTTGAGCATGGATTGAGCATCATTTAGGAGCATAAAAATGACGAGGGATTATCTTTTACTAGGATATTCATAACAAATGTTATTCAACGATTTAAAAGATTGTACCAAATCAATGTTTACATCAATTGTATTTCAAAAATCATATAATTATGATCTGTGCTTTGTAAGCTATTTGCTCATCGATCCACCACTGTTATACCCGCTTTATGGGGGTGTTACAGAGAATGGTATCAAAGCTTTAGTTATAGCGAACCAGATTAATTTTTAAATAAAATAAGAATAAAAATATTTCTCTTTTACTTAAAACTGGACTATAACTTTATAAAAATCTTTTGGGGATTTTTTTTGGGACATACTTAGAGAGCATATAGCATAGAGAGCATGCATAACTATATGATTTAAGTGCGCATTCATTATTCTATGCCTACGTAATTGTTGATAGTATTAGATGCTAACTTGTACGTATTTAAGTAATATAACTATTTAATATTTATTATAGAAATATTAAATACTCAAGTACTTAATAAAACAAATAAATATGCCATGTTAGTAGAGAGCTTTATACTAAAGATGTTCCATCTTGATTTTATGTTTTGACTGAGTGGTTGGGTTTACGATTTAAAGTGCCCTCGCTCCTCAAACGTTTATAGAATGACTTCTGAAGTATGATGACCCGAACAGTGCATTATAACCACGAACAATCTAATACATAACAGACACATGGAAACATTTAAATGAAAATTTAAATAAAAACTTTGAGAACATTGGAAATCTAATAGAATCTCTAGAACCCGTTAGAAAATCTAAGAAGATTTTTAAGTCTCTAAAAATCTAAATATATCTATCTATTTTACTCAATCTTAGGAAATATTTAGTAAACCTAATTAGATTTTATAAATATTGAAAAATCTAATAAAATGTTCGGGAAAATCTAAAATTTGATTTTATAAAATTTTCTTTGGAGATCTTGAATTAACCATTAAGAACCAATAAGCTTGTAAGGTTTCATAAACTCCACACCTAGATAAATTGTTAAGTATTATTAATGGACTAGTTAAGCACAAGTAACAGTAACCCAAAACTTGAATAGGCCCTATAGACCCAATACCATATATCTGAACCATTAACTAAGCATATTAGGCTCATTTAATGCCTAGTAAGCCCACTTAGCAAACCTTGAATCATAAATGGACTAAAATATGTTTAGGCCCTTTAGGAAGCTCATTAGGCCCATTTATTATCTTATGAACCGATGTAATAAAACTTGTAACATTAATAGATCTAAAAAGGAAATTAGGCCCATTAAGAAATCCTTAGCTCATAAGAATTGTTAATGAATCTTGTAAGCTCAATAACGGTTTGGGAAGCCCATTAGCTCTTTTTTTTACTCTTAATAAGCTCATTTAGTAATTTTACACTTAAGTAAAGTTTTTATACCGAAGATATAACTTATAAAAACTCTTAGACTAAGAACATTAGTTTATAAAACATATGAGTTAAAACCGTAAACTTGAAACTTGTCTTAATAAAAAAGAAATTACAAGGACTAATATTGTAAGTATCTGAAAGTCTAGGGATCAATAAATGCTATTCGTGACTTATTAGACCTTAAGGACCACTTTTAAATTCTTGGAAGTTAGATTGTCATTTTATGACTCTAAGGACTAATGGTGTAATCAGCCAAAACATTTAGGAACCCTAGGGAGTTATTACCGCCATTAAATGAAAGTTATACAACCTAATGTTAATAGAGGGACTATTTTCGCCATCTCCCGAAAATACTAGAAACTCTAAGGACAAAGGATGTTAAGAACCGGAAAGTGTACATTTGGTAAAATATAGAGGGACTTGTTTTGCCAATAGCCGAAACTTAAGCAAACCCTAGAACCTTTATTTCATTTAATGTATTAAAACTTGAGCATACTATCTTTACATAGTTATTCGATGAATAGGAACTGGTTAGTCTATTCTAACCACTAGGATAACTGACAGGCCACTTAATGAGAACAAATTTACAACAAACATACATACTGGAATATCTAATAATAGACTAGGAAGCATTACCTAGCGTACTACATTTTCTTTTAATGTTTGAACTTGTTGTTATGTGTATATATATATATATATATATATATATATATATATATCTATATATATATATATATATATATATATATATATATATATATATATATATATATATATATATATATATATATATATATATATATATATATATATATATATATATATATATATATATATATATATATATATATATATATATATATATATATATATATATATATATATATATATATATATATATATATATATATATATATATATATATATATATATATATATATATATATATATATATATATACCTTATTAGAAGGAATTATATGATATAATGCCTATGCTTATGATTGTAATATATTATTATATTATATTATACATATGAACTCCTTGTTTGATGCGTACTCTTGCGCACGTTATCGCGCATCAACATGTATTTTTCTCTCGCTTATGATTTTGTACGTATATCTACGGAACACGACTTATTAACGACTCATATACGCGTGCTTTTACTAATATCATGTGATATTATTTGGATAAATTTGCCTCTTTAAATGATGCGGTGGAACCCAAAAAATCAAGGTACATATGAATCTATATTTTATATATGGGACCTGAGACTCTTGATCCTAAGTTAATTATGATTACGTCTTTAGACGGAATGGGACGTCTAAAGGTGAAATCATAAGCCACCGGACCAGAATTTTACTTATAAATTTCGTATCACGGTAGAATGGGACGGCCGAAGACGAAAGTTATAACTAAGCGGGCTGTAAAGTATCTTAATAATATCTATTATCTTATACGTTATATTTATCCTAAATAATAAGCCTTGTCGGGAATATTTAGGTAAGGTGAGCTATGAAATCATTATTGAAACAAGTAAGGACGCTTGTTCGTTTGAATAAAGAAATCATAAGTCACCGAATGAAGTTGTAAATTTTGCCTTACATGGATAAGGACGCTTGTCAATGTAAATAGAAATTTATAATCACATGGGCTTAAATATATTCAAAATGACTCATTATTGATATTATTTTATATATATAACCAGCTACGTAACATATCCCTCCTTGACTCGCAATTTCCTCCAGTAATATCTTGTCGTTATTACATCATCATCATCTAGAAACCTATGGAAGATTAGTAATCATCTCTTTTGGATCATAGCATTGTGCTCTTGATTTTTGGTTTATCCTTAACCCAAATATCACTTCCGCTGCAGTTGACCCCGTTGGGAGGGTCCACTTTCCGTTGCATTCGACCCCTTGAGGGTGTCCACTTCCGTTGCATTTGACTCCTTTAGGAATGTCCATTTCAGCTTCCTTTGAACCTTTTGAGGGTGTCTACTTCCCTCTGCATTCAACCCTTTCAAGAAGTGTTATTTTCCGCTACATTTTGAACCCTTTTTGGGAGTGCTCACTTCCATTTCATTTGACCCCTTTGAGATGTCACAGAAAATAAAGCTGGTTCATCTGCCATGAGGGAATGAAACCTCGATCATTCGAGGAGACGGTAACTCGGACTTAATCAACACTAGACTTAGTGTCATTTCTTATACTGAAGACCAGAAATACTTGGTAAGAGGATGCCCTATCTTCTTAACCCACATTTCTTAAGTCGACGAGGAAGACAAACCCAAGCATAAAAGACATGCCCAACTCTCAATGGGTGTATTTTATAGGGTTATATTCGTCATCACCCTAAAAGCGTTATTTGATGTCCAAAACTCTTTTGGACAATCTTTCTACTCTTCGGATCCAATTAGTTCGACAATACCATTATCCAACAAGCCTTGAAATGAATGACTTCCTCCTTTTAGAAGTCGAAATTTGTGGAAATTTTGGAACCACCAACAGTAGAGGCATGACCCTTTCAGCATCTCACCAGGGATGCACACTTCTTTATTCTTGGTATCTTCTTTGATTTCCATCATTTGAAGTACTTATTTTCTATGCAACTTATGCCCCGGCTCAACCACAAATGAAGCAAATTATTTGCAACTTCCTACCCAAGAAACACCAACAAAAATCTTAGCCATTTCGCTAAGTGAAGCTTTGGTGTCAAACTAATGTTTGCTTTCTACAGGATAGAAGTATATCGGGAAGCCCTTCGCATGAAAAATTGTTGACGTAAGAGCTGTACCAGCTAAAACTATATTTCTAACTCGACATAGCATAAGCCTATTAAAGCTTAATAGACTTAAAAATCTCTTGAAGAACTAGTAGTAACATTAATGAACTGTTATCTACGCTCATCAAGACACATTGGGGCCCCGGAGGCACATCCAATGAAAACCAAGACTTAAGACGAAATTGTCCTAGTCAACCCAACCTTGTAAACTTAGAACTCGAGTTCATAAGATTACACGTTTAAGGAAAAGTGCCCCCACTTGTTCCCTGAACAAGTAACATCATCTTTAGCTTTGAGAGTGAAACTAAAATAACGGGGTGGTGTAAAACCCCTAGAAAATTTGGGCTTTCACACACGTCACCAACTTCATTATTGTTATCGTTCATCATACAATATTGTAATGAACTACCATTACAACATACCATCACAGGACTTACTGTATTTTGGCGAATGATTTCTTAAACTTCTAAATGACTCGTGAATTATGCATGATAGCTTGAATACAACCCGAAAGCTTATCATGGTGAACAAAAGATCTAGTACAAATACTCAAATCCTTCCCAACAAGTATGCTAGATAGGGCTAGTACTGGTATGGCGGGTAAGGCTGCAGGTGCCGACAGGGTACCCTACAATACCTCTATAAGCCAATCAGGACCCCTTAAGCAAACTGAGTACAATCAGCAACTAGGACCGCAGTCTGCCAACGACTCCTCGAAGGTAGGCGGTATCTGCTGTCATTTCATCGTGACGAACAGCTGCAAGATCAAAGAAGGTGGGAAAGGACTGCCCTTGTGCAGTAAGAGAAGAGTGGGTCTTATGCTGAAGGCCCCCTCCAAGGTGTGATTATGCTAATGAAGGTAGTAGTTCTCCTCCAACAACCACTGCAAGGCCTCGTGGCCCAAAAACCTCGTGCTATCTGGGTATTTACCAATATGGTCCAAGAGAGAGAGAGTCTATGCGCTCATGCATGGCAGTGTACTCCACCTGGCCTGCTATCAACAGGTTGTGGACGTCCGTCATGTTTTGCTCCTGGCTCATGGCCAAAGCAGCAATCCGAACTTGAACAAGATCAGCATGTCCAGTTTCGGAACCCTCTCCGACCTCAAATTCTGGCTTGTAGGTTTCCAGATGAACATCAATCGTCGTGAGCTTAACCAACTAAATGTAGTTAACCCTACCTCGACTTTTCCTAATTGACAACCTCCTAGAGTGTCCTCTCTAAATTGTCATTATTTGTTCTTAGAACATCTACCGCTTTGTCAAATTGACGGCCATACTGTCAGATAATTTTGTCCATCCGTGATTGTTAGCAGCATCCAAATACAGCTCAATCGGATGTATAAGAACAACCCGGATAAAGATCTCTTTGCATTGATTTCTGTTCATCCGTAATGGTAGCATCACTCAGATACTGCCCGATCGGACTTATAGAGCAATCCGAATAAATATCTCTTTACATTATTGGCACCATTCGCTTCTAAGCATGTCAAAGACGAACCCTTAAGAGCTATGACATCTATACCCTAACAGATGACAAAGTTTTTAATAGCTTCGAGTACGAATCTAAAATAACGGGGCAGTGCTATAAAATCCATGATTTTACCATCAGAAAAATGTAATAAAAGTCTACTCAATGATCCTAGATCATTTCTCAACCTAGTAATAGTAATCGAGTTTTGAGGACGAAACTCAAGGTGGCATGTGGATGGTGTAAAACTCGAGATTTTTCGTTCATTAAATAATAATGAAGTATGTTTCAAAACCCTTTTTGAACCATACAAAAATCATCGGATTTGAAAATTTGACAAAAGTCATACAACCCGCATACCGACAATTCAATAATTTATTTCATAAATTATTGTCGAGAGATACTTGATAAACGATTTGATAAATTGTTTATTATTACATTTATCTATGAAGGGATTAAACGAGAAGTGTTTCTATTAAAACGATACTTACGTTATAAAAACGATAAATGACAAATACTTGTCATTTAAATAAACGAACACGTTCTTCGTATTTATACGTCATATAAATACTCCATTTAATTGGAAAAATGATTTTTTTGGATCAACTACGCAATCCTCGTAAGATGAATCAAAATTCATAAACCACGAACGTGACCCGAACCGTGTATTAACGAAAGTTGAAATATAAGTTACACTTTAGGCCCACTTTTGGCCTTATGAGCCCAACTATTAAACTTTGGATAGTAATGGACTTAATAAGCCCAATAAGAAGTTTAAAGAAGCCCAACAACTCTTTTGGCCCACTAGACAAGCCACCAACACACCTCACTTCCCTATTGGGTCAACTCTAGGTTGGTGACACATGTCCATCATGTCCACCCACCTTCTTGCTTCTCATTGGACAAAGTCTAAGTAGGTGACACTTGTCACACTTCCTCTCACCCTATATAAGGGCTTTGTCTACTCATACCCTTCATTTCTCTCACACAAAACACACACACACCAAAAACTTTATTTCCTTCTTTATTTCTTTTCTTTTGCCGAGAGCCTCCAACACCTTAGATCATCAAAAATTTGACGATCAAGCTTGAATCTTCAAAATTTAATCAAAGACCCATCTTGGAAATCTCAAGATCTACATTTTGGTATGAAAATCTCCTACATGCATCAAGTAAAATATGTAGATCTAGCCCGGATCTATACATGCATCAAGTAAAATATGTAGATCTAGCCCGGATCTATACATGCATCAAGTGAAACTTGTTGATCTAGTCCGGATCTATCCATGCATGGTGGTTGCATCAAGTGTTGACAAGATCTTGTATGTTTGCTTGCATGCATCACTCACTAGTACCACGACTTTGATAAAGCCTCGTAAGATCTACATCTCGTTCTTATTTATCATTCTTTTTATTTTCTTGATCTTATGTATTCCGAATATATATATATATATATATATATATATATATATATATATATATATATATATATATATATATATATATATATATATATATATATATATATATATATATATATATATATATATATATATATATATATATATGTACGGAATGGATTAATGAGTATTGGGGCATTGTATATGAAATTTTGAACACAAAAAATAAAGCTAAACAAGCCCTATTAAAGATTTGATGTATAACGATTTTGAACCGTAGCAAAAACAGATTGCATGTCGAAATCAGTAGGTTTGGGATACTGAAAACTTATATATTAAGATAGATAATTGTTTTGTGATTAATTCCCCGGGTGGCTCGTCCTGTGACGAATTATAGAAAGCAAGATATGACCAAAATAGTGAAAACTAGCCAAATCTGAATATACTGTTCTGATGGTCTGTTTTCTCGTAAAATTTGTATACTGACCTACGAATATGTCAAACTAAAAGTTGTAGATAAAATCATGAAGAACTAGAATCAATTGGATGGTTTACCAATTCCTTACGGTTTCGAAATGGTGGCAAAAATAATGAAAACTAGTCAGATCTGAACATACTGTCTTGACGGACTGTTTTCTCATATAAGAACTCAGAATCATTGAAAAAGGTAATACTGTAGGTTGTAGATAAAATCATGAAAAAGTAGAATCAATTGGATAGTTTACCAATTCTTTACGGTTTGGAAATGGCGACCAAAACGGTGAAAATGAGTTTGGCTGCCCAAAAACAGCCAACTCTTCTAAGTGATAAAATTTGTGCATTAGCTATGGTAAGTATAAATTTGGGAAAATTAGACTTATAATCAGTATAGTATATGAGTTAATAATGGTTTTGGTAAAAAGAACACACTTAGATGATTTACGGTTCAAGAGATATGAACAAATTAGCGGGACATGTCGGGAAAATTATAATAAACGGATTATAACTCATTAACGTAAAATGTGATGATTTTTATATAAACCAAGGTGGTAGGACCCACTTTTCGGGGATCTTGGACTTATTTATATACTGATGATTAGAAGACCCGAGACTCGACCAACGTGAAATATTAAGTGTATGTGGTTGTGATGCGTTTTAGAACCCAAAAACTATACAAAGTGGACTTGGGCCATAAAAGCCCAACTTACACTTGTAATGGTTATTGGGTCATTATTGGACCTGAGATTTATAACCAATTTACAGTAGTATACTGAATTTAAATTGGACTTAAGTCATATACTTGGGTAGTAGACCACTATTGGGCTTAAGATGGGCTAGAAGTGTCAAATTGGATTTTTCACTTAAAATGACTAAGTTTTCACCTAAAAGTTTTATAAAGAATAATAAAACTTATGCAATGTCCAAGTACTTATTAAAACATACTTATTACATATATGTACGATTTATTTCTCGTCTCAAGCCTAAGACGCGCCTCGTTATCTTTAGGTCTCTATGATCATGTATCGATTGTTGACATTTCTTCTTGATTGTCGTTCGTTCTCTATTAACTATTGTGACGATTGTATCAGGTGAGTTCATAGCCTCGCTTTTTAAATATTTTATGATTTTTCAAACCCGCGAGGGGGAGACATGCTATTAAATAGCTGCAAATTGTTTTGACAATATGACTATAATTTAATTATAGAATGTAAATTGAACTGTAACCTATTTTGACTATAGGATTGATAGATATTTATTTTATAGAACACAAATTGAATGGTACTCTTAATTACGATTTTCTATTATTATTCAATCTGTTAAATTGTTGTAAATCATCCGAATGTTATAAATATATCCATTTGGGATTGACCATCCCTATCTGCATGAGTAGCGCTCACTGTGTCTTGGCCGGGACAACAAATGTATACCATGTTGGAAACTGGGTTTGGCGCCTTTTTGTAAGGCGTTAGGTTCTCATCTGTTGAGAACTATGGAAGGTTATGCTTCAGTTTCGATTAATATAAAATGTAATTATCTTTTGTATATATGCTTTGTGCATTGCTACTATCTATAAGGTTTGAGTTACGAAACTTAATCATATACTACTTAGCAAACACCAAATTGGGAATAATGGAAATGCTAAACTTGGTTACTTTACACTACTTAGTAAAACTTACTAAGCTTGATTAATTTATACTGTGTAGTAAAATACTGTAATGGTAGTATTAAATATACTAAACTTGATTATTTTACACTACTTAGTAAAATACTGTAATGGTAGTATTAAATATACTAAACTTGATTATTTTACAAAACTCTATGAATTCACCAACTTTATGACCGTTTTAAGCATGTTTTTCCCAGGTTATTTAGCAAGATTATTTGAGCATGGATTGAGCATCATTTAGGAGCATAAAAATCACGGGATTATCTTTTACTGGGATATTCATATCATATGTTATTTAACGATTTAAACGATTGTACCAAATCAATGTTTACAGCAATTGTATTTCAGAAATCATATAATTATGATATGTTCTTTGTAAGCTATTTGCTCATCGATCCACCACTGTGATACCCGCTTTATGGGGGTGTTACAAGTGCCCATTATATGGAGATGAGGGGTTATATGGAACAGCTCATTTCACTAGACAACCCTATGATCATAATATGGCTATCAACTTGATCAATAGGTCCCTTAACAAGGACTTCAATGATTTTGTTCAAAACTATAATATGCATTGCACGGGGAAGACAATTAATGATTTTCATGCTTCTACTCCTCCTGTGCTTTATGTACAAAAGGGTGGAGTGAGTAAGGCAAAACTGCACAAGAACAACAAGAAAGGCAAAGGCAAAGGCAATGGTGATAAGGGCAAACAAGTTGCGATTTATTCTAAACCTAAGCATAACTTTGTCAAGAAGAATCAATCTTAGAAGGATGAGACTTGTTTCCATTGCAAGGCAAGTGGACACTGGAAGAGGAACTGCCCTTTTTATCTCGAGGAGTTGCGAGAAATAAAGAAGAAGGCTGAGCTTAGTGCTGCAACATCTTCAGGTAACTTATATTTGATAGATTTATTTAATCTTACATACAAATCAAATTCCTGGGTATATGATACGAGATGTGGTATTAACATTTGTAATAACATGTATGGATTTGAGTTGGAGAGGAAGCTTACCTACGGGGAATAATTTCTGCATGTGGGCAATGGCGCACAAGTAGCGGTTGAAGCTATAGGAACATTTAATATAGTTTTACCTTCGGGTCTAGTACTGAGATTAAATAATTGTCATTTTGCACCTAAAATTGTTAGGGGTGTTATTTCCTTTTCGTGTATGCTGGATCTTGGATTTATTCACACTATTGATTATAATAGAATTTTTGTTTTCAAAGATGGTTTATTCTATTTTGATGCAATTTCTGTGAATGGTGTATTTTGAAATTAACATGCATGATAATAATTCCAAGAGAAAGATTAATTCTGTTTTTAGCATGAATAAGAAGAGAAAGTTAAACAAGAACTCTTCTTATCTTTGGCATTATAGACTTGCCCATATTGGGAAGACTTGCATACAAAAGCTTCAACGTGATGGTCTTTTGGAAAATATCAATGATGAATCATTTGATAAATGTGAGTCTTGTATCTCTGGAAAGATGACCAAGAAACTTTTTAATAGCAATATTGAAATGACTACTTAACTACTTGGTTTGATACACACTGATGTGTGTGTACCACTTAAACATGTGTCAAGGAAAGGTGCTAGCTACTTCTTAACATTTACGGATGATTATAGCCATTATGGTTATGTTTATTTACTTAAGCATAAACATTTAGTATTTGAAACATTCAAGATGTTTAAAGCAGAAGTAGAATGGAAACTAGGAAAGAAGATTAAAGCTCTTCGTTCTGATCGAGGTGGTGAATATTTAAGTCAAGAGTTCAAAGATTATTTAAGTGAGAATTGAATTGTTCAGAAACTTACTTCTCCATATACTCCACAACAAAATGGTGTATCCGAAAGGAGAAATCGTACATTATTGGATATGGTACGATCTATGTTTAATCTTACAACTTTACCTTTATCCTTTTGGATTATGCTTTAGAATCTATTGTTCGTATTCTGAATATGGTTCCTACAAAGAAGGTTGATAAGATACCATATGAACTATGGCATGGCAAAAGGCCATATTTGTCTTATTTAAAGATTTTAGGTTGTAAGGCTTATGTGAAACGTGACTCTAGAGATAAACTCCAACAACGCTCAGTAAAATGTATATTTGTAGGTTACCCTAAGGAAACTATGAGTTACTTTTATTATCCGCCTGAGAAAAAAGTTATTGTTGCTAGGTATGGAGACTTCCTTGAAAATGATCTTGTAAATCAAGAATTCAATGGGAGTGATTATGACCTTGAAAATATTCAAGAAGATACATTGCCTTCTGAAAATACTAGCGAAGAAATTCCAATAGAGCCAGAAAGTCTGGGAGCTCCACCAGAATTAATTCCTCTACGTAGGTCTAAAAGAACCGTACGTGCGCCAAGCAAACTATGTCATAACATAAAGGATGATGAGGAGGAGGTAGGGGATGTGACAATCCATCAATTTATTGTCGATATTTTATTCTCAAGTATTATTTAAAAACATTATTTTAATGTTATAATATGAACTCACTCATTTCTGGGAAGAAATTTGGGTTTACGTCATGAAGTAGCATCGAGTACGTCTAAACCGTAGGACTCTACGTTACGTGCTTACGTTTACATACACCGTTTTGGTGACAGTCCGACATTTCAGGAAATAAATTTATCCGTGAATATTATTTTGGAATTTTAAATTTGTGTTGGTTCATAAACTAACAAATTTACGAGAAGAGATTAAGACTTACGAGCATAATTTAACGTCTTTTACGATTAAACCGGAAACCCTAGGATTACGTATTTACGTTTTTGAACTCCGTTTTTGATGAGAAAATTTTCATTAGATTCGTTTTGTGCCGTTAATTCATAATTTATAAAAATGTTTTTAGTAAAACGACCAGAGGGCACGCAAATCGAGGAAACTAGAATCGAGGAATACCCGTAAATTAGTGAAGATGAGACAAGTGGGACACATGTCCCACCCCCTCTATGGGATGATTTTAATAAGCTTAAACCACCCTTTGTTGTCAAATTTTCAAGTGTACATAGGACACTTGTCCTTCCCATTTGACCAAAACCATCAAACAACTAGCTAAACCCTTTCCATCATCACCACAACTCACATACATGAAAATATAGATTAAACTTTCTCCTCTCTCTTGTTCTCTCTCTATGAACATCCAAAACTACCACCAATTCATCATTTTAATAAAAAATTTAACCTACAACCTAAGCTATAATCAACATATGTTGATAACGTCTTGAAAAGATGAAGATTGGAGGCGATCTTAACAACTAGAAAGGAGATTTCATGAAGATCAAGGACTGATTTTTCAAGGAGTCTACAAATACTTGGTGATCCTAGAAGTGGTGTAGATATCTCATAAGATTTGTTACCCAAAACCAAGTCTTGTTCATCCAAAAACTCATCATTTCATCACATTGGTGGTATAGATATTATTTCATCCTATCATCTTGTTATTTTGAATATGTAATCTTGTATTTTCTTCATTTATGTATATGTATATAATGATGAATGATGATCAAAATATTATGTGGGGATTTGGTGTTGATAAATTTGGTTAAAATGATTGAAAGCTACAAGAAAAGATGTTAAAATCATGTCTAAAATAGTAGGCTGTATAAAACAGTAAAGACCCTTATGTTAATATACAGTAAGATATGATACTGAAGTACAAATCTGAGTAGTCTGTTTTGGACGGACTGTTAGTAACATTTAGAGATAGATTGAGCAGTAGCTAAAACTGAGTTAATTGTAGCACATAATATGTAGTTTGTGCCATCCAATGGACTCCTTAAAATGAGTGAGATATGATCAAAACAATATTGAAGTACAAATCTGAGTAGTCTGTTTTGGACGGACTGTTAGTAACATTTAGAGATAGATTGAGCAGTAGCTAAAGCTGAGTTAATTGTAGCACATAATATGTAGTTTGTGCCATCCAAAGATAAGCTTCTATCTGCTTGTAGAACTCAAGATATGATAAAAATGGTGAAAGTGAAAATAATAATCAGATTTGTAAATAAATGTATATAGTATAATATTAGCACTCAAGTAAATATAATATAATATGTTTACCTAAAACCCACTAACTTATATATTAAATATATATAATTATGTACTTTAATAAATAAAATGGAAATTTTATAAAAATGGCAACTTGACGAGTTTTATAAGTTATAGAACTAAAAACATAAGTTTTATGTCTTTTCGGCTAAAACCGATAAATTAACGTTTTCGTCAATTAAAACTTAGACGGTCGGACCCGTCTAATGTAAACTTTGTATAACTCATATACTGATGTATACGTACATATTACAAGTAATAACCGATAAAACCCAAGCTTTATAACATATGGACATTAACGGACCAAAGTAGCCTTATTGGACTATTAACCCGACAAGAGAGGAAGATATCCCTGTAACTGCCTTTCGTACGCGGTATGGACACTTTGAATTTCGAGTGATGCTGTTTGGGTTAACGAACGCGCCTGCTGTATTCATGGACCTCATGAATCGCGTGTGCAAGCCGTATCTAGATAAGTTTGTTATTGTTTTCATCGATGATATACTTATTTACTCTAAGAGTAAGGAGGAGCACGAGAAGCACCTGAGAAAGATTTTGGAGTTGTTAAGGAAGGAGAAGCTGTATGTAAAATTCTCTAAGTGTGAGTTTTGGTTGGAATCAGTGCAGTTTCTAGGTCACGTGATTGATAGTAAGGGAGTTCGTGTAGATCCTGCTAAGGTCGAAGCGATCAGGGAATGGTCAGCACCGACAACGCCGACTGAAGTTCAACAATTCCTTGGTTTAGCGGGGTATTATCGAAGGTTTATTGAAGGATTTTTGTTGATTGCAAAACCATTGACAAGGCTTACCGAAAAGAATAGGGTGTATGAATGGGGAAATAAGGAAGAATGAGGAAGAACTTGCTTTCAAAACGCTTAAGGATAAGTTATGTTCCGCACCGATTTTGTCATTGCCTGAAGGAACCGAAGACTTCGTAGTGTATTGTGATGCGTCTCGTAAGGGTTATGGAGCGGTATTAATGCAACGTGAAAAGGTGATAGCTTACGCGTCGAGGCAACTAAGGAAGAATGAGGAGAACTACACGACGCACGATTTGGAATTAGGAGCTGTAGTTTTTGCGTTGAAGTTGTGGAGACACTATTTATATGGGACGAAGTGTGTTGTATTCACTGACCACAAGAGTTTGCAACACATTTTAGATCAAAAGGAGTTGAATATGCGACAGAGACGATGGGTTGAACTACTAAGTGATTATGACTGCGAAATTCGCTACCACCCTGGCAAGGCGAATGTTGTAGCGGATGCACTGAGTAGAAAGGAACGGGAGAAACCTTTGAGAGTTAGGGCTTTAGTAATGACTGAGAGCGTTGACTTAACCGAAACTATACTGAAGGCTCAAGAGAGAGGACTAATGAAAGGGAATGTTGAAGCCGAGAATTTGGGACGAATGTTAAAACCTCTTTTCGTGATTAGGTCAGACGGACTAAGATATTTTGAGAATCGGATTTGGTTACCACTGTGTTCATCTGAGGAAGGAAAGCCTGGAGTTCGAGAATTGGTTATGAACGAGTCACATAAGTCGAAGTATTCGATACATCCTGGATCGGATAAAATGTATCACGACCTGAAGAAAGTTTATTGGTGGCCGAATATGAAGGCGGATATTGCTCGTTACGTTAGTAAGTGTTTGACTTGCGCGAAGGTTCAAGCAGAACATAAGAAACCATCTGGATTGTTGGTACAACCAGAAATCCCAGAATGGAAATGGGAGAAAATCGCTATGGATTTCGTGACGGGTTTACCTAGAACTCCTAGTGGATGTGATATGATATGGGTAATTGTGGATAGGTTAACGAAATCTGCTCATTTCTTACCTATGAAGAAGACGGACAGCATGGAAAAACTCGCCAGCGTGTACGTGAAAGAGATCGTCTGTAGACATGGAGTGCCGTTATCGATCATTTCGGATCGCGACAGTAGATTTACGTCGGAATTTTGGAAATCGCTTCAACGTGCGATGGGCACTGAGTTGAGTTTAAGCACGGCTTATCACCCGGAAACTGACGGCCAGAGTGAACGAACTATTCAGACGATGGAGGACATGCTCCGAGCATGCGTAATTGATTTTGGAGGAAGTTGGGAACGCCACTTGCCTCTGGTGGAATTTTCATATAACAATAGTTATCATGCGAGTATCAAAGCAGCACCGTTCGAAGCATTGTATGGAAGGAAGTGTAGATCGCCCGTGTGTTGGAGTGAAGTGGGGGAAAGTCAATTGACTGGACCCGAAATGGTATTAGAAACGACAGAGAAGATCGTGCAAATCAAGAACCGACTACTTACTGCAAGAAGCCGACAGAAGAGTTATGCCGATAACCGAAGGAAACCGTTGGAGTTTGAAGTTGGAGATATGGTTATGCTCAAGGTATCGCCGTGGAAGGGTGTAATTCGTTTTGGGAAGAAAGGAAAGTTGAGTCCAAGGTATATTGGACCATTTAAGATCGTTGAACGAATTGGACCAGTAGCGTACAAATTAGAATTACCGACCGAGCTTAGTGCTATTCACGACACGTTTCACGTATCGAACCTGAAGAAGAGTTTGGCGGACAAGGAATTGGTGATTCCTTTGGACGAGATTCGACTAGACGACAAAATGCACTTTGTGGAAGAACCTGTGGAAATTATGGACCGAGAGGTCAAGAGGCTGAAGCGTAGTAGGATTCCTATTGTGAAAGTCCGATGGAATTCTAAGCGTGGACCGGAATACACTTGGGAACGTGAGGACTTTTTCAAGGAAAGGTATCCTCATCTGTTCCAGTAGAACGAAATGTGAGTACAAGAAGAGGCGAGCGCCGGGACGTCGCTCTCTTTAAGGAGGGGTGGATGTGACACCCTAGAACCAAGGTCATTAACGATACCCTAAATTACGCTAATTTTTGAAATTTTTAATAAATTTTAATTTCTATATTTATAAGTATTTTGGTTAAAGCCGATGTTAGAGGTTATAATTTTTACGATTGACGATTCAAGAAGGACGATGACGATTACGATCCCGATGGATGCCCAATTTTATATAATTATTGACGATTTATCGATAATGTAATTTTTCGAGAATTTTATTTACGGTTCGTGTTAAGTTGAGTCGGGTGAGTTTTATAGCCTTCCGAGTACATTTAAAGTATCCCAAAAATATTTTGGAGTGTTCGGGAAGATTTCCGACTCCCGTAAAATTTTCAAAATTGACTAGTGAGTCGAAACCGCAAAGTTTTGAGGACGTTTTCAACATAAGGCCAAAAGAAACCAAAAATTGCAAGTTGGTCCCTCCCAATCACACAAAATGACACTAACACAAACACACAAACACATTTCACAAAACAAAATCAAACCCACTCTCTCTCTTTGTCCTTAGGCCGACGGCCAAAACACAAACACCACCACAATCCACCATTTTTCTTGGGTTTTCACAAAAACTAACTTAAGACCACCTCTTATAATCCCTTGGTGAGTGTTAATCCGTGGTTTGATTACACATGCACTAACAAAAATTTTCCAAAAATTTTCATGATGATCCAAATTCGTTTTTGAGGCTAATTGTTGTAATGCATGTTAAATTCATGTGTATTGGAAGCATAATCACCAACAAAAACCCACCAAAATCAATTTGGTTGTGGTGATTGGGTCACCCAAACCCCACGGCACAAGGGGTGTTTGGGGAGCCATGGTGGTTGATGGATTTTGAGCTTTGTCTTGTGTTTGGTTAGGTGTTTAATGATGTTTTACATAGGTTTAGGTGATTGCATGTTTGATTTCTTTGATTTTTGATTTTGAGATTGGTTGATCAATAGGGGTAGGACTGAAATCTTGTGTTTGGATATGCTTAGGGAGGCTTAGGATGATGCCTAGTGGTGGTTAGAAGGTTTGGAATCGAGTTTAAGCGTGATTTTGGAGTAGCCAAATTTAGGCAGAAACTTTATGGTCATTTCATAAAAATGATTTTTCTTCCAGGTCTTGAAAATAAAATGTAGTTGTAGAGGGTCTTTTTGTCTTTGATTTGGTATAAGGTAGAGCCCGTGACTCAAAACGAGCTAAAAGTTATGAGGTTTTAAAGATCGAGTACCGGGAGACGAGGACTTTCATAATCCGAATTTATGTAAAGTTTTAGTCAAATCCCGAGGGTCACAAGTATGAATTGGTAAATGGTCAAGGGTCAAAATTTGGTCCCAAACCTGTGTAAATGAGTCTATAAGTTGACTTGGGAGTCAAAGAAGTCAAAGGTGTTTTTCATATAGGTCAAAGAAGTCAAAGTTGGTCGAAGTGCAATTTCAGCCCGTAAAATGTAGTTTTTGAAAAGCGTTGAGTAACGGGTCGTAAAAGTAAAAACTTTTATTGGGCTTAAAAACATGTCATCTACAGGTCTTATAGGATTTTTGAGAATTTTGTCAAATTTTATAAGTATGGTTAAATATGGTAAAACAGCCCGTACTTTAGTCAAGTACCGGCGAGAATGGATAAAAATGGATAGCGTAAGTAGTGAGAACGAATGGAGTAAAATGAGTGATGCTTGTTGTTTTGTTTTTGGCGTGAGTTATAATTGTCCTAAGTGACTAGTATATATGTATTTTATACAGTACCGTGAGGTATTTAAATGAGATTACTCATTACGCGTTATTTGTGATAGGTGTTGATTTAACCGGGCATCCGTAACATCGTCAGTGATCATCCCTCGAACTACCGACTACTTAATATCTAAGGTGTGAATTTATAGCCTAGCTTATGTTTATTTCAAATTGTTTTACCCGCGAGGGAAATGCATGCTAGTTTTTAAAAGGAACGTATATCATGAATGATTGTTAGACCCGAAAGTTGCCTTAGAAATTGTGTTGAGTACCAAAGTTGCAAAAGTCCCTAAAATCATGAACTATTAACTATTGTCCTGCCCTCGAGTAGGGGGAAATAGCCGCTTATGCAATTTGTAGTACTACGGGGTTAACGACCCAATGCTAGCCGAGAAGCTGTACGTTTAGTAAGTTCTGCGGTAGATTATTTTGTATGAGAAATAAGGTATAATTGCAACTGATGCCTTTAGAAGGGGCACTGGTTTCATCTGAATCACGCCGGTATTTATTACGCGGGTGATTGAGTTAACGGATTAGTGTCATGAGCTTAAACACAATTGTCAGTATCCTGATTATAGATTGTTTGATCGACAAGTCTATAAATGATCACGAATGGTTTTTATTTTATATACGTTCAAATGGATTGTAAAACCTATGAATTCCACTCAACGTTTTCGTTGACCAAAATTTTGGCATGTGTTTCAGGTAACCGCTGAAGTGTAGGATGGAGCATGCATGGGATGGATGTTGTGTGTATGGCTTGGAGTCCGCTTGTTTTTCCTCCTTTTTCTACTTAAACATTTTTAAGTTTAATGTAATGTTGTTGTGAAACTGAAAGTCTTGGGTTGAGATTCATGGGGACCGAAAACGCTAAACTCTGTTGTACCAAATTGGGGTTGGAAAAACCGTGGACATGTATCATCTAACAATTTTAAATTTCAAGTTTTAAGTTGACGTCTTTTTAGCGTCGTTTGATATATCTTGTGTGCAATGAATACTGTGTAGCACCCATTGTTGTAGTTCCGCTGCGCATAGCAATTGTGGGGGTGTTACAGATTGGTAATCAGAGCCATGAGTTATAGAGAACTAGGTCGTTTTTGAAAATCCTAAACTATAACTTTTGGTGTCGTAAGAAATGGTCCAAGCACACACAACTATCCTGCATGGCTCCGGTAAGATTTATTGTTGTATTTATGGCATTTGACGTATACTTTTGAGTGAAGTATATATGTGGGTAATTATTACGTAAGTATGGAGATTACTATATGTAGACGTTGAATTTTACCTGGAATATCCGACATCGTAATTTTTGTATTAATCATGCATGAGCATCATATTATTACATTTCGGGCATATGTACCACCTTTGCATTGCATTTGCATGCATGTATTTATAACTATTGTATAATTACTTATGTACCCTCCGAAATTCGTTGTTATTGCAGGAATGGCCGAGGTACCGCCTAATGATAATGGAAACGATTACGTCGTAGGTCACGAAGGGGGACCGTTTCCTCCGAACCCGCCGGACAATGATAATGGATGGGTCGCTCCAGAAGACGAAATAGGGCCAGAAAACGACAACGACGAAAGCGAGGTGGACAATTTTAGCATCAGTAGTGACGAGAGTGAGGATTCTGAGGAAGAGCCCGAGGAGCTAATAGACGATGGCATTCCCGAGAATGCTGTAGGCCAGACCGAACCTGATTTGTTTCAATCTCTGAATTCGCCGAAGGGTTATGAAGTACCACTAACCGGTCGATATGAGCAGCAACCCTTTAATCGCCCAATGGAAAATTGTAAGGACTATTTGAGAACAGTGCCAGGATTGGTTAGGGTAAGTAATGGGAGCAGTGGAGAGTCCAGCAAATCATCCAAGTCGCCATCGATTCATGAGAATATTGCAAGGGTCTACTTTCCGAGACCAAGACACTACTGGGATCCCGCAGGTCGTTTGAGGAGGATGGAGAGGTTGATGTATGAGCGGTTTGTAGTTGAGACCAGGGTAATTAGGAGGTTTGATAAGAATGAAATGGAACACCAAAGACTGTTGGAAAGGACTGCAAGAGTTGAGTATGATGGGAATGTGAACAAAAGTGACATCAACAGTTTAAGATAAATGGTTGCAAATTTAAGTGCTAGTCTTGACCGTGTTAGGGAGGATCAAGTGAGGTTGTCGAGGATGCAGAGTTGGGAGCATCGTGTGAGAGCATCATTGCCCCCGGATTGGAGATTCGTGGACGATTTGGAGATGGAGGCGAATGACTTCATGATTCAGCCGCCTACTAGAGGTGCTTGTATTACGGTGGGAAGTCAGGTGGCGATTGAGTGTGGATCCACATCAGGGACGAAAAAGGAAATGGAATGTGGGCCGGATGATAAAGGAAAGAGAAAAATGGATGATGTGGATGAGGACGATAGTGATGAGAAACCTGAGGAAGACGACGACGAGCCGCCATCCAAGAGGCCGTGTGGATCACCACATGCCTAGTTACTTGTTTTGTATTTTCTTTGATCATTGTAATAGAACTGTTTTAGACTCTTTGTATGATGGTATTATGACGAGAAACTCAAGTACTTGAAGTTTTGTGGTGAATGATTGTAGTGGCAATACTTGTCACGATTTTGGTTAATTATCAATACAATCCACGTTACCTTTCATGATCTATGATATGTCTTAAATTTGATCTTTTGTGATGTGAATTGATGAATATTAGTAACTCTATAGTGATGTGTCGTTGTATGTATATTATGTCTGGGAAACTTGATATGTATACTTACATTGTTTTTCTATTTTCCCTGTCTTGCAGAAAGAGATACTCGATAACACCATGCCTCCAAAGTTGACTGCCGATCGTGTTAACACCATGATTCAGGAAGCTATAGCAAATGCGTTGGAAGCAGACCGAGCCAGGAGAAATCAGGACCAGGGAAGGAACGCGGGGAGACAGCAAGCCCCGAGAGTATGTACCTATTCTAGCTTTATGAAATGCGGTCCCACGCAGTTCCGTGGAACGGGTGGAGCTTTAGAACTTAGACGATGGTTGGAAAAGGTTGAAAGTACGTTCGAAATCAGCGGTTGTGCAGAAGCGGATAAAGTGAAGTTTGCAGCTGCTACGTTTCTTGATGATGCGTTAAGTTGGTGGAATACCCAGGTAGCTACGGTTGGATTGGCTGTAGCGAATGCAAGGACGTGGAATGCGACAAAAGCTTTGTTGACTAAGAAGTTTTGCCCAGAGGAGGAATTGGGGCAATTGGAGGATGAGTTGAGGCACTTGACCTTGAAGAACAACGATATAGCTGCCTACACTAGGAGGTTTAATGAGTTAAGTCTTTTGTGTCCAGACATATTTGCCAATGATGCCAAGAAAATGAAACAGTATATTAAGGGTTTATCCAGCAATATCAAAGGTGAAACAACTTCGTCAAAACCTGGATCGTTTGATGAAGCGGTTCAGATGGCACACGCATTGATGGACGTCAAGCTCCAGGACAAGCAGAACTCAATTGCTGAAGGTAACAAGAGGAAATGGGAAGCGGCACAAAGCAACCAATCCCAAGGCCAGAACCGAGGTGGAAATCGAAACAACCATGGGCCGAACCGAAATCAGCAGTTTAACCAAAGAAGGAATGAAGGGATGAGGGCAGTGACGAACCCTAGAGGAGTGAAAGTGAATCCACATTGTGGTAAGTGCAACTTGTATCATGTTGGAAATTGCCCGCCTGCATGCGGCAAATGTGGAAAGGCAGGTCATAGGACTTCTGGTTGTCGAACGGGAGGAGTAGCCACTAGGGCTAATGCTATCAGGATGAGGGGATGTTATGGTTGTGGAGAAAGAGGGCATGTGCAAGTGAATTGCCCGAAGGCAGGAAACAAGCGGGGAGGTAATAACGCGGCTGCTGTGTATCAAGTGGGAACGGCTGATAAACCACAGGGTCCTAATGTGGTTACCGGTGTTGATCCCTATTGATCGTTAGACTCAATGGTTAAGAACCATTATATCTAGGTTGATCATCGTTCATATGATAACATAGCGGAAAAGAACAATGATCATGAACAAGGTGTTTAGGCACAAAAGAACACGAATTAAAACAAATGGGTTGCTCATTATATTAATAATAAACAACCACTAGACGTGTATACATTGAATCCCACGTCTAGTGCGACACACACTTTAGGTTTACATTGTGAATGAAAAGATATATAAAACCTACGTCCTATGTTTTCTTTATATACTAGAAAACATAGCTTACAAAGAAAGCTAAAGTAATAAAAAGACTCCAACGGCTTGTTGTATTTAACTTTGGCAAAAGTAGTCCTTGTCTTCTTATTTTGTTGTTTTTGACGCATCAACTCATAATTTTGACCCAACAATCTTCCCCTAGTTGATGATGTCAAAACACTCCTCTTAAGCATGAATCCTTTGTATGTAGTACATGATCTCCAAGAAGCTTCCCCTTAAGTATAGCACATATTCTTCCCCTTTTTGACACATCAATAGGGAATATGTGAAAGTATGCAATCTTGTAGATTCTCCAAAAGTAGGCTCTGTGTAATGATCCTGAAGAAAAATAACTTTAATATTTTTGATGTAGAAGTAAAATATCCCAACCTTGTGTTCCATGTCTTGTACTATCCACGTGACTAAGAACTTATATCAGACCAATTATAAGTAGACCTCGATCCCTTGTCAATATTCTCATCCTATGTGAGACACTGAGCACGATAATGTAACTCCTTCAAGTGTTATGACAAGTCTTCATCACTATCCATGTAAGCACGAACAAGTTACCTTTAAAGTCAGTGAATGGTACGCCACGACTTTAAGATATGATAGAACACAAACTCGCGAAAATCTTCTTCAATCATCAAAACTTACCATAAGAATTCTTCCCCTTAAGCTAACACTTCTTCATGATGAATTTTAATGGAATAACACCTTCATACCATATGTAAAAGTCCAATGTGGATAACTCTTTCGCAAGGCTATCCCGATTACATAGTTTAAAATATCCATAAAATCCTAACTCGCGTTAAAATCATTAATCCATTTAAATATATCCGAGCCATAAATATCAACATGATATTCTAAATTATAACGGAGATTCCATGTACCTTTGTGTGTATAATCCTCCTTTTTGTGTGCTAAAAACGTCCAATTTTCTCAAACAGCAGCAAACAGTGTGTTGTCCAATATCCAATTATGTCCAATATCTTCATCAGATGCATTGTCCGATATCGGATGACACTTATCAGCGTTGAAAATAGCACATATCGGACAACACTGTCAACGCTGTCAGCGTTGACTTATTCCTGTCAGCGTCGAAACCCTTCCTGTCAGCGCCCAAATAACAAACGTCAGCGCCAACCTAAAATCCTGTCAGCGTTCATTCTTTATTCTTGTCAGCGTCAAATTCTTATCAGCGTTGCACTATATTCTGTCAGCGTTCACGTCTTTTGCACTTGTCAACGTTGAATTAAAACGTATCAACGTTATCTTTTCCTTGTTTCGTGTAAATAAACCGTGTAAACATATGATTTTGGCCAATCATATGAGAAGCACCATATGAACACAAGGTTGATCTTCACGTCTTTAACTTACTTTGATCAACCAATCAAGATTTTCAAACCGTGTGAACGCATGAGATATTCACCAATCACAAAGCTTGCATCGTATGAACATAAAATTCTTGCTTATTCGTGTGAACACTCTTCACTCCACCAATAAGAATCAAGTAACCTACGGTAATACCATGGAAGATCATGTAGAGGAACAAAGCTTTAGATAAAAATATTAGGGTTTTGTTTTGGCTGTGTTAATGCAACCGTGTGAACGCAAGCTTTGTCCACCAATTAGATTTGAGAGACCCACGTCCTTTGAACTCCTTTCTTCGCTGCTATCCGTACAAAAACTAATTTGCACCAATCATATTTAATATATAGCTCTGTATGACGTGATCAATATATGCATGGCATCACAAACGTTTCGATTCTAGGGACCACAACAACATAGTACATTGATTCTCAAGTGCCATGTTCGAGAGACACAGATCTAGGGTTTATGAATATTATGTATCGAAACCCTAATTAGGTTTTGAAGATCAACCTTAAATCGTGTATTACCATGCATTACAACAGCCCTCAAAACTCATAACTTTCTGCTTTATAGGTAGATCTAGGGTTTGAGAAACCCTAGGTCATGATTTTATGTAAAAGCAGAAAACTGAAAATCTGCCATCAGCCAACTTCGACGCTTAATAACTTTTGCCTGGGGATAAAACTCGACAATCCCTCCGGTGGATGTTTAGATCTATGTATGTAGAGCACACATCTAAAATTTCGTGACGATCCAACGGTTCAATCAAAAGTTATGACCTTCTGAATACTGCTGCGCACACAAAAACGTCTAGAAAAACTCCATACGAATTTTTCTTCTCTTCACGATACACGAACACCTCGTCGGACCTAGATATCAAGAGCCTTAGGATCTGATACCAATTGTTGATCCCATTGATCGTTCGACTCAATGGTTATGAACCATTATATCTAGGTTGATCATCGTTCATATGATAACATAGCGGAAAAGAACAATGATCATAACAAGGTGTTTAGGCACAAGACACATAAAATACTCAACGATTGTTCATTATATTTAATAACAAACAACCACTAGACGTGTATACATTGAATCCCACGTCTAGTGCGACACACACTTTAGGTTTACATTGTGAATGAATGATATATAAAACCTACGTCCTATGTTTTCTTTATATACTAGAAAACATAGCTTACAAAGAAAGCTAAAGTAATAAAAAGACTCCAACGGCTTGTTGTATTTAACTTTGGCAAAAGTAGTCCTTGTCTTCTTATTTTGTTGTTTTTGACGCATCAACTCATAATTTTGACCCAACAACCGGTACGTTTTTGCTAGACGCTTGTTATGCTAGTATTTTGTTTGATTCTGGCTCCGACAAGAGTTTTGTAGATGTTAAATTTAGTCGTCATATTGATAGAGAACCGGTGTTATTAGCGACTAGTTATAATGTTGAGTTAGCCGATGGAAAAATTGTTAGTACGAATTCTATACTGAAAGGGTGTACCTTGAAGTTAGGAAATTACGCTTTTAAAATCGACTTGATGCCTATAGAGCTAGGATCGTTTGACGTGATTGTGGGAATGGATTGGCTAATGGCGCATAGTGCTACGATCGTCTGTGGTGAGAGATTAGTTCAGATTCCGTTGAGGAATAGAGTTTTGACGGTAAAGGGAGACGAATGCACTTCTCGTTTGAAAGTGATTTCGTGTTTGAAAATGATGAAGTACGTAGAGAGCGGATGCGATGTGTTTTTGGCACAAGTTTCGAGTGATGGTGATTTAGAGGCAAGGATTGAAGAGGTACCTGTTATTTGCGAGTATCCGGAAGTTTTTCCAGACGAGTTGCCAGGTTTACCACCTACCCGTGAGGTCGAGTTTCGAATTGATTTAGTGCCAGGAGCTGCGCCGGTTGCACGTGCACCTTATCGCTTAGCACCATCTGAGTTAAAGGAGTTATCGGATCAACTAAAGGAATTGATGGACAAAGGATTTATTAGGCCGAGCTCATCACCTTGGGGAGCGCCAGTGTTGTTCGTAAAGAAGAAAGATGGTTCGTTTCGGATGTGTATTGACTATAGGGAACTCAATAAGCTGACGGTTAAGAATCGGTACCCATTACCGAGGATTGACGATTTGTTCGATCAATTGCAAGGTTCTAGTGTATACTCAAAGATCGATTTAAGATCAGGGTATCATCAACTGCGTGTAAGAGAGGAAGATATCCCTGTAACTGCCTTTCGTACGCGGTATGGACACTTTGAATTTCGAGTGATGCCGTTTGGGTTAACGAACGCGCCTGCTGTATTCATGGACCTCATGAATCGCGTGTGCAAGCCGTATCTAGATAAGTTTGTTATTGTTTTCATCGATGATATACTTATTTACTCTAAGAGTAAGGAGGAGCACGAGAAGCACCTGAGAAAGATTTTGGAGTTGTTAAGGAAAGAGAAGCTGTATGCAAAATTCTCTAAGTGTGAGTTTTGGTTGGAATCAGTGCAGTTTCTAGGTCACGTGATTGATAGTAAGGGAGTTCGTGTAGATCCTGCTAAGGTCGAAGCGATCAGGGAATGGTCAGCACCGACAACGCCGACTGAAGTTCGACAATTCCTTGGTTTAGCGGGGTATTATCGAAGGTTTATTGAAGGATTTTTGTTGATTGCAAAACCATTGACAAGGCTTACCGAAAAGAATAGGGTGTATGAATGGGGAAATAAGGAAGAATGAGGAAGAACTTGCTTTCAAAACGCTTAAGGATAAGTTATGTTCCGCACCGATTTTGTCATTGCCTGAAGGAACCGAAGACTTCGTAGTGTATTATGATGCGTCTCGTAAGGGTTATGGAGCGGTATTAATGCAACGTGAAAAGGTGATAGCTTACGCGTCGAGGCAACTAAGGAAGAATGAGGAGAACTACACGACGCACGATTTGGAATTAGGAGCTGTAGTTTTTGCGTTGAAGTTGTGGAGACACTATTTATATGGGACGAAGTGTGTTGTATTCACTGACCACAAGAGTTTGCAACACATTTTAGATCAAAAGGAGTTGAATATGCGACAGAGACGATGGGTTGAACTACTAAGTGATTATGACTGCGAAATTCGTTACCACCCTGGCAAGGCGAATGTTGTAGCGGATGCACTGAGTAGAAAGGAACGGGAGAAACCTTTGAGAGTTAGGGCTTTAGTAATGACTGAGAGCGTTGACTTAACCGAAACTATACTGAAGGCTCAAGAGAGAGGACTAATGAAAGGGAATGTTGAAGCCGAGAATTTGGGACGAATGTTAAAACCTCTTTTCGTGATTAGGTCAGACGGACTAAGATATTTTGAGAATCGGATTTGGTTACCACTGTGTTCATCTGAGGAAGGAAAGCCTGGAGTTCGAGAATTGGTTATGAACGAGTCACATAAGTCGAAGTATTCGATACATCCTGGATCGGATAAAATGTATCACGACCTGAAGAAAGTTTATTGGTGGCCGAATATGAAGGCGGATATTGCTCGTTACGTTAGTAAGTGTTTGACTTGCGCGAAGGTTCAAGCAGAACATAAGAAACCATCTGGATTGTTGGTACAACCAGAAATCCCAGAATGGAAATGGGAGAAAATCGCTATGGATTTCGTGACGGGTTTACCTAGAACTCCTAGTGGATGTGATATGATATGGGTAATTGTGGATAGGTTAACGAAATCTGCTCATTTCTTACCTATTAAGAAGACGGACAGCATGGAAAAACTCGCCAGCGTGTACGTGAAAGAGATCGTCTGTAGACATGGAGTGCCGTTATCGATCATTTCGGATCGCGACAGTAGACTTACGTCGGAATTTTGGAAATCGCTTCAACGTGCGATGGGCACTGAGTTGAGTTTAAGCACAGCTTATCACCCGGAAACTGACGGCCAGAGTGAACGAACTATTCAGACGATGGAGGACATGCTCCGAGCATGCGTAATTGATTTTGGAGGAAGTTGGGAACGCCACTTGCCTCTGGTGGAATTTTCATATAACAATAGTTATCATGCGAGTATCAAAGCAGCACCGTTCGAAGCATTGTATGGAAGGAAGTGTAGATCGCCCGTGTGTTGGAGTGAAGTGGGGGAAAGTCAATTGACTGGACCCGAAATGGTATTAGAAACGACAGAGAAGATCGTGCAAATCAAGAACCGACTACTTACTGCAAGAAGCCGACAGAAGAGTTATGCCGATAACCGAAGGAAACCGTTGGAGTTTGAAGTTGGAGATATGGTTATGCTCAAGGTATCGCCGTGGAAGGGTGTAATTCGTTTTGGGAAGAAAGGAAAGTTGAGTCCAAGGTATATTGGACCATTTAAGATCGTTGAACGAATTGGACCAGTAGCGTACAAATTAGAATTTCCGACCGAGCTTAGTGCTATTCACGACACGTTTCACGTATCGAACCTGAAGAAGAGTTTGGCGGACAAGGAATTTGTGATTCCTTTGGACGAGATTCGACTAGACGACAAAATGCACTTTGTGGAAGAACCTGTGGAAATTATGGACCGAGAGGTCAAGAGGCTGAAGCGTAGTAGGATTACTATTGTGAAAGTCTGATGGAATTCTAAGCGTGGACCGGAATACACTTGGGAACGTGAGGACTTTTTCAAGGAAAGGTATCCTCATCTGTTCCAGTAGAACGAAATGTGAGTACAAGAAGAGGCGAGCGCCGGGACGTCGCTCTCTTTAAGGAGGGGTGGATGTGACACCCTAGAACCGAGGTCATTAACGATACCCTAAATTACGCTAATTTTTGAAATTTTTAATAAATTTTAATTTCTATATTTATAAGTATTTTGGTTAAAGCCGATGTTCGAGGTTATAATTTTTACGATTGACGATTCAAGAAGGACGATGACGATTACGATCCCGATGGATGCCCAATTTTATATAATTATTGACGATTTATCGATAATGTAATTTTTCGAGAATTTTATTTACGGTTCGTGTTAAGTTGAGTCGGGTGAGTTTTATAGCCTTCCGAGTACATTTAAAGTATCCCAAAAATATTTTGGAGTGTTCGGGAAGATTTCCGACTCCTGTAAAATTTTCAAAATTGACTAGTGAGTCGAAACCGCAAAGTTTTGAGGACGTTTTCAACTTAAGGCCAAAAGAAACCAAAAATTGCAAGTTGGTCCCTCCCAATCACACAAAATGACACTAACACAAACACACAAACACATTTCACAAAACAAAATCAAACCCACTCTCTCTCTTTGTCCTTAGGCCGACGGCCAAAACACAAACACCACCACAATCCACCATTTTTCTTGGGTTTTCACAAAAACTAACTTAAGACCACCTCTTATAATCCCTTGGTGAGTGTTAATCCGTGGTTTGATTACACATGCACTAACAAAAATTTTCCAAAAATTTTCATGATGATCCAAATTCGTTTTTGAGGCTAATTGTTGTAATGCATGTTAAATTCATGTGTATTGGAAGCATAATCACCAACAAAAACCCTCCAAAATCAAGTTGGTTGTGGTGATTGGGTCACCCAAACCCCACGGCACAAGGGGTGTTTGGGGAGCCATGGTGGTTGATGGATTTTGAGCTTTGTCTTGTGTTTGGTTAGGTGTTTAATGATGTTTTACATAGGTTTAGGTGATTGCATGTTTGATTTCTTTGATTTTTGATTTTGATATTGGTTGATCAATAGGGGTAGGACTGAAATCTTGTGTTTGGATATGCTTAGGGAGGCTTAGGATGATGCCTAGTGGTGGTTAGAAGGTTTGGAATCGAGTTTAAGCGTGATTTTGGAGTAGCCAAATTTAGGCAGAAACTTTATGGTCATTTCATAAAAATGATTTTTCTTCCAGGTCTTGAAAACAAAATGTAGTTGTAGAGGGTCTTTTTGTCTTTGATTTGGTATAAGGTAGAGCCCGTGACTCAAAACGAGCTAAAAGTTATGAGGTTTTAAAGATCGAGTACCGGGAGACGAGGACTTTCATAATCCGAATTTATGTAAAGTTTTAGTCAAATCCCGAGGGTCACAAGTATGAATTGGTAAATGGTCAAGGGTCAAAATTTGGTCCCAAACCTGTGTAAATGAGTCTATAAGTTGACTTGGGAGTCAAAGAAGTCAAAGGTGTTTTTCATATAGGTCAAAGAAGTCAAAGTTGGTCGAAGTGCAATTTCAGCCCGTAAAATGTAGTTTTTGAAAAGCGTTGAGTAACGGGTCGTAAAAGTAAAAACTTTTATTGGGCTTAAAAACATGTCATCTACAGGTCTTATAGGATTTTTGAGAATTTTGTCAAATTTTATAAGTATGGTTAAATATGGTAAAACAGCCCGTACTTTAGTCAAGTACCGGCGAGAATGGATAAAAATGGATAGCGTAAGTAGTGAGAATGAATGGAGTAAAATGAGTGATGCTTGTTGTTTTGTTTTTGGCGTGAGTTATAATTGTCCTAAGTGACTAGTATATATGTATTTTATACAGTACCGTGAGGTATTTAAATGAGATTACTCATTACGCGTTATTTGTGATAGGTGTTGATTTAACCGGGCATCCGTAACATCGTCAGTGATCATCCCTCGAACTACCGACTACTTAATATCTAAAGTGTGAATTTATAGCCTCGCTTATGTTTATTTCAAATTGTTTTACCCGCGAGGGAAATGCATGCTAGTTTTTAAAAGGAACGTATATCATGAATGATTGTTAGACCCGAAAGTTGCCTTAGAAATTGTGTTGAGTACCAAAGTTGCAAAAGTCCCTAAAATCATGAACTATTAACTATTGTCCTGCCCTCGAGTAGGGGGAAATAGCCGCTTATGCAATTTGTAGTACTACGGGGTTAACGACCCAATGCTAGCCGAGAAGCTGTACGTTTAGTAAGTTCTGCGGTAGATTGTTTTGTATGAGAAATAAGGTATAATTGCAACTGATGCCTTTAGAAGGGGCACTGGTTTCATCTGAATCACGCCGGTATTTATTACGCAGGTGATTGAGTTAACGGATTAGTGTCATGAGCTTAAACACAATTGTCAGTATCCTGATTATAGATTGTTTGATCGACAAGTCTATAAATGATCACGAATGGTTTTTATTTTATATACGTTCAAATGGATTGTAAAACCTATGAATTCCACTCAACGTTTTCGTTGACCAAAATTTTGGCATGTGTTTCAGGTAACCGCTGAAGTGTAGGATGGAGCATGCATGGGATGGATGTTGTGTGTATGGCTTGGAGTCCGCTTGTTTTTCCTCCTTTTTCTACTTAAACATTTTTAAGTTTAATGTAATGTTGTTGTGAAACTGAAAGTCTTGGGTTGAGATTCATGGGGACCGAAAACGCTAAACTCTGTTGTACCAAATTGGGGTTGGAAAAACCGTGGACATGTATCATCTAACAATTTTAAATTTCAAGTTTTAAGTTGACGTCTTTTTAGCGTCGTTTGATATATCTTGTGTGCAATGAATACTGTGTAGCACCCATTGTTGTAGTTCCGCTGCGCATAGCAATTGTGGGGGTGTTACACTACTATAAAGATTTGTATAAAATGACTTTTGGTAATAATTTTATACTGATGATATATTAATAGATTTCATTAAACTCTATGAATTCACTCGGCATTTTCGCTGACCTTTTCTTTTAACATGTTTTATCTCAGGTACTTGAAGGTAATTCTCGGGAAGACGACAAGAATTTATGGCCCGCACTTAAATAACAATTTCCATTCAAATGCTTTGTAAAACTTGTATGAAATACTATGACTTGGGACCTATGTAATTTGATGAACTAAAGTATGAATATTTGGGGGTGTTACAGTTTGGTACCAGAGCTCTCGTTATAGAGAACGAAAGATTTCTAAAACCAAGGTTTTGAATAAAACATTTCAAAATCTTTTAACTATAAACATTTTTCTCAAAATGTCTAAAAATCTTTTGACTATAACGGTGCCGAAGAATTCCCGAGTTACCGACAAGGCCAGACTGAGAAGTGTTATTTTAATATATATAACTTGGATTATATATATATGATGTGATTTGATTATAAGATTGTTTGATGATTATTTTAATATTTATACGATGAAGATTGTCACAAGAAACCCTAACTCCCCTAGCTATTCAATCGAAGCTATTCCCGTAAGAATTCTAGCTATTCTAGATCTAAACCAAGTTGTGGATATTTATGATCCCAAAGAAATGGTTGATATTCGTAGAAATGTTGGTATTAGTTGATTATGATATTAAAGAGGAATTGGCGAGATTAAATATGATATTGATGTCATGACGATCTTTCCTTATAGAGTGGAGTTTGACAAAACCTTACCACCTAGAAAGATGTCATATGATTCGGTGTCACCAAATTCGTAAATTGAAATTGAAAGGGTGAATGTTGCACTTGAGGCTGTCATTGGAACCATTACCCAAAAGCCTCATGCCACTAGTACCTTTCCGAGAAGTCTAATTGAATGTGTGAGTAATTTCATACTAGTGACTCATTTGATAACTATTGATGAAAGAGCTATAGGATTTGAAATTAAGTATTATTCATATCGAACTTTTATTGCCCTTTCAAGGTCTAAGAATAAGGATGAAAGTATTGGAGAATGAGGTAGGATGTCGCATTGAGTATAAGATTGATTGAAACTTGAATAAAGTAAAATTTAACTCGTATGGAATAAGAGATTGTTAATAAGAAGTCGTTAAGTCCTGTGATTGAATTATAAGGTTTTAAATGATTGTTGGTTCGTGTTAAGGGTTGTTCCTAGGCCATTGTCCAATAAACAAGGATGCACAGTGTCCAAGAAGTAAATTGAAGAAATCTTCTTCTGAATTGGGACCGATGGATCTTCCGGGACAGGTTGAATACCTAATGACTATTGTAAATTAGTATTCACTGTGGTATCTTTTAAAAATACCTAACTTAACTGAGACATCAGTTGGTAGGATGAGTTCCTGGAATTGTATGACATAGTGACACGTAATGTGTTACGGTACAATTTTGACTTGTTTGTGATTAATGAAAAGACTACCTTTGATTGCTAAATCCTACATGTATTGATGTTATCTATCTTTTATTGCTTCATCTTAATGTTCGCATTAGTGATGCAACTATTGAACAAGTACTCATTTCGGATAGAGTTGTTTTGTAGATTCTTCTCTTTATATTCCTAAGTGTCATCGAGGTCACGAACCTCATGATTATTTGGCTAAGCTCGTTTCCTATCATATCGTGATTAGTTCTTGGTAAACAACTCTTCATCACTCCTTTGCAGATCACTCATTGTTTTTATAAGATAAAACAGTATCCCTTGAGAAAAGTTGAATTTTCATCACTATAAGGATTATTCAAAGTGAGATTTATAAGTAATCGTTATCGAAACGAAGTTTTTTATGAAACACCTTGGAAAACTTAATTGTTTCCATAACAAAGAACATCTTTGTAAATTTATTTTTGGTTCTTATTCAAGAATTAAGCCTGAAAATATTTTTATTTTAAACATGATGACAAAGTTTTGACAAACTGATTATTGCATCGTTAATCATAAAATTGTATATAGTTACGCGCCTACATACAATTTGGAAGGGACCATGCAAAGGTGATTAGTAGTCACCATGAAATTATTAATTAACACTAAATTTTCTTTGAAGATTGTGAAAGATTAAATTTTATGAGATCTGTAAGAAGTGTAAAATAGGGACATATTATTAGAGACATCTACATATGTGCCCATACCATTTATTTTCTTAATTGAATTTAATCATCTGTGGAAATTGTCTTATTTGACAATTGACAACCCTTTCTTGTCTAATTCTCTCGTGGTGAGATTCTTTGGAAAAGTATCTGATTACCGGGTGTTGATACCCGACTGGATGTATTGACGTTCTTATCATTTCTTTTGATTAGATTTCATTTGAATGACATGGGTAACGATCCGAGGAGCTTTCGAAAGCGAACTCAATTCATGAAAACATGGGATATACTCATATTCGTTAATGTTTTCGTCTTTATCTGAGTTGAAATTCTCTCGCGTAGATTATACGTTGACCTTACTCTTTTTAAGGTTAGTTATGTCTCCATATATCCTTGAATTTGTAAAGGAATATGAGTTATTATTAGTCTTTTGAGAAGTTCACATCTTATCAACGGTAATGAAACTAGAAAGTTGATAGTGCCATTAGAATGGATTGATTGATTATGACATAATATCATTGTCTTAGTTGATGGGGACTCAAGTAGAATTTCCCTAAAAGATAAGATGTTGATTATCAAAAGTGATCTAAATAATTCTTGATAGGTAACCATATCCTGCATTTAGACTTGAAATTTTACCATAAATGGTTATGAATTAGTCATAGATCTTGTAATCTAGAAAGAACTTAAAGTGAATCTATTAAAAGATGTTTCTGTTATTTAAAAATTTTAGGAGGTAATTGCTTATTAATTACCTAGACTTTCGCCAATAAGGCAAGTTGAATTTGGTATTGATTATATTCCCGGTGCTGCACCTGTGGCATGTGCACTATACATCAGCACCATCTGAATCGAAAGTGTTACCGTACAACTGAGAGAGTTTTCGGAGAAAGCTTTTATTCTACCAAGCTCGTCATTATGAAGAGCTATGGTGTTATCATTCCTTATATTTGTTGAATTACCGTGAACTAGGTAAATTGATGATCAAAATCTATATCCACTACCCAAGATGATAGATTTGTTCGATAATTTACAAGGTTCTAGCGTATGTTCTAAAGATTTGATCCACGACATGGTTATCATCAACTTCACGTCCGCGAAAAAGATTATCTATTCCAATCACTAGATTCAGAACTCGTAATGAACATTATGAGTTTCATGTTATGTTGTTTGGATTGACCAATGCACATGCAGCATCCATAAATTTGGTGAATCACGTGTGTAGGCTGTAATTTGATAAATTCATGCTTGTGATCATTAAGGACCATTCGTTTGTTTCTAAGAATAGGAAGAAGTTAATAATTATTTATAAGCTGCCCGGAGTTGTCCGAGGAATGAAAACCTGTACCTTGAATAATTAACATGTGATTAAAGACTTAATCCTTTGTATTATTTGACCGTGTAATTAACGGTAATGAAATCTATATTGACTCTTCGAAAATTAGAGCCATTTAAGACTTTGGATTTTACCAAAAAGAAAGTGAAAATATGTTTTGACAAATAATTCATCAAAGGAATTTTTAAGGGATTATTCCCTCATACCTAAATCATTTAACAAAACTCCTTTAGGGGTAAATATTTGTGTATACCTCAAGACAACCTAAGAGGGATTGAGGAAACCATTTAAACTATGACTTGGAATTTGAAACGACAATTTTTGTTTTTCAACTAAGAAATTTTGACCAAAGTATAAACAAAGATTTTTCGAACATTTATGAATCTTATTAATTATTTCCGATAAAGCAACAAAAATCGTGTTAATTAAATTCAAATTTATTTTGAACATTTTTATATAATTGGTCGAACTAAGAAATTTAAAATTTTTACGTTTACGTTTCATAAAAGTTGAATATTTATTATTAATTTACTTGTAATATTTATCGACGCATTAAACGTCAGATTGATCAAAACTGATAAAAATAATTGTTGAGACAAACTAAAACTTCGAAAATATGAAGAAAGAATTTCTGAGTGAATTGTGGTCATGATAATTATTTCACCAGGAAAGGTGAATGTAGATACTGACACATTATATAGAAAGGATAAAGAACCAATTAAGATGTGTTCCTTAATAAAGACTGTGCAAAATAAATTGTCGAGCAATTTAAAATATAGCCGATACTTGTAAAAAAAGGATCATATAGATAATAAGAGGGATTCGCGGCTAATGTGAACCATTAGAATTGAGAAGCCGATGGCGTTAAATGTATAAAAGGCCGCTTGTGGTTGCCTAAATATGGAGATTTTGAGATTTAGTCATGTTGGAATCTCATAAGTTTAAGTACTCTATTCATGCCATTTCTGATTAAATGTATCTTTATCTGAAGAAGTTGTACCGATGGCAAATTATGAAGGCAAACATCGCCTCATACATTAGTAAACGTCTAACTATTGCAAAGGTCATCATCTGAATTTGATTCGATTTGGGTCATCATCGGCAGACTGACCAAATCTGCTAATATCATTTCTGTTAATGATATATTCTCGATGAAGATTATCGATCATCTCTATCAAGATCCTCTCTTCGCATCAAATTTCTAGAGATTTGCTCAGAAGTCATTGGGAACGAACCTTGATGAGAGTACTGTTTACCACACCAATCAAAGGGACGAGGTAAAGCAAAGATACAAAACACTAGAAGTGTTGTTTTATGCTTGAATAATTGACCTTTGGTAATAAACCGTAAAATCGTTTTCCTTTGGAGAGATTATCATTGATAATTATCATATTAGGATCGAGATCGAATCTTGTGAGGATCTAAATATGAGAGCATCTGTAAGCAGGAGTTGGGATGAAGACACCCGACATGCACCCATTGTGAGTTTGACATGTATTTTAGGTTTAAGGTTGCCTATGATGACAAACATAACCTTACAAGATACCCGACCCGGGAAACCTGAAATGATTGTTGAAATTAGGATCTGATTATTGATTGCCGGTAGTGGGCAGGAGGTTATGTGAATATGAAATGTAGATCTTGAAGTGCAGGATGGGTAGCGAAGTTATGCCAAAAAAAACATCACCTTGGAAAATGAATTGATGATCTGAAAGATCATGGGAAATAAGTCCCCGTTGTATAGGACCATTGAGATAATGTAAAAGTTGGTTTGAAAGGCATATAAGCTGGATGTACCCTAGGACTTCAAGGGCTACGTGAATTATGTTTCGTATATCGAACTTGATGAAATGTCTATCAAGTGAAAAATTTGATTACTTCTTAGTAAAGTTTGGATCGGCGAAAGTTGCATTCATCAAAAACCCGTGAACATCATGGATAGAGAAAGTAAGTCAACTTAAGCCTGATCGTATTCCCATAAGTTATGTTTGATGAAACTCGCCTATTGTAATGAATTACACTTGTGAGAAAAGACCGAATGTGAAGGAAATACCCACATGGCTCTTACTCTATAAGAAGCGAGTAGTAAGATAAATCGAGCTTTGAGGACAAAGATCCTGTTTAGGGGTAAATGCTGTGACAATCTGTCAATTTATGGTCGATATTCTATTCTCAAGTATTATTTAAAAACATTATTTTAATCTTATAATATGAACTCACTCATTTTTGGGAAGAAATTTGGGTTTACATCTTGAAGTAGCATCGACTACGCCTAAACCGGAGGACTCTACGTTACGTGCTTACGTTTACATATACCGTTTTGGTGACAGTCCGACATTTCAGGAAATAAATTTATCCGTGAATATTATTTTCAAATATTAAATTGTGTTGATTCATACACTCACAAATTTACGAGAAGAGATTAGGACTTACGAGCATAATTTAACGTCCTTTACGATTAAACTGGAAACCCTAGGATTACGTATTTACGTTTTTGAACTCCGTTTTTTATGAGACAATTTTTATTAGATTCGTTTTGTGCCGTTGATTCATAATTTATAAAAACGTTTTTAGTAAAACGACCCAAGGACACGCAAATCGAGGAATACCCGTAAATTAGTGAAGATGAGAAAAGTGGGACACTTGTCCCACCCCCACTATGGAATGATTTTAATAAGCTTAAACCACCCTTTGTTGTCAAATTTTCAAGTGTACATAGGACACTTGTCCTTCCAATTTGACAAAAACCATCAAACAACTAGCTAAACCATTTCCATCATCACCACAACTTCACATACATGCAAATCTAGATTAAACTTTCTCCTCTCTCTTATTATCTGTCTATGAACGTCCAAAACTACCACCAATTCATCATTTTCATCAAAAATTTAACCTACAATCTAAGCTATAATCAACATATGTTGATAACCTCTTGAAAAGATGAAGATTGGAGGTGATCTTAACAACTAGCAAGGAGATTTAATGAAGATCAAGGGATGATTTATCAGGGAGTCTACAAATACTTTGTGATCCTAGAAGTGGTTTTGATATCTCATAAGATTGGTTACCCAAAACCAAGTCTTGTTCATCAAAAAACTCGCCATTTCATCACTTTGGTGGTATATAGATTTATTCTTCCTATCATCTTGTTATTTTGAATATGTAATCTTGTATTTTCTTCATTTATGTATATGTATATGATGATGAATGATGGTCAAAATATTATGTGGGGATTTGGTGTTGATAAATTTGGTTAAAATTATTGGAAGCTACAAGAAAAGATGTTAAAATCATGTTTAAAATAGTAGGCTGTATAAAACAGTAAAGAACCTTATCTTAAATTCTTAAAATGGTATGAATGAATTAATATACAGTAAGATATGATACTTGTACACATGTGAGAGTTTGCCATACAATGGACTCCTTAAAATGAGTGAGATATGATCAAAACAATATTGAAGTACAAATCTGAGTAGTCTATTTTGGACGGACTGTTAGTAACATTTAGAGATAGATTGAGCAGTAGCTAAAACAGAGATAATTGTAGCACATAATATGTAGTTTGTGCCATCCAAGTATGAGTATCTGTATCCTTGTAGAACTCTTGATATGATAAAAATGGTGAAAGTGAAAATAATAATCAAATTTGTAAATAAATGTATAGTATAATATTAGCACTCAAGCAAATATAATATAAAATGTTTATCTAAAACCCACTAACTTATATATTACATATAAATAAGTATGTACTTTAATAAATAAAAGGGACATTTTATAAAAATAGCAACTTAATGAGTTTTATAAGTTATAGAACTAAAAACATAAGTTTTACGTCTTTTCGGCTAAAACCGATAAATTAACGTTTTCGTCAATTAAAACTTAGACGGTCAGACCCGTCTAATGTAAACTTTTTATAACTCATATACTGATTTATAAGTACATATTACAAGTAAAAACAGATAAAACCCGAGCTTTATAACATATGGACATTAACGGGCCAAAGTAGCCTTATTGGACTATTAACCTGACAAGTTTGGCTAAACACTAATGGACTTACTCATTGGGCTTAACCCACTTGGGCCCAACATGTGAGTATAGGCCTGATAATAAAAGTATTAATGGACTAATATAAAGAGTTGAACTGTTAATGGGCTTTTAATGGGCTTATTGGGCCTCAATATGGAATTGGATTGAAACTAGTGTAACTAGTCAAAAATTTGACTAACACATAACACTATAATGTTGAATGAAGATATAAAATCCCACATGATCATCATCATACTCATGATATCATCATATATATACATAGCCATTGTTTTTATAAAGTCATTGGACAAGAGTCTAAGACGAGTATTATTTGTCTAGGTTTCCGTGATTGAAGCACGTACCGTACATCCGAATTACCGAAAACCCGCCTTCCCATATCAACGTGAGTTCATAGCCTCGCACTATTTTAAATGTTTTTATGAAATGTTTTAAAACCCGCGATGGAGATAACATGTTATTTTTAATAAAAATAGGACACCAGTTGTCCCAATTGTTTGCTTATTGATTTGGACCCGAATGATTATATGACCTGATGAATGATTATATGACCCGCCGAATGAAATAAAATGGATTATTATTAGTTAGGTTATGTCACTAAAAGTACCATTAGCATGAATTGTGAACTACCGGGATTTGGTAGACGCTTATGCATATAATAGTACTATTTGGGGAAGATCACCCCAGTTCTCGCCTTGACGGTTGATCCCCGTCGTGCCACATTGATTGGTAAGCGAATTTATGTATGAGAAGATTTATATAAGCGTAATTATTGTGATGACACCCTGTTTTAGATGGGCAAATGATTTTCGGGTTAGCTACCCGTTTTTTGTTATAAGGTAGCAATGTCATGCGGCTTATAATAATCCAATAACGAAAATACTGCTATACGCATTGAATTACGATATAATGTTCATGTTTTGGTTTTACATAACAATATTCATATAACAGTTTTTATTTAACTCTATACAACGTTATAAAACGTATTGTATGATGTTTTTACGACATTGGTTCGTATAATGGTTTTGACGGCAAAAGCCTATAGTATGATTTACAACAAAGACTTGTATGAAATGTTTTTGGCTTATTTTATGGCCTACTACAAAGATTTGTATAAAATGATTTTCGGTAATAATTTTATACCGATGATATATTAATGGATTTCATTAAACTCTATGAATTCACTCGGCATTTTCGCTGACCTTTTCTTTTAACATGTTTTATCTCAGGTACTTGAAGGTAATTCTCGGGAAGACGACAAGAATTAATGGCCCACACTTAAATAAAAATTTCCATTCAAATGCTTTGTAAAACTTGTATGAAATACTATGACTTAGGACCTATGTCATTTTATGTTTATGAATGGAAAATGCTTTATTATTAAACGACGCGATTTTTAAGCGTTGTATATGATTTGAGTAATGTGATATCCCGTAACACCAACGACTCTTCCGCTGAACTAAAGTATGAATATTTGGGGGTGTTACAGTTTGGTCCCAGAGCTCTCGTTATAGAGAACGAAAGATTTTTAAAACCAAGGTTTTGAATAAAACATTTCAAAGTATGAATATTTGGGGGTGTTACAGGGGATCTTGGTGAACCTGCTAACTATCGATCTGTAATGCTTGATCCAGAAAAGTCAAAATGGATAGTTGCGATGAATGAGGAAATGAATTCCAGGAAAATCAATGATGTTTGGATTCTTGTTGATACACCTAAGAATGCTAAAGTAGTGAAAAATAGGTGCATATACAAGAAGAAAACCGACATGGATGGTGAAGTACAATCCTATAAAGCTCGTTTAGTAGCTAAAGGTTTTACTCAAACTTTTGGCGTTACTACGAGGAGACGTTTTATCTTGTAGCAGACTTACGAGATATTAGGATTCTCATAGTTATTGCATCATACTATGACTATGAGATATGGCAAATAGATGTTAAAACTGCCTTCTTGAACGGTCGCTTAGATGAAGACATCTATATGCAACAAGCGGAAGGGTACGTTGATCCTAAATATCCAAAACGCGTGTGCAAACTTCAAAGATCTATTTATGGTTTGAAGCAAGCATCACGTCAATATAGTGTTACAAATTTTATATGTCGATGACATATTAATCATTGGAAGTAACATTCCAAGACTTAGGGAAGTTAAGGATTATATTGGAAAATGTTTTTCTATGAAGGATTTGGGAGATGCTTCGTATATTCTGGGAATTAAAATCTATCGAGACAGGAAAAGACGGTTAATTGGTCTTAGTAAAGATGCTTTTATTGATAAGATATTAAAGAAGTATAGCATGCATAATTCCAAGAAAGGTTTTCAACCTATAAGAAGTTAAGCATGAATTAAGTCATCAGTTAGATGCATCAACGCTCGAAGAGGTAGCTTACATGCAGAAGGTGTCTTATGCTTCGGCTGTAGGATCTATTATGTATTATGTAAGATGCACAAGGCCTGATGTGGCGTTTGCTCAGAACTTGGTCAGTAGATACGAACAGAATCTAGGGAAGCTTCACTGGACTGCTGTTAAACATATACTAAAGTATCTGAGGAATACGAAAGATATGTTTTTGGTATTTGGGGGTAAACCAGACACATAACAAAAAGTTACCGGGTTATGTATTGCGTCCTGGCAATGTGATAAAGACGATACGAAGCCTCAAACGGGTTACGTGTTTGTCATCAATGGAGGAGGCAGTTGACTGGAAGAGCAAGAAGAAAACAACCATTGCTATGCATGCGAGTCAATCTGAGTACATGGCCGCTTCAGAAGCTGCAATGGAAGCTTTTTGGATTAGGAAGTTTATTGAAGATCTTGGAGTGATGCCTTCAATTAAAGAACATATTGATATATATTGTGACAATTCTGCTACAATAATATTCTCCAATGATCCTGGAGTCATGAAAGGAGCCAGACACTTTAAACGTAGATATCACTACGTTCAAGAAAAAATTGAAGATCGAGAAATAAAATTAATAAAAGTTCACGCAGATGATAACGTAGCTGATCCTTTTACTAAGGCCTTGCCTAGACTAAAGGTAGATAAGCACGCCAAGGCTATTGGGCTGCAACTAGCTAGCGAATTCATGCAATAAATATGTGGTGGTATAGAAATTTATTCTTCCTATCATCTTTTTATTTTGAATATGTAAACTTGTATTTTCTTCATTTATGTATATGTATATGATGATGAATGATGGTCAAAATATTATGTGGGGATTTGGTGTTGATAAATTTGGTTAAAATGATTGAAAGCTACAAGAAAAGATGTTAAAATCATGTCTAAAATAGTAGGCTGTATAAAACAGTAAAGAACCTTATGTTAAATTGTTAAAATGGTATGAATGAATTAATATACAGTAAGATATGATACTTGTACACATGTGAGAGTTGGCCATACAATGGACTCCTTAAAATGAGTGAGATATGATCAAAACAATATTGAAGTACAAATCTGAGTAGTCTGTTTTGGACGGACTGTTAGTACCATTTAGAGATAGATTGAGCAGTAGCTAAAACAGAGTTAATTGTAGCACATAATATTTATTTTGTGCCATCCAAGTATGAGCTTCTATCTCCTTGTAGAACTCTAGATATGATAAAAATGGTGAAAGTGAAAATAATTATCAGATTTGTAAATAAATGTATAGTATAATATTAGCACTCAAGCAAATATAATATAAAATGTTTACCTAAAACCCACTAACTTATATATTACATATAAATAAGTATGTACTTTAATAAATAAAAGGGACATTTTATAAAAATAGCAACTTGATGAGTTTTATAAGTTATAGAACTAAAAACATATGTTTTACGTCTTTTCGGCTAAAACCGATAAATTAACGTTTTCGTCAATTAAAACTTAGACGGTGGACCCGTCTAATGTAAACTTTTTATAACTCATATACTGATTTATAAGTACATATTACAAGTAAAAACCGATAAAACCCGAGCTTTATAACATATGGACATTAACGGGCCAAAGTAGCCTTATTGGACTATTAACCCGACAAGTTTGGCTAAACACTAATGGACTTACTCATTGGGCTTAACCCACTTGGGCCCAACATGTGAGTATAGGCCTGATAATAAATGTATAAATGGACTAATATAAAGAGTTGAACTGTTAATGGGCTTTCAATGGGCTTATTGGGCCTCAATATGGAATTGGATTGAAACTAGTGTAACTAGTCAAAAATTTGACTAACACATAACACTATAATGTTGAATGAAGATATAAAATCCCACATGATCATCATCATACTCATGATATCATCATATATATACATAGCCATTGTTTTTATAAAGTCATTGGACAAGAGTCTAAGACGAGTATTATTTGTCTAGGTTTTCGTGATTGAAGCACGTACCGTACATCCGAATTGCCGATAACCCGCCTTCCCATATCAACGTGAGTTCATAGCCTCGCACTCTTTTAAATATTTTTATGAAATGTTTTAAAACCCGCGATGGAGATAACATGTTAGTTTTAATAAAAATAGGACACCAGTTGTCCCGATTGTTTGCACATTGATTTGGACCCGAATGATTATATGACCTGATGAATGATTATATGACCCGCCGAATGAAATAAAATGGATTATTATTAGTTAGGTTATGTCACTAAAAGTACCATTAGCATGAATTGTGAACTACCGGGATTTGGTAGACGCTTATGCATATAATAGTACTATTTGGGGAAGATCACCCAGTTCGCGCCTTTACGGTTGATCCCCGTCGTGCCACATTGATTGGTAAGCGAATTTATGTATGAGAAGATTTATATAAGCGTGATTATTGTGACGACACCCTGTTTTAGATGGGCAAATGATTTTCGGGTTAGCTACCCGTTGTTTGTTATAAGGTAGCAATGTCATGCGGCTTATAATAATCCAATAACGAAAATACTGCTATACGCATTGAATTACGATATATTGCCTGACTAGCAATACGGGGTCTTATTATTGATATTATGTTCGTGTTTTGATTGTATATAACAATATTCATATAACGATTTTTATTTAACTGTATACAACGTTATAAAACGTATTGTATGATATTTTTACGACATTGGTTCGTATAATGGTTTTGACGGAAAAAGCCTATAGTATGATTTACAACAAAGACTTGTATGTAATGTTTTTGGATTATTTTATGGCCTACTACAAAGATTTGTATAAAATGATTTTCGGTAATAATTTTATACCGATGAGATATTAATGGATTTAATTAAACTCTATGAATTCACTTGGCATTTTCGCTGACCTTTTCTTTTAACATGTTTTATCTCAGGTACTTGAAGGTAATTCTCGGGAAGACGACAAGAATTTATGGCCCACACTTAAATAACAACTTCCATTCAAATGCTTTGTAAAACTTGTATGAAATACTATGACTTAGGACCTATGTCATTTGATGTTTATGAATGGAAAATGCTTTATTATTAAACGACGCGATTTTTAAGCGTTGTATATGATTTGAGTAATGTGCTATCCCGTAACACCGACGACTCTTCCGCTGAACTAAAGTATGAATATTTGGGGGTGTTACAGTTTGGTACTAGAGCTCTCGTTATAGATAACGGAAGATTTTTAAAACCAAGGTTTTGAATAAAACATTTCAAAGTATGAATATTTGGGGGTGTTAGAAGGGATCTTGGTGAACCTGCTAACTATCGATCTGTAATGCTTGATCCGGAAAAGTCAAAATGGATAGTTGCGATGAATGAGGAAATGAATTCCAGGAAAATCAATGATGTTTGGATTCTTGTTGATACACCTAAGAATGCTAAAGTAGTGAAAAATAGGTGCATATACAAGAAGATAACCGACATGGATGGTGAAGTACAATCCTATATAGCTCGTTTAGTAGCTAAAGGTTTTACTCAAACTTTTGGCGTAGACTACGAGGAGACGTTTTATCTTGTAGCAGACTTACGAGATATTAGGATTCTCATAGTTATAGCATCATACTATGACTATGAGATATGGCAAATAGATGTTAAAACTGCCTTCTTGAACGGTCGCTTAGATGAAGACATCTATATGCAACAACCGGAAGGGTACGTTGATCCTAAATATCCAAAACGCGTGTGCAAACTTCAAAGATCTATTTATGGTTTGAAGCAAGCATCACGTCAATATAGTGTTCCTAATTTTATATGTCGATGACATATTAATCATTGGAAGTAACATTCCAAGACTTAAGGAAATTAAGGATTATCTTGTAAAATGTTTTTCTATGAAGGATTTGGGAGATGCTGCGTATATATTCTGGGAATTAAAATCTATCGAGATAGGAAAAGACGGTTAATTGGTCTAAGTAAAGATGCTTTTATTGATAAGATATTAAAGAAGTATAGCATGCATAATTCCAAGAAAGGTTTTCAACCTATAAGAAGTTAAGCATAAATTAAGTCATCAGTTAGATGCATCAACGCCCGAAGAGGTGGCTTACATGCAGAAGGTGCCTTATGCTTCGGCTGTAGGATCTATTATGTATTATGTAAGATGCACAAGGCCTGATGTGGCGTTTGCTCAGAACTTGGTCAGTAGATACCAACAGAATCAAGGGAAGCTTCACTGGACTGCTGTTAAACATATACTAAAGTATCTGAGGAATACGAAAGATATGTTTTTGGTATTTAGGGGTAAACCAGACACATAACAAAAAGTTACTGGTTTATGTATTGCGTCCTGGAAATGTGATAAAGATGATACGAAGCCTCAAACGGGTTACGTGTTTGTCATCAATGGAGGAGAAGTTGACTGGAAGAGCAAGAAGCAAACAACCATTGCTATGCATGCGAGTCAATCTGAGTACATGGCCGCTTCAGAAGCTGCAATGGAAGCTGTTTGGATTAGGAAGTTTATTGAAGATCTTGGAGTGATGCCTTCAATTAAAGAACATATTGATATATATTGTGACAATTCTGCTGCAATAATATTCGCCAATGATCCTGGAGTCATGAAAGGAGCCAGACAATTTAAACGTAGACATCACTACGTTCAAGAACAAGTTGAAGATCGAGAAATAAAATTCATAAAAGTTCACACAGATGATAACGTAGCTGATCCTTTTACTAAGGCCTTGCCTAGACCAAAGGTAGTTAAGCACGCCAAGGCTATTGGGCTGCAACTAGCTAGCGAATTCATGCAATAAATCTGTGGTTAGTATTTTGATAAAGGATGTTAAGACATTATTGAATTGATGAAATAAAGATAGAGTTTCGTTTATTTTCTGTTATTTGATTTTGTATCCTATTTTACATGTTTTTAATACATGAATAATTGTTATGTTCTAATGTCCGTTGTCGATTAATAATATGGGAGTATTATTAAATTAAGACAAATAAAAATAGTGACAGAGTATACTTGAAAGTATATTGGTCAATTTTGGATGATATTTGATGGATCAAATATTGGACTTATCCCAAATATTTGATTTTACTTCATGGATCTTCGTCATTAAGTAAATCGTAAATAGTTATCCTTAGACCTGAGATACCAGGAAACTGAATTGAATGTAGTGCATTTCTGTAAGGTAACCTAAAGCTAAACGTAACTGGTAGCTAAGGGTTATTTTCAGAAGTGTTTCAAAGTTCGTAAGTTTCGCTTGTAGTCAAAATGGGATTTGATTCGTTCAAAATTATTTTGAAGTATAATACAGTTGGTCCCCTCGGGAGAGTAGTAAGATTTTTGTGTGGCCACACCCAAATGTGTTTTGGTAATCTTGCTATATCCGTAAACGAGAAAAAGAATAGTTAATGAAGGAATGACTGAGATCCATATCCTATTAACGTTGTATTTGAAATAAAAGGATAATAATAAATGATGAATCATTTAAAAGGTTTTTCAAGGAGACCTTACTCGAGTTGTACTAGTGACATTGATAGTGTAACTAGACGCTAGTCAATGTAATCACGATATTCAAATTTTGTCCAAGTGGGAGCTGAAAGTTTATGGACTTAAAAGTTATAGTCGTGTGATAGGATCAAACTCGGGATTACGGGATTGCACATAATACGTAAAGGGTTAATTTTATTTATTAAATATATTATATATGTATATTTATTAAATCAAACCGAACTTAACTAAACGATCGTTAAATAAATTAAGAGTTAAGTTAAGCGAACGTTATGAAATTAAATAGAAGAACGAATTAAACAGAAAGTTCCGGAAGCCACTCTTGTGGGCTTATGGGTCGACGGCTACAAGAAGAAAAGGGTAAGAAAAAGGATTTGTTTCCTTATTCGTTTATTACATGGAAACTGTTGTCCCATGTATTTGTGATTGATTAAGCAATGAAGAGAGAAAGAAAATAGATGAAGAAGAGATGAAATCCTAGAGAGAGAAAGTAGTGAGAGAAAGTAGAGAGGAGATGATTAACTTGGTGAGATTAGATTAGAGAAAAGAAGTTGTTACAAATGACCATCCACCCTCCTAACATGCTAGGAGGGTAGTATATATAGTCCACCCACATGCGGGCTTTAATGGACTATATATTGGGCCAGGCTTGTCTTTTTGGACTTTAATTAGTTTAAATCCAATCCCGTAAACCACGACTAATTAACTATCTATTACAACGTTCTAACTAATGTTACAATAATAACCTATGACCGAGCATTCTTGTTTGACTCAATATTTTGAGGCTAACAATCTCCCCCAATGTGAGGTCATACCCTTTTGATATTTGAAGATCAATGGAGATTACGAATCTCGTCATAAATGAGCCTTGAACGTGTAACAATAGTTTTGTTCCTTCATGCTATGATCTTTGAGCCTTTGTCGTTGTCTTTCGACTTTGTCTTTTAGTCTTGAGATCTTCAAATCATCCTTGACTTGTCATTGCCATCTTGCGATCTTGTGTCTTTGTCCACATGCTCACACTATCAATTGTTGGATAAGTCTTTGGGCATGAATATGTGGTTGTGAATCTTCGACTTTGCTGAGTACACCGTGACGCCACCTTCTCGAGACAAAACATAGACACGGACTAAATGTCTTTGACATTCATCCTAAATCGGTAGCGTTTTACCTCCGGTCGGTGAAGACTGTTATACGATATTAAATATCGTACCTGTGATCAGGTAGATTCAATTAAGAATCTCCTTGACAGGGTTTCGCGGCAGTACTAGCCGTTCTCTTTACTCGACCGTCTCAAAGCAAGACTGCGAACATAAAGAGTGAATCAATTGGATAAATATCCGCTTGATTAAAGTCGTCAATTCAAATTCCTGGAACAAGTTTGATTCATTAAGAATCTTACCATTGTTGCTTTCCAGTTGACACAAGTTTGATTCATAAGCATCTCACAAGTCACCTACCGTAGCGCTGTTTGATGTTGACGCTAGAAGGATTTCCATTCGTCACTGTGAGTATTAATGAATATCACTCTGAATGTTCTGGCAAGACCATAAAGATATTGCGTAGAAACCTGAAACGAGTTTGAATCAATTCAGAATCAAACCACTGTTGCTTTTCAGTTTTACATATGTTCAATTCATAAAGAATCTTACATATGACCTACCGTAGTGCTGTTTGATGTTAACACTGGAAGGATTTCCACTCATCATTGTGAATACTAAGTAGTATCACTCTGAGTGTTCTAGCAATATCGCAAGGATATAACGTAGGACTCTCTTGATCTTCATCCGTGTGTCCTAACGAGATTTGATTGATCTCTTGGCTCTAGACTCGATTTGTGCACTTTTAGTGGTCGGAGGCTGGAGCAGATGCCACCTATTCAATATCAACAATCTCGGAGTGAGAAAGTCAATAGAAGTCGTGTTGATCTCCGTGACAATAAAACAAACTTCTTTTGAGAGAAGCCTGAGTAGCTAGGAAAGGGTTGTGCTTCACATCACTGGGTCCATGATGAGTTTGTCTTCATGATGGGTTGACCCGGTTTCTGCCTAAGTTGTATGGAGGGCTTCTTTCTTTAGACCCTTTATCCTTACATTTCTTTTTCATTCTTCAACCCCTTCAATGCTTACCAAGACATCATTAATAGCACCTTGTTGTGATTGTTCCAGTGCTATCATCAGTACTTAGTCGGCATTCAGCTGCGTTCACATTCTACTCCATCTTTCCTAAGGACTTCTAATAATCTATTGGATTGTCCCTGGGAAGATCCCTCCGGTTCTGGTTGGATCATAGGACTTAAACCTAACCACCCTTTTAACACCAATAACGTCGTGAATTAAAGATGTTGTTGGTATTTGATCGTAACCATGAAAACCACTTTAAATTCTAACAAAGTGTTTGAAAAACATTTAACACCTTGCTAGTTTTGTTGTTTCAGAAAAGCTCCCCTTCACATGTGCATCGATAATCGAAAGTGTTTCGCACATGTGGGTAAGAGTTAAAGTGCTTGAGTCTTATAGATCACATTTTAATCACATTTTCTCCCCCTATCTCTAATATATAAAATCTTTTGATATTAGAGATACCAAATTTGATTAAAATATATTTTGAAAAATAGTCTTGAAAATCTTCGGGAGAAAGATGTGTTAATTTTTTTGCATGAAGTTGAATTGCTCCCCCTCAAAAATTGATCCAATGGAATTGTCATTACGAGGATTTGATCCACATTAAACTTTTGAGGATAGGAGTTGTTGAACACACAATTTTTGAAAGATTTTGAATATCAATGAAAAAGTCTTGAAAAAAATTGTGTTCAACGCTTTTTGAAAAATCAATTCTTTTTGACGAAAAGGTTTTTCTAAAGAATAAACTTGAGTTCATAGACTTTGAATGTCTTGACGAATCCACTCAAGTGTAAGAAGAATTAACTTCTTTTGCTAAGGGTAAGAGTACAAAAGCGTACACTCCCCTGTGAATTTAGATCCGGGTTGCAATCTGAAAGTGATTACAAGCCATTGTGTTGAGCTCAAAACGTTGAATGTTTTGTGACAAGCTCAAACCAAGATAGAGTGCTCTACCCGTTGTTGGAAGTATTGTCCAAAATAGACAATTTCCTTTTGAAAATATAGAAATGACATGTTTTGAAAAATATTTACAACTTTCATTCGAGCTTTATGTACACACCCGTGTCGTTATTGAGTGACATTTCTAGGTACGTCCATATTATCGATACTGAAAGACATGTCGAGAAGAATATTTTTGGATTATCAAAGATTTTTTACTTTTGTATTTTGCTTTTTGATTAATATTTACAGGTAGATGTTTGATAGATGAATCAAGCAGGCTTCTTTGCCAGTACCTCCAGTTCTGCCGGAGTCAAACATCTCATACCAATTTGCGTAACTAGATACGCAAACCACTCTTTCGAAAGAGCTTTTGTAAACAAGTCAGCTAATTGGTAATCAGTTCCAACAAAGTATAATTCAACAATACCTCTTTCAACTTGTTCCTTAATGAAGTGATATCTGACATCGATGTGCTTCGTGCGGGAATGCTGTACCGGATTGCAGGAGATGGCTATGGCCGACTTTGAGTCACAGTTCATAGGTACTTTATCAAAATGGAAGCCATAATCTGTGAGTTGTGTTCTTATCCAATGAACTTGAGCACAACACGTAGATAGAGACACATACTCCTCTTCGGCTGATGAAAGTGGCGTGCAATCCTGCTTCTTGGAAGAACATCCCACAAGCTTGTCTTGACCTAGAAATTGTGCACCACCAGAAGTACTTTTACGTGTATCAAGACACCCTGCATGATCATAATCTGAATAGGCCGTTAGAAAGAAACTGGTTTCCCTCGGATACCAGAGTCCCATGTGAATGGTATTCTTGAGGTACCGAAAGATCCGTTTAACCTCCTTGAGGTGCTTTTCAGTGCGTCGTGCTTGATATCGTGCACAATAGCATGTAGCATGATGAATATCAGGTCTGCTTGTTGTCAAGTACATGAGTGACCCGATCATGGAACGATATCTCGTTTGATCTATGGGTAATCCCTCCAAATCAGCATCTAGGGATGTGGTTGATAAAGGTGTCCCAACGGGGTCACATGATGTCATACCATGCTTTTTGATTATCTCTTGACAATACTTAGCTTGGTTAATGAAGATACCACTTGGGGATTGGTGAACTTGAATTCCTAGAAAAAATTTTAGTTCGCCCATCATAGACATTTCAAATCTGTTGTGCATAACTTTTTCAAACCATTTTGAAAGTTTTGGGTTTGTAGACCTGAAAATAATGTAATCAACATAAATTTGCATAAGCAGAATGTCATCCCCATATTTATAAGTGAACAAAGTTAAATCAATAGAACCTTTTGAGAAACCTTTGGAGACCAGAAATTTCGAGAGCTCGTCGTACCACGCCCTTGGAGCTTGCTTGAGTCCATATAGTGCTTTGTGGAGACGATACACCTTGTCAGGATAATGAGGATTGACGAATCCTTCCGGCTGCGTGACATAAACTTCTTCCTTCAAAGGACCGTTAAGAAACGCCGTCTTCACGTCCATTTGATAAACGATGAATCCCTTATGTGCAGCATAAGCAAGGAAAATCCTGACCGCTTCCATTCGAGCTACTGGTGCAAATGATTCTTCAAAATCAATACCCTCTTTCTGTCCATACCCTTTAGCCACTAGCCTAGATTTATTCTTGATGATCATGTTCTCTTCATCCATCTTGTTTTTCCAGATCCATCTAAGATTTAATGGTGTTACATCGTATGGTTTGTCAATAAGTTCCCAGACTTTAAGTCTTTCAAATTGTTGAAGTTCATCCGTCATCGATTCAATCCAAGCATGATCAGCTAATGCTTCTTTGATGTTTTTCAGTTCAGTTGAACTCACGGCGAGTGCGAACATACAAACATCAGCATCAGTGTTAAGCTGTCTTCTTGTGCGAACGGGCTGTGAAGGGTTTCCAATGACATGAACCAAAGGATGATCTCGGGTCCAATGATGTGTTGAAGGATGTCGTTAATAGAAAGTATGCATATTTGACAGATCAACATGGCGAGTAGAAGACTCTCCAGTTTCGTGTACTGGTGTACCGAATGGGTTGATGAATTCGTCTTCGTCAGATAATGCATTGTCTGCTTGATTTGTGTTCTCTGGAGCAATGACAGTAGTTGTGGATGTTGTAGGATCGATTGTTGAAGTTATATTCCGAGGAGGTAAATCTGCAGCAACCCGTGTTGAAGTAGATAAAGTTGTATCCATTTGTTGACGATGATCGGTATCATCATTCAGATCATGCGTGACAGCGGAAGACTTCGATACAACTTGTTTCTCCCCGGTGAAATATTCATCATACATTGGTCCATATAACATTTCCAACTCTTCAATGGTCGTGTCGACTGTCATATCAGCTCTAGCAACATTTTCTGGAACCAGCGTTGAACTTGACGGTTCATTGCTGTGGTCTTGAGTTCCGAGTTCCGTGCGGTTGTGAACGGAAGTCGTTTGTCGTTGTGGATCGGGACTTAAACTGTTTTGTTCAAGTGCCATTTCTTGCAATTCATCAAATCGGATGTGAATTGTCTCAACAATCAATTTTGTTCTCTTGTTGTATACTCTATATCCCTTTGACTGAGTTGCATATCCCACAAGAATACATGCATCACCTTTCTCTTTCATCTTATCCAAATTTTCACCATCTCGAATAATGTAGCAAGTACATCCGAAAACATGAAGGTGTTTGAGTGAAGGTTTTCGATCATGAATTATATGATATGGTGTCTTTTCATGTCTTGGGATAATTAAGGAACGGTTTTGTGTATAGCATGCGGTTGACACAGCTTCGGCCAAAAAGTACAGTGGAAGTTTTGAAGCAGATAATAATGTTCGAGCAGCTTCAACCAAAGTACGGTTTCGTCTTTCAACAACGCCGTTTTGTTCGGGTGTTCGAGCAATAGATGTTTCATGTTCAATCCCTTCGGCTTCAAAATACTTTCTCAGATTTGAATTCAAAAATTATGTACCTCTGTCAGTACGAACCACTTTAACTTGAGCCTGAAGACCACGTTGTATCAATTTAAGGAAGTTGATGAGAACGTCGGGTGTTTCATCATTGGACCTCAAGAATTGAGTCCATGTGTACCTTGAGTAATCATCGACAATTACCAGAATATATTTCTTTCCATTGATACTCTGAACACGCATGGGACCACACAGATCCATGTGAAGAAGATCTAACCGTCCTTTAGAGCTTGGTGTGGTCTTTGTTTTGAAGCTACTTCGTTTAGCTTTACAAAGTTCACAAGAAGAACAAAGATGATCTTTGATGAATTTCAAGCTTGGAAGGCCTCTCACAATATCTTTCTTGGAAAGCAAGTTAATGGTATCAAAGTTGAGATGAGAAAGACGTTGATGCCATAACCATGCGTGGGTCGTTGAAGCTTTTGCCATGAAGCAAATTGGAGTTGATGAATTTGTGTCTTGAAGTGAAATTGTGTAAAGATCAGTACCCCGTGTACCGGTAAGTAAGTCATTCCCATCATAATCACGAACAAAACATGTCTTCTTTCTAAAATCAACTTCCAAATCCACATCACAGAATTGACCAACCGAGAAAAGATTGTGATTGAGCCCTTTGACGTAGTATACCCTTTTAATCGTAATATTCCCCTGAACCAAATCTCCATATCCTAGGATCGGTTCAAATTGATCATTTCTGAATCGGACCGTACCTAGGAACTTCTCCACGAAGTTAATTAGAAGCTTGAGATTCCCCGTCATGTGCTTCGTGCATCCGGAGTCCATTATGAAGAGAATTATTTGTATCACCTGCAGAAGAGTTAGAACACGATGGAGCATTTGCTAAATTGGATACCACAGTAGTAGAATCATTAGTGTCCTTATCAACATTTAAAGGCAAACTAACACTCGTTTTCACATTTTCTGTCCTAACTTTAGGCATCCATTTATATCCGGGAGGACATTGATTAGCAAACCACCATTTCCAAGACTTGCTAGCAGACTCATATAATTCCTTAATTTTGCTTCTAGGATTCTTAGTGGTGGAGTCTAATGCATTACTATTCTTAGTGGGGGTTGCACCAGAATGGTTCACTTTGCGTTTGGGTTTACTAGCTCTAATAGGCATTGCAACTTGCTTCTTAGTTCTAGTATCTACGCCTTTGACTTTATTTATAGCACACATAGAATGATTAGCATTAGCACACTTTCCACATTTGACACAAACAAATTTCACATTCATAGCATTCAAATCATTCACAGCATTCAAATCGTCATTACATGCGATTACAGACTTTTTATTCTTAAAAACGTTCAAATTCCTAGGGTGTTCTTCTACTTCCTTCATCTTCCCTTGATTCTTGTGTTTCCAGACCTTATCATTCACTTGAGTGCGCTTAAGCTGAGGCCGGCTAACACTAGTTGTGGAGACTATTCCTGTGGTAGAAGACACACGAATATTAGTGTTTCTAGAAGTCTGAGGTGATTGAATAACTTTGTTTGTGAGATTAGTGGTCATTCTATACATCCCTAGTTTAATCACATTATTGTGCTTAACGCTTGGTGCTATAGGATTCCTTATGGGTTGAGCTTGTGGTAACCTTTCCTTTCCATCCATCTTGGGGGAAACACAGGTTTTGCAAACGAGGAATTAGATAAAGCAGATGGTTTTCCCAAGATAGAGGATCTATTCTCTTTAGAGGCATTGGGTTGTCTAACAACATTTTTCTTAATGCTAGGTTCCACAATTTTCCCACCCATTTTAGCAATGAGTTTCTGCAACTCTGCTATCGCTCTGTCCCTGTCTTGTAATTGAGCTTTCAACCCTTTAATTTCCAAATTCTGTTCATTCATTTCTCGAAATGTTTGGGAAAGTTTTTCTTGCAATTTATTATCATGTGGAAAACGAACAACATATTTTTGCAAAGCAAGTTCAAGTGAATGACAATGTTTTTGAAGGAAATCAGTTTTGTGTTGAAGTAACTCAAAAGCCTTTTTGTCAACATTTTCTTTACGTTTCGAAAGCTCAATTTCAAGATGTTCACATTCTTTGATCTTATCAAGATATTGGCATGCAACTTCAGAATATTCATCAATATCAGCACAAGATGTAAAATAAGCACACATAACATCTTTAGAAACGCATTCTTGCAAGAGTAAATCATATTCATTTGAAAAATCAGACTTCTCCATTTGAAGATCATCAATGTGTTTCTCAAGAGATTCAACGTATTTTAAATCATCAAACATTTCAGTCTGAATGAACTTCTCAAGTTGAAGAACAGTTTCTTTAATCAACGCCGTGTTAGGAATTAAGAGTTCTTTCACAAGCAAGGTAATATCTTGAGGAATTGGACGTGTCCACTCAGCATTTTCACGTTTGGCCCAGTCTCTTTCAACAATATATTTAACATTATCTATGTGGTGTTTAAGAATACCTAATGTTTTCCTACTCTTGCTTTTAGATTCATCTAGAGGGAGGTAGTTTATGTATTTGTAAACATTAGATTTCTTAGGGGAAAATGCTTTCTTCCATTGAATTCTCTTTGGTTTGCATTCTAGAAACACTTCCTCACGAGTTTTCTGAGTTTGTTTGTTGAAAAGACCATAAAGACTATTCTCATAAGCATAATTATATGGTTTCACAAACTCCTTATTGACAAGTGGTTGACTATCATCATCCCAAAGGGCAGTCTCTTCAATATTGGCACTAACAGGCATGCAATCAAGATCTGTCCTTTCAGTCTCATCAAGATAAAGACACGGGTTCGCAGCTTGAGCTTTGGCAAGGGACTCAGGACTTGCAAAGCTAGCTTGACCCTTAAACATTGATGGAGGTGCTAGCATTCTTACGGATTGAATAGAATCATGCGTTTTATAAACAACGTTCTTCAAAAAGTCGACTTGTGCTTCTAGTTTCGTAACTTTTTCGGTTTCTTTATCATATCTACTTTTGAAGTCTTGTTTTAACGCATCTACCTCTTGTTTCTTATCCTCTAGAATTTTAGTAGAATCAGTAGTGGTCATAGAGAGCTTTTGTTCAAGTTCATTAACTTTGGTATTGGCAAGGTACGTTTTTTGACGTTCATCCATTAAGAAAACATTATATTGACGCTTTTCTTTAGCTAATAACTCAAGAGTTGTATTATATTTGTTTTCAAAATCGTCCTTTTGATTTTTTAACACACTTCCCTTGTACCCCTCAAGCTCTTTGGTTTTCTGAAGGAGCTCATCTCTATAGCTTTCAGTCATCTCAGTAGATTTGATAAGAGCAACTTTACATTCTTTAAAACTTTGAGTGAGCGTAGCGTTTGCCTTCTTTAATTGCTTTTGACTCTTTTTATTTTCAGTGACATCTTTTTGTAAAGTAGCAATTAAATTAGCAAGCACAATACGTTCCTCTTCATCATATTCATTTGCATGTTGATCATCCTCAGACTCATTATTGCACATGTCTGATGAATCGGGTGTGGTATTGTTATCAACCGTTTCCATCATACACGTGTCATTAATGGCATTGGGTAGATCACTATGCTCAGGAATATCACAAACACATTATATTCATCTGTAGTGTATACCTTATCGATTGGATCAGTGTCAATGATAGGGCCATTGTCATCTTTAGTGACTTTGAGAACTTCTTCAACCTTTGCCATGTACGAGTAATGTGCATCAAGCTCTTGATCAGAATCTTCATCATCAGTATCATCAAGCATGGCTCCTTCCTCAGCTGACAATTTAACCCCTGCTTCCATCTTTTTGCATAGCAACATCTTTTCCTTGTGATAGCTGGAGTCTCTAACCCTTTTCGGCTTCCTGCATTCCTTTGCCATATGCCCATATCCTTGGCAATTAAAACATTGAATCCCGCCCTGCTGAACCACTTGACTTCCAACCGTTTCCCTATTCCCAGTAGCAGCAGCAATCCTCTGAGTATCATACTTTGCAGTTTGTCGATCATATCTTGCAGAACCCTCAACATGCGTTGGATTATGTCGATCATACCTAGAAGGACTTTCACCACGTCGACGTGTGTCATACCTTGGAGGACTCTCAGCATATCGATTCTTGGTGTTAGATGATGTGCGAAGATTGTTGTTGGTGGGTTTATAGATTTTCTTGTAAGTCTTCATTATTAAAGCAATTTGTTGTTTCATCTCTCGGTTCTTTTGAGCTTGGTCTTCATCACTATCTTCTTCAGATGAGGACTCAGATGGTGGTGATGGTGCTCTTCGTGCTTTACCTCGAGGTTTTGTGGAAGATGAAGACTTAGATGATGTGGAATATTGTGGTGAAGATGATGTATTGGAGTATGGCTTAGGAGCACGAGAGTGAGGATCTTGAACATGGTGAGTGGTAGTCACTAAAGCAAGTGGATTAGCCGTCTTGGCAACACGTTCAGTTCGAATCTCATTTACTTCATTCTGAAATTGCTTCAAGATGTCAAAGAGTCGATGATATGAGACCTCGTCTAACTTTTCTTGTTGTTTCACCAAAGTGACGAATCGTGTCCACTCGGGTTGAAGTTGTTGAAGAAATTGAACATTGACTTGCATGGTGGAGACTTGCAGGTTATTTCTTGTCATGTCATTCATCATCTTATAAAACCTGGAGTAGTAAGAGTCAATTGATTCTCCATCCCTTGAAGTAAACTTGCCAAAATTCCAAAACAAGTTTGTTTTGACATCTTGTTTGTTGAGTGATTCTCCTTGTTGCAAGCGTTCAATAGCAGTCCACATTTCATGTGCTGTCGGGCATGCATCAACCGTGGAGTAAATATCATCTCCAATCCCACTTAAAACCATATAGATGGCTTCCTTCTCCGCATCATGCCAAGCACAATTTTCAGGTGTGAGATCAGCTCTTGTTTCATCAAGTTCACTTGCAGGTATTGGATCAGTAGTATCTGTGGCTGCTCTTGGAGGAACTGAGATCTTCTTAAATATATATGGTCCATGAGTAATACATTTCCTCAAGGCATCACCATTAGGTCTTGTATCAAGATATCGTATGAAACGTGATTGCCATTGAGCATACCTACCAGATACAAGCATTGGTGGTCTCTCTTTGTTACCCGCCACCATTATGTTGTTGTTCGTCACACGATATTCGGTAGTAGAATCCATCTCAATATTCTCTGAAATGATGAAGTGAATATGGATCTTAAGTAGATTTGTTGTGATTGTTGTTGTGGTTTAAATTCCGAAAATTGCAATTTTTCTCTAGTCCGACAATAAATTCTCCAGTCCGACAAAAACGGTAGACCAAAAAATTTTGTATCGCCAAATTTTGAAATTGAGCTAGAAATGTCCTAAAACTAGTATGGAAAAAATTTGAATTTACTTGACGAAAAATTTTAACTCTTTTTTTTTTCTCTTTTTTTTTTTTTTTTTTTGATCTTCGTGGAGACGATATTCCGAAACTAGTCTAGATGGTGGCTAAGTCTAAAAAATACTCAAACAAAATTTAGCAAAACACATCATCGGAATCACTTATCGGAATCACTGATCGGAATGTCCAATCAGAATCACTTATCGGAATGTCCCCTAATCGGAATCACTGATCGGAATGTCCAATCGGAATCACTTATCGGAATGTCCCCTAATCGGAATCACTGATCGGAATGTCCAATCGGAATCACTGATCGGAATGTCCAATCGGAATCGCTGATCGGAATGTCCAATCGGAATCACTTATCGGAATGTCCCCTAATCGGAATCATTGTTCGGAATGCAAATCGGAATATTTTGTCCAATCTAAATGATGATCGGAAAGCTGGTCGGAATGTGCAAACCCTTTTCCGATGATACTGATCGGAATCCCAATCAGAATCTATAAACCCTTTTCCGATTACACCCATTTTAGCAACGAGTTTCTGCAACTCTGCTATAGCTCTGTCCCTGTCTTGTAATTGATCTTTCAACCCTTTAATTTCCAAATTCTGTTCATTCATTTCTCGAAATGTTTGGGAAAGTTTTTCTTGGAATTTATTATCATGTGGAAAACTACCAACTTCTTTTTGCAGAGCAAGTTCAAGTGAATGACAATGTTTTTGAAGGAAATCAGTTTTGTGTTGAAGTAACTCAAAAGCCTTTTTGTAAACATTTTCTTTACGTTTCGAAAGCTCAATTTCAAGACGTTCACGTTCTTTGATCTTATCAAGATATTGGCATGCAACTTCAGAATATTCATCAATATCAGCACAAGATGTAAAATAAGCACACATAACATCTTTAGAAATGCATTCTTGCAAGAGTAAATCATATTCATCTGAAAAATCAGACTTCTCCATTTGAAGATCATCAATGTGTTTCTCAAGAGATTCAACGTATTTTAAATCATCAAACATTTCAGTCTGAATGAACTTCTCAAGTTGAAGAACAGTTTCTTTAATCAACGCCGTGTTAGGAATTAAGAGTTCTTTCACAAGCAAGGTAATATCTTGAGGAATTGGACGTGTCCACTCAGCATTTTCACGTTTGGCCCAGTCTCTTTCAACAATATATTTAACATTATCTATGTGGTGTTTAAGAATACCTAATGTTTTCCTACTCTTGCTTTTAGATTCATCTAGAGGGAGGTAGTTTATGTATTTGTAAACATTAGATTTCTTAGGGGAAAATGCTTTCTTCCATTGAATTCTCTTTGGTTTGCATTCTAGAAACACTTCCTCACGAGTTTTCTGAGTTTGTTTGTTGAAAAGACCATAAAGACTATTCTCATAAGCATAATTATATGGTTTCACAAACTCCTTATTGACAAGTGGTTGACTATCATCATCCCAAAGGGCAGTCTCTTCAATATTGGCACTAACAGGCATGCAATCAAGATCTGTCCTTTCAGTCTCATCAAGATAAAGACACGGGTTCGCAGCTTGAGCTTTGGCAAGGGACTCAGGACTTGCAAAGCTAGCTTGACCCTTAAACATCGATGGAGGTGCTAGCATTCTTACGGATTGAATAGAATCATGAGTTTTATAAACAACGTTCTTCAAAAATTCGACTTGTTCTTCTAATTTTGTTACTTTTTCAGTTTCTTTCTCGTATCTAATTTTGAAGTCTTGTTTTAACGCATCTACCTCTTGTTTATTATCCTCAAGAATTTTAGCAGAATCAGTAGTGGTCATAGAGAGCTTTTGTTCAAGTTCGTTAACTTTGGTATTTGCAAGGTACGTTTTTTGACGTTCATCCATTAAGAAAACATTATATTGACGCTTCTCTTTGGCTAATAACTCAAGAGTTGTATTATATTTGTTTTCAAAATCGTCCTTTTGACTTTTTAACGCACTACCCTTGTACCCCTCAAGCTCTTTGGTCTTTTGAAGAAGCTCAACCCTATTACTTTAAAGGGTCTCATTAGATTTAATTAGAGCGGCTTTGCATTCTTCAAAGTTTTGAGTGAGCGCTGTGTTTGCCTTCTTTAATTGCTTTTGACTCTTTCTAGTTTCATTGACATCTTTTTGTAAACTAGCAATTAAATTAGCAAGCGCGACACGCTCCTCATCATCATACTCATTTGCATGTTGATCATCCTCAAACTCATTATTGCACATGTCTGATGAATTTGGTGTGGTATTGCTATCAACCTTTTCCGTCATACATGTGTCAATAAGGTTTGTTGTTTGATCACTATGCTCATGCGTATTGGCATTGGCAAACACATTAAATTCAGCATTGTGTACCTCTTCCAATGGCTCAGAATCGTAAACAGGACCATTATCATAGGAAGGTGTATTGCTGATGACATTCTCATTCTCAGAGTCGATGTGTTGTTTGTCAGAGCTGCTGTTGTCTTTCCCAGAGCTGTTATGATCATTCTGCTCACCATGCGTTGTTTTCCCTGTTCTGCAGCTGTCAGTTGCATTACTCGATATTGTCTCGTTACTTACAGTTGAAACTGGACTCATATCCATTACATGAATCTTTGCAACCGTGCACTCTTGCATTTTCAGCCTTTTGTCAATCATCTTCTTGATCATGTCTTTTGCATGAAGTAGGCGTTCATCCAAAAGCCTCTCAATTGATTCCATGTTTCCAAATATCAAATCTCTGAATGATTTTGCTTCCATTGTAGTGTAGTCTTTGAAGTGTTGATTTGCATCTCGAACTTCTGACTCAAAATTGGGATTCTTGAATAGCTGTGAAGCAAAGAATTGTTGAAACGGTGTTCTGAGTGTTTTGAAGGCATTCTTGGAATTTGTCTCATGAAGGTTTTTGTTGAGTAATTCATTCTCAAGATTCTTCAAGTGGTCTCTTAAGTCATAAGTGAACGTGCGATGATCATTTCCGAAAAAGGAATGAAAAGCACGTATATACAAAGGATTGTACGAGAAGGTCTCTCTTTCTAGACGTTTTAGATTCGTTTTAAGATCACTGAAAGCTTGCATACAACGTTGTTTAAGGACTTGTTCTTGTAGTTGCATCTCTCGTTCTTCTCTGTCTGAACACGCATTGCTCGTTTCCATGATGATGGTGTCCCAGTTGATGAATCGAAAATGGATCTTAAGTAGATTTGTTGTGATTGTGTTGTTGTTGAAATTCCGAAAATTTGAAATTTTTCTCAGTCCGACTATAAATTCCTCAGTCCGACTAAAACGGTAAACCGAAAAATTTTTAATAACCAAATTTTGAAAACGAGTTAAAAATAGCCAATAACTAGTAGGGAAAAAGTTTGAAAAATGAAAATTTTAACGAAAAATAAAACATAAAAATGGCCTAAAAATTTGAATTTTGGTCCGAAAATTTGAATTTTTGGTCAAAAAATTTTTCGCATCGCCAAAATTTGAAATTAAAGCTTAAATGGCCTAAAAATGGTATAGGAAAAAATAAATTTTGATCTTCGTGTAAACGATATTCCGAAACTAGTCTAGATAGTGGCTCAGTCTAAAAAATACTCAAACAAAAATTTAGCAAAAACACATCATCGGAATCACTTTGTCGGAATGTCCAATCGGAATGTCCAATCGGAATGTCTTATTGGAATGTCTAATCAGAATGTCCAATCGGAATTTCTTATCGGAATGTCAAATCGGAATACCTTGTCGGAATGCCAAATCGGAATACCTTGTCGGAATGGCAAATCGGAATATCTGAAGTCCAGTCGGAATATTCGAAGTCCAATCGGAATGTTGATCGGAAAAGCTGGTCGGAATGTTAAAACCCTTTTCCGATGCTACTGATCGGAATCCCAATCGGAATCTATAAACCCTTTTCCGATTACACCAATCAGAATAATAGTGCTGTTACGAGATTTTGGGGTAAAAAATTGAATTTTTCGACAAGAAATCCGCGATTTTAACCAACCAAATGCGACCAAATCCCTACCACAGCTATGTAGAAGATTTATATCAAGATTTAGAGCAAAGAAACACAAAAATAATCTTGAATTCGAGATGATTATATGAGAAAATCATACGAACCAAGTAAAATCAACAACTAATCACAAAACTACCCCATGGCTCTGATACCAAATGTTGTCCCATGTATTTGTGATTGATTAAGCAATGAAGAGAGAAAGAAAATAGATGAAGAAGAGATGAATTCCTAGAGAGAGAAAGTAGTGAGAGAAAGTAGAGAGGAGATGATTAACTTGGTGAGATTAGATTAGAGAAAAGAAGTTGTTACAAATGACCATCCACCCTCCTAACATGCTAGGAGGGTAGTATATATAGTCCACCCACATGCGGGCTTTAATGGACTATATATTGGGCCGGGCTTGTCTTTTTGGACTTTAATTAGTTTAAATCCAAGCCCGTAAACCACGACTAATTAACTATCTATTACAACGTTCTAACTAATGTTACAATAATAACCTATGACCGAGCATTCTTGTTATAAACCCAGCTTTGCCAATCCCTATATAAACACCCCATAGCCTCATAATTTTTCCCATAACTTCTCCTCCCTTCTCTCTTGCGATCGGCGACCAAACACCGTTTGGGGTTCTTTGGTTTTCGATTTAGCTAAAATTCTACAAGTGTTGAAGTTCTGGTTTGCAAGTGCTAGACTCTCAGTTAGCCCGTTGCATTACGTGTGTACAAGAGCGTAATATAGTTTTGCTTTAAACTATATCTTGGTATTATTCTTCACAAACCTTAATTGGTGATTCGTCGGTGATCTAGTGGATCTTTGCTAGTATAAAGGTATGTAACCCTAATCGATTAATTATAATTGTGTTATTAATGATCTTATTAAATAGCTTCCGCTATAACGTGCTTTGATCTTTGTTATGATTATATAATTGGTATGAATGTCATAAACCATCACATACAACTATCAACTTCCAAATCCATGTAAGAATAAGAACTTACACTCGAAGACAAAATAGTATAAAAGTTTAAGTTTTCTCATTGACCTACATTTGCAACAGAATTCCTATGACATTTAGAAGAGGCTACAGGGATGAACTCTAATTTATGTGTACATTGTCTCTTGAAAAAAAATCAGATCTGAACTTTCACCAATACTAAATTCTGATACACGATGTGCTAAGAGAAATCAATCACTGACACGCAGGGTGGTATTGCCCATAACAGTAACAACCCTGTTCATCGATAAGTCTGCACTCACATCGGACATCCCACCACCAACCCATTTGTTTTAGTTTCTTTTGTGTTACGATTCGTATTTACACCGTACCAATTCCCCCAACCCTCCCATATCCAACTTATACACCCTAAAAGAAGCAACTTTTGGGGGCAACAACACATATGGGATTAAACAAAAATCGACTTACATATATAGAAAAATGTTAAATCGAGACTACAAAAATCAACTCACCGGTAAGTGGGACCCGTGGCTATAGAAAAAGTAAACATTGTCAGGGTACTATTACAATGAACCAAAATCGTATTAGTTTATTATTTTCTCTTTTTAACAAGAAACTAACTCGCACACACTTGTTGGCCCTTTGGTGGATTTAAGCCTTCTACGATGTCCTTTGTGTAAATTAGTGCCGGATTCTCATGACCATCTTTTCTTTGAATGTTCTTATTCTATGCATGTTTGGTCTAAGGTTCGGGGCCTTTGTGATATGGATAGCATCCCCCTCGGATTGATGATATCTTAGCCTATGTTATTCCAATCTCTAAGGGAAAGTCTTGTCCTAGCATCATTGCCCGTCTAGTGTTGGCTGCTACTGTGTACTTTATATAGAGGGGCCGTAATTCAAGTCTTTTCAAGAAAAAGTTGTTTGCCGTTGATCAGATTGTTCAGCTTATTTGTGATACTATTCGGTTGAAGTTGATTTCATTTTGTTTTAAGAAGTTGTCTGCCAGGTCGAGTTTGCTGCTTGACAAATAGAGGGTGCCGAGCTCTAGAGTTATTCATGATGGGAGTGCCGGGTGAGGGTTGTACTCTTTTTTCCTTGTCCAAGGTTTTTCCCACTGGGTTTTCTTTGGCAAGGTTTTTTTAAGGAGGCATGCTCATTTGGATATCATTTGCTCCTCTCGTGCTGTTGGTGGAAGCCGAAGACAATGTGTGACTTCATGTTTGGATCTTGGTTTCTTTCTAATTTACTTGCATTGTAGTTCTAGATTAGTTTGTGTTTATGCCATGACATAATCACGTGTTGACATGCTGCCTGTAGCATGCGGTTAATATGGTAGCTTAGCCACATTCTTTTGTATTTCAACGCTTTTTTGGTTAATATATTCACCGGGGAAATCCTTTACAAAAAACACTCGCACACACTTATCTAATTAGGATGTGTTTCTTAAATTATTATTAACTCTCACATCCTAATTAGCATTCATTCCTTCTGGGTGTGTTTCCTAAAAAGATAACGAGATGAGATGGTTAGGTCGAGCGAAATTAGTTGTTAAGATGTCTCATAGGTGGTTATGGAGATGGTTTGGTGGCAGGAGAGTTGTGAGGAAGGGGGTTAGGGTTTTCTAGATTAAAATTTTGGTTTGGTTTTGTTTGGTGAAGTAGGATTTAAATTTTAGATTAAAAAATTAATATTTTAAAACCCGCCACACACATATCTATTTTACATGTAAATAATCTTAATATTTATCTAATATAGAAGATAACATAAGAAAAATACAATTGATACTTGCGGGAAAAAGTGTAAAACGAGTTTCCTTTCTAACGTTGTTTCAAATAAACGAGAATGAAAAGCAATTTACAAAAATCGCCCCACGACCTATAAAAAGTATTAAAAAGCATTGTAAATACACAAATTTTTGGTACTAGGATTAGATATTGTTTGAAATAATACATGTAACTATTTGCCATCAGCGGTATCAACTATTCTAGATACATATAAATATTTGACACCAACTATAAATGTCGTTCCAAATACCTATACAAATTTGGCACCAGTAGTACCAAGTGTCCCAAATACATATGTATTTGGAACCGTTGACTAAAAATATCCCAAATACACATGTATTCGGCATCATTACTAAAAAGGGTCTCAAATGCATACATAGTTGGAACATTTTTTAATATTCATCCCAAATACCTGTTTTTTTGGCACGATTAGCTAACCCGATTTGGCACGATTTTTTGACCGTTTTAAAAAGTTTCGTCCTAAAAACCACATTTTCTTGTAGTGGAAGTTGGAAATCAAAGAAGATGAGTCTTCTACAAGTGTAAGTAACTCAATCCACAATCAATCGAATGATTCATCTTCACGAGTACCTACACATAACAAGATGCAAACTAGTAGATACATTTCAAGAGTAAATCTAAAATCCATTAATACTACTAATCTAAATGAGATGGAATGTTATCAATTTAAAAGAATTATTTTCAACAAAAAATTGTTTTGACCAAAGAAAAACTTTTGTACAACTTAACCTTCTAATTCGAGGAGACAATGGATCAATGCAAGTTTTAAAGTACAATATACTTCAAAGATCTTGCGTCACCATCGCTCTGATACCAATTGTAGAAACTAGAAGGGGGGGGGGGGGGGGGGGGGGTTGAATAGTTTCTCATCGGTTTATCTCCTAATTAAAATTCCTTTCAATTAGGTGAGTGCAAAAAACTATCTTTTAATTGAAAGCTAGGTCTATAATGATTAGGTTCAATTCTAATGCATTAACAATATGTAATAAGTATAATGATAATGAATGTAAGTAATGAGTAAGGAAAGAAACAACCTAGTAGGAAGACACCAATATTTATAGTGGTTCGGCAACGAGGCTCTATCCTCATCCCTACTCCACTCTCGAGTACACCTTACTCGATATTTTCACTATATCCACAAGCTCCCTTCTTGGCGGAGAAAACCTTAAAACGTCGCTTACATTATTTTCCAACACTAAGCTAAATGTCGAGACCTAATCTTAGCTAGGACCAATCTACACAACGTCGCCCACTTCACCATTTTACGACCCAAGGCTAGATGTCGAGTTCTAATCCAAAGCTAGAACCAATCTTCACAATGTTGCCCATTTCACCATTTTCTCACACAAGGCTAGATGTCGAGTTCTAATTGAAAGCTAGAACCAATCTTCACAACTCTTCACTTTGAAGCTAAGTGAGAACTTCACACAACACAACTACATATCACTTTATAGTTTAGTGAGAACTCACAAGACACAACGACATCAATTTAGAATTTAGTGAGAACTAACACAACTTATTACAACTTAACTAAACATATCCAAGTACACACATGTAGCTTGGAACTACACAACACAAATCCAAGCACACACATATGCAAAGGATTTACACAACTCTTGTCCAAGTATTTACACATAGCTTGGATGAACACAACTAGTCCAAGTATTCACAAATACATTGGATTTACACAAGACACAAATAAACGAATGATGAACATGATTAAATCTTTAGGAGAGAATGATCTTCATCAAGGATTCATCTTTAATCACATCACAAGTATGTGACTGATCTTCTCTTTGGACAAGGTAAAAAAGGATATCAAGAGCATAATCATAGGTAAACATATTTAAAACATTAAGTGATCATTTACAAATGATTAGGATTAGAAACAATAAATAAGACCGAAAAAGATGTCCAAAAAGGGTTGATGAAAGTGCAGATTTGATTCACTATTTATAGGAGACAAGATCCCAACGGCTATCTAGGGGCGGTTCCTAGCTACCTAGGCAGTTCCTTATCGATAAGGAACCACGGAGAGTAGACTCCGCTCCTTTTTGTCTTTTAGTGAATTTGAAATATCTAAGGCTGTTTATACCTTCAAAGGATATTCTTATGGCATTTGGAATATGCCATATTCAAATTTACATTTTCATTTTAATAAAACTTTTTCTGAAAAATAAAGTTTATTAAAAATCTTTTGTTACATTTGACAAACGTGAGTTTTAAGGCTAATCACTTTTATGATCACTAAGCATGATTAAGATATGTTAGTGTAATGATTATTACCTTGATGATAGTGTTTGTTGGATACTTCGTTTTATGATTGTGTTTGACAATAAATATCTTTGTAATTTGTCGTGATAAAAACTAAGAAAGATTAATTAATACTAACAATGTTATTAGGCATTGCTTTGCATTAACAAAGGCTATTTATATAGTTTGAGATTTATTTTTGGGATAATTATATCTTATGTTTTGAGTCTTACACTTGTTTTAAATGGTGGATTGAGAATTTTTTTAGAAATTTACAATAGAGCTGAAATAATTATTTCTATTCGGTGAAACAAGGGTAAAGTGTTGGAACCATGTTTGAAATAAGATGTAACATAAATTCTTTAACATATAATCAAGACTTGTTTAATTCCATTTTTAAAAGACCACATTTTAAAAAAATGTACTTAAAATATTTTATGCATATAAGTTTAACTGCTTAATGTCATTTATAATAACTTAAGAATACATGACTTAAAATGAGGTATGAAGAGTTTTGGTTTACTTTAGTTTTACATTTAGGGTGATTATATAGATTATTAATGTGATTCCATAGTTTTAAAACGACTAAAATACAGTTACAATAGAAAATCCTTTTAGGTAAAAGTCCATTATTTTACAAGGTTTTAATAACATATAATGGGTCGTAATACATTTCGGGTGTTGCTAGGTGTTTCTTGTGTCGGTGTTCATTGTCATGGGTCGTTTGAGATTGATACATATTTTATGTTTCGGTCCTTTTGAGGTATCGTGGTTTGGATTTGTTTTAACTCATGAACGTGAAATTCTGTTGGTTATTTGTGGGTTCGATCCGTTATCCGTTTTTGGTGGTTCTAAACCTAGCTTTGTATTGGTACTTAACGAGTGCATTGATAAAGTTACCGGAAAGAGTTTCCTGCACCTATATGATTGACTTAGTGAATTGGTTGTGAAGAATAAGGTCGAGCTGGAATGCCATGAAGGGTATATAGAATGCCTTGGGGAGATGGAAAAAGTATTTAAAGTTCGTAGAAAACAAATTAATGGAACGAGAGTCTTTTAAGAGTACCAAAGTAAAGGAGTGTTTTGTTCATTGTGTGTTTTGGGTACGGGTATCGTGAATTCAACAAAAGATCAAAAGGGACAAGCAAAAACGAGCACGGGAAATGAAGCCGCACAAAGAATCGGACCCGAATCATGACTTTCCAAAGAAGTCCTTGATGTTTGAAGATTTGTCAAGAATGCTCCCTCAACTATTGAAGACTTTTCACTTTAGACACTTGTAAATCTCAAAAATTCCAAGATTGGTCCTAAAGTTTCAAGATTTGACATTACAAGACCTTGAAGATATCTAAAATTACAACAATGGCCCTTGAATCCATGTTTACAAAATTTGAGGGATTATTTGGTAATTAGCCCAAAGATCATATCAAAGGGAAAGGAGTGTTTGCTGTTTAAACATGTTATGAAGAAAGTTTCAAAGTCAGGGGCCAAAGCTGAACAATTAAAACCCAAACCCATCCAATTACCCTTACTAAACCCAACAACCCACCATTTAGCCCACACCACATCACCCCTACCCGATCTACCAATCCAAACCCAACCCACTAACCCATGACGTCACCCCACTCAGGTTTATTAATTAAACCATTTGAATTATATTAATTAAACCTTTTCTACCAGCCTAACAGTCATTCTTCACATTAAACCCGCATCTAAACCCCACGTTCTTCACATAAACCCTAAACATCCAACTTTTTAATTACAATGAATTATTGGTTGATTCTTTCCAGAACCTTGATTAACACCACCGCCGACACATCCCAACCTCTAAAACGCCAGCACATGGGCTGTGGACCACTACCTCATGGTCCCTTGCTACAATATGGCTATAGGACAATCTTTTGCCAGAGTAATCCAACGACCCAAGGGTTTTTCTTCTTCCCTAAGACATATCCAATGTTCAGATTGGTCAACAAACAACTGGCATCAACATATCACATAGGTATGAAGACCATTTTCAAGATTCAATATTTTTAAAGGGCAATTTTGGGAATTAGCTTATATTAGGGTTTACTTTTTCTACATTGTTTTGTGTAAATCTATAACCCTCCTTAGGTTAGTAGATAGTGGTCGTATGTGACTCCTTATCAAATGTTCCATCCATTGTACTTTATTTAAAAATTAATGAAATTTTAGTTTTAAAAATCTTGCATTGTACTGGGTTCCACTTTATTTTATATGCAAACTAAGTGTAGTCTTTAATTAATCTTGCAAAACCTAGTTTACTTTATCAAAATTAATTTTTGTATCAAAGATTTTTTTGGCAAAAAGTTATTTTGAGATCTATTGTTACAAGTGTCGGTGCATCTTGATTGACAATCAAAAAGTATCCAAAGTTTGTAAATGGTGTTACTTTTCTTGCTTAGTATCATCTAGTTTCAAGTTTGGTTTCAAAAGTGTATTTTAAAGTTTTCTAAATTTTTTGTTTTATTTTCATTACACTAACTGCTCAAAAACTTCTTGTGCAACAGGCACTTGACACATAGCTTAGCTCAAGGTTTATTGAGTTTGTTTTCTCTCTCATGGTGTTTTATCAACAGGTACAAAGACATAACCCTAAGTCTTTGACTATTGTAGTCACCTTGGGGTGGATAGTTGTTGTCCCCTTATCCATCCTTCTTCATTGCACAATCACAAGGCTTACACATTTCAAAAGGCTAGATATGTGGTGATTTGGTGTGCCTTAAGGCTGAACACGTCCTAAGGTGGTAACAAAATCCATCCTTTCTCTTGAAATCTATTTTCTAAGTGTATGTTATGTGATATTAGCTTGTGGAATATTCTTGGTAATTTTCTTGGTTAATCTGAGTTCCTTTAATATTTTTTAGGTGTTTTTGTTAGTTTGAAAGAGTTTTTGTTAGATTTATATGAAAAACCTTTCAAAAATTTTAGATTTGCTGTTATAAAGGGGTTTGGGTCTATGATTATGTGGGTGTGGGTGACACACACATGCATATTATCTAGCTTATACATGCCCAAGAGTGATAGTTCAGTTTGTTTTCGGTAAAAAAATATCATAGTTTAGTGTTAAAATCTGTTTTAGCAAGTTGTGTAAAAATATGTCTTAGGATAGCCATTTAGATCAGATCTGATCATGAATTTGTGTATGTCTAGGTCTGATTCACAAAAAACTAGGTGTTTGTTTAGATTAATCTTAAGTTTTTGTGGTTAAAACTCACTGTTAGTGTACTCTATATCATCAAGTGCATTCTCTGTCTGCTATCACATAACAGTAGGCAACATTATAACAGTAGGCAACATTAGGATTTATCATGTGTTTTGTGGGTTCAAATCTTGGTCATATATAGGATTTAGGCTACCTTAGTGCTGTTGAGTAGTAGTTTTGTGAGAGGTAGCTAATTATTAGCTTATTGTGCCTTTGAAATCTAGTTATGTGGTCATTTACAACAGCAAACAACATTCTGTCCAAACAGTGGTTTTATAGTCCTTAATGTTGTGTTTTTTTGTTTAAATCTTGGTCAACATCTAGATTATGTGTAGTTTTAGGGTTGTGTGAGGTTCCTTTGTGAACTTGGGTGCTTGAAAACCAATTAAGGTTTGTCTAAAACTCACCTAGGTGCCTAGTACATCAGCAACTAGTACCCATTTTATGTCTGCTCATTTTGTGAACTACTAGTGGTTAATCTATGCATCATTGTGGTTTATTTGTGTTTGGGTTAGCTTTTTTGTGTTTAAATAGAGTCCCCACAACCCACTAGTTGTGGGGTTTCCATTTGTGCCCTAAAACAACAAGAAACATAGACATAATAAGCTCAAAACTGCACGACATCTTTCTGTGTATTTAACAAAGTCAGTGGGAAGCCCAGTTCCCACTGACAGTGCATTATTTACTACTACTAGTTGTGCCAAGCTGTCATCAACTTATTTTTTTGTCTTATTCATCTTATTTTTCAGTTTTCCAACTTTTCTTATTTTTTCTAGGTTCATTTTAGCATTTTAGTTTTTTCACAAAAATTTTTAGATTTTCCACTGTTTATTTAACTTTTTATGATTATTTTATTTTTAAATTAGATTTTAGGCATTTAAAATAGAAAAATAATTTAAAAAATTCTTGAAAAATAATTTTTTATTTTAGAATAATATAAGTGAGGTTTACATTTAATAAAATCTTAATTTAGACGTTTTTTTAAATATTTTTACTTTTAGGGCTTTAATTCGCATTTAAAATTAAATAATAATTTAATAATAAGTTTTCAAAACTTTTGTTGAGTTTTTATCCTTATTTATATTATTTAGTATTTAATTGTGATTTTTAATTATTTTTTGGTTTAAACTTTTAATTCGTCGCGTTTTTTGGTTTTACATTTAATTTACGTCATAGTTTAATTCATAGCGTAACTCGTCTTTATTTTTCATCTCTTTTCACATCCAAAACGAACTAATCCGAACATTATTTTCTACATCTCTTTCGAGAACGAACTCTACTATTCGATTTTGCGTTTTTCTTAAAACGTAGAATTTAATACTTACCGTGGTTATTTGTTTTTCCTTAAACAAGTTACTAAAATACATCAATCACCCACGTCTCGGGGTATACTCCTCCTCGAGGGCTGTTAGCAGGTTTGTTGTTTCCCTATTGTTTTGAATTGTGGGACCACTCCACCTTCCACCCGGAATTTTATCAAGTCATGCGCCGTAGATGAGACTGCTCGCGTTGCTAAGATGTCGATTGTCCAATGATGCCGCTATGCGGCAATTGTGATCGTACTTGTGACAATCCGTCAATTTATGATTGATATTTTATTCTCAGATATTATTTACAAACATTATTTTAATGTTATAGTATGAACTCACTTATTTTTGGGAAGAAATTTGGATTTACATCTGGAAGTAGCATCGACTACGTTTAAACCGGAGGATTCTACGTTTCGTGCTCACGTTTACATACACCGTCTTTGGTGACAGTCCGACATTTCAGAAAATAAATTTATCCGTGAATATTATTTTGGAGTTTTAAATTTGTGTCGGTTCATAAACTAACAAATTTACGAGAAGAGATTAGGACTTACGATTTTAATTTAACGTCCTTTACGACTAAACCGGAAACCCTAGGATTACGTATTTACGTTTTCGAACTCCGTTTTTGATGAGACAATTTTTATTAGATTCGTTTTGTGCCGTTGATTCATAATTTATAAAAACGTTTTTCGTAAAACGACCCGATGGCACGCAAATCGAGGAAACTAGAATCAAGGAGTACCCGTAAAAAAATGGGGATGAGACAAGTGGGACACTTGTCCCACCCCCACTCAAACCGGCCATATTAAGCAACTAACACCATGAGGTGTCAAAACCTCATAAACAAGTACTACACATGTCTTAAGCTTACCATGTAAGCTAAGACTTACATCAAAACCACTTTCAACATACCACTAACTCATTTCCACTACATACAAAAACCACAAATCCTCTCATCCCACTCCATGTTTTCCGTCCACTTTCCCCCATCAAACACCACTTTTGATCAATTTCATCCATGAAATCATGTGTTATTCATACACATGTTGAAGCCCTTTTGAAACCCTATTGATTGGTGGTGATTATAACATCCAAGGAGGAGTTTTCATGAAGACTTGGGGCTGATTTTCCACAAGGAGTTTATGAAGATTGGTGGTCTTGAAGATGGTCTTGGTGCATCACAAGTTTCTCCATCAAAATCCATGTCCAAATCATAACCTACATCAACTTGGTGGTATAAAGATTGTCCTCCTCATCTTCTTGTTATTTTGATTATGTAATCATGTATTTTATTTCCTATTGTATATGTATATGATGATTATATGATGATAAAAGTATTGTGTGGGGATTTGGTGTTGATAAACATGCTTAAAAAGATGAAAGACTATAAGAAACAAGGTTAAAATCTTGTTTAAATTTGTTGGCTGTATAAAATAGTAAAGAATCAAATGATGAACTGATAAAAATGGCATAGATTAATGGATTTACAGTAAGTAATATGTCTTGTACACATGTTAGAGTTGGCTATGCAATGGAATCATTGTAATGAGTGAGATATGATCAAAACAAGTTTAAAGTACAAATCTGAGTTCACTGTTTTGGACGATTTTTAGAAAATACTTAGAGGATGATTCAACAGTATCTATAGAAGAGTTAAATGGAGCACATATCATGTAGTTTATGTGATAAAAATTTGAGCTTCTATGTCCATATAGAACTCTAGATATGCCAATTTTGGTGAAAATGAAAATAAAAATCAGATTTTGAGAATTAATGTTCATTATTATTATATAAGCACTCAAAATTATATTGTATAAAATGTAAAATAAAAACCCACTAACTTATGGATTTTATTTATATAAATATGTAAAAGGTTAAATAAGTGTATAAATTATAAAAATGGTAGTGGAATAACACTTATAAGTAATAAAAATTATAAACTTGATTTTTACGACTTTTTCGGCTATTACCGTAAAATTAATGTTTTTCGCCAATTAAAACTTAGACGATCAAACCCGTCTAATGTAAAGTTTTTAAAATTCATATACTGATATATAAGTGTCTAATACAAGTAAAAACCGATAAAACCCCGAACTACAGGACATACGGACATTAACAAGCTAAGTAAACATATTGGACTAATAATTGGACTAAATAAGTTAAACACTTATAAAAAGAACTTATTGGGCTTAACCCATTTGGCCCCAACTTGTGAAGTTTAAATACTGATAATTTAAGTATAAAATGGATTAAAACAAGTTAAAGAACTTATAATAAGTTTATTAAACCTAAAACACGTAAATAGGTAAAACTAGTTAACTAGTATAAAAGTTATCGACACATAACACTAAAATGAGTAAACGAGAATATGTAAACCCACTTGTCATCATAAATATATAATCATCATATGTATACATAATTTTTATTTTTATAAAGTCATTGGACATGAGTCTAAGACAAGTATTATTTGTCTAGGTTTCCGTGATTGAAGCACGTACCGTACGACCGAGTTGCCGATAACCCGCCTTCCCACATCAACGTGAGTTCATAGCCTCGCACTCTTTTAAATGTTTTTATGAAATGTTTTATAAACCCGCGAGGGAGATAACATGTTAGTTTTTATAAAATAGGACACCATTTGTCCCGATTGTTTGTTTATTGATTTGGACCCGGATGATTGTATGACCCTATGAATGATTAAATGACCCGATAGATGAAATAAAATGGATTATTAAAGTTAGGTTATGTCACTAAAAGTCCCATTAGCATGAATTGTGAACTACCGGGATTTGGTAGACGCTTGTGCATATAATAGTACTATTTGGGGACGATCACCCCAGTTCGCGCCTTGACGGTTGATCCCCGTCGTGCCACATTGATTGGTAAGCGAATTTATGTATGAGAAGATTTCCATAGCGTGACCTTTGTGACGACACGCTAACTTAGATGGGCAAATTTGGTATCGGGTTAGCTACCCGTTGTTGGTTTAGTAAGGTAACAATGTCATGCGGCTTATAATAATCCAAATTAAAGAAATACTACTAGACGCACCGAATTACGAAGTATTGCCTGACTAGCAATACGGGGTCATACTATTGATATTATGTTCGTGTTTTGGTTTTCATAACCATATTCATATACGGTTTTTATTTAACTTTATACAACGTCTTAAGACGTATTGTATGATGTTTTTACGACATTGGCTCGTATAATGATTTTTAAGGCAAATGCCTATATTATGATTTTCGATAAGGATTTGTATAAAATGGCTTTGGCTATTTTATGGCCTATTAAAATGATTTGTACCAAATGATTTTCAGTAATACTTTTATACTGGTATTATATTGATGGATTTTATTAAACTCTATGAATTCACTCGGGGTTATCGCTGACGTTTTCTTTTAACATGTTTTATCTCAGGTACTTGAAGGTAATTCTCGGGAAGAAGACAAGGATTCATGGCCCACACTTAAACAATATTTTCCATTCAAATGCTTTGTAAAACCTGTATTAAATACAATGACTTGGGACCTATGTAACTTTGATATTTATGAATGGAAATGCTTTTATTATTAAACGACGCGATTTTTATGCGTTGTATATGATGTGAGTAATGTGTTATCCCGTAACACCAATGAGTCTTCCGCTGTATTGAGTTGTATAAATTTGGGGGTGTTACAGTTTGGTATCAGAGCTCTCGTTATAGAGAACGAAAGATTTTTAAAAACCAAGGTTTTGAATAAAACATTTCAAAATCTTTTAACTATAAACATTTTTCTAAAAATGTCTAAAAATATTTTGACTATAACGGTGCCGAAGAATTCCCGAGTTACCGACAAGGCCAGACTGAGAAGTGTTATTTTAATATATATATATAACTTGGATTATATATATATATATGATGTAATTTTATTACATGATTGTTTGATGATTATTTTGATATTTATACGAGGTATTTATACGACGTAGATTGTCACAAGAAACCCTAAATCCCCTAGTAAATTAATCGAAGCTATTCTCGTAGGAATTCTAGCTATCCTTGATCTAAACCAAGTTGTGGATATTTATGATCCCAACAAATGGTTGATATTCATAGAAATGTAGATATTAGTTGATTGTGATACTGAAGAAGAATTGGCGAGATTAAATCTGATATCGATGTCATGACGATCTTTCCTTATAGAGTGGAGTTTTACAAAACGTTATCACCTAGAAAAATGTCATATGATTCGTTGTCATCCAATTCTTAAATTGAAATCGAAAGGGTGAATGTTGCACTTGAGGCTGTCATTGGAACCATTACCCAAAAGCCTCATGCCACTAATACATTTCTGAGAAGTCTAATTGACTGATCGAGTCATTTCATACTAGTGACTCATTTGATAATTGTTGTTGTAAGAGCTATAGGATTGGAAATTAAGTGTTGTTCATATCGAGCTTTTATTGCCCTATTAAGGCCTAAGAATAAAGTTGGAGTATTGAGAAATGAGGTAGGATATCGAATTGAGTATAAGTTAATTGAAAACTTGAATAAAGTAAAAATTTAACCTGTATGGAATATGAGATTGTTAAGAGGAAGTCGTTAAGTTCTGTGATTGAATTATAAGGTATTAATTGATTGTTGATTCGTGTTAAGTGTTGTTCCTAGGCCATTGTCCAATGATAAGGATGCCCAGTGTCCAGGAAATAAATTGAAGAAATCTTCTTCTGAATTGGGACCGGTGGATCTTCTGGGACAAGTGGAACACCTAATGACTCATGTAGATTAGTATTCATTGTGGTGTCTTTTAAAAATCCCTAACTTAACTGAGACATCAGTTGGTAGGATGAGTTCTGAGAATTGTATGACATAGTGACACATAATGTGTTACGGTACAATTTTGACTTGTTTGTGATTAATGAAAAAGACTACCTTTGATTGCTAAATTCTACATGTATTGATGTTATCTATCTTTTCTTGCTTCATCCTAATGTTCGCACTAGTGATGCAACCATTGAACAAGTACTCATCTTGAATTGAGTTACGTTGTGAATTATTCTTTTGAGTGTCATTGAGATCATGAATCTCATGATTATTTGGCTAAGCTCATTTCCTATTAGATTGTAGTTAGTTCTTGGTGAACAACTTTTCATCACTCCTTTGCAGATCACTAATTGCCTTTATAAGTTAAAACGGTATCCTTTGAGAAAAATTGAATTTTCATCACTATAAGGATTATTCAAAGTAAGATTTATAAGTGATTGTTATCGAAATGAGGTTGTTTATAAAGCACCTTGGAAAACTTAACTTTTTTTATAACAAAGAAAATCTTTGTAAATTTATTCTTGATTCTTACTTAAGAATTAAGCATGACAACGTTTTTATTATAAACATGATGATAAAATTTTGACGAACTGAGTATTGCATCGTTGATCTTGAAATTGTATATAGTTGCGCGCCTACATACAATTTGGAATGGACAATGCAAGACTGATTAGTAGTCACCATAAAAGTAATGAATAAACACTACATTTTCTTTGAAGATTGTGAAAGATTAAATTTTATGAGATCTGCAAGAAGTGAAAAATAAGGACATAGTGTTAGGGACACCTACATATGTGCATGTAGCATCTATTCTTCTGAGTCAAATTTACTCATCTGTGGAAATTGTCTTATTTGACAATTGACAATTCTTTCTTGTCCAATTCTCCCGTAGTAAGATTCTTAGGAAAAGTATCTGATTACCGAGTGTTGATACCCGACTAGATGTATTGACGTTCTTATCATTTCTTTTGATTAGATTTCATTTGAATGACCTGGGTAACGATCCGAGGAGCTTTCGAATGCGTACTCAAATTATGAAAACATGGGATATATTCATATTCATTAAGTGTTTTCGTCTGTATCTGATTTGAAATTCTCTCGCGTAGAATATACGTTGACCTTACTCTTTTAAGGTTAGTTGTGTCTCCATTTATCCTTGAATTTGTGAAGGATTATGAATTATTATTAGACTTTTGAGAAGTTCATATCTTATCGACGGCAATAAAACTGGAAAGTTGATAGTGCCAGTGGAATGGACTGATTGATTATGACATGACGACATTGTCTTAATTGATGGGAACTCGAGTAGAATTCCCCTAAAAGATAAGATGTTGATTATAAAAAGTGATCTAAATAATTCTTGATAGATGACCATATCCTGCATTTGGACTTGAAATTATACCATGAATGGTTGTGAATTAGTCATAGATATTCTAATCTAGAAAGAACTTAAAATACATGTATTAAAAGATGTTTTTATTATATGAAACTTTAGGAGGTATTTATTGATGAATTACCTAGACTTTCGCCATTAAGGCAAGTTGAAATTGGTATTGGTTATATTTCCAGTGCTGCGCCTGTGGCTTGTGCACTGTACGTCAGCACCATCTGAATTAAAGGAATTACCGTACAACTGAGAGAGTTGTCAGAGAAAGCTTTTATTCTACCAAGCTCGTCATTATGAAGAGCTATGGTGTTATCATTCCTTATATTTATAGATTACTGTGAACTGAGTAAATTGACAATCGAAAACGATATCCATAACTCGAAATGGAAGATTTGTTCGATCATTTACAAGATTTTTGATCCACGGCATAGTTATCATCAACTTCGCATCTGCGGAAAAGATTATCTATTCCAGTCATTACATCCGGTACTTGTAATGAACATTATGAGTTTCACGTGCTGTCGTTTGGATTGACTAATGCACATGTAGTATTCATAAATTTGGTGAATCTCGTGTGTTGGCTGTAATTTGATAAATTCATGCTTGTGATCATTAAGGACCATTTTTTTATTTATAAGAATAAGAATGAGTTAATAATTATTTATAGATTGCCCTGAATTGGCCGAACAATTAAAAATTGTACCTTGAATATTTAACATAAGACTTAAGACTTAATACTTTACATGATTTAACCGTGTGATTAATAGATAATGGAATATAAATTGACTCTTCAAAATTTAGAAGTCATTTAGAACTTTGAGTTATACTAAAAAGAAAGTGCAAATGTATTTTGACAAATGTTTTAACAAAGGATTTTAAGGGATTATTACCTTATACACAAACCATTTAACTAAACTTCTGTTTAGGGGTAAATGTTTGTGTATACTTCTAGACAACCTAAGAAGAATTTAGGAAACTATATAACTTATTACTTGAAATTGAAACGAAAATTTTTGCCTTTCAAACTAAGAAAACTTTGACCAAAGTATAAACAAAGGTTTTTTTTTCCAACATTTACGAATCTTATTAAATATTTTCGATAAATTAACCAAAAATCTTGTTAATTAAATTCAAATTTATTTTGAACATTTTTATAATTGGTCGAACTAAGAAATTTAAACTTTTAACGTTTACGCTTCATAAAAATTTAATAATTATTATTTAATTAATTGTAATAATTATCGACGCTTTAAACGCCGGATTGAGAAAAACTGATAAAAATGATAGATAAGACGAAACTGAAACTTAGAAAATATGAAGAAAGGTGAACGTAATTACTGACACATTATGTATAAAAGATAAAGAACCAATAAGGATGTATTTCTTAATAATGAAGGTGCAAAATAAATTGCCGAACGATATAAAAATAAACAATGTTTGTAAAAAGGATAATATAAATAGTGAAAGGTTTCACGGCTAATGTGAACCATTAGAATTGAGAAACCAATGGCGTTAAATGTATAAAAGGCCACTTGTGAGTGTTTAAATATGGAGATTGTGAGATATAGTTATGTTGGAATTTGTAAGTATAAGTATTCTATTTATGTCATTTATGACTAAAAGTATCTTTATCAGAAGAAGTCGTACTGATGGCAAATTATGAAGGCAGAGATCGCCTCATACATTAGTAAACGTCTAGCTATTGCAAAGGTCATCATCTGAATTTGATTCGATTTGGGTCATCGTCGACAGACAGACCAAATCTGCTAATATCATTCCCGTTAATGATAAATGCAAAAGAGTTATGTAAAATAGTGTGCCTGTATCGAACATCTTTATCAAGATCCTCGGTTCGCATCGAATTTCTAGAGATTTGCTCAGAAGTCGTTGGGAACGAACCTTGATGAGAGTACTTTTTACCACCCCAAATCGAAGGGACGAGGTAAAGTAACGATACAAAGTGATATAAGTTCTGTTTTATGTTTGAATGATTGACCTTTGGTAATGGACCGTATAATCGTTTTCCTTTGAAAATATTATCATTGATAATCATCGTATTAGGATCGAGATCTAATCTTGTTAGGATCTAAATTAGAGCATCTGTAAGCAGGAGTTGAGATAAAGACACCCGACATACACCCATTGTGAGTTTGACATGTCTTTTAGGTTTAAGGTTTCCTAAGATGGCGAACCTAACCTTACAAAATACCCGACCCGCGAGATCTGAAATGATTGTTGAAATTAGGATTTGATTATTGACTACCGACAGTGGGCAGGAGGTTATGTGAATATGAAATGTAGATCTTAAAGTGCCAGATGGGTAGCGAAGTTATGCCAAAATTTTAACCTTGGGGAAATAAATTAATGATCTGACAAATCATGGGATATAAGTCCCCGTTGTATGGGACCACTGAGATGATATAAGAATTGGTTTGAAAGGCATATAAGCTGGATCTACCCTAGGACTTCAAGAGCTGCGTGAAATATGTTTCGTATATCGAACTTGATGAAATGTCTATCAAGTGAGATTCTGATTGTTTCTTAGTAAAACTTAGATCGGCGAAAAGTTGCATTCATAAAAAATCCGTGAACATCATGGATAGAGAAAGTAAGTCAACATTTAGCCTGATCTTATTCCCGTAGTTATGTTTGATGAAACTCGCGTATTGTAATGAATTACACTTGTGAGAAAAGACCGAATGTGGAGGAAATACCCACATGGCTTTAACTCTATAAGAAGCGAGTAGGAAGATGATCTTTGAGGACAAAGATCCTGTTTAGGGGTAAATGCAGTGACAATCCGTCAATTTATGATTGATATTTTATTCTCATATATTATTTAAAAACATTATTTTAATGTTATAATATGAACTCACTTATTTTTGGGAAGAAATTTGGATTTACATCTGGAAGTAGCATCGACTACGTTTAAACCGGAGGATTCTACGTTACGTGCTCACGTTTACATACACCGTCTTTGGTGACAGTCCGACATTTAAGAAAATAAATTTATCCGTGAATATTATTTTGGAGTTTTATATTTTTGTTGGTTCATAAACTCACAAATTTACGAGAAGAGATTAGGACTTAGGATTTTAATTTAACGTCCTTTAAGACTAAACCAGAAACCCTAGGTTTACGTATTTACGTTTTCGAACTCCGTTTTTGATGAGACAATTTCTATTAGATTCGTTTTGTGCCGTTGATTCATAATTTATAAAAACGTTTTTCGTAAAACGACCCGAGGGCACGCAAATCGAGGAAATTAGAATCAAGGAGTACCCGTAAATAAATGGGGATGAGACAAGTGGGACACTTGTCCCACCCCCACTCAAACCGGCCATATTGAGCAACTAACACCATGAGGTGTCAAAACCTCATAAACAAGTACTACACTTGTCTTAAGCTTACCATGTAAGCTAAGACTTACATCAAAACCACTTTCAACATACCACTAACTCATTTCCACTACATGCAAAAACCACAAATCCTCTCATCCCACTCGATGTTTGTCGTCCACTTTCCCCCATCAAACACCACTTTTGATCAATTTCATCCATGAAATCATGTGTTATTCATACACATGTTGAAGCCCTTTTGAAACCCTATTGATTGGTGGTGATTATAACATCCAAGGAGGAGTTTTCATGAAGACTTGGGGCTGGTTTTCCACAAGGAGTTTATGAAGATTGGTGGTCTTGAAGATGGTCTTGGTGCATCACAAGTTTCTCCATCAAAATCCATGTCCAAATCATAACCTACATCAACTTGGTGGTATAAAGATTGTCCTCCTCATCTTCTTGTTATTTGTATTATGTAATCATGTATTTTATTTCCTATTGTATATGTATATGACGATTATATGATGATAAAAGTATTGTGTGGGGATTTGGTGTTTATAAACATGCTTAAAAAGATGAAAGATTATAAGAAACAAGGTTAAAATCTTGTTTAAATTTGTTGGCTGTAAAAAACAGTAAAGAATCAAATGATGAAATGATAAAAATGGCATAGATTAATGGATTTACAGTAATTAATATGTCTTGTACACATGTGAGAGTTGGCCATGCAATGGAATCATTGTAATGAGTGAGATATGATCAAAACAAGTTTAAAGTACAAATCTGAGTTCACTGTTTTGGACGATTTTTAGAAAATACTTAGAGGATTATTCAACAGTAGCTATAGAGGAGTTAAATGGAGCACATATCATGTAGTTTATGTGATAAAAATTTGAGCTTCTATCTCCATATAGAACTCTAGATATGGGAGTTTTGGTGAACATGAAAATAAAAATTAGATTTTGAGAATTAATGTTTATTATTATTATATAAGCACTCAAAATTATATTGTATAAAATGTAAAATAAAAACCCACTAACGTATGGATTTTATTTATATAAATATGTAAAAGTTTAAATAAGTGTATAAATTATAAAAATGGTAGTGGAATAACACTTATAAGTAATAAAAACTATAAACTTGATTTTTACGACTTTTTCGGCTATTACCGTAAAATTAACGTTTTTCGCCAATTAAAACTTAGACGATCAAACCGTCTAATGTAAAGTTTTTAAAAGTTATATACTGATATATAAGTGTCTAATACAAGTAAAAACCGATAAAACCCGAACTATAGGACATACGGACATTAACAAGCTAAGTAAACATATTGGACTAATAATTAGACTAAATAAGTTAAACACTTATAAAAAGAACTTATTGGGCTTAACCCATTTGGGCCCAACTTGTGAAGTATAAATACTGATAATATAAGAATAAAATGGATTAAAACAAGTTAAAGAACTTATAATAAGTTTATTGAACCTAAAACACGTAAATAGGTAAAACTAGTAAACTAGTATAAAAGTTATCGACACATAACACTAAAATGAGTAAACGAGAATATGTAAACCCACTTGATCATCATATATATATATATATATATAATCATCATATGTATACATAATTGTTATTTTTATAAAGTCATTGGACATGAGTCTAAGACAAGTATTATTTGTCTAGGTTTCCGTGATTGAAGCGCGTACCGTATGACCGAGTTGCCGATAACCCGCCTTCCCACATCAACGTGAGTTCATAGCCTCACACTCTTTTAAATGTTTTTATGAAATGTTTTATAAACCCGCGAGGGTGATAACATGTTAGTTTTTATAAAATAGGACACCATTTGCCCCGATTGTTTGTTTATTGATTTGGACCCGGATGATTTTATGACCCTATGAATGATTAAATGACCCGATAGATGAAATAAAATGGATTATTAAAGTTAGGTTATGTCACTAAAAGTCCCATTAGCATGAATTGTGAACTACCGGGATTTGGTAGACGCTTGTGCATATAATAGTACTATTTAGGGACGATCACCCCAGTTCGCGCCTTGACGGTTGATCCCCGTCGTGCCACATTGATTGGTAAGCGAATTTATGTATGAGAAGATTTCCATAGCGTGACCTTTGTGACGACACGCTAATTAGATGGGCAAATTTGGTATCGGGTTAGCTACCCGTTGTTGGTTTAGTAAGGTAACAATGTCATGCGGCTTATAATAATCCAAATTAAAGAAATATTACTAGACGCACCGAATTACGAAGTATTGCCTGACTAGCAATACGGGGTCATACTATTGATATTATGTTCGTGTTTTGGTTTTCATAACCATATTCATATACGGTTTTTATTTAACTTTATACAACGTCGTAAGACGTATTGTATGATGTTTTTACGACATTGGCTCGTATAATGATTTTTAAGGCAAATGCCTATATTATGACTTTCGATAAGGATTTGTATAAAATTACTTTGGCTATTTTATGGACTATTAAAATGATTTCTACCAAATGATTTTCAGTAATAATTTTATACTGATATTATATTGATGGATTTTATTAAACTCTATGAATTCACTCGGCGTTATCGCTGACCATTTCTTTTAACATGTTTTATCTCAGGTACTTGAAGGTAATTCTCGGGAAGACGACAAGAATTCATGGCCCGCACTTAAACAATATTTTCCATTCAAATGCTTTGTAAAACCTGTATTAAATACAATGACTTGGGACCTATGTAACTTTGATATTTATGAATGGAAATGCTTTTATTATTAAACGACACGATTTTTATGCGTTGTCTATCATGTGAGTAATGTGCTATCCCGTAACACCAACGAGTCTTCCGCTGTATTGAGTTGTATAAATTTGGGTGTGTTATAGTACTACCATAAAATCCATCTAAACGGTTACTGAATGGTCTTGATCTCCAATCGTTACAAGTGTACGGAGCTATCCCAGTGGTCTGACTTGCTCCCCGCTAAAACCCATTAACAAAGGTGCGATTTTCTTTAACTCGTCTTTTATCGGCTCAGGTAACCGCATGAAGCAGTGCTCATTCAGTATGCTTGCTTCTGAACCTCCGTCAACGTACATGTTTTGAATGACGTGGTGTCCTATATTTACCTCTATCGCCAGAGATCCACCTTTGTGACTTTCATCTATGAGGGTGGGAAATGAGATTTTTGCCTCGTGTGAAAAACTCTTTACAATGCGTGGCTGCGCAGTTTGCGTCCCTATTTGCACCATATGGATGGTTATGGGTTTTTCTTATTTCTTTTTGTCATTCTCTTTTGTCTCTTCTCCCTTTCTCCAGTCTCAAATAAGGTGATTCAGTTTTATAGCCATGACCAAACTTTCAATGCGTTTCTTTAGCTGTATACATTCATCGGTAGCGTGACCCTTATCATCATGATATTCGCAGTACTTGCTGTTGTCCCTTTTGTCCGCTGGCCCGGACATTGGAGTAGGTTTTGGAAAGTTTCCCCTTCAAATATGAAAATCTACCTCGACGTCATTCTTAGTGGAGTGAACTTATTATTATTGTTACTTCCTGCTTTCTGAGTGTTCTAAAAGTCTAGAGTGTGGCTGACATTCTGACTATACGGTTGTTTATGGGTCGGTCTTAAAAATTATGGATGGAGGTCGTCTGCCTGCTATCTACTGCAGCGGCCTCGCCATGGATAAATGCTCGGACCATTCGCATTACTCCGTCGAAAGTTCCGGGAGTTCTATCATTAAGCTTCCGTATTAAATCTGGGCTAGTGATCCCTGCGAGGAAGCACGAGATCTTCAAGATCTCAGGGCACTCCTTGATTCGATTGCATTCAGATTTGAAGCGTTCCACAAAATCATCCAAAGATTCATTGTATTTTTGTTTAACCCTTGTGAGTGAAAGAGGGATTTTGTCACACTTCTTCTGCTGGACGTAGTTTCTCCTGAAGGCTTTATGTAGTTCTTCGAATCCGTTGATGCTCCTTCGTGGGAGTCTGTGAAACCAATTCCGTGCATTCCCTATCAACGTGAAATTAAACATATGGCACCAGACGACTTTTGGACGTTGTTCTATTCCCGCTTGGGATTTAAATACCTTTAAGTTATCATCAGGGTCTGTCGTACCATCGTAAGTTTTGACATTGGACGGTATGTGTGACAACCGTGGTTTTGAGGTTCGTCAGTCTGTCTTATTTTTAGGTTATTTTATGTGTGACTATGTGTTTTGTGTGTTTACATGTTTATTTTGCGTGAACGAAGTTGGTGTGGACATCTTTTATCGGTATATGGTACTCATAAGTAAATCGAGGAAAGGTTATTTCATGTTCATGAGGTCACAAATTGGTGACTATGAAATGAAATGGTGTTATTTTGGTGTTTACGTATACGTATAAGTATTATAGTAAATCGTATATTTTTTTTTACGATTTGGGGTTTAGCATTTAGAGGTCTCGGCTAAGGTGTTTAGTCATGGGAGTATTTTTCGGGATGGTTTTAAGTCATTTAGGACTTAGTTTAAAAGTTTATTTCAAAATTCAAGAGTTTTTTTAAAACTGTATATTTTACGTTTTTTTACGTTATACGCGTAAATTGACTAGTTTTACGGTTTTGAGGTTTTAGGAGCTGAAATAAATTAAGGTAACTTAAGGTATTATTAATAATATATTAATAAGTCTTAAAAAGAAAAAAATATATATGAATCGGGTTTTAAACCGACTAGAAAATAAAAAGAAAGGATAATGGGCCAAAAGACCCAACTTGAGCCCAATTTGGAAAATCCTTTTTAATAAAACATATAAATACCATGTTTATATCAAAAAAATCAGTTTTCCATTAATTTTATCCCCTTTTGGCCGAATTTTTACAAGCCCTAATTTCGGGATTCATCAAAGCTTCAAGTTTTATGTAATCAATTTATATGATGGATTAGAGTTCTTAATAGATCTGTAATTAGGGGTTTTATAACAATTAACATGATTAAGATAATGATTGGTGATTATTAGTGATGTTAATTAGGGTTTAATCATGTTTAGATTCATTTTGAAAAACTGGGCAGATTTTTGAGTCACTTGTTTTGATCATATCTAGAGTTCTACAAACTCTTATTTTGCGATCTAAGCATCCCTGAATAGGTAACTGAAGTGGCTTTCAAAAGCAAGAAACGAGAACTAAATTGGAGGTTGGTAGGTGGGTCAAAAACAGGTTACAACAGTCGAAGATCAAAACAGTTTTGAAATCAGTCGGGTTTAATTTAACGTTTTAAGGTGATTGGGGTACTTAGGAGTACACTTGAGCCTTCTAATGAGCATGGGTGTTGGTTTATATATTAAATAAGATACCTGAAGGGTGGCTAAGGAAATGGGTTAGGGTAAGACCCCCTAATCATAACAAACTTTTTGTATGTTCAAAATCGGTAAAATGCGGATAGGCAGAAGTATATATATATATATATATATATATATATATATATATATATATATATATATATATATATATATATATATATATATATATATATATATATATATATATATATATATATATATATATATATATATATATATATATATATATATATATATATATATATATATATATATATATATATATATATATATATATATATATGTATATATATATATATATATATCGGGGCCTTAACAGTAGCTTTAAGGTTGGGGCAAAAGGGAGGAGTTAGCTAACATATGTAAGGGCATAGGGTTTCCTTTACAGAGATAATGGGTATGTTTAGGTGGGCGTTTGGCTTATAGTTTGGAGACCTAAAAACCGGGACTATTTTGGGTAAAATGTTAACGGGACGGGTTATGAAGTAAACTAAGTTAAGGGCTCTATAGAGGGGTGTAATGAGATGCTTAGAGCATATAAATGAGGTATATATATGGGAGAAGGTTAGATGTACATCATAGGTTGATGAGCCATCTTAGTGTTTGGTTCATGTTTTGATTGTGTGCTTTTGTTTGTTAGCTTTTTGCTAGTGCGCGGACTTTTGGAGAAGCTCAATCAGGTGAGTTTCATAGTCCCATGTCTTTTAATGATCTTGACTTCCAGATGGGATGGAAGAGACACTGTTTGGTTTTATAACTTATGTTGTGAATGTTTTATGATTGGTAATTGATATGAGTGATTTTACTCATATCATTTGTATCTTAAAACAATGAAATTATGCATGAAATGTATGAATTTTGCCTTGTATTTGTATGTTTCTTGTTTTGATGTGTGTAGGTACCAAGATCACGAAAATCGGCGAAATCGACACGAGAATGAAGAAAAGATCAACAAAGCCAATTTCGATCTCGACTTTAGTGAATTTAATTGTTTATGAAGCTAATGGGCCAAGTGGGACCAACGGCTGCTTAATGGGCTTGAAGGCCCATTTATGGGATAATGAGTACATGTTTTAACAAATAAACCCCAAATGAAGCCCAAGAATAAAGTTAAGGGGCCAGATTGGAATGATAGGCTCAATTGGAAAGTTATAAACGAATGGATTATGCATCACTTGGGCCAAAAACCCATAAATTTGGCACGTTTACAAGAAATGAAAAGATTTCGTTGATAGTCAACCCATCGCACATGCTTATTCTTTCTATACAATAAATATAAATAAACGTCCACATAAACCACACCACACGTTTCATTCCACACACATTAAATAATTTTCGTTACACTCGATGTGTGTCTCTCCCATTTACCTTTCTCCTTCAACCTCAAAGAAAACCAGTAACTTTCACAACCCTAATCACTATTCGCCCCAAGCCCTAATTACCCAAATAGTCAAAATAATAAGGGGATTTTGTTCACACGCTTGATTCAAGTGTGGGGGAATTAAATCCCCCAATTTTAAGGAAGAGAATGATGGTGAGGCTAGGATACGTGGCAAAAAATTACTGGATGAAACACCTCACTCTCCCAAATCAGCCAATCATAAGGCATCAAAGAAACACAACTAGCACAAACGGATGCCACGTTGGCAATCCGTGTGCTAGTATGTGATTTTCAGCCATAAGATCAAAACCAAACATGAGAGAGAAAGAAGAATATTGATCTAAGGGCCAAGATGAAAATGGAATATGCTGGTGAAGATTCGAAGATGCTTTCTCAACAAGCCTTGGGATGGCTATAAAAACCCCCTAGTTTCTGTAATTTAATAATCCCTTTCTTTACTTTAATGTTATAATGAAAAATTTTAGATAGAGTTTGTAATTTCTTTTTTAAGTATTGTAATGATTTTATTTAGTTTAATAAAATTCATTTCAGTTTAAATCTCCTTTTTATTTACTCGTTTGGTATTTTATAAAGGGCTTGCAAATTTATCTATTATTGTTATTATAACTGTTAATCACTCGTATTAGCTTATATGTTAGCTATTATGAGTGAATGAGTAAAAATAGGGAATAATAAAAGCTTAACCCACTGTTAAACTTAAAAGTTATTGCTGGTTCGAAATGGTGGTTTGATAGAAATGTTGTTCGAATGGTGTTTTTATGGTGGTTATACAATCTAATCAGCCAGCTCAGCGCTGCGCTGCTGCTCAGCGGGATCTTCAAAAGGTTCTAATCATCTTAGTTTTCTGTTTATCTTCTTAAATTGTTATAAATCTGATTCATTAGTAATAAGTAGCTTCTGTTTTGTTATTGAGTCTATTTTGAGTACTTGGTAGAGGCGTTTTGATTTACATTGATATTCTATTTGATCCTGTTTATGGTTTGAATATATGCAATATAAATCTGCTACTTTGGATTGTATTTGAGTTTTGTCGCTTAACTAGACTGCTAATTGAGTTTGTGTTTCTGTTTTTGCTTTAATCTATAAGTGCAATGATATGCTGATTTTTGACTGTTTGTTTTTGTTAAATACTTTGCACAAGTTGAAATTCATGAGTGAGACGAGTAAGTAATGGTACGGAGTTTTATCGTTGCTAGTCTTAAAATTGCAATAGATTTTATTGTTAACTGATTTGTGCCTGTAGCATCGTTTGCGTTACTCTCGTGCTAGGATGTATTGTTAGTGTCTGCTCTCGTTTAAATCTGATTAGGTTTGTTCACGTTTAGTTTATCTTGTTTTGTTTTGATATTTAGATTGTTTTATTTAGTTTAAACATTTTGAGTCGTAATAGGATTAGTTGTAGTATGTGATTGAATCTAGCTGCGATTTCCTTTTCATCAGTTTTAGTTGTTTTGAGGCTGATTTTACTGAAGTTTCTTTATATGTGGCTAAGATGTTCTTTCTTAACTGCTTTATGGGTATAATTTTGAACTGATCTAGTGCTTATCAGTTATCCGTATATTATTTCTTGGGAATTGGATAGTTTTTGCTATCTAAAAGTAATCTCTTAACAAAAAGTCACATCCCGTGACTCCAAACAGTTTACTGTGAAAAATAAATAATCTCAAAAATGGGTTCCTTCCTAGGACTCCAACTCATGACCTCCTAGTCATGGGTCAAGTGTGTTAACCATCTGAGCTCAATGCTCCTTTGATTTAACTGACTTACATTTAATTAATATAGTAATGTTTAATCTGGCAGATTTCATTTAGAAGTAATTTCAACTTTAATTACGTTTAGAAATAATTTAATTAGTATTTTCATTAAAGTAAATTTAGAATTTTAAATAAATAATAAATAGTTTTAAAGTAAAAATAAAGATAAAAGTAAAAATATTTTATTAGTTTAATTAATTTTCAAATTATTAGATTTCTACTATTTTAGATTTAAATAAATTAGTTTTTAAAATAATAGATTTAGTATAAGTAAATTTTTATAAAGTTAATTAGTTTAAAAAGTTAATTAGATTTTTAATAGTGTAAAAGTTATTTTTATTAAATAGAATCATTTTTAGATTTTCTAAATAGATTAATTTTTAAATAGTTTTAATTTTTAAGTAATTAATTGTTTTAGATTTAATTATAGCGGGGTTTACGATTCATAGTTTAAAATTGGTAGAATTAATTTCTAGTTTAAAAACCGAAAACTAATTCAAATCAATTGTCCAAAAGGAAACGAAACGTCTCAAATTCACTCGATCTTCGTGTACAACGAACTTGGTTCATCACATGTTTAATTGAATTCGTCATAGGTACTATTAGTCTATTACTTTTTCCTAAAGGTAATTTTCTAATTTACCCTATAACGTATCTTAATTATCACTATACTATCACGATCACATCAAAAATTTTGGCGCCGCTGCCGGGGATCTTGTGTACGATTCTTCTTTGTGGAGATTTGTTGATCGTTGATTTGAAGACCTTTTCCATCCTCGGAAAGTTTTGTTATTTTTCTATTATATAGTATGTATCGTTTTTCTCGTTTTTTGTGAATAATATATTGTATTACGTAGCACAATAAATTTACATACTTTTCAAATAAGGCCTTAGTTGGGATTTCATCACCTAGCTATTTTAGTCGAATCCAAAAAAAAAATAAAAGGAAAAATAGATAAATACTAATAAGAAGTTTGAACTCGATTTATACAAACTATAAGGTGGGTATAAGGCGACGTGCTATAAAAAGCCGTCTAAGGAAAAAGGTTTTTAAGTGCTTTGTGCCACCTCGTTTCCCCGCTTGCTTGTGCGTATATTGAGAGGGACGACCTATTATTGGTTTGCCGACTCAAGTAGTAATAAATCTTATTTTTGTAGTTTACTTATTGAACCTCGAGACGTTTAGGTTTTCACCTATCGTTTCAAAGTCGACCGAGGGTAATTTACTTCCATAGTAGTTATCCTTATTCTTTGTTTTTATAGATCATTTTTGATTGAGCAATAACAAATAAAATACCAAAAATAATTTTCTTCTTGTCTAATTTCTTTTCTTCAATCCTCTAAATTCTCGTCTTTGTAGTGTATGCAATTACGTTCTTCTCGACTTGTGATTGATTTTAATAGGCTTGAAAATATTCCTCGTAGAAATAGAAATCGTCAACAACGAATAGTGGAACCCGAGCTTCCACCTATTGTTTTAGAGGTGGCTGATAACCGAACAATGGATGAATTGCTCCGTGCACCCACCGAAGGGTATGGGGAAGCAATCGTTGTGCCGGCTATTTTGGCGGATCATTATGTTGGAAATACGTTTTACGTATTAAGAAGGATCGGTCACTCCATTAATAGTCCATGTAATAGCTCGTACTTTAGTTAACTTTCTTTATTTATCAAACAAGAACAAGCCTAGCCTACAACATGTGTAGGCCGGCCCAAATGTAAGCCCAAGCCCATGACAAGGGCTTGGGTATATAAACCCTCTCCTTTGATGGAGAGGGTGTGTGGTTAATCATTTTTCATATAGTTTACTCTTGTTTCTCTCTCTAGAATTGTGTTTAATCCACCATCTCTCTATCTCTTTCTCACTCTAAAACATAAGCAAGATTTACATATCCTACAAATGGTAACAAGAGCCATGGGATGATTGTATTTTTCATGTGTTTGTGTTCTTGATTCATACGCCATTTTTGATCCATTTTCACACATCCAAATTTTTTTTGTGTTTTTGATGGTTTTTTCTTGATACAAATCTTCTACATAGTTGTGGTAGGGATTTGGTATAGTTACTTTGGCTAAAAACACAAAATTTTTGGGTGTTTTGATCATTTTTTTGCTTAAAATCACGAATTGGTTGAGTTTTGTCCGAGAAAAGTGGGCATTATTCCGATCTGGTCATCGGAAAAGGGTTTATAGTACATTCCGATCAGTGTAATCGGAATAGGGTTTAGGTATTCCGATTGGTATTCAGATTTGGTATTCCGATCACGGCATTTCGATTGGTATTCAGATTTGGTATTCCGATCACGGCGTTCCGATTGGTATTCAGATTGGTATTCAGATTTGGTATTCCGATCACGGCATTCCGATTGGTATTCAGATTTGGTATTCCGATCACGGCATTCCGATTGGCATTCAGATTTGGTATTCAGATTTGGTATTCCGATCACGGCATTCCGATTGGTATTCAGATTGGTATTCAGATTTGGTATTCCGATCACGGCATTTCGATTGGTATTCAGATTGGTATTCAGATTTGGCATTCCGATCACGGCATTCCGATTGGCATTCAGATTTGGTATTCAGATTAGGTACATTCCGATTAGGGTTTATTCCGATCAAGGTTATTCCGATCACTATTCCGACTGATATTCCGATCACTATTCCGATCAACATTCCGATAACAAAAATTATTCCTTAAAATCGTGTGTAATTTTGACTTGGAATTTTTGGTTTATCGAGGACATATTTTAGGGGATTTTAACATTGTTTCTCGACTTCAACTCACAACAACAAACACATTTACTTTCTTTCATTGATCGATCAACGTTTGTAAATCTTAACTTATTGAAATGGATTACACATCCCTTACGGATAAGTTCATCCTCTCGGGTACGGATAATCGTCCACCAATGTTGGTGAAGACTATGTATGAGGAATGGGCTTCCCGAATGGAACTTTATATGTTGAACAAGGAGAATGGACATCTAATTTGGGCATCGGTGCTCAATGGACCATTAGATTATGGTACAGTGACGGAAGGTACGACTACTCGTCCTCGCACAACGGGTGAGTTGACTGGAGATATGAAGATTCAAGATAAATGTGATAAGTATGCTACAAACATCATTCTCCAAGCCCTTCCTCCAGATGTCTACAAACTCGTCAGCAAACATAAAGTTGCCAAAGAGTTATGGGATAGAATTCGGGTTCTCATGCAAGGCACCTCGTTAACTAAACAAGAACGAGAGTGTAAGCTTTATGATACTTTTGATAAGTTTGCCTATGTGCCAGGGGAGACTCTCAATGATTACTATCTGAGATTTACCCTATTGTTGAATGAGCTCAATATCTATGGCATGAGAATTCCTACCTTTCAATTGAACACCAAGTATTTGAACACTCTTCCTTCAGAATGGAAAAAATACGTGACTGATGTTAAATTGGCTAAGGACTTGCATAACACCAATGTGGATCAACTTCAAGCTTTTCTTCAACAACACGAATGCCATGTGATCGAGGCTCGGTTGTCTACACCTCAAGTTCATGATCCACTTGCAATGTATGCTTCTCAACAAAACATGGCTTATACTTATCAGCAACCATCATACTTGCAGCAGACACCACCACACAACTATCAGCAACCACAACAACCATCTTATCCACCACTAGTGATGCCACAGCAAGCATATCAACAAGGTGTTCATCAACAATCTTTTCCGCAGCAACCACCATATCAGACATCACCATCACAAGCCAACACTTCTCCAATGGGCTATAATCCCCAGCAAGGATATTTTCCAATAGAAGCACAACCAGCACAAGCTTTCTACTCTAATGAACTTCCACCAATCCAAGCACCGGTCTTTACTCCAAATGATACGCCAACTGATGTTCTAAACCATCTCACAGCCTGTCACACCCCACCATGGCGGAATATGGGGCACGACATATGGATATCATCACAACAATAGCGTGTCTATAGAGATAACTAAATGATATAAGAAATGTCATAAATGGTGACACAAATGTCATGACAATATCTCAACATGCAGGAGTCTAGGTAAGTAGGTAACAGTCCTACCTCTTACGCAAGACAAACAATAAACATAAACCAAACAAACATATAGGTGCCAACATGTATCACTTATCAAAAAAACATAAAGGTAAACTAAGAAGGAAATGGGGATTCTCCTTCTATATGCATTCCTAAGCTTCTCCAATCCTAGCCACTTATGTTCTCATGCTTAACCATAGTATCACCTGAAATAGACACTAAAACACGTCAACAAAAAGTTGGTGAGAGTCATAGGTTTAGACTCCAACGCTAAATCAGTTACAAGCTGTGAATAACAATCATCAACAAAAGAACATATGGACAATGTGTTACAATTATGTATTAACAACTATCAATCAAGACCAATCATACCAAACCAATCCAAGGCTCCTACCTTGCCAAACAACACCATGGTACCTTAGATGATCACCCTATGTACCTATCCCAAGGCCACTACCTTGGCAAACCACAAGGTCACTACCTTGTCAAACCACAAGGCCACTACCTTGTCAAACCACAATAACATATCAAAAATCGCATAGCAGTTAATCACATAAGTGTACACACAAGTCCATCACAACCATAAAACATTCACAGCAATAATTTAGAAACAACTCAACACAGTGTCTCTTCCATCCCATCTGGAAGTCAAAAACAAAAATAAACATGGGACTATGAACACTCACCTGATAGCTCCTTCACACGTCCTTGCCTAGCAACAAGCTAACAAACAAAAAACACGAAATCAATAAACGAACCAATCACTAAGATGGCTCATTAACCTATGATGGACATCTAACCCATTCTCACATATTTACCTCATTAATAAGCTCTAATTACCCCATTACCCTTCCTTAACAAGTCCTTAACTTGGTTAAGTTTAATAACTAACCCGTTCGTATTTTACCCAAAACAGTCCCAGTTTTTAGGTCTCAAAACTTTAGGTCAAACGCCCACTTAAACCTACCCATGGTTTCTGTAAAAGTAATATTCACACCCTTACATATGTTGGCTAACACCTCCCGCTTTCCCTAATCTTAAAGCTACTGTTATGGCCCCGATATATATATATCTACTTTCGTCATTCCAGATTTCCTGATTTTAAACGTACTAAAAGTTTGTTACCATTAAAGGGTCTTACCCTAAACCACAACCTTAGCCCAAGTGAAGATACTTACTACAATATATAAACCATCTCTCACGTTCGTTAGAAGATCCCAATGCAACCCTAAGTGCCCCAAACAACCCAAAACTTAAAAAGAAAACAGGCTGAATTCAAAACTCTTTTGACCTCCGACTGTTGTAACCTGTTTTTGACCCACTTCCCTACCTCCAATTTAGTTCTCGTTTCTTGCATTGGAAAGCCACTTCAAATAGCTTTCCAGGGGTACTTGAATCGTAAAATAAGAGTTTATAGAACTCCCGATATGATCAAAACAATTGACACAAAATCTGCCCAGTTTTTAAAAACGGGTTTAAACAAATTGAACTAATTAATTACCCATAACTCCATCTAATACAAGCCCTAGATTATATGATCATCATATTATGATTATAACATCATTAATTTACTGATTTTATATAAACCCTAACCCTAATCCATCATAAGAATGATTAATTTAAACATAAAAACAATTCAATCAAAAAGGTTTAAGAAGGTTTACCTTTAAATTAATGAAAGATGAGAAAAAACCCAATTTTTGAAGAACCCTAATTTTTCTCTTTTTTTGTGTCGACATAACTCCAGGGAATGAATAAAATTCGTTTGTTATGATGTGTGGGGTTCCTTATATAGCAAAAATCCTTGTTCAACCCAAACACTAGTTACCATAAATCTTTTCTCCCTTTTTTTTCCTTTTCTTCCTTTTTTTTCTCTTCTAAACCGACCCAAACACCCCTAATTTCGTTTTTTTTCTTTATTTTTTTTTATTTTTATTGTTAATTAATATCTTATTAATATTACCTTAATTTACCTTAATTTATTTCAGCTCCTAAAACTTCCAAAACCTCAAAACCGTAAAACTAGTCAAATTTACGCGTTTTACCGTAAAAGACGTAAAATATACACTTTTATAATAAATCTCAAATTTTGAAATAAACTTTATATTTAAGTCCTAAATGACTTAAAACCATCCCGAAAAATATTCATATGGATAATTACCTCACCCGAGACCTCTAAATGCTAAACCGTAAATCCTAAAAAAAATACTATTACTATAATACTTATACGTATACGTAAACACCACAATATCACCATCTCATTTCATAGTCACTACCATGTGAGCTCATGAACATGAAATCATCACACATCGTTTCACTCACAAGGTACCCCGTATCGGAAACGATATCCAAACCACAATCTATACACACCAATAAGCACATAAACACGTAAAGACACGTAACTAGCACAAAATAAAAATTAAGTGACGAACCTCAAAACCAGGGTTGTCACATCACTCCCTCCTAATAGAAATCTCGTCCCGAGATTTAATCCTTAGGATCAAACACACAATCAACACATCACACGAGGATACTTGTTCTAAATGAACTCCTCTCATTCCCACGTGAACTTCAGTTCAAGTTTCAAGATACCACATGTACAAACCAAAAATAATTAAACCCATTGCCAAACTCTTGACCTCACAGTCAATAAATCTCGCAAATGACTCTTCGATAAAACAAATACTCTTATTAGCAGAAAACCTGAATAACCGGAGATGCAAATATGCATCCTCAAACAACATTTACCAACCCCAATACATGAAATGTATCATGTATACAAATCATTTCCCCCAGGTAATTCTATGCTCATAAGCTAATGGTCTGATCTTCCCAAAGATCATAAATGGACCTACAAAACTCTACATCAACACTTACATCTTTCCAAATCATACCACCCGTTACTATGGGTGAAACTCCATACATAACTTTGTCACTAAATCTAGTGGTTTTCTCCTTTTCTACATAGCATCCCTTGTTGCTCTCATTCTGTCCACAAACACCATTACCACATTAGTAGCCTATTTTACCAATTCTAGTCCACAATGAGGACAACTCACCCTATCCTTTCATATCGTGCCTCAAATGGCATTTATCGACTTCTAGTACGATAACTATCATTATATGAAAACTCAGCCATCGCTAACGAGTTTCCGAACTACCTCTAAATCAATCACCCATGTCCAATTACGTTCATCAACTCGCTTCAGTCCGTATCCCAAACTACTTTAAATTCCAATTTCCTTACAAAGTGACCTATGACGGTCTTTCACATATCCATTAATTCTTCCAACTTCCCAACTACGTGACTTCTCATTCCTCTTGAAATAGGTGATGAATTAGTCAGTCTATCGACTATCACCCAACTCTCATCGTACTTAATCCCCCACCACATTATGTATCCCTTCCACCAACTTCGTCCTTACATCGCCCTTTTCTAAACTACTCCTATCCATGTAGGAAGTATAGTCTACGCCCCTTTCTCCATATGATTGTCCAAGCCACGCAACATACATGTTGACGCGTTCTCTGCTTTAGACAACTCAACTCGTGCAACCTACATCCTTCATCCAAACCACCCTAATACGTCATCCATATAGTTCAAGTTCGTCTCAGCTTCACTTCATTCTTCTTATTCCATGTCTAATCAACCATGCTTGCCTTTCCCAGATGGTACTTGGCCTTGCAATCTTCTTTCATCACCTAACTCCACCCATCACCTCTGCCAAATGTTCAATCAAGATGATTGAATATGTGTTGGAGACGTTCATGATCCGTATAGTTCATTCTCCGCGTCTCGTACACCAAATGCCTCTAGCATTCTAGGCAGATATAACAGTCCAGCTCCACTAACTTAGTCTATCCAGTTCTTCCAAATCTTCAGTTCCTGCAACGTATAAGCGATCGCCTTTCTTGTGGTTCTCGTACACATCCAAATCCTTGCTCTACGTATCGTCATGCTTCGCGAATTCATCCAGTCCTTCCGATAATGCCAAGATCGGATCATTATCCAATCCACCTCTTCAGCCTCCAAAATGCTTCCTCAACCTTCTTCACTTCGCCCCTTGCTGGTTCCATGATATGCCATCGTCTCTAACTGCTCGTCATAGTACACTTAATCCTAAAACTCACACTTGAAAATCTCACGTATAATTCCCTTTCCTAACAACTCCAACCCAACTCATAATTTACCTCACCCTCTTTCTAAGATTTGAGTAGATCAAGATGTCGTCGATGCTCCCGATGACATCTCGTTTATACCCGTTCATGCACACTCGGTTCATTGACTCCATGAAAACCGCTAGTGCTTTGGCGAAGCCAAATGCATAACCGTAAACCCAAGGCGTTCATACAACATCCTTAGCAGTTTCAACTACGTCCTCCTTGCACCCTCTCTTAGAAGCAATACGAATAAATTTCTACCTCGTTCTACTCGCGAAAATCTACACGTATTCTATAAGACCAATACTTCCTCTTGTCAGACCACTCAACCGCTTCCACATCACATTTACTACCAGGCAACTCAACTTTTATCTTGCATTCCTTGCAAATTTCTAACAACTCTTGTTTTTAAATCATTCCATCAACAATTGCCTTGGAAAGGCACTATCTACAACTCTTGTCACTTCTCCTACTTGTTCTACTTATGGTTCTACCTCACAGTAATAGGCAAACCTACTAAATTTCAGGAAATTTTCGGAAAACTTACATGCCCTACGAACAATCATATATACCTTTGAGGTATTGTACCCCCTTCCAAGACTCTCTATGGCGCGTTACTTGTGCCAATATCCATACATCTCACAAGTCTCTATTCATCTCCCTTGGCACTCCTAATAGACCTCATGACCACATTAGTTCGTCTACGAACCTCTTTCCTCCCCACTAAGGGTATTCCGACCGTTCAATCATGGTCACCTACTTAATCGTGTAGGCGCGAACAAGTCTTTCATACGACTACCTCAACGCTCCCGAACAATACGAAACCAAAACTACATCCTGAATCCACCAGATACGATCGACGAATTAAACCCACGGATAACTAACGACATTTCACGTGCACCAATTAAAACAAATCAAAAACCACGAGACTCCAAAGAAAACTCAAACCCAAAACATGTATCAATTTTAAATGACCCATGACAACGAAAAATAATCCAAGAAACACCCAATGGCAACCAAAACATATTACGCCCCGCGACATATTATTTAAACCGTGCAAAAGATCGACTTTCCAAAAGAATATATATATATATTTTTTTTTTTAAATTTTTTTTCCTTACCTCCCCACATCTATGTGACTCAAACCATCTACAAACAACCTTCTAGACGATCTCAAAACTCAACCCAAAGACTAGGTATCCCGTGCATCCCAAATCATAAAAATAAAACTACTATTCAAACTCAACCTTGAACCCGACACTTGTACAACAACTCCGACCAGTCCACTGACCTCCCATGACTATACATTCTGAATATTTGAAAAGTACGTTCCGAGTACATAATTTTAAGCTTTTGAATCACCCAAAAAGCTTTAAAAACGAATAAGTTACGACCAAAACAATTTTATACTAGTTGTTTTAAAACTAAAGAATAAACTTAGTGATTAATGCAATCCTTTTAAATGAAAGATATAATTGTATGTGAAATATTCATAAACTCCTTTTAACCTTGTATCAATAACTATAAATGGCATGAATCAGCTAAATCTGATTATATAAACTATGTAAGTAGAAAGAAATTTTACTTAGCTTTATTTTAATGAAAGTCTTTTAGAATTTAAAATAAATAAGTGTTGATAAAAAAAACTTATGTTACATCTTGTTTCAAACGTGACTCCAACACCTTACCCTTATTTTACCGAATACAACCAACTATCTAACTCTATAGTAGATTTCCAAGTCCCCCTTTTTCCATATACCAACCAAAAGAAATATAAGACTCAACCCAAAAGATTTCATTATCACAAAAGAAATCTCCATTTATTTCAACGGACTTAAAACCCAGAACAACATTTTAAAACGTACACGTGAAATATGAACTCAAAGAATACGCTACAAGACACAGTTCAAAAAATACGAAACGTTGTTGAAACTCCATCAACTCCAGCACCATAAAACACGAACAAACACAAGGTACGTTCAAGTTATAATAACTAGTGAACGACCATATACCATAACTTAACACATAGTAGTATATATACATCCGCATATATATACCTATTAAATCACCCAAAACATAATCGTTACCATACATGTCGGATCAACCAATCACGTCATACACTCGTTTTTCCACACGACTAATCACCATCTCACCGTGCCACAACAAGGCATAATGCCCACCTCCAAAACCAAACCATATCGTGTGACCCCATAATCACACACCACAACTATAACCCAAAACATAAAACACAAAAAGAACAATAGCCATATCATAGGCAGCCATTACATAAATCCATATATAATACGTATACCCAAATTCTACATCTCATCATATACAAGCATGTACTAACCCTCTTTCATGCAACCATACTTGAGAACCCATTGAAGTTGTGGTACTTGTATAACTATGTTGGCCACCATACTTATACAAATACCCTTTCCCCAATGCACTCCCTCCTATGATGACACTTATAAGAATCAATACAACATATAACACATAAATCTATCTACTCACATAAGCTCATAACCACATAACCAATGAGGTCCAAAACTCCATCTATTAAAATAACATAGTAATACTCTTGGAATACAGAAATCCATAGTCTAGCTAAAACAGCATAGACTGAATCCAAAACGGAAACATAATCAGTTATAAGTCATGTCGCCCATAAGAGTGGAAACAGCTTAAAATCCTTCTTACCCATGTACTCCTAGTAACTTAAACCACCACACGATTCTTTAGGGAACATGACTTAAACATCAAAAGAAAAATAACATACCTCAGGTATGTAAAATAACTCGATAAAAGATAGAAACTACCTTGTACTAAATTATGTACTATAATGTACAATTTAAGCAAAATTCAACAGTGACTAGCGTGGACGATTATGGTTCAACCCGCACTAGTCTCAAACTCGAAAAGAAAATAACATGTGACTAAGTACGAACATACTACAGTTCAATTCATACTAGTCAAAACATCGCAATGAATAACATCCAAACACATCAATTATTATAAAATGTACACATACTCATATGACGCCTATATGCAGGGACCCTTAAGCTATAGACTAGGCTACGCGACTAGGCAACCTAATTCTCTATGACCATTGGCTCTGATACCATTCTGTCACACCCCACCATGGCGGAATATGGGGCACGACATATGGATATCATCACAACAATAGCTTGTCTATAGAGATAACTAAATGATATAAGAAATGTCATAAATGGTGACACAAATGTCATGACAATATCTCAACATGCAGGAGTCTAGGTAAGTAGGTAACAGTCCTACCTCTTACGCAAGACAAACAATAAACATAAACCAAACAAACATATAGGTGCCAACATGTATCACTTATAAAAAAACATAAAGGTAAACTAAGAAAGAAACGGGGATTCTCCTTCTATATGCATTCCTAAGTTTCTCCAATCCTATCCACTTATGTTCTCATGCTTAACCATAGTATCACCTGAAAGAGACACTAAAACACGTCAACAAAAAGTTGGTGAGAGTCATAGGTTTAGACTCCAACGCTAAATCAGTTACAAGCTGTGAATAACAATCATCAACAAAAGAACATATGGACAATGTGTTACAATTATGTATTAACAACTATCAATCAAGACCAATCATACCAAACCAATCCAAGGCTCCAACCTTGTCAAACAACACCATGGTACCTTAGATGATCACCCTATGTACCTATCCCAAGGCCACTACCTTGGCAAACCACAAGGCCACTACCTTGTCAAACCACAAGGCCACTACCTTGTCAAACCACAATAACATATCAAAAATCGCATAGCAGTTAATCACATAAGTGTACACACAAGTCCATCACAACCATAAAACATTCATAGCAATAATTTAGAAACAACTCAACACAGTGTCTCTTCCATCCCATCTGGAAGTCAAAAACAAAAATAAACATGGGACTATGAACACTCACCTGATAGCTCCTTCACACGTCCTTGCCTAGCAACAAGCTAACAAACAAAAAACACGAAATCAATAAACGAACCAATCACTAAGATGGCTCATTAACCTATGATGGACATCTAACCCATTCTCACATATTTACCTCATTAATAAGCTCTAATTACCCCATTACCCTTCCTTAACAAGTCCTTAACTTGGTTAAGTTTAATAACTAACCCGTTCGTATTTTACCCAAAACAGTCCCAGTTTTTAGGTCTCAAAACTTTAGGTCAAACGCCCACTTAAACCTACCCATGGTTTCTGTAAAAGGAATATTCACACCCTTACATATGTTGGCTAACACCTCCCACTTTCCCTAACCTTAAAGCTACTGTTAAGGCCCCGATATATATATATCTACTTTCGTCATTCCAGATTTCCTGATTTTAAACGTACTAAAAGTTTGTTTCCATTAAAGGGTCTTACCCTAAACCACAACCTTAGCCCAAGTGCAGATACTTACTAAAATATATAAACCATCTCTCACGTTCGTGAGAAGATCCCAATGCAACCCTAAGTGCCCCAAACAACCTAAAACTTAAAAAGAAAACAGGCTGAATTCAAAACTCTTTTGACCTCCGACTGTTGTAACCTGTTTTTGACCCACTTCCCGACCTCCAATTTAGTTCTCGTTTCTTGCATTGGAAAGCCACTTCAAATATCTTTCCAGGGGTACTTGAATCGTAAAATAAGAGTTTATAGAACTCCCGATATGATCAAAGCAATTGACACAAAATCTGCCTAGTTTTTAAAAACGGGTTTAAACAAATTGAACTAATTAATTACCCATAACTCCATCTAATACAAGCCCTAGATTATATGATCATCATATTATGATTATAACATCATTAATTTACTGATTTTATATAAACCCTAACCCTAATCCATCATAAGAATGATTAATTTAAACATAAAAACAATTCAATCAAAAAGGTTTAAGAAGGTTTACCTTTAAATTAATGAAAGATGAGAAAAAAACCCAATTTTTGAAGAACCCTAATTTTTCTCTTTTTTTGTGTCGACATAACTCCAGGGAATGAATAAAATTCGTTTGTTATGATGTGTGGGGTTCCTTATATAGCAAAAATCCTTGTTCAACCCAAACACTAGTTACCATAAATCTTTTCTCCCTTTTTTTTTCCTTTTCTTCCTTTTTTTTCTCTTCTAAACCGACCCAAACACCCCTAATTTCGTTTTTTTCTTTATTTTTTTTTATTTTTATTGTTAATTAATATCTTATTAATATTACCTTAATTTACCTTAATTTATTTCAGCTCCTAAAACTTCCAAAACCTCAAAACCGTAAAACTAGTCAAATTTACGCGTTTTACCGTAAAAGACGTAAAATATACACTTTTATAATAAATCTCAAATTTTGAAATAAACTTTATATTTAAGTCCTAAATGACTTAAAACCATCCCGAAAAATATTCATATGGATAATTACCTCACCCGAGACCTCTAAATGCTAAACCGTAAATCCTAAAAAAAATACTATTACTATAATACTTATACGTATACGTAAACACCACAATATCACCATCTCATTTCATAGTCACTACCATGTGAGCTCATGAACATGAAATCATCACACATTGTTTCACTCACAAGGTACCCCGTACCGGAAACGATATCCAAACCACAATCTATACACACCAATAAGCACATAAACACGTAAAGACACGTAACTAGCACAAAATAAAAATTAAGTGACGAACCTCAAAACCAGGGTTGTCACACAGCCTACTTGTCAAAACTTGTTGCAACTAGAGGATTTCCACCAACAAATAATCAGCTCCGCACCTCATCAAATCCTCGACAACAAGCCACTGTTCAAGATGGCCAAGTGACGGTGCAACCAATTCAGGGAAGGCAAAATTCATATGGACCTCCTACAAAGACTGGGACCAATCAAGCTGTGAATTCTCAAGCTAGTGGAAATGGGAGTCCTATTGGTCCTAAGAAGGTTGTGACGTGCTACAATTGCCTAGGACAAGGTCATATGGCTAAGGAATGCACTCAGCCGAAAAGGAGGAGGGATGATGCATGGTTTCGTGAGAAGATGTATTTGGTTGATGCTCAGTCTAAGGGGAAGATTTTGGATTTAGAGGAGTTAGCATTTCTTGCAGACCCAGGGGCAGCAGATACTGAAGGCATTGTAGTTGTTTCCACTTCTAATGCAGCTTATCAAGCGGATGATCTTGATGCATACGATTCGGCTTGTGATGACATTCACTCTGTCCAAGCTGCTCTCGTTGCTAATCTCTCTCACTACGGTTCTGATGTCATCAGTGAGGTACCAACCACATCTAATAATATTGATGATAACCAACATCAAGTTGGGCATGAAAATGACAACCTCGAACAGCATTCGGGAACTAGTAACTCAAATGATGTGGTACCCAATTCTACACATTTGAGTGAACCTCAACCAAATGCTGCGACGGGTATGGAATCTTATGCTCAACATGATTTGGTCATGGTGCCTAAACATATAATTGATCAAATGCATATGGCCCTCAGACAATCCGTAGATACCAATTCCACCCTAACTGCTGAGCTTGCGTTGCATAAAGAAAAGGTCAAAACTTTTGAAATGGTCCCTCAAGAAGAGAAAATAACATGTTCTGAATTTGACCAATTTCGTTTTGAAAAGATTGAACACTTGAAAGAAATAGAATCATTAAAAGCTAATCTTTCCAATGAATTAAAAGAAAAAGAGTCGGTTGTCAATGATTTTCAGAAACTTAAAATGGATTTCGAAACTCTCGAGTCTAAAAAGGTTGAATCGGAAATTAATGCTACCAAACTTCTTAAATTCAAAGAACAACAGCTTTTAAAACAATACTCTTCCACAGAAAAGGTTCATCTTTTAACTAAATCATTTAAAGAACTCGAACTTAAACGTCTTCAAGATTTACCACCTAATCACGGTTATGCAAAACAAGCTCAGGAATATATTCCCGGTCTTTATGATATGACCATAATTGGAAAATCGAAAGAAGCACCTTTTGTTCGTAGTACTGAGGAGCAACAAAAAAAAAATGAAAAAAAGAAAAAAAAATTAAAAAAAAAATTTAAAAAAAAATTAAAAAAAATAAAAAAAGAAAAAAATAATAAAAAAAAGAAAAAAAAACCACAAGCGTGCCCTTTAACTAGGAGTACCAAGGCTACCAAAACACAAGCGTGTCCTTTAACTAGGAACACCAACACTACTGTAGGAACAAAGTGCCCTTTAAATAGGTCTACTCCCACTGTAGTGCCCGCTAATACTCCAAAACCTCAGAAAATTGGAACAGTAAAACCTGTAAATGCTAAAACTCACATTAGAAAATGCAGGAAATCTAAGGATAACAAAAATGTTAGCAATTCTGATAATAACATATCTGTATCTGCTAACACTCCGGAACCAATAGTTCCAATGCATTGTCTACTGTTGTGATTAAAAACCGGTGGTCCAAATTTTTCTCTGGTATTTGGACTCTGGTTGCTCCAAGCATATGACCGGAGATCGCTCTCAGCTCAGAAATTTCGTCAGCAAGTTTCTTGGTACGGTTAGATTTGGAAATGATCATATTGCAAATATAATGGGTTACGGTGAATATCATATTGGGAATGTTATAATTTCAAGAGTGTATTACGTGGAAGGTCTTGGTAACAACTTATTTTCTGTGGGACAATTTTGTGATGCAAACCTAGAAGTTGCTTTTCGAGAGCATACCTGCTTCATTCGTAATTTGGAAGGGGTTGATTTACTGAAAGGTACTCGAGGGAATAATTTGTATACTTTGTCTCTACAAGACATGATGGCCGCTTCTCCCGTATGTCTTCTCTCCAAAGCATCGAAGACTAAGTCATGGTTATGGCATCGACGGTTATCTCATCTTAACTTTGACGCTATTAATCACTTGGTGAAAAACGAACTTGTTCGTGGTCTTCCTAAACTATCATTTCACAAGGATCATTTGTGTTCCGCGTGTACAATGGGGAAAAGCACTAAGAAATCTTACAAACCCAAGACGGAAGACACCAACCAAGAGAAACTTTATTTGTTGCATATGGATCTTTGTGGGCCAATGCGTGTTGAAAGTCTTAGTGGCAAAAATTACATCCTCGTCATTGTCGATGATTACTCTCGGTTTACATGGGTGAAATTTCTTAAAGAAAAAAATGAGGCACCTAAATTCATCATCGGTTTTCTCAAGATGATTCAAGTGCGTCTCAACACTACTGTCCGACGCATTCGTACAGATAATGGAACCGAATTTGTGAATCAAATTTTGCGTGATTATTATGAAGAAGCTGGCATATCTCATGAAACATCCATTGCACGCACTCCACAACAAAACGGTGTCGTTGAAAGGCGAAATCGCACACTTATGGAAGCTGCTCGAACGATGTTAATTTACGCAAAGGCTCCATTGTTTTTATGGGCAGAAGCAGTATCTACAGCAGTGTACACCCAAAATCGGTCACTAATTCGTAAACTCCATGGTAAAACACCTTATGAGCTTCTCCATGGAAAAGTACCAGATTTATCATATCTTCATGTAATTGGTTCTCTTTGCTATCCAAATAATGATGGTGACAATTTGGGAAAACTTCAACCAAAGGCTGATATTGGTATTTTCATTGGTTACGCACCCGCAAAGAAGGCATACCGAATCTACAACCGTAACTCTCGCAAGATCCTCGAAACTATGAATGTTGATTTTGACGAGCTGACAGCGATGGCTTCTGAGCAAAGCAGCTCTGAACCCGCACTTCATGAAATGGGACCCAGTAACATTAGTTCTGGTCTTGTCCCAAATAACCCTACTTCATCATCATTTACACCACCTACTAGGAATGAATGGGATACGTTGTGTCAACCGTTCTTTGATGAATTCTTTACTCCTCCAACCATTGTTGCTCCAGAACCTGAGGTAATAGCTCCGGTAACCGAAGTTGTCGCTCCAGCAACCGTTGCACAATCAGACATATCTACACCTACAATTGGTCAAGATATACCTACAACAAGTAATTCTCAACTAACACATGTTTCAACTACCCATGTCATGCCTATTGATGATGAAGAGGATAATGATGATCACGATTTGGAATTCGCTCAAATGCGTGAACTTCCATTCTTTGGTGTACCTATTCCCGACCCTAATCAAGTCGGGTCGTCCACCTTAGAGGAAGCTCCTTCTACAGTTTACTCCAATCCACGGATTCGTGAACATGACAGCAAGTGGACAAAGGATCATCCTATAGATTCTATTATTGGTGACCCTAATCGTCTGGTATCCACACGAAGTCAGTTACAAGAAAGTGCATTGTTTTGTCACTTTGATGCTTTTCTCACCGAAGTTGAACCTAAGACATGGCAACAAGCTTTTACTCAATCCTGTTAGATAGAAGCTATGCAAGAAGAACTTAACGAATTCATACGTCTTAAAGTTTGGGAACTTGTCCCATGCCGAGATCAAGTGCAGTTACTCACTTTGAAATGGGTTTACAAGGTGAAACTCGATGAGTTAGGCGGAATATTGAAGAACAAAGCTCGACTAGTAGCTCGTGGATACAAGCAATTATTGGGCATCGACTTTATGGAATCCTTTGCACCTGTTGCCCGTTTGAAAGCTATTCGACTATTCCTCGCTTATGCAGCCCATATGAATATGATCGTCTATCAGATGGATGTGAAGACGGCATTTCTTAATGGTGAACTCAAGGAAGAGGTCTATGTTCAACAACCGGATGGTTTTGTGAATCCTAATTATCCTAATCATGTGTACAAGCTTAAGAAGGCTCTCTATGGGTTGAAGCAAGCTCCTCGCGCATGGTATGATCTTTTGTCACAATTCCTCATTACGCAAGGCTTCGCTAAAGGCAAGGTGGATCCCACGCTGTTCATTCAGAAACGAGGTAAAGATATGATTATGGTACAAATATATGTTGATGATATTATATTTGCAGCCTCGACCCAAACCTTATCAGATGAGTTTGGGACACTCATGTCTTCCAAGTTTAAGATGTCAATGATGGGCAAGGTATCATTCTTCTTAGGTCTTCAGATATCTCAGAGCCCCAAAGGCATCTTTATCAATCAATCCAAGTATGCCCTTGAATCGCTTAAGAAGTATAAGATGGAATCTTGCGACCCCGTGGATACTCCAATGGTGGAACGAACCAAGCTTGATGCAGATCCACATGGAGTTTCCGTTGATCCGACACTTTATCGTGGAATGATCGGTACTCTTCTGTATATCACAGCCAGTCGACCTGATCTTCAGTTTGCTATATGTATGTGTGCCAGGTATCAAACTAGGCCTACTGAGTTACACTTAGCTACTGTTAAAAGGATCTTTCGATATCTTAAAGGAACCATTAATCGGGGACTTTGGTATTCGAAGGACTCTTCTATTGCACTAATGGCATATGCAGATGCGGATCACGCGGGTTGTCAAGATACAAGGCGTAGCACGAGTGGAACTTTGCAACTACTAGGAGATTGATTAATCAGTTGGGCATCGAAAAGGCAGAAAAGCGCTGCAATTTCAAGTACGGAAGCAGAATACATAGCTATGTCCGGTTGCTGTGCTCAAATTCTTTGGATGAGATCACAATTAACCGACTATGGTCTAGGTTTCAACAAAATTCCGATGTACTGTGACAACAAGAGTGCAATTGCCTTATGATGCAACAACGTTCAATTCTCCCGGTCGAAGCATATTGACATTCGCTACCATTTCATCAAGGAGCAAGTGGAAAATGGAGTAATCGAGCTTTACTTTGTCCGATCTGAGTATCAATTGGCGGATATTTTCACGAAGGCTTTAGATCGCGCTCGAATTGAATTTTTGGCCGACAAGCTAGGAATGAGAACTTTCTCGCCTGAGACTGTAAAGGAACTGGAAGATGAAGCGAAAGAATAGTGGTGGTAAAACTATTCTCCGTATCCTTGGTGATCATCAGTATATATTGTTTATATTATTATCCACAAAAGCAAAATACAAAAATATAAAACCATATAAAAACCATAAAAATTGAAAAATTCATAAAAATCCAAAAATATTTTTACTTTATTTTTCAAAGGCATGTCTTTTGGTACGATAATATTTACGGCCTTAGAAATGTCGATTAATATTGACACAGCGCCATAAATAGTGTTCGTACAAAAGTTGTAATTATTTCATAAAACATGCCTAAATGGCTTGTAGTTATTTCTGACTGCAACCCGGTTTTCACATTAAAGTTAGGTATTTCTTATGAAAGCTTTGGCTAACAACGGGAATTAATTTTCTCGGGAAAGGTTTACTTTAAAACCTTGTAAGGGATCAAGTTTACTTTATAACTTGGTCTAACACAAATATATGTACGTTTCAGTGCATCTATTTGTTAAAACAAGAGAAGTCTTGTTTTTATTAAGCTATCATCTCTACAAGCATAGCAATCTACAATTGGTATCTACATACTCGACGATGCGACTACTCAACCGACGACTACAGCTCTTTCAATAGAACACGGGTCAACAATTGAGGGGGAGCAATTGTCAAGCATTCAGAATCTTCGATGCCGAAAGTGCCAAGTTCACAAGTTGGTGTCAACAATACAATACCAATCGTACATGTGGTGTCAAGAGATGACTTCAGACGTGACGAGGCGACCAACATATGCTGACAAGAACAATTTGATCTTATCATATGATGATTCTCATCTATCAGGTCCAACCTTGTCAATTCTTTTTTAATATGGTGAATATGTGATCATGCTACAAATCGATATCATATCTCATACATTTGATATCATGAAGATGAAATGGACTTGCATTTTTCTTCCCAAAACCTTTGTTAAAACTTCATTAAATCAATTGATATTAAAAACATCGATTGGGTTAATATTTTTAATATGGGGGAGAAAATGTGATTTAATATGGGATATTATCACAAATGGTTTGACTTAATGTGCTGGCTCATCCCGACATGTGCGAAATATTTTCGAATATCGTGGAATATGTAAAGGGGAGCAAAACGGATCTGCATATCAAAATGGATTTTCATGGTGACATATACTTACCCAAAACCCATTTATTTCACGACGATGAAGATTGTGGTGACATAAGGATGGTAGGATAGGTTAAGTCCTATGATTCTTCCAGAACCGGAGAAATCTTCCCAAGGACATTCCATAGCTAGAAATAGTAGTCCTTAGGAAAGTTGGAGAAAGATTGTGAACGCAGCTGAATGCCAACCAAGTACTTAAGCTAGCACTGGAACAATCACAACAAGGTGTTAGTTATGACGTATTGGTAAGCATTGAAGGGGTTGAAGAATGAAAAAGAATTGTAATGATAAAGGGTGTAAAGAAAGAAGCCCTCCTTACAACTTTAGGCAGAAACCGGGTCAATACATATGCTATTGAGATCATTTTAATGATTCTCGATATTGAAGACAGACATCATGGACCCAGTGATGCAATGCACAACCCATCCCAGCTAACTCAGATATCTCTCAAAAGGTATTTGTTTTAATCACACGGAGACAACACATTATCTATTGATTTATTCACTCCGTATAAATTGGTATTGAAAAGGTGGCACTCCTCTCCAGCCTCCGATCACTAAAATCCAAAATGCACGATCGAGTCTAGAGCCATTTGAGATCATCAAATATCTCATTAGGATACACTTTCATATTTCCTTGCTTCTTCACACACTGTGAAAAGTAAGAAAGATTTTAAGAGTCCTACGCAAAATCTTCATGATCTTGCCTGAACATCCGAGTAATACGAAAGTATTTACAATGAAGATGGAAATCCTTCTTGAGCGAATATCAAAAAGCTCATGGTAGGTGACTTGTGCGATTCTTTATGAATCAAACTTGTGATAACTGGAAAGCAACAGCTGTTTAATTCTTAGCTGAACTTAAACACGTTCCAGGCCTTTACGCAATATCTTAGTGATCTTGCCAGAAAACTCAGAGTGATACCTTAGTGTTCACAGTGATGAGTGGAAATCCTTCTATTGTTAACCTCAAACAGCACTTAGTAGGTAACTTGCAAGATTCTATACGAATCAAGCTCGTGACAACTGGAAAGCAACGATGGTGCGGTTCTTTATTGAATTTCACTTGTTCCAGGAACATGAATTGACGGCTTCAAATCATACGGATATTATTATCCAAATGATTCACTCTTTATGTTCGCAGTCAGCTTTGGACGGTCGAATAAAGAGAACGGGTTTTACCCGCGAAATCCTGTCAGGAAGTTACTTAATTGAAACTATCCGTCACGGGTACGATATCTAATATCGTCCAACGGTCTTCACCGACCGGAGGTAAAATGCTACCAATTTAGAATGAAATGTTCGAAGCCATTTCGTTCGTGTCTACTGATGTTGCGGCATTTGAAGACGGTGGCGTTGCGGGATCCAAGAAGAAGTCGTCCCCGCATGCTTATACTTTATTCACTTAATTCAAGAAAGCCTAAAAGTTAAGTCTTCCGCTGTATCGAACTCTGAAGCTTTCAAGAATTACTAAGGTATATGTATGTGGGACGTGAGGTCACGAAGAGGCGAAGATCACAAGTGATGGATGTACGAGATCAAGGCAAGAGATTAATGCTCAAGACTGATATCAAAGATCACATCAGCATGTTCACCAGAAAAGAAAAAGAAAAAGAAAGACGAATACTACGAGCTCAAGACAAGCATAGCATGCTAGGTTATTTTATTATTGTAACTTGGGTAACGCCCTTTTTTGGAGTGACCTCCCTTAGGGGGAGATTGTTGGAAATACGTTTTACGTATTAAGAAGGATCGGTCACTCCATTAATAGTCCATGTAATAGCTCGTAGTTTAGTTAACTTTCTTTATTTATCAAACAACAAGCCTAGCCTACAACATGTGTAGGCCGGACCAAATATAAGCCCAAGCCCATGACAAGGGCTTGGATAATATAAACCCTCTCCTTTGATGGAGAGGGTGTGTGGTTAATCATTTTTCACATAGTTTACTCTTGTTTCTCTCTCTAGAATTGTGTTTAATCCACCATCTCTCTATCTCTTTCTCTCTCTAAAACATAAGCTAGATTTACATATCCTACACATTATGAGATTAAGATGGGTCTTTTATCGCTCATTCGTGCCGACCAATTTCGTGGCAATGAGACCGATAACCCGCACTCTCACATTCGGAACTTTCTTCGAATTACCTTGACTCTCAAGTTTAGAGATGTGCCGAATGACGCGATTAAGCTCATGCTTTTTCCGTACTCGCTCGAGGGTAATGCTAAGATTTGGTATGAGAAAGAACCACCGGGTTCGATTTTAACAAGGGGTGATTTAGTGTCTTAGTTCATGAATTATTTCTTACCACCATCTAAGACAACACACTTTAAGAATGAGATCACTAGATTTGAAAAAAAAGTGCATGAATCGTTTGGGGTTGCATGGGAAAGATTTAAAGATTTGTTGAGACAATGTCCACACCACGGGTTCTCGGAATTGCATCAAATTAATACTTTCTATAATGGGCTAAATATAATTGAACAAGATTATTTAAATGCCGCCGCGGGTGGTAATATTTTAAGAAAAACTCCGAGAGACGCGTGAGGTATAATTGAGAATAAATATAGAGCACAATATTCACGAAACACACCGGGTGTTTCCAATGTGAATTCATTTAATCCCGAGATTGCTAGATTGGACTCTAGGATTGACACGATTTTGAATGAGCTTAGGAAGAATCCTCATGGATCCATTAATCTGGTTGAGAATGTTTGTGTATCATGTGGTGGAGCACATCCTAATCATGCTTGTTCAACCACTGGGTTTGATCAAGCTAGTGCTTTTGCCTCGACGGGAACTTATGGCTCCAACGGTCAAGTTCCTCGTCAAAATCATGTTGCTCCACCAGTTCAAAATAGATACAACTATGGAAACAATGGGAATAATTTTAACCGTGGTAACCAAGGGAATTTTAATCAAGGAAATGGGTTTAATGCTAATCAAAACAATCAAGGTTTTCAAAGCAATAATCAAAATGATTTGTCAAGCTACATTAAAACGAATGAGGCAAATTTGAAAGCTTTTCAAAATAACATTCAACGACAAATGGCAACTTTGAAAAATGAGTTTCAAAATACGATTAAAGGGCAAAACAATAAGATTGAGCTTAATCAACAAAGACTTGAACAAAACCAAAACCGTTTTGAGCAAAGATTAGAGCAAAGTCAAAATCGTATGCAACAAAGTTTGGAACAAGGTCAAAATAAATTGCTCTCGATGTTTGAATCTTTTATGACCAAACCTTCCTCGTCTTAGGGTGGCTTACCTAGCAACACCATTCCAAACCCGAAGGGTGAGATGAAAGCTATAACCACACGTAGTGGGAAAGCTTTAGACAGACCTTTGCTTCCACATGTGAGTACCTCTCCGGTGAGGGAAGTGGAGCAAGAACCCGAGGTGGTTAAAGAAAAGGAAATTCCTATTCCACCAAAGGTAGACCAATTGCCTGTTCCGGAACCCGAGCTTCCGAAGACTAAACCCACACTACCGTACCCTTCGAGAATTAACCAAGAGAAGCTCCGCGAAAAGTCCAATGCTCAAATGACTACTTTTTTAGAGATGTTTAAGAATCTTTATATTAATGTTAGTTTTGCGGATGCATTGCTTTACATGCCTATGTTTGCTTCGACTATTAAGAGATTGATGAATGATAAAGGGAAATTGGTTGAAGTGTCTACATCTTTAGATGCTAATTGTTCCGCGGTTCTTACACAAAAGCTTCCCAAAAAGCTTGGAGACCCGGGCAAGTTTGTGATACCATGTGATTTCCCTAATATGGAAGAATGCTTAGCTTTAGCCGATCTTGGTGCTAGCATTAATTTGATGCCTCTTTCCGTGTGGAAAAGGTTATCACTTCCCGAGCTTACACCTACTAAGATGACTCTCGAGCTAGCGGATCGATCGATCGCCTTACCAAAAGGTATAGCCGAGGACGTGTTTGTTAAGGTAGGGAAACTCATCTTTCCAACGGACTTTGTGGTTTGCGATTATCCCGAAGATACTCGTGTACCACTAATTTTGGGAAGACCGTTTTTTATGACGGCTAGTGCTTTAGTTGACATGAAAGCAGGGAAATTGACTTTAAGAGTTGATGATGAAAATATCACGTTTGATATTGGTCATATCTCTAAATTTTCTTCCAAGTATTACGAGGAATCAGTTAATCAAATCGATGTGATTGATGTTTGATGAGACTGCTTTTATACATAGTCTCATCGTCCAAATAGGGCTTAAAATGCATTAAATATCATCAAAATACCCATATATATGCTTGTGTTTGTTGCTTGTGTATTTTAGGTATGGATATTGAGAAAATGACAAAAGATCACAAGAATCATACAAAAAGAACACGGGAAACGAAGCCGCACAATGAACCAAGCCCTAATGAAGACTTTCCCAAGATTAACCCTTGAAGATTTGAAGAATTATGAAGAAGGGTCCTCCAATATGGAAGAATTGACACTTTATACCCTTGTATCCTCATAATTACAAGTTTGGTCCCTAAAGTTTGTCAAAATTACAAAAGGGCCCTCTACTTTGAAGAATTGGCAAGTTTAGCCCCTCAACAAAGCTAAATTGCCAACCATTATCCTCTACAAAGTCAAATACATCATGAAGTCCTTCAAAGTACAAGAAATTACAAGTTTGGTTCTTTGAAAATCCCAAAATTACAAAAAGGACCCTTGACTTTCAACATTTGGCAAGAATGGTCCCTCATCAAACAAGACTTGGCAATCAGTCCTCAATTATATCAAATATGCAAGTCAAGACCATTATCCATCATCAAAATGCCAAATCAGTCCTTCAAGAATTCAAAAATGGCAAGAAATACCCCTGAAAATACTTTGGTCGGGGCAAAAGTGTGAAAACTGAAAGTTTAAATACAAAGGAAATTCAGTTTTTGGGATTTTAGATGGAAATGACGAGTTGTGCAAAGATAGGGGTGTAATGCTGGCAGACATAATTGTTACCTTAACAAGTGAGGGGGTGACACGTGCCCCACTCACCAAAACCCACCAATCCCCTTCCACCCTTTGTCCACCTCACACATCCACTCAGCATTTATTTAACTAATTAAATCTGATTAGTTAAATAACGCGCTAAACACTTTTTTAAACATAAAAGAAGATCAAACCGTCTGTTCTTAGTGTTCTTGACAAAATTGGGTTTTTCCAAATCACTTGCAATTACACCCTAATTCACTCCAGATATGTGATTAAGGTGAGAATAAACCCAACCCCACCTTAAAACCTTAGCCACGTCACCATACCAGCTCACATGATAAACCCTTCTACACCACCTTTGGGGAAAATGCCAAAAGAAGCCAGAGAATCAACAACTCAGATTCCTGCTTACTCCTTAAGCTTGATATACACCATTGGATGCATTTTCACACTTGCCACCTCCACAAAACGCCAATTCAAAGTCACATGAAGCCAAGATTTTCAAAATGCAGCAAGGGTATTTTGGGACTTCTACAAGCTAGGATTTTTAGTTTTTAGCTTATGCAGACCATGTACACCCTATATATAAAAGGTATAGGGTCCAACATTCACGGTGGCTTTTGGTTTTTCCTTGTTCAAGCACTTGTAAATCCCATTTTCAGATTTATGAAATTTGTGTTAAGTGTGTTGAAGAAAGACCAATTGCCATTTTATTTATGCTTGTTAATGTTTATTGTTTACTGAATTTGAATCAAAAACCTGTTTTCAAAAGAGGAGTGTGCAAAAGTTTGCACATTTTCTTCATTTTCTTGATATTTTGCTAAGATCTTGGTCTATCTTGGAATTCTTGGGCTATAGGGCTGATCATAGCATCCTGATATTGTGTTATCAAGGTGTGGTGAAGCTTATAACTTGGGGATAATCAAGTGTGAAGGACAAGAGTTGCATCAATCAAGAATTTTTTAAGTTTTTGTTTTTATAATCTTTCTTCTAACTTTGTTGATTCTTAGCAGGCTTTGTTGTGGAAGCTTGTGCTTGTTCTTGCTAGCGCATAAGCTCAAAATTCGTGGGTATGGATGTACATCCATGAGGTTTGCATACTTAATCCTAAAATCTGCTTAAATCTTGATTTTTGGTGATATTTGTATGTGACTTGTGTTCTTGTGAATTTTGTGGCTTATTCTTGCTTGAATCTGTTGTTCTTAGTTGTTATTGTGTTTATCTGAGCTTGGGTGGTCTTGAATCTTGCTTTTGATTGGAAAAACTTGGTTTTGAAAAGTTAAAAGGGTGTTTGGGATTACCTGTTTGTGATTGCATCTTGGTATTGTGTTGTTAGAAGGTATTGTTTGTACTTGGTATCTGATATATGCCTTGTTGAGAAGTGTTTTGCTGCAAGTTTTTGGGTTTGAAACTTCAAATCAAACAATCTGCTATAACTTGGTGAATTTAACTGTTTTTTACCTAAGATTTTGGTGAAATCTAGTATTTGTGCATGCTTAGGGTTGAAAGTTGTTAAAACATCATTATTATAACTTATTTGATAGATATTGAGTGTTGAATCTGGCTTATTGGTCAAATACATCAGCAATGTGTAAAACTGCATGTGTTAGTGTTCATCAGTAACATTCATAAGCTTGAATCTTGATTTAGGCTTTAAGCCATTGCATGAAAACTATTTAAACTTGTTCATTAGAGTTTATAATAGCTTGTGTATGCATTTGGTTGAATTTGGTTGGCTGATTATTGCTAAAACTGCTTATAAGTGCTTAACTGCTTATTTGTTCATGTCTGTATCATATCTGGTGCTTTATTGATTAAACTGTATCAATTGGGTGTTTGTGATTGTGATATTTTGATTGTTCTTGACTCCTTTTGATCCAAAGATCATTTGGGTGCCTTTTTGTAATCTGAATCTCCAAAAACGTCACTAAAGACAAAAAGTCAAACAAGTCAAGCAGTGGAAAAAGTTTCCACTGCTTAACACCCAAAACTAGCCCCTACTAGTGTTATTTTGAACTCAGCTTATCAATAAGCTATTTTAGCTTATCCAGACTTGCAACGACTTATCTTTTGTGATAGATCTTCATTATTTGACCCATTTGCGTAGACTGGAGCTTATCAGACTTTGAATTTAACTTTTTACTAGGAAACCAACTTATTTGACTTTTACATAAGTGCTTATTTGCTTTTTCCAGCTTATTGAGTCAGCTTATTTGAAAACTCTTTGTTGATTTTTCTTAATTAAGTCATTTAAAAGCTTTAGGAACTTGAATCAGCACTTGGGGTGGCCTAGAACTCAAAAACAACTATTTTGTCATTTTCTGTAGATTGCTTATTGCATTTTCAGGCTTATTCCTTGGGCTTATTTCAAATTTCTTTTTGCAGAAGTCTTATTTAGGAAAAAAGAAGCTTGTGTGTTTAATTTCATCTTATGGCATTGGCTGATAGCTTAATGGGCCAAAAAGCCCATTAAGAATAAGCTGTTTGGTATAAGCTAGCTTATTTCACACTTTAAGCTTTTGGGCCTTTGGAAAAAGTTGTTTAAAATCAAATTTTGAGTCAACCAGTGCTTTTTGGGCTTATTTTGAACACATTTTATTATTGGGCCCAAATTTGGCCCAATAGTGGACTGTTTTGGGTTTAGCCCATTTTCTAGGCCCATTAAGGGTATTTAGGTAATTTCACTTTCATTTCTGAGTTATTTAGGTTAAATTAAGCTAGTTTGAAAGTTTTAAGAATTTTTTTATGATTTTTGGATTTTTAATAATATTTTAATATTATTTTATTGTTAAAAATTAAAAGTTTGATTTTCTAAGTTTTTATATTTTTCCTAGGTTCTAAACACTTAATTAGGAATTTTGCAACTTTCCAAATATTTTTAGAGTCTTTTAATTATTTTCTAGAATTAATTTAAGTTTTAATTGATTTTAGTAGTTTTTAATTGTTTAAAAATAGTTTTTAGTGGGTTTAAAATTTTGAAAAATACTTTTTAGCTTAATTAGGGTATTTTGTGGTTTACGAACTTTAAGATCTTGATTGGGACTTTTTAATAATTAATTTTGATTTTTAGGGCTTTAGTTCGCATTAAAAAGTCATTATCTAATTAATTAAAAGGTTTTGGCAAGTTTGGATTTTTTGTAAACTCTTAGAATATTATTGTGGATTTTTGGTAATTTTTAGGAATTTTTAGGGTAAAATTTTAATTTTAGTACTTTTTATGGTTTTACGTGTACACCTTTTTCGACTTAGTTTAATCCCTCTTCGTAACCGTCATTCTACTTATCTCATTTCTATTTTTCTTTCTCAACAATATAATCACAAAGATAATCAATTCATTACACAACGCACTTGCCTCCTTGGGAAACGAACTTGAACTTATTTGGTCATTAGTGCTTGGTTTACCTAAACCGACACTTAATATTTGCCACTTTTGCTCTCTTTTCCTAAAGAGTAGTAAAAACACTACATCATTTTGGCGCCGCTGCCGGGGAGGCGTGTTATGTTTTGATTTGGAATTGTTGTTTTTATATACTAACCATAAATAGTATTTGTATTAGTAGCACTCTACTAATACGTATTATCGATTTTCGGTTGTTGTGTGAATACTATTACTATAGTGTATACGTAGAACAATAAATTCAGAAGTACTCCAAATACGTGAGAAATCACAACCTTGACTTGGGAGGTCATTACCCAATCATTGTATTCGAATCTCAAACCAAAGAAAAAGGCAAAAATAGATAAATACTTTCGTGAAGCTCAATCTTGAAAAATACAAACTATAAGGTAGGTATAAGGCGGATATTATAAAATATATCCTAAGGAAAAAGGCTCTTAAGTGCTTCGCGCCGCCTCGTTTCCCCGATTGCTTGTGAGTATTTGATTTTGAGAGCTAATCGAGGGTTTTGCCGCCCAAAGTATTACTAAGTATATATATATTTTCTTTGGTTTCCATTGACTAAACCCTCTTGAACGTTTTGGTGTTCCACCAACGTTCTAATGTCATCGAAGGCGTTCACTTCGCGTGATCGTTTTTATTCCTTGAGGCTTCTTTAATCAAGAGATTTTATTAAGGAGGAGATTTGTAGATTTGTGTCTACTTAATACATTCACCAAAATCCAAAAAGGATAATACAATCAAAAACCACAAAAAAAAATTGAAAAATACAAAACACCAAAAAGAATCTTCTTTGCTCGTCCCCTCGTTGTACGTGACGTTTATGCTAACTCGTAATCAAGCAATACGTGCACGTAAACGAAAGAACAAAACTCCCACACCCAATCTTTCTAGTGAGGAGTCTCATATTGACGAACCCATTGTAAGAGAAGCACCAACCATGGCGAATCGAACTATGATGGAGTTACTTCAAGCACCCACCGAGGGTTATGGAGAGGCTATTGTGATTCCCGCTATCCTTGCGGAGAATTTTGAGGTGAAAACGGGTTTGTTGTCGATGATCCAAAACAACAAATTCCGTGGTGATGAGAAGGACAATCCACACAACCATATCCGCCAATTCAATCGTCTTACCACCACTTGCAAGTTTAAGGATGTCTCGAATGACTCGATTAAGATGATGCTTTTTCCGTATTCCTTAGCGGGGCCCGCTAAAATTTGGTTAGAGAAAGAGCCACCCAATTTTATATTGACGTGGAAGGATCTCGTGTCTAAGTTTGTGAACCAATTTTTTCCGCCCTCTAAGACTACGCACTTGAAAAACGAGATTTCAAAGTTTTCACAAGAGTTTAATGAAAGGTTTTCAATGGCTTGGAATAGGTTTAAGGAAATGTTACATGAATGTCCTCATCACGGTGGTAACCCTTCGAGTGCCTTCGCGGCCACGGGAAATTACAACCAAAACGGTCAAGTTTCCCGCTTTAATCAATTGACTCCACCGGGTTTTGGTTCAAATCAAAATGCTAACAACAACTATCGCAACAATCAAGTTGGTTTGAAGAACAATTTCAACAAAGGAAACTATGGTAATCAAGGGGATAATAATCAAGTTTCAAACAAAAATCAAAATGATTTTCAAAACAACAACAAAGGTTTGCAAACTTTGAAAGATCTTCCAAATGAGTTTGTTTAATACGCTAGTGGGAATGATGCTAGGTATGACAATATTCAAAGAGAAATCATTAGCCTAAGATCCGAGTTTAAGAACGACTTGAAGAACGAGTTGAAAAATGAGTTAGCTAATGAACTTAAAATCCACACCAACAAGATGGAAGGAAATGTCACTAGGTTACAACAAAACCAACAAAAAATGGAACAAGGGCAACATGAGATTAAACAAGAAATGATTAAGGCCGAGAAGAGGCAATCCATGTTTGAAGATAAAATCTCGTCTTTGTTTGAGGCAATAATGTGTAAACCGTCTTCGAGTAGTCTTGCTAGCAACATCGTATCAAACCCTAAGGGTGAGATGAAAGTGATTACCACACGTAGTGGTAAGACACTTATGGAACCGACTCCTCAACCAATTGCTCCTACGGAGGAAGCAATTGAGAAAGAACCCAAGGTGGTGGTCCAAAAGGAGCATGTCCCAATCCCACGAAGTACCGCTCATGCCACAGCTACGGTTGACCCATTACCACCATTGGAACCCGAGATTCCAAAGGCTATGCCTACTATGCCTCAACCCACACCACCTTTGCCCTATCCATCAAGACTTAGGAAGGAGAAACGTCAAGAGCGCGACAATTATCAATTTGAGCTTTTTATGAAAATGTTTCGTGATTTGCACTTTAATGTGAGTTTCGCCGATGCTTTGGTCATGATGCCTCGATTTGCCGCTAACTTTAAAAGTATGTTGAACAACAAGGAGAAATTGCACCAATTGTCTAGTTGTTCGTCGGTTTATCTTAATCGCATACCTCAAAAAGTCGGTAATCCCGGTAAATTCTTGATTCCATGTGCAATCCAAGATATGGAAGAATGCTTCGCCTTGGCCGATCTTGGTGCTAGCATTAACTTGATGCCACTTGCAATCTTCAAGTCGCTCAATCTTCCTAATCTTACTCCTTCACTAATGTCTATCGAGTTGGCCGACCATTCCACGATTCCCGCATGTGGTTTGGCGGAAGACGTTTTTGTGAAAGTGGGGAAGTTCTACTATCCCGTAAACTTTATCGTTGTTGATATCCCCACGGATCCTCAAGTTCCTCTAATTTTAGGTCGTTCGTTTTTAGATACGTCTATAGCTTTGATCGATGTTCATGCTAGAAAGATCACCTTACGTTTCAACGACGAGGAACTTGTTATAAACGCAACTCAAAACTCTCAAATTTCTCATGTTTATTCCGTTGCAACCATAAACCTCGTTGATATGATCGACTTGGTTTGTGAGGAATTTTCACAAGAAGTTCTAGGTTTTGGTGATGAAGAAACTAGTGGCAATCCCACTATGTTAGATCCAATTCTTGATTATTCGACACCAACCTTCACTCCTTTTGAAGGTGGTGGTTTTACGTTGGAAGAATTCGATGTTCCATGTACTTGTAACGAAGACCTCGACAACGATGAGGACTTCTCGATTATCAAGGATTTTCTTAACGATTTCCCATTTCCTCCACCCGAGGAGGTTATGAGTATCGAGCCCAAATCTTCACTTGAGGAACCACCTATCCTTGAGTTGAAAGATTTACCTCCTCATCTCGAATATGTCTATTTGGAGGAGGACGACAAGTTGCCGGTTATTATTGCGAAGGAACTTTCGAATGATGAAAAAACCGCACTTGTCGATGTTCTAAAGGACCACAAGGGGGCAATTGCGTGGAAGTTATCCGACATTAAGGGAATCGATCCCAAGTTTTGTACTCACAAGATATTAATGGAGGAGGATTACAAGCCCGTAATCCAAAGTCAAAGGAGGGTGAACCCCAAAATTCATGACGTCATCAAAAATGAGGTCCGTAAACTCCTTGACGCGGGAATGATTTACCCTATATCCGATAGCCCTTGGGTGAGTCCTATTCATTGTGTCCCTAAAAAGGGAGGAATGACCGTTGTGCCAAACGATGCCAACGAGTTAATTCCCACTAAACTCGTGACCAGATGGAGAGTGTGCATTGACTATCTTAAGTTGAATGAAGCCACTCGAAAAGACAATTTTCCCTTGTCCTTCATGGACCAAATGTTGGAGATTCTTGCGGGAAACGATTTCTATTGCTTTTTAGATGGTTTTTCCGGTTACTTCCAAATTCCCATCAATCCTCGTGGTCAAGAAAAAACTATGTTTACGTGTCCATATGGAACGTTTGCCTATCGTAGAATGCCATTCGGACTTTGCAATGCACCGGGAACCTTTCAAAGGTGCTTGATGGCTATTTTTCATGACATGATCGAGAAGACGATGGAAGTCTTCATGGATGACTTTTCCGTGTTTGGTAATTCGTTCACTTCGTGTTTGTCGAACCTTGAGAGAATGTTGAAACGTTGTGAGGAAAACAACCTTGTGCTCAACTGGGAAAAGTGTCATTTTATGGTTAAGAGTGGAATCGTCTTAGGGCACAAGGTCTCGAAAGCGGGGATTGAGGTAGATCAAGCTAAGGTAGACGTCATCGCCAAATTACCTCATCCCAAAACCGTTACGGGAGTTAGGAGTTTCCTAGGCTACGCGGGCTTTTATCGTCGATTCATCAAGGATATTTCAAAGATTTCTCGACCCATTACACATCTTCTTGAAAAAGAGGCACGTTTTGTCTTTGACGAAGATTGTGTACGAGCCTTTGAGATCCTTAAGAGGAAACTTACCAAAGCTCCCATTCTTGTTGCTCCCAGTTGGAACCTCCCCTTTGAGCTTATGTGTGATGCTATTACTACGCTATTGGGGCCGTTTTGGGACAATGTCATGATAAGCAATTCTTGCCTATTCACTATGCTAGCAAGACGATGACCGAGGCTCAACTAAAATACATTACAACGGAGAAGGAGTTCCTTGCCGTGGTGTATGCATTTGAGAAGTTCCGACCTTATCTCGTCTTAGCTAAATGCATAGTGTATACGGACCATTCGGCTATCAAGTATCTCATGGAAAAGCAAGATGCTAAGCCTAGATTACTTCATTGGATCTCCTCCTTCAAGAATTTTATCACAAAATGGTTGACAAAAAAGGAACCGAGAATCTAGCAGCCGATCATCTTTCTCGTTTAGAAGATCCTCACCAAAGTGTTTACGAGCCCAAGGAAATCACTGAAACATTTCCGCTCGAGACACTTGGTGTAGTGAATTCTAAGCTTGATTCTTCCACCCCATGGTTTGCGGACTTTGCAAATTACCATGCGGGTAACTTCATCATCAAGGGTATGACGACTCAAGAAAAACGAAAATTCTTTCGTGACGTCAAGTTCTATTTTTGGAACGACCCTTACTTGTTTCGAATTTGTGCGGATCAAATCATCCGACGTTGTGTATTTGGCACCGAAGCTTCTAACATCCTTAGAGCTGGCCATGAGGGACCCACGGGTGGTCACCATGGTGCTAATCTCACGGCTAAGAAGGTGTTTGATGCCGGCTTCTTTTGGCCTACTATTTACCGAGATGCACAAGATCTTGTGAAGTCGTGTGATTCATGCCAACGACAAGGAAAAGCCTCACAAAAAAATGAAATGCCACAAAATATCATCCAAGTGTGTGAGATCTTTGACGTTTGGGGTATAGACTTTATGGGGTCGTTCCCATCATCTCGTGGTAATAAGTACATTCTCGTTGCGGTTGACTACCTATCTAAGTGGGTGGAAGCTAAGGCTTTTCCCACCAATGATGCTCGTGTGGTAGTCAAGTTCTTGAAAAGCTTGTTTTCTCGGTTTGGAACCCCTCGTGCGATCGTGGAACCTATTTTTGTAACGACCAATTCGAAAGGGTCCTAAGGAAATATGGGGTTACACATCGGCTTTCTACAGCTTATCGCCCACAAACGAGTGAGCAAGTCAAGGTTTCAAACCGAGCGTTGAAAAGGATCTTGGTGAGGTCCGTTGGGGAAAAAAGACAATTATGGTCGGATAAGTTGGACGATGCTTTATGGGCCTTTAGGACCGCTCATAAGACGCCCATTGGGTGCACTCCCTATAAGTATGTGTATGGAAAGAATTGTCATTTGCCTATCGAATTAGAACACAAGGCTTATTGGGCCCTAAAGCATTGTAATGATGATATGGAGACCGCGGGAAAACACCGGAAAATGCAATTAAATGAATTAGATGAATTGAGGGACATTTCTTATGAAAATTCATTGATTTATAAGGAAAAAACTAAAAAGTTGCATGATTCTAAAATTAAAAACCGGGTTTTTAACATTGGGGATCAAGTTTTGCTTTTTAATTCTCGCTTGAAAATCTTTTCCGGTAAGTTGAAATCCCGTTGGTCCGGTCCATTCACCGTGACGCAAGTGTTTCCGTATGGGACCATCGAGCTAGCTCAAGATGATGGTCCTAACTTCAAGGTGAATGGACATAGGTTGAAGCACTACTTTGGCGGGGAAGTTCCATCCTTGAACTACCTCGACCTAGTCACTTTCCCCAATGATAATTAGTATTGAGGGGATCGAGTCGAGCTCATGAATCGGTAATCAAAAATGAGGAGCCTCGTGGGGGAGTCCCATGCTTATCCTATGTACATATTATCGCTTTCTAATGTAGTTAACGTGTGGGGATTTGTGCCCTTCCAACCTTTGTTCCGTGGTTGTTTGTGATATGTGGTTTTTAGATGATCATGATCTTCACGATTGGAGCCTCTCGTGTTCGTTACATGGGAGCACTCGATCGTTTGCTTTGAAGACTTTCTCTATATCCATGATATATCCTTTTGATGTTCTAACTTTAGGCTATTAGCACACTTCATAAACGGTAATTAATTTATTGGTTACACCCTTTCCATGCTAGATTAGGCATTCGACTACGTCTCTAGTATGGGGGTGTTTGCACCCCTAGACTCGAAACATTGAGGACAATGTTTAACTTTAGTATGGGGGGTGAATAGATACTTGCCTTGCCAAACCTTCACGCTTTCCAAAGTTTATCTTTTTGTTTATCGTTTTTGTTGCAAAATAAGGCTAAAAATGGCCAAATTTTAAAAATTTTCTCATGTTTTATAAGTGTTTGAAGACACGAATGTAGATTTTCCGATGGCGAGATTAAGAGTAATTTTTGACTCGACCGTGCGTGTTGAGCACTTAGCTTTGGTTCCTTAACTTCACATTAGGCTAAGTCTCTTAAATGAGGACGAGAAATGATAGTGTTAATTATAAGTTACTATGCTAAACGTAGAGTACTCGTATTCTTTCAAAAACTCATGTGTTCTCTTGTTTGCTTGTTCTCCCTTCGCATGTAGTTTTTTTTTTGCTTAATAAATATTGACTTAGCGGTTTATTTGGGATTGTTGGGTTTCTAATCTTTTCTAGTAGCTTCCGTGTAATTAAATTGAGAAGACATTAAGGTATCGCCAGCGTCACGGTTTTCAAGTATTGGCACCTGAATTGTAACACCCCCAAATTTACACAATTCAATACAGCGGAAGACTCGTTGGTGTTACGGGATATCACATTACTCACATCATAGACAACGCTTAAAAATTGCGTCGTTTAATAATAAAGCATTTACATTCATAAATATAAAAGTTACATAAGTCCTAAGTCATAGTATTTCATACAAGTTTTACAAAACATTTGAATGGAAATTGTTATTTAAGTGCGAGCCATGAATTCTTGTTGTCTTCCCGAGAATTACCTTCAAGTACCTGAGATAAAACATGTTAAAAGAAAAGGTCAGCGATAACGCCGAGTGAATTCATAGAGTTTAATAAAATCCATCAATATAACATCGCTATAAAATTATTACCGAAAATCATTTCGTAAAAATCTTTGTAATAGGCCATAAAATTGCAAAAGTCGTTTTATACAAATCCTTATCAAAATCATAATATAGGCTTTCGCCTTCAAAATCATTATACGAACCATTGTCGTTAAAAACATCATATAATTCGTTTTATAACGTTGTATAGATTAATTAAAAACCGTTATATGAATATGGTTATGTAAAACCAAAACACGAACATAAAATCAATAATAAGACCCCGTATTGCTAGTCAGGCAATATATCGTTTTTCAGTGCGTATAGCAGTATTTCGTTATTTTGGATTATTATAAGCCGCATGACATTGTTACCTTACTTCAACAAACAATGGGTAGCTAGCCCGAAACTCAATTTTCCCATCTAAATTAGCGTGTCGTCACAAACATCACGCTATGGAAATCATCTCATACATATATTTGCTTACCAATCAATGTGGCACGACGGGGATCAACCGTCAAGGCGCGAACTGGGGTGATCGTCCCCAAATAGTACTATTATATGCACAAGCGTCTACCAAATCCCGGTAGTTCACAATTCATGCTAATGGGACTTTTAGTGACATAACCTAACTTTAATAATCCATTTCATTTCATCTATCGGGTCATATAATCATTCATCGGGTCATACAATAATTCGGGTCCAAATCAATAAACAAACAATCGGGAAAACTAGTGTCCTATTTTATAAAAACTAACATGTTATCTGCCTCGCGGGTTTATAAAACATTTCATAAAAACATTTAAAATAGTGCGAGGCTATGAACTCACGCTGATGTGGGAAGGCGGGTTATCGGCATTTCGAATGTACGGTACGTGCTTCAATCACGGAAACCTAGACAAATAATACTCGTCTTAGACTTTTGTCCAATGACTTTATAAAAATAACAATTATGTATATCTATGATGACTTTATACATATGATGATGATCAAGTGGGTTTATACATCTTTACTTATTTATTATAGTTTTTATGTGTTGGTAATTTTCAAGACTAGTTACACTAGTTCAATTTGTTTACATTTTAAAGCCCAATGGGCCTATTACAAGCCCAATACTATTTATTAGTCCAACTATACTTTTATTATCAGTATTATACTTTATATGTTGGGCCCAAATGGGTTAAGCCCAATAAATAAGTTTATAAGTGTTTTACCAAATTAGTCGGGTTTATTGTCCATTAAGGCTACTTTGGCCCGTTAATGTCTATATGTTGTAAAGCTCGGGTTTTATCGGTTTTTACTTGTTATATATGTTTATATATCAGTATGTGAGTTTATAAAAGTTTACATTAGACGGGTCCAACCGTCTAAGTTTTATTTAACAAAAACGTTAATCTTTCGGTTTTAGCCGAAAAGACGTAAAACTTAGTATATAGTTTTAATAACTTATAAAATTTACCAAACTACCATTTTTATATAATGTCCATTTATTTATCCTTATGCATTTTTAAATAAATGAAATATATAAGTTAGTGGGTTTTAGTTCACATTTTATACTATATTTATTTGAGTGCTTATATAATAATATTAAACTTTATTTTCACAAAATCAGTCCTAAAAATCTAGTTTACCAAAATGATCATATCTAGAGTTCTACATGGGGATAGAACCCCAAATTTTTATCACAGAAACTACATGATATGTGCTTCATTTTATTCCCTTATAGCTACTGATGAATCAGTCTCTATGTATTTTATAAAATTCGTCATATCTCACTCATTTTGATGATTCCATTGCATGGCCAACTCTCACATGTGTATGACATCTAATAATTACTGTATATTGCTTCCACTTTTCAATTTTATCAGTTTATAATTTGGTTAGTTACTGTTTTTATACAGCCATCTTATTAAGCAAGATTTAACCATTTTACATGTGGTTTTCCATCTTTTTACCCATGTTTATCAAATCTATCAACACCAAATCCCAACATAATATTTTTTTAATCATCATTCATCATCATATAGATATACATAAATAAGAAAATACAAGATTACATAATTAAAATAACAAGAGGATAGGAAGAACAATCTCTATACCACCAAAGTGATGAAAAGATGGGGTTGGTGATGAACAAGACTTGGTTTTGGGTAACCAATCTTATGAGATATCAACACTACTTCTAGGATCACCAAATATTTGTAGACTTCTCCAAAAATCAGTCCTTGATCTCCATTGAAACTCCTTGCTAGTTGTTAAAATCACCTCCAATCAATATATCTTCAATGGGTTTTCATCATATGTGTAAATAACATATAATTTATGGTTGAATCAAGATCAAATGGGGTTTGTTTTGGGTGAAGAGTGGACGTTCATAGGGAGAGTTTTGAGAGAGATTGGTGGTTTTGCATGTATGAAAATGATAAATGGTTTGAGTGCTAGTGGTTTTGTGTGTTGGTGCTAGTTTATGAAGGTAAGTAAGACATGTGTCTTACTTATCTTGTAAGCTTGACACATGAGTAGGTTGTGTAGCTTATTTAGATGCCACATGTATGGGGGTGGGCAAGTGTAAACTTGTCCCATCCCCATTAATTTACGGGTACTACTCGATTCTAGTTTCTTCGATTTACGTGCCCTCGGGTCGATTTAAGAAAAACGTTTTTATAATTACGAATCAACGGCACAAAACGAATCTAATAAAAATTGTCTCATCAAAAACGGAGTTCAAGAACGTAAATACGTAATCCTAGGGTTTCCGGTTTAGTCGTAAAGGACGTTAAATTATGAACGTAAGTCCTAATCTCTTCTCGTAAATTTGTGAGTTTATGAACCAACACAAATTTAAAATTCCAAAATAATATTCACGGATAAATTTATTTCCTGAAATGTCGGACTGTCACCAAAAACGGTGTATGTAAACGTAAGCACGTAACGTAGAATCCTCCGGTTTAGACGTAGTCGATGCTACTTCAAGACGTAAATCCAAATTTCTTCCCATAAATGAGTGAGTTCATAATATGACATTAAAATAATGTTTTTAAATAATATTTGAGAATAAAATATCAACCATAAATTGACGGATTGTCACAGCATTTACCCCTAAACAAGATCTTTATCCTCAAAGATCATCTTATCTTACTACTCGCTTCTTATAGAGTTAAAGCCATGTAGGTATTTCCTCCACATTCGGTCTTTTCTCACAAGTGTAATTCATTACAATACGCGAGTTTCATCAAACATAACTACGGGAATAAGATCAGGCTTAATGTTGACTTACTTTCTCTATCCATGATGTTCACGGTTTTTTGATGAATGCAACTTTTCGCCGATCTAAACTTCACTTAAGAAACAATCAGATTTTCACTTGATATACATTTTATCAAGTTCGATATACGAAACATAATTCACGCAGCTCTTGAAGTCCTATGGTAGATCCAGCTTATATGCCTTTCAAACAAATCTTTTACATCATCTCAATGGTCCCATACTACGGCGACTTATATCCCACGATCTTTCAGATCATCAATTCATTTTTCCATGGTTAAATTTTTTTGCATAACTTCGCTACCCATCTTGCACTTCAAGATCTACATTTCATATTCACATAACCTCCTGCCCACTACCGGTAGTCAATAATCAGATCCTAATTTCAACAATCATTTCAGGTCACGCGGGTCGAGTATTTTGTTAGGTTAGGTTCGCCATCATATGAAACCTTAAACCTAAAAGACATGTCCAACTCACAATGGGTGTATGTCGGGTGTCTTCATCGCAACTCCTTCTTACAGATGCTCTAATATATATCCTCACAAGATTCGATCTTGATCCGAATACGATAATTATCAATGATAATCTCTCCAAAGGAAAATGATTATACGGTTCATTATCAAAGGTCAATCATTAAATATAAAACAAGACTTCTAGTGTTTTTTATCGTTACTTTACCTCGTCCCTTCGATTTGGGGTGGTAAACAGTACTCCCATCAAGGTTCGTTCCCAATGACTTCTGAGCAAATCTCTAGAAATTCGATGTGAGCGAGGATCTTAATAAAGATGATCGATACAGGCACACTATGTTTGCACAACTCCTTTAAATACAAAGAGTCAATTTCTTCATCGAGAATCTATCATTAACAGGAATGATAATGACCTTTGCAATAGTTAGACGTTTACTAATGTATGAGGCGATGTCTGCCTTCATAATTTGTCATTAGTACAACTTCTTCAGATAGAGATACATTTAGTTAGAAATGACAGGAATATAATACTTATACTTACAAGATTCCAACATAACTATATCTCAAAATCTCCATATTTAGGCAACTATAAACGACCTTCTATACATTCAACGCCATCGGCTTCTCAATTCTGATGGTTCACATTAGTCGCGAACCCCTTTTTATTATCTATAATATCCTTTTTACAAACATTGGCTATATTTTAATTTGCTCGGCTATTTATTTTGCACCTTCATTATTAAGGAACATGTCCTAATTGGTTCTTTATCCTTTCTATATAATGTGTCAGTATATATATTCACCTTTCCTGGTGAAATAATTATCATAACCAAAAATTCACTCAGAATTTCTTTTTTCATATTTTCTAAGTTTTAGTTTCGTTTCAACTATTATTTTTATCAGTTTTTCTCAAACCGACGTTTAAGCGTCAATAATTATACAAGTAATTAAATAAAAAATATTAAATTTTTATGAAGTGTAAACGTAAAATTTTAAATTTCTTAGTTCGACCAATTATATAAAATGTTCAAAATAAATTTAAATTTAATTAACACAATTTTTATTGATTTATCGGAAATAATTAGTAAGATCCGTAAATGTTCGAAAAATCTTTATTTATACTTTGGTCACAATTTTCTTAGTTGTCAAGTAAAAATTGTCGTTTTAAATTTCAATTCATGGTTTATATGGTTTCCTCAATCCTTCTTAGGTTGTCTTGAGGTATACACGAACATTTACCCCTAAACATGAGTTTAGTTAAATGTTCTGTGTATAAGGGAATAAATTCTTAAAAATCCTTTGTTAAAACATTTATCAAAACATATTTGCACTTTCTTTTTGGTATAACCCTAAGCCTTAATGGCTCTAATTTTTGAAGAGTCAATATATATATATATATATATATATATATATATATATATATATATATATATATATATATATATATATATATATATATATATATATATATATATATATATATATATATATATATATATATATATATATATATATATATATATATATATATATATATATATATATATATATATATATATATATATATATATATATATATATATATCTTACCATCATTAATCAATAGATCATTTTATGTAAAGGGTCAAGCCTTAAATCACACGTTATATATTCAAGGTACAAGTTTTCATTGTTCGGCCAATTTAGGGCAGTTTATAAATAAATATTAACTCATTCTTATTCTTATAAACAAACAGATGGTCCTTAATGATCACAAGCATGAATTTATCATATTACAGCCTACACACGTGATTCACCAAATTTATGGATGCTACATGTGTATTAGTCAATCCAAACGACATATCATGAAACTCATAATGTTCATTACAAGTTCTGGATGTAGTGATTGGAATAGATAATCTTTTTCGCAGATGCGAAGTTGATGATAACCATGTCGTGGATCAAATTTTCAAATATACGCTAGAACCTTGTAAATGATCGAACAAATCTATCATCTTGGGTAGTGGATATAGATTTTAATCGTCAGTTTACCTAGTTCATGGTAATCAATAAATATAAGAAATAATAACACCATAACTCTTCATAATGACGAGCTTGGTAGAATAAAATCTTTCCCCGACAACTCTCTTAGTTGTACGGTAATTCCTTTAATTCAGATGGTGCTGACGTACAGTGCACACGCCACGGGTGCAGCACCAGGAATATAATCAATACCAAATTCAACTTGCCTTAATGGCAAAAGTCTAGGTAATTTACCAACAAATACCTTCTAAAGTTTCAGATAACAGAAACATCTTTTAATAAATTCATATTTGGTTCTTTCTAGATTATAATATCTATGACTAATTCACAACCATTCATGGTATAATTTCAAGTCTAAATGCAGGATATGGTCATCCATCAAGAATTATTTAGATCACTTTTGATAATCAACATCTTATCATTTAGGGGAATTCTACTCGAGTTTCCATAAATTAAGACAATGTCGTCATGTCATAATCAATCAATCCATTCTACTGGTACTATAAACTTTCCAGATTCATTGTTGTCGATAAGATGTGAACTTCCCAAAAGACTAATAAAAACTCGTAATCCTTTACAATTCAAGGATATCTGGAGACATAACTAACCTTAAAAGAGTAAGGTCAACGCATAATCTTCGCGAGAGAATTTCAAATCAGATACAGACGAAAACATTTAATGAATATGAATATATCCCATGTTTTCATAATTTAAGTACGCATTCGAAAGCTCCTCGGATCGTTACCCAGGTCATTCAAATGAAATCTAGTCAAAAGAAATGATAGGAACGTCGATACATCCAGTCGGGTATCAACACTCGGTAATCGGATACTTTTCCTAAGAATCTCACTATGGGAGATTTGGACAAGAAGGGAATATCAATTGTCAAATAAGACAAGTTCCACAGATGAGTAAATTCGACTCAGAAGAATAAATGCTACAGGCACATATGTAGGTATCCCTATCAATATGTCCCTATTTTTCACTTCTTGCAGATCTCATAAAATTTAATCTTTCACAACTTCAAAGAAAATGTAGTGTTTATTAATAGTTTCATGGTGACAACTAATCAGCCTTGCATGGTCCATTCCAAATTGTATGTAGGCGCGCAACTATATACAATTTCAAGATTAAAGATGCAATACTCAGTTCATCAAAACTTTATCATCATGTTTATAATAAAACATTTTCATGCTTAATTCTTAAATAATAATCAAAAATAAATTTACAAAGATTTTCTTTGTTATGAAAACAATTAAGTTTTCCAAGGTGTTTTATAAACAACTTCATTTCGATAACGATTATTTATAAGTCTCTTTTTAAATGATCCATATGGTGAAGAAAACCCAATTTTTCTCAATGGATATTGTTTTAACTTATAAAAACAATGAGTGATCTGCAAAAGAGTAATGAAAATTTGTTCACCAAGAACTAACTTCAATATAATAGGAAATAAGTTTAGCCAAATAATCATGAGGTTCATGACTTTGATGGCACTCAGGAATACAAAGAGAATAATCCACAACGTAACTCAAATCGAGATGAGTACTTGTTCAATGGTTGCATCACTAATGCGAACATTAGGATGAAGCAAGAAAAGATATATAACATCGATACATGTGGAATTTAGCAATCAAAGGTAGTCTTTTCATTAATCACAAACAAGTCAAAAATTGTACCGTAACACGTTACGTGTCACTATGTCATACAATTCCAAGAACTCATCCTACCAACTGATGTCTCAGTTAAGTTAGGGATTATTTTTAAAAGATACCACAATGAATACTAATCTACAAAGGTCATTAGGTGTCCTACCTGTCCCGGAAGATCCATCGGTCCCAATTCAGAAGAAGATTTCTTCAATTTATTTCTTGGACACTGGGCATCCTCGTCATTGGACAATGGCCTAGGAACAACCTTTAACACGAATCAACAATCATTTAAAACCTTATAATTCAATCACAAAACTTAACGACTTCTGCTTAACAATTTCTTATTCCATACGAGTTAAATTTTCCTTCATTCAAGTTTCAACCAAATCATACTCAATGCGATATCCTACATCATTCTCCAATACTCTCAACCTTATTCTTAGACCTTGAAAGGGCAATAAAAGCTCGATATGATCAACACTTAATTTCCAATCCTATAGCTCCTTTATCAATAGTTATCAAATGAGTCAATAGTATGAGATGACTCATACATTCAATTAGACATCTCGGAAAGGTACCAGTGGCATGAGGCTTTTGGGTAATGGTTCAAATGACAGCCTCAAGTGCAACATTCACCCTTTCGATTTCAATTTATGAATTGGATGACAACGAATCAGATGACATCTTTCTAGGTGGTAACGTTTTGTCAAACTCCACTCTATAAGGAAAGATCGTCATGACATCGATATCAGTTTTAATCTCGCCAATTCTTTTTCAATATCACAATCAACTAATATCTACATTTCTACGAATATCAACCATTTGTTGGGATCATAAATATCCACAACTTGGTTTAGATCTAGGATAGCTAGAATTGCTACGGGAATAGCTTCGATTGATTTACTAGGGGATTTAGGGTTCCTTGTGACAATCTACATCATATAAATACCTCGTATAAATATCAAAATAGTCATCAAACAATCATGTAATAAAATTACATCATCTATATATATATATATATATATATATATATATATATATATATATATATATATATATATATATATATATATATATATATATATATATATATATATATATATATATATATATATATATATATATATATATATATATATATATATATATATATATATATATATATATATATATAAAATCCAAGTTATATATATATATATTAAAATAACACTTCTCAGTCTGGCCTTGTTGGTAACTCGGGAATTCTTCGCCACCGTTATAGTCAAAAGATTTTTAGATATTTTGAGAAAAATGTTTATAGTTAAAAGATTTTGAAATGTTTTATTCAAAACCTTGGTTTTAAAAATCTTTCGTTCTCTATAACGAGAGCTCTAATACCAAACTGTAACACCACCAAATTTACACAAATCAATACAGCGAAAGACTCGTTGGTGTTACGGGATAGCACATTACTCACATCATAGACAACGCTTAAAAATTGCGTCATTTAATAATAAAGCATTTCCATTCATAAATATAAAAGTTACATAGGTCCCAAGTCATAGTATTTCATACAAGTTTTACAAAACATTTGAATGGAAATTGTTATTTAAGTGCGGGCCATGAATTCTTGTTGTCTTCCCGAGAATTACCTTCAAGTACCTGAGATAAAACATGTTAAAAGAAAAGGTCAGCGATAACGCCGAGTGAATTCATAGAGTTTAATAAAATCCATCAATATAACATCGGTATAAAATTATTACCGAAAATTATTTCGTACAAATCTTTGTAATAGGCCATAAAATTGCCAAAGTCGTTTTATACAAATCCTTATCAAAATCATAATATAGGCTTTCGCCTTCAAAATCATTATACGAACCATTGTCGTTAAAAACATCATACAATACGTTTTATAACGTTGTATAGATTAAATAAAAACAGTTATATGAATATGGTTATGTAAAACCAAAACACGAACATAAAATCAATAATAAGACCCGGTATTGCTAGTCAGGCAATATATCGTAATTCAGTGCGTATAGTAGTATTTCGTTATTTTGGAATATTATAAGCCGCATGACATTGTTACCTTACTTCAACAAACAACGGGTAGCTAGCCCGAAACTCAATTTGCCCATCTAAATTAGCGTGTCGTCACAAAGATCAAGCTATGTAAATCTTCTCATACATAAACTCGCTTACCAATCAATGTGGCACGACGGAGATCAACCGTCAAGGCGCGAACTGGGGTGATCGTCCCCAAATAGTACTATTATATGCACAAGCGTCTACCAAATCCCGGTAGTTCACAATTCATGCTAATGGGACTTTTAGTGACATAACCTAACTTTAATAATCCATTTCATTTCATCTATCGGGTCATATAATCATTCATCGGGTCATACAATCATTCGGGTCCAAATCAATAAACAAACAATCGGGACAACTAGTGTCCTATTTTATAAAAACTAACATGTTATCTGCCTCGCGGGTTTATAAAACATTTCATAAAAACATTTAAAAGAGTGCGAGGCTATGAAATCACGTTGATGTGGGAAGGCGGGTTATCGGTAATTCGAATGTACGATACGTGCTTCAATCACGGAAACCTAGACAAATAATACTCGTCTTAGACTTTTGTCCAATGACTTTATAAAAATAACAATTATCTATATCTATGATGACTTTATACATATGATGATGATCAAGTGGGTTTATACATCTTTACTTATTTATTATAGTGTTTATGTGTTGGTAATTTTCAAGACTAGTTACACTAGTTCAATTTGTTTACATTTTAAAGCCCAATGGGCCTATTACAAGCCCAATACTATTTATTAGTCCAATTATACTTTTATTATCTGTATTATACTTTATATGTTGGGCCCAAATGGGTTAAGCCCAATAAATAAGTTTATAAGTGTTTTACCAAATTAGTCGGGTTTATTGTCCATTAAGGCTACTTTGGCCCGTTAATGTCTATATGTTGTAAAGCTCGGATTTTATCGGTTTTTACTTGTTATATATGTTTATATATCAGTATGTGAGTTTATAAAAGTTTACATTAGACGGGTCCAACCGTCTAAGTTTTATTTAACAAAAACGTTAATCTTTCGGTTTTAGCCGAAAAGACGTAAAACTTAGTATATAGTTTTAATAACTTATAAAATATACCAAACTACCATTTTTATATAATGTCCATTTATTTATCCTTATGCATTTTTATATAAATGAAATATATAAGTTAGTGGGTTTTAATTCACATTTTATACTATATTAATTTGAGTGCTTATATAATAATATTAAACTTTATTTTCACAAAATCGGTCCTAAAAATATAGTTTACCAAAATGATCATATCTAGAGTTCTACATGGAGATAGAACCCCAAATTTTTATCACAGAAACTAGATGATATGTGCTTTATTTTATTCCCTTATAGCTACTGATGAATCAATCTCTAAGTATTTTATAAAATTCGTCCAAAACAGTGTACTCAGATTTGCACTCTAAACTTGTTTTGATCATATCTCACTCATTCTGATGATTCCATTGCATGGCCAACTCTCACATGTGTATTACATATAATACTTACTTTATATTGTTTCCACTTTGCAATTTTATCAGTTTATAATTTGGTTAGTTACTGTTTTTATACAGCCATCTTATTAAGCAAGATTTAACCATTTTACATGTGGTTTTCCATCTTTTTATCCATGTTTATCAAATCTATCAACACCAAATCCCAACATAATATTTTTTTAATCATCATTCATCATCATATAGATATACATAAATAAGAAAATACAAGATTACATAATTAAAATAACAAGAGGATAGGAAGAACAATCTCTATACCACCAAAGTGATGAAAAGATGGGGTTGTTGATGAACAAGACTTGGTTTTGGGTAACCAATCTTATGAGATATCAACACTACTTCTAGGATCACCAAATATTTGTAGACTTCTCCAAAAATCAGCCCTTGATCTCCATTGAAACTCCTTGCTAGTTGTTAAAATCACCTCCAATCAATATATCTTCAATTGGTTTTCATCATATGTGTAAATAACATATGATTTATGGTTGAATCAAGATAAAATGGGGGTTGTTTTGGGTGAAGAGTAGACGTTCATAGGGAGAGTTTTGAGAGAGATTGGTGGTTTTGCATGTATGAAAATGATAAATGGTTTGAGTGCTAGTGGTTTTGTGTGTTGGTGCTAGTTTATGAAGGTAAGTAAGACATGTGTCTTACTTATCTTGTAAGCTTGACACATGAGTAGGTTGTGTAGCTTATTTAGATGCCACATGTATGGGGGTGGGAAAGTGTAAACTTGTCCCATCCCCATTAATTTACGGGTACTACTCGATTCTAGTTTCTTCGATTTCCGTGCCCTTGGGTCGATTTACAAAAAACGTTTTTATAAATTACGAATCAACGGCACAAAACGATTCTAATAAAAATTGTCTCATCAAAAACGGAGTTCAAGAATGTAAATACGTAATCCTAGGGTTTCCGGTTTAGTCGTAAAGGACGTTAAATTATGAACGTAAGTCCTAATCTCTTCTCGTAAATATGTGAGTTTATGAACCAACACAAATTTAAAATTCCAAAATAATATTCACTGATAAATTTATTTCCTGAAATGTCGGACTGTCACCAAAAACGGTGTATGTAAACGTAAGCGCGTAACGTAGAATCCTCCGGTTTAGACGTAGTCGATGCTACTTCAAGACGTAAATCCAAATTTCTTCCCATAAATGAGTGAGTTCATAATATAACATTAAAATAATGTTTTTAAATAATATTTGAGAATAAAATATCAACCGTAAATTGACAGATTTTCACACGAATAATCAAAAGCTTCACCCAATAATAAGATTTCAAGTGCTCACCTAAATCAAGCAAACAATTTGAATCCCCACAAGGCCGATAATCTTCGAAGCTTTAAAGATCCAAAATTCGCCTTAGCGTGAGGATATACGTCTTTGGCTAATAAAACTACCGATGAGGTGGATAATAAAAGGCAAGGCAAGACCGAAGTCATAATAAAAGCTTCATGGCGAAGTTGAATAAAAGATGGAGGTAAACCAAAGATAATAAGGCCCTTCCGTTAGGGGGCGTATAAAAGTCTTGGTAATAAGTCTCATGTTCAAAACCGTTATAAAACCGTGTTTATCGATTCTTCTTGTCAACTTAATTTTTTGACACCGTTGTCTATTGGGAGGGGTTATTGATTTGATGGTCTTGGTTACACCGTTAGGACTCTATTTTTAGACCTAAATCTCTATTATCGCATAATTCAAACAACGTATCCTCGTGAAACATTCAAGACAATATAAAATATAAGAGATACAACTTAGGAATAATGGGAGGATAAGTACGTGATTAGGGCATATGAGTAGTGTTAGCATTACTAACTTATAATGAAAATGATCTCGTTGCACGCTTGGCATGGAATTGGGGTGAAAATCGAGGACGATGAAATTATTTCTAACGAAGCATTCACGTGTTCTTATTCTATGAACCTAAACGTCCCATTTTGCGATGAAAATCATACATTATGTCTAAAATGCAAGTAGTAGTAGCAATAGTAGTAGAGTAGCTAGTTTATCGTTCAATAAAGTGAATAAAATGAATTTTGGAGGTGCTACGATACTTTATTCTAGCATTGCGTTAGGGCACGGCACTGGTTTAGTATGGGGGAGTGAGGAGACTGCTTTTATACATAGTCTCATCGTCCAAATAGGGCTTAAAATGCATTAAATATCATCAAAATACCCATATATATGCTTGTGTTTGTTGCTTGTGTATTTTAGGTACGGATATTGAGAAAATTACAAAAGATCACAAGAATCATAAAAAAACGAACACGAGAAACGAAGCCGCACAATGAACCAAGCCCTAATGAAGACTTTCCCAAGATTAACCCTTGAAGATTTGAAGAATTATGAAGAAGGGTCCTCCAATATGGAAGAATTGACACTTTATACCCTTGTATCCTCATAATTACAAGTTTGGTCCCTAAAGTTTGTCAAAATTACAAAAGGGGTCCTCTACTTTGAAGAATTGTCAAGTTTAGCCCCTCAACAAAGCTAAATTGTCAACCATTATCCTCCAAAAAGTCAAATACATCATGAAGTCCTTCAAAGAACAAGAAATTACAAGTTTGGTCCTTTGAAAATCCCAAAATTACAAAAAGGACCCTTGACTTTCAACATTTGGCAAGAATGGTCCCTCATCAAACAAGACTTGGCAAATTCAGTCCTCAATTATATCAAATATGCAATTCAAGACCATTATCCATCATCAAAATGCCAAAGCAGTCCTTCAAGAATTCATAAATGGCAAGTAATACCCCTAAAAATACTTTGGAAAAGTATTTGGGGCAAAAGTGTGAAAACTGAAAGTTTAAATACAAAAGGAAATTCAGTTTTTGGGATTTTAGATGGAAATGAAAAGTTGTGCAAAGATAGGGGTGTAATGCTGGCAGACATAATTGTTACCTTAACCAGTGAGGGGGTGACACGTGCCCCACTCACCAAAACCCACCAATCCCCTTCCACCCTTTGTCCACCTCACACATCCACTCAACATTTATTTAACTAGTTAAATCTGATTAGTTAAATAACGCGCTAAACACTTTTTTAAACACAAAAGAAGATCAAACCGTCTGTTCTTAGTGTTCTTGACAAAATTGGGTTTTTCCAAATCACTTGCAATTACACCCTAATTCACTCCAGATATGTGATTAAGGTGAGAATAAACCCAACCCCACCTTAAAACCTTGGCCACTTCACCATACCAGCTCACATGATAAACCCTTCTACACCACCTTTGGGGAAAATGCCAAAAGAAGCCAGAGAATCAACAACTCAGATTCCTGCTTACTCCTTAAGCTTGATATACACCATTGGATGCATTTTCACACTTGCCAACTCCACAAAACGCCAATTCAAAGTCACATGAAGCCAAGATTTTCAAAATGCAGCAAGGGTATTTTGGGACTTCTACAAGCTAGGGTTTTTAGTTTTTAGCTTATGCAGACCATGTACACCCTATATATAAAGGGTATAGGGTCCGACATTCACGTTGGCTTTTGGTTTTTCCTTGTTCAAGTACTTGTAAATCCCATTTTCAAATTTATGAAATTTGTGTTAAGTGTGTTGAAGAAAGACCAAGTGCCATTTTATTTATGCTTGTTAATGTTTATTGTTTACTGAATTTGAATCAAAAACCTCTTTTGAAAAGAGGAGTGTGCAAAAGTTTGCACATTTTCTTCATTTTCTTGATATTTTGCTAAGATCTTGGTCTATCTTGGAATTCTTGGGATATAGGGCTGATCATAGCATCCTGATATTGTGTTATCAAGGTGTGGTGAAGCTTATAACTTGGGGATAATCAAGTGTGGAGGACAAGAGTTGCATCAATCAAGAATTTTTCAAGTTTCTGTTTTTATAATCTTGCTTCTAACTTTGTTGATTCTTAGCAGGCTTTGTTGTGGAAGCTTGTGCTTTTTCTTGCTAGCACATAAGCTCAAAATTCGTGGGTGTGGATGTACATCCATGAGATTTGCATACTTAATCCTAAAATCTGCTTAAATCTTGATTTTTGGTGATATTTGTATGTGACTTGTGTTCTTGTGAATTTTGTGGCTTATTCTTGACTGAATCTGTTGTTCTTAGTTGTTATTGTATTTATCTGAGCTTGGGTGGTCTTGAATCTTGCTTTTAGATCAAAGCAATTTGAGCCGCTCACATCACAGTAGTAGTAGCGTAAAGGTCGTAAGCCGAGGGGCGGCCATAACATAAAGTTATTACATTCACACCTCTCTCTCTCTTTTTAGATAACTAAAAAGAGAGAGATCCGCTGCATGAGTAACCCGACTGTGCGTTACATGTGCTTTATAGGCTGCACTCCATCTTTCTTCCCCCTTTTTCTTTTGATTTGAAAGACGGGCGTTGCATTTGATTTGAAAAGTTAAAAGGGTGTTTGGGATTACCTGTTTGTGATTGCATCTTGGTATTGTGTTGTTAGAAGGTATTGTTTGTACTTGGTATCTGATATATGCCTTGTTGAGAAGTGTTTTGCTGCAAGTTTTTGGGTTTGAAACTTCAAATCAAACAATCTGCTATAACTTGGTGAATTTAACTGTTTTTGACCTAAGATTTTGGTGAAATCTAGTATTTGTGCATGCTTAGGGTTAAAAGTTGTTAAAACATCATTATTATAACTTATTTGATAGATATTGAGTGTTGAATCTGGCTTATTGGTCAAATACATTAGCAAAGTGTAAAATTGCATGTGTTAGGGTTCATCAGTAACATTCATAAGCTTGAATGTTGATTTAGGCTTTAATCCATTGCATGAAAACTGTTTAAACTTGTTCATTAGAGTTTATAATACCTTGTGTATGCATTTGGTTGAATTTGGTTGGCTGATTATTGCTAAAACTGCTTATAAGTGCTTAACTGCTTATTTGTTCATGTCTGTGTCATATCTGGTGCTTTATTGATTAAACTGTATCAATTGGGTGTTTGTGATTGTGATATTTTGATTGTTCTTGACTCCTTTTGATCCAAAATCATTTGGGTGCCTTTGTGTAATCTGAATCTCCAAAAAAGTCACTAAAGACAAAAAGTCAAACAAGTCAAGCAGTGGAAAAAGTTTCCACTGCTCAACACCCAAAACTAGCCCCTGCTAGTGTTATTTTGATCTCAGCTTATCAATAAGCTATTTTTAGCTTATCCAGACTTGCAACAACTTATCTTTTGTGATAGATCTTCATTATTTGACCCATTTGAGTAAACTGGAGCTTATCAGACTTTGACTTTGACTTTTTACTAGGAAACCAACTTATTTGACTTTTACATAAGTGCTTTTTCCAGCTTATTGAGTCAGCTTATTTGAAAACTCTTTGTTGATTTTGCTTAATTAAGTCATTTAAAAGCTTTAGGAACATGAATCAGCACTTGGGGTGGCCTAGAACACAAAAACGACTATTTTGTCGTTTTCTGTAGATTGCTTATTGCATTTTCAGGCTTATTCCTTGAGCTTATTTCAAATTTCTTTTTGCAGAAGACTTATTTAGGACAAAATAAGCTTGTGTGTTTAATTTCAGCTTATGGCATTGGCTTAAAGCTTAATGGGCCAAAAAGCCCATTAAGAATAAGCTGTTTGGTATAAGCTAGCTTATTTCACACTTTCAGCTTTTGGGCCTTTGGAAAAAGTTGTTTAAAATCAAATTTTGAGTCAACCAGTGCTTTTTGGGCTTATTTTGAACACTTTTTATTATTGGGCCCAAATTTGGCCCAATAGTGGACTATTTTGGGTTTAGCCCATTTTCTAGGCCCATTAAGGGTATTTAGGTAATTTCACTTTTATTTATGAGTTATTTAGGTTAAATTAAGCTAGTTTTCAAGTTTTTGAATTTTTTATGATTTTTGGATTTTTAATAATATTATAATATTATTTTATTGTTAAAAATTAAAAGTCTGATTTTCTAAGTTTTTATATTTTTCCTAGGTTCAAAACACTTAATTAGGAATTTTGCAACTTTCCAAATATTTTTAGAGTCTTCTAATTATTTTCTAGAATTAATTCAAGTTTTAATTGATTTTAGTAGTTTTTAATTGTTTAAAAATAGTTTTTAGTGGTTTTAAAATTTTGAAAAATACTTTTTAGCTTAATTAGGGTATTTTGTGGTTTACAAACTTTAAGATCTTGATTGGGACTTTTTAATAATTAATTTTGATTTTTAGGGCTTTAATTAGCATTAAAAAGTCATTATCTAATTAATTAAAAGGTTTTGGCAAGTTTGGATTTTTTGTAAACTCTTAGAATATTATTGTGGATTTTTGGTAATTTTTAGGAATTTTTAGGGTAAAATTTTAATTTTAGTGCTTTTTACGGTTTTACGTGTACACCTTTTTCGACTTAGTTTAATCCGTCTTCGTAACAATATAATCACAAAGATAATCAATTCATTACACAACGCACTTGCCTCCTTGGGAAACGAACTTGAACTTATTTGGTCATTAGTGCTTGGTTTACCAAAACCGACACTTAATACTTGCCACTTTTGCTCTCTTTTCCTAAAGAGTAGTAAAAACACTACATCAATGTTACTTGTAAAGAATATTCTCAAGCAGTGCTTGGATTCTCGGCTTCTTCTAAAAGTGGCAATCCCACTTCTTCGAATCCTATTATCTCTTCGGCTAAGCCTCCACTCACTGCATTTGAGGGAGGTGACTTCGTTCTTGAAGAGCTTGAGAATAATGGCTATTCAAAAATCGAAAAGGAAATTGATGATTACCTTAGCACACCATTTGATCCTAGTGAGTTTAATTGTGAGAATTTTGATCCCGAGGGAGATATTGCGTTGATTGAAAAATTGTTGAATATGGAACCTTTTGAACCGCTACCTATGGATTTAAAAGTTGTGAATGAAAATGAGACTAAAGTGAAAACATCTATTGAGGAAGCACCCGAATTAGAACTTAAGGAATTACCCACTCATTTGGAGTATGCTTTTCTTGAGGGATCGGATAAGTTACCGGTGATTATTGCTAAGGGATTAAAGGAAAACGAAAAGGATGAACTTATCAAAGTGCTTAAGAAACATAAACGGGCCATTGCATGGAAAATCTCCGACATTAAGGGTATAGATCCAAAATTTTGTACTCATAAAATTCTAATGGAGGATGATTATAAACCCGCTATCCAAAATCAAAGAAGGGTTAATCCAAAATTCATGAGGTGATAAAAAAGGAAGTCACTAAACTTCTAGACGCCGGAATGATCTACCCTATCTCGGATAGTCCATGGGTTAGCCCCGTGCATTGTGTTCCAAAGAAAGGAGGAATGACGGCTGTTACTAATGAGGATAATGAATTGATTCCTACTAGACTTGTGACCGGTTGGCGTGTTTGTATTGACTATAGGAAACTTAATGATGCCACTAGGAAGGATCATTTTCCATTACCTTTTATGGATCAAATGTTAGAGAGATTAGCGAGGAATGAATTCTATTGCTTTTTGGATGGATTTTCCGGCTATTTCCAAATCCCCATTGACCCTCGTGATCAAGAAAAGACCACATTCACTTGTCCTTATGGAACATTTGCTTATCGTCGCATGCCTTTTGGACTATGCAATGCTCCGGGGACGTTCCAATGGTGTATGATGGCCATTTTCCATGATATGATCGAGAAAACCATCGAAGTCTTCATGGATGACTTTTCGGTTTTTGGGGAATCTTTCACTTCATGTCTCTCTAACCTAGAAAGAATGTTGCAACGTTGTGAGGAAACGAATCTTGTGCTTATTTATGAAAAATGTCACTTCATGTGCAAAGAGGGAATTGTGTGAGGACATAAGATCTCTAAGGCCGGTATTGAGGTTGATAGGGCTAAAATCGACGTGATTGCCAAATTGCCTCCACCCACCACCGTTAAGGGAGTTAGGAGTTTTCTCGGCCATGCCGGCTTCTATCGACGTTTTATACAAGACTTCGCTAAGATAGCTCGGCCTATGACCCATCTTTTGGAAAAAGAGACTCCTTTCATCTTTTCGGATGAGTGTATTCAAGCCTTTGAGATGCTTAAAAAGAAGTTAACCGAATCTCTAATCTTGGTTGCCCCGGATTGGGACCTAACTTTTGAAATTATGTGTGATGCTAGTGATTATGCGGTAGGTGCGGTTTTGGGGCAACGTAAGTTAAAACATTTCTTGCCTTTACACTATGCAAGTAAGACTATGACGGATGCTCAAACAAAGTACACTACAACGGAAAAGGAGCTACTTGCCGTTGTGTATGCTTTTGAAAAGTTTAGACCATATCTCGTCTTGTCTCAAACCATAGTGTATACGGACCACTCGGCTATCAAATATCGTCTTAATAAACAAGATGCTAAGCCGAGGTTGCTCTGGTGGATTCTCCTCCTTCAAGAATTTAATGTCAAAATTCTAGACAAAAAGGGAGCCGAGAATCTCGCGGCCGATCATTTTTCTCGACTTGAGAATCCCCACCAAAGCGATCGAGAGGACAAGGAAATCAATGAAACATTTCCTCTCGAGACGCTTGGTATGATTGCTTTTCGTGGTGATGATAGTACCCCATGGTTTGCGGACATCGCAAATTACCATGCGGGGAAGTTTGTGATCAAGGGTATGTCATCCCAACAAAAACGAAAGTTTTTCAAGGATATCTCCTATTAATTTTGGGACGACCCCTATTTGTTCGTGTGTTCGCGGATCAAGTGATTCGTAGGTGCGTGTTTGGCAAAGAAGCTCAAGATATCCTTAAATCTTGTCATGAGGGACCCACCGGGGGACGTCATGGTGCCAACGCCACCGCGAAGAAAGTCTTTGATGTCAGCTTCTTTTGGCCTACCATATATCGTGATGCCCAAGACTTGATCAAGACTTGTGATGCTTGTCAACGTCAAGGAAAGAACTCACAAACGGATGAAATGCCTCAAAACATTATCCAAGTTTGTGAAATCTTTGACATGTGGGGGATCGATTTTATGGGGTCGTTTCCATATTCGAAAGGAAATAAATACATTCTCGTAGCCGTGGACTATTTGTCTAAATGGGTCGAAGCTAAGGCTTTGCCCACGAATGATGCTCGAGTTGTGGTGAACTTTTTGAAACAACTCTTTGCTAGGTTTGGAACTGCGCGGGCTATTATAAGTGATCGTGGGACCCATTTTTGTAATGAACAATTTGAAAAAGTTCTAAAGAAATATGGTGTCACTCATCGACTTTCTACGGCTTATCACCCTCAAACGAGTGGTCAAGTGGAGGTTTCAAACCATGCTCTTAAAAGGATTTTGGAGCGTTCTATTGGGGAGAATCGCACTTCATGGTCGGATAAATTGGACGATGCATTGTGGGCTTTCCGTATGGCTTACAAGACGCCAATTGGTTGTACACCATTTAGGTTGGTATACGGAAAACCATGCCACTTGCCAATTGAACTCAAACATAAGGCGTATTGGGCTCTTAAGCATTGTAACTTTGATTTGAGGACCGCGGGTGATCATCGCAAGGTTCAATTAAATGAACTAAGTGAATTAAGGGATCATGCTTATGAAAATTCTTTGATCTATAAAGAGAAGACTAAGAGGATTCATGACTCTAAGATCAAAAACCGCATTTTCAATGTTGGTGATCAAGTCCTCTTATTCAACTCTAGACTTAAGATTTTCTCGGGCAAGATTAAATCCTGTTGGTCCGGACCATTCACCATTGCACAAGTTTTCCCTTATGGCACCGTTGAGATAGCTCAAAAAGACGGGCCTAACTTTAAGGTGAATGGTCATCGTGTGAAACATTACTTTGGAGGGGACATACCTACGGAGGTTGTCCCGGATCTTCAAACTTTCCCTAAGGACCAATGAATGCGGGGATCGAGTCGAGCTCATGACTCGGTGAACAAAAACGAGGTGCCTTGTGGGGGAGTCCCATACATTCTATCTTCTTTCTATTTTCTAACAACTAATAAGGCTTGATCTTTCAAGCTCGTGCTCGTGTTTTGTTGTGTTGTGAATCCTAGGTATGACCCTAATATTTGAAGACTCTCGTGTTCGGTTTTTTCCGGTCCACTTGATCTTCCATTCTTTGAATGCCAAAAAGGGGCACACTTTTTTATCCCTTGATTTTTATCGACTAACGTTTTATCTTGAGGCATAATTAATAAACGGCTTATAGATTTGCGTGCTCTTTCCATGCTAGGATTTCGCATCAGACTCTTCGTGTTTTAGAAAGGGGTGTTACTCTTGAGCTAAGAAACATTGAGGACAATGTTTGGTTTTAGCATGGGGAGTCAATCGATATAATCACTTGCAATTGCTTTTGTCGTGTCTAAACGTATTGTTTTTCTTATTTTTCATAAAATTTTAAATTTTTTGTGTTTTTTTTTAGTTTTAATAAATAAAATAAATGCTTTTGACACGAATGTAGGCTTTCCGTTGGTGAAAATAAGAATAGTTTTTTACTCGACTCGGTTTTTAACCTTAGCTTTTCCTTAACGTATTTGAATTAAGTTTTGCTAGGCTATTATATAGGGAGCTTTAAAACGCGAAGGTCTTAATTCATACGAGTTAAGAACAAGAACTTTTCGCAAGCTCCTATAATTGATCCTAGAAAGTCGTTTATTAAGGGAACTTTAAAACGTAAATTCTAAAACTTGAAAAAGTATAAGAAGACGCAAGATCCTATAGATGACTTGAAAACCCAAAACATTGATTTAATAGGCTAAGCATCCATTGATTTCACATTTTTGGAATTTTACAATATGGAGAACAAGAAATGATAGAGTTCAATCATAAGTTTCCAAGGTTAAATTCTTCTTTGTGCAAGTATTTTTGTCTTTGATTTAATCTCCTCGTACTTACTTTCCACACTTGAATAATAATTGCTTAATAAATGAAGTTTTTAGCGGTTTAGGATTGATATCTTAACTCGTAACTCCTTCTTTTTCTTCCTTTGTAATTAAAGTGAGAACACATTAAGGGTGTCAGCGTCATGGACTTTTGATCATGGAACTGCGGAAAGTTGGCTTACTATAAATATCATATTAATAAAGAAGAATAAAGAAAAACATGTTCTCTAGGAGCCTTCTAGTGGGAGTCATGTAGCACTAACCTTGTCATTAGAGCCTTAGGGTGTATGTCAAGGGGCGTGTTGAATAAAAATTGCTTCATCATCATGATCCGTAAGGTGGGATGGTGAAGTCAATTCCCTTATTTTTGTCCAAGGAGCCTTAGGGTGTGGATTTTAAATAAGGAGCACAATTTCATCTTAAAGAGCCACAAGGTGTTATGATGTGATTGTTGCTAACTCTAATAATAAGGTCATAATTGACTTTGGAGGTTTTTATTGTTGCTTTAAGTAGCCATATTAGCCAAATTTCGGGTCCGGGATTTATCCCTAAATCGTGTTAAGTTATCCTTGATGTGGGCTTTCTTTAGTGACAACGGTTTTTGAAGTCGAGGTTAGTTTTGAGTGTTAAGTTTACACCATTCTTGCCTTCATTTTTGGACTAATAAATATCAAGTAAAGTCAAATGAGCCTTTGGGTGAATGACAAATAAAATCTAGAGATACAATTAGGAATAATAGGAGATTGAGTTTAACACAAATTACTTGTATGAGTTGGTTTAATTTTGGGGCTTATGATTGACAATGATCTTGTTTTTTCACTTGGCATGGAAAAGTGAAAAGTCGGGGGCGATGAATCTATTTGAGTTTTATGATCCTAAAAGTTATTTTTCAATAATGAAAGCAATACATTATGTCTTTGCAAAATAAAAAGTCATAAGTTGAATAATGGTGTAGCTAGTGTTTTATTTTATCATTGCGTGAGGACACGACAATTTCTTAGCAAGGGGGAATTTGATATGAGTGATTTTACTCATACCATTTGTATCTTAAAACAATGAATTATGCATGAAATGTATGAATTTTGCCTTGTATTTGTATGTTTCTTGTTTTGATGTGTGTAGGTACCAAGATCACGAAAATCGGCGAAATCGACACGAGAATGAAGAAAAGATCAAAAAAGCCAATTTCGATCTCAACTTTAGTGGATTTAATTGTTTATGAAGCTAATGGGCCAAGTGCGACCCACAGCTGCTTAATGGGCTTGAGGCCCATTTATGGGATAATGAGTACATGTTTTAACAAATAAACCCCAAATAAAGCCCAAGAATAAAGTTAAGGGGCCGGATTGGAATGATAGGCTCAATTGGAAAGTTATAAACGAATGGATTATGCATCACTTGGGCCAAAAGCCCATAAATTTGGCAAGTTTACAAGAAATGAAAATATTTCGTTGATAGTCAACCCATCGCACACGCTTATTCTTTCTATACAATAAATATAAATAAACGTCCACATAAACCACACCACACGTTTCATTCCACACACATTAAATAATTTTCGTAACACTCGATGTGTGTCTCTCCCATTTACCTTTCTCCTTCAACCTCAAAGAAAACCAGTAACTTTCACAACCCTAATCACTATTCACCCCAAGCCCTAATTACCCAAAAAGTAAAAATAATAAGGGCTTTTGTTCACACGCTTGATTCAAGTGTGGGGGAATTAAAACCCCTAATTTTAAGGAAGAGAATGATGGTGAGGCTAGGATACATGGCAAAAAATTACTGGATGAAACACCTCACTCTCCCAAATCAGCCAATCATAAGGCATCAAAGAAACACAACTAGCACAAACGGATGCCACGTTGGCAATCTGTGTGCTAGTATGTGATTTTCAGCCATAGGATCAAAGCCAAACATGATAGAGAAAGAAGAATATTGATCTAAGGGCCAAGATGAAAATGGAATATGCTGGTGAAGATTCGAAGATGCTTTCTCAACAAGCCTTGGGATGGCTATAAAAACCCCCTAGTTTCTGTAATTTAATCATCCCTTTCTTTACTTTAATGTTATAATGAAAAATTTTAGACAGTGTTTGTAATTTCTTTTTTAAGTATTGTAATGATTTGATTTAGTTTAATAAAATTCATTTCAGTTTAAATCTCCTTTTTATTTATTCGTTTGGTATTTTATAAAGGGCTTGCAAATTTATCTATTATTGTTATTATAATTGTTAATCACTCGTATTAGCTTATATGTTAGCTATTATGAGTGAATGAGTAAAAATAGGGAATAATAAAAGTTTAACCCACTGTTAAACTTAAAAGTTATTGCTAGTTCGAAATGGTGGTTTGATAGAAATGTTGTTCGAATGGTGTTTTTATGGTGGTGATACAATCTAATCAGCCAGCTCAGCGCTGCGCTGCTGCTCAGCGGGATCTTCAAAAGGTTCTAATCATCTTAGTTTTCTGTTTATCTTCTTAAATTGTTATAAATCTGATTCATTAGTAATAAGTAGCTTCTGTTTTTTTATTGAGTCTGTTTTGAGTACTTGGTAGAGAGGTTTTGATTTACACTGATATTCTATTTGATCCTTGTTTATGGTTTGAATATATAAATCTGCTACTTTGGATTGTATTTGAGTTTTGTCGCTTAACTAGACTGCTAATTGAGTTTGTGTTCTGTTTTTGCTTTAATCTATAAGTGCAATGATATGCTGATTTTTGACTGTTTGTTTTTGTTAAATACTTTGCACAAGTTGAAATTTGTGAGTGAGACGAGTAAGTAATGGTACTGAGTTTTATCATTGCTAGTCTTAAAATTGCTATAGATTTTATTGTTAACTGATTTGTTCCTGTAGCATCGTTTGCGTTACTCTCGTGCTAGGATGTATTGTTAGTGTCTGCTCTCTTTTAAATCTGATTAGGTTTGTCCACGTTTTAGTTTATCTTGTTTTGTTTTGATATTTGGATTGTTTTAATTAGTTTAAACATTTTGAGAATAGGATTAGCTGTAGTATGTGATTGAATCTAGCTGCGATTTCCTTTTCATCAGTTTTAATTGTTTTGAGGCTGATTTTACTGAAGTTTCTTTATATGTGGCTAATATGTTCGTTCTCAACTTCTTTATGGGTATGATTTTGAACTGATCTAGTGCTTATCAGTTATCCGTATATTATTGCTTGGGAACTGGATAGTTTTTGCTATCCAAAAGTAACCTCTTAACAAAAAGTCACCTCCTGTGACTCCAAACAGTTTACTATCAAAAATAAATAATCTCAAAAATAGGTTCCTTCCTAGGACTCGAACCCATGACCTCCTGTCATGAGTCAAGTGTGTTAACCATCTGAGCTCAATGCTCTTTTGATTTAACTGACTTACATTTAATTAATATTGTAATGTTTAATCTAACAGATTTCATTTAGAAGTAATTTCAACTTTAATTACGTTTAGAAATAATTTAATTAGTATTTTCATTAAAGTAAATTTTGAATTTTAAATAAATAATAAATAGTTTTAAAGTAAAAATAAAGATAAAAGTAAAAATATTTTATTAGTTTAATTAATTTTCAAATTATTAGATTTCTATTATTTTAGATTTAAATAAAATTAGTTTTTAAAATAATAGATTTAGTATAAGTAAATTTTTATAAAGTTAATTAGTTTAAAAAGTTAATTAGATTTTTAATAGTGTAAAAGTTATTTTTATTAAATAGAATCATTTTTATAGATTTTCTAAATAGATTAATTTTTAAATAGTTTTAATTTTTAAGTAATTAATTGTTATAGATTTAACTATAGCGGAGTTTACGATTCATGAACCTTAGGATAATATTAGATAGTTTAAAAATGGTAGAATTAATTTCTAGTTTAAAAACCGAAAACCAATTCAAATCAATTTTCCAAAACGAAACGAAACGTCTCAAATTCACTCGATCTTCGTGTACAACGAACTTGGTTCATCACGTGTTTAATTGAATTCGTCATTGGTACTATTAGTCTATTACTTTTTCCTAAAGGTAATTTTCTAATTTACCCTATTATGTATCTTAATTATCACTATACTATCACGATCACATCAGTAATGGACTTGTGTGTACACTTATGTGATTAATTGCTATGTGATTCTTGATTGTGTTTATGATTTGGATCGGGGGACACGTACCGTCTCAGTTATTGTGGTTTGACTTGGTACTAAGGGGATGTTGACAAGGCGGGGCCTTAGGGAGGTACATAGATGTGTGAGCATCTATAGGACCAATCGATAATGACAGGCGGGGCCTTGGGTTTGGTACATAGGTGTATGGGCGCCTATGGTACCATGGTGTTTGGTAAGGCTGAGAGCCTTGGATTTTGTTTGGAATGATTGATCTTGAATGTTAGTCGTTAATGCATATTTGTAGCACATTGTCCATATGTTTAGTAGTTTATGGTGGTTCACAGCTTATTTTAATCTGTTTTCGGTTGGAGTCTAAACCTATGACTCTCACCAACATTATGTTGACGTGTTTTAGTGTCTCTTTCAGGTGATAAAGTGGTTAAACGTAAGAACATATGTGGCTAGGATTGGAGTCGCGTAGGAATGCATTTAGAAGGAGATCCCTGTTCATTCTTAGTTTATTTTTCTGTTTGTTTCAGTAAGTGATACTATGAACCTATATGTTGCTTTGTTTGTGTTATTTGTTTGTCTTGGGTAAGAGGTAGGACTGTTACCTACTTACCTAGACTCTTGCATTGATGAGATATTGTCTTGACATTTGTGTCACCTTTTATGACATTTTTAATTCATATAGTTGTCTCTATAGACACGCTGTTGTTGTGATGATATCCATACGTCGCGCCCCATATTCCGCCATGGTGGGGTGTGACAGAATGGTATCAGAGCCAATGGTTATAGAGAATTAGGTTGCCTAGTCTAGCAGCCTAGTCTATAACTTAACGGTCCCTGAATATAGGCGTCATAGGAGTATGTGTTCATTTTATATTAATTAAAGTTTTCTGGATGTTATTGGTTTTTACTTGCAATGTTTGTTAAGTTTTGACTAGTATGGGTTGAACCATAGTAGTTCATACTTAACCACATGTTATTTTCTTTTCGGGTTATGACTAGTGAAGGTTGAACCATAATCATCCACGCTAGTCATTGTTGTATTTTGATTAAATTGTACATTATAGTACATAATTTGGTACATGGTAGTTTCTGTCTTTTGTTGAGTTATTTTATGTACCTGAGGTATAGTATTTTTCTTTTGATGTTTAAGTCATGTCCCTAAGAATCATGTGGTGGTTCGAGTTATTAGGAGTAGGTGGATATGAAGGATTTTAAGCTGTTTCCACTCTTATGGGCGACCTGACTTATAACTGGTTATGTTTTTGTTTTGGATTTAATCCATGTTGTTTTAGCTAGACTATGGATTTATGTATTCCAATAGTTTGATTATATTTTTTTAATGGATGGAGTTTTGGACTTTATTGTTTATGTGGTTATGAGCTTATGTGAGTAGATGGGTATATGTGTTATGTGTTGTATTAATTCTTATAAGTGTCATCATAGGAGGGAGTGCATTGGGGAAAGGGTAATAGTATAAGTATGGTGGCCAACTGTCACACCCCACCATGGCGGAATATGGGGCGCAACGTATGGATATCATCACAACATGGCGTGTCTATAGAGATAACTATATGAAATAAGAATTGTCATAAAATGGTGACACAAAAGTCATGACAATATCTCATCAAATGCAGGAGTCTAGGTAAGTAGGTAACAGTCCTACCTCTTACCCAAGACAAACAAGTAACATAATCAAAACAAACATATGTGTGCCATAGTATCACTTATTAAATGAACAAATAAAAAAAAACTAAGAAGGAAACGGGGATATCCTTCTATATGCATTCCTACGCTCTCCAAATCCTAGCCACTTAAGTTCTCATGCCTAACCAAAGCATCACCTGAAAGAGACACTAAAACACGTCAACATAAAGTTGGTGAGAGTCATAGGTTTAGACTCCAACGCTAAATCAGTTACAAGCTGTGAATAACAACCATCAACACAATAACATATGGACAATGTGTTACAACTATGCATTAACAACTAGCATTCAAGATAAATCAATCATCACAATTCCAAGGAATCACGCCTTACCAACAACCACAATTACCAAGGCATCACGCCTTACCAACAACCATGGTACCATAGGCGCCCATACACCTATGTACCTATCCCAAGGCCACTACCTTGTCATTTTCCATTGGTCCCATAGACGATCACGCTATGTACCTATCCCAAGGCCCCTACCTTGTCAAACCACAATAACTGATACGACACGTGTCCCCCGATCCAAATCATACTCAATCAAGAATCACATAGCAGTTAATCACACAATGTACACACAAGTCCATCTCAAGTCACCAAAACATTCACAGCATCAATTTACAAAATAACTCAACATAGTGTCTCATCCATCCCATCTGGAAGTCAAAATCAATAATAAACATGGGACTATGAAACTCACCTGATTGCTTCTTCACAAGTCCTCGCACTAGCAACAAGCTAACAAACCAAAAACACGCAATCAATACACGAACCAATCACTAAGATGGCTCATCAACCTATGATGGACATCTAGCCTATTCCCATATAAATACCTCATAGATAAGCTCAAATCACCCCATTACCCTTCCTTAACAAGTCCTTAACTTGGTTAAGTTTAATAACTATCCCGTTCATATTTTACACAAAACAGTCCCAGTTTTTAGGTCTCAAAACTTTAAGTCAAACGTCCACTTAAACATACCCATGGTTTCTGTAAAAGGAATATTCATACTTTTACATATGGTAGCTAAAACCTCTCACTTGCCCTAACCTTAAAGCAACTGTTAAGGCCCCGATATATGTGTATATATTGTTACCTATCCAGAATTCACTGATTTTAAACGTATGAAAAGTTTGTTACAATTAGGGGGTCTTACCCTAAACCACAACCTTATCCCAAGTGCAGATACTTACTATGATATATAAACCATCTCTCATGTTCGTGAGAAGATCCCAGTGCAACCCTAAGTACCCCAAACAACCCAAAACTTAAAAAGAAAACAGGCTGAATCCAAAACTGTTTTGACCTCCGACTGTTGTAACCTGTTTTTGACCCACTTCCCGACCTCCAATTTAGTTCTAACTTCTTGCATTGGAAAGCCACTTCAATTACCTTTGCAGGGATACTTGGATCGCATCTTGAATGTTCCTAGAACTCCCGATATGATCAAAACAATTGACTCAAAATTCTGCCCAGTTTTTAAAAACGGGTTTAATCAAATTAACCTCATTAATTAACCCTAATCCCACTAATTACAAACCCTTATTTATGTAATCATTATGAACTTATTAAATATAGATTTTTATTAAAACCCCAACCTAAATCCATCATAAGATGATTATGTAAACATTAAAAACAATTAAATTAAAAAGGGATTACGAAAGTTTACCTTTGATTTATGAAAACCCTAAATATTGATGAAGAACCCTAAAAGTTCTCCATAAACCGTCGACCATTCTTTTTCTCCAGGGATTTTATGTTTTTTTTTCTCTTTAAAATCCTTATAAAATGTAACAAGAATCCTAGTCCAAATATAAAACCCAACTTTCCTTTTTCCTCTTTTTTTTCCTTTTTTTCCTTTCCTTTTTTCCTTCTTTTCTTTTTTCCAAACCGACCTAAACCCCCTTTAAATTCGTTTTTTTCTATTTATTATTAATATATGTATTAATAATATTACCTTAATTTTCCTTAGTTTATTTCAGCTCCTAAAGCCTCCAAAACCTCAAAACCGTAAAACTAGTCAAATTTACGCGTTTTACCGTAAAAGACGTAAAATATACACTTTTAAAAAAATTCTCAAATTTTGAAATAAACTTTATAACTAAGTCCTAAATGACTTAAAACCATCCCGAGAAATATCCATATGACTAATTACCTCATCCGATCCCTCTAAATGTTAAACCGTAAATCCGAAAAAAATACTATTACTATAATACTTATACGTATACGTAAACACCAAAATATCACCATTTCATTTCATAGTCACAACTTGTAAGCTCATGAACATGAAATAACCGTTCCTCGATTTACTTATGAGTACTTCTATACTCATAAACGATAACCACACCAACCTTAATCACTCAAAATAAACACGTAATCACACAAATTAAGTAAGCACACATAAAATAACCTAAAAGTAAGACCAAGTGACAAATCCAAAACCTAGGGTTGTCACATCACTCCCTCCTAATAGAAATCTCGTCCCGAAATTTACTCCCAAACTCAAACTTATTCTCAGCAAACAAACGAGGATACATATCCCTGATAAAACCTTCACGTTCAAGCGTAAACTTAATTTATAATAAATAATCTCAACCAACAACACATGAGCCTTAACCGTCTACGAGGAAACTTATTAAAACCATATAGTTATGTAACCAACCTAACTAAATCTCGCAACTCATCAAACAAGAACTGTCTTGAAACCAAGTTAGGAGCCATCACATAACTCGACGGGTTTAAAACTGTCACCCCGATTTCGGTCTTACTCATAAATACCATAAATCAAAACTTATCAAATATAACCACGTATTCTAAGGTCTAAAGAACTCTCAAATTTCATCCCAACTCATCTCTGTGTTAACCCTCCAAGTGTTCATTCCCCCAAAATACCTAAAACACAAGTTTAAACCATGTTGTTCGAAAATTAATCTTGAACCCGACACTTGTACAATTAATTCAACCAAGCTACTGACTTCCAATTACCAAACTTTCTGAATATTTGAAAATTACGTTCCGAGTACATAATTTTAGGCTTTTGAATCACTCAAAAAGCTTTAAAAACGAATAAGTTATGACCAAAACGATTTTACCTAAAATCTGCCCAGACATTAGCGACAGTTTCTGACAGTTTAGCGATGAATTTTGACAGTTTAGCGACAATTTCTGCCTACTCTGATTTATACAAAAAAAAAACCCGTTATTAATTACAAAATTTAAGGTCTAATTTATTTTAATTCAATAAAGTAAAACTCTCACCCATCATATGATCAATTACTTGATTTAAACATATTTAATTAAATAAGAACAATATTTTAACTAAAGAACAATAACTTTAGGTGATCAAAACAAAAATATTTTTAAAATTAAATAAGCCATGCTTATATGTTAAAGAATTTATATTTCACCTTATTTCAAACACGTTTTCGACACTTTACTCTCATTTTATCGACTACCAACAACTATCTTTTTACTATTTGCAACTTCTATTTTTTACCATGTAAGACTCAAAATAAAAGATATCGTTATTCAAAAATAAATCCCCACCCTCTCAATAGCTTCTACACCAAAAGTACCGTATAAACAAACACGTGAAATGAGGACTCGATAAATGCGCTACTATAGAAGTTGAACATCCCAAAGAGAAAAGAGCTAGAAAACCATCCTAATAATACAACCGATAAGTAGAAGGGATATATACATATATATAGGCATACGCGTACATACACTCAAATCCATCCAACATATACTATAAACAAGCATGTATTAACCCTCTTTCATGCAACCATACTTAGGAATCCATTAATGTCGTGGTACTTGTATAACTATGTTGGCCACCATACTTATACTAGTCCCCTTTCACTAATGTACTCCCTCCTATGATGACATTTATAAGAATTAATACTACACATAACACATCGGTCTACCAACTCAAATAAGCACATAGATCCTACAACTCATATAAGCACATAACCACAACATACAATAAGATCCAAAATCCATGTATTAAAATAACGTAGCCAATACAGGAAACTCATAAACTCGTAGTCTAGCTGAACCAGCGTAGACAAAATTCAAAATGTATAAAGAACATGAAAGCATAATTAAACGAAATCCAACAATGACTAGTGTATATGACTATAGTTCAACCCGCATTATTCAAAACTCGAAAAGAAAATAACATGTAGCTAAGTATGAACCATAGTAGTTCATAACCTAACAAATACTGCGAAAATAACATTCAAACACATCAATTACTATAAAATGCACACATACTCCTATGACGCCTATATGCAGGGACCCTTAAGCTATAGACTAGGCTACGCGACTAGGCAACCTAATTCTCTATAACCATTATCTCTGATACCATTCTGTCACACCCCACCATGGCGGAATATGGGGCGCAACGTATGGATATCGTCACAACATGGCGTGTCTATAGAGATAACTATATGAAATAAGAATTGTCATAAAATGGTGACACAAAAGTCATGACAATATCTCTTTAAATGCAGCAGTTTGGGTAAGTAGGTAACAGTCCTACCTCTTACCCAAGACAAACAAGTAACATAATCAAAACAAACATATGTGTGACACAGTATCACTTATTAAATGAACAAATAAAAAAAACTAAGAAGGAAACGGGGATATCCTTCTATATGCATTCCTACGCTCTCCAAATCCTAGCCACATAAGTTCTAACGCCTAACCAAACCATCACCTGAAAGAGACACCAAAACACGTCAACATAAAGTTGGTGAGAGTCATAGGTTTAGACTCCAACGCTAAATCAGTTACAAGCTGTGAATAACAACCATCAACACAATAACATATGGAGAATGTGTTACAAGTATGCATTAACAACTAGCATTCAAGATAAACCAATCATCACAATTCTAAGGCATCACGCCTTACCAACAACCACAATTACCAAGGCATCACGCCTTACCAACAACCATGGTACCATAGGCACCCATACACCTATGTACCTATCCCAAGGCCACTACCTTGTCATTTTCCATTGGTCCTATAGACGATCACGCTATGTACCTATCCCAAGGCCCCTACCTTGTCAAACCACAATAACTGAGACGGCACGTGTCCCCCAATCCAAATCATACACAATCAAGAATCACATAGCAGTTAATCACACAATGTACACACAAGTCCATCTCAAATCACAAAAACATTCACAACATCAATTTAGAAAATAACTCAACACAGTGTCTCTTCCATCCCATTTGGAAGTCAAAATCAATAATAAACATGAGACTATGAAACTCACCTGATTGCTTCTTCACAAGTCCTCGCACTAGCAACAAGCTAACAAACCAAAAACACGCAATCAATACACGAACCAATCACTAAGATGGCTCATCAACCTATGATGGACATCTAGACTATTCCCATATAAATACCACATAGATAAGCTCTAATCACCCCATTACCCTTCCTTAACAAGTCCTTAACTTGGTTAAGTTTAATAACTATCCCGTTCATATTTTACACAAAACAGTCCCAGTTTTTAGGTCTCAAAACTTTAAGTAAAACGTCCACTTAAACATACCCATGGTTTCTGTAAAAGGAATATTCATACTTTTACATATGTTAGATAAAACCTCCCACTTGCCCTAACCTTAAAGCTACTGTTAAGGCCCCGATATATGTGTATATATTGCTACCTATCCAGAATTCACTGATTTTAAACGTATGAAATGTTTGTTACAATTAGGAGGTCTTACCCTAAACCACAACCTTAGCCCAAGTGCAGATACTTACTATGATATATATAACATCTCTCATGTTCGTGAGAAGATCCCAATGCAACCCTAAGTACCCCAAACAATCCAAAACTTAAAAAGAAAACAGGCTGAATTCAAAACTGTTTTGACCTTGGACTGTTGTAACCTGCTTTTGACCCACTTCCCAACCTCTAATTTAGTTCTAACTTCTTGCATTGGAAAGACACTTCAATTACCTTTTCAGTGATACTTGGATCGCATCTTGAATGTTCCTAGAACTCCCGATATGATCAAAACAATTGACTTAAAATTCTGCCCAGTTTTTAAAAACGGGTTTAATCAAATTAACCTCATTAATTAACCCTAATCCCACTAATTACAAACCCTAATTTATGTAATCATTATGAACTCATTAAATACAGTTTTTTATTAAAACCCTAACCTAAATCCATCATAAGATGATTATGTAAACATTAAAAACAATTAAATTAAAAAGTGATTACGAAAGTTTAACTTTGATTTATGAAAACCCTAAATATTGATGAAAAAACCTAAAAGTTCTCCATAAACCATCGACCATTCTTTTTCTCCAGGGATTTTATGTTTTTTTTTCTCTTTAAAATCCTTATATAATGTAACAAGAATCCTAGTCCAAATATAAAACCCAACTTTCCTTTTTCCTCTTTTTTTCGTCTTTTCCATCTTTTCTTTTTTCCAAACCGACCTAAACCCCCTTTAAATTCGTTTTTTTTCTATTTATTATTAATATATGTATTAATAATATTACCTTAATTTTCCTTAATTTATTTCAGCTCCTAAAGCCTCCAAAACCTCAAAACCGTAAAACTAGTCAAATTTACGCGTTTTACCGTAAAAGACGTAAAATATACACTTTTAAAAAAAATCTCAAATTTTGAAATAAACTTTATAACTAAGTCCTAAATGACTTAAAACCATCCCGAGAAATATCCATATGACTAATTACCTCATCCGAGCCCTCTAAATGTTAAACCGTAAATCCTAAAAAAATACTATTACTATAATACTTATACGTATACGTAAACACCAAAATATCACCATTTCATTTCATAGTCACAACTTGTAAGCTCATGAACATGAAATAACCGTTCCTCGATTTACTTATGAGTACTTCTATACTCATAAACGATAACCACACCAACCTTAATCACTCAAAATAAACATGTAATCACACAAATTAAGTAAGCACACATAAAATAACCTAAAAGTAAGACCAAGTGACAAATCCAAAACCTAGGGTTGTCACACCAACATAGTTATACAAGTACCATAACTCCAATGGATTCCTAAGTATGATTGCATGAAAGAGGGTTAATAAATGTTTGTATAGTAGATGTTAGACGGATTTAAGTATATGTATCCCGATATGCCTATATATGTATGATCCCCTATAATTATCGATTGTATCCTTAGGAGGGTGGCTAGCTCGCTTCTTTTTAGATATTCAACTAATGACGTATAGTCCCCAACCGGGTCATGAGCCCGGCCCACGGGTACTACCCGTATCCGGTCCATCACAGATGGGTGGATTAATGTCATTCAGGCTTATGGGCTTGAATGAACAGTAACCGCACATGAGTGCGGCCTACGGCCCAGTACGGCCGACATGAGATTAGACAGAATCATGTTCTGTCTGGAATATCTTTATCCCAATAAGAGAGGATATTCACTACCAAGATTAGAAGATAACAATCATTCTAAATTCTGGTGATTATCTCTTCCTTGAGGCCAAAGCATCAGTGGAAGCCCACTAGGGTTTCACTGCCTATAAAAGGAACCCCCAAGGGTTCCATAAAGGTATTATACTTTAAACTCACATAAACCCTAAATCGATTACTTACTCTCACGCCGGTGTCTAATCGTGGGAAACATTCCCACGGTAAGCCTAACGCGTGCTGTTTAGTGTGCAGGATTCCAACCAAACAATTCACTTGGTGCAGGAGACGGAGCCCAGCCAACCCGAATTAAGCCTAATTCGGGTCTAGCAAGGATCAACCAACTTTTGCATCAACAAGTTGGCGCCATCTGTGGGACCCATAACACTAAGCTAGAACAAAACCTCATCTCAAATTCCAATGACGAAGGGGCATCAGCAAGCCAATCCCATGAACGTGAATCCTGGAAACCGGAAGTCCCAAGGGGAAGGGATACTCATCCCCACCCAATCACCTAGCCGCCTTGCAGGCGGATCGGGCAACCGTAGCGGCTTCCAGCCCTTGGGGGTAACGAGCACGATCTCCATAACGGCCCCACCTACCTCAACCCTGGACAATCCGGACCCAGGGAGTGCGCCCAACCCTCCTAACAAGGAGCCGCGCAGACCATCAGTAGAGGAAGAGGTAGAGGCCCTACCACTCAGCGAGGAGGATCTTACTCGAGTTCTCACGCAGAACTTCGATAGGATCGTCCCAGGAATCGCATCGAGGTTGAATCTGGTGAGGAACCTCCAATCCAGACTCAACTTTGGCGACACCGGACCAATCACCTCCTCCTAAATTCAGAGAAAAAGGAGAGCTCGACCTCAGGAACAGGGCACCTTTGAGGAAATTCCTCAATCCCGGAATGTGTTTGAACGCATAGGGGATCGCCTCGTACAGGAACTAGTGCAATCGCGAGAAGGAGAAAGGTCGGATGGTTCACCCGAACGGCCAGATCGAGAGCTGGCCAGAACCACACGCCGCCCGAGTGTGTGGGACAGAATGAACACTGGGAGAAAGGCTCCTGGTTCGTCTCAAAAAAGTGGTCCCTATTCAAAAGATGGGGCACCACCACCGTCCCCAGATCCGTCTGGGGAGGACTCAAATGACCATCCGCCTAAGCGCCGCCGGCCTAGGCGCACCCCTCCACCACCAAAAAATGAGGAGTATTATGGTGGCCCTTACTATCGAGATACGGAAGCAGAGGATCTCTCGCGTTCATGGTGTGAACCATGGGATGACCCTAGGCTCACCCGGCCATGGGCGGATCCCAGGGAAGACCCGTTCACCCTCCGCATACGGAACTATTCTGAGGACACCAAACGTCGCATGCCGGCGTGTATCAAGACTTATGATGGGTCCGGTGATCCTGTGGATCACCTCAAAATATTTGATACGCAGGCTAAAATTGAGCGATGGCCCATGCCCATATGGTGCCAAATGTTCAATTCGACCTTGATTGGAAACGCCCGTGACTGGTTCGAGGCACTCCCCCCACGGAGCATTGATAGTTTCACGGAACTACGCACTGCGTTTGAGAACAATTATACTCAAAGGAAGAAGTATAATAGGGATCCGGTCTCATTGGCAACCGTCAAGCAACGGCCGGGGGAGTCCACAGAAGCCTTCACTGAGCGCTTCAATGATGAGTGCACACACATAAGAACCATGCCAGAGCTCCTGAAAATCTCTGACTACATGCACGCCATAACGGACAGAGAACTGATCAGGCGCCTCAATGACAAGCGTCCAGAAAGATATGATGACCTCATGGAAAGGGTCAGAAATTTCATAGAGGGAGAAACAGTTGTTGCCGCGGCCTACCCATCCCGAGGAAATGGGTACCGGTCAATGACCAGTCCCGGAGACAGTCGGGCGGTCAAGGTAATCAGAACAATAACAAGGGCTCAGACTATAAGAGCCAAATCAAAGGCGGACGGTCGGACGATAAGTTCACCCCCTTAAAGATGTCCTACCGGGAGATCTTGCTGACTGAAGGGGCGAACTTTCCAAGGCCTCCACCAATGACCACTCCCCCGGAACGTCGGCAAGGAAGTCGCTTCTGCGAGTTCCATAATGACAAAGGACACGACACGGAGGAGTGTATCCAGCTCAAGAAGCATATTGAGTCGCTGATCAAATCAGGCAAACTCAAGCACCTAGTTAAGGATTTGAAGGACGGAAAAGACAACAACAAGAAGTATGATAAGAAGGATCCCCAAAAGGACAAGCCTTCGACCGTATACATGATCCAATCCAGACAGCGTCGCACGAGGCAGAAAGTTGGCCAAAAATTTTCACGCGGCAGGGAAATTTCATTCCCTCCCATCACAGCAAGCGATGTGATTGATGCGCCTCTCACTATTGAGATAAGCATTGGAACACACAACGTTCGCCGCATGTATGTGGATGGAGGATCGTCAGCAGAGGTACTGTATGAACACTGTTTTGTGCAGTTATGCCCAGAAATAAGAAGCCAATTAGTACCGGCCACGTCGCCGCTTACTGGCTTTAGTGGAGACACTATCTGGCCGATAGGGCAATTGCGTTTGCTTGTCACCATTGGGAATGAGGAACATTCCACTACGACATGGATGAACTTCATGGTGATACGCTCACACTCTCCGTACAATGGGATCATAGGCAGACCAGGCATTTTGGCTATCCGGGCAGTACCCTCTACGGCACACGGAATGATCAAATTCCCCGTTGAGGGGGGAATCGTTACTATTTACAACACAGTCATACCAGCATCCGAGTGTCATACCGTGACAACACAGGCTCCACCTGTCCCACCCAAGGACGGCTCACCACCTCCCAATTGGAAGGTAGCAATTCACCCTGACTACCCGGAACAGGAGGTATCCATAGGAGGGGCGCTCTCGGATATCGGCAAAAGGGCCATGTGCTCTCTCTTGAGTGCAAACCTAGATATATTCGCATGGAAGCCAAAGCATATGACAGGCGTGCCACGCGCGATAGCAGAGCATAAGCTCCAGATCCGCCAAGGGTACCAACCCGTTAAGCAAAAGAAGCGCGGCCAGGCGCCCGAGCGCAGCCAAGTGATACTGGAGGAAGTACGGAAACTAGTGGACGCAGGCCTCATGCGCGAGGTATACTACCACGAGTGGTTATCTAATCCGGTCATGGTCAAGAAACATGACGGAAGTTGGCGCATGTGTGTGGATTTCACGGATCTAAACAAGGCCTGCCCACAGGACTGTTACCCGTTGCCAGAAATCGACTGGAAGGTGGAGTCCTTGTGTGTATATCATTTCAAATGCTTCTTGGATGCATATAAAGGGTATCACCAAATCCAGATGGCGGAGGAGGATGCAGAAAAAACGGCGTTCCATACGAGCCAGGGCGTATATTGCTATACGAAAATGCCGTTCGGATTGAAGAACGCCGGCGCTACATATCAGCGGTTGGTGGATAAAGCTTTTGAATCACAAATAGGGCGCAACCTGGAAGTATATGTTGATGAATTGGTGATAAAAAGTCACACGGAGGAGGCACTTCTCCGGGATGTCCAAGAGACATTCGACACGCTGAGAAGGATTAACATGAAGTTAAATCCAAAGAAATGTACGTTTGGAGTAACTAAGGGAATGTTCCTAGGATATTTGATTGTCCCAAATGGCATCAAACCTTGTCCAGAGAAGACGGATGCAGTGATACGATTACCGTCCCCTCAGACACGGAAGGAGGTGCAGTCCCTGAATGGGAAGTTAACCGGGCTGAATAGATTCCTATCTAAATCCGCAGAGAAGTCATTACCTCTATTTAAGACACTCAAGAAATGTATTAGAAAGGGAGACTTCCGCTGGACGAAGGAAGCCGAGGAAGCTTTCGGCCAACTCAAGCAGCATCTCGCATCTCTCCCTATGCTAGTAGCTCCCCGGCCAAAGGAGGAACTCATTATGTATCTCTCAGCTACTCATGGCGCAATAAGCGCGGTACTTATGACGGATAGAGATACAATACAAACTCCGGTCTACTTTATAAGTAGAACACTACAAGGGGCGGAGTTGAATTATTCCTCCATGGAAAAATTGGTGTTAGCACTAGTATTTGCTACAAAGCGGTTGCGCCGGTACTTTCAGGCGCACCCAATTGTGGTTATTACGGATCAGCCAATCAAGCAGGTTATTTCTAGACCGGACGTGGCAGGGAGGCTAGAAAAATGGAGCATCCTATTGGGGGGGAATAATATATCTTACAGACCAAGGACGGCTGTTAAAGGCCAGGTCTTGGCAGATTTCCTAATCGAGAAGCCGGATGAGGAAGGACCAATTATTAAGCAAGACGAGATCCCAACGGAACCTTGGGTGCTATTCACGGACGGATCCTCGTGTACAGACGGGTCCGGGGCAGGTCTCATCCTCACGAATCCAGAAGCAATGGAATTCACGTACGCCCTCCGTTTTGAGTTCACGGCCACCAACAACGAAGCGGAATATGAAGCATTAATTGTGGGTTTAAAAATCGCCGCTAGAATGGGAGTCCGCAACCTTGAGGCCTACGTGGACTCACGGCTTGTCGCGAACCATATTCTAGGTGGGTATGTGGCTAAGGAGGACAACATGGTCAGGTACTTGGAAAAAGTCAAGTCGTTAATCGCGACTTTCAGTAAGTTTTCCATCAAGCAGGTGCCAAGGGGCGAGAACAAGAAAGCGGACGCTCTTAGCAAGATCGCATCCACGAGCTTCGCTCACTTGTCTAAACAAGTTTTGGTGGAAATACTAAAGGAGAAATCTATAACAGAAGGGGAGGTAGCCGCTATAGTTGAGGAGGAGGGACCTACGTGGATGACCCCAATCATCAACTATTTGACTAATGAAACCCTTCCAGACGAGGAAAAAGCAGCAAGGCGCATTAAAAGGAAGTCGCAACATTTTGAACTTCGAGAAGGCATCCTTTACAAGCGCTCTTTCTTGCAGCCGTGGCTGCGGTGTGTTGGACCACGCCAGGCAGCTTACGTCATCAGTGACATACATGAAGGGTTGTGCGGCATGCATGCAGGCCCATGATCCGTGGTAGCTAGAGCCTTACGAACAGGTTATTATTGGCCTACCATGCACAGAGACGCGCGCGACATGATTCGCAAGTGCAATGATTGCCAAGTGCATAGGCCAGTACCGCGGCACCCGCAGCAGGAGCTTACACCTATCACGTCCCCATACATCATACAAAGGTATAAATCATAATCACGAGGGGTACTTACGAGGTGCCAATATCAGGGTCTGGGCTGGTAGGAGCTACGGCGCTCACAGGGGCGACTTGCAGAACTGGCCCTTCCATGGTCGGGGTAGGGTCGGCTTGGGCAGTCGTGCTGCTGCTTCCTTCTTGGTATTGTGGATGGTCTTTCCGCAGCTTCTTGGGAGGAGCATTTGCAACTCCGGCATCCTCCCCAATTTTCTTCGCCACCCGCCTGGTTGTTTTTCTCTTTCTGGAAGTAAGCGGGGTGGATCCGGAAGCTTGCGTGGTGTCTTGATTCGGATCACGCTCTTCCTCCTGATTGATGGTGCCTCCCTCCAGCAATGGGTTGTCGCCGTCTTCGTTATGAAAATCCAATGGGGATTTCTCGATAACAGGCTCTCCTTCGTCCGACCTGGGCTCGGTTGTCTCTTCAAGCGGTATCGTGCGGTCGGCTAAAGCTTCTAGCAAGGGGAGCTCATTCGGCTTTAACGGCCGGAATCCCTCCGCCACCTTCATGGGGTCGCCCTGACGGATTAGTCCGTGAAGGTTCATCTCTGCAAACGATTATAGAAGCATATGGGTTAGTGAAATTCTACGCATGTGTGATAAATCAAATTTACAAAATATATATTGGACCTACCCTCGCCCTGTTCCGTTAAGAAGCACGGATATAAGTCATCCCTCCCAAAGTAACGGCGGCTTATCCCTACTAAGCACAGAAAGTGTTCCGGCAACCCTCTATGGAATTCCGTGCGATGGGTATCTAGTATTTTCAGGTCCCGGCTACTATAATCTTTGGATTTGGGTGGATAGTCTTTTGGGGCTTTTGTTTTAAGTACGAAGGGGGTAGGGAATACTTTCTCATCTACAAAAAAGTAATGGTAGTACCAATTCTTAAGGGAGTCAAGAGGTTTCCTATATGTCATCGGGGCATTCCCGGGTCGTTTCTTGAACGACAACCACCCGTTCACTAACTGGGGAAAGTAGAAAGCCCTAAAAAGGTTTACGGTGGGGGTTACTCTGCAGGTATGGCATGTAATCTCAAACTGGTTGATTTTACACGCCCCTATGCAGTGGAGCTGGGTGATATGAAAGTCATAATACAAAAGAAGGTCTACCAAGAACTTGGACAACGGGATACGGTAGTTGGCTGAGTCAAACAGGCGTGTATATATGCCTAATTTCCCCGCCGGTGCATCCGTGATAGCCTCACCATCACCCGGATAGGTGGGGTGTACGCTTTCGGGTACATAATACTTCGACAGAAAGTCGAGGTATTTTTCCGCAGACATCACATTCAGGACATCCGTGATAAGGGGATTATCCTTTACCATATTTTATAAAAAGGTTTTTAAGGGCGTGATGATCTAACCTGCGGTCACGAAAATCCGTGGAAAAGAAGGCAAAAAATTTGGGAGATAAAAGCTTGAGATTGACAATGGCGGAAGAAGGAGTGGGGTGTGTGTGTAACAAACACGCATACCCACTCTTATATAGGGTTGCCTCGGTTTCCGAGGTACCTTGGATCTTCGACACGTGTCAGCCACCTTGCCTATCCATCGGATAGGGGTTCTGACATTTCTGCAGTGCCAGAGGGGGACCCACGGGTCACTTCTTCAACAGTTTTGCGTGGCTCAATGGTGGGCATTAATGATGCACTTTTGCAGGCATGCGACTAGTTTGTTGACTATCATTAATGTTTTTTATTCTTGTCAGGTTATGCGGCTCTTACGTTAGACCGTATTTAATGTCACATTTAAGTTGTATCGGCCGTTGTGTGCGGACTGAGGTAGTATTCATTAAATATTCCCACGAATGGTCACCACATGCGGCCAGTATATCAAAAATTTCAATGTCTCATTTCCTGTCTTTCCTTGGTATGTCCGGAGAGCACCTTGATAGTCTAGAGGTTACGTCTACGAAGGTAACAACTAGACTGGGGGGACATGATGACGTATAGTACCCAACCGGGTCATGAGCCCGGCCCACGGGTACTACCCGTATCCGGTCCATCACAGATGGGTGGATTAATGTCATTCAGGCTTATGGGCTTGAATGAACAGTAACCGCACATGAGTGCGGCCCACGGCCCAGTACGACCGACATGAGATTAGACAGAATCATGTTCTGTCTGGAATATCTTTATCCCAATAAGAGAGGATATTCACTACTAAGATTAGAAGATAACAATCATTCTAAATTCTGGTGATTATCTCTTCCTTGGGGCCAAAGCATCAGTGGAAGCCCACTAGGGTTTCACTGCCTATAAAAGGAACCCCCAAGGGTTCCATAAAGGTATTACGACTTATACTTTAAACTCACATAAACCCTAAATCGATTACTTACTCTCACCTAATCGTGGGAAACATTCCCACGGTAAGCCTAACGCGTGCTGTTTAGTGTGCAGGATTCCAACCAAACAATTCACTTGGTGCAGGAGACGGAGCCCAGCCAACCCGAATTAAGCCTAATTCGGGTCTAGCAAGGATCAACCAACTTTTGCATCAACATCAACCTCCGTTGAGGCGTATTCTTCAATTTTCCTATTTCACTTGTCCGTTTTAAAATGGTGTCCTTGGTGTTAAGTATATTGAAATAAATTGAGATTTCTTTTGGGATAATCAAATCTTTTGTGTTGAGTCTTACATTCATTTTAGTCGGTATATATTGAATAGACTTGGAAATCTACTATTGGGTTGGATAGTTGGTTGTATACGGTAACATAAGGGTAAGGTGTTGGAATCGTTTTTGAACAAGATGTAACATAAGAATTCTTAATCAACAATTAGTTATTTCAAAATTCTAAAAGACTTTTTTTTTAAAAATAAAGCGAAATAAAATTTCTTTCTACTTACAAAATTTATATAATTGAGTTTAACCGATTTACGTCATTTATAATTATTTATACAAGGTTAAATTGAGTTCATGAAAATTTCACATACAATTATTTCTTTCATTTAAAAGGATTGCATTAATCACTAAGTTTATTCTTTAGTTTTTAAAACAACTAGTATAAAATTGTTTTGGTCGTAACTTGTTCGTTTTTAAAGCTTTTTGGGTGATTCAAAAGGCTAAAATTATGTACTTGGAACGTACTTTTAAAATATTAAGAATGTATAGTCATGGGAGGTCAGTATCCTGGTCGAAATTATTGTACAAGTGTCGGGTTAAAGGTTGAGTTTTCAATAGTAGTTTATTTTTATGACTTGGGATGCACGGGATACCTAGTCTTTGAGTTGAGTTTTGAGTTCGTCAAGAGGGTTGTTTGTATATTGTTTGAGTCACATAGATGTGAAGAGGTAAAGAAAAAAAAATAAAAAATATTCTTTTGGAAAAGTCTATCTTGTGCACGGTTTAATCAATATGTCACGGGGCGTAAGATGTTTTGGTTGCCATTAAGTGTTTCTTGGATCATTTTTCTTTGTCATGAGTCATTTGAATTGGTACCTGTTTGAGTTTTCCTTTTGAGTTTTCGTGGTTTTGGTTTGTTTTAACTCGTGCACGTGAAATTTCGTTAGTTATCCGTAGGTTTGATTCGTCGATCGTATCTAGTGGATTAAGGATGTAGTTTTGGTTGCGTATTGATTGGGAGCGTTGAGGTAGTCATATGAAAGACTTGGTCGCGCCTACTCGATTAAGTAGGTGACCATGAGAGAATGGTCGGAATGCCCTTAGTGGGGAGGAAAGAGTTAGAAGTTTGTAGACAAACTAATGTGGTCATGAGGTCTATTAGGAGTGCCAAGGGAGATGAATAGAGATTTGTAAAATGTATGGATATTGGCACAAGTAACGCGCCATAGAGAATGTTGGAAGGGGATATAATACCTCAAGGGTATTTATGATTGTTCGTAAGACATGTAAGTTTTCTGAAAATTTCCTGAGATTTAGTAGGTTTGCCTATTACTTTGAGGTAGAACCATGAATAGAGCAAGTAGGAGAAGTGAGAGGAGTTGTAGTTAGTGACTTTCCAAGGCAATTGTTGATGGAATGATTTAAAAACAAGTGTTTTTAGAAATTGCAAGGAATGCAAGATAAAAGTTGAGTTGCTTAGTAGTAGATTGGATGTGGAAAGAGGTTGATTAGTTTGATAAGAGGAATTATTGGCCTTTTAGAATGCGTGTAGAATTTTGCGAGTAGAACAAGGTAGGAATTTATTCGTATTGCCACTAAGAGAGGGTGCAAGTAGGACGTAGTTGAAAACTGCTAAGGATGTTGTATGAATGCTTTGGGTTACGGTTATGCATTTAGCTTTGCCAGAGCACTAGCGGTTTTCATAGAGTCAATGAACCGAGTGTGCATGAACGTATATAAACGAGTTGTCATCGGGAGTATCAACGACATCTTGATCTACTCAAAGTCTAAAAAGGAGAGTGAGGCGAATTATGAGTTGGTTTTGGAGTTGTTAGGAAAGGGAATTATACGTGAGATTTTCAAGTGTGAGTTTTAGGATTAAGTTGACCAGGATTAGTAGTTAGAGATGATGGTATATCATGGAACCAGCAAGGGGCGAAGTAAAGAGGGATGAGGAAGCGTTTTGGAGGCAGAAGATGTGATTGGATAATGATCCGGTCTTGGCATTATCAGAAGGACTGGATGAATTCGCGAAGCATGACGATACGTGGAGCAAGGATTTGGAGGTTTACGAGAACGACAAATAAAGGGGATTGCTTATACGATGCAGGAACTGAAGATTTGGAAGAACTAGATAAGACTTAGTCAGTGGAGTTGGATTGTTATATCTGCCTAGAATTCTAGAGGCATTTGGGGTACTAGACGTAGAGAATGATCTATACGGATCATGAATGTCTCTAACACATATTTAATCATTTTGATTAAAAATTTGGCAAAGGTGATGGGTGGAGTTAAGTGATGAAAGACAATTGCAAGGCTAAGTACCATCTGGGAAAGGCAAGCATGGTTGATGAGACATGGAATAAAAAGAATGAAGTGAATCTGAGACGAACTTGAACTATATAGATGACGTATTAGGGTGGTTTGGATGCAGGATGTAGGTTGCACGAGTTGAGTTGTCTAAAGCAGAGAACGCGCCAACATTTATGTTGCGTGGCTTGGACAATCATATGGAGAAAAGGGACGTAGACTATACTTCCTACATAGATAGGAGCGGCTTAGAAAGGGCAATGTAACGACGAATTTGGTGGAAGGGATACATAATGCGGTGGAGGAATAAGTACGATGAGAGTTGGGTGATAGTCGATAGACGGACTAATTCATCCCATATTTCAAGAGGAATGAGAAGTCACATAGTTGAGAAGTTGGAATGCGCACAAATGCGATAGAATATGAGGTTTTGTGTAAAAGTTAACCTAATAGGTATGGAATGCCTTATGAAGGATTATGGCAAGGGAAGAAACGATGCGAAGCAAGCGTAGTATATCGTTGATAGACTAATAGTTGGTATGAGCATACTATAGAGGTAATTGAGAAAGACGCCTAGAGCATTGGCGTGAGATTTGGAGATAGTTGGAGAACGCGTTATATTAGGAAGAATTCTCCTACAAAGAGAGAGTCACCGGTGATAGGGGCATGTTCCCCATTGATGAGGATGTAGGGAATAAAGGAGAAAACGCCTAAATTATAGGCTGAAGACGGGATATAAGATGGTATGGAAATTAAGATTGTGTAAATACAAGAGAAAAGTAGTATGGAGGAAGAATGATTAGAGGGAGCAAGAGGTTGTCAAGATGGTGGGGTGATATTGAAGGGAAAACCGTTATAGCAAGAGGTTAGTAGTCACGAACAATGGAACGTTCACCTAGAGAAAAGGTGTAGCACCTGTTAGTATGAAGGATTGTTAGTTACTTGGTTCCGAGCATGGGAAAGCAAGGATGAGGTGGTGGTTATGACATGTTTCATGTGAATGTTATGGGAAGCTTTTGATTATGCAATCCTGCATTTACCATTGGATGTGATAAAGGTTGGGAGAACTTCTGAATGATGGAAAATCCGTAGAGGATAGAAGCCGTTAGGTCTGGTGATAGGAATTGTAGTAGAAACTGTTGGAGTTAATTCATAGGAGATGAGGTGGATCACCGTTATAGTGGGATGAAGTTAGAAGCGGCCAACGTATTGGACCGGAGGTGGATCGGAAAACTATGGAGGTGGTGGCAGTGCTTAAGTAGAGGTTGAAAATGGCAAAAAACCGACAAGAGAGCTGTGCGGACGAGAGGCATAAGCCGTTGGGATTTAAGATTGGAGGTAAGGTTATGCTAGAGGTTTCACCATGGAAAGGAGTGATGTGGTTTGGAAAGAAAGGGAAGTTAGCACCTAGATTTTGGATCCATTTAAAATCCTTGAAAGGATTGGGCTAGTGGCGTATAGGTTGAGATTACCGGAGGAATTGAGTAGTGTGCATGATGTATTTCATGTATCAAACTTGAGGAAATGCTTAGCAAGAACCGACTTGCAAGTACCATTAGATGATATTAGTATCGATACGAGTCTTCGTTTCATCGAAGAGCCGGTAGAGATTTTGGGTCGTGAAGCTAAGACGTTGGAAAAAAGGGTAATATACCGTAGTTATGGTAAGATGAAATTTGGAACGTGGACTAGAGTTCACGTAGGAACGAGAAGGATTTATGAGGAGCAAGTATCCTCAGCTATTTGATAATGACGAGATTTCTATTAGGAGGGAGTGATGTGACAACCGTCGTTTTAAGGTTCGTCACTCGGTCTTATTTTTAGGTTATTTTATGTGTGACTATGTGTTTTGTGTGTTTACATGTGTACTTTGCATGAACGAAGTTGGTGTGGACATCGTTTATGTGTATATGGTACTCATAACTAAATCGAGGAACGGTTATTTCATGTTCATGAGGTCACAAATTGGTGACTATGAAATGAAATGGTGTTATTTTAGTGTTTACGTATACGTATAAGTATTATAGTAAATCGTATTTTTTTTACGATTTGGGGTTTAGCATTTAGAGGTCTCGGGTAAGGTGTTTAGTCATGGGATTATTTTTCGGTATGTTTTTAAGTCATTTAGGACTTAGTTTAAAAGTTTATTTCAAAATTCAAGAGTTTTTTAAAACTGTATATTTTACGTTTTTTACGATATACGCGTAAATTGACTAGTTTTACGGTTTTTAGGTTTTAGGAGCTGAAATAAATTAAGGTAACTTAAAGTATTATTAATAATATATTAATAAGTCTTAAAAAATAAAAAAAAAAAAAAATATATGAATCGGGTTTTAAACCGACTAGAAAAGAAAAAGAAAGGATAATGGGCCAAAAGACCCAACTTGAGCCCAATTTGGAAAAGCCTTTTTAATAAAACATATAAATACCATGTTTATATCACAAAAATCAGTTTTTCATTAATTTCTCCCCCTTTGACCGAATTTTTACAAGCCCTAATTTAGGGATTCATCAAAAATAATTTTCTTGAAGATTTGAGGTAAAAATCTTGATTTAATTCTTATAGTTTTCTTGTTTTATAGCATTAAGGCTTCAAGTTTTATGTAATCAGTTTATATGATAGATTAGAGTTCTTAATAGATCTGTAATTAGGGGTTTTATAACAATTAACATGATTAGGATAATGATTGGCGATTATTAGTGATGTTAATTAGGGTTTAATCATGTTTAAATTCGTTTTTAAAAACTGGGCATATTTTTGAGTCACTTGTTTTGATCATATCTAGAGTTCTACAAACTCTTATTTTGCGATCCAATCATCCCTGAATAGGTAATTGAAGTGGCTTTCAAATTCAAGCAACGAGAACTAAATTGGAGGTAGGAGGTGAGTCAAAAACAGGTTACAACAGTCGGAGGTCAAAACGGTTTTGAAATCAGTCGGGTTTAATTTAACGTTTTAAAGTGACTGGGGTACTTAGGAGTACACTTGAGCCCTCTAATGAGCATGGGTGTTGGTTTATATATAAAATAAGAGACCTGAAGGGTGGCTAAGGAAATGGTTTAGGGTAAGACCCCCTAATCATAACAAATTTTTGTATCGGTAAAATGCGGATAGGCAGAAGTATATATATATATATCGGGGCCTTAACAGTAGCTTTAAGGTTGGGAAAAAGGGAGGAGTTAGCTAACATATGTAAGGGCATAGGGTTTCCTTTACAGAGATAATGGTTATGTTTAGGTGGGTGTTTGGCTTATAGTTTGAAGACCTAAAAACCGGGACTGTTTTGGGTAAAATGTCAACGGGACGGGTTATGAAGTAAACTAAGTTAAGGGCTTTATAGAGGGGTGTAATGAGATACTTAGAGAATATAAATGAGGTATATATATGGGAGAAGGTTAGATGTCCATCATAGGTTGATGAGCCATATTAGTGTTTGGTTCATGTTTTGATTGTGTGCTTTTGTTTGTTAGCTTTTTGCTAGTGCGCGGACTTTTGGAGAAGCTCAATCAGGTGAGTTTCATAGTCCCATGTCTTTTAATGATTTTGACTTCCAGATGGGATGGAAGAGACACTGTTTGGTTTTATAACTTATGCTCTGAATGTTTTATGATTGGTAATGGACTTGTGTGTACACTTATGTGATTATGATTTGGATCGGGGGACACGTACCGTCTCAGTTATTGTGTTTTGACTTGGTACCAAGGGGATGTTGACAAGGCGGGGCCTTGGGGAGGTACATAGATGTGTGAGCATCTATGGGACCAATGGATAATGACAAGGCGGGGCCTTGGGATTGGTACATAGGTGTATGGACGCCTATGATACCATGGTGTTTGGTAAGGCTGGGAGCCTTGGATTTTGTTTGGAATGATTGATCTTGAATGTTAGTTGTTAATGCATATTTGTAGCACATTGTCCATATGTTTAGTGGTTTATGGTGGTTCACATCTTATTTTAATCTGTTTTCGGTTGGAGTCTAAACCTATGACTCTCACCAACATTATGTTGATGTGTTTTAGTGTCTCTTTCAGGTGATAAAGTGGTTAAGTGTGAGAACATATGTGGCTAGGATTGGAGCCGCGTAGGAATGCATTTAGAAGGAGATCCTTGTTCCTTCTTAGTTTATTTTTCTGTTTGTTTCAATAAGTGATACTATGAACCTATATGTTGCTTTGTTTGTGTTATTTGTTTGCCTTGGGTAAGAGGTAGGACCGTTACCTGCTTACCTAGACTCCTGCATTGATGAGATATTGTCTTGACATTTGTGTCACCTTTTATGACATTTTTAATTCATATAGTTCTCTCTATAGACACGCTGTTGTTGTGATGATATCCATACGTCGCGCCCCATATTCCGCCATGGTGAGGTGTGACAGTATGCGCCTCTTCCTTTCATCTCTATAGGTAGTAATGCGTTTTGAAAATGCGCTTCCTTTTTCTCGGCGCCACGGGAGAGACCATTCTTCATCTCGGCGTCTCTTTGGTTGTCGTGACGTTCTACGATGCTTCCTATCATAATCATAGGAGTCTGAGGATGATGAGGTCGTTCGGCGACGTCTTGGATGTTGATCGCTAGAATTGGAGCTTAGTTGTCGCTTGAAATGCCTTTCTTCCTAGATCTACTCCTTTTCCCTTTCGGCTTCTCTGTTTTTGAGGGGGAATCTTCTATCCTTGGTCCTAATCATTTAAGGGCGCTCTGGCGCTGTTCAACTTTCTGATGGGAGAATCCTTGATCCCCTGGAGTACGTCCTAGCCGATCATTAATACTGACACACTGCCTGTTATTGGTAGGTGTGACGGGAGTCCTCTTCTCCCTCGAGCCGTATGAGTAATCCGAGGATGAGGCATCCTCTATGATGGGTGCGTAAGAGTAGGTGACCTGTTTTGGGGCAGTTTGCATGTCTAGTCCCCCTTAGTTTCTCCTCCATTATCTGCTTTCTTTGCATTCGGCGGAGTTCCTTGCTGGAGGTTGATCCCTTCAGCGCTTGTAGCTCCCTATCAAATTCTAAGCTGACCCTTAGGCCGCCTACTGGGTTTGCTTTCATCCCTGCTGTCATGAGTGGGATTAAGGCTTCGAAGTTTTGTGCGACATAGTCTCTCATGTTTGGGTCCGAGCCAAGAGGGGTTTCCGTCCTGGCTTGTAGTATCATCTATGAGTTTGAGTTCAATGGTGTTTCATTCTGAACCACATCAAGAACTTCCTTCGAAGAGGAGGTTTCTCATGTCACGAGAGGGCTGGGAGGCACAATCGGGGAATCGGTACATGTGTTACCTTTCTTCCTATGCCTTTGCTTGAGTTGTTGGATGCTTCGGAACCTTGAGTTTTCTTGGGTCTGCCTTTTTGGCTAAACAGATTTGAGCCGTCCTTAGTAATGCTGAGAGTTTAGTGTAGGGTCACACAAATGGCGCCAACTTGTTAATACAAAATTTGGATGGACCACGCTTGACCCGAACTAAGCTTAATGCGGGGTCTTGTGGACTCCGGCTCTTGCACCAAGTGAATTTGTTTGAGACCCTGCACACGAAATAACAAACATCGTTAGGCTTACCGTGGGTGCGTGTCTCATGATTAGACTCCAGCGTGAGAGTAAGTAACCGGTTTGAGTATATGTGAGGGTTAGATTATTGTGAATATCATACCTTTGTGAACCTCTGGGGTTCCTTTTATACCCGAGGGAACCCTAGGATAGGCTTCCCTATTCTTACAGTCTAAGGAAGAGATAATGACTGCATATAGTTGATCCTTTTCCGTGAATAAGGATGGTGTATATCTCTATAACTTAAGCGAATATAATCCCTATTTAGATTATTTTCTGTTTGATCATGTCGCAGTGCGACCAGGACACAATTAAGATATAACCGCATGCGACAACAACTTATTGGGCCTCGGGGCCTTAGGTGTAGTCTACGTATGACCCATGCTTAGTAGATATGGGTAGTACATGTGGGTCGGTTATCCAGCCCGACTAAGGACTATACGTCATCAATATACAAATATAAGATTAGATTTTACTACGATATAGTATTTAGTGGTGATACATGTTCGGATATCACAAGGGTTATTTTTATTGTCAGGGAACCCTTACGTTTCTCTAATTTTTCGACCCAAGTTATAGGCCCTAGATACTCGGTATTTGTGGTTATCATATTAGTAAATAAGTCAAGTGTATCATTTCTTATTATCAAGCGCATTTCGTCCTTATCTGAACTACCGTCAACTTAACAATGACCGCATGCAGCTTTCCTAATTCTTGAAACCGTGTGCGCCTTACCTTCATGTCGGGCCTGTTAGACCGGTCGCAATAACTCAGCCCAACCCTAGCGGGCCAAACCTAAATAGTATATGTGGGCCGGGTCGGAAAGCCCGAATAGACACTATAGGTCATAATGTCCAATAGTCTAGTAAGCGAGGCCATAGACAATAGTTATAAATAAACTTTAATCGTATAGTAAAAGACATCTCAAGTTCAAAAATTACCGTTTCGTGGGGCCTCATAAACTGAAACAATAGGACCCGTACTCTGTAAATGAATCATATGCCTATTACCTTATCAGCTACCACTTATATCTTAAACACTCATAGGAGACAATGGATTACACATGTTAGCGATCTACCGTATGAACATAACCCATCTTTATAGTATAAATAGGTGCTTCATTTTTATTTTTACCCTCGACAATGTTTATCTACAACCGCCATTTTAGCAAAAGAAAAACCACGCTTAATTTCCAAAAAAACCATCGAATCTTCATTCAGCCCGCGTTAGTCTTTTAGTGTAGACATAACTTCCATATAACATTCAAAAATGGGCAAAGAAACAGTAGATATAAACTTCATCTTCTCTATTCTAACCACCGAACAACTTGATGAATTCAACTCAGAATTCCACATATTCAAATATCTACATCCGTGACTGCCTCTCGCAAACCAAACCATACACTCGTTTCTTCGAGTATTGTGAACTTCAGCATCTATCTCTCCTAGTTCCTAGAGAACATATTGGGTTTCTATGACATACATATTTTCCAACTACATTGCATAGGCGCGACCAAAGTGTCACACTTTGAAATTAGTTGTCGCGTCTAAGGCATAATCCGCAACCTAGCCTTGTTCTGAAGTTTTTACGTCTCATCTCTAAGACATGGATGGGTGTCGTTTAGCAAATGACCCGGAAAAAGATTCCACAATGCTATTCCTAAACCTCTTGATTCGTTGTAGAAATGAAACGACCAATACTTTTGGATAGACGAGTATGTATTTCCATATAACATGAGATGGAACACTTCGTCAAACACTCTTAGGAAAGATATCATCCCCCGTGTCGGGTCCTTTGATTAGGAGGATGTAGATACACTCAACGAGAACCGCACTCCTTTTAAGATATTTCCAGAAGAGTTTTATGCCTGATAGGAATAAGTCGTAACTACTTATACACAAAAGGATGAGTATCCGACGTTCTTGGATACTCAAGGCATGGGTGTTAATGCTAACGTAAATGCCCTAAATTACTTGTAGAAATGGAACTCTCTAGCTTCATACATACACCAGATCAGTGAGCCATGGTGGTAAGGGTATGTTGATCCCAAACTTAGATCAATAATTAGCTTGTAAGGGTGTATTAGTAAAGATAAATCCAAACTAATACTAGAGAAAAATTTTGTATGAATGCAAACTAAGTACTATGCGAAAACTAATACTTAGCATAAAAAAATGAGTTTAAACGATTCAAAGCTTCAATATATTGCTAATATACAAGTACTCCTAATAGTGTTAGGGTTTACACAAACCTTAAAGCAATCAAACAAAGTAAAAGAAGCGTACCTAACTTCTAGACCTAATGTCTCCTTTTATAAGCATAAGGAGCCTTGTACAAGATAACTATCAACTATTCTAGGAAGATATACTAAAAATATAAACTGAACACGTGAATATCTTATTTGTAGTTATCCTCAAGCAGGGGAATCTTCTCATATAGTTGAAACAGATCCCACTGTCTTCAGTAGGCCTAGCAGGGGGAATATTGACCAGTAGAGGGAATATTAGACACTAACAGTGAGAATGACTTAGTGAATTTTTATTCCCAACAATCCTCCCCTAAACTTGTGAGCACTCATGCACACAAGTTTATGAATAAACACTAAGGTATGTGAGGGTGCTTATAAAATAGCTTCATCTGGTGATCTGGCTATGTATAAATCTACAGCTTAGTGTTGGAATTCATCAACCTAATTTATCTAATATACATGCATCAAGAGTAAAAGCCACGGATAGGATCGATTATCTATGCATGCAATGTAATTAACATAAATATAAAGAAAACATACCTTTAGTCAAAGAACGGATGATCAAGAACCCTAGATCACCAAAACCAAACAAAACTGTAGAAACTAGAAGGGGGGGTTGAATAGTTTCTTATAATTTACTTGTTAAAAGGTGGTTTTCAAAAATCCTTTTTCAAAAACATAGACTTGAGGAAATGTGTGAAATATTCTTATGCACAATATGAACAATGATAGTGTAACTAAGCTAATACTAACAAATATATATGCACAAAGAATAAAGAATGTAAAGAGTTAAGGGTAAAGAAAGATCAAACCGGACACCAAGGATTTATAGTGGTTCGGCAACGAAGCTCACTCCTCGAGTACTCCTTACTCGATAGTTCACTACACAACAAGCTCCTTATGGTGGAGAAAACCGTACACGTCGCTTAACCAATTTCCGACTCTAAGCTAAAAGTCGAGCCCTAATCGTAGCTAGGACCAATCTACACAAATATACTTAGTACATACACAAATTCCAAATAGACACAACTACTTGGATCTTCTCAACTAATACACAACAACAAATGTATAAAAGTAGATCTTCAATGGATCTTTGGTGGTGGACTCAACACTTCACGAGGATAGTGTTCTTCTCTTTGCACTTGGAGAGGAAGGGATGGAAGAACAAGATTCACTTCTTAAACAAGTAGTAATCAAACAAATGATCAAAGATTTGAGTGATTAAAGAAGAGGGTTTGAATCTAGAAATAGATGTGCAAAAGAGGTAGTTTGAAAAGCTGAGAATGGTCCACTATTTATAGGACAAAGGCCCAACGGATATATCTGGCCGCGGTTCCTTAGCTCAGCCGGCGGGTTCCTTATCGATAAGGAACCGCCTAGGCACTAGAGAACCGCTGCCTAGACTCCGCTCCATTTTTGTCCTTTAGTGGTGGAAGTCTTATATGGATATAAAAAAATATCCTGAAAGGATATTCTTAACCAAATAAGAATATGCCATTTTCAAATTTCAAATAATTAATTTAATATAACATTTTCATAAAAAGAAAGTTTAATAAAAACTTGTCACACTTAATAAAAAGTGAGTTTTAAGAAAATTTAAATCACTTGATCACTTGATTAAGGTTAGTACTTGTTTATTCATACCATAAGTGAAAATGGGTAAAATGAAAAAATACTTGAACTCAAGAATTCGTTTTTCGTTGTTTTCGTTAATGCTTGTTTTTACATATTGTCGTAATCAAAACAAAGCGAAACCCAAAAATGCAAGTAACGTTTTTAGGCATTATTGCATTAACAATCTCCCCCTTTTTGATTTCGACAATACATAAACTCAATCACACAAAAAACAAGATTTTCGAAGACAAAGATCCAAGATAGGTTACTAAAAGAACATCATACAAAGAAGTATGGAAAAAGAAACAAGCCAAAAGCATAAATCCAATCCTAGTTATTCTAGAATTCTAAGATTTGCTTGAATTTGATGTCTTGTGGATAAGCAACCAATGCTTATATGAAAGACAATGTAATGGCGGAGGGTGGTGGTGGTAGCCAGTTGGAGATCTCATAATCATAGTGAAGAGGAGGCTTGATTAAGAGACTCTTGATGTAGCTCAACTCCTCATAGATGTGTGCCATAGCAAGATGTTGATATTGACAACAATGACAATATGTTCCATGGTGTATGACATTATCATGAGAAGGAGGAAGAACACTAAAGGGTGATGGTGGAAGCAAAGAAGTTCCATAATCAACATTCTTGGTAGGAGAAATGTGATTAAGAGTGTTCTTGGGTGAATTTGGGTTGAAAGCAATTGGAGAAAATGGAGGAGATTCAAGGCTTTCATTGGGAGAATAAGACATTTTGGGATGTGAATTATGGCAAAATGCTTAAGGTTTAAATAGGGAAGGTTTAAGGTATTTTGGGGTGGTCAAAGGGTTTGAAACAAAGATTCTCAAAAAATGTTGGAGCAAATCTGGAGTTTCAGAGAAAAACCCGAAAAAGGAAGGCACTGTATGCGGTTCCTTATCATGCCCGGCGGTTCCTTATCACTAAGGAACCGCGGTTCACTTGTGGAACCGCCTACATGGGCTGTGTTTGGTGTTTGGTGGAAGATTTTTCAATTCAGCAAATCTTATTTTTCTAGTCTAACTTATCATAGGGATATGCTTAAAAGCAAAGATAGACAAAGAAAACATATACAAACTTACCAAATAGATATTTGACCAAAGTACATGGATTAAAAGATCGATGTAGGAGGTGTGTAAGACAAGACCTTAAGTCATGACATAATGATCCTCCATGATTCTATCTTGTTCTTGCTATGTTTGAGAGAATCATACATATGAATTATGTAAGCTCTAGATTAATAGCGAGAATCTATGAAAAACCGTTTTAAGATTGAATTAACAATGTCAAAAGCATTTCTCAACCATTTTCGAAAGAGAGGGTTTATCAAAAAGAGTATGGAAGACTCAATGACTCAAAGTGGTAAAATGAGACACACAAAGAGAAGAAGGTAATTAAGGAAGATGTTCCATTAATCCGAGACCTAGACACAAGTAATTAAAAGGTTCCCTTTTAAGTGGCTTAGTTAAGATGTCGGCTAATCGGAGGGTACCTTCTCAATTGAAATGTTCCCCTTTTGAACATTACCCCTAAGGAAATGGTGTCGAATTTCTATGTGTTTGGTTCGCGAATGTTGCACGGGATTCTTGCTAAGGTCTATAAGCGCCTTTATTATCGCACATGATGGTAACATCATCAAGATAAATCCCGTAATCAACAAGCGCTTGCTTCATCCGTAGAGCTTGTTGGCATGCTTTTTCGGCAATCACATACTCGGCTTCCGTGGTGGATATTGCAAGAGCGGTTTGTTTCTTGGACAACCAAGAAGTTAAACAACAACCCATGAAGGTACAAACTCCACTAGTGCTTTTCCGGTCCACATAGTCTCCCGCATGATCCGAGTCCGCGTAGACAATGGTTTTTACGCCGGTCCCTTTAGGATACCATAATCCTAAATGTATAGTGCCTTTAATGTATCGGAGGATAAGCTTAACCGCTTTAAGGTGAGAGGTTTTGGGAGCCTCTTGGAAGCGAGAACAAAGGAAAACACTAAACATGATATCCGGTCGACTTGCCGTTAGGTACAAGAAACTACCAATCATACCTCTATATTTGGTGTTGTCTACCGACTCACAATCATCATCTACGGTGAGTTTAGTATCCGAGGCCATTGGGGTCTTCATTGGTCTAGATTCTTCTAATCCAAATTTCTTTAGCATTTCTTTAGCATACTTAGATTGACTAAAGAAAATACCATCATCCATTTGTTTAATTTGGAGTCCTAAAAAGAAGTTAAGTTCTCCTATCATACTCATTTCAAACTCATCATGCATGATTTTGGCAAAGTCATCACACAATTCTTGACAAGTTGATCCAAATATAATGTCATCAACATATATTTGTACGATTATGAGGTGAGAACCTTTCCTCTTTGTAAAGAGCGTGTTGTCTACCATCCCCATGGTATACTCATGTTTAACAAGAAATGCTTTAAGTCTATCATACCAAGCTTTGGGTGCTTGTTTGAGTCCATAAAGTGCTTTCTTAAGCTTGTAAACATGATCCGGTTTCTCAAAATCAATGAAGTCGGGAGGTTGAGCCACATATACCTCCTCATTGATCAAACCATTAAGAAATGCACTCTTTACATCCATTTGTTGAAGCTTAAAATCTAAGGCACAAGCGTAGGCTAAGAGGATTCTAATGGATTCTAATCTACCTACCGATGCATATGTCTCGTCATAATCAATCCCTTCTTGTTGATTATAGCCTTGAGCTACAAGTCTAGCCTTGTTACGAGACACAGCGCCATTCTCATCTAACTTATTCCTAAATACCCATTTGGTTCCTATAATGGTAGAACTTCTAGGTGGAGGAACAAGTTCCCAAACATCATTGGCAACGAATTGATTCAATTCTTCTTACATCGCAATGACCCAACTCTCGTCCGTCAAAGCTTCTTTAACATTATTTGGTTCAATCAAGGAGACAAAACAAAAGAAGTTGATTTGGTTTTGGACTTGAGATCTCAGGGTCCTTTGATTTAAGTCACCAGTGACATTATTGAGAGTATGATCCCTAGATTCCTTAATGTTTACTTCCTTTTGAACACTAAGGTCTTCAACTCCTATTTTTCTAACCTCTTTGGCTTTAACTACTTCTAATTCATCCAATTCATCATCAACCAATGGTGGTGTCTTGGGTGAAGGAGGGGTTTCATCAAAGGTTACATTGAGTGATTCTTCAATAACCCCCGAGGTTCTATTTAGGACTATGTAGGCTTTGCTAGTTTGGGAATAACCTAAAAGGATACCTTCGTAAGACTTTGGGTCAAACTTGGTAAGGTAGTATTTGGTGTTGAGGATAAAGCACTTGCTTCCAAACACCCTAAAGTATTCCAATGAGGGTTTCTTACCTTTAAGAATCTCATAGGGGGTCTTTCCTAGGAAAGGTCGAATAAGAATTCGGTTGAGAATATAAGTCAATGTGTCCACGGCATTGCACCAAAACTTTTGAGGCAAAGATTGCTCGTTTAACATCGTCCTACTCATCTCTTGGAGAGTCCTATTCTTCCTTTCAACTAGCCCATTTGATTGTGGAGTGCGAGGAGCCGAGAAGTTATAGGTAATACCATGAGCTTCACAAAAGGCACCAAATTTCACTTCATTATCAAATTCCCTACCATGATCCTTCCTAACAAAGACAATTGAACATCCTAGTTGATTTTGAATTCTTCGACTAAAGATTTCGAAGTGATCAAAAGCTTCATTCTTAGATGCCAAAAATCTAGTCCAAGTGAATCTAGAATAGTCATCAACTATAACTAGGGTATAAAGGTTACCTCCATAACTCCGTATGGCGGACGGTCCAAAAAGATCCATATGTAGGAGCTCTAAGCACCGAGAGGTCGAAACCAAATTCTTGGCTTTGTGACTTGAGTGAACTTGCTTTCCAACTTTGCAAGCATCACAAAAGTGACTATCAAACTTAATCTTGGGGAGGTGTCTTACCAACTCCTTAGAGACTAAAGATTGAATTAAACGCATATTAGCGTGACCTAATCTCCTATGCCAAAGAGTAGAACTATCATCTATAGTCGCAAGACATATGTTGTCTTTTGACTTCTTATTGACCTTCATAACATAAATCCCATGCTTTCTAATACCTTTTCCAATGATCTTTCCATCTTTTACGATTTCACTGTCATGTTCTGAAAAGATGACCTTACACTTATTATCACAAATTTGACCTATACTTAAAAGGTTAAACCCTAAGTTATCTACGTGCTCAACATTTTCAATGGTCATGGAGTCAAGAGAAACCGTACCTTTGCCAATGATATTACCACGTAGACTACTAGCGAATGTGACGTTACCTCCATCATATGATTTGCAATGCGAGAACAAGCTTCGATTACCCGTCATGTGTTTAGAACATCCACTATCCTTAATCCACTCATCGGGCTCCAAATCAATTCCCAAGCATATCTAGGTAACAACACACAAGATCAAACATTTGGTCCCCAATATCTCATGGGTCCAAAATTGTTAGTTCCAAACATCCCTTGCATTTGGTTAGGATGCATGAATGAAGGAGGGGTTCCCTATGGAGAACAAAATGGAGGAGGGTAGTAATTCATGCAACCATTTTGTTGTTCATTATTTCTCCTAGGTGTATTTGATCTAGGTTTAGAGTTATGATTATTTCTTCTAGGTGTTGGAGTTTTACTTCTAGGTCGCGAATTGTTTTGATTATCCTTTCTAGGAGTTGTTGTTCTACTTCTAGGCTTAGACACATTTCGTACTCTAGGTGGAGTAGAAGATGTTCTTGATAAACTTCTATTTCCCATGAGAGGTTTACTTAATGGCTTGTAGAACTTATCAACGATATTGTTGTCAAGTATGGGTAATTTTACTTTATTAACAATAAGATGCTTTGGTTTTTCATCTAACTTAGACTTTTCAGAAAGTTCAGGATTTTCCAAAATCACCCTCTGGCCGCTGTACCTTATGTGACAATCCGTCAATTTATGATTGATATTTTATTCTCAATATTTATTTGAAAACATTATTTTAATGTTACAATATGAACTCACTTATTTTTGGGAAGTAATTTGGATTTACGTCTTGAAGTAGCGTCGACTACGTCTAAACCGGAGGATTCTACGTTACGTGCTTACGTTTACATACACCGTCTTTGGTGACAGTTCGACATTTGAGAAAATAAATTTGTCCATGAATATTATTTTGGAGTTTTAAATTTGAGTTGGTTCATAAACTCACAAATTTACGAGAAGAGATTAGGACTTACGATTTTATTTTAACGTCCTTTACGACTAAACCGGAAACCCTAGGATTACGTATTTACGTTTTCGAACTCCGTTTTTGATGAGACAATTTTTATTAGATTCGTTTTGTGTCGTTGATTCATAATTAATAAAAACGTTTTTCGTAAAACGTCCAGAGGGCACGCAAATCGAGGAAGCTAGAATCGAGGAATACCTGTAAATTAGTGGGATGAGACAAGTTTACACTTGCCCCACCCCACTAACATGGGACGGCCAAACCATGGACTCAACACCCTTAGGTGTCAAGCCTTAAACAAGTAGCAACCACTTGTCACTTTAGCTTACAAGTTAAGCTTCCACTAGTCAAAACAACTAGCTACACACACACCCTCATTTCCATCCATGCAAAACAACCATTTTCTCTCACTCTCTCTCAAAGATGTCGTCCATATCCTCACCATAAACACCATCATTGATCAAATTTAACCACAAAATCCTATGTTATTCATACATATGTTGCTGCCCTCTTGAAGCTCTCTTGAATGATGGTGATTATAACATCCAAGGAGGAGTTTCCATGGAGTATTAGGGCTGATTTTCCACAAGGTATTCATGAAGATTGGTGGCCTTGAATATGGTCTTGGTTATTCACAAGTTTCTCCATCAAAATCCATGTTTTGATCACAACCTACATCAACTTGGTGGTATAAAGATTGTCCTCCTCATCTTCTTGTTATTTTTTATTATCTAATCTTGTATTTCTTTTACTTATGTATATGTATATGATGATGAATGATGATTAAAAATATTGTTTGGGGATTTGGTGTTGATAAACATGCTTAAAAAGATGGACAACTACATGAAAAATGGGTAAATCTTGTTTAAATGGTAGGATGTATAAAAAACAGTAAAGAACCACATGTTAGATGATAAAATGATGAAGTAGAATCAATTTACAGTAACCTATGGGTCTTGTACATATGTGAGAGTTGGCCATGCAATGGAATCATTGTAATGAGTGAGATATGATCAAAACAAGTTTAAAGTACAAATCTGAGTTCACTGTTTTGGACGATTTTTAGAAAATACTTAGAAGCTGATTCAACAGTAGATATAGGAGAGTTAAATGGAGCACATATCATGTAGTTTATTTGATAAAAATTTGAGCTTCTATCTCCATATAGAACTCTAGATATGGCAGTTTTGATGAAGATGAAAATAAAAATCAGATTTTGAGAATTAATGTTTATTATTATTATATAAGCACTCAAAGTTATATTGTATAAAATGTAAAATAAAAACCCACTAACTTATGGATTTTTTATATAAATATGTAAAAGGTTAAATAAGTGTATAAATTATAAAAATGGTAGCGGAATAATACTTATAAGTTATAAAACTATAAACACGATTTTTACGACTTTTTCGGCTATTACCGTAAAATTAACGTTTTTATAAAATAAAACTTAGATGGTTGGACCCGTCTAATGTAAACTTTATAAAACTCATATACTGATATATAAACATATATAACAAGTAAAAACCGATAAAACCCGAACTATAGGACATACGGACATTAACGAGCTAAGTAAACATATTGGACTAATAATTGGACTAAATAAGTTAAACTCTTATAAAAAGAACTTATTGGGCTTAACCCATTTGGGCCCAACTTGTAAAGTCTAAATACTGATAATATAAGTATAAAATGGATTAAAATAAGTTAAATAACTTATAATAAGCTTATTGGACTTAAAACGTGTAAATAGGTAAAACTAGTAAACTAGTATAAAAGTTACCAAAACGTAAACACTAAAATGAGTAAACGAGAATATGTAAACCCACTTGATCATCACATATATATAATCATCATATGTATACATAATTGTTATTTTTATAAAGTCATTGGACATGAGTCTAAGACGAGTATTATTTGTCTAGGTTTCCGTGATTGAAGCACGTACCATACGTCCGAATTGCCGATAACGGCCTTCCCACATCAATGTGAGTTCATAGCCTCGCACTCTTTTAAATGTTTTTATGAAATATTTTATAAACCCGCGAGGGAGATAACATGTTAGTTTTTATAAAATAGGACACCATTTGTCCCGATTGTTTGTTTATTTATTTGGACCTGAATGATTGTATGACCCGATTGTATGACCTGATAGATGATTAAAGGACCTGATAGATGAAATTAAATGGATTATTAAAGTTAGGTTATGTCACTAAAAGTCCCATTAGCATTAATTGTGAACTACCGGGATTTGGTAGACGCTTGTGCATATAATAGTACTATTTGGGGACGATCACCCCAGTTCGCGCCTTGACGGTTGATCCCCGTCGTGCCACATTGATTGGTAAGCGAATTTATGTATGAGAATATTTCCATAGCGTGACCTTTGTGACGACACGCTACTTTAGATGGGCAAATTGAGTATCGGGTTAGCTACCCGTTGTTTGTTTTAGTAAGGTAACAATGTCATGCGGCTTATAATAATCCAACTAACGAAATACTACTAGACGCTCCGAATTACGATGTATTGCCTGAATAGCAATACAGGGTCATACTATTGATATTATGTTCGTGTTTTGCTTTTCATAACCATATTCAAATAACGGTTTTTATTTAACTTTATACAACGTCGTAAGACGTATTGTATGATGTTTTTACGACATTGGCTCGTATAATGATTTTTAAGGCAAATGCCTATATTATGATTTTCGATAAGGATTTGTATAAAAATGACTTTGGCTATTTTATGGCCTATTACAATGATTTTTTTTTCAAAATGATTTTTGGTAATAATTTTATCCCAAAGTTATATTGGTGGAATTTATTAAACTCTATGTATTCACTCGGCGTTATCGCTGACCTTTTCTTTTAACATGTTTTATCTCAGGTACTTGAAGGTAATTCTCGGGAAGACGACAAGAATTCATGGCCCGCACTTAAATTATAATTTCCATTCAAATGTTTGTAAAACCTGTATTAAACACAATGACTTGGGACCTATGTATCTTTGATATTTATGAATGGAAATGCTTTGTTATTAAACGACGCGATTTTTATGCGTTGTCTATGATGTGAGTAATGTGCTATCCCGTAACACCAACGAGTCTTCCGCTGTATTGAGTTGTATAAATTTGGGGGTGTTACAGTTTGGCATCAGAGCTCTCGTTATAGAGAACGAAAGATTTTTAAAACAAAGGTTTTGAATAAAACATTTCAAAATCTTTTAACTATAAACATTTTTCTAAAAATGTCTAAAAATCTTTTGACTATAACGGTGCCGAAGAATTCCCGAGTTACCGACAAGGCCAGACTGAGAAGTGTTATTTTAATATATATATATAACTTGGATATATATATATATATGATGTAATTTTATTACATGATTGTTTGATGACTATTTTGATATTTATACGCGGTATTTATACGACGTAGATTGTCACAAGAAACCCTAACTCCCTAGTAAATTAATCGAATCTATTCTCGTAGGAATTCTAGCTATCCTAGATCTAAACCAAGTTGTGGATATTTATGATCCCAACAAATGGTTGATATTCGTAGAAATGTAGATATTAGTTGATTGTGAAATTGAAGAAGAATTGGCGAGATTAAATCTGATATCGATGTCATGACGATCTTTCCTTATAGAGTGGAGTTTTACAAAACGTTACCACCTGGAAAGATGCCATCTGATTCGTTGTCATCCAATTCTTAAATTGAAATCGAAAGGGTGAATGTTGCACTTGAGGCTGTCATTGGAACCAGTACCTAAAAGCCTCATGCCACTAATACCTTTCCGAGAATTCTAATTAAATGTGTGAGTCATTTAATACTAGCGACTCATTTGATAATTGTTGTTGTAAGAGCTATAGGATTAGAAATTAAGTGTTGATTCATATCGAGCTTTTACTGCCCTTTTAAGGTTTAAAAACAAAGTTGAAGTATTGGGAAATGAGGTAGGATATCGAATTGAGCATAAGTTGATTGAAACTTGAATAAAGTAAAAATTTAACTTGTATGGAATATGAGATTGATAAGAGGAAATTACTAAGTCATATGATTGAATTACAAGGTTTTAATTGATTGTTAGTTTGTGATAAGTGTTGTTCCTAGGCCATTGTCCACTAACGAGGATGCCTTGTGTCCAAGAAATAAATTGAAGAAATCTTCTTCTGAATTGAGACCGATGGATCCTCTGGGACATGTGGAACACCTAATGACTCTTGTAGATTAGTATTCATTGTGGTATCTCTTAAAAATCCCTAACTTAACTGAGACATCAGTTGGTAGGATGAGTTCTGAAAATTGTATGACATAGTGACACGTAATGTGTTACGGTACAATTTTGACTTGTTTGTGATTAACGAAAAGACTACCTTTGATTACTAAATTCTACATGTATTGATGTTATCTATCCTTTATTGCTATATCCTAATGATCGCATTAGTGATGAAACCATTGAACAAGTACTCATCTTGATTTGAGTTACATTGTGAATTAACCCTTTTGAGTGCCATCAAGATCATGAACCTCCTGATTATTTGGCTAAGATCATTTCCTATTACATTGTAGTTAGTTCTTGGTGAACAACTTTTCATCACTCTTTTGCAGATCACTCATTGTTTTTATAAGATAAAACAGTATCCTTTGAGAAAATTGAATTTCCATCACTATAAGGATTATTCAAAGTAAGATTTATAAGTGATTGTTATCGAAATGAGGTTGTTTATAAAGTACCTTGGAAAACTTGACTGTTTTTATAACAAAGAAAATCCTTGTAAATTTATTCTTGATTCTTATTTAAGAATTAAGCATGAAAATGTTTTTATTATAAACATGGATGATAAAATTTTGACGAACTGAGTATTGCATCGTTAATCTTGAAATTGTATATAGTTGCGCGCCAACATACAATTTGGAATGAACCATGCAAGACTGACTAGTAGTCACCATAAAACTAATGAATAAACACTACATTCTCTTGGAAGATTGTGAAAGAATAAATTTTATGAGATCTACAAGAAGTGAAAAATAGGGACATAGTGTTAGGGACACCTACATATGTGCCTGTAGCATCTATTCTTCTGAGTTGAATTTACTCATCTGTGGAAATTGTCTTATTTGACAATTGATAATTCTTTCTTGTCCAATTCTCCCGTAGTGAGATTCTTAGGAAAAGTATCTGATTACCGAGTGTTGATACCCGACTGGATGTATTAACGTTCTTATCATTTCTTTTGATTTGATTCCATTTGAATGACCTGGGTAACGATCCGAGGAGCTTTCGAATGCGTACTCAAATTATGAAATCATGGGATATACTCATATTCGTTAAATGTTTTTGTCCGTATCAGATTTGAAATTCTCTCGCATAGATTATGCGTTGACCTTACTCTTTTAATAGTAGCTGTGTATCCTAATATCCCTGAATTTTTGAAGAATTATGAGTTATTATTAGTCCTTTGAGAAGTTCACATCTTATCGACGGCAATGAAACAGGAAAGTTGATAAAGCCAGTAGAATGGATTGATAGATTATGACGTGACGACATTGTCTTAATTGGTGGCTGTATCCTGCTTTTGGACTTAAAAGTATACCGTGAATGGTTGTGAATTAATCATAGATATCATAATCTAGAAAGAACCTAATATGAATTTATTAAAACATGTTTATGTTATCTGAACTTTAGGAAGTATTTGTTGGTAAATTACCTAGACTTTTGCCATTAAGGCAAGCTGAAATTGGTATTGATTATATTTTCGGTGCTGCACTTGTGGCTTGTGCACTGTACGTCAGCACCATCTGAATTAAAGGAATAACCGTACGACTGAGAGAGTTGTCGGAGAAATATTTTATTCTGCCAAGGTCATCATCATGAAGAGCTATGGTGATTATCATTCCTTATATTTACAGATTATTATGAACTGAGTAAATTGACAATCGAAAACGATATCCATAACTCGAAATGGAAGATTTGTTCGATCATTTACAAGGTTTTTGATCCTCAGCATGGTTATCATCAACTTCGCATCTGCGAAAAAGATTATCTATTCCAATTACCACATCCGGTACTTGTAATAAACATTATGAGTTTCACGTGATGTCGTTTGGATTGACTAATGCACATGTAGTATTCATATATTGGGTGAATCACGTGTGTAGGCTGTAATTTGATAAATTCATGCTTGTGATCATTAAGGACCATTTATTTGTTTATAAGAAAAAGAAGGAGTTAATAATTATTTATTGATTGCCCTGAAATGGCCAAACAATTAAAACTTGTACCTTGAATAATTGATATGTGATTTAAGACTTAAACCTTTACATTATTTGACTATGTGATTAATAGATAATGGAATTTATATTGACTCTTCAAAAATTAAGAGCCCTTTTAAGACTTTTGGCTTTACCAAAAAGAAAGTGCAAATATATTTTGACAAATGTTTTAACAAAGGATTTTTAGGGATTATTCTCTTATACACAAACCATTTAACTAAACTTCTGTTTAGGGGTAAATGTTTGTGTATACTTCTAGACAACTTAAGAAGAATTGAGGAAACTACATAAACCATGACTTAAAATTTGAAACGACAATTTTTGCTTTTCAACTAAGAAAATTTTGACCGAAGTATAGCCAAAGATTTTTCGAACACTTACGAATCCTATTAATTATTTTCGATAAATCAACAAAAATTGTGTTAATTAAATTTAAAATTTATTTTGAACATTTTCATATAATTAAACGGACTAAGAAATTTAAAATCTTTACGTTTACGTTTCATAAAAATTGAATATTTAATATTTAATTAGTTGTAATAATTATCGACACTTTAAAACGTCAGATTAGGCAAAACGATAAAAATGATAGTTGAGACAAAACTAAAACTTAGAAAATATGAAGAAAGAATTTTGAATAAATACGGTATGATATTTATTTCATCAGGAAAGTGAACGTAATTACTGACATATTATGTATAAAAGACAAAGAACCAATTAGGACATGTTCCTTAATAATGAAGGTGCAAAATAAATTGCCAAACAATTTAAAATATAGCCGATGCTTATAAAAAGGATAATATAGATTGTAAAAGTGGTTCGCGGCTAATGTGAACTATTAGAATTGAGAAGCCGATAGCGTTAGATGTTTTAAAGGCCACTTGTGGTTGTCTAAATATGGAGATTTTGAGATATAGTTATGTTGGAATTTGTATGTATAAGTATTCTATTTATGTCATTTATGACTAAAAGTATCTTTGTCTAAAGAAGTTGTACTAATGGTAAATTATGAAGGCATACATTGCCTCATACATTAGTAAACGTCTAGCTATTGCAAAGGTCATCATCTGAATTTGATTCGATTTGGGTCATCGTCGACAGACTGACCAAATCTGCTAATATCATTCTCGTTAATGATAGAATCTTGATGAAGAAATAGACTCTTTTATTTAAAGGAGTTATGTAAACATAGTGTGCCTGTATCGATCACCTATATATCAAGATCCTCGCTTCGCATTGATTTCTAGAGATTTGCTCAGAAGTCATTGAGAACGAATCTTGATGAGGGTACTATGTACCACCCCAATCGAAGGGACGAGGTAAAGTAACGATACAAAAATACTATAAGCGTTGTTCTATGTTTGAATGATTGACCTTTAGTAATAAACCGTATAATCGTTTTCCTTTAAAAGTATTATCATTGATAAATCATCGTATCAGGATTGAGATCGAATCTTGTTAGGATCTAAATAATAGAGCATCTGTAGCAGGAGTTGGGATGAAGACACCCGACATACACCCATTGTGAGTTGGACATGTCTTTTAGGTTTAAGGTTTCCTATGATGGCGAACCTAACCTTACAAATTACTCGACCCGCGAGACCTGAAATGATTGTTGAAATTAGGATTTGATTATTGACTACCAATAGTAGGCAGGAGGTTATGTGAATATGAAATGTAGATCTTGAAGTGCCAGATGGGTAGCGAAGTTATGCCAAAATTTTAACCTAGGAGAAATGAATTAATGATCTGACAAATCATGGGATATAAGTCCCCGTTGTATGGGACCATTGAGATGATGTAAAAGTTGGGATTGAAAGGCATATAAGCTGGATCTACCCTAGGACTTCAAGGGCTGCGTGAATTATGTTTCGTATATCGAACTTGATGGAATGTCTATCAATTGAAAATCTGAATTCTTCTTAATAAAGCTTAGATCGGCGAAAAGTTGCATTCATTATAAACCCGTGAACATCATGGATAGAGAAAGTAAGTCAACATTAAGCCTGATCTTATTCCCGTAGTTATGTTTGATGAAACTCGCGTATTGTAATGAATTACACTTGTGAGAAAAGACCGAATGTGGAGGAAATACCCACATGGCTTTAACTCTATAAGAAGCGAGTAGTAAGATGATCTTTGAGGACAAAGATCCTGTTTAGGGGTAAATGCTGTGACAATCCGTCAATTAATGATTGATATTTTATTCTCAATATTTATTTGAAAACATTATTTTAATGTTACAATATGAAATCACTTATTTTTGGGAAGTAATTTGGATTTACGTCTTGAAGTAGCGTCGACTACGTCTAAACCGGAGGATTCTACGTTACGTGCTTACGTTTACTACACCGTCTTTGGTGACAGTCCGACATTTGAGAAAATAAATTTGTCCATGAATATTATTTTGGAGTTTTAAATTTGAGTTGGTTCATAAACTTGCAAATTTACGAGAAGAGATTAGGACTTACGATTTTATTTTAACGTCCTTTACGACTAAACCGGAAACCCTAGGATTACGTATTTACGTTTTAAAACTCCGTTTTTGATGAGACAATTTTTATTAGATTCGTTTTGTGCCGTTGATTCATAATTTATAAAAACATTTTTCGTATAATGACCCGAGGGCACGCAAATCGAGTAAACTAGAATCGAGAAATACCCGTAAATTAGTGGGATGAGACAAGTTTACACTTGCCCCACCCCACTAACATGGGACGGTCAAACCATGGACTCAACACCCTTAGGTGTCAAGCCTTAAACAAGTAGCAACCACTTGTCACTTTAGCTTACAAGTTAAGCTTCCACTAGTCAAAACAACTAGCTACACACACACCCTCATTTCCATCCATGCAAAACAACCATTTTCTCTCACTCTCTCTCAAAGATGCCTTCCATATCCTCACCATAAACACCATCATTGATCAAATTTAACCACAAAATCCTATGTTATTCATACATATGTCGATGCCCTCTTGAAGCTCTCTTGAATGGTGGTGATTATAACATCCAAGGAGGAGTTTCCATAGAGTATTAAGGCTGATTTTCCACAAGGTGTTCATGAAGATTGGTGGCCTTGAAGATGGTCTTGGTTATTCACAAGTTTCTCCATCAAAATCCATGTTTTGATCACAACCTACATCAACTTGGTGGTATAAAGATTGTCCTCCTCATCTTCTTGTTATTTTTGATTATGTAATCTTGTATTTCTTTTACTTATGTATATGTATATCATGATGAATGATGATTAAAAATATTGTGTGGGGATTTGGTGTTGATAAACATGCTTAAAAAGATGGACAACTACATGAAAAATGGGTAAATCTTGTTTAAATGGTAGGCTGTATAAAAACAGTAAATAACCACATGTTAGACTGATAAAATGATGAAGTAGAATCAATTTACAGTAAGCTATGGGTCTTGTACACATGTGAGAGTTGGCCATGCAATGGAATCATTGTAATGAGTGAGATATGATCAAAACAAGTTTAAAGTACAAATCTGAGTTCACTGTTTTGAACGATTTTTAGAAAATACTTAGAAGATGATTCAACATTAGCTATAGTAGAGTTAAATGGAGCACATATCATGTAGATTATGTGATAAAAATTTGAGCTTCTATCTCCATATATAACTCTAGATATGGCAGTTTTGGTGAAGATGAAAATAAAAATCAGATTTTGAGAATTAATGTTTATTATTATTATATAAGCACTCAAAATTATATTGTATAAAATGTAAAATAAAAACCCACTAACTTATGGATTTTATTTATATAAATATGTAAAAGGTTAAATAAGTGTATAAATTATAAAAATGGTAGTGGAATAATACTTATAAGTTATAAAACTATAAACACGATTTTTACGACTTTTTCGGCTATTACCGTAAAATTAACGTTTTTATTAAATAAAACTTAGATGGTTGGACCCGTCTAATGTAAACTTTATAAAACTCATATAATGATATATAAACATATATAACAAGTAAAAACCGATAAAACCCGAACTATAGGACATACGGACATTAACGAGCTAAGTAAACATATTGGACTAATAATTGGACTAAATAAGTTAAACTCTTATAAAAAGAACTTATTGGGCTAAACCCATTTGGGCCCAACTTGTAAAGTCTAAATACTGATAATATAAGTATAAAATGGATTAAAACAAGTTAAATAACTTATAATAAGCTTATTGGACTTAAAACGTGTAAATAGGTAAAACTAGTAAACTAGTATAAAAGTTACCAAAACGTAAACACTAAAATGAGTAAACGAGAATATGTAAACCCACTTGATCATCATATATATTTAATCATCATATGTATACATAATTGTTATTTTTATAAAGTCATTGGACATGAGTCTAAGACGAGTATTATTTGTCTAGGTTTCCGTGATTGAAGCACGTACCGTACGTCCGAATTGCCGATAACCGCCTTCCCACATCAATGTGAGTTCATAGCCTTGCACTCTTTTAAATGTTTTTATGAAATGTTTTATAAACCCGCGAGGGAAACATGTTAGTTTTTATAAAATAGGACACCATTTGTCCCGATTGTTTGTTTATTGATTTGGACCCTAATGATTGTATGACCCGATTGTATGACCCGATAAATTATTAAAGGACCCGATAGATGAAAATAAATGGATTATTAAAGTTAGGTTATGTCATTAAAAGTCCCATTAGCATGAATTGTGAACTACCGGGATTTGGTAGACGCTTGTGCATATAATAGTACTATTTGGGGACGATCACCCCAGTTCGCGCCTTGACGGTTGATCCCCGTCATGCCACATTGATTGGTAAGCGAATTTATGTATGAGAAGATTTCCATAGCGTGACCTTTGTGACGACACGCTACTTTAGATGGGAAAATTGAGTATCGGGTTAGCTACCCGTTGTTTGTTTTAGTAAGGTAACAATGTCATGCGGCTTATAATAATCAAACTAACGAAATACTACTAGACGCTCCGAATTACGATGTATTGCCTGACTAGCAATACAGGGTCATACTATTGATATTATGTTCGTTTTTTGGTTTTCATAACCATATTCATATAACGGTTTTTATTTAACTTTATACAACGTCGTAAGACGTATTTTATGATGTTTTTACGACATTGGCTCGTATAATGATTTTTAAGGAAAATGCCTATATTATGATTTTCGATATGGATTTGTATAAAAATGACTTTGGCTATTTTATGGCCTATTACAATGATTTTTTTTTAAAATGATTTTTGGTAATAATTTTATACCAAAGTTATATTGGTGGAATTTATTAAACTCCATGAATTCACTCGGCGTTATCGCTGACCTTTTCTTTTAACATGTTTTATCTCAGGTACTTGAAGGTAATTCTCGGGAAGACGACAAGAATTCATGGCCCGCACTTAAATTATAATTTCCATTCAAATGTTTGTAAAACCTGTATTAAACACAATGACTTGGGACTTATGTAACTTTGATATTTATGAATGGAAGATCTTTGTTATTAAACGACACGATTTTTATACGTTGTCTATGATGTGAGTAATGTGCTATCCCGTAACACCAACGAGTCTTCCGCTATATTGAGTTGTATAAATTTGGGGGTGTTACACCTTATCTATGGCGGCGGTTCCATAGTGATAAGGAACCGCCCCATACAATTTGGGACCGCGTACAACAGGCGTTTTTTGTGAAAACCTGACTTGTTTTGGTTCACTAGTTGAGGCTTCTTTTGAGTTAAAACCTATACCAAGTCTTTCCTTTGAATGAACTTGTTTGTTTAACATGTCATCAAGAGCACTAGTACCTTTCATGAATTTTTCCAATTTAATGGAGGTGTTCTTGAGGTCTTCATTTTCTAATCTAAGCTTCTCACAACTTAAATCAACCTCTTTATTTTTCTCAAGTTTAGCCAATTTCTCCCTAAGTTCATTGATCTCATTTTCGAGCTTAGTTTTGGTTGATTTTAAGGTTTTGTTCTTTTCTATGAATTTGAGACTAAGTTTGTGTAAACTATCATATTTGCCTTCAAATTCAATATCATCAAAGGTGGAGCTATCATAACTATAATATTCGGTTTCGGAATGTACCTCTTTAGAAGTGTGAGCCATAAGACATTTCTCCTCTTTGGGGTTGTCATCATCATCTTCACCGCTATCGCTCCAAGCGCCACTAATGAACGCCGTGTGGTTCTTATCGCGAGCGGGCTTTGGACAATCACCAATGAAGTTATTTGGATCACCACATCTAAAGCAATTCCTATCACCTTTTTCGTTCTTGGCAAACCGATTCTTTGAGAATGGTTTCTTGTCATTGTTGGGTTGCCTAACGTGTTGACCTCGTCTCTTGAAGAACTTATTGAACTCTCTCACCGCCAATGCCTACTCCTCGTCATCGCTTTCCGAGGAAATATCGTGGTCACTTTGTGCCTTCTTGGCTTTAAGTCCAAGAGATTTCCTTTCACTCTTTGTTTTCACTAATTCTGAGTCCTTCAAAATTATCATCTCATGAACCTTCAAGTTGCCTATGAGTTCATCGAGTGATAAAGTTGAGAGATCTTTCGATTCTTCAATCTCCGTGACTTTTTCTCTCCACTTTGGATGTAAAGCCCTTAGAAACTTCCTAACATTGTTCTTGTTAGAAAAACTTTCATCAAGTGCTTTTAGACTAGTAATAATGGCGTTAAACCTAGAAAATGCACTATCAATAGTTTCATCTTCTAAGATGACAAATTGTTCATATTGTTGGACAAGAAGATCAATTTTGCTTTCTTTGACTTGGCTATTACCTTGGTGGGTTACTAAAAGAGTGTTCCAAATATCTTTAGCGGGTTCACACATAAAAATCCTTTCATACTCTTTCTTAGGTAAAGCATTATAAATCACCATTTTAGCCTCATTGTTTTTTGAAAGTTTCTTTTTAGTATCGTCATTAGCTTTGTCAAAAGTGACCAATTGTTTTGTTTTAGAAACTTCATTAAATTGATAAGGTAAAAAATCACCATTGGTAATAACATGCCAAAGATCTAAATCTTTTGATTTCACATAAGTTTCAAATCTATTTTTCCAACAGATAAAACTATCGGTTTCAAAAAGTGGTGGTCTTTGCATAGATTGCCCTTCTAGGTATTTGTTGGAATCCATAGATCGATTCAAGTTTTAAAATACAATATACTCTAAAAATTCTTGAGCAACCACGCTCTGATACCAATTGTAGAAACTAGAAGGGGGGGGGGGGTTGAATAGTTTCTTATAATTTACTTGTTAAAAGGTGGTCGTCAAAAATCCTTTTTCAAAAACTTATACCCTTGAGGAAATGTGTGAAATCTTCTTATGCACAATATGAACAATGATAATGTAACTAACCTAATACTAACAAATATATATGCACAAAGAATAAAGAATGTAAAGAGTTAAGGGTAAAGAAAGATCAAACCGAACACCAAGGATTTATAGTGGTTCGGCAACGAAGCTCACTCCTCGTTCCTACTCCACTCCTCGAGTACTCCTTACTCGAGAGTTCACTACACAACAAGCTCCTTATGGTGGAGAAAACCGTACACGTCGCTTAACCAATTTCCGACTCTAAGCTAAAAGTCGAGCCCTAATCGTAGCTAGGACCAATCTACACAACTATACTTAGTACATACACAACTTCCAAATAGACACAACTACTTGGATCTTCTCAACTAAGACACAACAACAAATGTATAAAAGTAGATCTTCAATGGATCTTTAGTGGTGGACTTAACACTTCACGAGGATAGTGTTCATCTCTTTTCACTTGGAGAGGAAGGGATGGAAGAACAAGATTCACTTCTTAAACAAGTAGTAATCAAATAAATGATCAAAGATTTGAGTGATTAAAGAAGAGGGTTTGAATCTGGAAATAGATGTGCAAAAGAGGTAGTTTGAAAAGCTGAGAATGGTCCACTATTTATAGGACAAAGGCCCAACGGATATATATGGCCGCGGTTCCTTAGCTCAGCCGGCGGTTCCTTATCGATAAGGAACCGCCTAGGCACTAGAGAACCGCTGCCTAGACTCCGCTCCAATTTTTGTCCTTTAGTGGTGGAGGTCTTATATGGATATAAAAAATATCCTGAAAGGATATTCTTAACCAAATAAAAATACGCCATTTTCAAATTTCAAATAATTAATTTAATAAAACATTTTCTTAAAAAGAAAGTTTAATAAAAACTTGTCACACTTAATAAAAAGTGAGTTTTAAGTAAATTTAAATCACTTGATCACTTGATTAAGGTTAGTACTTGTTTATTCATACCTTAAGTGAAAATGGGTAAAATGAAAAAATACTTGAACTCAAGAATTCGTTTTTCGTTGTTTTCGTAAATGCCTATTTTTACATATTGTCGTAATCAAAACAAAGCGAGACCGAAAAATGCAAGTAACGTTTTTAGGCATTATTGCATTAACAAAAACCCTAATTCGTTTATACCCAATCCGATTGACCATAAACCAATGATCAAGATAGATCTTCTCTAAGATAGTCACACGAGACTTCAATAAACTACCTTCGATTGCTAAATCTTGATTAAGATATACTTAATAAAAAAAAACCCTAAAACCATTTTGTGGGGGTTTGGTCGTCGACTTCTAAAGCAAGAGAGGGGAGATATTTTTGGTTTAAAGTTATGGAACAATAAATCACATCACATTGTTTATATACTAGAGGTTATGGCTAATTAGGGTGAAGATCTAATCTTTGTATCCAAGTAATTAACCTTCTAGAATAAAAATCTCTTATTCCTTCCTTTTACTATATTTCGGCCGACCGAACACCCTTGGTGTTTTTAGTTTGACTTATAATACTTGTTATGCATTTACATTAATTACTATAAAGTATTATGTCTTATTAATTAATCCTTGTTAAATTGTTTAACTTATTAATTAGTTACCGTTAAGTATAAACTTTTATCAAATCAAATATACACAATAAATATAGCCGTATTTATTCTATACTTTAATAAAAGATGATCTCAATGTCTAAGTATGTTACCCCTTAGGCTCACGTACTCCTGGCCATATAAAATACTATCTATGACTTACGCACATCCCGATAGCTCCCACTTGCAGAAGTCTCCATCATAGTGTATTTTAATAATAACATTGACTGATAGTCTAGCAACACCATCAATGCTCCCAAACGTACCTAAGTTTAATTTTTGACAAACAAACTCAGCCTTATGGTATAAATTACTGCATCCTTTTTGTTTCTGATACTGTTAATAATGAATATGGATCAAAAGTCATTTCATGTATTAACGATTATGTTTCTCATTTTCATAATTGCTCAAGATTACCAAATGTAAAAAGAAACTTCTTAACTACACTTTGGGTGCGGCCACACAAACATCCAATCACTCCTACGAGGGCCTCAGTATGTATCATACTCCATTCATTAAGGAACAAAGTCTTTCATTGATTCTATTATAGTTCTGTTGTTGTTTCAAGCTATTCAAAAGATATTCCCTTGAAATACTTATGTAAATATCCCTTCTGGCCCCTCAAGATGACCTTATAATAAATTCTCTTGCTAGATTTTGAAGTTAACCCCTTTTCCTATCTAGCATGTGCCTCCAAAACTCTAGTTTTGTCCTTCTGATAGTTAAGGGTCATCTCCACAAGCTCATACATGTCCTCAAGTGAAAGAATATCCATGTAGCCTTTGTACTCTTCCAAAATCTTTCCAATCAGAGGATAAGACCAATCTAGCTTCCTAATCATTTCCGTCGATTTTTCTTCTGAGAGTTATTGTTGATTACATGCTTCTTCCTCATCAAAAGTACAATTAATATCCCGCTCTGGTTATGTTTCATTTTATTCAAAGCTTCTAGCTAATTCAACATCATATTGGGGGACAGTTTTGCCTCTCGACCAATATACTTTTTCCCTTTGTCTCTTGGATCAATCTTGGGAAGAGAAGACTCTGCAGGTGCTGGATCTTGAATACCCCCCCCCCTTTGTCTCGTTTTGCTTTGATTAGGACAATATATAAAAACAAGTATTTAGCAAAAGTGACAAATATCTGATTCTTGAGTTTATTAATCTTCCATTTCATCTACAATCATTTAAGGTATGAATAAACAAGTTCTTAACCTAACTAAGTGATCAAGGATTAACTATTTTCTTAAACCTCACCTTTATTTGCAAGTGACAAAAGTTTTCTTAATAAAGTTTATTTTTAATAAAATGTTTTAATGGAAATCAAAAATCTTATAGGATATTCCTTAGGATATTACATATGATATTCCTTATGATATACCTTAGGATATTCTCAAAGAGATAGTATCCTCACTAGATAAGCTTTCTCCAGTACTAGACAAAAGGGAGTGGAGTCTAGAGCTTGCAGTTCCTTATAGGTACCCGCGGTTCCTTATATATATTGAACCGCGGGCACATATAGTCATTATTTCATTGTCCTATAAACAGTAGATCATTTCCAGCTTTTTCCTCACCTCTTTTGCACACACTTTCTCATAATCCTGACAAATTCCATAATCTTTCAAATCCTAGATCAGTTGTTTGATTATACTTTATTAAGAAGTGATTCTTTCTTCCACCCTTCAATCCTCTAAGTGCAAAGAGAAGAACACTATCATCCTTGAAGTGTTGTGTCAAGTTCAAGATCCATTCAAGATCCAAACTATATTTCATTCTTCTGTATTTGTGAAGATCCAAATTAGTGCTAATTTAGAAGTTGTGTATGCATTGTGGTGAATACTTAGGCCTTAAAGTATATTGGTGTAGATTGGTCTAGCTAAGATTATGGCTCGACTTTTAGCTTAGAGTGAGATTTTGGTTAAGTGACGTGTAAGGTTTCTCCACCTTTAAGGATCTTGTTGTTAAGTGAACTCTCGAATAGGATACTCGAGGAGTGGAGTAGGGACGAAGATAGAGCTTCATGGCCGAACCACTCTAAATCCTTGGCGTTCGGTTTCATCTTTCCTTTATCTCTTTACATTCTCTATTCATACTTGCGTATACATTTTGATTATTAGCTTATCAACACTATCACTTGTTCATATTATGCATAAGAAGGTTTCACATAAATCACTTGAATCTAACTATTTTGAAAAGAACTTTTATAAACCAATTTTTAAGTAGAAACTATTCAACTGTTGATACAAAAGTTAGGTGAACCTTGATCGACCTGAAATAGGCTTAATTCGGGTATCCGGGGCTCCGGCTCTTGCACAAAGTGAACTTCTGATTTGAGACCCTGCACACTAAAACAACACGCTGTTAGGCTTACCGTGGAACGTTTCCCATGATTAGACTTTAGCGTGAGAGTAAGTAATTGGTTTATGGTTAGATATCAGTGAAGTATGAGAGTATTCAGTGAATCTTACCTTTTTGGAACCCTTGGGGGTTCCTTATATAGGCGGTAGATTCCCATTTTGGCATTAACGAATCTTGGGCCCTAAGAAAAATATAACTACCATTCTTGTGTTAAAAACAATATGCTATTTATGGTTAGTAGATATCCTACTTCTTTAAGATGAATCCATAATCCTAATCAGATTGTGATTCTTTCTAACCAATGTCGTGTACGGTAGGACGTCGGTTGTACATAGTACGTGCGGCCATTATTGTCTGGGGCCTAGAATAACATTAATCTAACCCATTCATGTTAGGTCAGATACGGGTAGTACCCATGGGCCGGGTCCTAGACCCAGCTGGGGACTAAACGTCATCATGTCCCCCCAATCTAGTTGTTACAGCCATAGGCGTGTCCGCTAGACTAACAATCTCTCCTTAGTCGTACTATGTGATATGAGTGAAATTAATCATATCATTGATATCATAAAACGACTGAAAATACATAAAACTTATGAAAATATTATTTTATTTGCTTGTTTCTTGTTTCATGTGTGTAGGTACCAAAGATCACAAAAATCGACAAAAACGACACGGGATTTGAAGATTTCATCAAAAGGCCAAAAGACAAGTGGTTTTAAGACGGGATTCAAGTTCATAAAGTTATTGGGCCTTTGTGGGACCCACATTAGTTGATTTGGCTTGAAGGCCCATTTATGGGTTATAAAGTTCATTTAAAAGGCCCAAATCCAATAAGAGCCCAAGTTACAAGTATAAAGGGACGGATCAATCATTGGGTCCAAAATCCCAATGTGTGAAATTACTATAACGAATATTCATTTGGGTCAAAGCCCATCTCAACATATAAGTTATGTGACGGTGGAAGTTTTTTTATCTGGATCCAAGGCCCACAAAGGTAAAGTTATGAGACGGTGGAATAAGTGTATATAAACTTATTGGTCAAAGTCAGTCGACACAATCAATAAACAAAAGATTAAAAAAAGACGTGAAGAAAAGGAAAAGGGGAAAGAAACCAAACAGCCAATAACCCTAGCTTTTGGGGCTTCTCGAATCATGAGAAATTGAGAGCCACGCGCCTTAATTAACACCCAAGTTTTTAGGAAGAGAAGATGATGCCACCAAGGATCCCACATGGCTATGAGTTACGTCACATCTCAACTCTGATTGGTGGATTTGACTGCCACCAATCATTTAACCAATAGTATTCATCCACTTCAGCATCCAACTAGCACAAGAAGCACAAAAAATGCCACGGTGGCAATCCGTGTGAAAGAGGGTTGATTTCAACCTTTGGATGATAACAAGAAAAGAGAGAGATGAGAAGAAGAGGATCCAAGGGATATGAATCGTCATCAGCAAACCCCCACCCCTCTCGTTTTCCTATAAATACCCCCAAAATCAATCATGTAATCATCCCTTTCTAACTGTAATGTTATAATTCTTATTTATATTTAGGATTTGTAATTTTCTTTTATAAAGTTGTAATGTTTATTTTGAATTAAGAAAGCTTCGATTTTGTTTCATCAGTTTTTTTAATTACTTGTTTGTTATTGATTATTTTTAAATACTTGCAAAACTTAATCTATAAGTTGGTATAGTTGAAAATTGTTTGAATTAGCTGAGTCGTAGCTTATTTGGATAATTGAGGTAAGTAATAGGGATAATACATCTATCCACTGGTAGTTGTTAAAAATAAGCTTTTGGATCGAGAAATATCACTGTTGGTTTGACTTATGTTCATGAATCGAGAATCATTCATGGTTCGATGTTGTTATGGTTCGTGATGTTTGTTTCATGGTGACTTACATGGTGGTCTCTTCGGTGTGGATTTAGATAGGGAGCTCAGCGCTCACCTACATCATCAATGGTTTCACCATCAAAAGGTTAAGCTCGTATTATTTTTTATGAATTTTTATTTTAAATTGATATTTGTTTAATGATATTAATGAATCTGTTTGATTTGTTAAATTTGTTATAGTTTGATTATAAACAGTATGGATTATGCGTATGATTTTTGATAGTTCATGTTTAATGTCTTCAATCTGCTGGTATAGTATTTTGATAGACGTATTTGCTTGTTTGAATTAATTTTACAGTTTTGTAGTAGCTCATAGTCGTATTGAAATACTTAGTTGCTGATATAGTTGAAATATTCAATAACAAACGAGATTTGTAGATTGTTTTTAATGAGTTATATAAGGATTTGAACTTAGATAATACCTGTTGTGATTGAAAATAGTTTTCAGTAAGTTTTAGTAGTTGTGGTTGTGTAGTTTAGGTGTTGGGCTGCATTTTATGGTTTTAGAATGTTATTAAACTGGGTTGTCTGCTCTTTGATTGGTCTGATAATATTGTTTCCTTCAAAATACTATGATAGGGCTGCTAAGTTTGTACTTCAGCTGATTGATTTATAGGATCTATTCACTATTTGTTTTGGGATGCAATTGTGTTAGACTGTGTGGATTTCATGTTTGGTTTATCTGTAACTGCTTTAGTTATAGTTTTCTGATATCTTGCTTGTTATCATACTGTGCTATCAGTCTTGTTCAAAGTTTATTTTTATTGGTTTATAGCTTAAGTCTGTTGAGGTGACTTTGTTTGGCTTGATTTCTGATATTTCGTATTTCACTAGTGTATTTTGGTTAACTGTTAAAATCTTGCTGTGAACTTTGATTTTTATATTACTATTTCACAAAAAAACTAATACCAATAATATGCCACTCATAGGTCTCGATCTCGAGACCTCTCGCTTAACAACCAATGTCTCAACCATTTGAGCTGTGAGCTCTTTTTGTTTAATTAACTTGTCACAAATTTAATATACTCTTTATTATTTGAACTGTCATTTTTATATAAACAATTTTGTTCATGCTTTGGTTTTTCTTTTAAAAACGTTTACAATTAAAATGTCTAAAAGTTTTATTACATTACTTTTAAATTTCAAATAAATAAGTAAGTTTAAAAAGACTAAATAAATATTTTATTACTTTTAAAATTAGTATTGTTTTAATAATGTTTTAAATACTTTTATTTTAATAATTTTGTTTAAGTATTTTTTTTTCATTTAAAAAAATAAAAGTAAAAAGGTTTTATAGAATTAATTTGTCCTTTAGATTTAATTTGGGTAGTCGATTCATGCACTTTATGTTAAAAAGTAGGATTTTAGATAAAAACCGAAACCAAATTCAAATCAATTGTCCTAATCAAATCAAAAGTCTCAAATTCACTCTCGTCTTTAATTAATCCATCTTTAGCTTATTTTGGATTATTACTTTTTCCTAGAGGTAATTTCCTTAATTTTCTATATAACGTATTATATTAAAATACACCGACACTTTCCTCTACATCAAAAATTTTGGCGCCGCTGCCTGGGATTTGTTTTATGATTCTTTCGATTGCGATTTGTTGATCGTTGGTTTGAAGACCCTTTCCGTCCTTGGAATGTTTTGTTATTTTTCTATATATATAATAAATATCGATTTTTCGTTTTTTTTTTGTTATTTATATATTATATTATGTAGAACAATAAATTCACCTACCTCCAAAAGCGTGAAAACGCAAACCTTAGTTGGAATTTCATCACCTAGCTATTGTATTCGAATCTAAAATAAAAATAAAAGGCAAAATAGATAAATACCAATAAAAGTTTGAACTCGATTTATACAAACTATAAGGTGGGTATAAGGCGACGAGTTATAAAAGGCCGTCTAAGAAAAAAGGTTTTTAAGTGCTATGTGCCACCTCGTTTCCCCGCTTGCTTGTGCGTATATTGAGAGGGACGACCGATTATTGGTTTGCCGACTCAAGTAGTAATAACCTTATTTTTGTAGTTGTTTACTTATTGAACCTCGAGATGTTTAGGTTTTCACCTACGTTTAAAAGTCGACCGATGGTAGTTTACTTCCATAGTAATTATCCTTATTCCTTGTTTTCATCAATCTTTGAATGAACAGTACCAAATAAAAATACCAAAAATAATCTTCTTAATCCTCTATCATGTTTAATTCTTTTCTCCTCACCCTCCACTTTCTAATTCTTCTATGAATTCCTTCATCCGTTGTGTAGGGTGTGGAGAATCGTTATATGGTATTTTACCATGTCGGTGGTGTACGTGTGAGCGTTGTGGAAATGATTTACGTACGACTTGGATTTTGTCCTCTTTGTAATGATATTACTTCATGCGGAAACCCGAATTTTTCAAATAACTCTCTCGATTTTTACCCACCTCCACACCCCATATACGAGACACCCTCGTGTGAGTTATGTGGAAAAGATTCTCATTATTGTGTTCATTGTTCGCATCGATTCTCGCTTAATTACGAGCAAGAACCAGCTACAATCAAAACTATAATGATAATTGTTATCCACAAGATTCACCGAGTTTATCACAACAATATATTTGTTGTGAGTATTGTGGGGGTCCTCGCGAGAGTTTTAATTGTCAACGGAGGGATTAAAATTTTTATGAGCCCAATCCTTGCTATAATTCCATTCCCTCCGGTTTCGACCAACCCCCACAATAGTCTCTCGATGGTGAAGGTTTTAAATGAATTGAAACGTTGTTTCAAAAGATAATTAATCAAGGAAGTGTTGAAATTGTTGAAAAGAGCATCGAAGATATGGTGCAAGAAAAGAGATGAATTGATAAAGAGATTAACAATATAACTAATGTATTGGGAATTCGAAGATATCAAGGAGAAATAGTTGATGACGAGTTTAAAACAGAGTGTGAGATTAAGATTAGACAACTTTCGCAAGATTATAATGGATTGAGCATTGAGATTCGAAAGAAAGAACAAGCTCAAGAGGAAGAAAAATATCTTGCTACTCGTGAACTCTAGCGTTCTTTTATTTATGACGATGACGATGACGATGATATTTTTGATCTCACTCCATCTCATGACATCACTACTCCTATTCTTGATTCTTCCACCGTGGAACCCGAAAGTTCTCTAAGCATGGGGGACGAGCATCTTAGCACTATTTCGGAAACGGAATCAGACGAAGTAATAAAGTCTAGTGTTGAGATCCTTGTCCAAAACCCAAGAGAGTACGATGGTATTTCCGATGGAACGTGTGATTTGTCACATTTTGATAACTCTCCTTCTTCCATTCACTTTGAGATTTTCTTCAATTCTAATTGTGAAGGAAATGAAGATTTTGAGTATGATACGACTTCTAGTGAATTATCTAATGAGGAGTTCTCTGATGAAATCTCATATAAAGATGACATTCACGACTCGGATTATGAGGGGTTTTCTGATGAACCTACTCTTCTTCACCCATTTCCACCGGGAAATGAGGATGATAGTGATCCGGTTTTTGAGAGGTTCACCATTGAACTTACTCCTTTTGACCAATTTCCACCAGGAAATGATGTTTATTTTACTATTCCGATCCTTGAGAAGTTCTCCGATGAACTTACTCATTTAGAGGTGGAAGACGTGATTCTTCGAGAAAAATTATCAAACGTCTATCTTCTCATTTCTAAAATCGAAGCTTTAAATCCTAAGCCTAATGCCAAGTATTTCTCTCCATCTCCTATCCCCATGGAGGATAGTGATTCGCTTATGGAAGAGATTGACATGTTTCTTGCTTCAAATGATTTAATACCACCGGGTATTGATGATATCGAACCGGAGGGGGACGCTCTCTTTTTAGAGAATTTACTTGATGATGATTTCGTCCCAAGTCCTCCTCCCACTCGTTTTGATCTAAATGTGCGGGGTTTTCATGTGACTCATATTGAGTACCATGAGTCGATTAATCACATTCCAAAGAGTGACAAGGTCAACAAGGTTATGCATGTTGATTCTACTAAGGATGAGACCTTTACCCCACCATTACCATGTGCTTTATATGATTATGGATTAGCATGGGGGGAAGACACCATGTTGTCTGTTCCTTTCTCTCCCGAGGACGAGGTATTCGATCCCAGAATAATTGATTTAGGGAAATCTCGGCCTTTCACCGATGTAATAATTGAAAGATTTTTCGATCATCTTGGTGCGAGTTTATCTCGGGGAGCATACTACATCCATTTCATGATTTGTGACATTGACCACCATCTCTTTTTGGAGATTTTTGTTGGAGTTTCATCCTCTCGGTTTTCACCCGACAACGAGGATGTGATCTTTGACCCCGACATCGTGCTTTATGATGGATTTTATTCTAATATGCCGGTTTTCACCACTTTCCCTAGGGACCAATGAATGCGGGGATTGAGTCAAGCTCATGAATCGGTTAACAAAAATGAGGTGCCTTGTGGGGGAGCCCCATACATTCTATCTTCTTTCTATTTTCTAACACTAATAAGGCTTGATATTTTCAAGCTCGTGCTCGTTTTTTGTGGTGATGTGAATCTCAGGTATAACCCTAATCATTAAAGACTCTCGTGTTCGGTTTTTCCCGGTCCACTCGAGCTTCCATACTTTGATTGTCAAAAAGGGGCACTCACTATCCTTTGATTTTTATCGACTAACGTTTTATCTTAAAGCATAATTATTAAACGGCTTATAGATTTGCGTACTCTTACCATGTAAGGACTTTTGCATTCGACTCTTCGTGTTCTAGTAGGGGAGTGTTACTCTTAAGCTAAGAAACATTGAGGACAATGTTTGGTTTTAGCATAGGGGAGGCAATCGATATAATCGCTTGGAATTGCTTTTGTTGTGTTCAAACGCAATCGTTTTTCTATTTTTTCATGGAAATTTTAAATTTTTAGTGCAATTTTGTGTTTAATAATAAAGAAATTTAGTGTTTTTGACACAAATGTAGGATTTCGGTTAGTCAAAATAAGAATAGTTTTTGACTCGATCGGTTTTTACCTTAGCTCATTCCTTAACGTGTTTAAATCAAGTTTTACTAGACTTTTATATAGGGAACTTTAAAACGCGAAAGTCTTAACTCATACGGGTTTAAGAACAAGAACATTTCGCAAGTTCCTATAACTAATCCTAGAAAGTCATTTATCAAGGGAACTTTAAAACGCAAATTCTAACTTGAAAAAGTCCAAGAAGATGAAAGATCCTATAAATGACTTGAAAACCAAAAACTTTTATTTAGTAGGCTAAGTGTCCATTAGTCTCACATCTTTGAGATTTTACAATATGGAGAACAAGAGATGATAAAGTTGAATCGTAAGTTTTGAGGTTAATTTCCTTGTATAAGTATTTTTGTGTTTTATTCTTTCTCCTAGTATTTTTTTTCCACGCTTGAATATTTAATTGCTTAATAAATGAAGTTTTTACCGGTTTGGGCTTAATATCTTAACTCGTAACTCCTTCTTTTTCTTCCCTTGTAATTAAAGTAAGACCACAATGAGGGTGTCAGCGTCATGAACTTTTAGATCATGGGATTGCGAAATTTGGCTTACTATAAATATCATTAATAAAGAAGAATAAATAAAAACATGTTCTCTATGAGCCTTCGGGTGGGAGTTATGTAGCACTAGCCTTGTCATTAGAGCCTTAGGGTGTATGGCATGGTAACGTGTTTAATAAAATTTTCTTCATCATTATGAGCCTTAGGGTGGAATGGTGAATGTCAATTCCCTTGTTTATGTCCAAAGAGCCTTAGAGTGTGGATTATAAATAAGGAGCACTTTACATCTTAAAGAGCCTCAAGGTGTATGATGTAAATGTTGTTAACTCCATTAATAAGGTCAAATTCGACTTTGGAGTAAATAATTGTTTCTTTAATTATACCTATTATCCAATTTCGGATCCGGGGATTTATTTCTCAAATCGTGTTAAGTTATCCTCGATGTGGGCTTTCTTTAGTGACAACAATTTTTGAGGTCGAGGTTAGGTTTTGAGTTTTGGGTTTACACCATTTTTGCCTTCATTTTTGGACTAATAAATATTACATAAGTCAAATGAGCCTTTGGGTGAATGACAAACTTTAAAATCCAGATATACAACTAGGAATAAAAGGAGATTGAGTTTAACAAAAATTACTTGTATGAGTTGTCTTAACATTGGGACTTATGATTGACAATGATCTTGTTTTTAGACTTAGACTGGAAAGAGTGAAAAGTCGAGGATGATGAATCTATTCGAGTTTTATGATCCTAAAAGTTATTTTTCAATAATGAAAGAAATACATTATTTATTTGAAAAAATAAAGTGTCAAAAGTTGAATAAAAGTGAAGTTAGTAGCTTTATTTTATCATTGCGTGAGGACACAACAATTGCTTAGCAAGGGGGAGTTTGATATGAGTGAAATTACTCATATCATTTATATCATAAAACGACTTAAAATTCATAAAAATTATGAAAATGGTATTGTATTTGCTTGTTTCTTGTTTATGTGTGTAGGTACCAAAGATCACAAAAATCGGCAAAACCGACACGAGATTTGAATATTTCATCAAAAGGCCAAAAGACAAGGCGTTTAAAGACGGGATTCAAGTTCATAAAGTTATTGGGCCTATTTGGGACCCACATTAGCTTAATGGGCTTGAAGGCCTATTTATGGGTTATAAAGTTCATTTACAAGGCCCAAATCTAATAAGAGCCCAAGTTACAAGTATAAAGGGACGGATCAATCATTGGGTCCAAAAGCCCATTGTGTGAAATTACTATAAAGAAAATGTTAGCCTCAAAATATTGAGTCAAACAAGAATGCTCGGTCATATGTTTATTATATATCGTAAATTAGAACGTTGTAATAGGTAGTAGATTAGCCGTGTATAACGGGCTTAACTTTAAGCTAAGGTTCATTCATAAGTAACCAAAGCCCAAAAGGAAAGCCCGTCCCATGTAGTATAGTCCATACAAGCCCACATGTAGGGGGACTATAAATACCCTTCCTAGCATGTTAGGAAGAGTGTTGGTTATTCATTTTCTCTAATCTAATATCACCTAGTTCCAACCATTTCTCCCTACTTTCTCTCACTACTTTCTCTCTCTAGAATTCATCTTCTTCATCTATTTTCTTTCTTAAATTCGTATTATATCATCTAAATATATGGGACAACAATTGGTATCAATCGCCATGGGCTAGTTTTGTGATTCGTTGTTGATTTACTACTTAGTTCGTGTGATTTTAACATAAAATCTACGAATTCACGTTTTTTCTTGTGTTTTTCGTGCTCTAAATCTTCCTCCTTTAATCTCTACATCTTTCATACGTGTGGTAAGATTTTGGTTACTTTGTTTTGGATTGAAACACCAATTCCAAGGTAAAAATCCATTCTTTCTTATTGCCTAAAGTCTCGAACTTTTATCTTGGTTACGATCTGATTGTTACGATTCCATAAACCCTGGGGGTTTCTACTTGCGATCCAAGGTCACGATCACCTCCTACGATCACTCAGTACTATCGGAGAGTACGATCGGTGAGTACGATCGTTGGATACGATCACCAATACGATCAAGTGAGTACTATCCACGAGTACGATCACTTGTTACGATCCAAGACTGCGATCAGACTGCGATCTAAGAGTACGATCAGAGTGCGATCAGACTGCGATCTAAGAGTTAAATTTTTTAGGTCAAGTAAAATCAAATTTTTTCCATACTAGTTTTAGGCTATTTCTAGCTCAATTTCAAAATTTAGTGATTACTATTTTTTTAGGTCTACCGTTTTGTCGGACTGAGGAATTTATTGTCGGACTGAGAAAAAATCGCAAATTTCGGAATTTTAACCACAACAACAATCACAACAAATCTACTTAAGATCCATATTCACTTCATCATTTTAGAGAATATTGAGATGGATTCTACTACCGAATATCGTGTGACGAACAACAACATAATGGTGGCGGGTAACAAAGAGAGACCACCAATGCTTGTGTCTGGTCGGTATGCTCAATGGCAATCACGTTTCATATGATACCTTGATACAAGACCTAATGGTGATTCCTTGAGGAAATGTATTACTCATGGACCATATATATTCAACAAGATCTCAATTCCTCCAAGACCAGCCACATATACTACTGATCCAATACCCGCAAGTGAACGTGATGAAACAAGAGCTGATCTTACACCTGGAAATTGTGCTTGGCATGATGCGGAGAAGGAAGCCATCTATATGGTTTTAAGTGGGATTGGAGATGATATTTACTCCACGGTTGATGCATGCCCGACAGCACATGAAATGTGGACTGCTATTGAACGCTTGCAACAAGGAGAATCACTCAACAAACAAGATGTCAAAAGAAACTTATTTTGGAATTTTGGCAAGTTTACTTCAAGGGATGGAGAATCAATTGATTCATACTACTCCAGGTTTTATAAAATGATGAGTGACATGACAAGAAATAACCTGCAAGTCTCCACCATGCAAGTCAATGTTCAATTTCTTCAACAACTTTAACCCGAGTGGACACGGTTCGTCACTTTAGTGAAACAACAAGAAAAGTTAGACGAGGTCTCATATCATCAACTCTTTGATATCTTGACGCAATTTTAGAATGAATCAAATGAGATTCGAGCTGAACATGTTGCAAAGACGGCTAATCCACTTGCTTTAGTGACTACCACTCAACATGTTCAAGATCATCGCTCTCGTGCTCCTAAGCGATACTCCACTACATCATCTGTGACAATCCGTCAATTTATGGTTGATATTTTATTCTCAATTATTATTTAAAAACATTATTTTAATGTTATATTATGAACTCACTTATTTTTTGGAAGAAATTTGGATTTACGTCTTGAAGTAGCATCGACTACGTCTAAACCGGAGGATCGTTACGTGCTTACGTTTACATACACCGTTTTGGTGACAGTCTGATATTTCAGAAAATAAATTTATCGGTGAATATTATTTTGGGATTTTAAATTTGTGTTGGTTCATAAACCCACAAATTTACGAGAAGAGATTAGGACTCACGTTCATAATTTAACGTCCTTTACGACTAAACCGGAAAACATAAGATTACGTATTTACGTTTTCGAACTCCGTTTTTGATAAGAAATTTTTTATTAAATTCGTTTTGTGCCGTTGATTCATAATTTATAAAAACGTTTTTCATAAAACGACCCGAGGGCACGCAAATCAAGAAAACTAGAATCGAGGAATACCCGTAAATTAACGGGATGGGACAAAACAAGTTTATCCCACCCCACAAACATGGGACGGCTAAAACAAGCTAACACACCTCAAAGGTGTTAACTTATTAAGCATAGAAAGGACACATGTCCATTCATTTTGACCAAAACCAACAATACCACTTAAACTTAAAACTAGTACACCAAAACCATTTACTTTCATTTTTCACATGCAAACCACCATTTTTCCTCTCCTCTCTCTCTTAAATTCGTCCAACAATCATCAATTACAACCCTCATTTGATCTATTTTAGCCATAAAATCATGTGTTACTCATACACATGATGATGCTACTTTGAAGCTTTGAATATTGGAGGTGATTCTAACATCCAAGGAGAAGATTTGTTGGTGTCATATGGCTGATTTTCCACAAGATGTTCATGAAGATAGGTGATCTTGAAGTTGGTATTGGTATATCATAAGTTTTGCCATCAAAATCAAAGCCTTGTTCATTAACCTCATCTTTTCATCACTATAGTGGTATAAGGATCATTCTTCCTATCCTTCTTGTTATTTGATTATGTAATCTTGTATTTTCTTTATTTATGTATATGTATATGACGTTGAATGATGATTAAAAATATTATGTGGGGATTTGGTTTTGATAGATTTGATAAACATGGGTAAAAAGATGGAAAAACCACATGTAAAATGGTTAAATCTTGCTTAATAAAATGGCTGTTAAAAACAGTAGGTAACCAAATGTTAAACTGATAAAATGGTAAAGTGGAATCAATATACAGTAAGCATTAGGTATTATACACATGTGAGAGTTGGCCATACAATAGAATCTTTATAATGAGTGAGATATGATCAAAACAAGTTTAGAGTGCAAATCTGACTACAGTGTTTTAGACGAATTTTATAATATACTTAGAAGTTGATTCATCAGTAGCTATAAAAGAATAAAATGAAACACATATCATGTAGTTTCTGTGATAAAAATTAGGGGTTCTATCTCCATGTAGAACTCTAGATATGACTATTTTAATAAACTAGATTTTTAGGACTGATTTTGTATAAATAATATATATATATAAGCACTCAAAAATTTATATAAAATATATTTAAATACAAATTCCACTAGTTGATAATGATTATAATAAAAGAGTTATATAAATGTTGATATTAAAATGGATTATGTTATATAAAGTATAAATATAAATGTTTTTCCAAATTATAAGACTATATACTAAGTTTTACGTCTTTTTCGGCTAAAACCGAAAGATTAACGTTTTTGTCAAATAAAAATTAGACGGTCGGACCCGTCTAATGTAAACTTTTATAAACTCACATACTGATGTATAAACATATATGAAAAGTAAAAACCGATAAAAACCGAGCTTTACAACATATAGACATTAACTGGCCAAAGTAGCCTTAATGGACAATAAACCCGACTAATTTGGTAAAACACTTATAAACTTATTTATTGGGCTTAACCCATTTGGACCCAACATATAAAGTATAATACTGATAATAAAAGTATAATTGGGCTAATTAATAGTATTGGGCTTGTAATAGGACCATTGGGCTTCAAACATGTAAATAAGTAAAACTAGTAAAACTAGTATAAAAATGTTACCAACACATAAGCACTATAATGAATGAGTAAAAATGTATAAATGATACTAGCCTTTTGTTGTGGGTTCAAATTAGTTCTCGGTATCTTCTCGAATTGATAACGGTTCAAAGTGGAATGATTGTTCTTGGTTAATAAAAAGGTGTTGGTTTGTTTATCTATTTTAAACTAATAGCAAATAAATGTAAATGGCGTTGAGTAAAGTAAAGGTTTTAAAGATTAACTAATAATAACGAATTAAAAATAAATGTTTGAAAACTTAAAGACAAGATTTAGAAAAATGCTAGAACACTTAATAAAACTAACACTTGGAAAGTTTATAAAAAACAAGAACTAAAACCATCAGAAAATGCTAAAGGAATACTGATCGGAATATGCTATCGGAAAGTAAGATCGAAATATGGCAAACAATCACTGATCGGAATGCTGGGAAATGAGGGTGATCGGAATATGGGAGAGTAGCCCTGATCGGAATGTGCAAACGAGATTCAATCGGAATGCCCCCAAATCGAACCAATCGGAATATCATAAAAGAACCCAATCGGAATGTTCTAAAAACCCCAAGCTATCGGAATGATTAACTAATAATCCCGTCGGAATATCTCAATACCCTCACAATTGGAATGTTACAAAACTAAACTAATCGGAATAATGGAAATAAACCCACAATTGGAATAACCCAAAATCACCAAAATCGGAATGTGTCAAAACCCTTTTCCGATCAATTGATCGGAATGAAGGGGGTGCTGGTCGGAAAGTACAAATCGGAAAAGGGTTTATACCTTTTCCGATTTAAGTGGGATTCGAAAATAAGCAAAGGTAATAAGCTATAGGAATAAGCCAACACCAAAACTAGCACGAATCTAATATGAAATAAATCAAATAAGCACAAATAACAACTTATCTAAACTTAAATTAAGCAAACTTTTGAATCAAACCATAAAAAGATAAACTTTTTAAGAAAACTTTAAAAAAGTAAATAAGCTAAACATATAAACAAGCCAATAAGCACAAAGATCTTAAAGCTTATTCGTATGAAAACTTAAATAAACATAAAAAGATTAACTTTTTAAGCACGAAAACATTGATGAACAACACGGATCATAAGTAATTCGCACCAAAAGTGAACCAAAATCAAAGAAAGGTAGAAAGAGATAAAAGATTAAAAGCTTAAACTTAAACTTGATTAATGAAATCAACAATACAAAAGTTCAATCTTGAAAGATTAAAAGAAAGAAAGATGAAAACTTAGTGGGAGAAAGTTGAGAACTTTCTCTCTCTAAAACATGAGAAAATGGAAAACTAAAACTAACTAGTCCCTAAAATTGTGAAGTGAAATCCTATATATAGGCGTGTGCTTGTGGGCTTGTGAATGGGCTTTTTTGGGCTTCTTTTCTTCTTTCTTGTTTAGTCTTTACGTTTCTTTAAATAAACGTTTCCGACTTTGGATTTTGAGAAGTGTCGGTGAATAATTCCAACTCGTCTTATGATCTTTTGTTTAATAGACTCGAGTTCTTCGACATATATGAATCTTCCATCTTTGACCCTTTTCTTCGATAAATCTTCAAATAGGCACAATGACTTCAAATCTTTTGCATCTCTTAGACAATAGACTTCGTCTTGAGTCTTTTTCTTTGATAAAACCCGTGCAATCCCATGTTTTCTTTGATATTCACCCGCTTGACTCTGAAAACATAATAAACATAAAAACCACGCATAATTCCAAACAAATGATATTAAATACGTGTTTTGGTCTTGTTTTAGCCCGAAATAAGTGGTAAAAGGATGGGTGTTTTCACACCTATCAATAAACCCACTTGATCATCATCATATATATAAAATCATCATATGTATACATAATTGTTATTTTGATAAAGTCATTGGACAAAGTATAAGACGAGTATTATTTGTCTAGGTTTCCGTGATTGAAGCACGTACCGTACATCTGAATCGCTGATAAACTGCTTTCCCACATCAACGTGAGTCCATAGCCTCGCACTCTTTTAAATGTTTTTATGAAATATTTTATAAACCCGCGAGGGAGATAACATGTTAGTTTTTATAAGATAGGACACCAATTGTCCCGGTTGTCTGTTTATTGATTTGGACCCGAATGATTATATGACCCGATGAATGATTAAATGACCCGATAGATGAAATGAAATGGATTATTAAAGTTAGGTTATGTCACTAAAAGTCTCATTAGCATGAATTGTGAACTACCGAGATTTTGTAGACGCTTATGCATATAATAGTACTATTTGGGGACGATCACCCTAGTTCGCGCCTTGACGATTGATCCCCGTCGTGCCACATTGATTTGTAAGCGAATTTATGTATGAGAAGATTTATACAAGCGTGATTATTATGACGACACGCTAACTTAGATGGGCAAATTGAGTTTCGGGCTAGCTACCCGTTGTTTGTTATATTAAGGTAACAATGACATGCGGCTTATAATAATCCAAATAACGAAATACTGCTATACGCACTAAATTACGATATATTGCCTGACTAGTAATACGAGGTCTTACTATTGATATTATGTTCGTGTTTTGGTTTTTCATAACCATATTCATATAACGATTTTTATTTAATATATAAAACGTTATGAAACTTATTGTATGATGTTTTACGACAATGACTCGTATAATGATTTTTAAGGCAAAAGCCTATATTATGATTTTTGATAAGGATTTGTATAAAATGAATTTGGCTATTTTATGGCCTATTACAAATATTTGTACAAAATGATTTTCGGTAATAATTTTATACCGATGTTATATTGATGGATTTTATTAAACTCTATGAATTCACTCGGCGTTATCGCTGACCCTTTTCTTTTAACATGTTTTATCTCAGGTACTTGAAGGTAATTCTCGGGAAGACAACAAGAATTCATGGCCCGCACTTAAATAATAATTTTCCATTCAAATCCTTTGTAAAACCTGTATGAAATACAATGACTTGGGACCTATGTAAAATTGATACTTATGAATGGAAATTCTTTATTATTAAACGACGTGATTTTTAAGCGTTGTCTATGATGTGAGTAATGTGCTATCCCGTAACACCAACGAGTCTTCCGCTGTATTGAATTGTAAAAATTTTGGGGGTGTTACAGTTTGGTATCAGAGCTCTCGTTATAGAGAACGAAACATTTTTAAAAACCAAGGTTTTGAATAAAACATTTCAAAATCTTTTAACTATAAACATTTTTCTCAAAATGTCTAAAAATCTTTTGACTATAATGGTGCCGAAGATTTCCCGAGTTACCGACAAGGCCAGACTGAGAAGTGTTATTTTAGTATATATATAACTTGGATTATATATATATATATATATATATATATATATATATATATATATATATATATATATATATATATATATATATATATATATATATATATATATATATATATATATATATATATATATATATATATATATATATATATATATATATATATATATATATATATATATATATATATATATATATATATATATATGATGTAATTTGATTACATGATTGTTTGATAATTATTTTAATATTTATACGAGGTATTTATACGACGTAGATTGTCACAAGGAACCCTAAATCCCCTAGTAAATCAATCGAAGCTATTCTCGTAGGAATTCTAGCTATCCTAGATCTAAACCACGTTGTGGATATTTATGATCCCAACAAAATGGTTGATATTCGTAGAAATATAGATATTAGTTGATTGTGATATTAAAGAAGAATTGGTGAGCTTAAATCTGATATCGATGTCATGACGATCTTTCCTTATAGAGTGGAGTTTGACAAAACGTTACCACCTAGAAAGGTGTCACCTGATTCATTGTTACCCAATTCTTAAATTTGAAAAAATCGAAAGGGTGAATGTTGCACTTGATGCTATCATTGGAGCCTTTACCCAAAAGCCTCATGCCACTAGTACCTTTCCGAGAAGTTTAAATGAATGTGTGAGTCATTTCATACTAGTGACTCATTTGATAACTATTGTGGTAAGAACTATAGGATTGGAAGTTAAGTGTTGTTCATATTGAACTTTTATTGCCCTTTTATTGTTTATGAATAAGATTGAATGTATTGGAGAATGAGGTAGTATGTCGCATTGAGTATAAAATTGGTTGAAACTTGAATAAAGTAAAATTTAACCTGTATGGAATATGAAAATGATAAGAGGAAGTCGTTAAGTTCTGTGATTGAATTATAAGGTTTTAATTGATTGTTGATTCGTGTTAAGTGTTGTTCCTAGGCCATTGTCCACTAACGAGGATGCCCAGTGTCCAAGAAATAAATTGAAGAAATCTTCTTCTAAATTGGGACCGATGGATCTTCCGGGGACAGGTGGAACCCCCATGACTCTTGTAGATTAGTATTCATTGTGGTATCTTTTAAAATCCCTAACTTAACTGAGACATCAGTGGTAGGATGAGTTCTTGGAATTGTATTACATAGTGACACGTAATGTGTTACGGTACAATTTTGACTTGTTTTTTATTAATGAAAAGACTACCTTGATTACTAAATCCTACATGTATTGATGTTATCTATCCTTTATTGCTTCATCCTAATGCTCGCATTAGTGATGCAACCATTGAATAAGTACTCATCTCGATTTGAGTTACATTGTGTCTTATTCTTTTTTAGTGCCATCGAGGTCATGAACCTCATGATTAATTAGCTAAGCTCATTTCTTGATATATTGTAGTTAGTTCTTAGTGAACAACTCTTCATCACTCTTTTGCAGATCACTCATTGTTTTTATAAGATAAAACAATATTCCTTGAGAAAAATTGAATTTTCATCACCATATGGATTATTTAAAGTGAGACTTATAAATAATCGTTATCGAAATGAAGTTGTTTATAAAACACCTTGGAAAATTTAATTGTTTTCATAACAAAGAAAATCTTTGTAAATTTATTTTGATTCTTATTTAAGAATTAAGCATGAAAATGTTTTTATTATAAACATGATGATAAAGTTTTGACGAACTGAGTATTGCATAGTTAATCTTGAAATTGTATATAGTTGCGCGCCTACATACAATTTGGAATGGACCATGCAAGGCTGATTAGTAGTCACCATAAAACTAATGAATAAACACTACATTTTCTTTGAAGATTGTGAAAGATTAAATTTTATGAGATATGCAAGAAGTGAAAAATAGGGACATAGTGTTAGGGACACCTACATATGTGCCTGTAGCGTCTATTCTTCTGAGTCGAATTTACTCATATGTGGAAATTGTCCTATTTGACAATTGACAATTCTTTCTTGTCCAATTCTCCCCTAGTGAGATTCTTAGGAAAAGTATCTGATTACCGAGTGTTGATACCCGACTGGATGTATCGACGTTCCTATCATTTCTTTTGATTTGGTTTCATTTGAATGACCTGGGTAACGATCCGAGGAGCTTTCGAATTCGTACTCAAATTATGAAAACATGGGATATATTCATATTCATAAAATGTTTTCGTCTGTATCTGATTTGAAATTCTCTCGCGTAGATTATGCGTTGACATTACTCTTTTGATGATAGTTGTGTCTCCATATATCCTTGAATTTGCGAAGGATTATGAGTTATAATTAGTCTTTTGAGAAATTCGCATCTTATCGATGACAATGAAACTTGAAAGTTAATAGTGCCAGTAGAATGGATTGATTGATTATGACATGACGACACTTTCTTAATTGATGGGAACTCGAGTAGAATTCCCCTAAATGATAAGATGTTGATTATCAAAAGTGATCTAAATAATTCTTGATGGATGACCATATCCTGCATTTAGACTTGGAATTATACCGTGAATGGTTGTGAATTAGTCATAGATACTATAATATAGAAAGAACCTAATATGAATTTATTAAAAGATGTTTCTTTTATCTGAAACTTTAGGAGGTATTTATTGGTAAATTACCTAGAATTTTGCCATTAGGAAAGTTGAAATTGGTATTGATTATATTCTCGGTGTTGCACCTGTGGCTTGTGCACTATACGTCAGCACCATCTGGATTAAAAGAATTACCGTACAACTGAGAGAGTTGTCGGAGAAAGCTTTTATTATATAAAGCTCATCATCATGAAGAGCTATGGTGTTATTATTTCTTATATTTATTTGTGACAATCCGTCAATTTATGGTTGATATTTTATTCTCAATATTATTTGAAAACAATTTACAATATGAACTCACATATTTTTGGGAAGAAATTTGGATTTACGTCTTGGAGTAGCATCGACTACGTCTAAACCGGAGGATTCAACGTTACGTGCTTACGTTTACATACACCGTCTTTGGTGACAGTCCGACATTTCAGAAAATAAATTTATCTGAGAATATTATTTTGGAGTTTTAAATTTGTGTTGGTTCATAAACTCACAAATTTACGAGAAGAGACTAGGACTTACGATTTTATTTTAACGTCCTTTACGACTAAACCGGAAACCTTAGGATTACGTATTTACGTTTTCGAACTCCGTTTTTGATGAAACAATTTTTATTGGATTCGTTTTGTGACGTCGATTCATAATTTATAAAAACGTTTTTCGTAAAACGACCCGAGGGCACGCAAATCGAGAAAACTAGAATCGAGAAATACCCGTAAACTAGTGAGATGGGACAAAACACATTGCCCCATCCCACTAGCTTACATGGGACGGCCAAAAACACCTCACCACACTAGGTGGCACAAACTTAACTTGTTTAGCAACAAGTGTAAGCTTTAGCTTACACTTTAGGCTAAGCCTTCCACCAAACTACACAAAACCAACACATGGTTTTCACTTAACCATTTCATCCATGCATTTCACTCTCAAAACTCTCTCTACTTCACCTATTGTGCCGTCCCATATCAAGCAATAAACACCATTTTTGATCTCTTCCAACTACAAACCACATGTTTACTAGTCCTATTAAGGTGTTTCCTTGAAACCTTGATCATTTGGTGGCCATATAACCAACTTTGGAGGTGATTTGCTTATGTCCTAGGGCTGATTTTCCAACATATGATCTTGCTATTTGATGGTCTTGGAGATACTTGTTGTGTTCATCAAGTTCTTGCCTTCCTAAAACAAGAAATCCACTTGGATTGGTAAAGAAGATCATCCTCTACATTTTTCTCTTATTATTTTGTAAAGAACAAATGTATTTTCTTTCATTTTGTATATGTATATGATGTATATATGATGATAAAAATGTTGTGTGGGGATCAAGTGTTGATAAATATGCTTAAAAATGATGATAACCATAAGAAATGAAGCTAAAATCATGTCTAATTAGTTGGCTGTATGAAAACAGTATATAACTAAATGAAGAACTGATAAAAATGCATGGTTTGATCTATTTACAGTAAAGTAGATGATGTTATACACATGTGAGAGTTGGCCATGCAATGGAATCAAAATAATGAGTGAGATATGATCAAAACAAGTTAGGTGGTACAATCTGAATAAGCAGTTTTGTAGGGACTGTTAAGGCAACTTAGACTTAAAATGGGCAGTAGCTATAACTAAGTTATATTTAGCACATATTATGAAGAAGTTGTCATCTAAAAATGAGCTTCTAAGTCATTGTAGAACTCTAGATATGATAAAAATGGTGAATGTGAAGTTAAAAATCAGATTTTGGAAATAATGTTTATTATTATTATATAAGCACTCACTTTATAATTTATAAAATGTAAAGTATAAACCCACTAACTTATAAAACTTATTTATATAAATGTATAAAAGGTTAATTAAATGGGTAAAATATATAAATGGTGGTAAAAGTAATATTTATAAGTAATAAAAACTATAAACTTGATTTTTACGACTTTTTCGGCTATCGCCGTGAAATTAACGTTTTTCATCAAATAAAACTTAGACGACCAAACCCGTCTAATGTAAAGTTTATAAAAGTTGTATACTGATGTATAAGTAACTAAGACAAGTAAAAACCGATAAAACCCGAACTATAAGAATTACGGACATTTACGAGCTAAATAAACGTATTGGACTAATAATTGGACTTAATAAGATAAAAACTTATAAAAAGAATTATTTGGGCTTAACCCATTTGGGCCCAACATGAAAGATATATATACTGATCATATAGGTATAAAATGGGTAAAAACAAGTTAAAGAATTTATGAAAGACTTAATGAACTTAAAATAGGTAAAATCGGTGAAACTAGTGAACTAGTAAGACGATACTAAAACGTAAACTCTAAAATGAGTAAACGAGAATATGTAAACCCACTTGATCATCATATATATATAATCATCATATGTATACATAATTGATATTTTATAAAGTCATTGGACAAACGTCTAAGACCGAGTATTATTTGTCTAGCTTTCCGTAATTGAAGCACGTACCGTACGTCCGAATTGCCGATAACCCGCCTTCCCACATCAACGTGAGTTCATAGCCTCGCACTCTTTTAAATGTTTTATAAATGCTTTATAAACCCGCGAGGGAGATAACATGTTAGTTTTTATAAAAGTTTGGACACCATTTGTCCCGATTGTTTGTTTATTGATTTTGGACCCGAATGATTGAATGACCCGATTGTATGACCCGATAAATGATTAATGGACCCGATAGATGAAATCAAATGGATTATTAAAGTTAGGTTATGTCACTAAAAGTCCCATTAGCATGAATTGTGAACTACCGGGAGTTGGTAGACGCTTATGCATTTAATAGTACTATTTGGGGACGATCACCCCAGTTCGCGCCTTGACGGTTGATCCCCGTCGTGCCACATTGATTGGTAAGCGAATTTATGTATGAGAAGATTTCCAATAGCGTGACCTTTGTGACGACACGCTACTTTAGATGGGCAAAATTGGTATCGGGTTAGCTACCCGTTTTGTTTTAGTAAGGTAACAATGTCATGCGGCTTATAATAATCCAATCACCAAAATATTACTGGACGCTCCGAATTGCGATGTATTGCCTGACTAGCAATACTGGGTCATACTATTGATATTATGTTTGTATTTTGGTTTTTATAACCATATTCATATAACGGTTTTTATTTGATTTTATACAACGTCATAAGACGTATTGTACGATGTTTTTACGACATTGGCTCGTATAATGATTTTTAAGGCAAATGCCTATATTATGATTTTCGATAAGGATTTGTATAAAATGATTTTGGCTATTTTACGGCCTATTACAATGATTTGTACGTATTGATTTTTGGTATTAATTTTATACCAAAGTTATATTGATGGAATTTATTAAACTCTATGAATTCACTCGGCGTTATCGCTGACCTTTTCTTTTAACATGTTTTATCTCAGGTACTTGAAGGTAATTCTCGGGAAGACAACAAGAATTCATGGCCCGCACCTAAACTATATTTTTCCATTCAAACACTTTGTAAAACTTTGTATGAAATGTAATGACTTGGGACCTATGTAACTTTGATGTTTATGAATGGAAATGATTTATTAATAAACGACGCGATTTTTATGCGTTGTCTATGATGTGAGTAATGTGCTATCCCGTAACACCAACTAGTCTTCCGCTGAACTGAGTTGTATAAATTTGGGGGTGTTACAGTTTGGTATCAGAGCTCTCGTTATAGAGAACGAAAGATTTTTTAAAAAAAAAAAAAAAAAACTAAGGTTTTGAATAAAACTTTTCAAAATCTTTTAACTAAAAACATTTTTCTAAAAATGTCTAAAATCTTTTGACTATAACGGTGCCGAAGAATTCCCGAGTTACCGACAAGGCCAAGACTGAGAAGTGTTATTTTAATATATATATAACTTAGATTATATATATATATATGATGTAATTTTATTACATGATTGTTTGATGATTATTTTGATTTTTATACGAGGTATTTATACGACGTAGATTGTCACAAGTAACCCTAACTCCCCTAGTAAATTAATCGAAGCTAATCTCGTAGGAATTCTAGCTATCCTAGATCTAAACCAAGTTGCGGATATTTATGATCCCAACAAATGGTTGATATTCGTAGAAGTGTAGACATTAGTTGATTGTGATATTGAAAAAGAATTGGCGAGATTAAATCTGATACCGATGTCATGACGATCTTTTCTTATAGAGTGGAGTTTGGTAAAACATTACCACCTAGAAAGATGTCATCTGATTCGTTGTCACCCAATTCTTAAATTTAAAATCGAAAGGGTGAATGTTGCACTTAAGGCTGTTATTGGAACCATTACCCAAAAGCCTCATGCCACTAATACCTTTCCGAGAAGTCTAAGTTGAATGATCAAGTCATTTTATATTAATGACTCATTTGATAATTGTTGTTGTAAGAGCTAATAGGATTGGAAATTAAGTGTTGATTTATATTGAGATTGTATTGCCTTTACAAGGCCGAAGAATAAGATTGAAAGTATTTGAGATTGAGGTAGGATATCGAATTGAGTATAAAAATTGGTTGAAACTTGAATAAATAAAAGTAAAACTTAACCTATATGGAATATGAGATTGATAAGAGGAAGTTGTTAAGTTCTGTGATTGAATTATAAGGATTTAATTGATTGTAGGTTTGTGTTAAGGGTTGTTCCTAGGCCATTGTCCACTAATGAAGATGCCCAGTGTCCAATAAATAAATCGAAGAAATCTTCTTCTGAATTGAGACCGATGGATCTTCCAGGACCGGCGGGACACCAAATGACTCTTGTAGATTAGTATTCATTGTGGTATCTTTTAAAAATAATCCCTAACTTAACTGAGATATCAGTTGGTAGGATGAGTTCTGGGAATTGTATGACATAGTGACACGTAATGTGTTACGGTACAATTTTGACTTGTTTGTGATTAATGAAAAGACTACCTTTGATTACTAAATTCTACATGTATCGATGTTATCTATCTTTTCTTGCTTCATCCTAATGTTCGCATTAGTGATGTAACCATTGAACAAGTACTCATCTTGATTTGAGTTACGTTGTGAATTATTCTTTCTGAGTGCCATCAAGGTCATGAACCTCATGATTAATTGGCTAAGCTCATTTCCTATTATATCGTAGTTAATTCTTTGTAAACAAAATTTCATCACTCTTTTGCAGATCAAACATTGTTTTTATAAAGTTAAAACGGTATCCTTTGAGAAAATTTAATTCTCATCACTATAAGGATTATTCAAAGTGAGATTTATAAGTGATTGATATCAAAATAAAGTTGTATATGAGACGCTTTGGGAACCTAATTGTTTTCATAACAAAGAAAATCATTGTAAAATTATTCTTGATTCTTATTTAAGAATTAAGCATGAAAATGTTTTTATTTTAAACATGATGATAAAATTTTGACGAACTGAGTATTGCATCGTTAATCTTGAAATTGTATATAGTTGCGCGCCTACATACAATTTGGAATGGACTATGCAAGACTGATTAGTAGTCACCATAAAACTAATGAATAAACACTACATTTTCTTTGAAGATTGTGAAAGATTAAATTTTAATGAGATCTGCAAGAAGTGAAAAATAAGGACATAATGTTAGGGACACCTACATATGTGCCTGTAGCATCTATTCTTCTGAGTTGAATTTACTCATCTGTGGAAATTGTCTTATTTGACAATTGACAATTCTTTCTTGTCCAATTCTTCCGTAGTGAAATTCTTAGGAAAAGTATCTGATTACCGAGTGTTGATACCCGACTGGATGTATTAACGTTCTTATCATTTCTTTTGATTTGATTTCATTTGAATGACCTGGGTAACGATCCGAGGAGCTTTCGAATGCGTACTCAAATTATGAAAACATGGGATATATTCATATTCGTTAAATGTTTTCGTCTGTATCTGATTTGAAATTTTATCGCGTAGATTATGCGTTGACCTTACTCTTTAGATGGTAGTTGTGTCTCCATATATCCTTGAATTTGTGAAGGATTATGAGTTATTAGTAGTCTTTTGAGAAGTTCACATCTTATCGACGGCAATGAAACTGAAAAGTTGATAATGCCGGTAGAATGGATTGATTGATTATGACATGACGACATTGTCTTAATTGATGGGAACTCGAGTAGAATTCCCCTAAATGATAAGATGTTGATTATCAAAAGTGATCTGAATAATTCTTGATGGATGATTATCCTGTATTAAGACTTGAACTTATACCGTGAATAATTGTGAATTAGTAATAGATACTATAATCTAGAAGGAACTTAATATGTATTTATTAAAAGATATTTATCTTATCTGAATTTAAGGAATTACCGTACAACTGAGAAAGTTGTTGGAGAAAGATTTTATTATACCAAGCCTGTCATCCTGAAGAGCTATGGTGTTATCTTTCCTTATATTTATAGAATACTGTGAACTGAGTAAATTGACAATCGAAAACGATATCCATAACTCGAAATGGAAGATTTGTTCGATCATTTACAAGGTTCTACTGTATGTTTTAAAGATTTGATCCACGGCATGGTTATCATCCACTTCGCATCTGCGAAAGAGATTTATCTATTCCAATCACTACATCCGGTACTTGTAATGAACATTATGAGTTTCACATGATGTCGTTTGGATTGACCGATGCACATGTAGTATTCATAAATTTGGTGAATCACGTGTGTAGGCTGTAATTTGATAAATTCATGCTCGTGATCATTAAGAACTATATGTTTGTTTATCAGAATAAGAATGAGTTAATAATTATTTATAGATTGCCCTGAATTGGCCGAACGATAAAAACCTGTACCTTAAATATTTAACATGTGATTAAGGACTTAATCCTTTACATAAAAGGACCGTTGGATTAATAATGGTAAGATGTATGCATATAAACTCTTCAAAAATTAAGAACCCTTTTAAGACTTTGGATTTTACTAAAAAGAAATGGAAATATGTTTTGACAAATGTTTTAACAAAGGATTTTTAAAGGGATTATTCCCTTATACACAAACCATTTAACTAAACTTCTGTTTAGGGGTAAATGTTTGTGTATACCTCAAGATAACCTAAGAGGGATTGAGGAAACTATAACTTATGACTTGAAATTTGAAACGATAATTTTTACTTTTCGAACTAAAGAAAATTTTGACCAAAGTATAAACAAAGATTTTTCAAACATTTACGAATTTTATTAAATATTTTCGATAAATCAACAAAAATCTAATTAATTAAATTCAAATTTATTTTTGAACATTTTATATAATTGGTCGAACTAAGGAATTTAAAACTTTTACGTTTACGCTTCATAAAAACTAACTAATAATTATTTAATTAATTATAATGATTATCGACGCTTTAGACGACGGATTGAGTAAAACGGATAAAAATTGATAGTTGAGACGAAACTGAAACATAAAAGATATGAAGAAAGAATTTTGAATAAATACAGTTATGATATTTATTTCATCAAGAGAAAGCGAACGTAATTACTGACACATAATATAGAAAGAATGCCTGAGTGAATTATGGACATGATAATTACATCATCATGAGAAGTGAGTATAGATACCGACGCATTATGTAGAAAAGATAAAGAACCAGTTAGGACATGTTCCTTATTAATGAAGGTGCAAAATAAATTGCCGAACAATATAAAATAGCCGATGTTTGTAAAAAGGACAATATAGATAATAAAAAGGTTTCACGGCTTATGTGAACCATTAAAAATTGAGAAGCCGATGGCGTTAAATGTATAAAAGACCACATGTGATTGCCTAAATATGGAGAATTGTGAGATATAGTTATATTGGAATTTGTAAGTATAAGTATTATATATATGTCATTTTTGACTAAGAGTATCTTTGTCTGAAGAAGTTATACTAATGGGAATTATGAAGGCAGACATCGCCTCATACATTAGTAAACGTCTAGCTATTGCAAAGGTCATTATCTGAATTTAATTCGATTTGGGTCATCGTCGACAGACTGACCAAATCTGCTAATATCATTCTCGTTAATGATAAATGCAAAAGAGTTATGTAAAAATAGCATGCCTGTATCGATCATCTATATCAAGACTTTCGCTTCGCATCGAACTTCTAGAGATTTGCTCAGAAGTCATTATGAACGAACCTTGATGAGAGTACTATGTACCATCCCAAATCGAAGGGACGAGGTAATGTAACGATACAGAGTAATATAAAAGCTGTTTTATGCTTAAATGATTGACCTTTGGTAATAGACCGTATAATCGTTTTCCTTTGGAAGAGATTATCATTGATAATCATCATATTAGGATCGAGATCGAATCTTGTTAAGATTTAGAAATTAGAGCATCTGTAAGCAGGAGTTGAGATAAAGACATCCGACCTACACCCATTGTGAGTTGGACATGTCTTTTAGATTTAAGGTTTCCTATGATGGCGAACCTATCCTTGCAAAATACCCGACCCGCGAGATCTGAAATGATTGTTGAGATTAGGATCTGAATACTGACTGCCAGTAGTGGGCAGGAGGTTATGTGAATATGAAATGTAGATCTTGAAGTGCCAAATGGGTAGCGAAGATATGCCACAATTTTTAAACTTGGGAAAATGAATTCATGATCTGACAAATCATGGGATATAAGTCCCCGTTGTTTGGGACCATTAAGATGATGTAAAAGTTGGGATTGAAAGGCATATAAGCTGGATCTACCCTAGGACTTCAAAGACTGCGTGAATTATGTTTCGTAAATCGAACTTGATGGAATATCTATCAAGTGAAAATCTGAATTCTTCTTAGTAATGTTTAGATCGGCGAAAAGTTGCATTCATCAAAAACCCGTGAACATCATGGATAGAGAAAGTAAGTCAACATTAAGCCTGATCTTATTCCCGTAGTTATGTTGGATGAAACTCGCGTATTATAATGGATTACACTTGTGAGAAAAGACCGAGTGTGGAGGAAATACCCACATGGCTTTAACTCTATAAGAAGCGAGTAGTAAGATGATCTTTGAGGACAAAGATCCTGTTTAGGGGTAAATGCTGTGACAATCCGTCAATTTATGGTTGATATTTTATTCTCAATATTATTTGAAAACAATTTACAATATGAACTCACATATTTTTGGGAAGAAATTTGGATTTACGTCTTGGAGTAGCATCGACTACGTCTAAACCGGAGGATTCAACGTTACGTGCTTACGTTTACATACACCGTCTTTGGTGACAGTCCGACATTTCAGAAAATAAATTTATCTGAGAATATTATTTTGGAGTTTTAAATTTGTGTTGGTTCATAAACTCACAAATTTACGAGAAGAGACTAGGACTTACGATTTTATTTTAACGTCCTTTACGACTAAACCGGAAACCTTAGGATTACGTATTTACGTTTTCGAACTCCGTTTTTGATGAAACAATTTTTATTGGATTCGTTTTGTGACGTCGATTCATAATTTATAAAAACGTTTTTCGTAAAACGACCCGAGGGCACGCAAATCGAGAAAACTAGAATCGAGAAATACCCGTAAACTAGTGAGATGGGACAAAACACATTGCCCCATCCCACTAGCTTACATGGGACGGCCAAAAACACCTCACCACACTAGGTGGCACAAACTTAACTTGTTTAGCAACAAGTGTAAGCTTTAGCTTACACTTTAGGCTAAGCCTTCCACCAAACTACACAAAACCAACACATGGTTTTCACTTAACCATTTCATCCATGCATTTCACTCTCAAAACTCTCTCTACTTCACCTATTGTGCCGTCCCATATCAAGCAATAAACACCATTTTTGATCTCTTCCAACTACAAACCACATGTTTACTAGTCCTATTAAGGTGTTTCCTTGAAACCTTGATCATTTGGTGGCCATATAACCAACTTTGGAGGTGATTTGCTTATGTCCTAGGGCTGATTTTCCAACATATGATCTTGCTATTTGATGGTCTTGGAGATACTTGTTGTGTTCATCAAGTTCTTGCCTTCCTAAAACAAGAAATCCACTTGGATTGGTAAAGAAGATCATCCTCTACATTTTTCTCTTATTATTTTGTAAAGAACAAATGTATTTTCTTTCATTTTGTATATGTATATGATGTATATATGATGATAAAAATGTTGTGTGGGGATCAAGTGTTGATAAATATGCTTAAAAATGATGATAACCATAAGAAATGAAGCTAAAATCATGTCTAATTAGTTGGCTGTATGAAAACAGTATATAACTAAATGAAGAACTGATAAAAATGCATGGTTTGATCTATTTACAGTAAAGTAGATGATGTTATACACATGTGAGAGTTGGCCATGCAATGGAATCAAAATAATGAGTGAGATATGATCAAAACAAGTTAGGTGGTACAATCTGAATAAGCAGTTTTGTAGGGACTGTTAAGGCAACTTAGACTTAAAATGGGCAGTAGCTATAACTAAGTTATATTTAGCACATATTATGAAGAAGTTGTCATCTAAAAATGAGCTTCTAAGTCATTGTAGAACTCTAGATATGATAAAAATAGTGAATGTGAAGTTAAAAATCAGATTTTGGAAATAATGTTTATTATTATTATATAAGCACTCACTTTATAATTTATAAAATGTAAAGTATAAACCCACTAACTTATAAAACTTATTTATATAAATGTATAAAAGGTTAATTAAATGGGTAAAATATATAAATGGTGGTAAAAGTAATATTTATAAGTAATAAAAACTATAAACTTGATTTTTACGACTTTTTCGGCTATCGCCGTGAAATTAACGTTTTTCATCAAATAAAACTTAGACGACCAAACCCGTCTAATGTAAAGTTTATAAAAGTTGTATACTGATGTATAAGTAACTAAGACAAGTAAAAACCGATAAAACCCGAACTATAAGAATTACGGACATTTACGAGCTAAATAAACGTATTGGACTAATAATTGGACTTAATAAGATAAAAACTTATAAAAAGAATTATTTGGGCTTAACCCATTTGGGCCCAACATGAAAGATATATATACTGATCATATAGGTATAAAATGGGTAAAAACAAGTTAAAGAATTTATGAAAGACTTAATGAACTTAAAATAGGTAAAATCGGTGAAACTAGTGAACTAGTAAGACGATACTAAAACGTAAACTCTAAAATGAGTAAACGAGAATATGTAAACCCACTTGATCATCATATATATATAATCATCATATGTATACATAATTGATATTTTATAAAGTCATTGGACAAACGTCTAAGACCGAGTATTATTTGTCTAGGTTTCCGTAATTGAAGCACGTACCGTACGTCCGAATTGCCGATAACCCGCCTTCTCACATCAACGTGAGTTCATAGCCTCGCACTCTTTTAAATGTTTTATAAATGCTTTATAAACCCGCGAGGGAGATAACATGTTAGTTTTTATAAAAGTTTGGACACCATTTGTCCCGATTGTTTGTTTATTGATTTTGGACCCGAATGATTGAATGACCCGATTGTATGACCCGATAAATGATTAATGGACCCGATAGATGAAATCAAATGGATTATTAAAGTTAGGTTATGTCACTAAAAGTCCCATTAGCATGAATTGTGAACTACCGGGAGTTGGTAGACGCTTATGCATTTAATAGTACTATTTGGGGATGATCACCCCAGTTCGCGCCTTGACGGTTGATCCCCGTCGTGCCACATTGATTGGTAAGCGAATTTATGTATGAGAAGATTTCCAATAGCGTGACCTTTGTGACGACACGCTACTTTAGATGGGCAAAATTGGTATCGGGTTAGCTACCCGTTTTGTTTTAGTAAGGTAACAATGTCATGCGGCTTATAATAATCCAATCACCAAAATATTACTGGACGCTCCGAATTGCGATGTATTGCCTGACTAGCAATACTGGGTCATACTATTGATATTATGTTTGTATTTTGGTTTTTATAACCATATTCATATAACGGTTTTTATTTGATTTTATACAACGTCATAAGACGTATTGTACGATGTTTTTACGACATTGGCTCGTATAATGATTTTTAAGGCAAATGCCTATATTATGATTTTCGATAAGGATTTGTATAAAATGATTTTGGCTATTTTACGGCCTATTACAATGATTTGTACGTATTGATTTTTGGTACTAATTTTATACCAAAGTTATATTGATGGAATTTATTAAACTCTATGAATTCACTCGGCGTTATCGCTGACCTTTTCTTTTAACATGTTTTATCTCAGGTACTTGAAGGTAATTCTCGGGAAGACAACAAGAATTCATGGCCCGCACCTAAACTATATTTTTCCATTCAAACACTTTGTAAAACTTTGTATGAAATGTAATGACTTGGGACCTATGTAACTTTGATGTTTATGAATGGAAATGATTTATTAATAAACGACGCGATTTTTATGCGTTGTCTATGATGTGAGTAATGTGCTATCCCGTAACACCAACTAGTCTTCCGCTGAACTGAGTTGTATAAATTTGGGGGTGTTACATTATTGATTACCGTGAACTAAGTAAATTGACGATTAAAATCTATATCCACTACCCAAGATGATAGATTGTTCGATCATTTACAAGGTTCTAGCGTATGTTCTAAAGGTTTGATCCTCGACATGGTTATCATCAATTTCGCGTCCGCGAAAAAGATTATCTATTCCAATCACTACATCCAGAACTTGTAATGAATATTATAAGTTTCACGTGATATCGTTTGAATTGACAATGCACATGTAGTATTCATAAATTTGGTGAATCATGTGTGTAGACTGTAATTTGATACGTTCATGCTTGTGATCACTAAGGACCATTTGTTTGTTTATAAGAATAAGAATGAATTAATAATTATTTATATATTGTCCCGAATCGGCCGAACAATGAAAACCTGTAGCTTGAATAATTAACATGTGAATAAAGGTTTATTCATTTACATTAAATGACCGTGTGATTAATAGAAAATGGAATATATTGACTCTTCAAAATTGGCACCATTAAGGCTTTGGATTTTACCAAAAAGAAAATGGAAATATGTTTTGACAAATGTTTTATCAAAAAGAACTTTTGAAGCATTATTCCTTTATACCCAGAACATTTAACTAAACTCCTGTTTAGGGGTAAATGTTCGTGTATACCTCAAGACAACCTAAGAGGGATTGAGGAAACCGTTAAACCATGAGTTAGAATTTGAAACGACAATTTTTGCTTTTCAAATAAGAAAATTTTGACCAAAGGATAACCAAAGATTTTACTAACATTTATGAATCTTATTAATTATTTTTGATAAATCAACAAAAATCGTATTAAATAAATTCAAATTTATTTTGAACATTTTTCTATAATTAGACAAACTGTGAAAATTTAAAATTTTTACGGTTACGTTTCATAAAATTAAATATTTACTATTTAATTACTTGTAATATTTATCGACGCTATTAACGTCGAATTGAGCAAAAATGATAAAAATAATAGTTGAGACGAAATTAAAACTTAGAAAATATGAACAAAGAATTTATGAGTGAATTGTGGACATGATAATTATATCATCGAGAAAGGTGAATGTAGATACCGACACATTATATAGAAAGGATAAGGAATCAATTAGGATGTGTTCATTAATAATGATGGTACAAAATAAATTGCCGAACAATATAAAAATAAACAATGCTTGTAAGAAGGATAATATAGATAATATAAGGGGGTTCGCGGCTAATGTGAACCATTAGAATTGAGAAGCCAATGGCGTTAAATGTTTTAAAAGGCCGTTTATGGTTGCCTAAATATGGAGGATTGTGAGATATAGTCATATTGAAATCTCGTAAGTATAAGTATTCCATTCATTTCATTTCTGGCTGAATGTATCTTTATCTGAAGAAGTTGTACTAATGGCAAATTATGAAGGCAGACATTGCCTCGTACATTAGTAAACGTCTAGCTATTGCAAAGGTCATCATCTGAATTTGATTTGATTTGGGTCATCGTCGACAGACTGACCAAATCTGCTAATATCATTCCTGTTAATGATAGATTCTCGATGAAGAAATTGACTCTTTTGTATTTAAAGGAGTTGTGTAAACATGGTGTTCCTGTATCGATCATCTCTATCAAGATCCTCGTTTCGCATCGAATTTCTAGAGATTTGCTCAGAAGTCATTGAGAACGAATCTTGATGAGAGTACTATACCACCCCAATCGAAGGGACGAGGTAAAGTAACGATACAAAATACTATAAGTGTTGTTTTATGTTTGAATGATTGACCTTTGGCAATAAACTGTAAAATCGTTTTCCTTTGGAGAGATTATCCTTGATAATTATCGTATTAGGATCAAGATCGAATCTTGTGAGGATATATATTAGAGCATTTGTAAGCAATATTTGGGATGAAGACACCCGACATACACCCATTGTGAGTTGGACATGTCTTTTAGATTTAATGTTTCCTTTGATGGCGAACCTAACCTTACAAAATACTCGACCGCGAGATCTGAAATGATTGTTGAAATTAGGATCTGATTATTGACTGCCGGTAATGGGCAGAAGGTTATGTGAATATGAAATGTAGATCTTGAAGTGCCAGATGGGTAGCGAAGTTATGCCAAAAAAATTTAACCATGGAAAAATGAATTGATGATCTGAAAGATCATGAGAAATAAGTCCCCGTTAAATGGGACCATTGAGATGATGTAAAATATCGGTTTGAAAGGCATATAAGCTGGATCTACCCTAGGACTTCAAGTGTTGCGTGAATTATGTTTCGTATATCGAACTTGATAAAATGCCTATCAAGTGAAAATCTGACTATTCCTTAATGAAGTTTAGATCGGCGAAAAGTTGCATTAATCAAAAACCCATGAACATCATGGATAGAGAAAGTAAGTCAACAATAAGACTGATCTTATTCCCGTAGTTATGTTTGATGAAACTCACGTATTGTAATAAATTACACTTGTGAGAAAAGACCGAATGTGGAGGAAATACCCACATGGCTTTAACTCTATAAGAAGCGAGTAGTAAGATGATCTTTGAGGACAAATATCCTGTTTAGGGGTAAATGCTGTGACAATCCGTCAATTTATGGTTGATATTTTATTCTCAATTATTATTTAAAAACATTATTTTAATGTTATATTATGAACTCACTTATTTTTGGGAATAAATTTGGATTTACGTCTTGAAGTAGCATCGACTACGTCTAAACCGGAGGATTCTACGTTACGTGCTTACGTTTACATACACCGTTTTGGTGACAATCCGACATTTCAGAAAATAAACTTATCCGTGAATATTATTTTGGGATTTTAAATTTGTGTTGGTTCATAAACCCACAAATTTACGATAAGAGATTAGGACTTACGTTCATAATTTAACGTCCTTTACGACTAAACCGGAAACGTTAAGATTAGGTATTTACGTTTTCGAACTCCGTTTTTGATGATACAATTTTTATTAAATTCGTTTTTTGCCATTGATTCATAATTTATAAAAACGTTTTTCGTAAAATGACCCGAGGGCATGCAAATCGAGAAAACTAGAATCAAGGAATACCAGTAAATTAGCGGGATGGGACAAAACAAGTTTATCCCACCCCACTAACATGGGACGGCTAAAACAAGCTAACACACCTCAAAGGTGTTAACTTATCAAGCATAGAAAGGACACATGTCCATTCATTTTGACCAAAACCAACAATACCACTTAAACTTAAAACTAGTACACCAAAACCATTTCCTTTCATTTTTCACATGCAAACCACCATTTTTCCTCTCCTCTCTCTCTTAAATTCGTCTAACAATCATCAATTACAACCCTCATTTGATTTATTTTAGCCATAAAATCATGTGTTACTCATACACATGATGATGCTACTTTGAAGCTTTGAAGATTGGAGGTGATTCTAACATCCAAGGAGAAGATTTGTTGGTGTCATAGGGCTGATTTTCCACAAGATGTTCATGAAGATAGGTGATCTTGAAGTTGATATTGGTATATCACAAGTTTTGCCATCAAAATCCAAGCCTTGTTCATCAACCTCATCTTTTCATCACTATGGTGGTATAAGGATCATTCTTCCTATCCTTCTTGTTATTTGATTATGTAATCTTGTATTTTCTTTATTTATGTATATGTATATGATATTGAATGATGATTAAAAATATTATGTGGGGATTTGGTGTTGATAGATTTGATAAACATGGGTAAAAAGATGGAAAAACCACATGTAAAATGGTTAAATCTTGCTTAATAAAATGGCTGTATAAAAACAGTAGGTAACCAAATGTTAAACTGATAAAATGGTAAAGTGGAATCAATATACAGTAATCATTAGGTATTATACACATGTGAGAGTTGGCCATACAATGGAATCATTATAATGAGTGAGATATGATCAAAACAAGTTTAGAGTGCAAATCTGAATACACTGTTTTGGACGAATTTTATAAAATACTTAGATTTTGATTCATCAGTAGCTATAAAATAATAAAATGAAGCACATATCATGTAGTTTCAGTGATAAAAATTTGGGGTTATATCTCTATGTAGAACTCTAGATATGACCATTTTAGTAAACTAGATTTTTAGGACTGATTTTGTATAAATAATATATAATATACGCACTCAAAAATTTATATAAAATATATTTAAATACAAATTCCACTAGTTGATAATGATTATAATAAAAGAGTTATATAAATGTTGATATTAAACTTGATTATGTTATATAAAGTATAAATATAAATGTTTTTCCAAATTATAAGACTATATACTAAGTTTTACGTCTTTTTCGGCTAAAACCGAAAGATTAACGTTTTTGTCAAATAAAACTTAGACGGTCGGACCCGTCTAATGTAAACTTTTATAAACTAAAAGACTGATGTATAAACATATATGACAAGTAAAAACCGATAAAACCCGAGCTTTACAACATATAGACATTAACGGGCCAAAGTAGCCTTAATGGACAATAAACCCGACTAATTTGGTAAAACACTTATAAACTTATTTATTGGGCTTAACCCATTTGGACCCAACATATAAAGTATAATACTGATAATAAAATTATAATTGAGATAATGAATAGTATTGGGCTAGTAATATGCCCATTGGGCTTCAAACATGTAACTAAGTAAAACTAGTAAAACTAGTATAAAAATGTTACCAACACATAAACATTATAATGAATGAGTAAAAATATATAAACCCACTTGATCATCATCATATATATAAAATCATCATATGTATACATAATTGTTATTTTGATAAAGTCATTGGACAAAAGTCTAAGACGAGTATTATTTGTCTAGGTTTCCGTGATTGAAGCACGTATCGTACATCCGAATCGCCGATAAACCGCTTTCCCACATCAACGTGAGTTCATAACCTTGCACTCTTTTAAATGTTTTTATGAAATATTTTATAAACCCGCGAGGGAGATAACATGTTAGTTTTTATAAAATAGGACACCAATTGTCCCGATTGTTTGTTTATTGATTTAGACCCGAATGATTGTATGACCCGGTGAATGATTAAATGACCCGATATATGAAATGAAATGGATTATTAAAGTTAGGTTATGTCACTAAAAGTCCCATTAGCATGAATTGTGAACTACCGGGATTTGGTAGACGCTTATGCATATAATAATACTATTTGGGGACGATCACCCCAGTTCGCGCCTTGACGGTTGATCCCCGTCGTGCCACATTGATTGGTAAGCGAATTTATGTATGAGAAGATTTACACAAGCGTGATTATTGTGACGACACGCTAACTTAGATGGGAAAATTGAGTTTCGGGCTAGCTACCTGTTGTTTGTTGTAGTAAGGTAACAATGTCATGCGGCTTATAATAATCCAAATAACGAAATACTGCTATACGCACCCAATTACGATATATTGCTTGACTAGCAATACGGGGTCTTACTATTGATATTATGTTCGTGTTTTGGTTTTTCATAACCATATTCATATAACGATTTTTATTTAATATATAAAACGTTATAAAACGTATTGTATGATGTTTTACGACAATGACTCGTATAATGATTTTGAAGGAAAAAGCCTATATTATCGTTTTTGATAAGGATTTGTATAAAATGACTTTGGCTATTTTATGGCCTATTACAAATATTTGTACAAAATGATTTTCGGTAATAATTTTATATCGATGTTATATTGATGGATTTTATTAAACTCTATGAATTCACTCGGCGTTATCGCTGACCCTTTTCTTTTAACATTTTTTATCTCAGGTACTTGAAGGTAATTCTTGGGAAGACAACAAGAATTCATGGCCCACACTTAAATAATAATTTTCCATTCAAATGCTTTGTAAAACCTATATGAAATACAATGACTTGGGACCTATGTAAATTTGATATTTATGAATGGAAATGCTTTATTATTAAACGACGTGATTTTTAAGCGTTGTCTATGATGTGAGTAATGTGCTATCCCGTAACACCAACGAGTCTTCCGCTGTATTGAATTGTAAAAATTTTGGGGGTGTTACATCATCCTCACCACGATATTCCACATCATCTAAGTCTTCATCATCCGCAAGATCACGAGGCAAAGTGCCAAGAGCACCACCACCATCTGAGTCATCATTTGAAGAAGATAGTGATGAAGACCAAGCTTAAAAGAATCGAGAGATGAAACAACAAATTGCTTTAATAATGAAAACTTACAAGAAAATCTACAAACCCATCAACAACAATCTTCGAACATCATCTAACACAAAGAACCAATATGTTGAGAGTCCTCCAAGGTATGACACACGTCGATGTGGTGAAAGTCCTTCTAGGTATGATCGACATAATCCAACACATGTTGAGGGTTCTGCAAGGTATGATCGACAAACTGCCAAGTATGATACTCAGAGGATTGCTGCAGCTACTGGTAATAGGGAAACTGTTGGAAGTCAAGTGGTTCAGCAGAGTGGGATTCAATGTTTTAATTGCCAAGGTTATGGGATATGGCAAAGGAATGCGGGAAGCCGAAAAGGGTTAGAGACTCCACCTATCACAAGGAAAAGATGCTGCTATGCAAGAAGATGGAAGCAGGGGTTAAATTGTCAGCTGAGGAAGGAGCAATGCTTGATGACATTGATGATGAAGATTCCGATCAATAACTTGATGCACATTACTCGTACATGGCAAAGGTTGAAGAAGTTCTCAAAGTCACTGAAGATGACAACGGTCCTATCTTTGACACTGAGCCAATCGATAAGGTACACACCACTGATGAATATAATGTGTTTGGTGATATTCATGAGCATAGTGATCTACCCAGTGCCATTAATGACACGTGTATGATGGAAACGGTTGATAGCAATACCACACCCGATTCATTAGACATGTGCAATAATGAGTATGAGGATGATCAACATGCAAATGAGTATGATGAAGAGGAACGTATCGCGCTTCCTAATTTAATTGCCACTTTACAAAAAGATGTCACTGAAAATAAAAAGAGTCAAAAGCAATTAAAGAAGGCAAATGCTACGCTCACTCAAAATTTTGAAGAATTCAAAGCTGCTCTTATCAAATCTACTGAGATGACTGAAAGCTATAGAGATGAGCTCCTTCAGAAAACCAAAGAGCTTGAGGGGTACAAGGGTAGTGCGTTAAAAAGTCAAAAGGACGATTTTGAAAACGAATATAATACAACTCTTGAGTTATTACCCAAAAAGAAGCGTCAATATATAATGTTTTCTTTATGGATGAACGTCAAAAAACGTACCTTGCCAATACCAAAGTTAATGAACTTGAAAAAAAGCTCTCTATGACCACTACCGATTCTGCTAAAATTCTCGAGTATAAGAAACAAGAGGTTGATGCGTTAAAACAAGACTTCAAAAGTATATATGATAAAGAAACCGAAAAAGTAATGAAACTAGAAGAACAAGTCGAATTTTTGAAGAAAGTTGTTTATAAAACGCATGATTCTATTCAATCTGTAAGAATGCTACCACCTCTGTCGATGTTTAAGGGTCAAGCTAGCTTTGCAAGTCCTGAGTACCTTGCCAAAGCTCAAGCTACGAACCCGTGTATTTATCTTGATGAGACTGAAAGGACTGATCTTGATTGCATGACTGTTAGTGCCGATAGTGATAGTCGACTTCTTATCAATAAGGAGTTTATGAAACCATATAATTATGCTTACATGAATAGTCTTTATGGTCTTTTCAACAAACAAACTCATAAAACCCATGAGGAAGCGTTCTTAGAATGCAAACAAAAGAGAATTCAATGGAAGAAAGATTTTTCCACTAAGAAATCTAGTGTTTACAAATACATAAACTACCTCCCTCTAGATGAATCTAAAATCAAGAGTAGGAAAACATTAGGTATTATTAAACACCACATAGATAATGTTATATCTATTGTTGAAAGAGATTGGGCAAAATGTGAAAATGCTGAGTGGCAACGCCTGATTCCTCAAGATATTACCTTGCTTGTGAAAGAACTCTTAATTCCAAACACGACGTTGATTAAAGAAACTGTTTCCAACTTGAGGAGTTCATTCTGACTGAAATGTATGATGATTTAAAATTTGTTTTATCTCTTGAGAAACACATTGATGATATTCAAATGGATAAGTCTGATTTTTCAGATATATATGATTTACTCTTGCAAGAATGCGTTTCTAAAGATGTTATGTGTGCTTATTTTACATCTTGTGCTGATATTGATGAATATTCTGATGTTGCATGCAAATATCTTGATAAGATCAAAGAATGTGAACGTCTTGAAATTGAGCTTTTGAAACGTAAAGAAAATGTTGATAAAAAGGATTTTAAGTTACTTCAACACAAAACTGATTTCATTCAAAAACATTGTTATTCTCTTGAACTTGCTTTGCAAAAAGACGTTGGTATTTTTCCACATGATAATAAATTGCAAGAAAAACTTTCCCAAACGTTTCGAGAAATGAATGAACAGAATTTAGAAATTAAAGGGTTGAAAGCTCAGTTACAAGACAAGGACAGAGCGATAGCAGAGTTGTAGAAACTCGTTGCTAAAATGGGTGGGAAAGTCGTGGAACCTAGCATTAAGCAACCTGTTGTTAGACAATCCAATGCCTCTAAAGTGAATATATCCTCTATCTTGGGAAAACCATCTGCTTTATCAAATTCCTCGTTTGCAAAACCTGTGTTTGCCCCCAAGATGGATGGAAAGGAAAGGTTACCACAAATCAACCCATAAGGAATACTATAGCACCAAGCGTTAAGCACAATAATGTGATTAAACCAGGGATGTATAGAATGCCCACTAAGCCCACAAACAAAGTTACTCAATCGCCTCAGACTTGTAGAAACACTAATATTCGTGTGTCTTCTACTACAGGAATGGTTTCCACTACTAGTGTTAGCCGGCCTCAGCTTAAGCGCACTCAAGTGAATGATAAGGTCTGGAAACACAAGAATCAAGGGAAGATGAAGGAAGTAGAAGAACACCCTAGGAATTTGAATGTTTTTAAGAATAAAAAGTCTGTAATCGCATGTAATGACAATTTGAATGCTGTGAATGATTTGAATGCTATGAATGTGAAATTTGTTTGTGTCAAATGTGGGAAGTGTGCTAATGCTAATCATTCTATGTGTGCTATGAATAAAGTCAAAGGCGTAGATACTAGAACTAAGAAGCAAGCTGCAATGCCTATTAGAGATAGTAAACCCAAACACAAAGTGAACCATTCTGGTGCAACCCCCACTAAGGAAAAGTAATGCATCAGACTCCACCACTAAGAACCCTAGAAGAAAAATTAAGGAATTATATGAGTCTACTAGCAAGTCTTGGAAATGGTGGTTTGCTAATCAATGTCCTCTAGGATATAAATGGATGCCTAAAGCTAGGACAAAAAATGTGAAAACGAGTGTTAGTATGCCTTTAAATGTTGCTAAGGAGACAAATGATTCTATAATCACAACTATTGTGGTATCTAATTTAGCAAATGCCCCATCGTGTTCTAACTCTTCTGCAAGTGATACAAATAATTCTCTTCATACTGGACTCCGGATTCACGAAGCACATGATGGGGAATCTCAAGCTTCTAATTAACTTTGTGGAGAAGTTCCTGGGTATGGTCCGATTCGGTAATGATCAATTTGCACCGATCCTAGGATATGGAGATTTGGTTCAGGGGAATATCACGATCAAAAGGGTATACTACGTCGAAGGTCTCAATCACAATCAATTCTCGGTTGGTCAATTCTGTGATGCAGATTTGGAGGTTGCTTTCAGAAAGAAGACATGTTTTGTTCGTGATTATGATGGGAATGACTTACTTACCGGTACATTGGGTACTGATCTTTACACAATTTCACTTCAAGACACAACTTCATCAACTCCAATTTGCTTCATGGCTAAAGCTTCATCGACTCAGGCATGGTTATGGCATCAACGTCTTTCTCATCTCAACTTTGATACCATCAACCTGCTTTCCAAGAAAGATATTGTGAGAGGCCTTTCAAGTTTTAAATTCATCAAAGATCATTTTTGTTCTTCTTTTGGACTTTGTAAAGCTAAACGAAGTAGCTTCAAAAAAAATACCACACCAAGCTCTAAAGGACGGTTAGATCTTCTTCACATGGATCTGTGTGGTCCCATGCGTGTTCATAGTATAAATGGAAAGAAATATATTCTGGTAATTGTCGATGATTACTCAAGGTACACATGGACTCACTTCTTAAGGTCGAAGGATGAAACACCCAAAGTTCTAATCAGCTTTCATAAACTGATACAACGTGGTCTTCAAGCTCAAGTCAAAGTGATTCGTACTGAAAGAGGTACATAACTTTTGAATTCAAAACTGAGAAACTATTTTGAAGCCGAAGGAATTGAACATGAAATATCTATTGCTCGCACACCCGAACAAAATGGAGTTGTTGAATGTGACAACCCGTCAATTTCAGGTCGTTATTTTAATCTCGACTATTACGTATTACGTGTTTTCTTTAATGAGAATTTTAATTTATCGACTAACCGAGAAGGTTATGACTTGAAACTAGCGTAAGAATGTCGATTAGACGAAAACCGACAAGGAATATGTTAGGTATCGATATTATATTCTCAAATAATCATGAAAATGATTTTTATTATATTTAATCGTTATTTCTCGTATTTTACGTTTTAACGAATGACGATAACTATTAGTGATCGCGATACCGACGGATGCCCAAAAAGTTACGTTTTATTATCGAATGTCTCGATATTGTATATTTTCGACGTTTTCGATTTAATTGCGTTTTAAGTCGTGTCGAAGCTTTATTATTATTTTTATGAAGCGTTTTAACTTTCGAAAAGTATTTTTACGAAACCCGAGCCCCGTAAATATTTTTAAAATTTACAATTTACATTTTCTACCTTGTAAACTATTTACTTGCACTTTGGACCAAGAGAATACATTTTTGACAAAATCTACCCCACTACACCACTATATATTAAATTTCCACTAACATTTTATATTAAAAATTTATTTTAAATAAAATAATCATCTCACCTCTCTTTTTTCTCTCCAAAACCGTCCACCCCTATGCTCCAATCCCTCAAAATTTTTTATTTTCTAGCTTGAATCTTCAAAAACTAAGACAAGACCCACCTTGGAAATTTGATAAGCTTCACATTGGTATAATTTTCTTCTACATGCATTCACTAAATTTTATTTTTAATTTTTGATGATGAACATCAAGTTTGATCCATTTTTATGGTGGTGAATGGTGTTAATATTATAATATTCATAGTGGGTTATGGTTGCATGTAAGATTTTTGATGATTTAATTTTTGTGAGATTAAATTTGAGGGTGTTATGAGTTAATTAGATGTGTTATTATGATATTAGGATCATATTAGGACTATAGGAATTGTTGGAATGGGTCGAAAAATTGTTTTGGTATGATTTTTAGATAGGCTATTTTAGGCAGTAACTTTAAGTCCGTTTTTGAAATTTTTACTGTGATAAACTTGGTAAACTAATAAGATAGGGTCGTAGAGAATTTCGTTAGCTTCGATTTGAGCTAAAGTAGAGCTTCTAACTCATTACGAGCGAAAAGTTATGCTACTTTTAGTATTTGTGCACCGGGAGACGGGTATCGGCACAATCCGAAAATTGTTGTCGATATTTGGAACGAATCTCGGGGACTATAAAATGAGTTTTAAAAATGTTCAAGGGCTGTTGTAAGTTGATAAACCTCAGGTCATGAGTCTATTTTCAAACCCGAGTGTCGGTTTTACAAACGGAATTGTTTAGATAAGTCAAAATGATTTTACAAGTCAAAGGCGTAAAACTGTCCGGTTTTTGTAACACGAAGGTGTGTCGGGCAGAAGGTCTTAGAAGTAATATTTTTGAATGAAATTTAAACTGAGTCTTATTCATATTATGTGTGAGTTAGTCACCAAGTTTCGTCGAAATCGGACATGTCTAGATAGGTTAGATTGGTGTGTACATTTGGAGTGTACATGCTGAGTGGTATTTTGGACACGTAGTTCAATACTTGTATGGCGTGAGTTGAGTATTCACTATTGGACATAGTGACTTACTCGAGTGTTAAGTCATTATATAAATGACTTAGCTACTGGTCCGAGGGAAGTAAAATGATGGTTTGACTTGCGTTGACTTGGCGTCTTATGATGGGTCAATGTCGAGGGCGCAAGTGTTTTAAATGTATAAGTGTTGAGAAAAAAGGTATAGAAGTACACTTATATTTTTGTTAATTATCGGGATTTTCATGGTCATTTGAAATTGACTTTCATATTATTTAAGTATTATTTATACTTGAGTCGTTTATTAACGAACGCACCTTAATTGGTAGGTTGCGGTCTTCGTGTTTAACGGGCATCACAAATCGTCGGCGATCGTCACGTCACTACTATCGTATCAAGGTGAGTCTATAGCCTCGCTTTACATGTTTACTTGTTTTATTAAACCCGCGAGGGGGATAACATGCTTGTTTTATTAAAATAAGAGGGGTACGACGAGAAGTTGTGGAAACCCTTATTATTGGAAAAACATTATATAAATGAAGGGTACAACGAGAAGTTGTGGTAAACCCTCATTCTTTTAAAATTGAACACAAAGGACCCGATTGTATGCTTAGATGAAAGTTGTTATATAAGTTTGTTTAGCCTTAAAGACCCATGAATCGTGAATTGTTAATCGAAAAGAACGCTAATACTATGGATAGATCTATCGGGGTGACACCCAGTCCGGTCGCGACTAGCTATCGTGTGGTGTTGTGATGCACCAGTAATGAAACATCGGATGCAATTGTATAAGAGAAATATACGCACTTGGCTAGGTGTGTTGGGCTGAAATAATATATGTTAACGTTCAATTTCACGAGACTTATGAAATAACAACGATAATTATGTCTGATCCACATGATTGTCAACTACGGAAGGTTTATTCAGAATACTTGTGTTCATTTATTTAAATTTAAACTCTATAGATTCACTCAACATTTTTGTTGACTTTATAGCATGTTTTATCTCAGGTCCATGAAGAAGGCACTCAAGGAAGGCGGTTTCACGCAGCTTGCTAAATTAAAATGTTTTGGCCCGCTTTACTAAACTATGTCCATTCTAAGAAACTTTTATTATTTGGTTGGTTGTGTAAACTTAAAACTATTTGGGACCATGTGTGAACTGTTTTATTTTTAAACAAATGAATGGATGTATGTTTTGTTAAAACGACTCATTTTGAGGCGTTTTCTATGATATTGAGGTTGAACCATGATAGTAACACCCAATGACCCTTCCGCTGCTATGACCCGAAATTGGGGGTGTTACAGATTGGCATCAGAGCTCAAGTTATAGAGAACGAAAAGATTTTTCCAAAAATAAATTTTTGAAATCTTTTAACTATAACATCTGCAAGCGAAACCTCCGAGTTGCCAATGGACGAGAATAAGAAAAGTATATATATGTTATACATATTTAATTATTATTTATGCTTAAAGCATAATGGGTTACATTTATTTATTTATAAATGTCTATTATTTGATTATTATAATACTAATACGTGATTTACAAACGACGCTGATTGTCACAATAGAAATCCCTGTCTTTTGACTCATTCCTCGTGAATCTTCGTTCCTTGTCTAAATTCTATTCTTTGTTCTATCATCCATTCTTGTTTCTTTTCATCTATCTATTCTTATTCTGTGTTATTCATGTTTTGTTTTCACAAGCGTTGAATGAATACTCATTTTGATGTGAATTGTGTAACAGGATCATGCCGCCAAAACAGTTGACTGAGACTCAGTTACGTGCTATAGTAGCTGATCAATTTCAGATATCTATGAATGCATTTATGGCAAACTTGAATAATGGAGCTGGAGGATCTGGCGGATCTGGTGGAGCTGGTGGATCCGGTGGAGCTGGTGGATCCGGTGGAGCTGGTGGATCTGGTGGAGCTGGCGATACTGGAGCTGCCAACACTGGAGCTGGCAACACTGGAGCTGGTGATACTGGAGCTGGCGCTACTGGAGCTGGTAATGCGGGAGCTGGCAATGCTGGTGCTGGAACTGGTAATGCTGATAGACCAGTGATTCCTGAAAACAAGAAGTGCAATTATAACTCGTTCATGAAATGCAAACCTCCAACTTTTAAGGGTACTGAAGGCGCTGTTGGGTTAATGCAATGGTTTGAGAAATTAGAATCCGTGTTTCGATTTAGTGGAAGTGAGGAAGGAGATAAAGTGATGTTTGCCTCTGCTACTCTTCAAGGGCGAGCATTAACTTGGTGGAATGGAAGAATGGCATCATTGGGTATGGATGCTGCGTATGCTACACCTTGGGCTGAAGTAAGAAGGTGGATGACTGAGGAATTCTGTCCAAGGAGTGTTATTCAGAGGATAGAACAGGAATTATATCAGCTGAGGCTGAAGGGTACTGACATCGATGGATACACCAACAGATTCCATGAACTTGCTCTACTTTGTCCAAACAAAGTTAACCCTGAATACTTGAAGGTAGAGCAGTATATTTGAGGCTTACCGACCAACATCCGTGGGGATGTGACCTCATCTAAACCTGCCAATATTGATGAAGCTGTTCGTATGGCCTACCAACTAATGGGTCAAATCATCCAAGACAAGGCTGATGGTGTTTCCGAAGGCAACAAAAGAAGAGCTGAAAATGACAGTGATGATCGTGGTGATAACCGTCAATCTCACAACAGAAATCAAAACCGAAGGAGGGGTAACGCTAATGCGATAACTGAAGCTGCAACTGCTGATAAAGGAACCAGATGTCAACGATGCAAGAAGTCTCATACTGGTGAGTGTGCTAAGTGTGGAAAGTGCAACAAGTTAGGTCACAAGACTGAAGACTGTTGGGGACCAGGAAAGAAAGGAGTGACGTGTTATAACTACCAAGGTAAAGGTCACATGAGGAACCAATGCCCTCAACCTCCGAAGAATGCACGTGGTGGAGATAACCAAGGAAAAGCTTATCAGTTGGGAGAAGCCGAAGCAAAGCAAAACCCGAAAGTTGTCACTGGTACGTTTTTACTGAACAACCGTTATGCTACAGCTTTATTTGATTCGTGTGCGGACAAAAGCTTTGTGTCTACAAGTTTTAGTGCCTTAATTGATATCAAACCGGTCGAATTAGACGCAAGTTATGAGGTAGAACTAGCTGATGTTAAATTAGTGAGTACCAATCATGCGCTCCTAGGATGTTCTCTTAATCTTCTGAACCGTATTTTTAAGATAGACTTGATGATTGTTGAATTGGGAAGTTTTGATGTTATTATCGGAATGGATTGGTTATCCAAGTATAACGCGTCTATCTTGTGTGGAGAAAAGAAAGTTAGGATTCCTTTAGACGACAAGACCATGGTTATCGAAGGTGATCAACGTAATTCACGACTAAAAATCGTTTCGTGCATTAAGGCTCGTAAGTATATCGAAAGAGGCTGTGAGTTATTCCTAGCTAAAGTAGTGGAGAAAGAATCGATGGAGAAACGTGCTGAAGATGTACCTATTATCCGTGAATTTCCTGAAGTGTTTCCGGAAGATTTGCCTGGACTTCCTCCTCCAAGGAAAGTAGAATTCCAAATTGACCTAATTCCTGGTGCTGCACCCGTGGCTCGTGCGCCATATCGTTTAGCCCCATCCGAGCTGAAGGAGTTATCTGTGCAATTGCAAGAGCTATCTGATAAGGGTTTTATACGACCGAGTTCGTCACCTTGGGGAGCTCCTGTCTTATTCGTTAAGAAGAAAGATAGTTCGTTTCGTATGTGTATTGATTACCGAGAGTTGAATAAGCTGACGATCAAGAATCGTTATCCGCTTCCAAGAATTGATGATTTATTCGATCAACTTCAAGGTTCTCGTGTTTTCTCTAAGATTGATCTTCGTTCCGGTTACCATAAACTTCGCATACGTGAGGGAGATATTCCTATTACGGCGTTTAGAACTCGTTATGGTCATTATGAGTTTCTGGTTATGCCTTTTGGTTTGACTAATGCACCTGCTGTATTCATGGATTTAATGAATCGCATTTGTAAGCCGTATCTTGATAAATTCGTGATCGTTTTCATAGATGATATTCTAATCTACTCCAAGAGCAATGAAGAGCATGCCGAACACTTAAAGATTATCTTGAACTTGTTGAAGAACGAAAAGCTGTACGCTATGTTCTCAAAGTGTGATTTTTGGCTTAATTTTGTACAATTTCTCGGACATGTGGTCGATAAAAGTGGAGTACATGTTGATCCCGCAAAGATCGAAGCCATCAAGAATTGGAGTGCTCCGACTACTCCAACCGAAGTGCGACAATTTCTAGGTCTGGCTGGTTATTACCAAAGGTTTATTGAAGGATTCTCTTTGATATCGAAACCATTAACGAAGCTGACTCAGAAGAATAAACCGTATGTGTGGGGCGATGATGAAGAAGAAGCTTTCCAAACCCTGAAGATGAAACTTTGTAGTGCGCCGATTTTATCGTTACCTGAAGGAAGTGAAGACTTTGTTGTTTATTGCGATGCATCTCTTCGAGGATACGGTGCTGTTCTCATGCAACGCGAAAAGGTGATCGCATATGCCTCTAGACAATTAAGGAAGAATGAGGAGAACTACACTACCCATGACTTGGAATTGGGCGCTGTGGTTTTTGCTCTGCGACTTTGGAGACATTATCTGTATGGTACGAAGTGTAAAATATTCACTGATCATAAAAGCCTACAATACATACTAGATCAAAAGGAGCTGAATATGAGGCAACGTCGATGGGTTGAACTATTGAGTGATTACGACTGCGAAATTCGTTATCATCCAGGAAAGGCGAACGTGGTAGCTGACGCGTTAAGTCGAAAGGAAAGGGAGAAACCGATTCGAGTGCGTGCTTTAGTAGTGACAGTTCATAATAACTTACCTGAGCAGATTCGGAACGCACAAGTCGAAGCATGCAAGAAGGAAAATATTGCTGCCGAAAGATTTAGAGGAGACGGTGAAACATTTGAGAAGCGAGCCGATGGTATCAAATGTTTGAGAGGTCGAATTTGGTTACCATTCTTCGGTGGACTGAGAGACTTGATTATGTTAGAATCTCATAAGTCCAAGTATTCTATTCATCCTGGATCGGACAAAATGTACCAAGACTTGAAAAAGTTATACTGGTGGCCGAATATGAAAGCTGATATTGCAACATACGTCGCAAAATGCTTAACATGTGCAAAAGTGAAAGCTGAATATCAGAAGCCGTCAGGATTACTTGTCCAACATGAAATTCCAGTCTGGAAATGGGAGCGAATTACGATGGACTTCATCACAAAACTCCCAAGGACACCGTCTGGGTTCGATGCAATTTGGGTTATTGTCGATCGTTTAACTAAATCCGCTCATTTTATCCCAATCAACGAGAGGTTCGGATTGGAGAAACTCGCCGATATTTATCTGAAGGAAATCGTGTGCAAGCATGGTGTTCCTATTTCAATCATTTCCGATAGAGATAGTCGTTTTGCTTCTGGATTTTGGAGATCACTTCAAAAGTCATTAGGAACCAATTTGGATATGAGCACAGCCTATCATCCACAAACTGATGGGCAAAGCGAAAGAACAATTCAAACTTTGGAGGATATGCTACGTGCTTGTGTGATAGACTTTGGAAGTAGCTGGGATAAGCACTTACATTTGGCCGAATTCTCGTACAATAACAGTTATCACGCGAGTATTAAAGCTGCACCTTTTGAAGCACTGTATGGGAGAAAATGTAGATCACTCGTTAGCTGGAGTGAGGTTGGTGATGCCCAACTCACTGGACCAGATTTGATTAGGGAGACGACGGATATGATTGTGCAAATCAAGAATAGGTTGTTGTCTGCTCGAAGCCGACAGAAGAGTTATGCGGATGTGAGAAGAAAACCATTGGAGTTTAACGTGGGAGATAAGGTTATGCTAAAGGTATCACCATGGAAAGGTGTTGTACGATTTGGAAAACGTGGGAAGTTAAGTCCTCGTTATATCAGACCATTCAAGGTTACATCTAGAGTAGGACCCGTGGCATACCAACTTGAACTACCACAAGAACTGTATGGGATTCATAACACCTTTCATGTGTCGAATCTGAAGAAGTGTTTATCCGATGAAGAACTCGTTATACCGTTAGACGAGGTTAAGGTTGATAAAAAGTTGTATTTTATTGAAGAACGAGTCGAGATCATGGATCGTGAGGTCAAGAAACTGAAGCAAAGCCGAATACCTATCGTCAAAGTTCGATGGAACTCTCGAAGAGGACCGGAGTTTACTTGGGAACGAGAAGACCAAATGTGGAAGAATTACCCTCATCTCTTTGATTTCAACAAGCGATCGGGCAAGAACGCAAGTTGATCTTCGAGGGCGAAGATCCTAATTTGGTGGGGATTATGTGACAACCCGTCAATTTCAGGTCGTTATTTTAATCTCGACTATTACGTATTACGTGTTTTCTTTAATGAGAATTTTAATTTATCGACTAACCGAGAAGGTTATGACTTGAAACTAGCGTAAGAATGTCGATTAGACGAAAACCGACAAGGAATATGTTAGGTATCGATATTATATTCTCAAATAATCATGAAAATGATTTTTATTATATTTAATCGTTATTTCTCGTATTTTACGTTTTAACGAATGACGATAACTATTAGTGATCGCGATACCGACGGATGCCCAAAAACTTACGTTTTATTATCGAATGTCTCGATATTGTATATTTTCGACGTTTTCGATTTAATTGCGTTTTAAGTCGTGTCGAAGCTTTATTATTATTTTTATGAAGCGTTTTAACTTTCGAAAAGTATTTTTACGAAACCCGAGCCCCGTAAATATTTTTAAAATTTACAAATTACATTTTCTACCTTGTAAACTATTTACTTGCACTTTGGACCAAGAGAATACATTTTTGACAAAATCTACCCCACTACACCACTACATATTAAATTTCCACTAACATTTTATATTAAAAATTCATTTTAAATAAAATAATCATCTCACCTCTCTTTTTTCTCTCCAAAACCGTCCACCCCTATGCTCCAATCCCTCAAAATTTTTGATTTTCTAGCTTGAATCTTCAAAAACTAAAACAAGAACCACCTTGGAAATTTGATAAGCTTCACATTGGTATAATTTTCTTCTACATGCATTCACTAAATTTTATTTTTAATTTTTGATGATGAACATCAACTTTGATCCATTTTTATGGTGGTGAATGGTGTTAATATTATTATATTCATAGTGGGTTATGGTTGCATGTAAGATTTTTGATGGTTTAATTTTTGTGAGATTAAATTTGAGGGTGTTATGAGTTAATTAGATGTGTTATTATGATATTAGGATCATATTAGGACTATAGGAATTGTTGGAATGGGTCGAAAAATTGCTTTGGTATGATTTTTAGATAGGCTATTTTAGGCAGTAACTTTAAGTCCGTTTTTGAAATTGTTACTGTGATAAACTTGGTAAAATAATAAGATAGGGTCGTAGAGAATTTCGTTAGCTTCGATTTAAGCTAAAGTAGAGCTTCTAACTCATTACGAGCGAAAAGTTATGCTACTTTTAGTATTTGTGCACCGGGAGACGGGTATCGGCACAATCCGAAAATTGTTGTCGATATTTGGAACGAATCTCGGGGACTATAAAATGAGTTTTAAAAATGTTCAAGGGCTGTTGTAAGTTGATAAACCTCAGGTCATGAGTCTATTTTCAAACCCGAGTGTCGGTTTTACAAACGGAATTGTTTAGATAAGTCAAAATGATTTTACAAGTCAAAGGCGTAAAACTGTCCGGTTTTTGTAACACGAAGGTGTGTCGGGCAGAAGGTCTAAGAAGTAATATTTTTGAATGAAATTTAAACTGAGTCTTATTCATATTATGTGTGAGTTTGTCACCAAGTTTTGTCGAAATCGGACATGTCTAGATATGTTAGATTGGTGTGTACATTTGGAGTGTACATGCTGAGTGGTATTTTGGACACGTAGTTCAATACTTGTATGGCGTGAGTTGAGTATTCACTATTGGACATAGTGACTTACTCGAGTGTTAAGTCATTATATAAATGACTTAGCTACTGGTCCGAGGGAAGTAAAATGATGGTTTAACTTGCGTTGACTTGGCGTCTTATGATGGGTCAATGTCGAGGGCGCAAGTGTTTTAAATGTATAAGTGTTGAGAAAAAGGGTATAGAAGTACACTTATATTTTTGTTAATTATCGGGATTTTCATGGTCATTTGAAATTGACTTTCATATTATTTAAGTATTATTTATACTTGAGTCGTTTATTAACGAACGCGCCTTAATTGGTAGGTTGCGGTCTTCGTGTTTAACGGGCATCACAAATCGTCGGCGATCGTCACGTCACTACTATCGTATCAAGGTGAGTCTATAGCCTCGCTTTACATGTTTACTTGTTTTATAAAACCCGCGAGGGGGATAACATGCTTGTTTTATTAAAATAAGAGGGGTACGACGAGAAGTTGTGGAAACCCTTATTATTGGAAAAACATTATATAAATGAAGGGTACAACGAGAAGTTGTGGTAAACCCTCATTCTTTTAAAATTGAACACAAAGGACCCGATTGTATGCTTAGATGAAAGTTGTTATATAAGTTTGTTTAGCCTTAAAGACCCATGAATCGTGAATTGTTAATCGAAAAGAACGCTAATACTATGGATAGATCTATCGGGGTGACACCCAGTCCGGTCGCGACTAGCTATCGCGTGGTGTTGTGATGCACCAGTAATGAAACATCGGATGCAATTGTATAAGAGAAATATACGCACTTGGCTAGGTGTGTTGGGCTGAAATAATATATGTTAACGTTCAATTTCACGAGACTTATGAAATAACAACGATAATTATGTCTGATCCACATGATTGTCAACTACGGAAGGTTTATTCAGAATACTTGTGTTCATTTATTTAAATTTAAACTCTATAGATTCACTCAACATTTTTGTTGACTTTATAGCATGTTTTATCTCAGGTCCATGAAGAAGGCACTCAAGGAAGGCGGTTTCACGCAGCTTGCTAAATTAAAATGTTTTGGCCCGCTTTACTAAACTATGTCCATTCTAAGAAACTTTTATTATTTGGTTGGTTGTGTAAACTTAAAACTATTTGGGACCATGTGTGAACTGTTTTATTTTTAAACAAATGAATGGATGTATGTTTTGTTAAAACGACTCATTTTGAGGCGTTTTCTATGATATTGAGGTTGAACCATGATAGTAACACCCAATGACCCTTCCGCTGCTATGACCCGAAATTGGGGGTGTTACATTGAAAGACAAAACCGTACTTTAGTTGAGGCTGCTCGAACATTATTATCCGCTTCAAAACTTCCACTATACTTTTGGGCCGAAGACGTGTCAACCGCATGCTACACACAAAACCGTTCGTTAATTATCCCAAGACACGAAAAGACACCATATCACATAATTCATGCTCGAAAACCCTCACTCAAACACCTTCATATTTTTGGATGTACTTGTTACATAATTCGAGATGGTGAAAATTTAGATATGATGAAAGAAAAAGGTGATGCATGTATTCTTCTGGGATATGCAACTCAGTCTAAGGGATGTAGAGTGTACAACAAGAGAACAAAACTGATAGTCGAGACTATTCATATCACATTTGATGAATTGCAAGAAATGGCACTTGAACAAAATAGTTTAAGTCCTGATCCACAAAGACAAACGAATTCCGTTCACAACCGCACGGAACTCGAAACTCAAGATCACAGCAATGAACCGTCAAGTTCAACGCTGGTTCCAGAACATGTTCCTAGAGCTGATATGACAGTCGACACGACAATTGAAGAGTTGGAAATGTTATATGGACCAATGTATGATGAATATTTCACGCGGGAGAAACAAGTTGTATCGAAGTCTTCCGCTGTCACTCATGATAAGAATGATGATACCGATCATCGTCAACAACCAGATACAACTTCATCTACTTCAACACGGGTTGCTGCAGATTTACCTCCTCAGAATATCACTTCAACAATCGATCCTACAACATCCACACCTATTGTCATTGCTACAGAGAACACAAATCAAGCAGACGATGCATTAGCTGACGAAGACGAATTTATCAGCCCATTCGGTACACTGGTACACGAAACTCGAGAGTCTTCTACTCGCCATGTTGATCCATCAAATATGCATACGTTCTATCAACGACATCCTTCAACACATCATTGGACCCGAGATCATCCTTTGGTTCACGTAATTGGAAACCCTTCACAGCCTGTTCGTACAAGACGACAACTCGTAACCGATGGAGATGTTTGTATGTTCGCACTCATAGTGAGTACAGTTGAACCGAAAACATCAAAGAAGCCATGGCTGATCATGCTTGGATCGAATCGATGACAGATGAACTTCAACAATTTGAAAGACTTAATGCCTGGGAACTTGTTGACAGACCATACGATGTGATTCCATTAAATCTTCGTTGGATCTGGAAAAACAGGATGGATGGAGAGAATACGATCATCAAGAACAAAGCTAGGCTAGTGGCTAAGAGGTATGGGCAGAAAGAGGGAATTGATTTTGAAGAATCATTTGCACAAGTTGCTCGTATGGAAGCGGTCAGGATTTTCCTTGCTTATGCTGCACATAAGGGATTCACTGTCTATCAAATGGACGTAAAGACAACATTTCATAACGGTCCTTTGAAGGAACAAGTCTATGTCATGCAGCCAGAAGGATTCGTCAATCCTCATTATCCTGACAAGGTGTATCGTCTCCACAAAGCACTATATGGACTAAAGCAAGCTCCAAGGGCGTGGTACGACGAGCTCTCGAAATTTCAGGTATCCAAAGGTTTCTCAAAAGGTTCTGATTGTGGTAAAATACACCCTTTAGGAAAAAGGCGTAAAAGCGGTAAGTATTGAATAAATGACTTTAGGAAAAATCAAGTGTTAATGACCCAATTAAGTTCGTTTCCCAAGGAGGTATATGTGTGTGACTAAAATGTACAAGATTTGAGATTAATATTTGGTTTAGAAGGGGATTAGAAGAGAAAATGACGAAGACGTAAAAATAAAAATTAACACAAAATCACTATTAGAAAGTTAAAACGTAGAAGCTTAAAAACCACAAAAATAAAAATAAATTCTAAAAATTACCAAAAATTCACCAAAAATCAAAAATAATAAACTAAGAGTTTACCAATTATCAAAACTTTTTCAAACCTTTTAAATAATTAAATATTCAATTTTTAAATGCTAATTAAAGCCCTAAAAATCAAATAAATTATCAAAAAGCCCAAATAAAGATTTTTCAATTGATAAACCTCTTAAATGACCTAAAAAGATTAAAAACTATTTTTAGAAATTTTAAAACTAATAAAAATTATTTAAAATGATTTAAAAACTATTAAAACTTAAAATAATTATAAAAATTAATCTATAAGTGAGAAAATTATTCTAAAAGTTGCTAAATTCCTATTTTAATGTATTTAACCTAAGAAAAATGTAAAAAGTTGGAAAATGTGAAATTTTAAAAATAATATTAAAATAATAATAAAATAATATTAAAAATCCAAAAATTATAAAAAATTCTAAAAACTTGCAAACTAGTTTATTTTAACCTAAATAATCAGAAAATCAAAGTGAAATTACCAAAATACCCCTAATGGGCCCTCAAATGGGCCAAATCCAAAAACAGTCAACCTAAATGGGCTTTTGGGCCCAAAAAGTCAAACTTGGCCCAATTGACTTGGAAAAGCCCTATCTGACTTAAAATTTAATTCTAAGAACAAAACTCTAAAGGCCCAAAAACTGAAAATGTGCTTATCACAGCTTATTGAACACAAACCTTATTCTTATTGGGCTTTTCAGCCCATTAAGCCATAAGCTAATGCCATAAGCTCTAATTTGACACACAACCCTCTTTTAGGATGCTTAAGAGATCTGTCAAAAGAAATTTCCAATAAGCACACTCAATAAGCCAGAAAATAGAAAAGCAAAAATCCACAAAACGACAAAATAGTCGTTTTTGAGAAATAATGCACCTCAGGACTTGATTCAACTTGCAAAAGCTTTCAAATGGACTCAATAAGCAATATCAATCAACAAAAATCCAATAAGCACAAGAAATAAGCCAGAATAAGCACAAATGAACTTATGTAAAAGTCAAAGGACTTGGTTTTCTAGTCAAACCTAAAAGTCAACCACCCAAATGCTCCAGTATGAACAAATGGGTCAAAATATGAGCACCTATTACAAAAACAAAGTTGTTGCTGGTTAAAATAAGCTATTATAGCTTATTGATAAGCTGACACAAAAATTGCACTAGCAGTGGTAACCAGCAGGGGAAAGGAGTTCCCACTGCTTTGACTATTTGACCAAGCTTTTATGAGAGTTCTGGTTTGATTCAATTGGAAACAAAGGCACCCTTGTGATCAGTGAACCACAAGGAGTCAATAGCAACAATAAAATCACAAAATGATCCACCCAATAAGCCATAATAAGCCAAACAGTCCATAGATATGCTCCAGATATGCAAATAAGCAGTTAAGCACTTAATAAGCAAATTTAAGCAAAATAAGCCAACCAAACTTAACCAGATGCATACACAAGCTATGTAAACTAACAATAAACACAAAGCAACAAGAATCAAACACTGAATCAAACTAAATAGCAAGATCAAACCACTAGAAGTTACTGATGAACAAAGAACAATATGCAGAAATAGTTTGCTGATATACTTGACACTTGATCCAATTTCAAGCCTCAAATCCCTCTACCCTGGTGTGATTAACTATGACTTAGCACTTGTTACCCTTAAACTATGCTTAGATCTAGGTGTCCTCAAAATCCTAGCCAATATTACCAAGTTATGAAGATTTTATAGCCAATCTATGAAACAATGTGTTCAAAGCCTCAAAACCTGCAAACAGATGAACATATGCTCCCAAATAACAGATACCAATACTTGCATACAACACACAAGCACTTGACAAACCTCAAATACAACTTATGCAGTAATCCCAAACACCCTTTTAAAACTTATTTTCACAAATTTTCAAAGGCTTATGAGATTCAACCCACAAATCAGATCAATAACACCTCATTAACATCAAACAAAGCCAAATCAACAATAATCAACCACAATAACACAGATTCAAGCATAAATCCACAAAAATAAAAAATATTCAGAAACTTAAAGAGAAAATGAAAAGGGAAGAAGGTGCAAACCTCCAAGACCTACATCCAGGCCCTGGATTGTTTGAGCTGAGGTACTAGCAAAACAAGTACCAGCTTCCAATGCTGCTAAGATGAACAAACACAAAGTGAGATCAAATATAATGCCAACTTTCTGATTTTTGAAACCCAAGCTTTATCAACTAAAACCTTGCCTCAAAAACCTTCAAACATATAAATGGAACTCAGATTTTAGCTTCTCAAACACCAAACTTTTATAAATAACAGATTAGAACTCAAAATTTTAAGAAATTCAAACTTTATTTCATAAAAAGGAATTACAAAGATTAAAAGCTAAAATCTGGAACAAAGGGACTCTCACAAGTTGAGGTCTCCTTTTATAGGCAAATGCCTAGCTAAACACTATTCACAAACCCTAGAAGTGATTTCTCTAAAATGCCCTTGAGTCTTCTAGACGTTTTCTGATTTTGAGCTGTCCAATTTGATCAAGGCCGTTCATTTTAGCTTTGGAATGAAGCAAATGATGTGGGCTATTGATCTTGACACGTCACATAACTTGGAGAGTAAGTTGTGTTTTCAATGGGTAAGGAGGTTGAGTGTGGGGTCCAGGGAGTAGTGGGAGTGAGGGTTTTGTGTGTGGGATTCGTTTCTGCATGTGTGAATCACACGTGGGTGTGGGTAATTTTGATTTACCCTTTGTTTTAAGTGATGGTAAAACTGGGTGGATGAAGGTGAATAGTAAGTTGTTTGATCCGTTTTTGTAGGAGTGTTATGTTGTTTGGCGCAATATTGTGTTTAAATGTTTCATTTGCACAACATTAGCCCTTCCTTTTCCTTTCTCTTGTCTTTTGTGTTTAAAACCCATCAGCGTCCAAATCCTTTGTATCAACGTTTCATAACTTGTCATTTTTGGCACAAACTTTCCAAAAAGGGTTTCAAGGGTTTATTTTGGAATTTTTGCATATTTGAAGGACTAATCTTGGACAATGTTGATCTTCAAAGGTCTTCATTGTATTTTTGACTTCATGAGGGACCATTGTTGGCAATTTTGATTTGTTGAGGGACTAATCTTGCCAAATCTTCAAAGTTGAGGGACCTTTTGTGTAATTTTGACAAACTTAAGGGACCAAACTTGTAATTATGAATATACAAGGGTTTTAAGTGTCAATTCTTCAATAAATGAGGATCAATCTTGTTTGTCTTCAAGTCTTCAAGGGTATTTGTTTGAGAATTCCATGATTAGGGTCCGGTTCTTTGTACGGCTTCGTTTCTCGTGTCCGTTTTTCCTTGTAACTTGTGATATTTTGTCTTTTTCACGATATCCATACCTAAAATACACAAGTAAACAAACACAAGCATATATATGGTATTTTATGACATTTTAATGCATTTAAAGCCCGAAAAGAACGATGAGATCATGTATAAATGCCATCTCATCACTCCCCCATACTAAGCCATTTCCGTGCCCTCACGCAATGCTAGAATAAAGTATCTAAGCATCACCAAAGTTCAATTTTATTAACCTTTATTGAAGAGTAAAAGACTTACAACATACTACGATGATGTGAAAAGACATAATGTTTGATTTTCATCACAAAAAGTGACTTTTAGGGTCAAAGAATAGAAACAAGTTAATGTCCCATAGAGTAAACTTCGTCATCCTTGATTGTCATACATTCCATGCTAAGTGCAAAAACAAGATCATTGTTGGTACAAGTCACAATGCTAACACTACTCATACGTCCAAATTGTGTAATACTTTTTCTCCCCGCAATCCTAGTTATTATAAAAGGAAATGGGTTACTAGCATTTTTTTATCTATTTGTCATGGATCACAAGTGATTCATATTGACTTATTTGAGTAGTTATTAGTCCGAAAGCAAACTAGCACGATTTGATCAATAGTTAGCCGAAGGACAAAATCTTTTAAAACGGCTTCTCGTGTATCTCCTTAAGTTCATATCTTGGCATAACTCGTTTCACGATTTGAGACCTTTCTCGGACCGATATTTGGCATGTACTTCATACTTCAAATCTTGGGAAGACGTTCTTGCAATTATGGTCTTCTCTTCATATATTTGGAATTTCTTCACTTGACGTTTTTGAGAGATTCTTCATATTGGACCACGACTTCATCATTTTTCTTCAATCTTTACTTTGGATTTTGATATACAACGATCTGTCTCCTTTTCGGACTTGGATATATTTATCCTCATACCTTGTTAGGGTCTTTTTGGATAGAATTTCTCCATTCTTTAGGGGCGTAATTGCTTCTCGTCGTGTGTCTCGATCCTTCATATTGATTTAGGAATAATGATACTTCACATCATCTTGGATCTTTAGCAAAAATAGAGCTCCTCATGCCTTGTTAGGGCCTTTTTGGATGATCGCCAATCTTCGCGTCCCGCTTCAATAAGTTATGCCTTGGCTATGAACTCTATTCAACCCCGAGCAACTTTTAAACGATCTTGCGCTAGAGGCTAAGTAACCTTTCAAATCATACGACCTTACTTATTGCAATTATGATTTATTCCTAATGCATTGATCTTATGGGAAGAAAAAGCCACAATTAAAAACATATGAGTTTTTGAAAGAACATTTTCATGTTCTACGTTTAGCATGATCACTTGTCTAACTCTATAATTTCTCGTTCTTCACTATATAAAGACCTCTAATTAAAGAGACTCGTGAATACTTAGCCATGCAAGTCAAAATTAAGCCAAATTTGGATTAGCTTTCATTAAGACTATATCAAATCAAAGTTTTGGGTTTTCAAGCCACCTATAGGATCTTGCACTTTCTTGGACTTTTTCAACTTTAGAGAATGCGTTTTAAAGTCTCCTTGATAAGTGACTTTCTAGAATCAATTATAGGAACTTGCGAAAAGTTCTTGTTCTTAACCCGTATGAATTAAGACTTTCGCGTTTTAAAGCTCCCTATATAAAAGTCTAGCAAAACTTGAATTGAGCGGGTTAAGGAATGTAAATGGCTCCAAATGCCAATCAAGTCAAAAATTAACTCTTATTCTACCCATCGGAAAATATACACTCGTGTCTTAAAAACACTTATGAAAACTAAGAAAAATTTTAAAATTTGGTCATTTTAAGCCTTATTAGCAAAACAAAACATTGAAAGTTGGAAAGCGTGAGGGCGTAGCAAAGCAAGTACCTATTCACCCCCCCATACTAAAAGTAAACATTGTCCTCAATGTTTTGAGTCTAAAGGTGGAGCACCCCCCATACTAGAGACGAAGAGTCGAATGCTTAGGATCTAGCATGGAAAGGGTGATCAACAATATATCTAAAGCCGTTTATTAAGTATGCTAAAAGATAATTGTTAGAACGATAAAGGATATGTCATGGAATCGTGAAAAACTTCTTCAAACGAACGATGGAGGCTCACGTAAACGAACACGAGAGTCTTCAATCTTAGACGATGATGATGATCTAGATAACACAATCACAAACAACCACGAGACAACGAGTTGAAAGGGTACAAGTCCCCTTATTAGTGAAATAGTGAGCATAAAAGATAAGCATGGGATCTCCCCCACGAGGCACCTCGTTTTTGATTACCGAGTCATGAGCTCGACTCGATCCCCTCAATGTTAATTATCATTGGGGAAGGTGTCTTGGTCGGGGGCAACCATTGAAGGAATTTCCCCACCAAAGTAGTGCTTAAGCCTATGTCCATTCACCTTGAAATTAGGACCATCATCTTGAGCTAGCTCAATGGTCCCATATTGAAACACTTGTGTAATGGTGAACGGACCCGACCAACGAGATTTCAATTTCCCGGAAAATATCTTAAGACGAGAGTTAAAAAGCAACACTTGATCACCAACGTTAAAAACCCGGTTTTTAATCTTTGAATCATGAAACTTTTTAGTATTTTCTTTAAAAATTAATGAATTTTCATAAGCATTATCCCTTAATTCATCCAATTCATTCAATTGTATTTTCCGGTGATCTCCCGCGGTCTTCAAGTTAAAATTTGCATGCTTAAGGGCCCAATATGCCTTATGCTCCAACTCAATCGGCAAATGACAATTCTTCCCATAGACCAACTTATAAGGAGTGCAACCGATAGGTGTCTTATAAGCGGTCCTAAAGGCCCATAAAGCGTCATCGAGTTTGTCGGACCATGAAGCACGGTTTTCTCCAATTGACCTCTCTAAAATCCTCTTCAAAGCTCGGTTCGAAACCTCGACTTGCCCACTCGTTTGCGGGTGATAAGCCATAGAAAGACGATGTGTAACCCCATATTTCTTTAGAACCTTTTCGAATTGGTCATTACAAAAATGGGTTCCACGATCGCTTATAATAGCACGAGGGTTTCCGAACCGAGAGAATAGTTGCTTCAAAAACTTCACTACCACACGAGCATCATTAGTAGGTAAAGCCTTAGCTTCCACCCACTTAGAAAGGTAGTCCACCGCGACGAGGATATATTTGTTGCCATGAGACGATGGGAACGGCCCCATAAAGTCTATTCCCCATATGTCGAAAATCTCACATACTTGAATTATGTTTTGCGGCATTTCATCACGTTGAGACGATTTTCCTTGACGTTGGCACGAATCACACGACTTCACAAGTGCGTGTGCATCACGATAGATAGAAGGCCAAAAGAAACTGGCATCGAACACTTTCTTAGCCGTGAGATTAGCACCGTGGTGACCACCCGTGGGTCCCTTGTGACAAGCTCTAAGGATATTAGAAGCTTCGGCACCAAACACACAACGTCGAACGAGTTGATCCGCACAAATCCGAAAGAGATAAGGGTCGTCCCAAAAATAGAACTTGACGTCACGAAAGAATTTTCGTTTTTGTTGTGTCGTCATACCCTTGATTATGAAATTGCCCGCATGGTAATTTGCAATGTCGCCAACCATGGGGTTGTGTCTTTAGAATTCACTACACCGAGAGTCTCAAGAGGAAATGTTTCGGTAATTTCCTTTTTCTCGAAAACATCTTTGTGAGGATCTTCTAGACGAGAGAGATGATCGGCCGCTAGATTCTCGGCTCCTTTTTTGTCAAGCACGGTGACATCAAATTCTTGGAGGAAGAGCATCCAACGAAGCAATCTCGGCTTAGCATCTTGCTTAGCTAAGAGATACTTGATAGCCGAATGGTCGGTATACACGATGCTTTTAGTCAAGACGAGATAAGGTCGGAATTTCTCAAAAGCATAGACCACGGCAAGGAATTCCTTTTCCGTTGTGGTGTACTTTAATTGAGCCTCGGTCATCGTCTTACTAGCATAGTGGATAGGACGAAAATGCTTGTCATAACGTTGCCCTAAGACGGCCCCTATAGCATAATCACTTGCATCGCACATGATTTCAAAGGGTAATTCCCAATTAGGAGCAACAAGAATGGGAGCTTCGGTAAGTTTCCTTTTTAGAGTTTCGAAAGCCTTAACACAATCCTCATTAAAGTTAAAAGGAGCATCCTTCTCGAGAAGGTGTGTCATAGGACGAGAAATCTTCGAAAAGTCCTTGATGAAACGACGATAAAAGCCCGCGTGGCCTAGGAAACTCCTAACTCCCTTAACGGTTTTGGGATGAGGTAACTTTGCGATGACGTCTACCTTAGCTTTATCGACCTCAATCCCTGCCTTCGACACCTTATGTCCTAAGACGATTCCTTGTTTACACATGAAATGACATTTCTCCCAATTAAGCACAAGATTGGTTTCTTCACAACGTTTTAACATTTGTTCGAGATTAGATAAACATGACGTGAACGAATTACCAAACACCGAGAAGTCATCCATAAACACTTCCATCGACTTCTCGATCATATAGTGAAAAATCGCCATCATACACCGTTGAAACGTACCGGGTGCATTACAAAGTCCGAAAGGCATCCTACGATAAGCAAACGTTCCATAAGGACACGTAAACGTAGTCTTCTCTTGATCACGAGGGTCGATAGGGATTTGAAAGTAACCGGAAAAACCATCTAAAAAGCAATAGAATTCATTTCCCGCAAGTCGCTCCAACATTTGATCCATGAAGGGCAAAGGAAAGTGGTCTTTACGAGTGGCGTCATTTAACTTTCGGTAGTCAATACACACCCTCCAACCGGTCACAACACGAGTGGGAATTAACTCGTTGTTTTCATTAGGCACAACGGTCATTCCTCCCTTTTTAGGGACACAATGGATTGGGCTCACCCATGGGCTATCGGATATAGGATAAATCATTCCCGCGTCAAGGAGTTTAAGGACCTCCTTTTTAATGACATCGTGAATTTTGGGATTCACCCTTCTTTGATTTTGAATTGTGGGTTTGTAGTCCTCCTCCATTAAAATCTTGTGAGTACAAAATTTTGGGTCAATACCCTTAATGTCGGATATTTTCCACGCAATTGCCCCTTTGTGAGCCTTAAGAACTTTCAAGAGCTCGGTTTTTTCATTATTAGCAAGTCCTTTTGCAATAATAACCGGCAACTTGTCATCACCTTCCAATAATGCGTATTCAAGGTGAGAAGGAAGATCTTTCAATTCAAGGATAGGTGGTTCCTCGATTGAAGATTTTGGTTCAACACTCATAACTTCCATCGGCGAAAGAAATGTTGGAATAGAAGTATCATCACTAATCAACACCTCATCTTCATTGTCGATTTCATTTGAAGTGAAATCTCCTCCTTGGAATGGAGTGAGATTTGGTGTAGAATTAGCAAGAATCGGATACAAAATAGTGGGATTGCCACTTGACGAGCTATCGGAAAAACCTAACACTTCTTGTGAAAACTCATCGCAAACCACATCAACGATGTCAATGTGATTGATGGTAGCGATTGCATAAACATGAGAAGGTTTCGAGTTTTGAGTAGCGTTTATAACAAGTTCCTCTTCGTTGAATCTCAAAGTGATAGTTCTCGCATGAACATCGATAAGCGATCTCGAAGTGTCTAAAAATGATCGATCTAAAATTAGAGGAACTTGAGGATCCGCGGGGATGTCAACTACTATAAAATCAACGGGATAGTAGAACTTCCCCACTTTCACGAAAACATCTTCGGCTACTCCACATGCCATAATCGTAGAATGATCGGCCATCTCGATGGACATGTTCGAAGGAATGAGAGCCGGAAGCGAAAGCGATTTCCAAATGGAAAATGGCATCAAATTAATGCTCGCACCAAGATCGGCCAAGGCGAGGCATTCTTTCATATCTTGTATGTCACAAGGAATGAGAAACTTTCCGGGATCACCAACTTTTTCTGGTATGCGGTTAAGATAAACCGAAGAACAATTAGCAAGCTTTGAAAGCTTTTCCTTATCGCTCATCATACTTTTAAAAGTGGAAGCGAAACGAGGCATATATAACAACGCGTCGGCTAAACTCACATCAAAATGCACTTGTTGAAACATTTTTATAAAAAGCTCGATTTGTTGTTTGTTACGTTCTTGCAACTTCTCTTTGTTTCGTCTCGAAGGGTAGGGTAAAGGTGGTGTGGGTTGGTCATTAGGCAACGACCTTGGAAACTCGGGTTCCACGATTGGTATTGGTTCAACCGTAGGTGTGGTATGAGCGGTACTTCGTGGGATTGTAATGTGCTCCTTTTCGACCATCACCTCGGGTTCTTTCTCGATTTCCTTCTCATTAGAAGTACTTGGATGAGAGATTGGTTCCTTGAAAGTTTTACCACTTCGTGTAGTAATAACCTTCATTTCTCCCTTCGGGTTTGCAATGGTATCACTAGGAAGACCACCCGAGGAAGAGGGTTTACACATGATTGCTTCAAACATCTTAGCCATTCGGTCCTCAAATTTTGACTGCCTATCATCCGCTTTTAATAACTCTTGCTTAATCTCATGTTGTCCTAATTCCATCTTTTGTTGATTTTGTTGTAGACGTTGGACATTTCCTTCTATTTTGTTTGCATGAGTTTTAAGTTCATTAGCAAGTTCATTTTTTAGCTCGTTTTTCAACTCGGATCTTAAGCTAATCATCTCACGTTGCATGTTATCAAATTTAGCATCATTTGATTTTGCATAATCCAAAAATTCTCCTTGCAAATTTTTAGTGTGAGCACTTTGAAAACCTTGTGTAGTGTTTTGAAAATCACGGTTTTGGTTTTGATTAGAAATTTGTCCATTCCCACTTTGATAATTCCCTTTGTTGTAATTGCGTATGTTGCCTTGGTAATTACCTTGGTTGTTGTTTCGATAATTGTTAACATTTTGGTTTGGTGGAGCTTGATTTGGGCGGGAACCTTGACCGTTTTGGTTGTAAGTTCCCGTTGCTACATAAGTACTCGAAGTGTTACCATCCGCGGTAATGCACTCGGAAAGATCATGAGCTCCTCCACAAGATAAACAACTCTTAGCAACCGCTTTAACCGAAGCGGAATTGGAAGCTTCTTGAGCCTTCCAATGGGACATAAGATTAGCAAATCTATCAAAAAACCGATTTTCCTCATTAGCTTCATCATGTAAGGCGTTAATGCTACGAGACGATTGTGACGAAGATGACGAACCCATATTGGCAACACTCGGTGTGTTACGAGGGTTATAAACCTTAGATCTATTTTCAATGATTTGTAAAGCCTCATTTGTCGTCTTGCACAAAAAATTACCACCCACGGCGGCATTCAAATAATCTCGTTCATGATCATTAATCCCATTATAAAAAGTATCCACTTTATGCAATTCCGTAAAATCATGGTGTGGACATTCATGTAACATCTCTTTAAATCGTTCCCATGCCATTGAAAAACTTTCATTATTACGTTGCACAAATCGTGAAATCTCATTTTTCAAGTGTGTTGTCTTAGATGGTGGAAAAAACTTGTTCACAAACTTAGAAACGAGATCGGCCCATGTCAAAATCGAATTTGGCGGTTCTTTCTCGAGCCAAATTTTTGCGGGTCCATCCAACGCGTATGGAAACAACATCATCTTAATGGCGTCATGTGGAACATCTTTAAACTTTCTAGTGGCGGTGAGACGGTTAAAATTCCTAGTGTGGTAATGCGGGTTGTCTTTCTCATGACCTCTAAACTTATTTGCTTGCAACATCGACATTAAACCCGTCTTAATTTCGAAATTCTCCGCAAGGATGGCGGGAATCACAATAGCCTCTCCAAAACCCTCGGTGGGTGCTTGTAGCAACTCCATCATAGTACGATTAGCCATGACGACTTCTTGTTCTACAATAGGTTCAACAATTGGAGGTTCTTCAACAATCAACGTCTCTTGATTGGCTTGTTTTTGAAGTCGTTTACGAGCTCGTTTTGCTTGATTACGAGTGATCATAAACTTCACGAAGAATGGGAGGTGAGCAAAGAAGATTCTTTTTGGGTGTTTTGTGAATTTTCAATTTTTTTGTGTTTTTGATGATATTTAATTTTTTTTGGATTTTGGTGTATCTTCGTAGACAACAATCTACAAAATCTCTCCTCGAATCAAACTCTTGATTAAAGAAGCCTCAAAGGAATGAAAACGATCACGTGGAGTCAACGTCTTCGAATGACTTTAGAACTTTGGTGAAAACCAAATTGTTCAAGAGGGTTTAATCACAAAGAAAACCAAGCAAATATAGTATACGTAATAATACTTTGGGCGGCAAAACCCTCGATTAGCCTTCAATCTCAAAATACTCACAAGCAAGCGGGGAAACGAGGCGGCGCGAAGCACTTAAGAGCCTTTTTCCTTAGGGTATATTTTATAATACCCGCCTTATACCCACCTTATAGTTTGTATTTTTCAAAAGCGAACTTCACGAAAGTATTTATCTATTTTTGCCTTTTCTTTTCGTTTGAGATTCGAATACAATAATTAGGAGATCAAATCCCAATTAAGGTTGTGTTTTCACACTTTTGGAGATATTGTAAATTTATTGTGATACTTAATACAATATAGTAATAATATTTGTACAAGAAAAACCAAGAAAACCGATAATACGTATTAGTAGAGTTCTACTAATACAAATACTATTTGGTTAATATTAAAAACGACAATGCAAATTAATCACGACACACCTCCCCGGCAGCGGCGCCAAAGTGATTGTGGTAAAATACACCTTTAGGAAAAAGGCGTAAAAGCGGTAAGTATTGAACAAATGACTTTAGGAAAAATCAAGTGTTAATGACCCAATTAAGTTCGTTTCCCAAGGAGGTATATGTGTGTGACTAAGATGTACAAGATTTGAGATTAATATTTGGTTTAGAAGGGGATTAGAAGAGAAAATGATGAAGACGTAAAAATAAAAATTAACACAAAATCACTATTAGAAAGTTAAAACGTAGAAGCTTAAAAACCACAAAAATAAAAATAAATTATAAAAATTACCAAAAATTCACCAAAAATCAAAAATAATAAACGAAGAGTTTACCAATTATCAAAACTTTTTCAAACCTTTTAAATAATTAAATATTCAATTTTTAAATGCTAATTAAAGCCCTAAAAATCAAATAAATTATCAAAAAGCCCAAATAAAGATTTTTCAATTGATAAACCTCTTAAATGACCTAAAAAGATTAAAAACTATTTTTAGAAATTTTAAAACTAATAAAAATTATTTAAAATGATTTAAAAACTATTAAAACTTAAAATAATTATAAAAATTAATCTATAAGTGAGAAAATTATTCTAAAAGTTGCTAAATTCCTATTTTAATGTATTTAACCTATGAAAAATGTAAAAAGTTGGAAAATGTGAAATTTTAAAAATAATAATAAAATAATATTAAAAATCCAAAAATTATAAAAAATTCTAAAAACTTGCAAACTAGTTTATTTTAACCTAAATAATCAGAAAATCAAAGTGAAATTACCAAATTACCCCTAATGGGCCCTCAAATGGGCCAAATCCAAAAACAGTCAACCTAAATGGGCTTTTGGGCCCAAAAAGTCAAACTTGGCCCAATTGACTTAGAAAAGCCCTATCTGACTTAAAATTTAATTCTAAGAACAAAACTCTAAAGGCCCAAAAGCTGAAAATGTGCTTATCACAGCTTATTGAACACAAAGCTTATTCTTATTGGGCTTTTCAGCCCATTAAGCCATAAGCTAATGCCATAAGCTCTAATTTGACACACAACCCTCTTTTAGGATGCTTAAGAGATCTGTCAAAAGAAATTTCCAATAAGCACACTCAATAAGCCAGAAAATAGAAAAGCAAAAATCCACAAAACGACAAAATAGTCGTTTTTGAGAAATAATGCACCTCAGGACTTGATTCAACTTGCAAAAGCTTTCAAATGGACTCAATAAGCAATATCAATCAACAAAAATCCAATAAGCACAAGAAATAAGCCAGAATAAGCACAAATGAACATATGTAAAAGTCAAAGGACTTGGTTTTCTAGTCAAACCTAAAAGTCAACCACCCAAATGCTCCAGTATGAACAAATGGGTCAAAATATGAGCACCTATTACAAAAACAAAGTTGTTGCTGGTTAAAATAAGCTATTATAGCTTATTGATAAGCTGACACAAAAATTGCACTAGCAGTGGTAACCAGCAGGGGAAAGGAGTTCCCACTGCTTTGACTATTTGACCAAGCTTTTATGAGAGTTCTGGTTTGATTCAATTGGAAACAAAGGCACCCTTGTGATCAGTGAACCACAAGGAGTCAATAGCAACAATAAAATCACAAAATGATCCACCCAATAAGCCATAATAAGCCAAACCGTCCATAGATATGCTCCAGATATGCAAATAAGCAGTTAAGCACTTAATAAGCAAATTTAAGCAAAATAAGCCAACCAAACTTAACCAGATGCATACACAAGCTATGTAAACTAACAATAAACACAAAGCAACAAGAATCAAACACTGAATCAAACTAAATAGCAAGATCAAAGCACTAGAAGTTACTGATGAACAAAGAACAATATGCAGAAACAGTTTGCTGATATACTTGACACTTGATCCAATTTCAAGCCTCAAATCCCTCTACCATGGTGTGATTAACTATGATTTAGCACTTATTACCCTTAACCTATGCTTAGATCTAGGTGTCCTCAAAATCCTAGCCAATATTACCAAGTTATGAAGATTTTATAGCCAATCTATGAATCAATGTGTTCAAAGCCTCAAAACCTGCAAACAGATGAACATATGCTCCCAAATAACAGATACCAATACTTGCATACAACACACAAGCACTTAACAAACCTCAAATCCAACTTATGCAGTAATCCCAAACACCCTTTTAAAACTTATTTTCACAAATTTCAAAGGCTTATGAAGATTCAACCCACAAATCAGATCAATAACACCTCATTAACATCAAACAAAGCCAAATCAACAATAATCAACCACAATAACACAGATTCAAGCATAAATCCACAAAAATCACAAATATTCAGAAACTTAAAGAGAAATGAAAAGGGAAGAAGGTGCAAACCTCCAAGACCTACATCCAGGCCCTGGATTGTTTGAGCTGAGGTACTAGCAAAACAAGTACCAGCTTCCAATGTTGCTAAGATGAACAAACACAAAGTGAGATCAAATATAATGCCAACTTTCTGATTTTTGAAACCCAAGCTTTATCAACTAAAACCTTGCCTCAAAAACCTTCAAACATATAAATGGAACTCAGATTTTAGCTTCTCAAACACCAAACTTTTATAAATAACAGATTAGAACTCAAAATTTTAAGAAATTCAAACTTTATTTCATAAAAAGGAATTACAAAGATTAAAAGATAAAATCTGGAACAAAGGGACTCTCACAAGTTGAGGTCTCCTTTTATAGGCAAATGCCTGGCTAAACACTATTCACAAACCCTAGAAGTGATTTCTCTAAAATGCCCTTGAGTCTTCTAGACGTTTTCTGATTTTGAGCTGTCCAATTTGATCAAGGCTGTTCATTTTAGCTTTGGAATAAAGCAAATGATGTGGGCTGTTGATCTTGACACGTCACATAACTTGGAGAGTAAGTTGTGTTTTCATTGGGTAAGGAGGTTAAGTGTGGGGTCCAGGGAGTAGTGGGAGTGAGGGTTTTGTGTGTGGGATTCGTTTCTGCATGTGTGAATCACACGTGGGTGTGGGTAATTTTGATTTACCCTTTGTTTTAAGTGATGGTAAAACTGGGTGGATGAAGGTAAATAGTAAGTTGTTTGATCCGTTTTTGTAGGAGTGTTATGTTGTTTGGCGCAATATTGTGTTTAAATGTTTCATTTGCACAACATTAGCCCTTCCTTTTCCTTTCTCTTGTCTTTTGTGTTTAAAACCCATCAGCGTCCAAATCCTTTGTATCAACGTTTCATAACTTGTCATTTTTGGCACAAACTTTTCAAAAAGGGTTTCAAGGGTTAATTTTGGACTTTTTGCATATTTGAAGGACTGATCTTGGACAATGTTGATCTTCAAAGGTCTTCATTGTATTTTTGACTTCATGAGGGGCCACTGTTGGCAATTTTGATTTGTTGAGGGACTAATCTTGCCAATTCTTCAAAGTTGAGGGACCTTTTGTGTAATTTTGACAAACTTAAGGGACCAAACTTGTAATTATGAATATACAAGGGTTTTAAGTGTCAATTATTCAATAAATGAGGATCAATCTTGTTTGTCTTCAAGTCTTCAAGGGTATTTGTTTGAGAATTCCATGATTAGGGCCCGGTTCTTTGTACGGCTTCGTTTCTCGTGTCTGTTTTTCCTTGTAACTTGTGATCTTTTGTCTTTTTCACGATATCCATACCTAAAATACACAAGTAAACAAACACAAGCATATATATGGTATTTTATGACATTTTAATGCATTTAAAGCCCGAAAAGAACTATGAGATCATGTATAAATGCCATCTCATCAGGTTCCATTGATCTAACTCTGTTCACTTATAAATATGGGGATGACAATTTGCTTGTGCAAATTTATGTTGATGACATTATTTTCGGGTCTACAAACCCAAAACTTTCAAAATGGTTTGAAAAATTAATGCACAACAAATTTGAAATGTCAATGATGGGCGAACTAAAATTCTTTCTAGGAATTTAAGTTCACCAATCCCCAAGTGGTATCTTTATAAACCAAGCTAAGTATTGTCAAGAGATAATCAAAAAGCATGGTATGACTTCATGTGACCCCGTTGGGACACCATTATCAACCACATCGCTAGATGCTGACTTGGAGGGAAATGTCATCGATCAAACAAGATATCGTTCCATGATCGGTTCCCTCATGTACTTGACATCAAGCAGACCTGATATTTCACATGCTACGTGTTATTGTGCACGATATCAAGCACGACCCACTAAAAAACGCCTCAAGGATGTTAAACGGATCTTTCGGTACCTAAAGAATACCATTCATTTGGGACTCTGGTATACGAGGGAAACCGGTTTCTTTCTAATGGCCTATTCAGATTATGATCATACAGGGTGTCTTGATACACGAAAAAGTACTTCTGGTGGTGCACAATTTCTAGGTCAAGATAAGCTTGTGGGATGGTCTTCCAAGAAGAAGGATTGCACGTCACTTTCATCAGCCGAAGCGGAGTATGTGTCTCTATCTGCGTGTTGTGCTCAAGTTCTTTGGATGAGAACACACCTCACGGATTATGGCTTCCACTTTGATAAAGTACCTATGTACTGTGACTCAAAGTCAGCCATAGTCATCTTCTGTAACCCGGTACAACATTCCCGCACACCACTTCATAAAGGAACAAGTTGAAAGATGTATCGTTGAACTATACTTTGTTGGAACGGATTACCAATTAGCCGACTTGTTTACGAAAGCTCTGTCGAAAGATAGGTTTGAGTACCTCGTTAGGCAAATTGGTATGAGATGTTCGACTCCAGCAGACCTGGAGATTCTGGCAAAGGTGCCTGCTTGATTTATCTATCAAACATCAACCTGTAAATATCAATGAAAAAGAAAAATACAAAAATATAAGACAAATAAAAATAAAACACGAAATTAAAAAATCTTTCAAAATCCAAAAATATTCTTCTCGACATGTCTTTAAGTATCGATAATATGGACGTACCTAGAAATGTCGCTCAATAACGATACAGGTGTGTACATAAAGCTCGAATGAAAGTTGTAAATATTTTTCAAAACATGTCATTTCTTTTAATAAAGGAAATTGTCTATTTTGGACAATATATCCAAACAACAGGTAGAGAAATCTATCACGGGTTGAGCTTGTCACAAAACATTCCACGTTTTAAGCTCTACACAATAGCTTGTAATCACTTTCAAATTGCAACCCGGATATAAATTCACAGGGGAGTGTACGCTTTAGTGCCCTTACCCTCAGCAAAAGAAGAGAAATTTTCTTACACTTGAGTGGATTCGTCAAGACATTCAAAGTCTATGAACTCAAGTTTATGCTTTAGAAGAACCTCTTCGCCAAAAAGAAACAGGATTTTTCACAAAAGCATTGAACACAATTTTTGTATCTCTAATATCAAAAGATTTTATATATTAGAGATAGGGGAGAAAATGTGATTAAAATGTGATCTTATTTAAGACTCAAAGCACTTTTACTCTTACCTACATGTGCAAAACACTTTCGATTATCGATGCACATGTGAAGGGGGAGCATTTCTGAAACGACAAAACTAGCAAGGTGTTAAATGTTTTTCAAACACTTTGTTAGAATTTAAAGTGGTTTTCATGGTTACGATCAAATATCCACAACATCTTTAATTCACGACGTTATTGGTGTCAAAAGGGTGGTTAGGTTTAAGTCCTATGATCCAACTAGAACCGAAGGGATCTTCCCAGGGACAATCCAATAGATTATTAGAAGTCCTTAGGAAAGATGGAGTAGAATGTGAACGTAGCTGAATGCCAACTAAGTATTGATGCTAGCACTGGAACAATCACAACAAGGTGCTAGTAATGATGTCTTGGTAAGCATTGAAGGGGTTAAAGAATGAAAAAGAAATGTAAGGATAAAGGTTGTAAACAAAGAAGCCCTCCATACAACTTAGGTAGAAACCGGGTCAACACATCATGAAGACAACTCATCATAGACCCAGTGATGTGAAGCACAACCCTTTCCTAGCTACTCAGGATTCTCTCAAAAGAAGTTTGTTTTATTGTCACGGAGAACAACATGAATTCTATTGACTTTCTCACTTCGAGATAGTTTATATTGAATCGGTGGCATCTGCTCCAGCCTCCGACCACTAAAAGTGCACAAATTGAGTCTATAGCCAAGAGATCAATCAAATCTCGTTAGGACACAAGGATGAAGATCAAGAGAGTCATACGCTATATCCTTGTGATATTGCTAGAACACTCAGAGTGATACTACTTGGTATTCACAATGATGAGTGGAAATCCTTCTAGTGTTAACATCAAACAGCACTGCGGTAGGTCATATGCAAGATTCTTTATGAATTGAACATGTGTAGAACTAAAAAGCAACAGTGGTTTGATTCTAAATTGATTCAAACTCGTTTCAGGTTTCTACGCAATATCTTTATGGTCTTTCCAGAACATTCAGAGTGATATTCATTAATATTCACAGTGACGAATGGAAATCCTTCTAGCGTCAACATCAAACAGCGCTACGGTAGGTGACTTGTGAGATTCTTATGAATCAAGCTTGTGTCAACTGGAAAGCAACAATGGTAAGATTCTTTACGAATAACACTTGTTCCAGGAATTTGAATTGACGACTTTAATCAAGCGGATATCTATCCAATTGATTCACTCTTTATGTTCGCAGTCTTGCTTTGAGACGGTCGTGTAAAGAGAACGGCTAGTACAGCCGCGAAACCCTGTCAAGGAGATTCTTAACTGAATCTACCTATCACAGGTACGGTATTTAATATCGTATAACGGTCTTCACCGACCGGAGGTAAAACGCTACCGATTTAGGACGAATGTCAAATCCATTCAGTCCGTGTCTATGTTTTGTCTCAAGAAGGTGGTGTTACGGTGTACTCAGCAAAGTCAAAGATTCAAAACCACATTCTCATGCCTAAAGACATATTCGAAAATTAATAGTGTGAGCATGTGGATGAAGACACAAGATCACAAGATGGCAAAGACAAGTCAAGGATGATTTGAAGATCTCAAACTTAAAGACAAAGTCAAAAGACAACGACAAAGGATCAAAGATCACAGCATGAAGGAACAAGACTACGATTACACATTCAAGGTTCATTTATGGAGAGATTAGTAATCTCTACAAATTTCCTAAATGACCAAGGTTTATGACCTCTCATTGGGGACATTGTTAGCCTAAAAATATTGAGTCAAACAAGAATGCTCGGTCATATTTTATTATGTATCGTAAATTAGAACGTTGTAATAGGTAGTAGATTAGTCGTGTATAACGGGCTTAACTTTAAGCTAAGGTTCATTCATAAGTAATCAAAGCCCAAAATAAAAGCCCGACCCATGTAGTATAGTCCATACAAGCCCACATGTAGGAGGACTATAAACACCCTTCCTAGCATGTTAGGAAGGGTGTTGGTTATTCATTTTCTCTAATCTAATATCACCTAGTTCCAACCATTTCTCTCTAATTTCTCTCACTACTTTCTCTCTCTCTAGAACTCATCTTCTTCATTTATTTTCTTTCTTAAATTCGTATTATATCATCTAAATATATGGGACAACAGAAAATTCATTTACGTCAAAGCCCGTCTCAACATATAAGTTATGTGACGGTGGAAGTCTTTTTATCTGGATCCAAGGCCCACAAAGGTAAAGTTATGAGACGGTGGAATAAGTGTATATAAACTTATTGGTCAAAGTCAGTCGACACAATCAATAAACAAAAGATAAAAAAAGACGTGAAGAAAAGGAAAAGGGGAAATAAACCCAGCAGCCAAGAATCCTAGCTTTTGGGGGTTCTCAAATCATGAGAAATTGAGAGCCACGTTCCTTTAATTAACTCCCAAGTTTTTAGGAAGAGAAGATGTTGCCACCAAGGATCCCACGTGGCTATGAGTTGCGTCACACCTCAACTCGGATTGGTGGATTTGACTGCCACCAATCATTGAACCAATAATACTCATCCACTTTAGCATGCAACTAGCACAAGAAGCACAAAAAATGCCACGGTGGTAATCCGTGTGAAAGAGGGTTGATTTCAGCCTTTGGATGATAATAAGAAAAGAGAGAGATGAGAAGAAGAGGATCCAAGGGCTATGAATCGTCATCAGCAAACCCCTACCCCTCTCATTTTCCTATAAATACCCTCAAAATCAATCATTTAATCATCCCTTTCTTACTGTAATGTTATAATTCTTATTTAGATTTAGGATTTGTAATTTTCTTTTATAAAGTTGTAATGTTTATTTTGAATTAATAAAACTTCGATTTCGTTTCATAAGTTTATTTAATTACTGCTTTGTTATTGATAATTTTTAAATACTTGCAAAACACAATCTATAAGTTGTTATAATTGAAAATTGTTTGAATAAGTTGAGTCGTAGCATATTTGAATAATTGAGGTAAGTAATAGGAATAATACATCTATCCACTAGTAGATGTTAAAAATAAGCTTTTGGATCGAGAAATATCACTTTTGGTTCGACTTATGTTCATGAATCGAGAATCATTCATGGTTCGGTGTTATTAAGGTTTGTGATGTTTGTTTCATGGTGACTTAAATGGTGGTCTCTTCGGTGTCGATTTAGATATGGAGCTCAGCGCTCACCTACATCATCAACAGTTTCACCATCAAAAGGTTAAGCTCGTATTAATTTTTATGAATTTTTAGTTTAAATTTATATTTGTTTAATGATATTAATGAATCTGTTTTATTTGTTAAATTTTTTATAGTTTGATTATAAACAGTTTGGATTATGTGTATGATTTTTGATTGTTCATGTTTAATGTCTTCAATCTGCTGGTATAGTATTTTGATAGAGGTATTTGCCTGTTTGAATTAATTTTACAGTTTTGTAGTAGCTCACAGTCGTATTGAAATAATTAGTTGCTGATATAGTTGAAATATTCAATAATAAATGAGATTTTTAGATTGTTTTTAATGAGTTATATAAGTATTTGAACTTAGATAATACCTGTTGTGATTGAAATTAGTTTTCTGCAAGTTTTAGTAGTTGTGGTTGTGTAGTTTAGGTGTTGGGCTACATTTTACTGTTTTAGAATGTTATTAAACTGGGTTGTGTGATATTTGATTTGTCTGATAATATTGTTTCCTTCAAAATAATATGATAGGGCTGCCAAGTTTGTACTTCTGCTGATTGATTTTATAGGATCGATTCACTATTTGTTTTGGGATGCAATTGTGTTAGACTATGTGGATTTCATGTTTGGTTTATCTATAACGGCTTTAGTTATAGTTTTCTGATATCTTGCTTGTTATCATACTGTGCTATCAGTCTTATTCAAAGTTTATTTTTATTGATTTATAGCTTAAGTCTGTTGAGGTGACATTGTTTGGCTTGATTTTTGATATTTCGTATTTCACTAGTGTATTTTGGTTAACTGTTAAAATCTTGCTGTGAACTTTGATTTTTATATTACTGTTTCACAAAAAAATTAATACCAATAATATGTCACTCATAGTTCTCGACCTCGAGACCTCTCGCTTAACAACCAATGTCTCAACCATTTGAGCTGTGAGCTCTTTTTGTTTAATTAACTTGTCACAAATTTAATATACTCTTTATTATTTGAACTGTCATTTTTATATAAACGATTTTGTTCATACTTTGGTTTTTCTTTTAAAAACGTTTACAATTAAAATTTCTAAAAGTTTTATTACATTACTTTTAAATTTCAAATAAATGAATAAAGTTTAAAAAAATAAATAAATATTTTATTACATATAAAATTAATATTGTTTTAATAATGTTTTAAATAATTTTGTTTTAATAAATTTTTTTAAATAGTTTTTTTTTCAATTAAAAAATAAAAGTAAAAAAGTTTTATAGAATTAATTTGCCTTTTAGATTTAATTTGGGTAGTCGATTCATGCACTTTAGGTTAAAAAGTAGGATTTTAGATAAAAACCGAATCCAAATTAAAATCAGTTGTCCTAATCAAATCGAAAGTCTCAAATTCACAATTTCCTTGTGTACAACGAACTGGGATCACTCTCATGTTTACTTAATATGTCTTTAGCTTATTTTGGATTATTTCTTTTTCCTAAAGGTAATTTCCTTAATTTCCTCTATAACGTATTATATTAAAATACACTGACACTTTCCCACACATCACTATGATAGAGAAAAATGATGAAGTAAAATGTTTATGAAGACGTGTCATGGCCGAGACCATTTTAATGAGAGCATTGATGATAATCAATAAACAGCGACAATGTGCATCATGCAAGCGACCGTTTCACCTGTTAGAGCCTGAAAAAGTGCACCAAGTAGGCCCGACCTTAGAGTCACGTAAAAACCTTAACCAAGAAGTGACTTGTGGGTCCCGTCTGACTTTTCATTTACCACAAAACCCCCACCACTGGATCAGCATAGTGGATTACACGTGTCTATCATCCAACATCACACAAGTTCCAAAGCAATACTATAAATAGGAAGAGCCTGTGACTTTACACACACATCACAAAACCTTCATCCTTCATTGTTGTACTCCTACTTCCTTCTTCCTTCTATTTCCATGGATAAGTCGTTTCACAAGTTAGCTTGCCACTCCCTTCTTCCTTTCCGTATAAAACATGGTTAAGGATACTCCTACGATCACGTCAATGGTAAATTAATACCCATTGGATATGTTTACGGACTTCTGCTCCAAATACTATATCCCCTCGAGATACATCCCTCGTATCCTAGGGAAGAGGATGCGATCATCTATTTCCCCAATGGGAAAATCGGTTTATACACCTTGTTTTTTGATACGGCTAACTACCGTATTTTCTTTTCTAGATTTCTCTTGGATCTCCTTACATACTATGAATTCCACATCACCTAACTCCACGCCATTGGCGCGTGTAAAATAAACCAATTCGAGATTAGTTGTGAAACCCTGTACGTATTCCCCATGGTGAGCCTATTCAGAGTGTTTTATACACCCCAAATGGTCAACGACTGGTTTTCTTTCAAGAAACGGTCCACGACCGCCCCAATGTTAAAACAAAGCCTTAGATTCTTTGAAGAATTGGTATAATAGATTTTTTATGTAGATGTCGTAGTCTTCCCAAATCCTTTCAAGAATAAATATAACGTCCGCATAGATTACCCACCCACGGCTAATACATATAATGTCAATTTTGTGAGGATATTAGATTTTCACCGAACCTTATTCCACAAAGGATTGTCGGAAAACTTCCTATGCTTGATAGGCATCAGCCATAATTATTTCGACAGGGATGAGCAATACCTCACATTTGTGAACAGCCGAAACGAGGGTGGGTAAAATGAAGTTTTATTGCATACAGATTAACATATTTTTTATTCTTACCCATTACGTCCCTCGTTACATAGTAGAGATGAATCTATCCGGAGTGCTACGCCAAGGGAACCCTGTGGAAGTTTAGGAAAGGACTCGCCCACAGCGAGAAGACGAGCCTACACTTCTTGAGGCAACCGCTAATATCACAATACCATTGGTCATGAATCCTCCGACGCACTCCAACATGGGAGATACGCACATCCAAAAGTTACCACTAGATTTTGCCAATGAAGATGGCGAGAACCCCATGCTTGAAAATGACGCTACTTCAACTGCAAATAAAACCACTGACCCAGACGGAGATGAAGAAGAGGAAATCGTAGCAGTGGATGACGATACTGAAGATGAAGGGGAAGAGGCGGCTGAGAGTGGTGGTAAGGGAATACATTCCGTACACCACTCAAGGAAGCGTAAGACCGTACAGAGAAAGGTACCAGTGATGGAGTACGATCAAACAAACACACCTTTGAAGAGGCTGTGACGGGATCACCCCCTGCACCAGGACAACCAAGGATTAGCCCCTCCTGCTGGAGAGGGACCGTCACAAGTTGTAGACGAGGGTGGTAAGAAACCCGACGTGGTTTGGAACCCCTCCCCTTTCAAGGTCGTGTCGCCTACATCATAAGAGCTGGAAAAGGATGACTTGTAAGTAACCTTGTAAACTTTTCCTGGCTTATATACTTGCTTAATTATATATCCTTACTTTACTCGTACCACAGGAGCGAGGAAGGCGATGCCGCTCCTACAGAAGAAGAAATGGGTAGGGAAAAATTGCCCGAGCCTGATAAGACCACCCGGGTGCCTTCCCCTTATACTTGAAGACATTCATAAGTATCCCCCCTCGCCCCTAGAGCGTGATCCAGAGCCTACCCGTTAAGAACAGGCGAAGAAATGCTTCCAGCTCAAGTGGAAGTTAACCGAGGGGGACAGGCTAGATATGACCGAGTCTTGTAAGGACCTTACGGATCACGTGAATCCTCCTGCTTACGTGGAGGATCTTCACGAGTTGTCTCACGACGACCTGATGGAGGATTTTAACGTGTCCTCCACCCACCACATAGCAATTGGCGCATCTATACGCGCAAGGTTCGAGGAGGCACTGCGTCGCCTGGAAAGTGCTGACAGGAAGCTCAGTCGTAGGGAGAAGATCGTCGAAGAGCAAGACCGAGAGATAGCCTCCCTCAAGACTTAACTTGCCACGTCCGAGGCCACTATCAATGAATAGGCCCAACACGCCGCAAGTCGTGGCCCGGGTGGTGGAGCTAGAGGCTGCGGTCAAATTTGTAAATGATAAGGTACCACAAATAACTCCACCCTTTATTTTCCCTTCCTTTTTTTGTGAAGTGTAACTATACTCCTTACACGCTTTATTTTGACAAACAGCCCTTGCGGAGCAACCGTTCAATCCCTGACCATGGAAGTGGCTACTCTCACCGTGACAACCTTCAGATGCTTGTGAAGGGTGAGAAGCGAGTTGCCGAGGAGTTCTTCAACTATAGGGCGACCAAGGAGAAGATTGTGGATGAACGGCTAGAGGATATGGACCTGTGGCTCGATGACCTAGCCATCGACTTCGATGAGGAGTTGTAAACTCATATACTTACGGCCATTGTGTGACAATCCGTCAATTTCAAGTCGTTATTTTGATCTCGACTATTACGTATTATGTGCTTACTTTAATGAGAATTTTAAGTTATCGACTAATCGAGAAGGTTATAGTTTGAAACTTGGCGTAAGAATGTCGTTTTGATGAAAACCGACAAGAAATACATTAAGTATCGACATTATATTCTCAAATTATCATATGAATGATTTATTTTTATTTCTCGTGTTTTACGTTTTAACGAATGACGAGAACTACTAATCATCGCGATACCGACGGATGCCCAAAATTTTACGTTTTATTATCGATTCTCTCGATATTTAATATTTTCGACTTTTCCTATTTAATTACGTTTTAAGTCGTGTCGAAGTTATATTATAATATTTAAGAAGCGTTTTAACTTTTGAAAAGTATTTTTACGAAACCGGAGTCCCGTAAATATTTTCAAGTTTTAGTAATTGTCATTTTCTACCCTTTAAACAATTTATTTACACTTTTATCCACAAGAATGCAAAATTTGCAAAATCTACCCTAACTACCCACTATATAAGCTTTTTCCACTCACCACATTACATAAAAAATTCATTTTCATAAAGAATTTCTCACCACCCATTTTCTTCCTTGTTTTTGCCGTACACCCCAACACCAAAACCCTTCAAAATTTTTTAGTTTGAGCTTGAATTTGAAGAAACTAATAAAAGACCCATTCTATATTTTGAATGAGGATCTTATTGGTATAATTTTTACACACATGCATGAACATTTTTCTAAAATTAAATTTCTTGAAGAATCTTGTATGTTTGATCTATTTTATGCTTGTATGTAAGTGTTAATATTATTATAATTGATGTTGGAGTGCTTGCATGTTTGAAAATGTTGAGTATGATTCATTAAGTTTGTACATACAAGTGAATTAGGAATGAAAGGGTTGGATCAGAGTGATTGTAGGTTGTTATTAGGAGTATATGAATTGATAAAATAGGTCAAAATGTTGAATTAGTGTGATTTTTAACTTGTCATTTTAGACCAGTAGGTAAAAGGCCATTTTTGGGTTACTTACTTTATTAATCTTGTTAAACTATTCAGATAGGGTTGTAGAGAATTTCGTTAGCTTCGATTTGATATAAAGTAGGACTTCCAACTCCAAACGAGTGCAAAGTTACAATAGTTTTAGTATTCGTGTACCGGGAGGCGAGTATCGACACAATCCGAAAATTGTTGTCGATATTTGGATCGAATCTCGGGTACTATAGAATGAGTTTTAAAAATAGTCAAGGGCTGTTATAAGATGCTAAACCTCAGGTCATGAGTATATTTTCAAACCCGAGTGTCGGTTTTGTAAACGGAATTGTTTATATATGTCAAAATGGTTTTACATGTAAAAGGCGTAAAACTATCCGGTTCTTATAACACAAAGATGTGTCGGGCAGAAGGTTTTGGAAATAATATTTTTGAATGAAACTTGAACTGAGTCTTAGTCATATTGTATTTGAGTTTGTGACCATGTTTCGTCGAAATCGGACATGTCTAGATAGGGTAGATTGGTGTGTACATTTGGAGTGTACATGTTGATTGATATTTTGGAAACGTGGTTCAATAATTATGTGGTGTGAGTTGAGTATTCACCATTGGACATGATGATTTACTCAAGTGTTAAGTCATTATATAAATGACTTAGTTACTGGTCCGAGAGAAGTAAAATGATAATTTGACCTGCGTTGACGAGGCGTCTTAAGACGGGTCAATATCGAGAGTGCAAGTGTTTAAAAGAATAGTGTTGACTAAAAAGGGTATAGTAATATCACTTGTATTGTATATTTTTCGGGATTTTCATGGTTTGGTAATTTTGATTTTTATATTATTTAAATATGATTTATACTTGAGTCGATTATTAACGAACGCGCCTTATTTGGTAGGTTGCGGTTTTCGTGTTTAAACGGACATCACTAATCGCCGGCGATCGTCTCATTAACACTATTGGCTAAGGTGAGTCTATAGCCTCGCTTTTAACATGTTTACTTGTTTTATAAAAGCCCGCGAGGGGGATAACATGCTTGTTTTATTAAAATAAAGGGGGTGGAACGAGAAGTTGTGAAAACCCTATTTATTGGAAAAGCATTTGATATAAATGAAGGGTACAACGAGAAGTTATGGTAAACCCTCTTTGTTTTAAAAATTGAGCACAAAAACCCGATTGTATGTTTAGATGAAAGTTATTACATAAGTTTGTTTAGCCTTAAAAGACCCATGAATCGTGAATTGTTAATCGAAGTAACGCTAATGCTATGGATAGATCTATCGGGGTGACGCCCAGTCCAGTCGTGACTAGCTATCGCGTGGTGTTGTGATGCACTAGTAATGAAATATCGGATGCATTGTATAAGAGAAATATACGCACTTTGCTAGGTGTGTTGGGCTGAAATAATATATGTTAACGTTCAATGTCACGAGGCTTATGTAATGACTCCGATAATTATGTCCGTACAACATAATTTTCTTTGATAAATTATTAACCATGGAAGGTTATTTTGGATACTCGTGTTCTCTTTATTTAAATTAAACTATATAGATTCACTCGGTAAGTTTTGCTGACTTTTTAGCATGTTTTATCTCAGGTTCATTGGGAAGGCACTCGAGGACGGCGGTTTCGTGAAGCTTGCTTATTTGAAATGTTTTGGCCCGCTTTTATAAATTATATCAAATAATTTTTACCATTTACTAGGTTTTGTAAACTTGAAGTTATCTGGGACCGTGTATGAAATTGTACTTTTATTGAATGAAAATGAATGGATGTTTATTAAGACGACTCGTTTTGAGCCGTTTTCTATGATTATGAGATTGAACCATGATAGTAACACCCAAGGACCCTTCCGCTGTTATGACCTAAACTGGGGGTGTTATAGATTGGCATAAGAGCTCAAGTTATAGGGAACGAAAAGATTTTCCAAAAATGAATTTTTGAAATCTTTTAACTATAACTGTTGCAAGCAAACCTCCGAGTTGCCAATGGACGAGAATGAAAGTATTTATATATATATATATATATATATATATATATATATATATATATATATATATATATATATATATATATATATATATATATATATATATATATATATATATATATATATATATATATATATATATATATATATATATATATATATATATATATATATATATATATATATATACATATATATATATATATATATATATATATATATATACGATTATATGTAGGTTGTAATCATTAATGATTATTTGAACTTGTGAATTACAAGGTATGTTTTCATTTATTTAATTATAAATAATAATTTTATACTTATACGAGATTTATACGACGTAGATTGTCACGAAGCCACCCTAGTCATTTTAATGTTAGTGCTGAAGCTATTCCTGGAATGAATCTCGTTATTCTCGAGATTAACTAAGTTGTGGATATACATAATCCCAACGAAATGGTTGATATTCTTGATGATATTCTTTTGGTTACAAGGATTTTGATTTCCTTGGTTCTTATCCTTGATTTATTGATTCGTTCATTTCGTTTAGCAAATTTAATTTGCATTTTCATTAATCTTCGACACTATACTATTTCGATTGAAACAAGTTTGTCTGAGATAGTACTATTGGTTGTTAGGAATTGAGATTGATTGTTATGGTATTCACATGCCAACTAGGATTCTATATCATATCACTGATCATTTTCTGTTAAATTAGTTTCTCATCTGTTTCGATCTTGATCTTTTGCGTTGAGCTGGCGCTGCTTAAATAAAGTGATTTATAATCGTTGAAATAAATTGGCCATTTATTTGAACAAGGAAATTATAAATTGTTGAACTACAAATTTCTGAATCTTATTTGGAAAGACTTGATCAATCCATGGAAATAATGATTCATAAACGTGTGGGCTTAAGCATGTAGCATCTGCGTGATTAAACTCTTATTGACTCATAATTTGTTTCCTCGATTCATTCGTTAATTTTGTTCTTCTAATTCTTTGATCATGGGATGGTTGTATTGGGACTTTTCCAAAACCACCAATTGAGGAGGATATCAAGCGTCCCTGAAACACACTAAAGAAATCTTCTTCTAGTGGGACCAAGTAGCTTTCTTAGCCATGTGATTTACCTAGTAACTCTTGTGGATTAGATTATCAATTGTAGTATCTTTTCATAAATCTCTAACTAAACTGTGACATCAGTTAGTAGGACTAGTCTTTTAAGTTGTATGGCATTAGACGATGATTATCTATAATGGTTGACAATACGACTTGTACTAGTTCGTGATCAATGGAATGACTATCTTTTGATTCCTAATTCTACATCGTTCTATTATTAACTTTCTTTGCTTTTCTCTTTAAATTCCTGTGGTATAACACAATCATTGAATGAATACTGATTATGATTTGATTTGTGTTGCACAAGACTCATGCTGTCAATGAAAGCTATGACTGAAGCACGAATGCGCCAAGTTATTAGTGAATAAGTTGCTGTATCTTTAGTTGAATTCATGGACAACATGAATGATGGATCTGGAACTAGAGCTGAAGCTACAACTGTGGAACTGTAACTGATGGAGCCAATAATGTTCGTGGTACGGAGGGAACAAATGTGCCCGAAATTAGAGGCTATAACTACACTTCATTCATTAGGTGCAGTTTGAAATCGCTACTCTCCAAGGTCGTGCATTAATTTGGTGGAATGGCAGACTTGCTTCCATAGGTATGGTTACTTATGGGACACCATGGAATAAGGTGAGGAAACGGTTAACTTAGGAGTTTTTCCTCGAAGTATTTCCAAAGTATGGAGCAAGTGTTGTACAACCTAAAACTGAAGTGAACTAACATTGGTAGATATATCAAGTGTTTCCATAATTTGACTCCTTTATCCAAGAATTATGGAACCCGAACTGTCAAGGTCAAGCAGTATATTTACAGCTGACCAGGAATATATGCGGTGATGTGACTTCTTCTAAGCCATTTAATATTTATGAAGCTGTCTGCATGGCTTATTAGCTGATGAGACACATAATCCAAGGCAAGGCTGATGAGGTTACTAAAGGGAAAAATAATTCCAAATTTAAAATTCTTTTTGTGCATTAGAGCTCGTAAGTATATCGAAAAAGGTTGTGGATTATTCATGGCTTAGGTATCGTACAAGGAATCGTAAAGAAAGTGAGTAGAGATATTGTAGTCATTCGTGACTATCCTGAAGTGTTTCTAGAAGATTTTCCAAGGCTTCCGCCTCCAAGGCAAATAGAATTCCTAATTGATCTAATTACTGGTACTGCAACTGTGGCACGTGTGCCATATCAATTATCATCATCCGAGCTGAAGGAATTATTTGTGCAGTTTTAAGAACTATCTGATAGATGTTTTAATCGACCGAGCTCGTCTAGAACTCCTATTCGCTAAGAAGAAAGATGATTCGTTTCGTATGTGTATCGATTACCGAGAGCTGGATAAGCTAACGATCAAGAATTTGTGGATTTGCTTTTTAGTAATCCGGTGGTCTAGTAGGGTGGTAAATGGTAGTGGTAGCCATTATTGAAGTTTAGAGAGAGAGTGGTTGTGTGTGTAAAGAGAAAGAAAGGAAAATGTAATAAAATGAAAAAGAAACACAAGCAACACCCCTCCTTGGAAGCCTTGTAGGGGTATATATAGTCACACACCAACACTTAACTATACATTGTTCCTAGTCTAGTCTAAGCGTGTGTGACTATGATAACTAACGGGAATTCTTAAATGTCGTCACATAAAGTGAATTTCCAACAATCTTCCCCTATTGGACGACATGTAGAATTCCTAACAAGTACATAATGATTAAGAACAAAAGCTTTCATGAAGCTTCCAATGCTGATGATATCTTCTAAGGCCTTTGACTTCAAGTCTTTACTTCAGAGTGACTCATCTTCGTAGTACCTTGTGGTAAAAATACTGTAACGGCACGAGTTAAGTAATCCATTTACTTCTGGTTAAGGAGAAGCTTCTGAATTAACTTCCCCCTAATTCATGCCACATAAACTTGATGTAGAAGCTTTTAAATAGCTTCCCCCTAAACCGACAATCCTCATAAGCAATTTCAAAGCTTTCAATAAAGCTTAGATTGATTAAGCGCACAGCGGAATTTAAAAAGCAAACCCCATCATATAACATGATAATGTTTCTATGAGGGATTGAAAGTAAGGGGTACACCAAGTAGATCAACAACGTCTCTTCTCACGCTTGAATAATTCTTCTGAATTTTTCTTCCCCCTGAGAGTTCAAGTTATGCATACTAGAAAGAATCAAGACATTTCTTCCCCCCACATAGTTGAAGAAAATAAATCAATCCCAAGTATGAAGCTCAAATACTGAAGTAGACACTTTATCCCATTCATGAAGTTGACATCGTAACACAAGAGTCAATTAAGTCCCGGAAATGCATATATCTTCTTCCGGAGATTCACCAGAGTCAATTATGTCCCGGGAATGCATATCTCTCCATATAGGATAATGATGATGAATAATTGCAACATCAAAACAATTAAACATCGAATCAGTAGTGTATCATTTAGAGATTGATAACACCACGAGTTAAAACATTGATTTTCTCTGCGGTTATGACAATTGTATTCCCGAAATGTCTTCAAATCAAAATAAGGTATGAAGTTCATCACGTGTACTCGTTGTGCGTTCAATGTATCTTCTTCTTCCCCCTTGATGGTTTCGAAACTCGGAACCAACAATAAATCGTACGCACATATACCTGAAATCTTGTGAGAATAATAAATAAGATCAATTATATATTTTGTGATAATCAGCTGCTGATCGAAAATCTCTACTCATAAACTCTCCATGGCCATCTTAACCAACCCACTTGTGAGAAATTTGAAGTGACCATTGATGGAATGAACCAGATACATCAAACATGAAACTGAATAAGAATCCCTCGATCTTGTGACTTAATCTTGCACAATTATTGAATGAGGAACGGTGGAGAAATCTTTAAGTACCCAATGCATCACTGAAGAAGTCTATAAGCAGAACACCTCTTGAAATTATCCACGTCGACTAAGCGCGTGACACTGAGTACAACAATGTAACCCCTTTAAGTGATAGTTATCCGAGTCGTCAATCAACTACCCCGAACCCAAAAACTAGATAAACAAGTCTTCATTCCAAGATTAAGCACGAGCAAGTTATCTTTGAAAGATAAAATAAGTTCACGCCTTCGAAAAATCCGTCTTCAACTTCACATAATTAATACCCGATCAAACAAATCCATAGCCACTAAAAATATACCTATTTTTCTTTTTGGTCTCGTCAAAATAAATCATAGTCACTTAGTCTCGTCACACTGTCACATTACATTGTCCTGACACATCTTCACGCCCCGAGTATGACCAAAGTATAAAAGTAATGATACAAATTTTATCCAAAGTAAATAAAATTATATCCTATGAATTTGTGAACCTCGGCCCATCAAAACATTAACTCAACCGGTCACAAATTTAGCTAAATAATTCATTTCCTCCTTTCCATTTAAAGTTGGTGTAATACAACTTAAAATGTCTTTTCATGAATGAGTAATAATAGCCCAAAAATTGTAATGGTGCATCATTGTATATACGGGCCTTATAGAGATTGCAGCCCACAATCACAAATTGTTTTCATTTACGGAGGCTATGAATATGAGACCCAAAGATAAAATCTAGTAATATACGTCTCATACCCTAATAATACTTTCATTTGCAACCCTAATCTCACTCTTACTTCCTCCGCCTCCCACTCCTATCTTATCTTCCATAAAAAATCATCTCATCTTTATCATCTAAAAACTCACAGCCATCACACAAAATCAGTCCGTCTCAAATTCATCTCAACTAAAACAGCGACAAAAATTAACTACAAATCTCATCTTTCCCATGAATAATCACAATCACATATTCTCTAGCAATCTCATACATCCCACGAATCATAAACACAACCGATGAAACCACTTCCATATATCAATGAGATAGCATATATCTCATACTGCTCGAATTGCTGCAAACCATATTCGAAAGGAAGATGAAGTGCAACGTGGCTTCAAGATCTATAAAGATCTCAGGTAGGTCCGAATGTTGATAAAATCGAATAAAAGACAGATTATAACAAACTTGTTATAAATCTTCCTTATTTTCGTAGATTAAGGACAGATTTATGATGCATGTTGGTTTTTAATTAAAAAAAATATTTTTTTAAAGAAACTATGTGTTATAAAAGTGAGAAATGAAACAACCAACACCTCTTTTCATGGTGGAAAGAGGCTTATATACCCAAGTCCTTAATGGACTTGGGCCTCCGGTCCATGAACATGCTCATGGGTCGGGCTATTTAAATAAATGTTACTTAAACACTACTACGAGCCTATAACTATATTGTTGGAGTGACCGAGACTTTCTTTATACGTAAAACGTATTTCCAACAATCTCCCCCAAAGGTTAGCTTACAATCATTTCCATCGTCCAAAGAGAGGTTCTTCTATTGTCTCAGCTCACAAAATCAAAAGCATCCAAGGAGCAACCACTCAGACTGTCTTCGGTTATGATTACTTGAATGTAATCGTGTTCAAACGTACCGATGAGAAAGAATACCGAATTGATGAAAGTGATCTCCAATACCTTCAACTTGAAGACATCGAAGATCTGTTGTTGTTAATGGCTCAGGAAAAAGTTAACCATCTACAACCTGAGATTGTCATTGCAATGAGCTCCAACTTTCGTCAATATGCAAGAAAAATCGTCATTTAAAACCGGGTGGAAGATTTTCAACTTGGAGTGGAGAGCTATCAGAAGAAGCTAAACGTGGAACGTCCCCATACAACTCCAATCAGTAATTTCCATAAGAACAAGAAGGTTTACATGAGTACCACAACGCCGGAAGCAGGGATTTTTTATCCAAATGAGACTGGCGTCATGCAGTATATGCGATTCTCAGAACTACACAAATTCAGCGATGGTACGCTCAAGCATGTTCGAGATGATCTGACGGTTCTCAATGCCGACCTACCGCTTCCAGCAGTCAAGTACACGTGGACAACCCAGTGCAAAAAGGGAGCAAGGTACGCGATCAAGAAGATCGAGGAACTTCTAAGGAAGCGTCGGTTGCTACGAAGTGTGGAACGATTCGTCGGTGGACAACCATATGGAGATCACCATAGGTTCACGGAACGAGCCATTTAATTATGGTTCGTCTTATAACAGGTCAACTCCATATGTCTATAATTGTATATATGTTAATTTTTTTATAATCAGCTTTTGTGGCATGTTGTAGTGTAAAAGTATGATATTTTTAAAGAATTTCTCTCGAGATTCTAAATCTTTCAAACATATCGTACTCAAGCACTACAACTAACCCTCATTAATTTGAGGGGGAGCATTAGTGTGTTCTTTGGCCAACATCTAATTTCATTTTTATTACCCAAAGACCAGTTAATCCATTAATATCCAAAATATTGATGGTTAACATTTTGGAAAAGGGAGAAAATGGGATTAAGGAGACTCAATGATTTTTGGCTAATCAATGAAAAGGCTTAAAAGATAAACCAACTTAATATGTTTAATGCACATGTTAAGGGGGAGCGTTTTTTGATGATCAAAAACACTTAAGGCACAAAAACTTTGATTACAATATCACAAGTGCTTTTAAGTGATTTTTCAAGGATTTTTCATGGTGACAATACATACCCAAAACACACTTAATTCACGACAGATGTGGTGACAAAAGGGTGGTAGGTATAGGTATTAGTCCAAGGATTCATCAGAACCGATGGAATATTCCAAAGGACAATTCCCTAGATAGAATTAGAAGTCCTATGAAAGATGGAGAATGATTGTGAAGGTAGCTGAATGCCGACCAAGTACTTAAGCTAGCATTGGAAAAATCGCAACAAGGAGCTAGTGATGACGTATTGGTAAGCATTGAAGGTGTTGAAGAATGAAAAATAAACACAAGCAACACCCCTCCTTGGAAGCCTTGGAGGGGTATATATAGTCACACACCAACACTTAACTATACATCGTTCCTAGTCTAGTCTAAGCGTGCGTGACTATGATAACTAACAGGAATTCTTAAATGTCGTGACATAAAGTGAATTTCCAATAATCTTCCCCCATGGGACGACGTGTAGAATTCCTTACAATATTTTTCCTACCAAGTACATAACGATTAAGAACAAAAGCTTTCATGAAGCGTCCAATGCTGATGATGTCTTCTGAGGCCTTTGACTTCAAGTCTTTACTTCAAAGTGTCTCATCTTCGTAGTAACTTGTGGTAAAATACTGTAATGGCACAAGCTAAGTAATCCATTTACTTCTGGTTAAGGAGAAGCTTCTAAATTAACTTCCCCCTAGTTCATGCCTCATAAACATGATGTAGAAGCTTTTAAATAGCTTTCCCTTAAACCGACAATCCTCATAAGCAATTTCAAAGCATGCAATAAAGCTTAGAATGATTAAGCGCACAACGGAATTTAAAAAGCAAACCCCTTCATATAACATGATAATGTTGCTTTTCTATAAATTGATGATCTATTTGATCAACTTCAAAACTCTCGTGTTTTCTCCAAGATTCTAGTGTTTTCTCCAAGATTGATCTTTGTTTTGCTTATCATCAACTTTGCATACGCGAGGAAGATATTCCTATTGCGGCGTTTAGAACTTGTGATGATCATTATGATTTTAGTGTTATGCCTTCTGGTTTGACCAGTACACCTGTAGTATTCATTGACTTAATGAATTGTATGTTTAAGCCGTGTCTTGATAAATTCGTAATCGTTTTCTTTGATGATATTCTAATCTGCTCGAAGAGCGAGGAAGAACATGCCGAACACTTAAGGATTATCTTGAACTGGTTAAAGAATGAAAATTGTACGCGAAACTCTCAAAGTGTGATCTTTGGCTTTGTTTTGTACAATTTTTCTATCATGTGATTGATAAAAGTGGCATACATGTTGATTCTGTGAAAATCGAAGCCATCGAAAATTTTAATGTTCCAACTATTCCAATTGAAGTACGACAATTTTTAGGTTTGGCTGGTTATTACAAAAGGTTTTGTTGTGGATCGTGATACATCTCCTATATGATTTGGAGCTGTTTTTATTGTGTATGCTTGTAGGAAACCTAGGAAGAATGAGGAAACTGCACAACCCACGACTTGTAATTGGGTGCGGTGATTTTACTCTTCGTCTATTGAGACATTAATTGTATGGTACTAATGTACGGTATCCACAGATAGTAAGAGCCTACAATGTATTCTAGAATAAAAGAGGTAAATAAGCCTTTAAATGATTACGATTGTGTTATTTGTTATCATTTGGGAAGTAGGAGCAAATTACAATGGACTTCATTGTTAAGCTTTTGAAAACTCAGTCTGAATATGACTCGATTTGTGTCAATGTTGACCGATTAACTCTTCTCATTTTATTCCGATAAATAAAATGATCGCGCGAACTAAGAATCATTTGTTAACTGTTCGTAGTAGACATATAATTTATGACGTTGTGAAGCGAAAACCATTGGAAATCAAGGTAGGTGGAAAAGTTATGCGAAAGCTATCACCATGAAAAGGTTGTTATATATTTTGGAAAACGTGGGAAGTTAAGTCCCGGTTAGTCTGGACCATTTGAGATGATATCGAGAGTAGGTCTAGTGGCATGAAAAATTAAATTACCTCGAGAGCTACAAGGAATTCACAATACTTTTCATATGTCGAACCTAAAGAAATTTCTTCCCAACGAAGATCTTATTATCTCTCTTGATGAGTATGAATCGACGGTAAGTTGCATTTCATCAAAGTACTTGTTGATATTATCGATAAGGAATTTAGGCAACCGAAGAAAAGTCGAATTCCTATTTTCATGTGTGATGGAACTCAAGACGAGGACCAAAATACGTTTAACCCTTTGATTTCAATGAGCGATCGAGGAAGAAAGCAAGTTGATCTTCAGGACGAAGATCCCAATTCTGTTGGGAAAATGTGACAATCCGTCAATTTCAGGTCGTTATATTGATCTCGACTATTACGTATTACGTGTTTACTTTAGTGAGAATTTTAAGTTATCGTCTAACCGAGAAGGTTATAGTTTGAAACTTGACGTAAGAATGTCGTTTCGATGAAAACCGACAAGAAATATAGTAAGTATCGACATTATATTCTCAAATTACCATATGAACGATTTTATTGTATTTATTTTTATTTCTCGTGTTTTATGTTTTAACGAATGATGAGAACTACTATTGATCGCGATAGCGACGGATGCCCAAAAATTTACGTTTTATTATCGATTCTCTCGATATTTAATATTTTCGACGTTTCCGATTTAATTACGCTTTAAGTCGTGTCGAAGTTATATTATTATATTTAAGAAGCGTTTTAACTTTTGAAAAGTATTTTTACGAAACCGAGTCCCGTAAATATTTTCAAATTTTATTAATTGTCATTTTCTACCCTTTAAACTATTTATATACACTTTTATCCACAAGAATGCAAAATTTGCAAAATCTACCCTAACTACCCACTATATAAGCTTTTTCCACTCACCACTTTACATAAAAAAATCATTTTCATAAAAAAAATTTCACCACCCCTTTTCTTCCTTGTTTTTGCCGTACACCCCAACACCAAAACCCTTCAAAAATTTCGAGTTTGAGCTTGAATTTGAAGAAACTAATAAAAGACCCATTCTAGATTTCGAATGAGGATCATATTGGTATTATTTTTACACACATGCATGAACATTTTTCTAAAATTAAATTTCTTGAAGAATCTTGTATGTTTGATTCATTTTATGCTTGTATGTAAGTGTTAATATTATTAAAATTGATGTTAGAGTGCTTGCATGTTTGAAAATGTTGATTATGATTTATTAAGTTGGTACATACAAGTGAATTAGGAATGAAATGGTTGGATTAGAGTAATTGTAGGTTGTTATTAGGAGTATATGAATTGATAAAATGGGTCAAAATGTTGATATAGTGTGATTTTTAACTTTTCACTTTAGACCAGTAGGTAAAAGGCCATTTTTGGGTTACTTACTATATAAATCTTGTTAAACTAGTTTGATAGGGTTGTAGAGAATTTCATTAGCTTCGATTTGATATAAAGTAGGACTTCCAACTCCAAACGAGTGCGAAGTTACAATAGTTTTAGTATTCGTGTACCGGGAGACGAGTATCGGCACAATCCGAAAATTGTTGTCGATATTTAGATCAAATCTCGGGGACTATATAATGAGTTTTAAAAATAGTAAAGGGCAGTTATAAGTTGCTAAACCTCAGGTCATGAGTATATTTTCAAACTCGAGTGTCGGTTTTGTAAACGGAATTGTTTAGATATGTCAAAATGGTTTTACAAGTAAAAGGCGTAAAACTGTCCGGTTTTTATAACACAAAGATGTGCCGGGCAGAAGGTTTTGGAAGTAATATTTTTGAATGAAACTTGAACTGAGTCTTATTCATATTATATTTGAGTTTGTGACCAAGTTTCGTCGAAATCGAACAAGTCTAGATAGGGTAGATTGGTGTGTACATTTGGAGTGTAGGTTGCGGTTTTCGTGTTTAAACGGGCATCACTAATCGTCGGCGATCGTCTCACTACCACTATTGGCTAAGGTGAGTCTATAGCCTCGCTTTTAACATGTTAACTTGTTTTATAAAAGCCCGCGAGGGGGATAACATGCTTGTTTTATTAAAATAAAGGGGTGCAACGAGAAGTTGTGAAAACCCTATTTATTGGAAAAGCATTTGATATAAACAAAGGGTACAACGAGAAGTTGTGGTAAACACTCTTTGTTTTAAAAATTGAACACAAGAAACCCGATTGTACGTTTAGATGAAAGTTATTACATAAGTTTGTTTAGCCTTAAAAGACCCATGAATCGTGAATTGTTAATCGAAGTAACGCTAATGCTATGGATAGATCTATCGGGGTGACGCCCAGTCCGGTCGCGACTAGCTATCGCGTGGTGTTGTGATGCACTAGTAATGAAACATCGGATGCATTGTATAAGAGATATATACGCACATGGCTAGGTGTGTTGGGCTGAAATAATATATGTTAACGTTCAATGTCACGAGGCTTAGGTAATAACTCCGATAATTATGTCCGTACGACATAACTGTCTTTGATAAATTATTAACCATGGAAGGTTATTCTGAATACTTGTGTTCTCTTTATTTAAACTAAACTATATAGATTCACTCGGTAAGTTTTGCTGACTTTTTAGCATGTTTTATCTCAGGTCCATTGGGAAGTCACTCGAGGAAGGCGGTTTCGTGAAACTTGCTTATTTGAAATGTTTTGGCCCGCTTTTATAAATTATATCCATTCAAATAATTTTTACCATTTACTAGGTTCTGTAAACTTGAAGTTATCTGGGACCGTGTATGAAATTGTATTTTATTGAATGAAAATGAATGGATGTTTATTAAAACGACTCGTTATGAGCCGTTTTCTATGATTATGAGATTGAACCATGATAGTAACACCCAAGGACCCTTCCGCTGTTATGACCGAAATTGGGGGTGTTACACATCGTTGGTCGTAGGTGGATGATTGGGTATGGCTTAAGGTTGGCTGTAATGAAAGTAGCTGTGTTCCTAAAAATGGTCCAGCCCTTCGCCAACGTTGTCTTTGATGGGATTGATAGGGGTAGGCATGAGGGGTTGCTCGTTGGCGCAGCGTGGAAGAATCCTTTGAAAGACCACATCTACTTCAAGCTAGATGCAAAAAAACCATGGTCGCGTCCATGAATGCTCTAAAGGATATGGAGAACCCGTTGATCGGTGAGATATAAGCGTTGAAGGACGCTCCCATTGATGAGATCATGGAGCGACTCCATCTCAACACTAACTTCGGTACCCATAACGCGCCCAACTGGTGGGTAGACATGCAACCACGCAGCCGACAGTTAACCATCCCGGTCATTGCAAACAACCCTCCCCCAAACTACCCTTGGGCCCTAAAAGGAGAAATGACCCTCTTAGAGGCTATAAAGGCAAACGAAGTAAGGGAAAGGGGAAAGAAGGAGAACCAGATCCTGTGTAGGACTCCGACGTCGGATCTGCACACTTGCCCAAATCATATGCGGTTGTCGTGGCTGCCCCCACTCAGCCTGGTTTGGTTGTGCTGTTGGAGGATCCCGTGGTTCCCGGTCCCTCCAATTTTGCTTCAATTAACCAACAAAAGAAGGATATGTCTACGAACATTCCCCCTCAATAGTTGTAATTATAAGCTTTGTATTTCATTCAAACACTTGTTAGTATTTGAAATATTTGGCCGTGGATGTCCACGACACTACAGTTTGTATAGACTTGTCTTATGTTATATCTATTTGGATAACTGTATATCCCTTGCGCGTAGTGCATCACCACTTGTTTAAAAAAATACAAAATGCAATAAGTTACTAGACGTACACAGTGTGTCTTTATCATGTCCGTCATTTGTGAATGCGGTATGTTTAAACTTATTACAACGTCTTGATAATAAGGTGTCTAGTAAGGATTCATGACTAGTGGTCGCTGGGATTGCATCCATCATACACGACAAGTTGAATTATTAGGCTCACTCAATCCTCTTGCTTCACATGGAAACGGATAGTACATGAACGACTGATGAAGAAATAATAAAACGGAAATAAAATAACTAAGTGTACCGACAAAGATTTGAACATGAACAAGCTGTGGAGCTATATAGGCATCATGGCATTTTATTATCACGTTTACGGTTTTTAAAACAAAATGAAGAAATCCTAAGACAGACAAATCTTAAAAAACATCAATGATAAAATTACATGGATCTTTATTGGAGCTGGCTACAGCTGGAAGTCCATGCAAGGATCGTGGCCCTTATAGATAGCACTTTTGAGATTATCGATGTTCCATGTGCGACCTAAATCACGGCCATCCATGTCGTGTAACCTGTACGCGCCTCTTCCCAAAGCACCTGTGACTTTATACGGTCCTTCCCACTTTTGTACGAGTTTCCTTGTGATTTCAGCCCGGCTCGCTTCGTTTGCACGGTACACAAAATCCCTTGGTTTTAAGGATACACCCTTGACCTTAGCATCATAATACCCTTTCAATTTTGCTTTAGCCCTCGCCTCATCGATTTCATACAATTCTCGTTTTTCCCCTAACAAGTCCAAGTTAATCCATAGCTCTTTGTCGTTTGTGGTAACGTTCACTTTCGTCGTACGGTTGTTTGGCATTCTGATAGGTGTGAAAACACCCATCCTTTTACCACTTAATTATAATGAAAACAAGACCATAACGTGTATTTTATGTCGTAATTGTCGGAATTATGCGTGGTTTGTTTTTTTGTTGTGATTTTAGGATCAAAATGTAAAAAGGGAAGAAAACACGGGCTTTCACGGCATTTTATCGAAGAAAAGGACAAAAGACGAAGTCAAGAAATCAAGAGTGCAAAAAGAACGGAAGTCCAAGGCCTATTCCGAAGATTTATCGAAGAAAAAGTCCAAAGACGGAAGTTTAATAAAGCCGAAGAACTCAAGTCTAATTTATGAAGAAATCACAAGACGAGTTTAAAGTAATCCCGAGACAAAAGTCGATAAAGTCGAAGAACTTAAAAGACGAGAAGACGAGAAAGAAAGAAAGAGGGAGGAAGCTTCCACCTACTTTCCTCCCCTCCTTCCCTATAAATAGAGTCTTATGTTCATTTGTTAAAGTTGTTAGCTAATTTTGACAAAATTAGTCTCTCCATCATTTTCATACTTGCACATTTATTTACATGTCATTTACTTAAATTTTCACTTTAATTACCTTGTTTTGCACCTTTAATTCCAAGTAAGTTATCTTTTTATATTATTGAATCTTTACTTTTATTTGTTAATCTCTCATCTATCTTTCTTGATTTAATCTTCATCTTTATGTTTATGTTCTTTAGTTTTTATTGATTTGATTAAGTGGGTTTTGATTATTTTGGTTATTATTGTTAGTTTGTTTGATTTGGTTTGATTGATTATTGTTAGTTATTCATTAGTGGTTATTTTGGTTTAATCCTTGGGTTTAATTTGATTAGTTTTGGTTAGATTCGAGTTTTCTTTATTTTCCTTGTTCTTCGCGAATTCTGTTGCCCGGGTTATTCCGAATCAATGAATTATTCCGAACCAGTATCTTATGTTTATTATTCCGAACCAACCTTTTCTTCTTTTTATTCCGAACCAATCATACATTCCGAATGAGCATTTTATTCAGCATGAGCATTTATTCCGGATGAAGTAAATTTTCCGAATCAGCCCTTTTATTCCGAATAAACGTTTATTCCGGATGAGCAGTGTTTTCCGAATGAAGGCCTTTTCCGAACGAGTGAATTTTCCGCATGAGTATTTTTAATCCGAATGAAGGTTATTCGGCATGAGTGACTTTTATTCCGAGTCAAGCAAATATTCCGCATCCGTCTACTTTTTCCGCATCAAGCCATTTATTCCGAATCAAGCATCAACGTTCCGGATGAGCAATTATTCCAAATGAACGTGTTATTCCGGATGAACATTTATTTCGAATGAGTGTTTTTAGTTTTTTTCTAATTTTACAGATTTAGTTTTAAGCTTTATTTTTCCTGCCTTTTTCCTTAGTCGCACTTTTACTAGCCTTGCCATAGATTTATTTCCCGTCATTTATTTTCAATTAGGTTTAGATTTATTTACCCGTCATTTACGTTAAAGTTTTGCACATTTACTTTACTACAACGACCAAACTGTTGTTTCCCACCAAGAACAACTGAGTCGCACGTTTACCAATAGTCAATTCGATTAGACATACGACAAAGAACAATTTGTATAACTAAAATCTAGTTATTAAATGGCGCCGCTGCCGTCTCTTTTCGTAAAGATTAACGGTTTTCTGTGAGAGACGCGTTGCTTTTGGGATCCGTTCATTCTTGAGCGTTATTTTTCTTACTCAACAACTTTCAAAAATCCATAAAAATTAAAAATTGTTAAAAATTCATAAAAATTTAAAAAATTTTCAAAAAATCCAAAAAGATTTTATTTTTATTTTCATAGTGTATATATATTGTCTATTGCTTTGGTATCTTTTTCTTTTGCTTTTGCAGGTTTATGAGTACTAGATCTTTAACTTATCCAGAGCCCGAGACTCGTGAAGATTTAGCTATGGAAGGTGTGAACAACAACAATAACCCACCGCAACTCAACAATAACAACAACAATGTTCCCCCACCCGACCTTAGAACAATGGAAGAGCTTTGTCAACCCACAATGTTTGGACGAGGAGGACCGATTGCGCCGATGCAAATCACGGCTCCAGAGTTTTCGTTGAAGCATCACATGATCCAACAAGTGCAAACTAATCCATTCCGCGGAATACAGGATGATGATGCCAACAAGCACCTCGACAAATTCAATACTATTACTCAAAGAATGAAGTTGCCCGGTGCTACTATGGATGTCCTTCGCCTACATCTCTTTCCACATACTTTATCCCACCACGCCGAAAAATGGTTTGATCGTCTCCCGAAGAATTCCATTCATACTTGGGACGACATGACTCAACGATTTTTGTCGTGCTACTTTCCACCATCCATGGTCACGAGCCTTCGAAATCAAATCAGCGGTTTCATGCAAGAACCCGACGAATCTCTCTTTGATGCTTGGGAAAGATATAATGTTTTGATCGATCGATGTCCAAACCACAACATGCTCCTCGTTACCTTAATTGATAATTTATACAACTGTTTGACTTTTCGTGATCATGATACGATTAATGCAGCCGCCGGTGGCACATTTATGAAAAGAAGACCCGAGGAGTGTAGAGAGCTTATTGAGAACATGACTACTCATCAAAAAAATTGGGATTCCTCCGCATCTTCAAGGAACAACCCGAGAGTCAATGTTTCTTCTACTTCAGCAAACCCCGATATGACCGAATTCACCCGCATGATGGCTGAAATGAACAAAAATATCTTGCTCATCGCTACAAACCAACAACAACAAGTTAAAGCGGTAGCCATTTCTTGTGAGACATGCGGCGGTCCTCACTCATACACTGATTGTCCTTGTACTCAAGGCAATCCGGAAAATGTGTATGCGGCTTATGGTAACTATTCACCGGAAAATTACCAAGCCCGACCTCAAGGGGATCGAAATTTGCTAAGTTACCGGTCGAACAACTATATTTCACCCGGTTTTTCTCCTCAAAACCACAACCCCAACAAAAATTACAATAGAAGCAACCAAATCCCACCTCGAGCTTCTAATCCTTATCACCCACCCGCTCAACAAGGCCCACCCATTAATCAAGATGTTAAAGCTTTAATGAGAACCCAAGGAGAGCAAATCAAGAATCTACAAAGCCAAATTATCAATTTGAAAGGGTATATCAATAAGCAAGGGAATGACATTAGATCCGAGCTTTGAAATGATATATAAACCTCCTTCAGCACTCAAACAAATGATTTGAAGAATATGTTGGCTAGTTTCTTACCCACCACTCAACCCTCTACTTCGGGCTCTCTACCTTCAAAAACCGTCATCAACCCGAGAGCGAATGTGAGTGCTATTACTACCCGTAGTGGAGCAACTTTAGTAGGACCATCTATCCCACCCCCAGTTACACCATCTACACCTCCTCCTCCACCATTTATCCCTACTACTCACACACCTAGTATTAGTTCACCATTACCGTCTCCGCCTTGTCATGAAGAAGTACCCAAGAAGAACCCTTCACCAACCCCACCTTCCACCTATAACCCCAGCATTCCTTACCCTTCTCGACTCAACAAGGCTAGAATTTTGACTAAGAATGACGTTCAAGTCTCTAACTTTTTGAACAAGATTGTCGGCATGACCGTCACCTTTACCCTTATTGAAGCTCTTGCCCAAATGCCACAATTTGTCAAGATGTTTAAGGAATTGCTTAATAAGAAGGAGAAGATGGCCGAGTTTGTTAATACTCGATTGAATGAAAATTGCTCTGCAATCCTTCTTAAGGAACTTCCGGAAAAACTTGGAGATCCCGGTCGTTTTATGCTACCTTGTACTTTTAACCAAACCGACGAATTTACTGCCTTAGCCGATCTCGGGGCAAGTATAAATTTGATGCCTTTAAGTGTTTAGAAAAAGTTATCATTACCCGATCTTCCACCAACGAAGATGACTCTTAAGCTTGCAAATCGCACTCTCACTTACCCCGTTGGTATTGCCGAAGATGTGTTCATTAAAGTTGGCACCTTCACTTTTCCGGTCGACTTTGTTGTTGTTGATTATGAAATGGACCCTCATATTCCTTTAATACTTGGTCGGCCATTCTTGAGAACCGGAAAAGCTCTAGTTGATGTTGCCGAAGGTGAGTTAATTTTAAGGGTCGGGAATGAACAACAAGTGTTCAAAATGGGGAAGATCACAAACAAATCCTATGGAAGAGAATCAGCGAATATGATTAATGTGCTTGATGATTTTGTCGTCTACAACAATCCTCTATTCGACTTTTGCTATGATAATCCACTGTTCCAAGATGATGTGGCTGATTTGCTCTCCAATTCTGATCCTCCACCAATTTATGATTCTCCACCGATCTATGATGCTTATGATGATGATTCTAGCTTCGATGCGGATGATTATGAAGAATTTACTTCTGATTATCCAGACATGCCCACTTATGATGATTTTGATGAGGCCGATACTCTTTCGAGTGATTTTTCTCCTGATGAAAATCATCCGCCAACCATGCTTAATCCTACTATGGATGACTACTCATTTGAGGAAGACTTTGCTACTTTTCTCAACACATACTTCCTAAATGAGAGTGATGCTCCTCCTTTGGACTTTGATGATTATGGTCTTTATCCTACTTTGGATATGAAAAAACGCACTTCAAAGGATAAGAAGCCGGCCGACACCGATATCCGCAACACTTATGTCTTCACACCTCTATATCCACCTTCTGAGGATGAGATTGAGAGATTTATGAGCGGATCCTCTTCAAATTTTGCTGAGCCTGAGTGTTATTTTCCCCTAAAGGAAAAGGTGTTCGACCCTAGTATTGAAATTTACAAGCCATCTCAGTATCCATCTGATGAAATAAAAGGAAAAATCTTTGGAACTTATGGAGATATGCTTGCACTTCACCCTTGCTACCACCGTGCTCCATCTTTGCTTAAGGGAACCTTGCCTACTCTTCTTTGGCTTGCCTTGTTCGCCTTAAGCTTGTGTTACTTGATGGATGAAAACTATGTATTTGATCCCGGTGGATGTTCTTCAAGGCTCTTTCCATGAAAATCAAGGTCGAGTCAGGCTCACGACTCGGTTAACAAAAATCAAGCGCTTCTTGGGAGGCAACCCAAGTATCTATCTTTTAGCTATTTCTATCCTAAGTGTAGGGGAAACCCGTTGGTGTTGGCTATCTCCTCTCTTCTCATATTCAGGGATTCGAGTGTTCAATGATCCACTCTTGATGATTTTTGACGACCCGTGATTCCGTGTTTCCGTCTTCCCGGTTCTATCCTAAACTCTTTTCGATTCACTATTTTATATTTCTCAATATTAAAATAGGAATCTCTTTAGTTGTCTCTTTCTTATCAAGATTTAATCAACGTGCACAATGTCCTAAGTGTAGGGGAGTTTACTCCCACATGCTTAAACATTGAGGACAATGTTTATATCAAGTGTAGGGGGGACTTCTATCGAAGTTAAGTGGTCTTTTCCTTGTATTTGTCCTCATTTTAACCGGAAAATTGATTTTTCGACATTTTTCAAAATTTTTGATCTATTTTGGCCTAAGTAGTTTTACCTTTGTATAGTTATTTTATTTCTTTACTAGAATTAATTTTAATAAAGTGGTTTTAATTTTCAACGTTGTGAATCTTTTGACTCAACCCGAGTTTACTTATCTAAGTTTACTCTAGCTAGTATCCTTAACGTGTTTAAGGCAAGTTTTGCTAGGCTTTTATATAGGGAGCTTTAAAACGCGAAAGTCTTAACTCTCACGGGTTAAGAACAAGAACTTTTCGCAAGTTCCTATAATTGATCCTAGAGAGTCTTTTATCAAGGGAATTTTAAAATGCGAATTCTAAACTTGAAAAAGTCTAAGAATTTGCAAGATCCTATAGATGACTCGAAAACCCAAAACTTTGATTTAATTGGCTAAGCATCCACGAGTCTCATTCCTTGAGATTTTAAACTGTGGAGGACGTGAGATGATAGAGTCAATTATAAGTTTGGTATTCTTTCACGAATTTATGTGAGTTGATTATAAGCCTATTCTCCCATCGCTTGTTAATAAATTTAATTGCAATAAGTAAGGTTGTACAATTTGAAAAGTTACGTAGCTTCTAGCCCAAGATCGTTTAAAATTTGTTCGGTATTAATTAGAGTTCATAGCCAAGGCATAACTTATTGAAGCGGGATGCGAAGATTGGCGAGTCCGAAAAGGCCTTAACAAGGCATGAGGGCTACATTTTGTTGCTAAAGATCCAAAGTGATGTGAAGAATCATTTATCAAAAATCAATATGAAGGATCGAGACACACGACGAAAAGCAAATAGTCCCCTAAAGATCATGGAGAAGTCTATCCAAAAAGACCCTAACAAGGTATGAGGATACATAGATCCAAGTCCTAAAAGTAGGCGGATCGTTGTATATCAAAATCCCAAATAAAGATTGGAGAAAAATGAAGAAGTCGTGGTCCAAAGATGAAAAATCTCTCAAAACTTCAAGTGAAGAAATTCCTATTATGAAGAGAAGACCATTATTTCATGAACGTCTCTCAAGATTTGAAGTATGAAGTCACTGCAAAATATCGGTCCGAAAAAGGTCTCAAATCGTGAAGCGAGTTATGCCAAGATATGAACTTTATGAGGTCCCGAGAAGCAGCTTTAAAAGATTTTGTCCTTTAGCTAACTATTGATTAAATCGTCCCACTTTATTTTCAGCCTTAATAACTATCGAAATAAGTCAACAATGCATCCTCGTGATCATTCAAGACAATAATAAAATATAAGAGATATACCTAGGAATAAGGGAGTCAAAGTAAAAAATTGGCCCACATGAGTTCATGTTAGTTTGCTAACTTATAATAACAATGATCTCGTTTTTAAGCTTGGTATGGGGAACGTGAAACTTGAGGATGATAATCATTCACGACATTCCAAAACCCTAAGGCAAGTCTTTGATTTCTTTACTTGTTTTATTATTTTCTATCTCTTTAATAAGGGTCAATGTGGATTGATTGTGATGAAAAATGTAATCTTGCTTTGTAATTAATGCATTGCATGAGGACATTGCAATGGTCAAGTGTAGGGGATTTGATAGGTGTGAAAACACCCATCCTTTTACCACTTAATTATAATGAAAACAAGACCATAACGTGTATTTTATGTCGTAAATGTCGGAATTATGCGTGGTTTGTGTTTTTGTTGTGATTTTAGGATCAAAATGTAAAAAGGGAAGAAAACACTGGCTTTCACGGGCTTTTATCGAAGAAAAAGACAAAAGACGAAGTCAAGAAATCAAGAGTGCAAAAAGAACAGAAGTCCAAGGCCTATTCTGAAGATTTATTGAAGAAAAAGTCCAAAGACAGAAGTTTAATAAAGCCGAAGAACTCAAGTCTAATTTATGAAGAAATCACAAGACGAGTTTAAAGTAATCCCGAGATAAAAGTCGATAAAGTCGAAGAACTTAAAAGACGAGAAGACGAGAAAGAAAGAAAGAGGGAGGAAGCTTCCACCTACTTTCCTCCCCTCCTTCCCTATAAATAGAGTTTTATGTTCATTTGTTAAAGTTGTTAGCTAATTTTGACAAAATTAGTCTCTCCATCATTTTCATACTTGCACATTTATTTACATGTCATTTACTTAAATTGTCACTTTAATTACCTTGTCTTGCACCTTTAATTTCAAGTAAGTTATCTTTTTATATTATTGAATCTTTACTTTTAATTTATTAATCTCTCATCTACCTTTCTTGATTTAATCTTCATCTTTATGTTTATGTTCTTTAGTTTTTATTGATTTGATTAAGTGGGTTTTGATTATTTTGGTTATTATTGTTAGTTTGTTTGATTTGGTTTGATTGATTATTGTTAGTTATTCATTAGTGGTTATTTTGGTTTAATCCTTGGGTTTAATTTGATTAGTTTTGGTTAGATTCGAGTTTTCTTTATTTTCCTTGTTCTTCGCGAATTCTGTTGCCCAGGTTATTCTGAATCAGTGAATTATTCCGAACCAGTATCTTCTGTTTATTATTCTGAACCAACCTTTTCTTCTTTTTATTCCGAACCAATCATACATTCCGAATGAGCATTTTATTCAGCATGAACATTTATTCCGGATGAAGTAAATTTTCCGAACCAGCCCTTTTATTCCGAATAAACGTTTATTCGGATGAGACGTGTTTTCCGAATGAAGGCCTCTTCCGAACGAGTGAATTTTCCGCATGAGTATTTTTATTCCGAATGAAGGTTATTCCGCATGAGTGACTTTTATTCCGAGTCAAGAAAATATTCCGCATCAGTCTACTTTTTCTGCATCAAGCCATTTATTCCGAATCAAGCATCAACATTCCGGATGAGCAATTATTCCAAATGAACGTGTTATTCCGGATGAACATTTATTCCAAATGAGTGTTTTTAGTTTTTTCTAATTTTACAGATTTAGTTTTAAGCTTTATTTTTCCCGCCTTTTTCATTAGTCGCACTTTTACTAGCCTTGCCTTAGATTTATTTTAAGCTTTCCTTTAGTTTAAGTTTAAGTTTGCCTTTTAATTTCTCGTCGCGTTTTTATTTCCCGACATTTATTTTCAATTAGGGTTTAGATTTATTTACCCGTCAGTTACATTAAAGTTTTGCACATTTACTTTACTACAACGACCAAACTATTGTTTCCCACCAAGAACAACTGAGTCGCACGTTTACCAATAGTCAATTCGATTAGATATTCGACAAAGAACAATTTTTATAACTAAAATCTAGTTATTACATTCCAATCTCTGCTGGTATTACTGCTTCGGTACCGTACGCTAGTGCGAATGGAGTATATCCGTTAGGGTTTTGGTCATCGTCCTATGTGCCCATAGCACATGCGGTAATTCATCTACCCACTTAGCATTTTTTCAATCTAGGCGTCCCTTAATACCTTCTCCTAGGCTCCGATTGGCACGCTCGACCAGGCCATTGGTCTGCGGATGTTTGACAGATGTGAAACGTTGCGTACTTGTAACACTCTCAAATTTCATATCGGTACAGCGGAAGAGTCTTTAGAGTGTTACAGGATAGCACAATAACTCCAATCATAGACAACACATAAAAATGGTTGTACAAGGATTAACATACATTCATTCGAAATAAAAGTTTCAAGTGTACAACAGGTCCCAAATTATACAGGTCATTAAGTTTACAAAACAAAGATCGAATGAACAGTTTTACTATTATGTGGGCCATCAGAGTCGATCTCCATCCGAATAACCTTCAAGCACCTGATATAAAAACATGCAAAAATCATATCAGCAAATGCCGAGTGAATTCATAGAGTTTAATAAAACCGTTATATAAAACAATCGTTGAAATCAGAACACAAGTATAATATCAGAAGTAAGTCCTCGTATTGCTAGTCAGGCAATATATAAAGCAAAGCATACATCTTAAACCGTCAATGAGACCGTAGTGTCATTATTACCATTATAGGTAATATTATTATCGTTATTCATATCGTTATTGGATTACATTGGATTATTATTAACCACATGACATTGTTAGCTTACTATCACAACAACGGGCCGCGAACCCGACAAACAATTTGCCCATCTAAGTTAGCGTGTCGTCACAAAAATCACGCTATGTAAATCTTCTCATACATAAATTCGCTTACCAATCAATGTGGTACGACGGGGATTAACCGTCAAGGAGCGAACTGGGGTGATCGTCCCCAAATAGTACTATCATATGCATAAGCGTCTACCAAATCCCGATAGTTCACAATTCATGCAAATGGGACTTTAAGTGACATAACCTAACTACTAATAATCCTTTTTATCTCTTTTATTGGGTCATAGCATCATTCGGGTCCATATCATTAAGCATACAATCGGGACTGCTTGTTTTCTATATTTATAAAAAACTAGCATGTTATCTCCCTCGCGGGTTTACAAATAATTTTATAAAACATTTAAAAGAGTGTGAGGCTATGAACTCACGTTGATAATGAAAGGCGGATTATCGGCTATGGGCGTGCTTCGGTCATGGAAACCTATATAAATAATAATCGATCATAGACTTTTGTCCAATGAATTTATAAAAATAACAATTATGTATACATATGATGGCTTTATAAATATGATGATGATCAAGTGGGTTTATACATTCTCATTTACTCATTTTAGTGTTATGTGATGGTAACTTTTATATTAGTTTCACTAGTTCATCTTATTTACTTATCAAGGCCCATTAATCCCATTATAAGCCCATTACATTATATTAGTTCATTTTACACTTTTAATTTCATTATTATACTTACAAGTTAGGCCCAAGTGGGTTAAGCCCAATAAGTAAGTTTATAAGTGTTTAGCCAAATTAGTTGGATTAATAGTCCAATAAGGCTAACTTGGCCCGTTAATGTCCATATGTTATAAAGCTCGGGTTTTATCGGTTTTTACTTGTAACAGGTACTTATATATCAGTATATGAGTTAAAAAAAGTTTATATTAGACGGGTCCGACCATCTAAGTTTTAATTGACGAAAATGTTAATTTTATGGTTTTAGCCGAAAAGACGTAAAAATCATGTTTATAGTTTTATAACTTATAAAACTTATGAAATTACCATTTTTATAAAATTTTCCAGTTATTTATTATTCTACATACTTATATAAATGAAATATAAGTTAGTGGGTTTTAATTTACATTTTATACTATATTTATTTGAGTGCTATTATAATACTATTAAACTTTAATTTCACAAAATCTGATTTTTAGTTTCACTTTTACCATTTTTATCATATCTTTAGTTATACAAGGAGATAGAAGCTCATTTTTAGATGACATAAACTTCATACTATGTGTTACAAATAACATAGTTTTAGCTACTGCTCAATCCAAGTCTAAGTATCCCTAACAGTCCTCACAAAATAGATATTCAGATTGATACACTAATTTTGTTTTGATCATATCTCACTCATTATAATGATTCCATTGCATGACCAACTCTCACATGTGTACAAGACCTAATACGTACTGTATATTGATTCCACTTTTCCATTTTATCTGTTTATCATATGGTTAGCTACTGTTTTTATACAGCCAACTTATTAAGTAAGATTTTAACCTTTTTACATATGGTTTTCCATCTTTTTAACGATGTTTATCAACACTTGATCCCCACACAACATTTTATCATCATATATCATCATATACATATACAATAGGAAAGAAAATACATTTTTACATTTACAAAATAACAATTAAAATGGGAAGAATGATCTTGTTTACCAACCAAGACTATAACTTGTCTTTTGAGGACAACACCTTGAGGTACACCAAATTTGTCTTCAAGATCACCTTCCACCAAGAATATTTGTTGAGAAATCAGCCCTAGGACACAAGAAAATAACCTACTTTGATTATAATGATCACCAATCAACAAGGCTTCAAAGGTTCTTCATCATATGTGTAGATAACACAAAGTTTGTGGCTAAAATTGATCAAATGGGGGTGTTTGATGGTGATATGGGACGGCAAGGGTGGAGAGGATGAGAGAGTTTGAGAGTAGTTTGCATGAGATAAATTTGAGAAGTGGTTTAGTGCTAGTGGTTTTGTGGTGTGTAGCTTACTTGTTAAGCTTAAGTAAACAAGTGTAAACTTGTTAGTTACAAGTTTGCCACATCATGGATGTGGTGTCCTTGTTTGGTCGTCCCATATGGTGGGGTGGGACAAGTGTATACTTGTCTTATCCCACTAATTTACGGGTATTCCTTGATTCTAGTTTCCTCAATTTGCGTGCTCTCGGGTCGTTTTACGAAAAAAGTTTTTATAAATTATGAATCAACGGAAGAAAATGAATCTAATATAAATTGTCGCATCAAAAACGGAGTTCAAAAATGTAAATACGTAATACTAAGTTTTCTGGTCTATTCGTAAAGGACGTTAAATTATGCACGTAAGCCCAAATTAAATCCGTAAATTGTGAGTTCATCAACCAACACAAAAATAAGTTTCAAAATAATATACGAGAAAATAATTTACTACCTGAAAATGTTAGATTGACACAGCTTTTCCTCCTAAAAGGGATCAACGTCCTCGTGATCCATTTCATTTTGATGTCCGTTTCTTATTGAAATCAAAGAGGTGCGGATATATCTTCCACATTTCATCCTCTCGTTCCCATGTAAATTCCGGTCCATGCTTTGAATTCCATCGGATCTTGACAATAGGTATCCGACTTTGTTTCAGTTGCTTTACCTCACGATCCATAACCTCTACGGGTTCTTCGATAAAATGCAACTTCTCATCTATTCGAACCATATCCAACGAAATTTTCTCATCACTTACTTCTAAACATTTCTTCAGATTAGATACATGGAATGTGTTGTGAACACCATGAAGTTCTGGGGGTAACTCTAGTTTGTAAGCCACCGGACGTACTCTAGATAAAATCTTAAAGGGTCCAATATAGTGGGGATTCAATTTCCCACGCTTTCCAAATCTTATAACGCCTTTCCATGGCGATACTTTCAACATTACTCGGTTACCCACTTCAAACTCCATCGGTTTCCGCCGCACATCCGCGTAACTTTTCTGTATACTTCAGGAAGTCAACAATCGATTCTTAATCTGAACTATCATCTCCGTAGTCTCCCGGATCAATTCCGGTCCCGTGAGCTGGGTATCCCCAACTTCACTCCCACATATAGGAGATCTACACTGCCTACCATACAAAGCTTCAAACGGTGCAGCCTTAATACTAGAATGGTAAATATTGTTATACGAAAACTCTTCTAAAGGCAAATGTTTATCCCAATTCTTACCAAAATCAATCACACAAGCTCTCAACATATCTTCAACTATTTGTATCGTTCTTTCACTTTGCCCATCAGTCTGGGGGTGACAAGCAGTGCTCATGTCGAGATTCGTTCCCAAAGATCTTTGGAGAGACTTCCAAAAATTCGATGCGAATCTAGGATCTTGATTTGAAATGATTGATACAGGCACTCCATGCTTGCATACAACATTCTCAAGATAAATACGAGTCAGCTTCTCTAGTGAGAATTGCTCTTTAACCGGAATGAAGTGTGCTGATTTGGTCAGTCTGTCGACAATGACCCAAATCGAGTTATTTCCAGATGATGTTCTAGGAAGCTTGGTAATAAAGTCCATCGTAATAGGCTCCCACTTCCATTCAGGAATCTTTGGTTGTTGAGGTAGTCCTGATGGCTTTTGATGTTCAGCTTTGACTCTAGCACAAGTCAAGCATTAAAGAACATACATAACAATATCAGCTTTCATATTCGGCCACCAGTACAACTTATTCAAATCATGATACATTTTATCAGATCTAGGATGAATGGAATACTTAGATTTATGGGATTCTAACATAATCAAATCTCTTAAGACTCCAAACTAAGGTATCCACATACAACCTCTTAAGCATTTCACTCCATCAGCTCTAACCTCTAAAGGATCTCCTTCTCCTAGAAACCCATCATTAACGAAATTTTCTTTCTTACAGGCTTTTATTTGCGCATTTCTAATTTGCTCAGGCAAATTATTGTGCACGGTCAAGACTAGAGAACGTACCCTGATAGGCTCTCTATCTTTTCTGCTTAATGCATCGGCAACAACATTGGCTTTTCCTGGGTGCTATTTTATATCACAATCATAATCACTTAACAACTCATCCATCTTCGTTGCCTCATGTTCAGTTCCTTTTGATCAAGAATATACTGTAGGCTTTTGTGATCGGTAAATACCGTACACTTGGTGACATACATATAATGTCTCCACAATCTAAGAGCAAAAACTACGGTCCCTAACTCAAGATCATGAGTAGTATAATCTCCTCATTCTTCCTTAATTTCCTAGAAGCATAAGCTATCACTTTTTCTCGCTGCATCAAAACAGCTCCATAACCTCTAAGAGATGCATCACAATATACTAAAAAATCTTCGCTTCCGTTGGGTAATGATAGAATTGGCGCACTACATAATCTTTGCTTCAATATCTGAAATGCTCCATCTTCATCACTTCCCCAAACGAAAGGTTTATTTTTCTGGGTAAGCTTAGTCAAGGGTTTAGCTATTAAATTAAATTCTTTAATGAATCGCCTATAATAGCCAGCCAATCCTAAGAGCTGTCGCACTTCCGTTGGCGTTGTTGGTGCAGACCAATTCTTAATGGCTTCAAACTTTGCAGGATCGACATGAATTCCATCTTTGTTAATCACATGACCAAGAAATTGCACATAATCTAACCAAAAATCACATTTCAAAAACTTAGCATACAACTTTTCATCCTTTAACAAACTAAAAATAATCCTTAAATGTTCTCCATGTTCATCTTCATTCTTAGAATAGATTAGAATATCGTCAATAAACACAATCACAAATTTATCCAAGTAGGGTTTGCACACTCGGTTCATTAGATCCATGAAAACCGCAGGTGCGTTAGTTAACCCAAATGGCATTACTTGAAATTCCTAGTATCCATAACGAGTTCTAACTGCAGTTATAGGAATATCTTCTTCACGGACGCGAAGTTGATGATATCCAGACCGCAAATCTATCTTAGAATACACACTAGATCCTTATAGTTGATCAAACAAATCATCAATCCTTGGTAAAGGATATCGATTTTTAATCGTCAACTTATTCAGTTCCCTATAATCAATGCACATACAGAAAGATCCATCCTTCTTCTTAACGAACAAGACTGGAGCTCCCCAAGGCGACGAGCTCGGTCGAATAAAACCTTTATCATACAACTCCTTAAGTTGTTCAGATAATTCCTTTAATTCAGATCGTGCTAATCGGTAAGGCGCACATGCCACCGGTGCAGCACCAGGAGTTAAATCGATTCGAAACTCAACTTGCCTTATTGGTGGAAGTCCGGGTAAATCTTTAGGAAATACCTCAGGAAATTCACAGATAATAGGTACATCTTCCAATCGTTTCTCCTTAGACTCATTCTCGGTCACTTGAGCTAAGAATAACTCGCAACCGTTCCTGACGTACTTTGGACATTAATACATGAAACGATTTTCAAACGGGATTCACCTCGATTACAATCAATTACTACCCTCATATTCCAAAGAGAAATCTTAACCTTCATTTCTCCACATAAAATAGTAGCATTATTCATCGACAAACAATCCATACCAATGATAGTATCAAAACTACCTAATTCTATCAACATCAAATCAATCGGAAAGGAATAGTTTAATAGATTTAAAGAGCATCCTTCTAATAGCTTATTAGTTTTCACTAATTTACCATCAGCCAATTCCACCTCGTAACTGGTATTTATCTTAATAGGTTCAATGTCAATATGGGCACTAAATTTAGTGGATACAAAGATCCTATCAACACCCAAATCAAATAAAGCAACAACATAATGATTGTTATGTAAAAACGTACCAGTAACGACATTCGATCCTCTTTCTTCACCTCGACCGTTCCAAGTTGATAAGCACCACCCTATGGGTTTCTTCCAGGTACAATCGCTTTCAACTTAGGTCAATCTGATTTCTTATGACCCTCTTCGTTACAATTGAAGCAAATGATTCCCTTCTTACACCTTTCAACTTTGTGTCCAAGCTTTCCGCAATTTTGGCACTTCCAGTAGTCGCCAGCATGCCTCTTGTTGCCACACCTAGGACATCTTTCATCATTGCGTGGTGTGTTGTTGGTAAGAGCATTTGCATTCCCCTTTCTCTGGTTCTGACGGCGATTGAAATTCTTCCTATTATCACCTCTATCTACACGATCGCCATCTCCCTTTCTTTTCTCTCCAGTATGTGCTTCATCTTCCCTATCCTGAATTATCTGCCCAATGAGTTGGTAAGCCATTCGAACAACATCATCAATGGTTAGTGGTTTCGATGATGTCACGTCCCCTCGGATGTTCTTGGTCAACCCTTTAATATATTGCTCAATTCGGATCTCTTCGGGTTCCACGAATCGAGGACACAGCAAGGCCAACTCATGGAATCAGTTTGTGTAGCTATCAATGTTCAAACCTTTCATTCTCAGATGAATCAACTCTTGTTCTAACCTAATGATCACACTACGGGGACAGAACTCCAAAGTCATCCATTTCTTAATTTCAGCCCTAGGAGTAGCATTAGCAGCATCAATATCCATGAAAGCAATTATCCCGTTCCACCAAGTCAACGCACGACCTTTAAGAGTAGCCGTAGCAAAAGCCTCCTTATCTTAATCCTTACACTTACTAATCCGAAACACCGACTCAATCTTCTCAGTCCACTGGCTTAATCCTACAACACCTTCAGTTCCATTAAAAGGTAGAGGTTCACACTTCATGAACGTCACATAAGTACAACCACCAACTTCAGGTGCATTAGTTCTAAGTCCTCCTTCATTTCCTACAGCATTAGCATTCACATTAACATTAGTACCACCAATTCCACTACCGCCAGCTCCACTACCGCCAGCTCCACTACTGCCAGCTACATTTCTAGCATTTGCCATAAATTTATTCATAGATGAGGTAACTTGCTCCTTAATAATCCTACGTACATCATCCTTAGTCATAGCTTTCTTGGGCAGCATAGTTCTATAATTTCACAATTTTAAAGTATTAAGCATTCACCCAATAAGGGATTCATATAGGATGGATTGAATTCATAATCAAAATATAAATAAGGCACAATATGGAATTTAAGACAAGATACATATTTCATTGGATTTGAAACAAAAGCATTGTCTTAATTTACATCCCATATCAAGGTTTCTTGCACTATGCATACCCAAAATTCGTGCCAGATCAACTAACTAAAAGTCGGTTCAATCAAGGTTACAAAAGGTACAAAAGATACAAAGGTCAGTACTAAAGATAGACTGGTCTACTAAGAACCGCCAGATGGTCCATCATCCATCGTCTTCTGTATCTTCGTCGGACGATCAAAAGACACATCTTCAGCTGGGCGCTTACGGATCACTCCTCTTTCAACCATCTCAGCATAAAATCTACTGTTCCAACCAACATATATATTCAACTCTTTCTCAGCTTTCTCACGCATCACACGAGCTACACTCAACTGATCTCTATAGTATTCACCTTTTTCTTCATTGTAGCAAACTCACCACTTTCTAACACAGATAACTGGTGTTGATGTATGTGGTGTGTATATGTTAATTAGATACGTTATAGGGTAAATTAGAAAATTACCTTTAGGAAAAAGTAATAGACTAAAATTACCAAAGACGAATTCAATTAAACACGATGATGAACCAAGTTCGTGTACACGAAGATCGAGTGAATTTGAGATGTTTTGTTTCGATTTGGAAAATTAATTTGAATCGTTTTTCGGTTTTTAAACTAAAGATAATTCTACCAATTTTAAAACCTAAGTGCATGAATCGTATCCTAAATTTATTCTAAAGATAATTATTTAAAAATTAAAGCTATTTAAAATTTAAACTATTTAAATAAAATCAATTAAAAACTTATCTATTTAAGTAAAATTACTTTTACACTATTTTAAAAATCTATTAAAAACTATTTTACTTCTAAAAATTAATTAAATCTAATTTGTTTCAAAACTAACTATATTAAAATCTAATTATTTTAAAAACTAATTAAATTTCTAAAATTAATAAAATATTTTTTATATTTTATTTTTATTTATTTATGCTATTTTTATATTTTTTAAAACTTTATAAAGTAATGTTTGTAAAACTTTTGATTAAATTTTATTAAATGAAATCTATGATTTTTAATGAAACTAAAAGCTGACAGTCACTTTTAAAATGACTATATTAATTAATGTAACAGACTAATAACCAAAACAGAAAGCTAGGTGAGGTGGTAACACGTCTGACCCATGACCAGGAGGTCATGGGTTCGAGTCCCACTATGGACATATTTTGGTAATTAATATTTTTTGGACAGTGAAACGAGATGGAGTCACAAGAGGTGACTTTTGTTATGTATTTTGACTGATAAATCAGTCGAGAACCAGCAAATCAATAGGATCTGCTAGCCCATACTTAATTCAACAAGTCATATAGCAAATTAACCAATACATCAAAGCTAAAACATGCATCAGCTTAATAAGAAACTAACAAGGCTATTATCAGTTACAAATCAAATGAACAAGACAGATTCATCAAATATCTCACACTAAAGTTCAGCAACGAGAATGCTTAACACAGAAAATTATTCGGCAATTTAAACAAACATATCAGCTCCAGTTCTAGCAGCTTTAAGATATTAACATATTTTGAATTTAACATGCCAGTTGTAAACAGAAAGCTGATAAAATCCTACCAAGCCAAACTTTACCCAAAATCAGTTTTAGCTTTAAACTACATACTCAAGTTAACCTCAAACTTTTATCAGATAATATTAACTTGCAAATTAATCATATAAAAAACCCTATTGAAAATACTAAACTTCACATACTCAGATTAAACCAATAAAACTTATTTAACAGATAACTAAAAACTTCACTTATGCAGATTAATCCAAACCCCATTTTAACAGTTATCTTCACTTTTAGTAAAAAGATCTAATACCTAAATCTAAACAGTTTACAAACTAAATTAGTTAAACAATTGGGAAAATACAATCAGTCAAACTAATCAGTCTAGATGATTATACCTCAAACATTAAACTAAAACACATAATCATTTAATCAAGTTTAATCTAAAATAAACATGAACATTAAAATTGAATCAAACCTTTTGTAGATAGCCTTTGAGAAGAAGGATGGCGCTGAGCCTCCTTATTGAACTGAATCTTCACCATCATTAACCACCATATATCGAACCACCAATCGTACACCATTAACCATCGAGTCAGGAACAACAAATCGAAACTCAGCAGCTTTTAGGAGTCAAACCAATGGGGTTTAACTAAATTCCAAATTTCTCTCTTCAATTATTTAATTAAACTATTCTTTCAGTTTAACCAAATAATTTATATCATAATATTAAATAGACAGAATAATTATTCAATTAAAAACTTAATCAGAAATCAGTTGAAACAATAAGAACTTGCGAAAAATTAACTTTAATTAATTCACTAAAAACATTACAATACTTTGGAAAAATGAAATTACAATTATTCCTAACCCTATTTTAACATTATAACTATATAAGAAAAATTGGAATGAATTGATTACAGAAATATGGGGGTTTTTATAGGCAAACCCCCAAGGCTCTTGGTGAGGTTGTTGAGGCCAATCTTGAATCGCAGCCATCCAATCGGTATCTTTCATATTCTCTCTCTTCTCATCTTGATCTTGTGGCTGTAAATAGTCAACTAGCACACGGATTGCCAACGTGACAACCAAGTGTGCTAGTTGTGCTAGTTTGATAGCTGAGGTGTCATATGTTTATTGGAGGAGGGGACACGTCACCAACTCACCTCCATCTTCTATCTCCGGTAAAAGGGGAGAATTAATTCCCCTTCGTGTGCATTACACGTTCTTCACAAATTAAAAACCCCAATTTATTTTGTGATTTAGGGTTTGGGATGAATAGTTTTTTTTACTGGTTATTTTTTTTTGGGTGAAGGAAGGTGAAAGAGAAAAGGGTAACTTTGGAGTTAACGAAAAGTGATGTGTGGTGTAAATGGTTTGTGAATAATTCGTTTGGTATGGTTTGACCAAAAGCGAAGAGTAAATAAATCTTTTTTCACCGTCTTTCTTTGTTATTAACTTGGGCTTGACCCAAGAGTTATTTCATTTCCTTCGTCTATTCTTGTTTCATCATGGGCTTTTACCCAAACTGGTTAACGTCTCACATGTGTAAATGGGCATTGAGCCCAACAGTTTAGTAAAATTCCACCCGTCCATTATTTACTTGTAATTTGGGCTTTAGGCACAATAAGTAAATGTGGGACCCACTAAGACCGATAAATTTATTAAATCCTCTACAAAACGAACTCGATTCTTGGCTTCTTAAAATTTCTTCAAATCCTGTGTCGGTTTTTGTCGATTTTCGTGATCTTCGGTACCTACACGCATGAAACGACAAACTAACGAATACAAGGCAATATTTAAACATTTTATGCATTTATTCAAGGTTTTTTTAGATACAATTGATATGAGTAAAATCACTCATATCAAACTCCCCCTTGCTAAGCAATTGTCGTGTCCTCACGCAATGATAAAATAAAACATTAACTACACCATTATTCAACTTTTGAAACTTTATTTTGCAAAGACATAATGTGTTGCTTTCATTATTTGAAAATTAACTTTTAGGATCATAAAACTCAAATTGATTTATCGTCCTCGAGTTTTCACTTTTCCATGCTAAGTGTAAAAACAAGATCATTGTCAATCATAAGCCCCAAAGTTAAAACAACTCATTCAAGTAATTTGTGTTAAACTCAATCTCCTATTATTCCTAATTGTATCTCGAGATTCTATTTGTCATTCACCCAAAGGCTCATTTGACCTTATTTAATGTTTATTAGTCCAAAAATAAAGGCAATAACGGTGTAAACTCAACACTCAAAACCTAACCTCGACTTTAAAAACCGTTGTCACTAAAGAAAGCCCACATCAAGGATAACTTAACACGATTTGAGGAATAAATCCCCGGACCCGAAATTTGGCTAATAGGGCTACTTAAAAGCAACAATAAAACCTCCAAAGTCAACTATGACTTTATTAATGGAGTTAGCAACAACTACATCATATCACCTTGTGTCTCTTTAAGATGCAATTGTGCTCCTTATTTAAAATCCACACCCGAAGGCTCCTTGGACAAAAATAAGGGAATTGACATTCACCATCCCACCTTATGGCTCATGATGATGAAGCAATATTTTATTAAACACGTCCCCATGCCATACACCCTAAGGCTCTAATGACAAGGTTAGTGCTACATGACTCCCACCCGAAGGCTCCTAGAGATCATGTTTTTATTTATTCTTCTTTATTAATATGATATATATAGTAAGCCAAATTTCCGCAATCCCATGATCAAAAGTCCAAGACGCTAACACCCTTAATGTGTTCTCACTTTAATTACAAGGGAAGAAAAAGAAGGAGTTATGAGTTAAGATATCAAGTCTAAACCGCTAAAAACTTCATTTATTAAGCAATTATTATTCAAGTGTGGAAAATAAATACGAGGAGATTAAATCAAACACAAAAATACTTATACAAAGAAGAATTAACCTTAGAAACTTATGATTAAACTCTATCATCTCTTGTTCTCCATATTGTAAAATTTCAAAAATGTGAAATCAATGGATACATAGCCTATTAAATCAAAGTTTTGGGTTTTCAAGTCATCTATTGGATATTGCATCTTCTTATACTTTTTCATGTTTTAGAATTTGCGTTTTAAAGTTCCCTTGATAAATGAGTTTCTAGGATCAATTATAGGAACTTACGAAAAGTCCTTGTTCTTAACCCGTATGAATTAAGACTTTCGCGTTTTAAAGTTCCATATATAAAAGCCTAGCAAAACTTAATTCAAACACGTTAAGGAAAAGCTAAGGTAAAAACCGAGTCGAGTCAAAAACAAATTTTATTTTCACCAACAGAAAGCCTACATTTGTGTCAAAAGCACTTATTTTCTTTATTAAAACATAAAAAAAACACTAAGAATTTAATTTTTTTATGAAAAACGAGAAAAACGATTATGTTTGGACACGACAAAAGCAATTGCAAGCGATTATATCGATTGACTCCCCCATGCTAAAACTAAACATTGTCCTCAATGTTTCTTAGCTCAAGAGTAACACCCCCTTGCTAAAAGATGAAGAGTCTAATGCAAAATCCTAACATGGAAAGAGCACGCAAATCTATAAGTCGTTTATTAATTATGCCTCAAGATAAAATGTTAGTCGATAAAAATCAAAGGATAGAGAGTGTGCCCCTTTTTGGCAATCAAGGATTGGAAGATCAAGAGGACCGACAAAAACCGAACACAAGAGTCTTCAAAGATTAGGGTCATACCTAAGATTCACAACACAACAAAACACGAGCACGAGCTTGAAAGATCAAGCCTTATTAGTGTTAGAAAAGAGAAAGAAGATAGAATGTATGGGACTCCCCCACAAGGCACCTCGTTTTTGTTAACCGAGTCATGAGCTCGACTCGATCCCCGCATTCATTTGTCCTTAGGGAAAATGGTGAAAACCGGCATAATGGAATAGAATCCATAATAAAGCACGATGCCGGTGTCAAAGATTACATCCTCGTTGTCGGATGACAAATGAAAGGATAAAACTCCAAAATAAATCTCTAAAAAGATATGGTAGTCACAAATCACGATATGGATGTAGCATGCTCCCCGAGATTAACTCACACCAAGATGATCGAAAAGTCTATCAATTATTACATCGGTGAAAGGCCGAAGTTTCCCTAAATCAATGATTCCGGGGTCGAATACCTCGTCCTCGAAAGAGAAAGGAATAGACAACACGGTCTCGTCCCCCTATGCTAATCCAAGATCATATAAAGCACATGGTAATGGTGGGATAAAAGTTTCATCCAAAGTGGAATCAACATTCTTAACTTTGACCATTTCACCCTTAGAAATGTGATCAATCGGGTCATGGTACTCAATATGAGACACATGAAAAACCCACACATTAAGGTCAAAGTGGGTGGGGGGAGGACTTGGGACGAAATCATCATCAAGTAGATTCTCTAAAAAGAGAGCATCCCCTTTCGGGTCAATATCATCAACACCCGGTGGTATCGAATCATTAGAAGCAAGAAAAGTGTCAATCTCCTCCATAAGCGGATCACTATCCTCAACGGGAATAGGAGATGGAGAGAAAGACTTGTCATTAGGCTTAGAATTCAAAGTCTCGATCTTAGAAATGAGAAGATAGACATTGGATAACATTTCACGACGAACCACGTCTTCCACATCTAAATGTGTAAGTTCATCAGTGAACTTCTCAAGGATCGGAATATTCAAATCAACCTCATTTCCCGGTGGAAATGGGCCTAAAGGAGCAAGTTCAAAAGTGAACCTCTCAAAAATCAGATCACTATCATCCTCATTTCCCGGTGGAAATGGGTGAAGAAGAGTAGGTTCATCGGTAAACCCCTCAAAATACGAGTCGTAAATGTCATCTTTATAAGAAAGTTCATCGGAGAACTCCTCATTAGAAAATTCACTAGAAGTCGAATCATTCTCAAAATCTTCATTTCCATCACAATTTTCATCATTAGAATTAGAGAAAATATCAAAGTGAATGGACGAAGTAGAGTCATCACAATGTGGCAAATCACATGTTTCATTGGAAATACCGTCAAACTCTCTCGGGTTTTGGACAAGGATTTCAACACTAGACTTTATTACTTCGTCCGATTACCTGTCCGGAATAGTGCTAATATGCTCGTCCCCCATGCTTAGAGAATTTTTGGGTTTCACGGTGGAAGAATCATGAATAGGAGTGGTGATGTCATGAGAGATTTCCTCATCATCTAGAATGGGTGAATTATCATGCTCCATAGCCGGCAAGATACGAAAACGAAGTACGATTGCACTAGACGATGGATGTAGAGCAATTAGATCTCTCAAAGAAATAGCACTATCCTCGTCATCGTCAATAAGAAGAGAACGCTCGAGTTCACGAGTGGCAAGATATTTTGCTTCCGCTTGAGCTCGTTCTTTCTCTCGAATTTCAATGCTTAATCCATTATAATCTTGCGAAAGTTGTCTAATCTTAAGTTCGCAATCTCGTTTAAATCCCTCCTCAATTATTTCTCCATGAAATCGTCGACTTCCTAATTCATTAGTTATATCATTAATCTCTTGATTAATTTGTATCTTTTCAAGCAACATATCTTCAATGCTCTTTACAACAATTTCAACATTTCTTTGATTCATTATTTGTTGGAACATTGTATCAAGTCGTTCAATATCGAAAGAATATTGTAGAGATTTGTTGATCATTAATTTGAAGACCCTTTCCGTCCTCGGAAATTTGGTGTTGATTTATGTGGTGTGTATATGTTAATTAGATACGTTATAGGGTAAATTAGAGAATTACCTTTAGGAAAAAGTAATAGACTAAAATTACCAAAGACGAATTCAATTAATCACGATGATGAACCAAGTTCGTTGTACACGAAGATCGAGTGAACTTGAGACGTTTTGTTTCGATTTGGAAAATTGATTTGAATCGTTTTTCGGTTTTTAAACTAAAGATAATTCTACCAATTTTAAAACCTAAGTGCATGAATCGTATCCTAAATTTATTCTGAAGATAATTATTTAAAAATTAAAGCTATTTAAAATTTAAACTATTTAAATAAAATCAATTAAAAACTTATCTATTTAAGTAAAATTACTTTTACACTATTTTAAAAATCTATTAAAAACTATTTTACTTCTAAAAATTAATTAAATCTAATTTATTTAAAAACTAACTATATTAAAATTTAATTATTTTAAAAACTAATTAAATTTCTAAAATTAATAAAATATTTTTTATTTATTTATTTATTCTATTTTTATATTTTTTAAACTTTATAAAGTAAAATTTGTAAAACTTTTGATTAAATTTTATTAAATGAAAACTATGAATTTTAATGAAACTAAAAGCTGACAGTCACTTTTAAAATGACTATATTAATTAATGTAACAGACTAATAACCAAAACAGAAAGCTAGGTGAGGTGGTTAACACGTCTGACCCATGACCAGGAGGTCATGGGTTCGAGTCCCACTATGGACATATTTTGGTTATTAATATTTTTTGGACAGTGAAACGAGATGGAGTCACAGGAGGTGACTTTTTGTTAGTTATTTCGACTGATAAATCAGTCGAGAACCAGCAAATCAATAACATCTGCTAGCCTATACTTAATTCAGCAAGCTAAAACATGCATCAGCTTAATAAGAAATTAACAAGGCTATTATTAGTTACAAATCAAATGAACAAGACAGATTCATCAATTATCTCACAATAAAGTTCAGCAACGAGAATGCTTAACACAGAAAATTATTCGGCAATTTAAACAAACATATCAGCTCTAGTTCTAGCAGCTTTAAAATATTAACATATTTTGAATTTAACATGCCAGTTTTAAACAGAAAGCTGATAAAATCCTACCAAGCCAAACTTGACCCAAAATCAGTTTTAACTATAAACTACATACTCAAGTTAACCTCAAACTTTTATCAGATAATATTAACATGCAAATTAATCATATAAAAAACCCTATTGAAAATACTAAACTTCACATACTCAGATTAAACCAAAAAACTTATTTAACAGATAACTGAAAACTTCACTTATGCAGATTAATACAAACCCCATTTTAATAGTTAACTTCACTTTTAGTCAAAAGATCTAATACCTAAATCTAAACAGTTTACAAACAAAATCAGTTAAATAATTAGGCAAATACAATCAGTCAAACTAATCAGTCTAGATGATTATACCTCAAACATTAAATTAAAACACATAATCATTTAATCAAGTTTAATCTAAAATAAACATGAACATTAAAATTGAATCAAACCTTTTGTAGATAGCCTTTGAGAAGAAGGATGGCGCTGAGCCTCCTTATTGACCCTAATCTTCACCACCATTAACCACCATATATCAAACCACCAATCGTACACCATTAACCATCGAGTCAGGAACAACAAATCGAAACTCAGCAGCTTTTAGGAGTCAAACCATTGGGGTTTAACTAAATTCCAAATTTCTCTCTTCAATTATTTAATTAAACTATTCTTTCAGTTTAACCAAATAATTTATATCATAATATTAAATAAACAGAATAATTATTCAATTAAAAACTTAATCAGAAATCAGTTGAAACAATAAGAACTTGCGAAAAATTAACTTTTATTAATTCACTAAAAACATTACAATACTTTGGAAAAATGAAATTACAATTATCCTAACCCTATTTTAACATTATAACTATATAAGAAAAATGAAATTACAATTATCCTAACCCTATTTTTATAGCCAAACCCGCAAGGCTCTTGGTGAGGTTGTTGAGGCCAATCTTGAATCGCAGCCATCCAATCGGTATCTTTCATCTTCTTTCTCTTCTCATCTTGATCTTGTGACTGTAAATAGTCAAATAACACACGGATTGCCAACGTGGCAACCAAGTGTGCTAGTTTGATTGCTGAGTTGTCATATGTTTATTGGAGGATTTATGAGGAGTGAGCTGTATTGGCCAATCACAGGCTAGAGAAGGGGACACGTCACCAACTCACCTCCGTCTTCTATCTCCGGTAAAGGGGGAGAATTAATTCCCCTTCGTGTGCATCACACGTGCTTCACAAATAAAAAACCCCAATTTATTTTGTGATTTAGGGTTTGGAATGAATATTTTTTTACTAGTTATTTTGTTTTGGGGTAAAGGAAGGTGAAAGAGAAAAGGGTAACTTTGGAGTTAACAAAAAGTGATGTGTGTTGTAAATGGTTTGTGAATAATTCGTTTCGTATGGTTTGACCAAAAGCGAAGAGTAAATAAATCTTTTCTCATCGTCTTTCTTTGTTATTAACTTAGGCTTGACCCAAGAGTTATTTCATTTCCTTCGTCTATTCTTGTTTCATAATGGGCTTTAACCCAAACTGGTTAACGTCTCATATGTGTAAATGGGCATTGAGCCCAACAGTTTAGTAAAATTCCACCCGTCCATTATTTACTTGTAATTTAGGCTTTTAGGCCCAATAAGTAAATGTGGGACCCACTAAGCCTGATAACTTTATTAAATCCTCTATAAAACGAACTCGATTCTTGGCTTCTTAAAATTTCTTCAAATCCCGTGTCGGTTTTTGTCGATTTTCGCAATCTTCGGTACCTACACACATGAAACGACAAACAAACGAATACAATGCAATATTTAAACATTCTATGCATTTATTCATCGTTTTTTAGATACAATTGATATGAGTAAAATCACTCATATTAATAACCTCCTAAAAGCCTCATTCAAACCACGCTCTACATTAGTCAAATCCAAGTTAAGAAATTCCCGCTCTTTCTCACCAACCTTAGTCTTTGACTCCAAATAAGCAACATGAGTCTGAACAACACCTAATCCAACCTCTATCATACTACTCTGAGCACGGGAAGTATCTAAATCACATCTCAAGGCCCAAGGTGCAAGACCATCAATATAAGTAGCCTCTCGAACCCTAGACGACTCTCCTATCACATGTCTACGAGTAGAAATACCATCAGTACCATCAGGTGCATCATCATCCTCATCATCCTCTGATTAAGAATCAGATTCAGACGATTAAGATAATTCATCTCTAAGTAGATCAATCTCATAATCAGACCAATAAACTGTAGGGAGTAAGGGCTCACCATCCGGTACATCATAAGGGTAAATAAGCTTAGCCTCATCATCATCATCAACCTTATCATCTATACCTATCTCCTCTTCGATATCCTGGTCGTCATCTTCATTATCTACATTATCTATCCCAATCTCATCATCATTCTCAATACCAACATTATCATTCTCATTCTCTACCATATCAACTTGAGGGGCAATCTGATCTCCTAGTCCTATCTCGGGCTCGGGATCCTCAAATGGTGCCTCCTCATCATCATCCATGTCCTCATTTACATAATAATCCACTAAGTCTAAATAAAGGTTATCATCTACATTAGGTTCGGGAATAACATGGTTCTCTACAGGAATATTAGGGTCAGCCATGACAATCTGCATTTTATATATATCTCGTATTAGCATAACATACTTATTAAACAGTTACATACTAAAACCACGATATATACATATATATAAATTAAATTATATATATTTAAATATAAATCTTCTCAATAAGGCTTGTTGGTAACGTCGGAGATCTTTGGCACCATTATAGTCAAAATATTTTTCAAATATTTTCAGAAATATTTATAGTTAAAAGATTTTGAAAAGTTTTGTTCAAAACCTTGGTTTTTAAAATCTTTCGTTCTCTATAACGATAGCTCTGGTACCAAACTGTAACAATCTCAAATGTTCATATCGGTACAGCGGAAGAGTCTTTAGAGTGTTACGGGATAGCACAATAACTCCAATCATAGACAACACATATAAATGGTTGTACAAGGTTTAACATACATTCATTTGATAAAAAGTTTCAAGTGTACAACAGGTCCCAAATTATACAGGTCATTATGTTTACAAAACATAGATCTAATGAACAGTTTTATTATTATGTGGGCTATCAGAGTCGATCTCCATCCGAATTACCTTCAAGCACCTAAGATAAAAACATGCAAAAATCATATCAGCGAATGCTGAGTGAATTCATAAAGTTTAATAAAACCGTTATATAAAACAATCGTTGAAATCAGAACACAAGTATAATATCAAAAGTAGGTCCTCGTATTGCTAGTCAGGCAATATATAAAGCAAAGCATACATCTTAAACCGTCCATGAGACCGTAGTCTCAATATTACCATTATAGGTAATATTATTATCGTTATTCATATCGTTATTGGATTACATTGGATTATATTGTTACCTTACTATCACAACAACGGGCCGCGAACCCGACAAACAATTTTCCCATCTAAGTTAGTGTGTCGTCACAAAAATCACGCAATGCAAATCCCTCATACATAAATTCGCTTACCAATCAATCTGGTACGACGGGGATCAACCGTTAAGGCGCGAACTGGGGTGATCGTCCCCAAATGGTACTATCATATGCATAAGCGTCTACCAAATCCCGGTAGTTCACAATTCATGCTAATGGGACTTTAAGTGACATAACCTAACTACTAATAATCCTTTTTATATCTTTTATTGGGTCATAGCATCATTCGGGTCCATATCATTAAGCATACCATCGGAACTACTTGTGTTCTGTTTTTATCAAAAACTAGCATGTTATCTCCCTCACGGGTTTACAAATCATTTTATAAAACATTTAAAAGAGTGCGAGGCTATGCACTCACGTTGATAATGAAAGGCGGATTATCGGCTACGGGCGTGCTTCGGTCACGGAAACCTATATAAATAATAATCGGTCTTAGACTTTTGTCCAATGACTTTATAAAAATAACGATACATATGATGACTTTATAAATATGATGATGATCAAGTGGGTTTATACATTCTCATTTACTCATTTTAGTGTTATGTGTTGGTAACTTTTTTATTAGTTTCACTAGTTCATCTTATTTACTTATCAAGGCCCATTAAGCCCATTATAATCCCATTACATTATCTTCGTCCATTTTACACTTTTAATATCAGTATTATACTTACAAGTTAGGCCAAATTGGATTAAGCCCAATAAGTAAGTTTATAAGTGTTTAGCCAAATTAGTTGGATTAATAGTCCAATAAGGCTAACTTGACCCGTTAATGTCCATATGTTATAAAGATCGGGTTTTATCGGTTTTTACTTGTAATAGGTACTTATATATCAGTATATTAGTTATAAAAAGTTTACATTAGACGGATCCGACCATCTAAGTTTTAATTGACGAAAACGTTAATTTTACGCTTTTAGCCGAAAAGACGTAAAAATCATGTTTATAGTTTTATAACTTATAAAACTTATCAAATTACCATTTTTATAAAATGTCCCATTTATTTATTATTATACATACTTATATAAATGAAATATATAAGTTAGTGGGTTTTAATTTACATTTTATATTATATTTATTTGAGTGCTATTATAATACTATTAAACTTTAATTTCACAAAATATGATTTTTCGTTTCACTTTCACCATTTTTATCATATCTTGAGTTCTACAAGGAGATAGAAGCTCATTTTTAGATGAAATAAAATTCATATTATGTGTTACAAATAACTTAGTTTTAGCTACTGCTCAATCCAAGTTTAAGTATCCCTAAAAGTCCTCACAAAACAGACTATTTAGATTGATACACTAATTTTGTTTTGATCATATCTCACTCATTATAATGATTCCGTTGCATGGCCAACTCCCACATATGTACAAGACCTAATACTTACTTTATATTGATTCCACTTTGCCATTTTATTAGTTTATCATATGGTTAGCTACTGTTTTTATACAGCCAACTTATTAAGCAAGATTTTACCTTTTTACATATGGTTTTCCATCTTTTTAACCATGTTTATCAACACTTGATCCCCACACAACATTTTTATCATCATATTTCATCATATACATATACAATAGGAAAGAAAATACATTTTTAATTTACAAAATAAGAATGAAAATGGGAAGAATGATCTTGTTTACAAACCAAGACTATAACTTGTCTTTTGAGGACAACACCTTGAGGTACACCAAATTTGTCTTCAAGATCACCTTCCACCAAGAATATTTTTTGAGAAATAAGCCCTAGGACACAAGCAAATCACCTCCTTTGATGTTATAATGATAACCAATCAACAAGGCTTCAAAGGTTCTTCATTATATGTGTAGATAACACAAAGTTTATGGCTAAAATTGAACAAATGGGGGTGTTTGATGGTAATATAGGACGACAAGGGTGGATAGGATGAGAGAATTTGAGATTAGTTTGCACGAGATAAATATGAGAAGTGTTTTAGTGCTAGTGGTTTTGTAGTGTGTAGCTTACTTGTTAAGCTTAAGTAAACAAGTGTAAACTTGTTAGTTACAAGTTTGCCACATCATGGATGTGGTGTCCTTGTTTGGTCGTCCCATATGGTGGGGTGGGACAAGTGTATACTTGTCTCATCCGACTAATTTACGGGTATTCCTCGATTCTAGTTTCCTTGATTTGCGTGCCCTTGGGTCGTTTTACGAAAAACTTTTCTAAAAATTATGAATCAACGGCACAAAACGAATCTAATAAAAATTGTCTCATAAAAAACAGAGTTGAAAAACGTAAATACGTAATCCTAAGGTTTCTGATTTAGTCGTAAAGGACGTGAAATTATGCACGTAAGCCCAAATTTAAATCCGTAAATTGTGAGTTCATCAACCAACACAAAAATAAGTTTCAAAATAATATACGAGAAAATAATTTGCTACCTGAAATTATAGATTGTCACAGTAATGTTCAATGTTGCGCACCACTCTTTCAACGGATTATCCGGGTACTACTTGCCATTGTCCGAGACTATTTCCCCTGGTAAACAAAAACGAAATACAATATTCTCCCAAACAAACTTTTTTACCTGCTTCCTCGTGATTTTTGCTACTGCTTTGGCTTTGATCCATGAGTAAAGTAGTCCATGGCGACAATTAAGAACTTAACACCTCCGACTGCTACCGGAAATGAGCCTGCGATATCAATTACCCACTTATAGAATGGCCATGGGGATGTAATATGTGTTTAATCTTGTTCTGGATGACGTGGCACGGTCATATGCACTTGACAGTCATTACACTTGATATTAGGTCTCATGCATCCTTGTCCATAGTTGGCCAATAGTATCATGTCCGCAAAGCTCTTGCTACGACTGATCTCGGGCCTACATGCATGCTGCATGACCCTTCATGAATTTCACTAATCACGTAGCTTGCCTGTTTTGGTCCAACGCATCGCAGCCAGGGTTGTAAGAATGACATCTTGTATAAGATCCCATCACGGATTTCACACCCCTGCGACTTTCGCCGGATGCGGCGTGCTTCAACCTCATCATCCGGGAGAGTTTTGCTTGTCAAGTACTCTGTAGAAACTAGAAGGGGGGTTGAATAGTTTCTCATCGGTTTATCTCATAATTAAAATTCCTTTCAATTAGGTGAGTGCACAAAACTATCTTTTACTTGAAAGCTAGTTGCATAATGATTAGGTTCAATTCTAATGCATTAACAATGTATAGTAAGTGTAGTGATAATGAATGTAAGTAAAGAGTAAGGAAAGAAATAACCTAGTAGGAAGACACCAAGATTTAAAGTGGTTCGGCAAGGCTCTATCCTCGTTGCTACTCCACTCCTCGAGTACACCATACTCTAGATTTCCACTATATCCACAAGCTCCCTTCTTGGCGGAGAAAAACTTACAACGTTGCTTACATTATTTTTCGACACTAAGCTAAATGTCGAGACCTAATCTTAGCTAGGACCAATCTACACAACGTCGCCCACTTCACTCTTTTATGACACAAGGCTAGATGTAGAGTTCTAATCCAAAGGTAGAACCAATCTTCACAACGTTGCCTACTTCACCATTTTTCAACACAAGGCTAGATGTCAAGTTCTAATCCAAAGCTATAACCAATCTTCACCACTCTTCACAATGAAGCTAAGTGAGAACTTCATACAACACAACTACAAATCACTTTACAGTTTAGTGAGAACTCACAAGACACACCCACATCACATTATAGTTTAGAGAGAACTAACACAACTAATTACAACTCAACTAATCATATCCAAGTACGCACATGTAGCTTGGATCTACAAAACATAAATCCAAGCACACACATGTGCAATGGATGTACACAACTCTAATCCAAGTATTCATAAATAACTTGGATGAACACAACTAGTCCAAGTATTCACAAATACATTGGATCTACACAAGACACAAATAAACAAATGATGAACATGAATAGATCTTTAGGAGAAGGCGATCTTCACCAATTCTACATCTTTAATCACATCACAAGTGTGTGAGTGTGTGTGAGTGATCTTCTCTTTGGACAAGATAAAGAAGGAGATTAAGAGGATAATCATGAGTGAACATACTTAACACATTAAGTGATCATTTACAAATGACTAGGATTAAAAAGGAGAAAGAAGGCTGAAGAAGATGTCCAAAAAGGGTTAATGAGAATACAGATTTGATCCACTATTTATAGGACAAAACATCCAACAGCTATATCTGGCCACGGTTCCTTATTGGATCCCGCGGCTCCTTATCGATAAGGAAACGCCGTAGGTGCTAAGGTACCGCCGGAGTAGAGTCTGCTCCTTTTTGTCTTTTAGTGAATTTGAAATATCTGAGGTTGTTTAACCTTCAAAGGATATTCTTATGGTATATGGAATATTGCATATTCAAATTTGCATTTTCATTTTAATAAGACATTTTCTTATAAATAAACTTTATTAAAACTCTTTTGTTATGTTTGACAAAATTGAGTTTTAAGGCAAATCACTTTTATGATCACTAAGCATGATTAAGATATGTTAGTGTAATGATTATTACCTTGAGGATAGTGTTTGTTCGATAATTCATTTTATGATTGTGTTTGACAATAAATGTCATTGTAATTTGTCGTGATCAAAACTAAGAAAGATTAATTAATACTAACAATGTTTTTAGGCATTGCTTTGCATTAACAATCTCCCCCTTTTTGATTACGACAAACTATAAACTTATTTACGTAAAATACAAGTTTATTCGAATTATTAACGAGTTTATCACTATCATTTCTCCCCCTTTGTCGAAGAAAAAAGGTTAGCACAAGTCCTTGAAGAAGAAAAGAACCGGACTTTTGCTAGTAGCTCCCCCTTGGTGCTTACTCCCCCTTGCTTGGGGCACCAAGTCAATGAGCTAAGGTGACATGCTACACAAAGGTTAGAAGAAAGAAAAGAAAGAGCTAAGGTGACATGCTACACAAAGGTTAGAAGAAAGAAAAGAAAAACCAATGTATATATGTGCACTACTTACTAACTAACTTGAGATGGAGAAGGAAAAGAAATCTCAAATTAGAAGCAAGCATTTGCTAAGTATGTACAAAGAGTGTGTATTAACAACATCATAGTTCAATTGTGGAATAAAGGAAGAAAAGAAACATCCAAACCAATCAAAGATGATTTAAAATGTCAATGGGTTAAAATTTAGAATTTATGGAATAACCCATAATTAATTACAAGTTTTAACCATGATCAACTCTTTAACCAATGTGTGAAATAAAATTAGAGGGAAAGATAACATAAATAACATTCATATTACAAAAATATGAAATAACATACAAGATAAATATTTATACACACAATATGAATATTTAAAGCAAAAATATGGAAAATAGACCACAAAGCATAAACTACTCTAATAGTGATAATCTTTCATGATTGCTTAAAATTTATTGACTCAAACAACTAAAGTACAAAAAGATCCTTAGTTGGAAAAGAAAGACGACGAAGCATCATTCGAAGTTTTGTTCACGGGAACGAAAACTTTGTGAGGAGGTCGAGTGAGGAGGAATTCGAGAAAATTTAGCTTGTCATAGATATGAGCAAGTTCATTTTGTTGAAAACGACAGCAAGCACACGAGGAACCATGATGCAAAACAAAGTCGTTAGATGGGGGAGGTCCATCAAGATTAGAGGTTGGTGGAGAGGGAGATAATGGAGAAGATATGTTTTCACAATGCCTAGTGAGGTTAGGGAAAGAAGATAGGTCATTGAGTTGAGGAGAGTTGAAAGGTTTAGGTGGTGGTGGAAGAATTTCTTTTTCTCCGGTAATTGGATTTATAGAGTAAGTCTCATTCCAATATTGAATCAAAGAGAAAGAGGAATTCTTGGAGGATTTTGGAGAAGAAGAATCATGAGGATTCTTTTTCTTTTTGATCCAAATCGGTTTAACTGAGATTTTCGATTTCTTTGAAAGCTTAGAAGAAGAAGCTTTAGGTTGAGAAGTTTGTGACAAAGAAATGTCAAGGTTAGGAAAGGAAGAATTATGCATTATGAGGGATGAAGGAAAGAACTCCCAAAAGAGAAGAATTTAAAGAAAATAGACAAGGCAAAGATTTGAAATGAAAAGTAATGGTTTTAAGGAATGTTTAGCCAAATTGGGTAAACAAAGAATCTTAACCAAAACAGTGGTCAAAGAAGAAAGACCAAAAATAAGCAAAAAACGGCTTTACTAGGTGCGGTTCTTAAAAGTAGCCCGCGGTTCCATATCGATATGGATCCGCCTGGAGGCTAAGGAACTGCGTCTAGTGGACTACAAAACTTGATTTTAAAAAGTTTTGGAGAAAGATAATACTTTTTCAAAATTTTGCAAATCTTGGATTTTTACCTCTTTTAGCACTAGAGTATGCTAGGGTTGCATAAATTTTAATCCCAAACTTAGATCGATTTAGGTTTGTGTAAACGAGATTGAATCAAGTTAAACACTTAGAGAAACTTTGTTGTATATGAAACAATCTAAGTATTATGTGGAAATAATACTTAGAACAAGAACACACAAACAGAATAAACCAAACTTTCACTTTGATTGATGATCGAACTTGTGTACAATGAAAGTGTAAAACGTATATCAAACTAAAACATAAAGGCCTCCTTTTATAGATTAAGGAGCCTTGCACAAGAGTCTAACTATCAGCTATTCTAGGTAAAGATAAATATAGAAAATACAATGTCGAATATGTATTTACTAGAAATACAAAACGTGTAGACTATGTATTCTATCAGTGCTTGAACTTCTCTTCATCAACAACTTGATTTCTTCCTGTCAACGCTTGTTCTGTCAATGCTTGATTTCTTCCTATCAACGTCCAATTTCCTCTTGTCAGCGTCTAAGTGTCTTGGCTTCATTTTATTCACAAGAATCCACCCCTAAACTTAATATCTACTCTAGTAATCAAGTTTCTGAATAAAAACTAAGTACAAGGAGGATTCTTACAAATACAAATCACTTTTTAATTGGGAAATAAATAAACCTAATTAGATCTTTGACAACATTACTTGTGTAATCCATCTCCAGCTGTGTTGACACCATTTTCTTCAAAAGTTCCTTGGACATGGGATACTCAGCATCCACATGAAGATATTCAGAAAAATTTGTAGTACTCAAATGATAAACACTACCTGCTGATTGTAGACGCCATTGAAGTCCACTGATATCATCCAAATCCTTCCATACTGGATCTTCATCATTTGGCTCATACATTCCCTTGAATGTGGACCAAATCTTAATTTCATTGACTGAAGTAGGTGCTTTAGCCTCATACTTGGCCTTCATCAATCCCCAAAGATCTGCCAAGTCTTCCCTATCCATGCTTGCAAACAAAGAGATAAGAGTTGTAAAAGTATGTACCTCCTTTCCATATCTTCCAATCATCCAAAACCCACTTGCATCTTCTTCATAATGAACTATAGGGTTTCTAGAATCATGAGGTAATACCTCTACGATATTTGAAGCTTCCAAAGGTGAGAGCTTAATACTCTTAATAACTGCTTCACTAGGATTCACTCAATCCAAATTCTTTGGGAACTCAATTGGAACTCCCTTCTTCAAAGGCCTTGGTACAATTAAAGCCTATTGGATCTGAATCTCTTCTGCAAGTTCTTCATTTCTTTCATCTGAAAGAAGTCTGATAATATTCTTCTCTTAAACACTTGCCCATATAGGATAAGCACGAAACTCCAACTCATCAAAGGAAAAACCTTGAAACTTTTGGAAAGTCCAACCTCCTTGATGACATGTGAGAAGCATGTAGTAGAGCTCCCTTCTATCCTTCTTAGACTGGGAAAGAACCTTGCTAGCCTTATACTTCAGAATTACCTTGCAATCTCTTTGAACTCTTAGTAGAATATCCAATCCCCAAATTTGATCTGAAATTGTCATGTCTGGATTCTCCATTACCTTATTCTCCCAAGCAAAGTACATCTGAGCTACTTCAGGCATCTCATAATCTACTTGATTTTTCAACTCCTCAAGCCTCTCCTTAGCCAACTCATCACCATATTCAAGCCTTTCTGGATCTTCAAGAATCATCACAGTTGAATCAGTACTCTCACCATCACTGCCTCCCTTATTACTTTCAGAAGTAGCCACAAATGGTGACTCAATAGCAGCAATCTTAATCTCCTTTTCCTCAAGTTGTGCAGCCAACATAGAATCAAACTACACTTGGGCTGCATCCTTGAGAACTTCAACTTCTACCATAATTCCTTTACCTTTATCCAATGCATCAATAGTAGGTAAAGAAGTTGATGGTACCTGTGTAGACACTTCCTTGATAATAGCTGATGACTGGGGTACATCAACCATACCTGCAGGTTTATCAGCGTCCAAAACCTTCATGTCAACGCTTAACTTACTCTTGTCAGCGCTTGGCTTTGTGAACTGCTCCAACATTTCAGTAAAAGATAAATTTAAATTTGTTGGGGTAACCAATGAAGCATCAAAATCTGGTTGCCTCTTCAAATCTGTTAGAGCCTCAGCAATACCCAAGGATTCACCTTCATGTGAGCCTTTATCAGTCAAATGTACCTGCTCATCCTCCCCTTTGTAAGAATCCTCCTTTCTACGCCTAGGGTTAGCTCCTTCCAAAATAACAATCCTCTCCCTCAATTGCTTGAGTTCAAGGCCTTGTGTGTTGATAGTATGTACAAGGTCTGCATTTTGCTTTTGCAAGCTAACGCAGATAGCCGTCAATTCCAACAATGTGTAAGGTTCCAATCTTCCTTCCTCTAGAATGGGAATTTGACCTCCCAAAATAGATTCATGGGGCATGGATGGGGTCTTAATGATGTTAGGACTATCTTGGCCTGCATTTAAGCTAGAACCAATAGCCCTAGCCCCACCCATGTCACCAACCACACTTGTGGTGGTGGTTCTCTTTTCAACATGGCTAGGACCACTAGAGGAGAACAGTCCAGCAATCCTTTGGCGTTTTACTAATCTAAATTCAGGGGGTGTAAAAGATGGTGTAGATTGGGTGTCTGTTTGAATGTTAAGGGGTGTTTGGGTTTGTGGTAAAAGGGTGTCAGCGTTTTGATTTGAAGTGTCAACGCCAACATTTAAAGTGTGAGTGTTGAAAGGTTATTTGTCAACTTCCATATGCTAGGGTGATGGTGGTTGTTCAGGCAATGGGTCTGGTTGTGGTTGTGGGTCTGGTTGAGGTTGTGATGCTGTAATAACAGCAAGCATGGATTGGGTAAGGGTAATGTGACAACCCGTCAATTTCAGGTCGTTATTTTAATCTCGACTATTACGTATTACGTGTTTACTTTAATGAGAATTTTAATTTATCGACTAATCGAGAAGGTTATGACTTGAAACTAGCGTAAGAATGTCGATTAGATGAAAACCGACAAGGAATATGTTAGGTATCGATATTATATTCTCAAATAATCATGAAAATGATTTTTATTATATTCAATCTTTATTTCTCGTATTTTACGTTTTAACGAATGACGATAACTATTAGTGATCGCGATACCGACGGATGCCCAAAAATTTACGTTTTATTATCGATTGTCTCGATATTGTATATTTTTGACGTTTTCGATTTAATTGCGTTTTAAGTCGTGTCGAAGATTTGTTATTATATTTTGAAGCGTTTTAACTTTCGAAAAGTATTTTTACGAAACCCGAGCCCCGTAAATAGTTTTAAAATTTTACAATTTACATTTTCTACCTTGTAAACTATTTACTTGCATTTTGGGACCAAAAGAATGCATTTTTGACAAAAACTACCCTACCTTTGGACTATTTAAACATTTTCCACTAACACACTCACATTTAAAAATTCATTTTTAACAAAAACACACAAAATCTCTCTCTCCTTCACCATTTTGCCGTCCACCCCCTACACCCAAACCCTTTGATTCTTGATTTTCTACCTTGAATCTAAAGAAACTAAGAAAAGACCCACCTTGGAAATTTCATAAGCTTCATATTGGTATAAATTTCTTCCACATGCATCCACTAAAATTTTATTTTCAATTTTTGGTGAAGAACTTGATGTTTGATCCATTTTTATGTTTATATATGGTGTTAATAATATAATATTCATAGTGGGTTTTTGTTGCATGTAAGAATTTTAATTATTTAATTTTTGTGAAATCAAATTTGAGGATGTTATGAGTTAGTTAGATGTGTTAGTATGATATTAGGATCATATTAGGACTATAGGAATTGTTGGAATGGGTCGAAAAATTGTTTTGGTATGATTTTTAGAATGTCTATTTTAGGCAGTAACTTTAAGGCCGTTTTTAAAATTGTTACTGTGGTAAACATGGTAAACTAATAAGATACGGTCGTAGAGAATTTCGTTAGCTTCGATTTGAGCTAAGGTAGAGCTTCTAACTCATTACGAGCGAAAGTTATGCTACTTTTAGTATTTGTGTACCGGGAGACGGGTATCGGCACAATCCGGAAATTGTTGTCGATATTTGGAATGAATCTCGGGGACTATAAAATGAGTTTTAAAAATGTTCAAGGGCTGTGGTAAGTTGATAAACCTCAGGTTATGAGTCTATTTTCACACACGAGTGTCGGTTTTGCAAACGGAAATGTTTAGATAAGTCAAAATGGTTTTACAAGTCAAAGGCGTAAAATTGTCCGGTTTTTGTAACACGAAGGTGTGTCGGGCAGAAGGTCTTAGAAGTAATATTTTTGAATGAAATTTAAACTGAGTCTTATTCATATTATGTGTGAGTTTGTCACCAAGTTTCGTCGAAATCGGACATGTCTAGATAGGTTAGATTGGTGTGTACATTTGGAGTGTACATGCTGAGTGGTATTTTGGACACGTAGTTCAATACTTGTATGGCGTGAGTTGAGTATTCACTATTGGACATAGTGACTTACTCGAGTGTTAAGTCATTATATAAATGACTTAGCTACTGGTCCGAGGGAAGTAAAATGAAGGTTTGACTTGCGTTGACTTGGCGTCTTATGACGGGTCAATGTCAAGGGTGTAAGTTTTTAAATGAATAAGTGTTGAATAAAAGGGTATAGAAGTACACTTATATTTTTTTTATTTTTCGGGATTTTCATGGTTATATGAAATTGAGTTTCATATTATTTAAGTATTATTTATACTTGAGTCGTTATTAACGAACACACCTTATTTGGTAGGTTGCGGTCTTCGTGTTTAACGGGCATCACAAATCGTCGGCAATCGTCACATTTCTACTATCGTACCAAGGTGGGTCTATAGCCTCGCTTTAACATGTTTACTTGTCTTATAAAACCCGTGAGAGGGATAACATGCTTGTTTTATTAAAATAAAAGGTGTACAACGAGAAGTTGTGGAAACCCTTATTATTGGAAAAACATTTAGTACAAATGAAGGGTACAACGAGAAGTTGTGGTAAACCCACTTTCTTTAAAACTGAACACAAAGGACCCGATTGTATGCTTAGATGAAAGTTGTTATACAAGTTTGTTTAGCCTTAAAAGACCCATGAATCGTGAATTGTTAATCGAAAGGAACGCTAATACTATGGATAGATCTATCGGGGTGACGCCCAGTCCGGTCGCGACTAGCTATCGCGTGGTGTTGTGATGCACCAGTAATGAAACATCGGATGCAATTGTATAAGAGAAATATACGCACTTGGCTAGGTGTGTTGGGCTGAAATAATATATGTTAACGTTCAATTTCACGAGACTTATGAAATAACAACGATAATTATGTCTGATCCACATGATTGTCAACCACGGAAGGTTTATTCAGAATACTTGTGTTCGTTTATTAAATTTCAAACTCTATAGATTCACTCGACATTTTTGTTGACTTTATAGCATGTTTTATCTCAGGTCCATGAAGAAGGTACTCAGGGAAGGCGGTTTCACGCAGCTTGCTAAATTAAAATGTTTTGGCCCGCTTTACTAAACTATGTCCATTCTAAGAAACTTTTATTGCTTGGTTGGTTGTGTAAACTTAAAACTATTTGGGACCGTGTGTGAACTGTTTTATTTTAAACAAATGAATGGATGTATGTTTTGTTAAAACGACTCATTTTGAGGCGTTTCCTATGATATTGAGGTTGAACCATGATAGTAACACCCAATGACCCTTCCGATGCTATGACCCGAAATTGGGGGTGTTACAGATTGGCATCAGAGCTCAAGTTATAGAGAACGAAAAGATTTTACAAAAATAAAATTTTGAAATCTTTTGACTATATCATCTGCAAGCGAAACCTCCGAGTTGCCAATGGACGAGAATAAGAAAAGTATATATATATGTTATACATATTTAAATTATTAATTATGCTTAAAGCATAATGAAATTACATTTACTTATAAATGTTAATTATTTGATTATTATAATACTAATACGTGATTTACAACGACGCTGATTGTCACAATAGAAATCCCTGTCTTTTGACTCATTCCTCGTGAATCTTCGTTCCTTGTCTAAATTATATCCTTCGTTCTATCATCCATTCTTGTTTCTTTTCATCTATCTATTCTTATTTCATGTTATTCATGTTTTGTTATCACAAGCGTTGGATGAATACTCATTTTGATGTGAATTGTGTAACAGGATCATGCCGCCTAAACAGTTGACTGAGACTCAGTTACGTGCTATAGTAGCTGATCAATTTCAGATATCTATGAATGCATTTATGGCAAACTTGAATAATGGAGCTGGAGGATCTGGTGGAGCTGGTGGATCCGGTGGAGCTGGTGGATCCGGTGGAGCTGGTGGATCTGGTGGAGCTGGCGATACTGGAGCTGGCAACACTGGAGATGGTGCTACTGGAGCTAGCGCTACTGGAGCTGGCGCTACTGGAGCTGGTAATGCTGGAGCTGGTAATGCGGGAGCTGGCAATGCTGGTGCTGGAACTGGTGATGCTGATAGACCAGTGATTCCTGAAAACAAGAAGTGCAATTATACCTCGTTCATGAAATGCAAACCTCCAACTTTTAAGGGTACTGAAGGCGCTGTTGGGTTAATGCAATGGTTTGAGAAATTAGAATCCGTGTTTCGATTTAGTGGAAGTGAGGAAGGAGATAAAGTGATGTTTGCCTCTGCTACTCTTCAAGGGCGAGCATTAACTTGGTGGAATGGAAGAATGGCATCATTGGGTATGGATGCTGCTTATGCTACACCTTGGGTTGAGGTAAGAAGATGGATGACTGAGGAATTTTGTCCAAGGAGTGTTATTCAGAGGTTAGAACAGGAACTATATCAGCTGAGACTGAAGGGTACTGACATCGATGGATACACCAACAGATTCCATGAACTTGCTCTACTTTGTCCAAACAAAGTTAACCCTGAATACTTGATGGTAGAGCAGTATATTCGAGGCTTACCGACCAACATCCGTGGTGATGTGACCTCATCTAAACCTGCCAATATTGATGAAGCTGTTTGTATGGCCTACCAACTAATGGGTCAAATCATCCAAGACAAGGCTGATGGTGTTTCTGAAGGCAACAAAAGAAGAGCTGAAAATGACAGTGATGATCGTAGTGATAACCGTCAATCTCACAACAGAAATCAAAACCGAAGGAGGGGCAACGCTAATGTGATGACTGAAGCTGCAACTGCTGATAAGGGAACCAGATGTCAACGCTGCAAGAAGTCTCATACTGGTGAATGTGCTAAGTGTGGAAAGTGCAACAAGTTAGGTCACAAGACTGAAGACTGTTGGGGACCAGGAAAGAAGGGAGTGACGTGTTATAACTGCCAAGGTAAAGGTCACATGAGGAACCAATGCCCTCAACATCCGAAGAATGCACGTGGTGGAGATAACCAAGGAAAAGCTTATCAGTTGGGAGAAGCCGAAGCGAAGCAAAACCCGAAAGTTGTCACTGGTACGTTTTTACTGAACAACCGTTATGCTACAGCTTTATTTGATTCTGGTGCGGACAAAAGCTTTGTGTCTACAAGTTTTAGTACCTTAATTGATATCAAGCCGATCGAATTAGACGCAAGTTATGAGGTAGAACTAGCTGATGGTAAATTAGTGAGTACCAATCGTGCGCTCCTAGGATGTTCTATTAATCTCTTGAACCGTATTTTTAAGATAGACTTGATGATTGTTGAATTGGGAAGTTTTGATATTATTATCGGAATGGATTGGTTATCCAAGTATAACGCGTCTATCTTGTGTGGAGAAAAGAAAGTTAGGATTCCCTTGGATGACAAGACCATGGTTATCGAAGGTGATCAACGTAATTCACGACTAAAAATCGTTTCGTGCATTAAGGCTCGTAAGTATATCGAAAGAGGCTGTGAGTTATTCCTAGCTAAAGTAGTGGAGAAAGAATCGAAGGAGAAACGTGCTGAAGATGTACCTGTTATCCGTGACTTTCCTGAAGTGTTTCCGGAAGATTTGCCTGGACTTCCTCCTCCAAGGCAAGTAGAATTCCAAATTGACCTAATTCCTGGTGCTGCACCCGTGGCTCGTGCGCCATATCGTTTAGCCCCATCCGAGCTGAAGGAGTTATCTGTGCAATTGCAAGAGCTATCTGATAAGGGTTTTATACGACCGAGTTCGTCACCTTGGGGAGCTCCTGTCTTATTCGTTAAGAAGAAAGATGGTTCGTTTCGTATGTGTATTGATTACCGAGAGCTGAATAAGCTGACGATCAAGAATCGTTATCCGCTTCCAAGAATTGATGATTTATTCGATCAACTTCAAGGTTCTCGTGTTTTCTCCAAGATTGATCTTCGTTCTGGTTACCATCAACTTCGCATACGTGAGGAAGATATTCCTATTACGGCGTTTAGAACTCGTTATGGTCATTATGAGTTCCTGGTTATGCCTTTTGGTTTGACTAATGCACCTGCTGTATTCATGGATTTAATGAATCGCATTTGTAAGCCGTATCTTGATAAATTCGTGATCGTTTTCATAGATGACATTCTAATCTACTCCAAGATCAATGAAGAGCATGCCGAACACTTAAGGATTATCTTGAACTTGTTGAAGAACGAAAAGTTATACGCTAAGTTCTCAAAGTGTGATTTTTGGCTTAATTCTGTACAATTTCTCGGACACGTGATTGATAAAAGTGGAGTACATGTTGATCCTGCAAAGATCGAAGCCATCAAGAATTGGAGTGCTCCGACTACTCCAACTGAAGTGCGACAATTTCTAGGTCTGGCTGGTTATTACCGAAGGTTTATTGAAGGATTCTCCTTGATATCGAAACCATTAACGAAGCTGACTCAGAAGAATAAACCGTATGTGTGGGGCGATGATGAAGAAGAAGCTTTCCAAACCCTGAAGAAGAAACTTTGTAGTGCGCCGATTTTATCGCTACCGGAAGGAAGTGAAGACTTTGTTGTTTATTGTGATGCATCTCTTCGAGGATATGGTGCTGTTCTTATGCAACGCGAAAAGGTGATCGCATATGCCTCTAGACAATTAAGGAAGAATGAGGAGAACTACACTACCCATGACTTGGAATTGGGCGCTGTGGTTTTTGCTCTGCGACTTTGGAGACATTATCTGTATGGTACGAAGTGTACAGTATTCACTGATCATAAAAGCCTACAATACATATTGGATCAAAAGGAGCTGAATATGAGGCAACGTCGATGGGTTGAACTCTTGAGTGATTACGACTGCAAAATTCGTTATCATCCAGGAAAGGCGAATGTGGTAGCTGACGCGTTAATTCGAAAGGAAAGGGAGAAACCGATTCGAGTGCGTGCTTTGGTGGTGACAGTTCATAATAACTTACCTGAGCAGATTCAGAACGCACAAGTTGAAGCATGCAAGAAGGAAAATATTGCTGCCGAAAGATTTAGGGGAGACGGTGAAACATTTGAGACGCGAGCCGATGGTATCAAATGTTTGAGAGGTCGAATCTGGTTACCATTATATGGTGGACTGAGAGACTTAATTATGTTAGAATCTCATAAGTCCAAGTATTCTATTCATCCTGGATCGGACAAAATGTACCAAGACATGAAAAAGTTATACTGGTGGCCGAATATGAAAGCTGATATTGCAACATACGTCGCGAAATGCTTAACATGTGCAAAAGTGAAAGCTGAATATCAGAAGCCGTCAGGATTACTTGTCCAACCTGAAACTCCAGTCTGGAAATGGGAGCGAATTACAATGGACTTCATCACAAAACTCCCAAGGACACCGTCTGGGTTCGATGCAATTTGGGTTATTGTTGATCGTTTGACTAAATCCGCTCATTTTATTCCAATCAAAGAGAGGTTCGGTTTGGAGAAACTCGCCGATATTTATCTGAAGGAAATCGTGTGCAAGCATGGTGTTCCTATTTCAATCATTTCCGATAGAGATAGTCGTTTTGCTTCTAGATTTTGGAGATCACTTCAAAAGTCGTTAGGTACCAATTTGGATATGAGCACAGCCTATCATCCGCAAACTGATGGGCAAAGCGAAAGAACAATTCAAACTTTGGAGGATATGCTATGTGCTTGTGTGATAGACTTTGGAAGTAGCTGGGATAAGCACTTACATTTGGCCGAATTCTCGTACAATAACAGTTATCGCGCGAGTATTAAAGCTGCACCTTTTGAAGCACTGTATGGGAGAAAATGTAGATCACCCGTTAGCTGGAGTGAGGTTGGTGATGCCCAACTCATTGGACCAGATTTGATTAGAGAGACGACGGATATGATTGTGCAAATCAAGAATAGGTTGTTGTCTGCTCGAAGCCGACAGAAGAGTTATGCGGATGTGAGAAGAAAACCATTGGAGTTTAACATGGGAGATAAGGTTATGCTAAAGGTATCACCATGGAAAGGTGTTGTACGATTTGGAAAACGTGGGAAGTTAAGTCCTCGTTATATCGGACCATTCAAGGTTACATCTAGAGTAGGACCCGTGGCATACCAACTTGAACTACCACAAGAACTGTATGGGATTCATAACACTTTTCACGTGTCGAATCTGAAGAAGTGTTTATCCGATGAAGAACTCATTATACCGTTAGACGAGGTTAAGGTTGATAAGAAGTTGCACTTTATTGAAGAACCGGTCGAGATCATGGATCGCGAGGTCAAGCAACTGAAGCAAAGCCGAATACCTATTGTCAAAGTTCGATGGAACTCTCGAAGAGGACCGGAGTTTACTTGGGAACGAGAAGACCAAATGTGGCAGAATTACCCTCATCTCTTTGATTTCAACAAGCGATCGGGCAAGAACGCAAGTTGATCTTCGAGGGCGAAGATCCTAATTTGGTGGGGATGATGTGACAACCCGTCAATTTCAGGTCGTTATTTTAATCTCGACTATTACGTATTACGTGTTTACTTTAATGAGAATTTTAATTTATCGACTAACCGAGAAGGTTATGACTTGAAACTAGCGTAAGAATGTCGATTAGATGAAAACCGACAAGGAATATGTTAGGTATCGATATTATATTCTCAAATAAAAATGAAAATGATTTTTATTATATTCAATCTTTATTTCTCGTATTTTACGTTTTAACGAATGACGATAACTATTAGTGATCGCGATACCGACGGATGCCCAAAAATTTACGTTTTATTATCGATTGTCTCGATATTGTATATTTTCGACGTTTTCGATTTAATTGCGTTTTAAGTCGTGTCGAAGCTTTGTTATTATATTTTGAAGCGTTTTAACTTTCGAAAAGTATTTTTACGAAACCCGAGCCCCGTAAATATTTTTTAAAATTTACAATTTACATTTTCTACCTTGTAAACTATTTACTTGCATTTTGGGACCAAAAGAATGAATTTTTGACAAAAACTACCCTACCTTTGGACTATTTAAACATTTTCCACTAACACACTCACATTTAAAAATTCATTTTTAACAAAAACACACAAAATCTCTCTCTCCTTCACCATTTTGCCGTCCACCCCCTACACCCAAACCCTTTGATTCTTGATTTTCTACCTTGAATCTAAAGAAACTAAGAAAAGACCCACCTTGGAAATTTCATAAGCTTCATATTGGTATAAATTTCTTCCACATGCATCCACTAAAATTTTATTTTCAATTTTTGGTGAAGAACTTGATGTTTGATCCATTTTTATGTTTATATATGGTGTTAATAATATAATATTCATAGTGGGTTTTTGTTGCATGTAAGAATTTTAATTATTTAATTTTTGTGAAATCAAATTTGAGGGTGTTATGAGTTAGTTAGATGTGTTAGTATGATATTAGGATCATATTAGGACTATAGGAATTGTTGGAATGGGTCGAAAAATTGTTTTGGTATGATTTTTAGAATGTCTATTTTAGGCAGTAACTTTAAGGCCGTTTTTGAAATTGTTACTGTGGTAAACTTGGTAAACTAATTAGATAGGGTCGTAGAGAATTTCGTTAGCTTCGATTTGAGCTAAGGTAGAGCTTCTAACTCATTACGAGCGAAAAGTTATGCTACTTTTAGTATTTGTGTACCGGGAGACGGGTATCGGCACAATCCGAAAATTGTTGTCGATATTTGGAACGAATCTCGGGGACTATAAAATGAGTTTTAAAAATGTTCAAGGGCTGTGGTAAGTTGATAAACCTCAGGTTATGAGTCTATTTTCACACACGAGTGTCGGTTTTGCAAACGGAAATGTTTAGATAAGTCAAAATGGTTTTACAAGTCAAAGGCGTAAAATTGTCCGGTTTTTGTAACACGAAGGTGTGTCGGGCAGAAGGTCTTAGAAGTAATATTTTTGAATGAAATTTAAACTGAGTCTTATTCATATTATGTGTGATTTTGTCACCAAGTTTCGTCGAAATCGGACATGTCTAGATAGGTTAGATTGGTGTGTAAATTTGGAGTGTACATGCTGAGTGGTATTTTGGACACGTAGTTCAATACTTGTATGGCGTGAGTTGAGTATTCACTATTGGACATAGTGACTTACTCGAGTGTTAAGTCATTATATAAATGACTTAGCTACTGGTCCGAGGGAAGTAAAATGAAGGTTTGACTTGCGTTGACTTGGCGTCTTATGACGGGTCAATGTCAAGGGTGTAAGTTTTTAAATGAATAAGTGTTGAATAAAAGGGTATAGAAGTACACTTATATTTTTGTTATTTTTCGGGATTTTCATGGTTATATGAAATTGAGTTTCATATTATTTAAGTATTATTTATACTTGAGTCGTTATTAACGAACGCACCTTATTTGGTAGGTTGCGGTCTTCGTGTTTAACGGGCATCACAAATCGTCGGCAATCGTCACATTTCTACTATCGTACCAAGGTAAGTCTATAGCCTCACTTTAACATGTTTACTTGTCTTATAAAACCCGTGAGGGGGATAACATGCTTGTTTTATTAAAATAAAAGGTGTACAATGAGAAGTTGTGGAAACCCTTATTATTGGAAAAACATTTAGTACAAATGAAGGGTACAACGAGAAGTTGTGGTAAACCCTCTTTCTTTAAAATTGAACACAAAGGACCCGATTGTATGCTTAGATGAAAGTTGTTATACAAGTTTGTTTAGCCTTAAAAGACCCATGAATCGTGAATTGTTAATCGAAAGGAACGCTAATACTATGGATAGATCTATCGGGGTGACGCCCAGTCCGGTCGCGACTAGCTATCGCGTGGTGTTGTGATGCACCAGTAATGAAACATCGGATGCAATTGTATAAGAGAAATATACGCACTTGGCTAGGTGTGTTGGGCTGAAATAATATATGTTAACGTTCAATTTCACGAGACTTATGAAATAACAACGATAATTATGTCTGATCCACATGATTGTCAACCACGGAAGGTTTATTCAGAATACTTGTGTTCGTTTATTAAATTTCAAACTTTATAGATTCACTCAACATTTTGTTGACTTTATAGCATATTTTATCTCAGGTCCATGAAGAAGGTACTCAGGGAAGGCGGTTTCACGCAGCTTGCTAAATTAAAATGTTTTGGCCCGCTTTACTAAACTATGTCCATTCTAAGAAACTTTTATTGCTTGGTTGGTTGTGTAAACTTAAAACTATTTGGGACCGTGTGTGAACTGTTTTATTTTAAACAAATGAATGGATGTATGTTTTGTTAAAACGACTCATTTTGAGGCGTTTTCTATGATATTGAGGTTGAACCATGATAGTAACACCCAATGACCCTTCCACTGCTATGACCCGAAATTGGGGGTGTTACAGGTAATTCTCTATGACGTTCAGAATTCATCTTCCCTAAAATAGCTTTCTTTTTAACATGGATCGTATGAAAATCATTGTGATCCCTGTTGCAGTATCTTTGTAAATCAAACACCATTTATAAAAAACCTTGGGTAAGCAAGAGTCATCTTGTTATCCTTGTTATGACACATGCCATCAAAAATCATTTTTGAAAAATTATATTTTTGCCCAATAGCATTACACACAATGGCACTCCTAATAGATCTGTTGATTTCATTGTGTGAAGTACACTTGGGACTCAAACATTGAAGAATGACATGTATCAAGTACTTTCAAGCTGGGGGAAATTCATGTTTTGAATATTTGTTTAAATGACCATCTTCAGGAAAAGGATAACCCAAAGCATGGAGTCCTTGTTCTAGCTCTACAATGGGTAGGGTGGTTATACCATCTTTAAGTTTAGTAGGTAATTAGTGTGTGTTTTACTTTTTTCTCTCTAGCTTTTCCTTCAAGCTTATCAAACTTTCATCTTAATCTTGTAATCTCGAATCTTAATTTTCAATCTAATCAAGTTTTTAGTTAATTCTCATTCTACCCTTCTTAATCATAATCTATTATTTTGATTTATTAATCATGTAGTTGATTTCATTTTGTTGATTATGTGATTGATTTGCTTATTGGATTGTGCTTATTGATTTGGTGTGTTTGAGGTTTCTATATTATTGTGCTTATTGCTTAATTTTTTATGTTTTCTAGTTTTTAAATAAGTTGATTTTGATAGATTAATATTTTTATAAAAAGTGAGTTTAAATATTTTGATTATTTAATGTTTTTAAAACGTTTTTAAATTTTGGCTTATTTGCTTTTTCTAAAAGTTGATTTGGTTAAGTTTTTAGATAAGTGCTTATTGGTTTTTAGCTTATTTTCATATTTCTGCTTAACATGTTTCTTATCCGGGTTACCTCTAAACCCTAGTTTCCCAAACTAGTTACAAATCTTTATTCCAACTTAGCCTTTATTTTCCCTCCAAAACAAATCAACACATTCCGAATTAAGTGCAAACTGTGATTCCGAATTAGCTAAACAAAGGTGGATTCCAGATTAGGTTATAACCAAACATTCCGGATTAGCTCAGTTTCAACTATTTTGAATTACGTGTGGATATTTATTCTGGATTGAGTACAAAAAGGCATATTCCAGAATAGGTTGGAATATTTATTCTGGATTGTATACTGAACTAACATTCCGAACAAGGTTAAGCAAACAGATTCCGGATTAGGTTCGAAGTACACATTCCGTATTGAGTTAGGGTTACAGATTCCGGATTACGTGCAGCATCTACTATTCCAAATTACCTGTGGAGCAGGGATTCCGAATAAGGTTCAAGACCTATATTCCGGATTAGGTGTTGGACAAGCATTATTCCTAATTAAGTCTAGAAGACGGATTCCGAACTACATACAAGATCCTCATCCCGAATTAAGTGCAGGAGTAACATTCCGGATTGTGTTTAGGATACACATTCCGAATTAGTTCAAAAGTTGGTTTCCCGACTTATGTTCGATTTTAGTTTTCCGAATTAATTTTCAAACTTCAATTTTTCCCACCATTTTTCTTAAGTATAAGTTTAATTATTTTATCTTAAGCTCAATTTTCAAGTTTATGTTTTTATAAAGTTTACATTTTTATAAAGTTTTAAGTTTCAAATTTACTTTTAAAGTTTAAATTTTTCGTCATTTATTTTTTAGTCTAAATTTTTAGTTTAACTTTTAAAGCTTCCATTTTTACTTATCAACATTTACATTTTAACTTTTATTTTAAAATAAACAATCACTTTTAGTTTCTTTCACCAAGTTCTACTGTGCAACATTCGTTCTGGACAAGCAATCAAGGTTAGACATCTTCCTTTATTTTTATATTTAATAGCTTTAACGTTTATAGACTTAGTTAATCAAAAGCTCCCCCTTTTAGTGACCAACACCAATTTTTCCACCCTAAACCGTGATCAATTCGATTAGATACCGAGAACGATTGAGTACACATATGCAAACACCATTAAATCAAATGACTGCAGAATCATTAAATCAAATGGCGCCGCTGCCGGCTCTTTTCGTAAAGATTAACGGTTTTTAGTGAGAAAGATTAGATATTGGCATTTTCAAGAATAAAAATTTTCAAAAAATCCTAAAAAATATAAAATTTTCAAAAATCCAAAAAAAAAGTAAAAAATATTATTTCATTTTTAGTCTATGCGTACTTGATCTTCGTCTTATTCTGAGCCCGAGACTCGTAGAGACTTATATATGGCCGGTGTGCATAATAATAATAATAATCCACCTCACCCCAATATGAATAATAACAACCATGCTCCTCAACCGGACCTTCGCATGATGGAGGAGCTTTGCCAACCAACTATGAACGGACGTGGAGGACCGATTGCGCGGATGTAAATCACGGCTCCTGAATTTTCGTTGAAGCTTCATGTAACACCCCCAAATTTATACAACTCAATACAGTGGAAGACTCGTTGGTGTTACGGGATAGCACATTACTCACATCATAGACAACGCTTAAAAATCGCGTTGTTTAATAATAAAGCATTTCCATTCATAAATATCAAGTTTACATAGGTCCCAAGTCATTGTATTTCATACAGGTTTTACAAAACATTTGAATGGAAATTATTGTTTAAGTGCGGGCCATGAATTCTTGGCTTCTTCCGGAGAATAACCTTCAAGTACCTGAGATAAAACATGTTAAAAGAAAAGGGTCAGCGATAACGCCGAGTGAATTCATAGAGTTTAATGAAATCCATCAATATAACATCGGTATAAAATTATTACCGAAAATCATTTTGTACAAATCTTTGTAATAGGCCATAAAATAGCCAAAGTCATTTTATACAAATCTTTATCAAAAATCATAATATAGGCTTTCGCCTTCAAAATCATTATACGGACCATTGTCGTTAAAACATCATACAATACGTTTTATAACATTGTATAGATTAAATAAAAACCGTTATATGAATATGGTTATATAAAACCAAAACATGAACATAATATCAATAGTATGACCCCGTATTGCTAGTCAGACAAAACATCGTAATTCGGAGCGTATACTAGTATTTCGTTAATTGGATTATTATAAGCCGTAGGACATTGTTACCTTACTACAACAAACAACGGGTAGCTAGCCCGAATCTCAATTTGCCCATCTAAATTAGCGTGTCGTCACAATAATCACTCTTGTGTAAATCTTCTCATACATAAATTCGCTTACCAATCAATGTGGCACGACGGGGATCAACCGTCAAGGCGCGAACTGGGGTGATCGTCCCCAAATAGTACTATTGTATGCATAAGCGTCTACCAAATCCCGGTAGTTCATAATTCATGCTAATGTGACTTTTAGTGACATAACCTAACTTTAATAATCCATTTCATTTCATCTATCGGGTCATTTAATCATTCATCGGGTCATACAATCATTCGGGTCCAAATCAATAAACAAACAATCGGGACAAATGGTGTCCTATTTCATAAAAACTAACATGTTATCTCCCTCGCGGGTTTATAAACATTTCATAAAAACATTTAAAAGAGTGTGAGGCTATGAACTCACGTTGATATAGGAAGGCGGGTTATCGGCAATTCGGATGTGCGATACGTGCTTCGATCACGGAAACCTAGACAAATAATACTCGTCTTAGACTCATGTCCAATGACTTTATAAAAATAACAATTATGTATACATATGATGATTTTATATATATGATGATCAAGTGGGTTTACATATTCTCATTTACTCATTTTAGTGTTATGTGTTGATAACTTTTATACTAGTTTACTAGTTTTACCTATTTACATGTTTTAAGTCCAATAAGCTTATTATAAGTTCTTTAACTTGTATTAATCCATTTTATACTTGTATTATCAGTATTTACACTTTACATGTTGGGCCTAAATGGGTTAAGCCCAATAAGTACTTTTTATAAGTGTTTAACTTATTTAGTTAAATTATTAGTCCAATATGCTAACTTAGCTCGTTAATGTCCGTATGTCCTATTGTTCGGGTTTTATCGGTTTTTACTTGTATTAGATACTTATATATCAGTATATGACTAAAAACTTTACATTAGACGGGTTTGATCGTCTAAGTTTTAATTGGCGAAAAACGTTAATTTTAAGGTAATAGCCGAAAAAGTCGTAAAAATCATGTTTATAGTTTTATAACTTATAAAACTTATCAAACTACCATTTTTATAAAATGTCCATTTATTTATCCATATACATATTTATATAAATTTATTATATAAGTTAGTGGTTTTTAATTCACATTTTATACTATTTTTATTTGAGTGCTTATATAATACTATTAAACATTATTTCTTTAAAAATCTGATTTTTTGTTTCAAGTTCACCAAAACAGCCATATCTAGAGTTCTATATGGAGATAGAAGCTCATTTTTTTATGGCATAAACTACATGATATATGCTCCATTTAACTCTAGTATGTCTACTGTTGAATCAGCTTTAAGTATTTTCTAAAAATCGTCCAAAACAGTCTATACAGATTTGCACTCTAATATTGTTTTGATCATATCTCACTCATCCTAATGATTCCATTGCATGGCCAACTCTCACATGTGGACAAGACATATTACTTGCTGTATATCCATTAATCTATGCTATTTTATCAGTTCATCACATGGTTATTTACTGTTTTTATACAGCCTACTAAATTAAGCAAGATTACCCACTTTTACATATAGTTTTTCATCTTTTTACCGATGATTATCAACACCAAATCCCCACACAATGTTTTTATCATCATATATCATCATACATATATACATTTAAGAAGAAAATACATGATTACATAATCAAAATTAACAAAAGGATGGGGAGAACAATCTTTATACCACCATGATGATGTAGGTTATGATCAAGACGTGGATTTTGATGGAGAAACTTGTGATAAATCAAGACCATCTTCAAGACCACCATTCTTCAAGAAATCGTTGTGGAAAATCAGCCCTAAGACTCCATAGAAACTCCTCCTTGGATGTTATAATCACCACCAATCAATAAGGCTTCAAAAGGGCTTCATCATGTGTGTAAATAACATAAGATTTCATGGTTGATTTTGATCAATGATGGTGGTTTAAGGGTGAAGTGGGACAGCAAAATGAGAGGAAAAAGGGAGAGAAAGTTGTTTTTGCATGTTAGGAAATGAAGGAAATGGTAATGGCTAGTGGTTTTGTGTTTAGGTAGAAAGTGTAGCTTACATTGTAAGCTTAGCTTACAAGTGTAAGCATTTATCTTACAACTTGACACCTCCTTGGTGTTGTGGAGTTTTGTGGCCGTCCCATGTGTTGGGGGTGGGGCAAAACTTGTTTTTGTCTCATCCCCAATTATTTACGGGTACTCCTCGATTCTAGTTTCCTCGATTTGCGTGCCCTCGGGTCGTTTTACGAAAAACGTTTTTATAAATTATGAATCAACGACACAAAAAGAATCTAATAAAAATTGTCTCATAAAAAACGGAGTTCAAAAACATAAATACGTAATCCTAAGGTTTCCAGTTTAGTCGTAAAGGACGTTAAATTATAATCGTATGTCCTAATCACTTCTCGTAAATTTGTGAGTTTATGAACCAACACAAATTTAAAATCTCAAAATAATATTCACGGACAAATTTATTTTCTAAAATGTCGGACTGTCACCAAAGATGGTGTATGTAAACATAAGCATGTAATCTTGAATCCTCCGGTTTAGACGTAGTCGATGCTACTCCAAGACGTAAATCCAAATTTCTTCCCAAAAATAAGTGAGTTCATATTATAACATTAAAATAATGTTTTTAAATAATACTTGAGAATAAAATATCAACCATAAATTGACGGATTGTCACAGCATTTACCCATAAACAGATCTTTGTCCTCAAAGATTATCTTATCTTACTACTCGCTTCTTATAGAGTTAAAGCCATGTGGGTACTTCCTCCACATTTGGTCTTTTCTCACAAGTGTAATTCATTATAATACGCGAGTTTTCATCAAACATAACTACAGGATAAGACCAGGCTTATTGTTGACTTACTTTCTCTATCCATGATGTTCATGGGTTTCTGATGAATGCAACTTTTCGCCGATCAAAACTTTTCTAAGAAACCATTAGATTTTCACTTGATTGACATTTTATCATGTTCGATATACGAAACATAATTCACGCAGCTCTTTAAGTCCTAGGGTAGATCCAGCTTATATGCCTTTCAAACCAATCTTTTACATCATCTCAATGGTCCCATACAACGGGGACTTATATCCCATGATCTTTCAGATCATCAATTCATTTTTCCATGGTTAAAATTTTCAGCATAACTTTGCTACCTATCTGGCACTTCAAGATCTACATTTCATATTCACATAACCTCCTACCCACTACCGGCAGTCAATAATCAGATCCTAATTTCAACAATCATTTCAAGTCTCGCGGGTCGGGTATTTTGTAAGGTTAGGTTCGCCATCATAGGAAACCTTAAACCTAAAAGACATGTACAACTCACAATGGGTGTATGTCGGGTGTCTTCATCCCAACTTCTGCTTACAGATGCTCTAATATTTAGATCCTAACAAGATTCGATCTTGATCATAATACGATAATTATCAATGATAATCTTTCCAAAGGAAAGCGATTATATGATTTATTACCAAAGGTCAATCATTCAAACATAAAACAGCACTTCTAGTATTTTGTATCGTTACTTTACCTCGTCCCTTCGATTGGTGTGGTACACAGTACTCTCATCAAGATTCGTTCTCAATGACTTCTGAGCAAATCTCTAGAAATTCAATGCGAAGCGAGGATCTTGATAGAGATTATCGATACAGGCACACCATGTTTACACAACTCCTTTAAATACAAAAGAGTTAGTTTCTTCATCAAGAATCTATCATAATCAAGAATGATATTAGTAGATTTGGTCAGTCTGTCGACGATGACCCAAATCGAATAAAATTCAAATGATGACCTTTGCAATAGTTAGAGGTTTACTAATGTATGAGGCGATGTATGCCTTCATAATTTGCCATCAGTACAACTTCTTATGATAATGATACATTAAATCAGAAATGACAAGAATAGAATACTTATACTTACAAGATTCCAACATAACTACGTCTCACAATCTCCATATTTAGGCAACCACAAGTGGCCTTTAAAACATTTAACGCTGTCGGCTTCTCTATTTTAATGGTTCTCATTAGCCGCGAACCACTTTTATTGTCTATATTATCCTTTTTATAAGCATCAGCTATATTTTAAATTGTTCGGCAATTTATTTTGCACATTCATTATTAAGAAATACATCATAATTGATTCTTTATCTTTTTTTTATAAGGTGTCAGTATCTACATTCATCTTCCCTGATGAAATAATTATCATGACCGTATTCATTCAAAATTTCCTTCTTCATATTTTCTAAGTTTTAGTTTCTTCTCAACTATCATTTTTATCCGTTTTAGTCAATCCGACGTCTAAAGCGTCGATAATTATTACAAGTAATTAAATAATAAATATTTAATTTTTATGAAAGACAAGCGTAAAAATTTTAAATTTCATAGTTCGACCAATTATAATAAAATGTTCAAAATAAATTTGAATTTAATTAACAAGATTTTTGCTGATTTATCAAAAATAATTAATAAGATTCGTAAATGTTTGAAAAATCTTTGGTTATACTTTGGTCAAAATTTTCTTAGTTAAAAAGCAAAAAGTGTCGTTTCAAATGTCAAGTCATAAATTATATAGTTTCCTAAATTCTTCTTAAGTTGTATAAAAGCACACCAAACATTTACCCCTAAACAGGAGTTTAGTTAAATGTTCTGGGTATAAGGGAATAATACCTCAAAAGTTCTTTTGATAAAACATTTGTCAAAACATTTTTGCACTTTTTCGTTTTGGTATAATCCCAAAGTCTTAATAGCTCTAATCTTTGAAGAGTCAGGATATATATATATCTTACCATCATTAATCAAACAGTCATTTTATGTAAAGGATCAAGCATTAAATCTTATGTTAAATATTCAAGGTACAAGTTTTCATTGTCTGGCCAATTTAGGGCAGTCTATAACTAATTATTAACTCATTATTATTATTATACACAAACAAATGGTTCTTAATGATCTCAAGCATGAATTTATCAATTTACAGCCTACACACGTGATTCACCAAATTTATGAATGCTACATATGTATTAGTCAATCAAACGACATAAAACTCATAACCTTCATTACGAGTTCTGAATGTAGTGATTGGAACAGATAATCTTTTTCGTAGATGCGAATTGATGATAACCATGCCGTGGATAAAATTTTTAAAACATACGCTAGAACCTTGTAAATGATCGAACAAATCTTCCATTTCGAGTTATGGATATCGTTTTAGATTGTCAATTTACTCAGTTCATAGTAATCTATAAATATAAGGAATGATAACACCATAGCTCTTCATGATGACGAGCTCGGTAGAATAAAATCTTTCTTCGACAACTCTCTCAGTTGTTCGGTAATTCCTTTTAATTCAGATGGTGCTGACGTACAATGCACACGCCACAGGTGCATCACCGGGAATATAATCAATACCAATTTCAATCTGCCTTAATGGCAAAAGTCGAGGTAATTCACCAATAAATACCTCCTAAAGTTTTAGATAACAGAAACATCTTTTAATAAATTCATATTAGGTTCTTCTAGATTACAATATCTATAACTAGTTCACAACCATTCATGGTATAATTTCAATTCTAAATGCACGATATGGTCATCATCACTTTTGATAATCAACATCTTATTATTTAGGGGAATTCTATTCGAGTTCCCATCCATTAAGACAATGTCGTCATGTCATAATCAATCAATCCATTCTACTGGCACTATCAACTTTCCAGTTTTATTGCCGTCGATAAGATGTGAACTTCTCAAAAGACTAATAATAACTCATAATCCTTCACAAGTTCAAAGATATCTGGAGACATAACTAACCTTAAAAGAGTAAGGTCAACGCATAATCTATGCGAGAGAATTTCAAATCAGATACAGACGAAAACATTTAACGAATATGAATATATCCCATGTTTTCATAATTTGAGTACGCATTCGAAAGCTCCTCGGATCGTTACCCAGGTCATTCAAATGAAATCAAATCAAAAGAAATGATAGGAACGGCGATACATCCAGTCGGGTATCAACACTCGGCAATCAGATACTTTTCTTAGAATCTCACTACGGGAGAATTGGACAAGAAAGAATTGTCAATTTCCACAGATGAGTAAATTCAACTCAGAAGAATAGATGCTACAGGCACATATGTAGGTGTCCCTAACACTATGTCATTATTTTTCACTTCTTGCAGATCTCATAAATTTTAATCTTTCACAATCTTCAAAGAAAATTTAGTGTTTATTAATAATTTCATGGTGACTACTAATCAGCCTTGCATGGTCACTTCCAAATTGTATGTAGGCGCGCAACTATATACAATTTCAAGATTAACGATGCAATACTCAGTTCGTCAAAGTTTTATCATCATGTTTATAATAAAAACATTTTCATGCTTAATTCTTAAATAAGAATCAAAAATAAATTTACAAAGATTTTCTTTGTTATGAAAACAATTAAGTTTTCCAAGGTGTTTTATAAACAACTTCATTTTGATAAGGATTATTTATAAGTCTCACTTTAAATAATCCATATGGTGATGAAAACCCAATTTTTCTCAAGGGACACAGTTTTAACTTATAAAAACAATTAGTGATCTGCAAAGGAGTGATGAAAAGTTGTTCACCAAGAACTAACTACAATATGATAGGAAATGAGCTTTAGCCAAATAATCATGAGGTTCACACTCAAAAGAATAATCCACAACGTAACTCAAACCGAGATGAGTACTTGTTCAATGGTTGCATCACTAATGCGAACATTAGGATGAAGCAAGAAAAGATAGATAACATCGATACATGTAGAATTTAGCAATCAAAGGTAGTCTTTTCATTAATCACAAACAAGTCTAAATTGTACCGTAACACATTACGCGTCACTATGTCATACAATTCCAAGAACTCATCCTACCAACTGATGTCACAGTTAAGTTAGGGATTATTTTTAAAAGATATCCTAATGAATACTAATCTACAAGAGTCATTAGGTGTTCAACTGTCCCGGAAGATCCATCGGTCCCTATTCAGAAGAAGATTTCTTCAATTTATTTCCTGGACATTGGGCATCCTCGTCATTGGACAATGGCCTAGGAACAATACTTAACATGAATCAACAATCAATTAAAACCTTATAATACAATCACAAGACTTAATGACTTCTATTAACAATCTCATATTCCATACGAGTTGTATTTTACTTTATTCAAGTTTCGATCGTCTTATATTAAATGCGATATCCTACCTCATTCTCCAATACTTACAACCTTATTCTTCGGCCTTGTAAAGGCAATAAAAGCTCAATATGATCAACACTTAATTTCAAATCCTATAGCTCTTTCAACAATAGTTATCAAATGAGTCACTAGTATGAGAGGACTCATACATTCAATTAGACTTCTCGGAAAGGTACCAGTGGCATGAGGCTTTTGGGTAATGGTTCCAATGACAGCCTCAAGTGCAACATTCACGCTTTCGATTTCAATTTAAGAATTGGGTGACAACGAATCAGATGACACCTTTCCAGGTGGTAACGTTTTGTCAAACTCCACTCTATAAGGAAAGATCGTCATGACATCGATATCAGTTTTAATCTCGCCAATTCTTTTTCAATATCATAATCAACTAATATCTACATTTCTACGAATATCAACCATTTATTGGGATCATAAATATCCACAACTTGGTTTAGATCTAGGATAGCTAGAATTCCTACGAGAATAGCTTCGATTTATTTACTAGGGGATTTAGGGTTCCTTGTGACAATCTACGTCGTATAAATACCTCGTATAAATATTAAAACAATCATCAAACAATCATGTAATCAAATTACATTATATATATATATATATATATATATATATAATCCAAGTGATATATATATTAAAATAACACTTCTCAGTCTGGCCTTGTCGGTAACTCGGGAATTCTTCGGCACCGTTATAGTCAAAAGATTTTTAGACATTTTTAGAAAAATGTTTGTAGTTAAAAGATTTTGAAATGTTTTATTCAAAACCTTGGTTTTAAAAATCTTTCGTTCTCTATAACGAGAGCTCTGGTACCAAACTGTAACACCCCTAAATTTATACAACTCAATACAGCGGAAGACTCGTTGGTGTTACGGGATAGCACATTACTCACATCATAGACAACGCTTAAAAATCGCGTCGTTTAATAATAAAGCATTTCCATTCATAAATATCAAGTTTACATAGGTCCCAAGTCATTGTATTTCATACAGGTTTTACAAAACATTTGAATGGAAATTATTGTTTAAGTGCGGCCATGAATTCTTGTTGTCTTCCCGAGAATTACCTTCAAGTACCTGAGATAAAACATGTTAAAAGAAAAGGGTCAGCGATAACGCCGAGTGAATTCATAGAGTTTAATGAAATCCATCAATATAACATCGGTATAAAATTATTACCGAAAATCATTTTGTACAAATCTTTGTAATAGGCCATATAATAGCCAAAGTCATTTCATACAAAACTTTATCAAAAATCATAATATAGGCTTTTGGCTTCAAAATCATTATACGAACCATTGTCGTTAAAACATCATATAATACGTTTTATAACGTTGTATAGATTAAATAAAAACGGTTATATGAATATGGTTATATAAAACCAAAACATGAACATAATATCAATAGTATGACCCCGTATTGCTAGTCAAGAAAAACATCGTAATTCGGAGCGTATAGCAGTATTTCGTTAATTGGATTATTATAAGCCGCATGACATTGTTACCTTACTACAACAAACAACGGGTAGCTAGCCCAAAACTCAATTTGCCCATCTAAATTAGCGTGTCGTCACAATAATCACGCTTGTGTAAATCTTCTCATACATAAATTCGCTTACCAATCAATGTGGCACGACGGGGATCAACCGTCAAGGCGCGAACTGGGGTGATCGTCCCCAAATAGTACTATTATATGCATAAGCGTCTACCAAATCCCGGTAGTTCACAATTCATGCTAATGGGACTTTTAGTGACATAACCTAACTTTAATAATCCATTTCATTTCATCTATCGGGTCATTTAATCATTCATCGGGTCATACAATCATTCGGGTCCAAATCAATAAACAAACAATCGGGACAAATGGTGGCCTATTTCATAAAAACTAACATGTTATCTACCTCGCGGGTTTGTAAAACATTTCATAAAATCATTTAAAAGAGTGCGAGGCTATGAACTCACGTTGATATAGGAAGGCGGGTTATCGGCAATTCGGATGTACGGTACGTGCTTCAATCACGGAAACCTAGACAAATAATACTCGTCTTAGACTCATGTCTAATGACTTTATAAAAATAACAATTATGTATACATATGATGATTTTATATATATGATGATCAAGTGGGTTTACATTTTCTCATTTACTCATTTTAGTGTTATGTGTTGATAACTTTTATACTAGTTTACTAGTTTTACCTATTTACATGTTTTAAGTCCAATAAGCTTATTATAAGTTCTTTAACTTGTATTAATCCATTTTATAATTGTATTATCAGTATTTACACTTTACATGTTGGGCCTAAATGGGTTAAGCCTAATAAGTACTTTTTATAAGTGTTTAACTTATTTAGTTAAATTATTAGTCCAATATGCTAACTTAGCTCGTTAATGTCCGTAAGTCCTATAGTTCGGGTTTTATCGGTTTTTACTTGTATTAGATACTTATATATCAGTATATGACTTTTAAAAACTTTACATTAGACGGGTTTGATCGTCTAAGTTTTAATTGGCGAAAAACGTTAATTTTACGATAATAGCCGAAAAAGTCGTAAAAATCATGTTTATAGTTTTATAACTTATAAAACTTATCAAACTACCATTTTTATAAAATGTCCATTTATTTATCCTTATACATATTTATAAAAATGTATTATATAAGTTAGTGGGTTTTAATTCACATTTTATACTATTTTTATTTGAGTGCTTATATAATACTATTAAACATTAATTGTTTAAAAATGTGATTTTTAGTTTCATGTTCACCAAAACAGCCATATCTAGAGTTCTATATGGAGATAGAAGCTCATTTTTTTACGGAATAAACTACATGATATGTGCTCCATTTAAGTATTTTCTAAAAATCGTCCAAAACAGTCTATGCAGATTTGCACTCTAATATTGTTTTGGTCATATCTCACTCATCCTAATGATTCCATTGCATGGCCAACTCTTACATGTGTACAAGACATATTACTTACTTTATATCCATTAATCTATGCTATTTTATCAGTTCATCACATGTTTATTTACTGTTTTTATACAGCCTACTAAATTAAGCAAGATTAACCACTTTTACATATAGTTTTTCATCTTTTTACCCATGATTATCAACACCAAATCCCCACACAATGTTTTTATCATCATATATCATCATACATATATACATTTAAGAAGAAAATACATGATTACATAATCAAAATTAACAAAAGGATGGGGAGAACAATCTTTATACCACCATGATTATGTAGGTTATGATCAAGACATGGATTTTGATGGAGAAACTTGTGATAAATCAAGACCATCTTCAAGACCACCATTCTTCAAGAACTCCTTGTGGAAAATCAGCCCTAAGACTCCATAGAAACTCCTCCTTGGATGTTATAATCACCACCAATCAATAAGGCTTTAAAAGGGCTTCATCATGTGTGTAAATAACATAAGATTTCATGGTTGATTTTGATCAATGATGGTGGTTTAAGGGTGAAGTGGGACGGAAAAATGAGAGGAAAAAGGGAGAGAAAGTTGTTTTTGCATGTTAGGAAATGAAGGAAATGGTTATGGCTAGTGGTTTTGTGTTTAGGCAGAAAGTGTAGCATACATTGTAAGCTTAGCTTACAAGTGTAAGCATTTATCTTGCAACTTGACACCTCCTTGGTGTTGTGGAGTTTTGTGGCCGTCCCATGTGTTGGGGGTGGGGAAAAACTTGTTTTTGTCTCATCCTCAATTATTTACGGGTACTCCTCGATTCTAGTTTCCTCGATTTGCGTGCCCTCAGGTCGTTTTACGAAAAACATTTTTATAAATTATGAATCAACAGCACAAAACGAATCTAATAAAAATTGTCTCATCAAAAACGGAGTTCAAAAACGTAAATACATAATCCTAAGGTTTCCAGTTTAGTCGTAAAGGACGTTAAATTATAATCGTAAGTCCTAATCTCTTCTCGTAAATTTGTGAGTTTATGAACCAACACAAATTTAAAATCTCAAAATAATATTCACGGACAAATTTATTTTCTAAAATGTCGGACTGTCACCAAAGATGGTGTGTGTAAACGTAAGCACGTAACGTTGATTCCTCCGGTTTAGACGTAGTCGATGCTACTCCAAGACGTAAATCCAAATTTCTTCCCAAAAACAAGTGAGTTCATATTATAACTAAAATAATGTTTTTAAATAATACTTGAGAATAAAATATAAACCATAAATTGACGGATTGTCATACATCACATGATCCAACAAGTTCAAAACGCTTGTCCATTTCGCGGATTACCGGATGATGATGACAACAAATACCTCGATAAATTCATAACCGTCACTCAAAGCATGAAATTGCCTGGTGTTTCCATGGATTTTCTTCGCCTTCACCTTTTTCCACACACTTTATCCCACCATGCCAAAAATGGTTTGATCGTCTTCCCAAAAACTCAATTCATACATGGGACGAAATGACTCAAAAAATTTTGTCGCGCTACTTTCCACCATCCATGGTCACTAGTCTTCGTAATCAAATCAGTGGTTTCACTCAAGAACCTGGTGAGTCTCTTTTTGATGCTTGGGAACGTTATAATGTCTTGATCGATCGTTGTCCGAACCATAATATGCTACCCGTCACTTTGATTGATACTTTCTATAATGGTTTTACTTTTCGTGAACGTGATACGATTAATGCTGCCACTGGTGGTACATTTATGAAGAGAAGACATGAGGAGTGTAGAAAGCTTATAGAGAACATGACCACTCATCACAAAAAATGGTATTCATCCGCATCTTCAAGAAATAAACCGAGGGACAATGTTTCTTCTACTTCATCAAACCCCGAGTTAACCTAACTTACCCGCCAAATAGCCGAGATGAACAAAAATTTCTTAACCATGGCTACGAACCAATTTCAACAAGTTAAAGCTGTCACACCTTCTTGTGAGATTTGCGGGGGTTCTCATTCATACACCGATTGTCCTTCTACTCATGACAATCCTGAAAACGTGTATGCGGATAACGGTAATTTTTCCACGGGAGGCTATCAAGCACGTCCTCATGGTGACCGAAATTTGCTAAGCTATCGTTCAAAAAACTTTCTTTCACCACCCAGTTTTCCTCCTCAAAACCAAACCAACTTCAATCGTAACAATCAAAACCAACCTCGAGCTCCTAATTCCAAAGAAACCCATATCCACCTCAAGGAAATAATCAAGTTTTTTCAACAAACCACTTATCAACCACCCGCTTACCAAGTTCCCCATCCCAACCAACCCACGGCATATAATCAAGAGGTTGAAACGTACATGAGGACTAATGACGCGCTGGTGAAGAATCTTTAGAGCCAAATTATCAACTTGAAAGGTGACATGGCGAAACAAGGGAATGATCTTCGAGCCAATCTTAGGAATGACATGCGAAACTCTTTAAGCAGTCAAACGAATGACTTAAGGGATATGATGGCTAATTTATTCCCAAGTAATCAAACCTCTTCTTCGAGTTCTCTTCCGAGTAACACCGTTGCTAATCCAAGAGGGGAGATGAAAGCAATCACCACCTGAAGTGGAAAAGGTTGTAAGGAACCCAATATTTCTACACCTACACCGGTGATTGTAATAAAGGAAATGAGCCCCCTTCACCAATTCCTCCACCTTCTACTTCCACCCCTCCTCCACCCAAGGATGTGAGTGAGAATTCTATTCCAAAGCCTTCGTCTCAACCTGGTATACCTTACCATTCAAGGTTGAGGAAAGAGAAGTTGAAGAAAAAGGATGATATTCAAGTTTCTAACTTTCTTAAAATGTTTAAACAATTGAATTTCAACATCTCCTTTGCCGAGGCTCTCGCTCACATGCCTAAATATGATAAAATGTTCAAAGATCTTCTAAGTGATAAGAAAAAACTCCTTGATATTGCTCAAACCCAACTTAATGAGAATTGCTCCACGGTTCTCTTAAGAAAATTACCAACCAAACTTGGTGATCCGGGTCGCTTTCTCATTCCTTGCAACTTCCTCGGTGTAGAGAATTGTATGGCCCTAGCCGATCTAGGTTCTAGTATCAACTTAATGCCATTAAGTGTTTGGAAACAGTTATCTCTACCCGAGCTAGTCCCCACACGAATGACATTGGAGTTAGCTAAACGTACGGTTACTTATCCGGTGGGGATAGCCGAAGATGTCTTCTTTGGTGTCGACAAATTCACCTTTCTGGCGGATTTTGTTGTCGTTGACTACGAGATGGATCCCCGTGTTCCATTAATCATTGGACGTCCATTCTTGAGGACCGGTTGTACTGTTATTGATGTAGCCACAGGAGAATTAATCATGAGAGTTGGTGACGACAAAATCATCTTCCACATGGGTAAATGATGAGACTGCTTTTATACATAGTCTCATCTTCAAAATAGGGCTTAAAATGCATTAAATATCATTAAAATACCCATATATATGCTCGTGTTTGTTGCTTGTGTATTTTAGGTACGGATATTGAGAAAATGACAAAAGATCACAAGAATCATGCAAAAACGAACACGGGAAACGAAGCCGCACAATGAAACAAGCCCTAATGAAGACTTTCCCAAGATTAACCCTTGAAGATTTGAAGAATTATGAAGAAGGGTCCTCCAATATGGAAGAACTGACACTTTATACCCTTGTATCTTCATAATTACAAGTTTGGTCCCTAAAGTTTGTCAAAATTACAAAAAGGCCCTTCACTTTGAAGAATTGGCAAGTTTAGCCCCTCAACAAAGCTAAATTGTCAACCATTATCCTCCACAAAGTCAAATACATCATGAAGTCCTTCAAAGTACAAGAAATTACAAGTTTGGTCCTTTGAAAATCCCAAAATTACAAAAAGGACCCTTAACTTTCAACATTTGGCAAGAATGGTCCCTCATCAAACAAGATTTGGCAAATTTTAGTCCTCCAAAATATCAATCATGCAAGTCAAGACCATTATCCATCAACAAAATGCCAAATCAGCCCTTGAAGTATCACAAAATGGCAAGAAATACCCCTGAAAATACTTTGGAAAAGTATTTTGGGCAAAAGTGTGAAAAGTGAAAGTTTAGTTACAAAGGGAATCAGATTTTTGGGCTTTATTTACAAAATGAAAGAAGAAAAGAAGAAGAGGGGGTAAAAGGGGCCAGACAAGATACTTACCTTAACCATTAGTGGGGTGACACGTGCCCCACTACCACTTCTCCACCAATCAGACTCCATCTTTTGGCCACATCACCATCCCACTCACAACTACCTTAACTAAACTGGATTAGTTTAATAAAAAGGCGCTTAACACCTTTTTTAAAAACAAAACCGGATCAAAACACCCACTATTCATCATAAGAACACAATTAGGGATTTCTTAATTACTTGTAATTAAGCCCTAAAAACCTCCAGAATCTTGATTAATGGTCTCCTAATCAAAACCCAACCCTTAAACATGGCACCCCACCAACCCACATGCTGCATGGGGCCTCCCCTGCTACGTCAAAAGGGAAGAAGACAAAGACTTGCCAGCCATCCAACGTGTAGGATTGCTGCTTACTTTCTAAGCTCAATTTGAGCCTTTGGATGCAATTCACCCTTGCCAACTCACACAACCAACCAAGAAAACATCACATGATCCTCAAGATATTCAAACCTTCAAAGGGCATTTTGGGGACTTCATCAACATTAGGGCTATGTTTTTATGCATTCTAGTAGTTCAATGTAGCCTATATAAAGGCCTTAGGAACCAACATTTGCAGTTGCTTTTGGTTTTTCCTTGTTCATGCACATGTAAATCCTATTTTCAGATTTATGAAATTGTGTTAAGTGTATTGAAGAAAGACCAAGTGCCATCTTATTTATGCTTGTTTATGTTCTTTGTTTACTGAATTTGAATCAAAAACCTGTTTTCAAAAGAGGAGTGTGCAAAAGTTTGCACATTTTCTTCATTTTCTTGATATTTTGCTAAGTTCTTGGTCTATCTTGGAATTCTTGGGTTATAGGGCTGATCATAGCATCCTAATTGTGTTGATTAAGGTGTGGTGAGGCTTATAACTTGGGGATAATCAAGTGTGGAGGAAAAGAGTTGCATCAATCAAGGATTTTTCATATTTCTGATTTTATACTTGTGCTTCTAACCTTGTTGATTCTTAGCAGGCTTTGTTGTGGAAGCTTGTGCTTGTTCTTGCTAGCACATAAGCTCAAAATCCGTGGGTGTGGATGTACATTCATGAGGTACACACCCTTAGTCCCAAAATCTGAAAATATTTTGGACATTTGTGATATTTGAGTGTTGCCTATGTTCTTGTGTGTTTTGTGTCTTGATCTTGCTTGAATCTGTTGTTCTAATCTGTTATTGTGTTAATTGGTGCTTGGGTGGTCTTAAATCTCACTTTTTCTTGTTTAAATTTGGATTTGAAAAGATAAAGGGGTGTTTGGGTCTACCTGTTTGTGATTGAATCTTGGTATTGTGTTGTTAGAAGGTGTTGTTTGCATTTGGTATCTATTATATGCCTTGTTGAGAGTGTTTTGCTGCAAGTTTTTGGAACTAAACCTTAAAATCAAACAATCTGCTATATCTATGTGAGTTTGACTGATTTTGAACTAAGAATTTGGGAAAACCTAGAGTTTATGCATGCTTAGGGCTAAAAGCTGTTAAAACATCATTATTGTAACCTGTTTGTGAGATTTGAGGTGTTGAATCTGGCTTGTGTGTCAAATACATCAGCAAAGTGAAAAATTGCATGTTCTTGTGTTCATCAGTAACTTGAGGTGCTTGAATGTTGCTTAATTTTTTGAACCATTGCATGAAACCTCTTTAGACTTGTTTATTTGAGTTTAATATAGCTTGTGTATGCATTTGGTTGAATTTGGTTGGCTGAAAATTGCTATAAGTGCTTATTGAACCTGTTCTGCTTATTTGTTCATGTTTGTGCAATATCTGGGACTTTATTGATTAATCTGTGTAAATTGGGTGATTGTGTTTATGAATTTTTGATTGTTATTGACTCCTTATGATCCAAAGATCATTTGGGTGCCTTTGTGTAATCTGAATCCCAAAAAATTTCACTAAAGACAAAAAAGTCTATAAGTCAAGCAGTGGGAAAAGTTCCCACTGCTCAACACCCAAAACTAGCCCCTGCTAGTGTAAACTTGTACTCAGCTTATCAATAAGCTATTTTAGCTTATCCAGACTTGCAACAACTTATTTTTTGTGATAGATCTTCATTATTTGACCCATTTGAGTAGACTAGAGCTTATTGGACTTTGACTTTGACTTTTTACTAGAAAACCAACTTATTTGACCTTTACATAAGTGCTTATTTGCTTTTCAAACTTATTGAGTCAGCTTATTTGAAAACTCTTCGTTGATTTTACTTAATTAAGTCATTTAAAAGCTTTAGGAACTTGAATCAGCACTTGGGGTGGCCTAGAACTCAAAAACGACTATTTTATCGTTTTCTGTAGATTGCTTATTGCATTTTCAGGCTTATTCCTTGGGCTTATTTCAAATTTCTTTTTGCAGAAGTCTTATTTAGGACAAAAGAAGCTTGTGTGTTTAATTTCAGCTTATGGCATTGGCTTATAGCTTAATCGGCCAAAAAGCCCATTAAGAATAAGCTGTTTGGTATAAGCTAGCTTATTTCACACTTTCAGCTTTTGGGCCTTTGGAAAAAGTTGTTTAAAATCAAATTTTGAGTCAACCAGTGCTTTTTGGGCTTATTTTGAACACTTTTTTATATTGGGCCCAAATTTGGCCCAATAGTGGACTGTTTTGGGTTTAGCCTATTTTCTAGGCCCATTAAGGGTATTTAGGTAATTTCACTTTCATTTCTGAGTTATTTAGGTTAAATTAAGCTAGTTTGCAAGTTTTTAGAATTTTTTACGATTTTTGGATTTTTAATAATATTTTAATATTATTTTATTGTTAAAAATTAAAAGTCTGATTTTCTAAGTTTTTATATTTTTTCTAGGTTCTAAGCACTTAATTAGGAATTTTGCAACTTTCCAAATATTTTTAGAGTCTTTTAGTTGTTTTCTAGAATTAATTTAAGTTTTAATTGATTTTAGTAGTTTTTAATTGTTTAAAAATAGTTTTTAGTGATTTTAAAATTTTGAAAAATACTTTTTAGCTTAATTAGGATATTTTTGAGGTTTATAAACTTTAAAATCTTGCTTTGGACTTTTTAATAGTTAATTGTGATTTTTAGGGCTTTAATTAGCATTAAAAAGTCATTATCTAATTAATTAAAAGGTATTGGCAAGTTTGGATTTTTTGTAAACTTTTAGAATATTATTTTGGATTTTTGTTAATTTTTAGGAATTTTTAGGTTAAAATTTTAATTTTAGTGCTTTTTACGGTTTTACGTGTACACCTTTTTCGACTTAGTTTAATCCGTCTTCGTAACCGTCATTCTCTTCTAATCTCATTTCTATTTTTCTTTCTCAAAAGTATAATCACAAATCTAATCCAAGTCATTACACACATAACACACTAGCCTCCTTGAGAACGAACTCATTTTAGGGTCATTTACACACGGTTTTCCTAAATCGTCGTGCTTAACCTATTTTGGTACTCTTTTCCTAAAGGGTATACAAAAATTCAACTATCATTTTGGTGCCGCTGCCGGGGAGGCGTGTGTGTTTTGATTTAGAATTGTTAATTTTATATACTAACCATAAATAGTATTTGTATTAGTAGCACTCTACTAATACGTATTATCGGTTTTTGATTTTTGTGTGAATACTATTACTATAGTGTATACGTAGAACAATAAATTCACAAGTACTCCAAATACGTGAGAAATCACAACCTTAACTTGGGAGGTCATTACCCAATCATTGTATTCGAATCTCAAACCAAAGAAAAAGGCAAAAATAGATAAATACTTTCGTGAAGCTCAATCTTGAAAAATACAAACTATAAGGTGGGTATAAGGCGGTATAAAATATATCCTAAGGAAAAAGGCTCTTATGTGCTTCGCGCCGCCTCGTTTCCCTGCTTGCTTGTGAGTATTTGATTTTGAGAGCTAATCGAGGGTTTTGCCGCCAAAAGTATTACTAAGTATCATATATATTTTCTTGGTTTCCATTGATTAAACCCTCTTGAATGTTTTGGTGTTCCACCAACGCTATAAAGTCATCGAAGGCGTTCACTTCACGTGATCGTTTTCATTCCTTGAGGCTTCTTTAATCAAGAGATTTGATTAAGGAGGAGATTTGTAGATTTGTGTCTACTTAATACATTCACCAAAATCCAAAAAGGTTAATACAATCTATAACCACAAAAAAAATTGAAAAATACAAAACACCAAAAAGAATCTTCTTTGCTCGTCCCCTCGTTGTACGTGACGTTTATGCTAACTCGTAATCAAGCAAGACGTGCACGTAAACGAAAGAACAAAACTCCCACTCCCAATCTTTCTAGTGAGGAGTCTCCTATTGACGAACCCATTGTAAGAGAAGCACCAACCATGGCGAATCGAACTATGATGGAGTTACTTCAAGCACCCACTGAGGGTTATGGAGAGGCTATTGTGATTCCCGCTATCCTTGCGGAGAATTTTGAGGTGAAAACGGGTTTGTTGTCGATGATCCAAAACAACAAATTCCGTGGTGATGAGAAGGACAATCCATACAACCATATCCGCCAATTCAATCGTCTTACCGCCACTTGCAAGTTTAAGGATGTCTCGTATGACTCGATTAAGATGATGCTTTTTCCGTATTCCTTAGCGGGGCCCGCTAAAATTTGGTTAGAGAAAGAGCCACCCAATTCTATATTGACGTGGAAGGATCTCGTGTATAAGTTTGTGAACCAATTTTTTTCCGCCCTCTAAGACTATGCACTTGAAAAACGAGATTTCAAAGTTTTCACAAGAATTTAATGGAAGTTTTTCAACGGCTTGGAATAGGTTTAAGGAAATGTTACATGAATGTCCTCATCACGGTTTTTCCGACTTGCATCAAATTGACACGTTTTACAATGGACTTAATGAACATGAAAGGGATTATTTGAATGCCGCCGCGGGTGGTAATTTTTTGTGTAAAACGGTTGAGGAAGCTTTGGTGATAATTGAGAATAGATCTAAGGTGTATAGTCCTCGTAGCACGTCTAGTGTTCGTAAGGCTTCGTCTTCGGCTTCACCTTCTTTGTCTACTACAATCGATGCTTGCCAAATTGAGGCGAACTTGGAAAATAATATTTTTGATAAGCTAAAAGGACTTTTGATTGAGTTTAAAGTTGGTGAAGAAAGTGCTCCCGCTACGGCTAAAGCGGTTGAGGTTTCTTGCATGTATTGTGGTGGAGGTCATGATTTCTCCGAGTGCATTACCAACGGTGGTAACACTTCGAGTGCCTTCACGGCCATGGGAAATTACAACCAAAACGGTCAAGTTTCCCGCTCTAATCAATTGACTCCACCGGGTTTTGGTTCAAATCAAAATGCTAACAACAACTATCGCAACAATCAAGTTGGTTTCAAAAACAATTTCAACAAGGGAAATTATGGTAATCAAGGGGCTAATAATCAAGTTTCAAACAAGAATCAAAATGATTTTCAAAACAACAACAAAGGTTTGGAAACGTTGAAAGATCTTCCAAATGAATTTGTTGAATACGCTAATGGGAATGATGCTAGGTTTGACAACATTCAAAGAGAAATCATTAGCCTAAGATCCGAGTTTAAGAACGACTTGAATAAATAGTTGAAAAATGAGTTAGCTAATGAACTTAAAATCCACACCAACAAGATGGAAGGAAATGTCACAAGGTTACAACAAAACCAACAAAAAATGGAACAAGGGCAACATGAGATTAAACAAGAAATGATTAAAGCCGAGAAGAGGCAATCCGTGTTTGAAGATAAAATCTCGTCTATGTTTGAGGCAATAATGTGTAAACCGTCTTCGAGTAGTCTTCCTAGCAACACCGTATCCAACCCTAAGGGTGATATGAAAGTGATTACCACACGTAGTGGTAAGACACTTAAGGAACCGACTCCTCAACCAATTGCTCCTACGGAGGAAGCAATTGAGGAAGAACCCAAGGTGGTGATCCAAAAGGAGCATGTCCCAATCCCACAAAGTACCGCTCATGCCACACCTACGGTTGACTCATTACCAACATTGGAACCCGAGATTCCAAAGGCTATGCCTACTATGCCTCAACCCACACCACCTTTGCCCTATCCATCAAGACTTAGGAAGGAGAAACGTCAAGAGCGCGACAATTATCAATTTGAGCTTTTTATGAAAATGTTTTGTGATTTGCACTTTAATGTGAGTTTCGCCGATGCTTTGGTCATGATGCCTCGATTTGCCGCTAACTTTAGGAGTATGTTGAACAACAAGGAGAAATTGCACCAATTGTCTAGTTGTTCGTCAGTTTATCTTAATCGCATACCTCAAAAAGTCGGTGATCCCGGTAAATTTTTGATTCCATGTGCAATCCAAGATATGGAGGAATGCTTCGCCTTGGCCGATCTTGGTGCTAGCATTAACTTGACGCCACTTACAATCTTCAAGACGCTCAATCTTCCTAATCTTACTCCTTCACTAATGTCTATCCAGTTGGCCGACCATTCCACGATTCCCGCATGTGGTTTGGCGGAAGACTTTTTTGTGAATGTGGGGAAGTTCTACTATCCCGTAGACTTTATCGTTGTTGATATCCCCACGGATCCTCAAGTTCCTCTCATTTTAGGTCGTTCGTTTTTAGATACGTCTATGGCTTTGATCTATGTTCATGCTAGAAAGATCACCTTACGTTTCAACGACGAGGAACTTGTTATAAACGCAACTCAAAACTTTCAAATTTCTCATGTTTATTCCGTTGCGACCATAAACCTCGTTGATATGATCGACGTGGTTTCGAGGAATTTTCACAAGAAGTTCTAGGTTTTGGTGATGAAGAAACTAGTGGCAATCCCACTATGTTAGATCCAATTCTTGATAATTCAACACCAACCTTCACTCCATTTGAAGGTGGTGGTTTTACGTTGGAAGAATTCGATGTCTCACGTACTTGCAACGAAGACCTCGACAACGATGAGGACTTCTCGATTATCAAGGATTTTCTCAACGATTTCCCATTTCCTCCACCCGAGGAGGTTACACTTGAGGAACCACCTATCCTCGAGTTGAAAGATTTACCTCCTCACCTCGAATATGTCTATTTGGAGGAGGACGACAAGTTGCCGGTTATTATTGCGAAGGAACTTTCGAATGATGAAAAAACCGCACTTGTCGATGTTCTAAAGGATCACAGAGGGGCAATTGCGTGGAAGTTATCCGACACTAAGGGGATCGATCCCAAGTTTTGTACTCACAAAATCTTAATGGAGGAGGATTACAAGCCCGCAATCCAAAGTCAAAGGAGGGTGAACCCCAAAATTCACGACGTCATCAAAAAGGAGGTCCTTAAACTACTTGACGCGGGAATGATTTACCCTATTTCTGATAGCCCTTGGGTGAGTCCTATTCATTGTGTCCCTAAGAAGGGAGGAATGACCGTTGTGCCAAACGATGCCAACGAGTTGATTCCCACTAGACTCATGACCGGATGGAGAGTGTGCATTGACTATCGAAAGTTGAATGAAGCCACTCGAAAAGACCATTTTCCCTTGCCCTTCATGGACCAAATGTTGGAGCGTCTTGCGGGAAACGATTTCTATTGCTTTTTAGATGGTTTTTCCGGTTACTTCCAAATTCCCATCGATCCTCGTGATCAAGAAAAAACTACGTTTACGTGTCCATATGGAACGTTTGCCTATCATAGAATGCCATTCGGACTTTGCAATGCACCGGGAACCTTTCTAAGGTGCATGATGGCTATTTTTCATGACATGATCGAGAAGACGATGGAAGTCTTCATGGATGACTTTTCCGTGTTTGGTAATTCGTTCACTTCGTGTTTGTCGAACCTTGAGAGAATGTTGAAATGTTGTGAGGAAACCAACCTTGTGCTCAATTGGGAAAAGTGTCATTTTATGGTTAAGAGTGGAATCGTCTTAGGGCACAAGGTCTCGAAAGCGGGGATTGAGGTAGATCAAGCTAAGGTAGACGTCATCGCCAAATTACCTCATCCCAAAACCGTTAAGGGAGTTAGGAGTTTCCTAGGCCACGCGGGCTTTTATTGTCGATTCATCAAGGACTTTTCAAAGATCTCTCGACCCATTACACATCTTCTTGAAAAGGAGGCACGTTTTGTATTTGACGAAGATTGTGTACGATCCTTTGAAATCCTTAAGAGGAAACTTACCGAAGCTCCCATTCTTGTTGCACCCAATTGGAACCTTCCCTTTGAGCTCATGTGTGATGCTAGTGATTACGCTATTGGGTCCGTTTTGGGGCAACGTCATGATAAGCACTTCTTGCCTATTCACTATGCTAGCAAAACGATGACCGAGGCTCAACTAAAATACACTACAACGGAAAAGGAGTTCCTTGCCGTGGTGTATGCATTTGAGAAGTTCCGACCTTATCTCGTCTTTAGCTAAATGCATAGTGTATACGGATCATTCGGCTATTAAGTATCTCATGGCAAAGCAAGATGCTAAGCCTATATTACTTCGTTGGATTCTCCTCCTTCAAGAATTTGATCACAAAATCGTTGACAAAAAAGGAGCCGAGAATCTAGCGGCCGATCATCTTTCTCGTTTGGAAGATCGTCACCAAAGTGTTTACGAGCCCAAGGAAATCACCGAAACATTTCCGCTCGAGACACTTGGTGTAGTGAATTCTAAGCTTGATTCTTCCACCCCATGGTTTGCGGATTTCGCAAATTATCATGCGGGTAACTTCATCATTAAGGTTATGACGACTCAAGAAAAACGAAAATTCTTTCGTGACGTCAAGTTCTACTTTTGGAACGACCCTTACTTGTTTCGAACTTGTGCGGATCAAATCATCCTACGTTGTGTATTTGGCACCGAAGCTTCTAACATCCTTAGAGCTTGTCATGAGGGACCCACGGGTGGTCACCACGGTGCTAATCTCACGGCTAAGAAGGTATTTGATGCCATCTTATTTTGGCCTACTATTTACCGAGATGCACAAGATCTTGTGAAGTCGTGTGATTCATGCCAACGACAAGGAAAAGCCTTACAAAAAGATGAAATGCCACAAAATATCAGCCAAGTGTGTGAGATCTTTGACGTTTGGGGTATAGACTTTATGGGGTCGTTCCCATCATCTCGTGGTAATAAGTACATTCTCGTTGCGGTTGACTACCTATCTAAGTGGGTGGAAGCTAAGGCTTTGCCCACCAATGATGCTTGTGTGGTAGTCAAGTTTTTGAAAAGCTTGTTTTCTCGGTTTGGAACCCCTCGTGCGATCGTAAGCGATCGTGGAACCCATTTTTGTAACGACCAATTCGAAAGGGTCCTAAGGAAATATGGGGTTACACATCGGCTTTCGACGGCTTATCACCCACAAACGAGTGGGCAATTCGAGGTTTCAAACCGAGCTTTGAAGAGAATCTTGGAGAGATCCGTTGGGGAAAACCAACAATCTTGGTCGGATAAGTTGGACGATGCTCTATGGGCCTTTAGGACCGCTCATAAGACGCCCATTGGGTGCACTCCCTATAAGCTTGTGTATGGAAAGAATTGTCATTTGCCTATCGAGTTAGAACACAAGGCTTATTGGGCCCTAAAGCATTGTAATGATGATATGGAGACGACGGAAAACCACCGGAAAGTGCAATTAAATGAATTGGATGAATTGAGGGACGTTGCTTATGAAAATTCATTGATGTATAACGAAAAAACTAAAAAGTTGCATGATTCTAAAATTAAAAACCGGGTTTTTAACATTGGGGATCAAGTTTTGCTTTTTAATTCTCGCTTAAAAATCTTTTCCAGTAAGTTGAAATCCCGTTGATCCGGTCCATTCACCGTGACTCAAGTGTTTCCGTATGGGACCATCGAGCTAGCTCAAGATGATGGTCCTAACTTCAATGTGAATGGACATAGGTTGAAGCACTACTTTGGCAGGGAAGTTCCATCCTTGAACTACCTCGACCAAGTCACCTTCCCTAATGATAATTAGTATTGAGGGGCTCGAGTCGAGCTCATGACTCGGTAATAAAAAACGAGGTGCCTCGTGGGGGAGTCCGATGCTTATCCTATGTACATATTATCGCTTTCTAATGTAGTTAACGTGTGGGGATTTGTGCCCTTCCAACCTTTGTTTCGTGGTTGTTTGTGAATTGTGGACTTTATATGATCATGATCTTCACGATTGGAGCCTCTCGTGTTCGTTTATGGGAGCACTCGATCGTTTGCTTTGAAGACTTTCTCAATATCCATGATATATCCTTTTGATGTTCTAACCTTAGGTTATTAGCACACTTCATAAACGGCTATTAATTTATTGGTTACACCCTTTCCATGCTAGATTAGGCATTCGACTACGTCTCTAGTATGGGGGTGTTCGCACCCCTAGACTCGAAACATTGAGGACAATGCTTAACTTTAGTATAGGGGGTGAATAGATACATGCCTTGCCAAACCTTCACGCTTTCCAAAGTTTATCTTTTTGTTTATCGTTTTGTTGCAAAATAAGGCTAAAAATGGCCAAATTTTAAAGATTTTCTCATGTTTTATAAGTGTTTGAAGACACGAATGTAGGTTTTCCGAGGGCGAGAATAAGAGTAATTTTTTACTCGACCGTGCGTGTTGAGCACTTATCTTTGGTTCCTTAACTACACATTAGGCTAAGTCTCTTAAATGAGGACGAGAAATGATAGGGTTAATTATAAGTTACTATGCTAAACGTAGAGTACTCGTATTCTTTCAAAAACTCATGTGTTCTCGTTGTTTGCTTATTCTCCCTTCGCATGTAAATATTTTTTACTTAATAAATATTGACTTAGCGGTTTAGTTGGGATTGTTGGGTTTCTAGTCTTTTCTAGTAGCTTCCGTGTAATTAAATTGGGAAGACATTAAGGTATCGCCAGCGTCACGGTTTTGAAGTATTGGCACCCTAATAATCAAAAGCTTCACCCAATAATAAGATTTCAAGTGCTCACCTAAATCAAGCAAACAATTTGAAGCCCCACAAGGCCGAAAAATCTATGCAAAATTAAAAGTGAATCAAGCCTTAATCTTCGAAGCTTTAAAGATCCAAAATTCGCCTTAGCGTGAGGATATACGTCTTTGGCTAATAAAACTACCGATGAGGTGGATAATAAAAGGCAAGGCAAGACCGAAGTCATAATAAAAGCTTCATGGCGAAGTTGAATAAAAGATGGAGGTAAACCAAAGATAATAAGGCCCTTCCGTTAGGGGGCGTATAAAAGTCTTGGTAATAAGTCTCATGTTCAAAACCGTTATAAAACCGTGTTTATCGATTCTTCTTGTCAACTTAATTTTTTGACATCGTTGTCTATTGGGAGGGGTTATTGATTTGATGGTCTTGGTTACACCGTTAGGACTCTAGTTTTAGACCTAAATCTCTATTATCGCATAAGTAAAACAATGTATCCTCGTGAAACATTCAAGACAATATAAAATATAAGAGATACAACTTAGGAATAATGGGAGGATAAGTACGTGATTAGGGCATATGAGTAGTGTTAGCATTAGTAACTTATAATGACAATGATCTCGTTGCACGCTTGGCATGTAATTGGGGTGAAAATCGAGGACGATGAAATTTTTTCTAACGAAGCATTCATGTGTTCTTATTCTATGAACCTAAACGTCCCATTTTGCGATGAAAATCATACATAATGTCTAAAACGCAAGTAGTTGTAGCAATAGTAGTAGTGTAGGTAGTTTATCGTTTAATAAAGTGAATAAAAATGAATTTTGGAGATGCTACGATACTTTATTCTAGCATTGCGTGAGGGCACGGTAATGGTTTAGTATGGGGGAGTGAGGAGACTGCTTTTATATATAGTCTCATCGTCCAAATAGGGCTTAAAATGCATTAAATATCATCAAAATACCCATATATATGCTTGTGTTTGTTGCTTGTGTATTTTAGGTACGGATATTGAGAAAATGACAAAAGATCACAAGAATCATGCAAAAACGAATACGGGAAACGAAGCCGCACAATGAACCAAGCCCTAATGAAGACTTTCCCAAGATTAACCCTTAAATATTTGAAGAATTATGAAGAAGGGTCCTCCAATATGGAAGAACTGACACTTTATACCCTTGTATCTTCATAATTACAAGTTTGGTCCCAAAAGTTTGTCAAAATTACAAAAGGGCCCTTCACTTTGAAGAATTGGCAAGTTTAGCCCCTCAACAAAGCGAAATTGTCAACCATTATCCTACACAAAGTCACATACATCATGAAGTCCTTCAAAGTACAAGAATTTACAAGTTTGGTCCTTTGAAAATCCTAAAATTACAAAAAGGACCCTTAACTTTCAACATTTGGCAAGAATGGTCCTTCATCAAACAAGACTTGGCAAATTTTAGTCCTCCAAAATATCAATCATGCAAGTCAAGACCATTATCCATCAACAAAATGCCAAATCAGCCCTTGAAGTATCACAAAATGGCAAGAAATACCCCTGAAAATACTTTGGAAAAGTATTTGGGGCAAAAGTGTGAAAAGTGAAAGTTTAATTACAAAGGGAATCAGATTTTTGTGCTTTATTTACAAAATGAAAGAAGAAAAGAAGAAGAGGGGGTAAAAGGGGCCAGACAAGATACTTACCTTAACCAGTAGTGGGGTGACACGTGCCCCACTACCACTTCTCCACCAATCAGACTCCATCTTTTGGCCACATCACCATCCCACTCACAACTACCTTAACTAAACTGGATTAGTTTAATAAAAAGGCGCTTAACACCTTTTTTAATAACAAAACCGGATCAAAACACCCACTATTCATCATAAGAACACAATTAGGGATTTCTTAATTACTTGTAATTAAGCCCTAAAAACCTCCAGAATCTTGATTAATGGTCTCCTAATCACAACCCAACCCTTAAACATGGCACCCCACAAACCCACATGCTGCATAGGGCCTCCCCTGCTACATCAAAAGGGAAGAAGACAAATACTTGCCAGCCATCCAACGTGTAGGATTGCTGCTTACTTTCTAAGCTCAATTTGAGCCTTTGGATGCAATTCACCCTTGCTAACTCACACAACCAACCAAGAAAACATCACATGATCCTCAAGATATTCAAACCTTCAAAGGGCATTTTGGGGACTTCATCAACATTAGGGCTACGTTTTTATGCTTTCTAGTAGTTCAATGTAGCCTTTATAAAGGCCTTAGGACCCAACATTTGCAGTTGCTTTTGGTTTTTCCTTGTTCATGCACTTGTAAATCCTATTTTCAGATTTATCAAATTGTGTTAAGTGTGTTGAAGAAAGACCAAGTGCCATCTTATTTAGGCTTGTTTATGTTCTTTGTTTACTGAATTTGAATCAAAAACCTGTTTTCAAAAGAGGAGTGTGCAAAAGTTTGCACATTTTCTTCATTTTCTTGATATTTTGCTAAGTTCTTGGTCTATCTTGGAATTCTTAGGTTATAGGGCTGATCATAGCATCCTAATTGTGTTGATTAAGGTGTGGTGAGGCTTATAACTTGGGGATAATCAAGTGTGGAGGACAAGAGTTGCATCAATCAAGGATTTTTCATATTTTTGATTTTATACTTGTGCTTCTAACCTTGTTGATTCTTAGCAGGCTTTGTTGTGGAAGCTTGTGCTTGTTCTTGCTAGCACATAAGCTCAAAATCCGTGGGTGTGGATGTACATCCATGAGGTACACACCCTTAATCCCAAAATCTGAAAATATTTTGGATATTTGTGATATTTGAGTGTTGCCTATGTTCTTGTGTGTTTTGTGGCTTGATCTTGCTTGAATCTGTTGTTCTAATCTGTTATTGTGTTAATTGGTGCTTGGGTGGTCTTAAATCTCACTTTCTTGTTTAAATTTGGATTTGAAAAGATAAAGGGGTGTTTGGGTCTACCTGTTTGTGATTAAATCTTGGTATTGTGTTGTTAGAAGGTGTTGTTTGCACTTGGTATCTGTTATATGCCTTGTTGAGAGTGTTTTGCTGCAAGTTTTTGGAACTAAACCTTAAAATCAAACAATCTGGTATATCTTTGTGAGTTTGACTGATTTTGACCTAAGAATTTGGGAAAACCTAGAGTTTATGCATGCTTAGGGCTAAAAGCTGTTAAAACATCATTATTGTAACCTGTTTGTGAGATTTGAGGAGTTGAATCTGGCTTGTGTGTCAAATACATCAGCAAAGTGAAAAATTGCATGTTCTTGTGTTCATCAGTAACTTGAAGTGCTTGAATCTTGCTTAAATTTTTGAACCATTGCATGAAACGTGTTTAGACTTGTTTATTTGAGTTTAATATAGCTTGTGTATGCATTTGGTTGAATTTGGCTGGCTGAAAATTGCTATATGTGCTTATTGAACATGTTCTGCTTATTTGTTCATGTTTGTGCGATATCTGGGACTTTATTGATTAATCTGTGTAAATTGGGTGATTGTGTTTGTGAATTTTTGATTGTTATTGACTCCTTATGATCCAAAGATCATTTGGGTGCCTTTGTGTAATCTAAATCCCAAAAAAGTTCACTAAAGACAAAAAAGTCTATAAGTCAAGCAGTGGGAAAAGTTCCCACTGCTCAACACCCAAAACTAGCCCCTGCTAGTGTAAACTTGTACTCAGCTTATCAATAAGCTATTTTAGCTTATCTGGACTTGCAACAACTTATTTTTTGTGATAGATCTTCATTATTTGACCCATTTGAGTAGACTGGAGCTTATTGGACTTTGACTTTGACTTTTTAGTAGAAAACCAACTTATTTGACTTTTACATAAGTGCTTATTTTCTTTTTCTAGCTTATTGAGTCAGCTTATTTGAAAACTCTTTGTTGATTTTGCTTAATTAAGTCATTTAAAAGCTTTAGGAACTTGAATCAGCACTTGGGTGGCCTAGAACTCAAAAACGACTATTTTGTCGTTTTCTATAGATTGCTTATTGCATTTTCAGGCTTATTCCTTGGGCTTATTTCAAATTTCTTTTTGAATAAGTCTTATTTAGGACAAAATAAGCTTGTGTGTTTAATTTCAGCTTATGGCATTGGCTTATAACTTAATGGGCCAAAAAGCCCATTAAGAATAAGTTGTTTGGTATAAGCTAGCTTATTTCACACTTTCAGCTTTTGGGCCTTTGGAAAAAGTTGTTTAAAATCAAATTTTGAGTCAACTAGTGCTTTTTGGGCTTATTTTGAACACTTTTTTATATTGAGCCCAAATTTGGCCCAATAGTGGACTGTTTTGGGTTTAGCCCATTTTCTAGGCCCATTAAGGGTATTTAGGTAATTTCACTTTCATTTCTGAGTTATTTAGGTTAAATTAAGCTAGATTGCAAGTTTTTAGAATTTTTATGATTTTTGGATTTTTAATAATATTTTAATAATATTTTATTGTTAAAAATTAAAAGTCTGATTTTCTAAGTTTTTATATTTTTTTCTAGGTTCTAAACACTTAACTAGGAATTTTGCAACTTTCTAAATATTTTTAGAGTCTTTTAATTATTTTCTAGAATTAATTTAAGTTTTAATTGATTTTAGTAGTTTTTAATTGTTTAAAAATAGTTTTTAGTGATTTTAAAATTTTGAAAAATACTTTTAGCTTAATTAGGATATTTTTTGAGGTTTACAAACTTTAAAATCTTGCTTGGGACTTTTTAATAGTTAGTTGTGATTTTTAGGGCTTTATTAGCATTAAAAAGTCATTATCTAATTAATTAAAAGGTATTGGCAAGTTTGGATTTTTTGTATACTCTTAGAATATTATTGTGGATTTTTGGTAATTTTTAGGAAATTTTAGGTTAAAATTTTAATTTTAGTGCTTTTTACGGTTTTACGTGTACACCTTTTTCGACTTAGTTTAATCCGTCTTCGTAACCGTCATTCTCTTCTAATCTCATTTCTATTTTTCTTTCTCAAAAGTATAATCACAAATCTAATCCATGTCATTACACACATAACACACTAGCCTCCTTGAGAAGGAACTCATTTTAGGGTCATTTACACACGGTTTTCCTAAATCGTCGTGCTTACCCTATTTTGGTACTCTTTTCCTAAAGGGTATATATAAAAATTGAACTATCAGTAAACTTTCTAAGGAACCTTATGAACACGAGAGCGTTAATTTCATTGACGCACTTGATGAGAGTTGTGAAGAACAATTCAATGACGCTTCTAAAAGTGGTTTTTCTTCTCTACCCATTTTTGATACCGTTGCCTCTATTTGTAACACTCTCATTTTTCGTATCGGTACAGCGGAAGGGTCTTGCAGAGTGTTACGGGATAGCACAATAACTCCAATCATAGACAACAAATAAAAATGGTTGTACAAGGTTTAACAAACATTCATTCGATAAAAAGTTTCAAAAGCGTACAACAGGTCCCAAATTATACAGGTCATTAAGTTTACAAAACACAGATCGAATGAACATTTTTAATATTAAGTGTGGGCCATCAGAGTCGATCTCCATCCGGATTACCTTCAAGCACCTGAGATAGAAAACATGCAAAAATCATATCAGCGAATGCCGAGTGAATTCATAGAGTTTAATGAAAACCGTTATATAAAACAATCATTTACATTCATTTAAAATCAGAACACAAGTATAATATCGAAAGTAAGTCCACATATTGCTAGTCAGGCAATATATAAATCAAGCATACATCTGAAACCGTCCATGAGACCGTAGTCTCTATATTACCAGGATAGGTAATATATTCATCGTTAATAGCGTCGTATCATATCGTTTATTTAGATTATACATGTCGTATAGATTATAGTATCTGAATTAGGATTATTATTAGCCGCATGACATTGTTACCTTACTATGAAAACAGCGGGCCGCGAACCCGACAAACAATTTGCCCATCTAAGTTAGCGTGTCGTCACAAAAATCACGCTATGGAATCTTCTCATACATAAATTCGCTTACCAATCAATGTGGTACGACGGGGATCAACCGTCAAGGCGCGAACTGGGGTGATCGTCCCCAAATAGTACTATCAAATGCATAAGCGTCTACCAAAACCCGGTAGTTCACAATTCATGCTAATGGGACTTTAAGTGACATAACCTAACTACTAATAATCCTTTTAGTCTCGAATATAGGGTCATAGCATCATTCGGGTCCATATCATTTAGCATACAATCGGGACTACTTGTGTTCTATTTTTATAAAAATCTAGCATGTTATCTCCCTCGCGGGTTTACAAATCATTTTATAAAACATTTAAAAGAGTGCGAGGCTATGAACTCACGTTGTTAATGAAAGGCGGATTATCGGCTACGGCCGTGCTTCGGTCACGGAAACCTATATAAATAATAATCCGTCTTAGACTCGGTCCAATGACTTTTATCAAAATAACAATATACATATGATGATTTTGTACATATGATGATGATCAAGTGGGTTTATAAATCCTCATTTACTCATTTTAGTGTTTATGTTTTTGTATCGTCTTACTAGTTCACTAGTTTTACCGATTTTACCTATTTTAAGTTCATTAAGTCTTTTATAAGTTCTTTTACTTGTTTTTTCCCATTTTATACCTATATGATCAGTATATATATCTTTCATGTTGGGCCCAAATGGGTTAAGCCCAAATAATTCCTTTTACAAGTATTTATCTTATTAAGTCCAATTATTAGTCTAATAGGTTTAGTTAGCTCGTAAATGTCCGTAATTCTTATAGTTCGGGTTTTATCGGTTTTTACTTGTCTTAGTTACTTATACATCAGTATATAACTTTTATAAACTTTACATTAGACGGGTTTGGTCGTCTAAGTTTTATTTGACGAAAAACGTTAATTTCACGGCGATAGCCGAAAAAGTCGTAAAAATCAAGTTTATAGTTTTTATTATTTATAAATATTATTTTATCACCATTTATATAATTTACCCATTTAATTAACCTTTTATAAATTTATATAAATAAGTTTTATAAGTTAGTGGGTTTACATTTTACATTTTATAAATTATAAAGTGAGTGCTTATATAATAATAATAAACATTATTTCCAAAATCTGATTTTTAACTTCACATTCACCATTTTTATCATATCTAGAGTTCTACAATGACTTAGAAACTCATTTTTGGATGACAAATTCTTCATAATATGTGCTACATATAACTTAGTTATAGCTACTGCCCATTTTAAGTCTAAGTTGCCTTAACAGTCCCTACAAAACTGCTTATTCAGATTGTACCACCTAACTTGTTTTGATTATATCTCACTCATTATTTTGATTCCATTGCATGGCCAACTCTCACATGTGTATAACATCATCTACTTTACTGTAAATAGATCAAACCATGCATTTTTATCAGTTCATCATTTAGTTATCTACTGTTTTTATACAGCCAACTAATTAGTCATGATTTTAACTTCATTTCTTATGGTTATCATCATTTTTAAGCATGTTTATCAACACTTGATCCCCACACAACATTTTTATCATCATATATACATCATATACATATACAAAATGAAAGAAAATACATTTGTTCTTTACAAAATAATAAGAGAAAAATGTAGAGGATGATCTTCTTTACCAATCCAAGTGGATTTCTTGTTTTAGGAAGGCAAGAACTGGATGAACACAACAAGTATCTCCAAGACCATCAAATATCAAGATCATATGTTGGAAAATCAGCCCTAGGACACAAGCAAATCACCTCCAAAGTTGTTTATATGGCCACCAAATGATCAAGGCTTCAAGGAAACACCTTAATAGGACTAGTAAACATGTGGTTTGTAGCTAGAAAAGATCAAAGGGGATGTTTGTTGCTTGATTTGGGACGGCACAAAGATGAAGGTTGAGAGAGTTTTAGAGTGGATTGCATGTAGGAAATGGTTAGAATGAAAACCATTAGCTAGTTTTGTTTAGTGGTAAGATGTGTTGGCTTAAAGTGTAAGCTAAAGCTTACACTTGTGTAACTTAGCCAAATTGATGCCACCTATGTGTGGTGGTGTCCTCCTTGCCGTCCCATATAAGCTAGTGGGATGGGGCAAAGTGTTTTGTCCCATCTCACTAGTTTACGGGTATTTCTCGATTCTAGTTTTCTCGATTTGCGTGCCCTCAGGTCGTTTTACGAAAAACGTTTTTATAAATTATGAATCACCGTCACAAAACGAATCCAATAAAAATTGTCTCATCAAAAACGGAGTTCAAAAACGTAAATGCGTAATCCTAAGGTTTCCGGTTTAGTCGTAAAAGACGCCAAATTATGCACGTAAGCCCAAATTTAAATCCGTAAATTGTGAGTTCGTCAACCAACACAAAAATAAGTTTCAAAATATTATACGAGAAAATATTTTACTACCTGAAAATGTTAGATTTGTCACAGCTTTTCCTCCTAAAAGGGATCAACGTCCTCGTGATCCATTTCATTTGGATGTCCGTTTCTTATTGAAATCGAAGAGATGCGGATATTTCTTCCATATTTCATCCTCTCGTTCCCAAGTATACTCCGGTCCATGCTTTGAATTCCATCGGATCTTGACAATAGGTATCCGACTTTGTTTCAGTTGCTTTACCTCACGGTCTATAACTTCTACGGGCTCTTCGATAAAATGCAACTTCCCATCTATTCGAACCTTACCTAACGCAATTTTCTCATCACTCACTACTAGACATTTCTTCAGATTAGATACATGGAATGTGTTGTGAACACCATGAAGTTCTGGGGGTAACTCTAGTTTGTAAGCCACCGGACCTACTCTAGATAAAATCTTAAAGGGTCCAATATAACGGGGATTCAATTTTTCTCGCTTTCCAAATCTGATAACGCCTTTCCATGGCGATACCTTCAACATTACTCGGTCACCCACTTCAAACTCCATTGGCTTCCGCCGCACATCCGCGTAACTTTTCTGTCTACTTCGGGCAGTCAACAACCTCTTCTTAATCTGAACTATCATCTCCGTAGTCTCCCGGATCAATTCCGGTCCCGTGAGCTGGGTATCCCCAACTTCACTCCAACATACAGGTGATCTACACTTCCTACCATACAAAGCTTCAAACGGTGCAGCCTTAATACTAGAATGGTAACTATTGTTATACGAAAACTCTGCTAACGACAAATGTTTATCCCAATTCTTACCAAAGTCTAACACACAAGCTCTCAACATATCTTCAAGTGTTTGTATCGTCCTTTCACTCTGCCCATCAGTCTGGGGGTGATAAGCAGTGCTCATGTCGAGATTCGTTCCCAAAGATCTTTGGAGAGATTTCCAAAAATTCGATGCGAATCTAGGATCTCGATCTGAAATGATCGATACAGGCACTCCATGCTTGCATACAACATTATCAAGGTATATTCGAGTCAGCTTCTCCAGTGAGAACTGCTCCTTAACCGGAATGAAGTGTGCTGATTTGGTCAGTCTATCGACAATAACCCAAATCGAATTGTTTCCAGATGATGTTCTAGGAAGCTTGGTGATAAAGTCCATCGTAATTCGCTCCCACTTCCATTCAGGAATCTTTGGTTGTTGAAGTAATCCTGATGGCTTTTGATGTTCAGCTTTAACTCTAGCACAAGTCAAGCATTGAAGAACATACATAGCTATGTCAGCTTTCATATTCGGCCACCAATACAACTTCTTCAAATCATGGTACATCTTATCAGATCCCGGATGAATGGAATACTTAGATTTATGGGATTCTAACATAATCAAATCTCTTAAGCCTCCAAACTTAGGTATCCACATACGACCTCTTAAACATTTCACTCCATCAGCTCTAACCTCTAAAGGATCTCCTTCTCCTCGGAACCCTTCATTAACAAAATTCTCCTTCTTACAAGCTTCTATTTGCGCATTTCTAATTTGCTCGGGCAAATTATTGTGCACGGTCAAGACTAGAGAACGCACCCTGATAGGCTCTCTATCTTTCCTACTCAACGCATCAGCAACAACATTGGCTTTTCCTGGGTGATACTTTATATCACAATCATAATCACTTAACAACTCTATCCATCTTCGTTGCCTCATGTTCAATTCCTTCTGATCGAGAATATACTGTAGGCTTTTGTGATCGGTGAATACCGTACACTTGGTGCCATACAGATAATGTCTCCACAACCTAAGAGCAAAGACTACAGCTCCTAACTCAAGATCATGAGTAGTATAATTCTCCTCATTCTTCCTTAATTGCTTAGAAGCATAAGCTATCACTTTCTCTCTCTGCATCAAAACAACTCCATAACCTCTAAGAGATGCATCACAATACACTACAAAATCTTCACTCTCTTCGGGTAATGATAAGATTGGCGCACTACATAATTTTTGCTTCAATGTCTGAAATGCTCCATCTTCATCACTTCCCCAAGCGAAAGGTTTATTCTTCTGAGTAAGCTTAGTCAAGGGTTTAGTTATCAAAGAAAATTCTTTAATGAATCGTCTATAATAGCCAGCCAATCCTAAGAACTGTCGCACTTCCGTTGGCGTTGTCGGTGCAGACCAATTCTTAATAGCTTCAACCTTTGCAGGATCAACATGAATTCCATCTCTGTTAATCACATGACCAAGAAATTGCACAGAATCTAACCAGAAATCACACTTCGAAAACTTAGCATACAACTTTTCATCCTTCAACAACTTCAAAACAATCCTCAAATGTTCTCTATGTTCATCTTCATTCTTAGAATAGATTAGAATATCGTCAATAAACACAATCACAAATTTATCCAAGTAGGGCTTGCACACTCGATTCATTAAATCCATGAAAACCGCAGGTGCGTTAGTTAACCCAAATGGCATTACTTGAAATTCATAGTGTCCATAACGAGTTCTAAATGCAGTTATAGGAATATCTTCTTCACGGACGCGAAGTTGGTGATATCCTGACCGCAAATCTATCTTAGAATACACACTAGATCCTTGCAGTTGATCAAACAAATCATCAATCCTAGGTAAAGGATATCGATTCTTAATTGTCAACTTATTCAGTTCCCTATAATCAATGCACATACGAAAAGATCCATCCTTCTTCTTAACGAACAAGACTGTAGCTCCCCAAGGCGACGAGCTCGGTCGAATAAAACCTTTATCAGACAACTCCTTAAGTTGCTCAGATAACTCCTTTAATTCAGAAGGGGCTAATCGGTAAGGCGCACGTGCCACCGGTGCAGTACCAGGAATTAAATCGATTCGAAACTCTACTTGCCTTATCGGTGGAAGTCCTGGTAATTCTTTAGGAAATACCTCAGGAAATTCACAAATAATAGGTACATCTTCCAATCGTTTCTCCCTAGACTCATTCCCGGTCACTTGAGCTAAGAATAACTCACAACCGTTCCTGATGTACTTTTGGACTTTAATACATGAAACGATTTTCAAACGGGATTCACCTCGACTACCATCAATTACTAACGTCCTATTCCTAAGAGGAATCTTAACCTTCTTCTCTCCACATAAAATAGTAGCATTATTCAACGACAACCAATCCATACCAATAATAATATCAAAACTACCTAATTCTATCAACATCAAATCAATCGGAAAGGAATGGTTCAAGAGATTTAGAGAGCATCCTTCTAATAGCTTATTAGTTTTCACTAATTTACCATTAGCCAATTCCACCTCGTAACTGGTACTTATCTCAACAGGTTCAATATCAATAAGGGCACTAAATTTAGTGGATACAAAGCTCCTATCGGCACCCGAATCGAATAAAGCAACAGCATAATGATTGTTGAGTAAAAACGTACCGGTAACGACATTCGGATCCTCTTTCTTCACCTTAATTGTTCCAAGTTGGTAGATACCACCCTGGGGGTTTCTTCCAGGTACAATCGCTTTCAACTTGGGGCATTCCGATTTCCTATGACCTTCTTCATTACAGTTGAAGCAAATCGTTCCCTTCTTACACCTTTCAACCTTGTTTCCAAGCTTTCCGCAATTTCGGCACTTCCAGCAGTCGCCAGGATGCCTCTTGTTGCCACACTTAGGACATCTATCATCGTTGCGCGGTGCATTGTTGTTAAGAGCATTTGCATTCCCCTTTCTCTTGTTCTGACGGTGATTGAAATTCTTCCTATTATCACCTCTATCTACACGATCACCGTCTCCCTTTCTTTTCTCACCTACACGGGCTTCATCTTCCTTATCCTGAATTATCTGTCCAATGAGTTGGTAAGCCATTCGAACAGCATCATCAATGGTCAGTGGTTTAGATGATGTCACGTCCCCCCGGATATTCCTGGTCAACCCTTTCACATATTGCTCAATTTGGATCTCTTCGGGTTCAACCAATCAAGGACATAGCAAGGCCAACTCATGGAATCGGTTCGTGTAACTATCAATGTCCACACCTTTCATTCTCAAATGAATCAACTCTTGTTCTAACCTAATGATCACACTACGAGGACAAAACTCCAAAGTCATCCACTTCTTAATTTCAGCCCAAGGAGTAGCATTAGCAGCATCAAGACCCATGAAAGCAATTCTCCCGTTCCACCAAGTCAACGCACGACCTTTAAGAGTAGCCATAGCAAAAGTCACCTTATCTTCCTCCTTACACTTACTAATCCTAAACACCGATTCAATCTTCTCGATCCACTGGCTTAGTCCTACAACACCTTCAGTTCCATTAAAAGGTAGAGGTTCACACTTCATGAACGTCACATAAGTACAGCCACCAACTTCAGGTGCATTCGTCCCAAGTCCTCCTACATTTCCTCCAGCATTAGAATTCACATTATTAGCATTCACATTCACATTAGTACCGCCAATTCCACTACCGCCAGCTCCACTACCGCCAGCTCCACTACCGCCAGCTCCACTACCGCCAGCTCCACTACCGCCAGCTCCACTACCGCCAGCTTCATTTCTAGCATTTGCCATAAATTCAGTCATAGATGCGGTAACTTGCTCCGTAATAATCCTACGTACATCATCCTCAGTCACAGCCTTCTTGGGCGGCATAGTTCTATAATTCCACAATTTCAAAGTATTAAGCATTCATCCAACAAAGGATTCATATAATATGGATCGAATTCATAATCAAGATACAAATAAGGCACAATATGGAATTCAAGACAAGATACATATTTCATTTGATCTGAAACAAAAGTATTGTCTTAGTACATCCATATCAAAGTTCGAACACTATATACACTCAAAATTCGTCTTAAATCTACTACTAACAAGTCGGTTCAGTCAAAGCTACAAGCACAAAAGATATAAAGGTCACTACTAAATACAGACTGGTCTACTGAGAACCGCCAGATGGTCCATCATCCATCGTCTTTTGGATCTTTGCCGGACGATCACTAGACACATCTTCAGCTGGGCGCTTACGGATTACTCCTCTTTCAACCATGTCAGCATAAAATCTACTGTTCCAACTCACAGATATATTCAACTCCTTTTCAGCTTTCTCACGCATCGCACGAGCCACACTCAACTGAATCTCCATAGAATTCACCTTTCTCTTCATAGCAGCATACTCACCACTTTCCAACACCGATAACCTCCTAAAAGCCTCATTCAAACCACGTTCTACATCACTCAAATCCAAACTAAGCAATTCTCGCTCTTTCTCGCCAACCTTAGTCTTCGACTCCAAATAAGCAACCTGAGTCTGAACAACACCTAATCCAACCTCTGTCACACAACTCTTAACACGGGAAGCATCTAGATCACGTCTCAAGGCCCATGGTGCAAGACCATCAATATGAGTAGCCTCTCGAGCACTAGACGACTCTCCTATCTCACGTCTACGAGTATCAATACCATCGGTACCGTCAGGTGCATCGTCATCCTCATCCTCCTCTGATTCAGAATCAGATTCAGACGATTCAGACATTTCATCCCTAGGTAACTCATCCTCAGAATCAGACAAACAAACTGGTGGGGGAAAAGGCTCGCCCTCTGGAACATCATACGGATATATAAGCTCAGCTTCCTCATCGTCATCAACCTCAACATCTATACCTACGTCCTCCTCGACATCCTCGTCGTCAATCTCGTCATCTAACTCATCTAACCCAATCTCATCATCGTTCTCAATATCAGCATTCTCAATATCCACGTCCTCATTACCCACATTCTCAATATCCACATTCTCATTACCCACATTCTCAATATTCACATTCTCATTACCCACATTCTCAATATCCACATTCTCATTACCCACATTCTCAATATCCACATTCTCAATCTCATTCTCTACTAAGTCAACCTGAGGGGCATGGTTTTCTACAGGAATATTAGGGTCAGCCATGACAATCTGCATTTATATATATATCTCGTATTAGGATAACATACTAGTTTAAACAATTACATAATGAAATCACGATATATACATATATATAAATTAAATTATATATATCAAAATATATATCTTCTCAATAGGGCTTGTTGGTAACGTCGGAGATCTCTGGCACCGTTATAGTCAAAAGATTTTTCAAATATTTTCTCAAATGTTCATTGTCAAAAGATTTTGAAAAGTTTTGTTCAAAACCTTGGTTTTTAAAATCTTTTGTTCTCTACAACGAGAGCTCTGGTACCAAACCGTAACACTCTCATTTTTCGTATCGGTACAGCGGAAGGGTCTTGCAGAGTGTTACGGGATAGCACAATAACTCCAATCATAGACAACAAATAAAAATGGTTGTACAAGGTTTAACAAACATTCATTCGATAAAAAGTTTCAAAAGCGTACAACAGGTCCCAAATTATACAAGGCATTAAGTTTACAAAACACAGATCGAATGAACATTTTTAATATTAAGCGTGGGCCATCAGAGTCGATCTCCATCCGGATTACCTTCAAGCACCTGAGATAGAAAACATGCAAAAATCATATCAGCGAATGCCGAGTGAATTCATAGAGTTTAATGAAAACCGTTATATAAAACAATCATTTACATTCATTTAAAATTAGAACACAAGTATAATATCGGAAGTAAGTCCACATATTGCTAGTCAGGCAATATATAAATCAAGCATACATCTGAAACCGTCCATGAGACCGTAGTCTCTATATTACCAGGATAGGTAATATATTCATCGTTAATAGCGTCGTATCATATCGTTTATTTAGATTATACATGTCGTATAGATTATAGTATCTGAATTAGGATTATTATTAGCCGCATGACATTGTTACCTTACTGTGAAAACAGCGGGCCGCGAACCCGACAAACAATTTGCCCATCTAAGTTAGCGTGTCGTCACAAAAATCACGCTATGGAATCTTCTCATACATAAATTCGTTTACCAATCAATGTGGTATGACGGGGATCAACCGTCAAGGCGCGAACTGGGGTGATCGTCCCCAAATAGTACTATCAAATGCATAAGCGTCTACCAAAACCCGGTAGTTCACAATTCATGCTAATGGGACTTTAAGTGACATAACCTAACTACTAATAATCCTTTTAGTCTCGAATATAGGGTCATAGCATCATTCGGGTCCATATCATTTAGCATACAATCGGGACTACTTGTGTTCTATTTTTATAAAAATCTAGCATGTTATCTCCCTCGCGGGTTTACAAATCATTTTATAAAACATTTAAAAGAGTGCGAGGCTATGAACTCACGTTGTTAATGAAAGGCAGATTATCGGCTACGGCCGTGCTTTGGTCACGGAAACCTATATAAATAATAATCGGTCTTAGACTCGGTCCAATGACTTTTATCAAAATAACAATATACATATGATGATTTTGTACATATGATGATGATCAAGTGGGTTTATAAATCCTCGTTTACTCATTTTAGTGTTTATGTTTTTGTATCGTCTTACTAGTTCACTAGTTTTACCGATTTTACCTATTTTAAGTTCATTAAGTCTTTTATAAGTTCTTTTACTTGTTTTTACCCATTTTATACCTATATGATCAGTATATATATCTTTCATGTTGGGCCCAAATGGGTTAAGCCCAAATAATTCTTTTTACAAGTATTTATCTTATTAAGTCCAATTATTAGTCTAATAGGTTTAGTTAGCTCGTAAATGTCCGTAATTCTTATAGTTCGGGTTTTATCGGTTTTTACTTGTCTTAGTTACTTATACATCAGTATATAACTTTTATAAACTTTACATTAGACGGGTTTGGTCGTCTAAGTTTTATTTGACGAAAAACGTTAATTTCACGGCGATAGCCGAAAAAGTCGTAAAAATCAAGTTTATAGTTTTTATTATTTATAAATATTATTTTATCACCATTTATATAATTTACCCATTTAATTAACCTTTTATACATTTATATAAATAAGTTTTATAAGTTAGTGGGTTTACATTTTACATTTTATAAATTATAAAGTGAGTGCTTATATAATAATAATAAACATTATTTCCAAAATCTGATTTTTAACTTCACATTCACCATTTTTATCATATCTAGAGTTCTACAATGACTTAGAAACTCATTTTTGGATGACAACTTCTTCATAATATGTGCTACATATAACTTAGTTATAGCTACTGCCCATTTTAAGTCTAAGTTGCCTTAACAGTCCCTACAAAACTGCTTATTCAGATTGTACCACCTAACTTGTTTTGATCATATCTCACTCATTATTTTGATTCCATTGCATGGCCAACTCTCACATGTGTATAACATCATCTACTTTACTGTAAATAGATCAAACCATGCATTTTTATCAGTTCATCATTTAGTTATCTACTGTTTTTATACAGCCAACTAATTAGTCATGATTTTAACTTCATTTCTTATGGTTATCATCATTTTTAAGCATGTTTATCAACACTTGATCCCCACACAACATTTTTATCATCATATATACATCATATACATATACAAAATGAAAGAAAATACATTTGTTCTTTACAAAATAATAAGATAAAAATGTAGAGGATGATCTTCTTTACCAATCCAAGTGGATTTCTTATTTTAGGAAGGCAAGAACTTGATGAACACAACAAGTATCTCCAAGACCATCAAATATCAAGATCATATGTTGGAAAATCAGCCCTAGGACACAAGAAAATCACCTCCAAAGTTGTTTATATGGCCACCAAATGATCAAGGCTTCAAGGAAACACCTTAATAGGACTAGTAAACATGTGGTTTGTAATATATCGTTTTTAGTTTAGTTGTCTTCTCAGCTCGATTCGAATTGATATAACGTTTTAAGTAAAGACTTGATTGTTTTTGGTTAAAAAGACTTGTTTGTATTCTATGTCTAATTGGCACAAAGCAATTAAAAAGGTAAAAATATGTCTATTCTACGTATACGTACTACACTAAAAAACACATTGCAAATACCGCAATTAAAACACAAAATATAAAAGCGTAAAATACAAATTTATACTACTAGGCACGTAAAACCAGAAAACTACTAATATAATATTCAACTATTATTGAACTACTATTATTATATACTAAAATGAAATTAAAATGGAAATTTAGTTTTAAACTAAACAACTACAAATGAATACGCAGTACCATTAATAAGTAAATCCCTAATTAGAATTACCAATATCAACCTTAACTAATCCAATGATGGGCCCAACAAAATTAACTAGTCTAATAGATTTCAGATGGCAAATCACAGTTTAAAGACGTAAAGAAAGGGCCTAAACAAATCAGGCCATCAAAATGTAACAGACTAACGAGTTTAATTAAGGAAACAGTTAAAGGACCAAGTGTGCAAGTAAGAGATACAAACTCAAGGACTATAGGTGTACATTTAACAAACCTTACAAATCAGATTATCAAAATAGATTCAAAGCACCAGTGACAAATTTTACTCCTTTTTATCTTCTTCCTTTTATATGAAAAACTTAACTAAAGCTTTTTAATAACTTGCAATCAAAAATCATACTACAAACGATCAATCTTGGAAAAGACTAGCAAATACTGAAAATGAAATAAGTGCTAAACCAAAACATCCAGGCCTCCGTTGACGGAGAAGCGGAGCGCTGAGCTCGCTTAAAAACTAATTTCTACAACGTCAAACACACTCCTACTGATATCGACGGATTGAATCTTCTGAAATATGAATCTCCAATTCTGCATAAACTCAAGTTACACCTGTAAAATTTAAACCAAAACGAACAAGGAGAAACAAAACAAGACTTTTGAATCTGATCCTAGAAAAACTTGCTGATATTAGTACTGGCCTAGAATACACCCTATGATCGGAACAACTTGGATAGCTTCAAACTGAATACTTGATTCAGCTTATGATACTAAACTAATCTGAACTCTACTAACTGAATTGAAACCAACAGTGAACCTGCTACCATATACACTGATCTAAAACTATAATATGCTGATTACAATTACCTAATTAATATCACCTTACGAACAAGATCAACAAACACAATCACAGGAAAAAAACTAACTACTAATCTGCTATCTAATACAACAGCTGCAAAAATACTGGCAAATCCAAACACCTGCAAAATTAAATCAAAACACAGAAAAGCTGGACGAGATCTATGAAACTGATTAAACTCATCAATCTTACCTAAGGCTGGCTCTAAATCTTATAACAAAACGACTGAAATCAAATCTAACTGAACTCAATTCTATCATTTTGATCTTATTAAAGCTAAACTGCTTATGAATCTAGCTATTCCAAACACTACTAGATGAAAATCAAATGATGAATACCGATTACTTTTACTCGTTTAACTGAATTGATCTATGATTTCAAAACTAAAGCACCTCATAACGGATCCTAACTACTAACAAACTTTATTCATGCGTGAATAGTAACAGTAATCGACTTAAAAGAATTTTTTTCCAAATCACGTGAACAGTAAATGTAAATGAAGAAAACAAAAGCTTTAAGAAAAATAGAAGAGAATAAGAAAGCTTGAAGAATTCATTAATGGTGGAAGAATAAAACGGTTACAAACTACTTAACTGAAAAGAAACTGAATTCGTTACAAAATTTAGAACTAACTAACTATCTACTCCTAACTACTATGTGTGTGAAATCTACACCTATCTAACCGGTTGCAAATGAGGGCCTCATCTTCTATTTATAGCCAGCGAGTGGATTGATGTGACGTGGTTAATCCAATGACTGCTTGACACGTGTTTAATACGAGGTTTACTCGTCCTTCATCTTCTATCCAAAATTGGGGCTTTCTTCGTCTTCATTCCTTGATCAAATTAATTAATACCTTCTTGTAGAGGAGAAGGAGATGAACGTTTTTGTAGTTGAAAGCTTTGGCTGAATCTGCCTGGATCGACCTTGATAAGGGTTTGCAGGTTTGGGAAGTGAAGGAGATGAAACCGTCTGTATCTTTCTCTCTCTTCACTTGGAGAAGATGCGTGTTGTGTTTATTGAGAGTTTGACCGGTCTTTGGTCAAATTGACCTAAGTAAAGTAAATAAACTTTTCTTTCCTTCTAATTTCTTTTTGGTCCTTTATTTTTCACTTCTTTTCAAATGTTTATAATTACTTTGAAATCAAGTTTCTTTTAATCCTTAGTTTTGTAGAAAAGTGCACTTAAGTCCTCGATCTTTAAAAGCTTGGCAAATAAGGTCCTTGAATCATCTTTTCGTCCCTTTCCTCGTCTTTTCTTCAAATAAATCCCTTAAAACGTGTCTTTGCTCCAAAATGCATCTACTTTTCCTGAAAACACAAAAACACCAATACCCACGTAATTCTGACAATTTTCAGTTAAATATAAGGTATTTGACTGTGTTTTGAGTGGTTTATGGATCATTATTGATGAGTGTTTTCACACTTATCAGTTTGTAGCTAGAAAAGATCAAAGGGGATGTTTGTTGCTTGATTTGGGACGGCACAAAGATGAAGGTTGAGAGAGTTTTAGAGTGGATTGCATGTAGGAAATGGTTAGAATGAAAAACCATTAGCTAGTTTTGTTTAGTGGTAAGATGTGTTGGCTTAAAGTGTAAGCTAAAGCTTACACTTGTGTAACTTAGCCAAATTGATGCCACCTATGTGTGGTGGTGTCCTCCTTGCCGTCCCATATAAGCTAGTGGGATGGGGCAAAGTGTTTTGTCCCATCTCACTAGTTTACGGGTATTTCTCGATTCTAGTTTTCTCGATTTGCGTGCCCTCAGGTCGTTTTACAAAAAACGTTTTTATAAATTATGAATCACCGTCACAAAACGAATCCAATAAAAATTGTCTCATCAAAAACGGAGTTCAAAAACGTAAATACGTAATCCTAAGGTTTCCTGTTTAGTCGTAAAAGACGCCAAATTATGCACGTAAGCCCAAATTTAAATCCGTAAATTGTGAGTTCGTCAACCAACACAAAAATAAGTTTCAAAATATTATACGAGAAAATATTTTACTACCTGAAAATGTTAGATTTGTCACACTATTGCTCCCTCACTGACTCAATTCGGAGAAAGTGATTTTCTTTTGAAAGAATTTGAAGCAAGCTTAGGAGATGTGGACTTAAAATATGACGATTCTCCCACCGATTGGGAAGAAGACATTCGTACCATTGAGAAACTTCTCAATGAGGACCATATTTCTCCACCTTCCTATGGAAATCACAAACGATGATCCGAATTTGAATAAACCTTCCATTGATAATCCTCCAGATTTAGAGCTTAAGGATTTACCGTCTCATCTTGAATATGTTTTCCTAGAATACAATAAGAAGTTACCCATCATCATTGCAAAGGACATAAAATAGGATGAAAAATCTCGACTTATCGATGTGCGCAAAAATCATACGAAAGCAATTGATTGGAAAATTTCCGATATCCGCGGAATTGATCCTAACTTTTGTACTCATAAAATTCTCATGGAAGATGACTTTAAACCCGCAATCCAAAGCCAAAGAAGGGTTAATCAAAAAATTCATGACTTCATCAAGAAAGAAGTTCTCAAACTTCTAGATGCCAGAATGATTTACCCTATTTCGGATTTGCCATGGGTTAGTCCCGTCCATTGTGTGCCTAAGAAAGGCGGAATAACCGTTGTTCCCAATAAAAACAACCAGTTGATTCCTACTCGACTTGTCACGGGTTGGCAAGTTTGCATAAACTATCGCAAGCTCAATGATGCCACTCGTAAGGATTATTTTCCTCTTCCTTTCATGGATCAAATGCTCGAGCGTTTAGCAAGTAATGACTACTATTGCTTCTTAGACGGTTTCTCCGGGTATTTTCAAATTCCCATCGATCCAAAAGACCAAGAGAAAACTACATTCACTTGTCCTTATGGAACATTTGCTTACAAAAGAATGCCTTTCGGCTTATGCAATGCTCCTGGGACTTTCCAAAGGTGTATGATGGCTATATTCCATGACATGGTTGAAGAAACTATGGAAGTGTTTATGGATGATTTCTCGGTCTATGTTGATTCTTTCTCTACTTGCCTTTCCAATTTAGAACGTATGCTTAAACGGTGTGAAGACACTCGTCTGGTTCTTAATTGGGAAAAATGCCATTTCATGGTAAAAGAAGGCATTGTTCTTGGACATAAAATCTCCAAATCCGGTCTTGAAGTCGACCGTGCTAAAGTCGATGTGATTGCTAAATTACCTCCACCTTCAACCGTGAAGTGTGTGAGAAGTTTTCTTGGTCATGCGGGCTTGTATCGTTGATTCATTCAAGATTTTTCTAAGATCGCTCGCCCGATGACCCACCTGTAACACCCCCAAATTTATACAACTCAGTACAGCGGAAGACTCGTTGGTGTTACGGGATAGCACATTACTCACATCATAGACAACGCATAAAAATCGCGTCGTTTAATAATAAATCATTTCCATTCATAACCATTAAAGTTACATCGGTCCCAAGTCATATTATTTCATACAAAGTTTTACAAAGTAATTGAATGGAAAATATTGTTTAAGTGCGGGCCATTAATTCTTGTTGTCTTCCCGAGAATTACCTTCAATTACTTGAGATAAAACATGTTAAAAGAAAAGGTCAGCGATAACGCCGAGTGAATTCATAGAGTTTAATAAAATCCATCAATATAATATCAGTATAAAATTATTACTGAAAATCATTTTGTACAAATCATTTTAATAGGCCATAAAATAGCCAAAGTCATTTTATACAAATCTTCATCAAAATCATAATATAGGCGTTTGCCTTAAAAATCATTATACGAGCCAATGTCGTAAAAACATCATACAATACGTCTTATGACGTTGTATGAAAATAAAAACCGTTATACGAATATGGTTATGAAAACCAAAACACAAACATAATATCAATAGTATGACCCCGTATTGCTAGTCAGGCAATACATCGTAATTCGGAGCGTCTAGTAGTATTTCGTTAGTTTGGATTATTATAAGCCGCATGACATTGTTACCTTACTAAACCAACAACGGGTAGCTAACCCAATACTCAATTTGCCCATCTAAAGTAGCGTGTCGTCACAAAGGTCACGCTATGGAAATATTCTCATACATAAATTCGCTTACCAATCAATGTGGCACGACGGGGATCAACCGTCAAGGCGCGAACTGGGGTGATCGTCCCCAAATAGTACTATTATATGCACAAGCGTCTACCAAATCTCGGTAGTTCACAATTCATGCTAATGGGACTTTTAGTGACATAACCTAACTTTAATAATCCATTTAATTTCATCTATCGGGTCCTTTAATCATTTATCGGGTCATACAATCGGGTCATACAATCATTCAGGTCCAAATCAATAAACAAGCAATCGGGACAAATGGTGTCCTATTTTATAAAAACTAACATGTTATCTCCCTCGAGGGTTTATAAAACATTTCATAAAAACATTTAAAAGAGTGCGAGGCTATGAACTCACGTTGATGTGGGAAGGCGGGTTATCGGCAATTCGGACGTACGGTACGTGCTTCAATCACGGAAACCTATATAAATAATAATCGGTCTTAGACGTTTGTCCAATGACTTTATAAAAATAACAATTATGTATACATATGATGATTATATATATATGATGATCAAGTGGGTTTACATATTCTCGTTTACTCATTTTTAGTGTTATATGTCGATAACTTTTATACTAGTTTACTAGTTTTACCTATTTACGTGTTTTAGGTCCAATAAACTTATTATAAGTTATTTAACTCTTATTAATCCATTTTATACTTATATGATCAGTATTTACACTTTACAAGTTGGGTCCAAATGGGTTAAGCCCAATAAGTTCTTTTTATAAGAGTTTAACTTATTTAGTCCAATTATTAGTCCAATATGTTTACTTAGCTCGTTAATGTCCGTATGTCCTATAGTTCGGGTTTTATCGGTTTTTACTTGTTATACATGTTTATATATCAGTATATAAGTTTTATAAAGTTTACATTAGACGGGTCCAACCATCTAAGTTTTATTTAACAAAAACGTTAATTTTACGGTATTAGCCGAAAAAGTCGTAAAAATCGTGTTTATAGTTTTATAACTTATAAGTATTATTCCACTACCATTTTTATAATATATACACTTATTTAACTTTTTACATATTTATATAAATAAAATTTATGAGTTAGTGGGTTTTAACTTTACATTTTATACAATATAATTTTGAGTTCTTATATAATAGTATTATACTTTAATTTCCAAAATCTGATTTTTATCTTTACTTTCACCAAAACTGCCATATCTAGAGTTCTATATGTAGATAGAAGCTCAAACTTTTATCACATAAACTACATGATATATGCTCCATTTAACTCTACTATAGCTACTGTTGAATCATCTTCTAAGTATTTTCTAAAAATCGTTCAAAACAGTGAACTAAGATATGTATCTTAAACTTGTTTTGATCATATCTTACTCATTACAATGATTCCATTGCATGGCCAACTCTCACATGTGTACAAGACCCATAGCTTACTGTATATTAATTCTAATTCATCATTTTATCAGTTCATGACATGTTTCTTTACTGTTTTATACAGCCAACACATTTAAGCAAGATTTTAGCCTTGTTCTTTATAGTTTTTCACCTTTTTACTCATGTTTATCAACACCAAATCCCCATACAATACTTTTATCATCATATAATCATCATATACATATACAATAGGAAATAAAATACATGATTACATAATCAAAAATAACAAGAGGATGAGGAGGACAATCTTTATACCACCAAGTTGATGTAGGTTATGATTTGGACATGGTTTTTGATGGAGAAACTTGTGAATAACCATGACCATCTTCAAGACCACCATTCTTCATAAAAACCTTGTGGAAAATCAGCCCTACTACTCCATGAAAACTCCTCCTTGGATGTTATAAGCACCACCAATCAATAGGGTTTCAAAAGGGCTTCAACATATGCAAGTATAACATAGGATTTCATGGTTGTTTTTTATCAAAAGTGGTGTTTATGGGGTGATATGGGACGGCACACTAGAGAGGAGAAAAGAGTGTTTGTGTGAGTTTTGCATGAGTGATAAATGAATAAGTGGTTTGGCTAATGGTTTAGCTAGTGTTGGTGGCATGTGTAAGCTTAATTGTGAAGCTAAGTTACATGTGTAACTTAGTTTCATGTCACTTTGACACCTAAGGGTGTTGTGGCCGGTTATAGTGGGGGTGGGACAAGTGTCCCACTTGTCTCATCCCCATTTATTTACGGGTATTCCTCGATTCTAGTTTCCTCGATTTGCGTGCCCTCGGGTCGTTTTTCGAAAAACGTTTTTATAAATTATGAATCAACGGCACAAAAAGAATCTAATAAAAATTGTCTCATCAAAAACGGAGTACGAAAACGTAAATACGTAATCCTAGGGTTTCCGGTTTAGTCGTAAAGGACGTTAAAATAAAATCGTAAGTCCTAATCTCTTCTCGTAAATTTGAGAGTTTATGAACCAACTCAAATTTAAAACTCTAAAATAGAATTCATGAACAAATTTATTTTCTGAAATGTCGGACTGTCACCAAAGACGGTGTATGTACACGTAAGCACGTAACGTAGAATCCTCCGGTTTAGACGTAGTCGACGCTACTTCAAGACGTAAATCCAAATTACTTCCCAAAAATAAGTGAGTTCATATTGTAACATTAAAATAATGTTTTCAAATAAATATCGAGAATAAAATATCAACCATAAATTGACGGATTGTCACACCACCTCTTGGAAAAAGATACTCCCTTTATCTTTTTTAAAGAGTGTATCGAATCTTTCAATCTTCTTAAGGATAAATTAACTAAGGCACCGGTCTTAGTTACTCCTAATTGGGAGTTACCTTTTGAATTGATGTGTGATGCTAGCGACTTTGCTATTGGAGCGGTTTTGGGACAAAGAATCAACAAACATTTCCAACCAATCCATTACGCTAGCAAAACAATGAGGGGGGCTCAATTGCATTATACGATTACCGAAAAAGAGCTTTTAGCTGTAGTGTATGCTTTTGAAAAATTTTGCCCCTATCTTTTCATTTCCACTACCATTGTGTACACCGATCATTCCGCGTTGAAGTACTTGTTAACAAAACAAGATTCCAAACCAAGACTTCTTCGTTGGGTTTTACTCCTACAAGAATTCAAAATTGAAATTCGTGATAAAAGGGGAGCAAAAAACCTAGCCGCGGATCATCTTAGTAGACTCAAGGATCCTTATCAAGGGGAGCTCCCAAATCAAGAGATTAATGAATCTTTTCCCCTTGAGGCCTTGATGTCTATTAACTCCAATCTTGATGAGACCCTATGGTTTACGGACTTTGCAAACTACTTGGCGGGTGGAATTCTCATCGAAGGGTTATCGTCCCAACAAAAGAAGAAATTTTTCAAGGATGTGAAAACTTACTATTGGGACGACCCTTATCTCTTCAAACAAAATGCTGACTTACATCCTTCGTCGGTGTGTTGATGGGCCTGCAGCTTTACAAATCTTGGAAGCTTGCCATAAAGGACCAACAGGTGGTCACTTTGGTCCTAATTATACCGCGAAGAAAGTTTTTGATTCTGGATTCTATTGGCCAACTATATATATCATGATGCACACGAAATGGTTAAGCATTGTGATGCTTTCCAACGACAAGGAAAGATCACACATAAAGATGAGATGCCTCAAAATTTCATCCAAGAGTGTGAAATCTTTGACGTATGGGGCATCGACTTTATGGGGCCATTTTCATCATCCAAAGGGAACAAATGCATCCTCGTAGCCATTGGCTACGTATCAAAATGGGTTGAAGCAAAGGATTTACCTACTAACGATGCGAGGGTGGTTTGTGACCTTTCTGAAACAATTATTTGCTCGATTCGGTGTACCTCGTGCTATCATTAGTTATCGTGGGAATCATTTTTGAAATGATCAATTTGCTCGAGTCATGGCTAAGTATGATGTAAATCACCGTCTTTCCACCGCGTATCATCCACAAACTAATGGTCAAGCCGAGATTTCAAACCGTGGACTTAAGAGTATCTTATATCGTACTGTGGGAGAGCATCGTGCCTCATGGGCCGATAAGTTAGATGATGCTTTGTGGGCTTTCCGTACCGCATATAAGACACCTATTGGTTGCACTCCATATCGTCTTGTGTACGGAAAGGCATGCCACCTCCCCATTGAGTTGGAGCATAAGGCTTATTGGGCCTTGAAATGGGCTAATTTTGATATCAACAAAGTCGGTGATCTTAGGAAGATCCAACTCAATAAACTTAATGAACTAAGGAATGAGGCTTATGAGAATTCATTGATCTACAAGGAGAAAACCAAGCTCATTCATGATTCCATGATCAAAAACCGAGAGTTCAAAATTGGTGATCAAGTTTTACTCTTTAACTTTTGGTTGAAAATCTTTTCGGGCAAGCTCAAGAGTCGTTGGTCTGGTCCATTCACCGTCGCCAAAGTCTTCCCTTATGGCACAATTGAGGTTTCTCAACCAAATGGGCCAAACTTCAAGGTGAATGGCCAGTGTGTTAAGTTGTACTTTGGTGAGGACATCTCTCATGAGATGACTCCATCCCTCACCACGTTTCCCTTGAATTAGTTCTGGGTCGAGTCAGGCTCGTGACTCGGTTAACAAAAACAAGCGCTTCTCAGGAGGCAACCCGATGATCTATCCTTTTTACCCTTTTCATAATAAGTGTAAGGGGAGCTACATTGGTTTTTGTTGTCTTGTTTCTCATGATGTGCAGGGATTAAAGCTTCAAAGAGCACTTATGATGATATTTGACGACTCGTGATCCCGTGTACCCGTCTTCCCGGTTCTATCCTAAACTTTTGTGATTCAATATTTCATATCTTATATCTTGACATTGAAATCACTATAGTTGTTTCTTCCTTAGCAAGATTTAAACAAAGTGCACAATGTCCTAAGTGCAGGGGAGTTTACTCCCACATGCTTAACCATTGAGTACAATGTTTATATCAAGTGTAGGGGGGACTTCTATCGTAGTTAAGTGGGATTTTCAGTAACACCCCCAAATATTATACTTTAGTTCAGCGGAAGAGTCGTTGGTGTTACGGGATAGCACATTACTCAAATCATAGACAACGCTTAAAAAAATCGCGTCGTTGAATAATAAAGCATTTTCCATTCATAAAAATCAAATTACATAGGTCCCAAGTCATAGTATTTCATACAATTTTACAAAACATTTGAATGGAATTTGTTATTTAAGTGCGGGCCAAAAATTCTTGTTGTCTTCCCGACAATTACCTTCAAGTACCTGAGATAAAACATGTTAAAAGAAAAAGTCAGCGAAAACGCGAGTGAATTCACAAAGTTTAATGAAATCCATTAATATATCATCGATATAAAATTATTACCGAAAATCATTTTGTACAATTCTTAGTCGTAGGCCATAAATAAGCCAAAAACATTTTATACTAATCTTTGTTGTAAATCATACTATAGGCTTTTGCCTTCAAAACCATTATACAAACCAATGTCGTAAAAGCATCATACAAAATGTCTTATAACGTTGTATAGAGTTAAATAAAAACCGTTATATGAATATGGTTATGAAAATCCAAAACACGAACATAATATCAATAATAAGACCCCGTAGTGCTAGTCAGGCAATATATTGTAATTCAATGCGTATAGCAGTATTTTTGTTATTGGATTATTATAAGCCGCATGACATTGCTACCTTACTATAATAAACAACGGGTAGCTAACCCGAAACTCATTTGCCCATCTAAATTAGCGTGTCGTCACAATAATCACGCTTATGTAAATCTTCTCAGACATAAATTCGCTTACCAATCAATGTGGCACAACGGGGATCAACCGTCACGTCGCGAACTGGGGTGATCTTCCCCAAATAGTACTATTATATGCATAAGCGTCTACCAAATCCCAGTAGTTAAAAAATGATGCTAATGGGACTTTTAGTGACATAACCTAACTAATAATAATCCATTTCGTTTCATTCGTCGGGTCATATAATCATTCATCGGGTCATATAATCATTCGGGTCCAAATCAATAAGCAAATAATCGGGACAACTGGTGTCCTATTTTATTAAAACTAACATGTTATCTCCCTCGCGGGTTTAGAAAACATTTCATAAAAACATTTAGAAGAGTGCGAGGCTATGAACTCACGTTGATTGGGAAAGGCGGTTATCGGCGATTTGGATATACGGTATGTGCTTCAATCACGGAAACCTAGACAAATAATACTCGTCTTAGACTCTTGTCCAATGAATTTATAAAAACAATGGCTATGTATATATATGATGATATCATAATTATGATGATGATCAAGTGGGTTTTTATATCTTCATACAACATTATAGTGTTATGTGTTAGTCAAAATTTCAGTAGTTACACTAGTTTCAATCCAATTCCATATTAAGGCCCAATAAGCCCAATAAAAGCCCATTAAGAGTTCAATACTTTATATTAGCCCAATTATACCTTTAATATAAGGCCTATACTCATATGTTGGGCCCAAGTGGGTTAAGCCCAATGAGTAAGTCCATTAGTGTTTATCCAAACTAGTTCGGTCAATAGTCCAATAAGGCTACTTTGGCCCGTTAATGTCCATAAGTTATAAAGCTCGGGTTTTATTGGTTTTTACTTGTCAAATGTACTTATACATCAGTATATGAGTTATAAAAAGTTTACATTAGACAGTCCAACCGTCTAAGTTTTATTTGATGAAAACGTTAATCTTTCGGTTTTAGTCGAAAATATGTAAAACTTATGTATATAGTTTTATAACTTATAAAATTTATCAAATTGCCATTTTTATAAAATTACCCATTTATTTATCAAAGTATATACTTATTTATAAGTAATATATAAGTTAGTGGGTTTTAGGTATACATTTTATATTAGTTTTACTTGAGTGCTAATTTTATAATATATACTTTTATTTTACAAATCTGATTATGAATTTCACTTTCATCATTTTTACCATATCTTGAGTTCTACAAGAAGATAGAAGCTCATTTTTGGGAAACCAAAACTACATGATATGTACCAAAAGTAACTCAAATTTAGTTACTGCTCAGTCCAAAACAGACTACATAGATTTTAACTTCAATATTGTTTTGATCATATCTCACTCATTTTATAGATTCCATTGTGTAGCCAACTCTCACATATGTACAAGTCTCATATCTTACTATATATTAATTCATCCAAGACATTGTAACAATTTATTAATAGTTTTCTTTACTATTGTATACAGCCTACTAATTTAACCATAATTTTAACATTTTTACATGTAGTTTTCCATCTTTTTAACCAAGTTTATAAACACATGATCCCAACATAATATTTTTATCATCATATATCATCATATACATATACATCAAGAAAGAAAATACAATTTACATTTACAAAAATAACAAGGAAATGGGAAGGATGATCTTGTTACCACCAAGATTATGAAAGTTAAGATCAATCTTGACTTTTGTTGGCAAAACTTGTGGTAAACCTATATCAACTTCAAGATCACCAATCTTCAAGAATACCTTGTGGAAAATCAGCCCTACAACACAAAGGAAACTTCTCTTTAGATGTTAAAATCACCACCAATCAATAGAGCTTCAAAAGGGCTTCATCATATGTGTGAATAACATAGGATTTGTGGTTAATTTTTGATCAAGATGGTATGTTTATGTGGAATAGTGGACGGCTCAAGGAGGAGCTAGAGAGAAAAATAAAGTTGTTTGCATGAGATGAAATGGAGGAAGTAGTTTAGCTAGTGGTTTTAGCTAGTTTTTCTTACATTGGAAGTCTTATGGGACAAGTAACCCCCAAGATGATAAAAACTTGCCACATCAAAGAGTGGTGGCAAAGCTTGGACGCCACATGTTATGGGGGTGGGGAAAGTTTATCTTGTCTCATCCCCATTTAATTATGGGTACTCCTCGATTCTAGTTTCCTCTATTTGCGTCCCCTCAGGTCGTTTTACAAAAAACATTTTAATAAATTATGAATCAACGACACAAAAAGAATCTAATAAAAATTGTCTCGTCAAAAACGAAGTTCAAAAACATAAATACGTAAACCTAGGGTTTCCGGTTTAGTCGTAAAGGACGTTTAATGTTGATCCCAAACTTAGATCGATTTAGCTTTGTGTTAACTAGATTAAATCAAGTTTAACACGTAGAGAAACATTGTTGTGTATAAAATAATTTAAGTATTAGGCGGAATTAATACTCAAACAAGAACACACAAACAATGTAAAACCAAACTTTCACTTGATTGATAAAACAAACTTGCGTACAATGAAAGTGTGAAAACATATATCAAACATAAACCTAAAGGCCTCCTTTTATAGAATACGGAGCCTTGTACAAGAGTCTACGTATCAGCTATTTTAGGTAAAGATAAACATAAGAAATACATTGTCGATCATATCTTTACTAGAAACATAATACGTGTAGACTAAGTCTTCTATCAGTACTTGACTTCTTATCAACGCTTGTCCTGTCAACGCTTGATTTCTTTTTAACAACGTCCCGATTGCTCTTGTCAGTGTCCAAGTGTACTAGCTACATTTTATTCCCAACAATCCTCCCCTAAACTTGATATCTACTCTAGTAATCAAGTTTCTGAATAAAAAACTAAGAACTAGGAGGATTCTTACAAATCTTATCAGATTGGTAATAAACATATCTAATCAAATCTTTGGCCACGCCACTTGAGTAGTCAATCTCCAGCTGTGTTGTCTTCATCTTTTCATAAACTTCTTTGGACATAGGATACTCACCATCCACAAGAAGATACTCAGAAAACTTTGTAGAACTCAACTGATACACACAAGCTGCTGACTATAGACGCCATTGAAGTCCACTGATATCATCCTCAAGATCCTTCCAAACTGGATCTGCTTCTTCTGGTGCACACATTCTCTTGAATGTTGACCAAAGCTTTATTCCATTGACTGAAGTAGGTGCTTCATATAATACTTAGCCAGTAGTAACTTCCAAATGTCTGCCAAGTCTTCCCTATCCATACTTGCAAACAAAGACATAAGAGTAGTAAAAGTATGTACCTCTTTTCCATATCTGCCAATCATCAAAAACCCACTTGCATCTTCTTCATAACTAATGATAGGGTTTCTGGAATCATGAGATAATAGTTTCACCATATCTGAAGCTTTCGTGGGTGAGAGCTTAATACTCTTTCTAATAACAGCTTCACTAGGATTCACTTTATTCAAATCTGAAGGAAACTCAAGTGGAACTCCCTTCTTCAATGGTCTTGGTACAATCATAGCCTATTGAATCTGCATTTCCTCTACAAGTTCTTCTTTCCTTTCATCTGAAAGAAGTCTGATAATGTTCATCTCTTGCACTCTTGCCCAAATAGGATAAGCCTTATATTCCAATTCTTCAAAGGACAATCCCTGCAACTTCTGGAAAGTCCATCCTCCTTGATAACATTTGAGCAACATATAATAAAGCTCCCTTCTATCTCTCTTCAACTGTAAGAAAACTTTGCTAGCCTTATACTTCAGAATTACCTTGCAATCTCTTTGAACTCTTAGCAGAATCTCCAAACCCCAAATTTAATTTGAAATTGTCATGTCTGGATTCTCCATAACCTTATTCTCCCAAGCAAAGTACATCTGGGTAACTTCTGGCATATCATAATCTACCTTCAACTTTAACTCTACAAGTTTCTCCCTTCCCAACTCATCACCATATTCAAGTCTTTCTGGTTCTTCAATTATCATAACACTTGAATCTGTGATTTCATCATTACTTCCTTCTTGCTCCTCAGAAGTAACCACAAATGGTGACTCACCAACCGTCTTCTTTTCTTGTTCCATAAGTTGTGCAGCCAACATTGAATCAAATTGTACTTGTGCTGCATCCTTTGGAACCTCTGTTTCTACCATGATTCCTTTACCCTTATCTAATGCATCAATGATGGGTAAAGATGATGATGGTACCTGTGAAGACACTTCCTTGATGATAGCTGATGACTAGAATACATCAACAATATCTGTAGGTCTATCAACATTCAAAACCTGTGTGTCAACGCCCAACTTACTCTTGTCAGCGCTTGGTGTGTCAGCGTCCAAAATCTGCTTGTCAACGATCACTTTACTCTTGTTAGCGCTTCTTGTGAACTGCTCCATCATTGCTGTAAAGGATAAGTTCAAATTTGTAGGAGTAACCAAAGAGACATCAAAACCTGGTTGCTTCTTCAATTCTGTAAGAGCTTCAGCCACACCCAAAGATTCTCCATCATGTGAGCCTTAGTCACTCACATGTATCTACTCATCATCCCCTTTGGAAGAATCCTCCATACCACACCTATTGTTAACACCTTCTAAAAGAACAATCTTCTCCCTCAATTGCTTGAGTTCAAGGTCTTGTGTAGTGATAGTATGTACCAGGTATGCATTTTGCTTTTGCAAGCTAATGCAGACAGTCGTCAATTCCAACATTCTATATGGTTCCAATCTGCCCTCCTCTAGAATAAGGATTTGACCTCCGAAAGTAGATTCATGGGGCATGGATGGGGTCTTAATGATGTTAGGACTGACTTGGCCTGCATCTAAGCTAGCACTAATAGTCCTAGCCTCTCCCATGTCACCAACCACACTTATGGTGGTGGTTCTCTCTACAACATGGCTAGGACCACCAGAGGAGAACACTCCAGTAGTCCTTGGGCGTTTTACCAACCTAAATTCAGGGGGTGTAGAAAATGATGTGGATTGGGTGGTAGTTTGAAGGTTAAGGGGTGTTTGGGTCTGTTGTAGAAAGGTGTCAACGTTTGGATTTAAAGTGTCAACGCCAACATTTAACGTGTCAGCGTTGAAGGGATCTTGGTCAAGTTCCATCTGTTGAGGTGAAGATTATGGTTCAGGCAATGGGTCAAGTTGTGGTTGTGGGTCAGGTTGAGGTTGTGCTGCCGCAATAACAGCAAGCATGGCTTGGGTAAGGGGTAATTCTCTGTGAGGGGGGAAATTCATCTTACTAAAAATAGCTTTCTTTTTCATAGGGATCGCATAAAAATCATCATGATCCCTGGTGCAATACCTTTGCTCATAAAAAATCTTGGGTAAGCCAAATTCATCTTATTACCCTTATTTTTACACATGCCATCAAAAATCAGTTTAGAAAAATTATACTTTTGCCCATTAGTATTACACACAATTACACTAGCAATAGATCTGTTAATTTCATTATGTGCAGTTCATTTGGGACTTAAACATTGAAGGATGAAATGTATTAAGTACTTCCAAGTTGGGGGAAATTATTGTTTATTGTATTTATTTAAAGTACCCTCTTCAGGGAAAGGATACCCCAAAGCTTAAAGTCCCTGTTCTATCTCACCAATGGGTAGAGTGGTTATACCATCTGCATCATTAAGATGCAAAGCCTGGCGAACCAAGGCTTCAGTAACCACCCATAGACGCCCATAGACAATAGCAGTTAATGTAGTCACATTATTAAGCGCTGAGGAACATAAAGTGTTCCAAAACTGTTTAATATGAGTGACAGGAATGAGAGGAGCATGAGAAAGAGCATACCATAATATGGATGCATTCAAATATGCCACCATCTGAGTGTATTGAGGAAACAGAGCATCATCAGCCTCCAAATAGGCAACCATGTTATGCTGAATTCTGAATCCTAATACCAAGTTACTCGGTTTAAACTTAGGCGCAACTGATGTAGAAAGTTGTTTGTGAAAGATTATTAAAGATGAATATAGGAGAAAAAGTTGTTAGACAAGAATATGAGATTACCCTGTTTAAAAAGAAGGAGCCAAATTTATAGGAGAGATAGGCACATGTGATTGGTCAAAAATGAGGCAAATATTTTCAAAATATAATGATGAAAATATTGAAAAGAAAATAAGTTATCTTGTGCATTAATTAAAAGTTATCAACTCCCAAAATTATGGCCCCAATTTTCGTCAAAAATAACAACTAGGTAGGACCCAATGAGTGTCAACGGTCAAAAATAACCCATCAACGCCCAACGACTATATTCTTGTCACCGTTGGAAAAAGCCATGTCAACGTCTAAATTGGTCATAACAACGTTTGGAAATATATCTGTCAACGTCCAAAAATAAAAATAAGAGAAATGAAAAAGGACCTTAACAAAGTGATTTATCCTAGTGAAGATAACCTATAAACTGAAAATTACTATAGGGTGGCAAGCACTGTCCAATCATGCACACTTGGTTATGCAAGATATACATAACAGTCCTCTAGTGTCCCTTGCTAACCAAAGTTCTTAACAGTGAAGTTATCTCATAAAATACCTTGTAACTTCCCACGTAAGCCCAATATAAATCATACCCAAGTCTCCAAACAGACCACTCCCAATTCTAGGCCAAAAAGTCTTGGCAGCATGCATAATATATCAACATTGCATGCTACAGTGCCTCATTAGTTAGTGAACTAATTCATACTCACCAGTGGACACAATCTATAATTGTGATAAGAGTATTATAAGAATACCCAAAAAGTCCTAAAAGGTTCCTAAACCTCCCCTTAAACTATGATACATAAGTTGCCAAATAATATGCATGTAATAAAAATTTATGTCAAGATAGGAATATAAATATTCCAACCATCATCCATAAATTGAAACATGCTCCAATAATGCTCCAAGGATCCATAAGCAACTCTGTATCCAATGGTACAATGCTAACAACGCCTGCATAACTAGATCAAAAACCACAAAAATAACATGTTGTTAACAACGTCACGTTAACACTTATCAGCGTTAAAATAACCTTTGTCAACGTTAGACAAATAAAGTGGAAAATCTAATTTTGTATAAAGACCAATAACAAATGCATATCCTGTACATACTTTTACAATAAAAACCCAAAACACATATTAAGTGAGATTGATCATTCCAATACTTGTTACCAAGTATTGAAATCTTCCAGTATCAAAAGGTTTAGTAAATAAATCAGACACATTTTCCTCAGTGTCAACCCTATCTTGTTGTATTAAACCTTTTTCAAAACAATCTATTATAAAATGATGTCTAATTTCTATGTGTTTTGTTTTAGAATGATGTACAGGATTTTTATTAATGCATAAAGTAATGTTATTGTCTACAAAAATCTTGGTATGCATGAAATTATACCCATAATCCAACAGCTGGTCCTGAATCCATAAGACTTGTCCACAACAAGCAGTTGCATCAACATACTCTGCTTCAGTTGTAGAATTGACCACCACTATTTGTTTCTTACATTGCCAAGATATCAATCTACTCCCAAGAAACTGGCATCCACCAGTTGTGGATTTTCTATCAAATTTGTCACCATCATAATCACTGTCTGAATATGCAATAAGCTCCAATGGGGAATCTTTTGGATACCATAGTCCCAGTTCAGGATAACACCTAAGGTATCTAAAGATCCTCTTGACAGCATGAAGATGACACTGTTTGGGAGTCACTTGATGGCGTGCACATGCACACACAGCAAACATAATGTCAGGTCTTGAAGCTGTGAGATACATCAATGAACCAATCATTGACCTATAATGCCTGACATCCACCTCTTTTCCATCTCCCACTTTTCCCCAAGGGTGTTCCCTATCCATAGGTGTGCTAGCCCGTTTCTCATGTGGAGAAAAGCCAAACTTCTTCAAGATTTCTGCTACATATTTATCTTGAGAGATGAAGATACCATCTTCTTTCTGTTGTACTTGTAACCCTAGAAAGAAGTTCATCTCCCCCATTGCACTCATATTGAACTTGTCTGTCATAAGATTGGAAAAGTCTTCACTCATCTTTTGAATAGAAGAGCCAAAGATGATATCATCCACATAGACCTATACAAGTAAGAAATCCTTACCAGTATTCTTTGTAAACAAGGTCTGGTCTATGGTGCCCCTTTTGAATCAATTTTCCACCAGATAGGTGGACAATGTGCCATACCATGCTCTTTGGGCTTGATGAAGTCCATACATAGCTTTCTTTACTCTTAACAACTTGTTTGGATGTTCTGAATCTTCAAAACCAGGAGGCTGCATTACATAAACCTCCTCTGCAATTGTGCCTTAAACAAAAGCACTCTTCACATCCATTTGATAGACTGTAAAGCCCATGTAGGAAGCATAGGCTAGAAAAATCCTTATAGCGTCAATCCTTACAACAGTTGCAAAGACCTCCTCATAGTCTATCCCTTCCTCGTGTGTATATCCTTGAGCCACTAAACGTGTCGTGTTTCTGACCACAATTCCTCTTTCATCCTTTTTATTCCTAAGAACCTATCTTGTCCCAATAGGTCTGACATGTTTGGGACAGTCAACCAACTCCCAAACATCCTGGATAGCAAATTGGTGAAGTTCATCTTGCATTGCTTCCACCCAACTTGGTTCTTTGAGAGCATAAAAAATCTTCTTGGGTTCCTGTTGTGACGGAAAATAGGCAAACAAACATGCTTGAACAAGAGGGGTATCAACCTTCTTGTGAATATTGGAAATAAATCCTCCAAGATTCTGATGAGATCTTCTAGTTTGCATAGGAGTCATCACATCACCAATAATTAGAGAAGGAGGGTGATTTTTGATTGTAGAAGTGAGCACTCCTCCCTCAATAAGTGTGTTGTCCTCAATCTCATCTTCCATGTTACCAATATCCTCTTCAGACTCTTTTCCATCATCATCTGAATTGACCTCTCCATTTCTGTTTGAAGGTTCACCTTGTTCAAAATTATTGGAAGAGAAAATATGGTCAAAAGATCTGTCAACGCCTGAACCAACGATGTCAACGTTTGAGCCATCAACGCCTGAATTTTTCTTGTCAGCGCCAGAATTTCCTTTGTTAGCGCCTGAAGGATCATGCATGTTTTCAACTGGTGATACTTGGGGACCACCTTTTTCTTTTCCAGCAGCAATAGCAGCAGAAAATGCATCTATCCATATGGGATTGGTAACATACTCAAGTATGGGTGCTGATTTGTTTGCTTGTGATCCAACCTCTTCATCAACCTGTTTACCTGAAACATCAACAATTGGTTCTTCCACAACATTTTAAGTTACCTTCACAATGTTTGGATTAGTAACATGCATATAATTCAATGTCCTAGATAGAGGTTCCAAGTCAAATAACCAATTTGGACCACTTTCAGGATCACTAGGTTTACTTTCTAAAAACCTAACATGTACTTTTTCAAGTATACGTTATTCTTTCTTAAGGTAAATGATTGTGGTAAATTACACCCTTTAGGAAAAAGGCGTAATAGCGGTAAGTATTGAGTGATGATTTAGGAAAATCAACACTAATGACCCTTAATGAAATGAAAGTTCGTTTCCCAAGGAGGTATATGTGTGTGAAAAACTTGTTAAATGTTTGTGATTAATGATTGGTTTAGAAGGGGATGAGAAAAGAAAATGACGAAGACATAAAAATAAAAATTAACAAAAAATCACTACTAGAAAGTTAAAACGTAGAACCTTAAAAACCACAAAAATAAAAATAAATTCTAAAAATTACCAAAAATTCACCAAAAATCAAATTAAATAAACCAAGAGTTTACCAATGATCCAAACTTTTTCAAACCTTTTAAATAATTAAATATTCAATTTTTAAATGCTAATTAAAGCCCTAAAAATCAAATAAATTATCAAAAAGCCCAAATAAAGATTTTTCAATTGGTAAACCTCTAAAATGGCCTAAAAAGTTTAAAAACTATTTTTAGAAAATTTTAAACTAATAAAAACTATTTAAAATGATTTAAAAACTATTAAAACTTAAAATAATTATAAAAACTTAATCTTAAAGTGATAAAATTATTCTAAAAGTTGCTAAATTCCTATTTTAATGTATTAAACCTAAGAAAAATGTAAAAAGTTGGAAAATGTGAAATTTTAAAAATAATAATAAAATAATATTAAAAATCCAAAAATTATAAAAAATTCTAAAAACTTGCAAACTAGTTTATTTTAACCTAAATAATCAGAAAATCAAAGTGAAATTACCAAAATACCCCTATTGGGCCCTCAAATGGGCCAAAACCAAAAACAGTCAACCAAATTGGGCTTTTGGGCCCAAAAAGTCAAACTTGGCCCAATTGACTTGGAAAAGCCCTTTCTGACTCAAAATTCAATTCTAAGAACAAAACTCTAAAGGCCCAAAAGCTGAAAATGAGCTTATCACAGCTTATTTAACACTCAGCTTATTCTTATTGGGCTTTTAAGCCCATTAAGCCATAAGCTAATGCCATAAGCTCTAATTTGACCCACAACCTTCTTTTGGGATGCTTATGAGATCTGTAAAAAGAAATTTTGAAAAAGCTTACTCAATAAGCCAGAAATAAGCAAAGAAAAATTTCACTAAAAGACAAAATAGTCGTTTTAGAGATTTAGGGCACCTCAGGACTTGATTCAACTTGCAAAAGCTTTCAAATGGACTCAATAAGCAAAATAAATCAACAAAAATCCAATAAGCACAACCAATAAGCTAGAATAAGCACAAATGAACTTATGTAAAAGTCAAAGGAGTTGGTTTTCTAGTCAAACCCTAAAGTCAACCACCCAAATGCTTCAGTATGAACAAATGGGTCAAAATATGAGCACCTATTACAAAAACAAAGTTGTTGCAGGTTGGAATAAGCTATTATAGCTTATTGATAAACTGAACCTAAATTTACACTATCAGTGGCAACTAGCAGGGGAAAGGAGTTCCCACTGCTTTGACTATTTGACCAAGCTTGTTTGAGAGTTCTGGTTTGATTTAGTTGGAAACAAAGGCACCCTTGTGATCAGTGAACCACAAGGAGTCAATAGCAACAAGAAAATCACAAATTGGTTCACACAATAAGCCACAATAAGCCAAACAGTCACCAGATATGCACCAGATATGGAAATAAGCAGTTAAGCACTTAATAAGCAGATTTAGACTGAATAAGCCAACCAAACTTAACAAGATGCATACACAAGCTATATAAACTAAGAACAAACACAAAGCAACAAGAATAAAACACTGAATCAAAGTAAATAACAAGATCAAAGCACAAAAAGTTACTGATGAACAATGAACATATGCAGAAACAAGTTTGCTGATATACTTGACACTTGATCCAATTTCAAGCCTCAAATCCTTCTTCCCTGATGTGATTAACTAAGATTTAGCACTTGTTAGCCCTAGCCTAAGCTTAGATCTAGGTTTCCTCAAAATCCTACCCAATTTTACCAAGTTTTTTAAGATTTTATAGCCAAATTATGAATCTATGTGTTTCAAACCTTCAAACCTGCAAACATATGAACACTAGCACCTAACAAGCAGATACCAACACTTACAAACAGCAAACAACCACTTAGCAAACCACAATTACAAATAATGCAGTAGACCCAAACACCCTTTAATCTACCACTTAACAAAGGAACTTGTGATTTTAACTAATAACCTACTGATTTTAATGATAAAAAACCCTTAAACAATAGCAACTAACACAATCAAACTCAAAAATCACCAGCACAAACACCAATACTCAAAATCAAAGCACCAAATCAAAATCAGTCATAAACATGAAATTTTTAGTGGAATCTTAACAAGGGATTATACCTGCCTTCCACAACATCATAGGAAGGCCAGCAATGCTCCTTGGACCTTGTTCAACAACTAGAACAAGACCAAGGTACTTCAATGAAGATGATGCAAACTGCCTTGGTTGATGGTTCAAAGTAGAACCTCAAGGACTTTATATCTTCATCACAAACAGCAAACAACTTAACCAAGGGCTCTAATCCCTTCACAAGCTTGGTGTCAACAAGCTTGTAAGAGCTTATAGCTAATGGCCAAGGGTTAGTACACAAAATAAGCCAAAACAGAACCTAGGATTTCAAGGTATTCAAACCTTAAAAACCTTATGAAACAAGATGTGCCTTAACCAAAAGATTAAGGTAGGCCTTAACAATCAAATGGAACTCAGAATTAGGCTACTCAAACACCAAACTTTTAATTAAATCAAAAAGAGATTTCACAATTTCAGAAATTCAAATTTTATTTAAACTTAAAAAGGAATTACAAAGATAATAGCCTAAAACTGGAACAAAGCGACTCTCACATGTTGAGGTCTCCTTTTATAGGCAAATGCCTGGCTAAACACTATTCACAAACCCTAGCAACTGAAATTCCTATTCTATCCTTGCAGAACCTTCTAGGTGTGTTGCCAGCTGTTTTGGGAGAATCCTGGACGTTTGTTGAGTGCTTAGGGACCAAGTAATGATTTGCAGCCCTTGATTTTGCCAACTAAGGATCAAATGCCAGGTGTCGTATTGTGAGTGGGGATGGGGGAATCATTCTGGTAGTGGGATTTGATGTTTAAGGTATGGGATGTGATTGAGGTGATGTGAATCACACGTGGGTTGAGTTAATTTTGATTTCCCCTTTGTTTTGCTCATTTTTGATCCTGGGTAAAAACTTGTTCATCCCTGGTAAAAATCCAAACAGTAAGTGTTTGGCGCATTTTTAGGAATTTGAAGTTTGGGATATGACAGCTTTGGTCCTTGTGTTTTAGGAAAAGTTGTATAACAAGTTATTTTGCAAACAAAACGTGTTTCCCTTTGTTAATAACTTTCACCATTTGTCACTTTTGGCACCAAACTTTGGAAAAAGGTTATCAAGGGTTATTTTTGACATTTTTGCATATTTCAAGGGCTGATTTTGGACAATGTTGATCTTCAAAGGTCTTCAATGTTTCTTTGGCTTGATGAGGGACCATAATTGACAATTTGAAATTGTTGAGGGACTAAACTTGCCATTTCTTCAAAGTTGAAGGACCTTTTGTGTAATTTTGACAAACTTAAGGGACCAAACTTGTAATTATCATTATACAAGGGTTTTAAGTGTCATTTCTTCATTCATTGAGGATCAAACTTGCACATCTTTAAGTCTTCAAGGATAAATGTTGAGTATTCAATGATTTAGGGCCCGTTTCTTTGTACGGCTTCGTTTCTCGTGTCCGTTTTTCCTTGTAACTTGTGATCTTTTGTCTTTTTCACGATATCCATACCTAAAATACACAAATAAACAAACACAAGCATATATATGGTATATTATGACATTTTTATGCATTTAAAGCCCGAAAAGAACGATGAGATCATGTATAAATGCCATCTCATCACTCCCCCATACTAAGCCATTGTCGTGCCCTCACACAATGCTAGAATAAAGTATCTAAGCATCACCCAAGTTCAATTTTATTAACCTTTATTGAAAAGTAAAAGACTTGCAACATACTACGAAGATGTGTAAAGACATAATGTATGATTTTCATCACAAAAAGTGACTTTTAGGGTCAAAGAATAGAAACAAGTAAATGTCCCTTAGAGTAAACTTCGTCATCCTTGATTGTCATACATTTCATGCTAAGTGCAAAAACAAGATCATTGTTGGTACAAGTCATAATGCTAACACTACTCATACGTCCAAATTGTGTAATACTTTTTCTCCCCGCAATCCTAGTTATTATAAAAGGAAAATGGGTTACTAGCATTTTTTATCTATTTGTCATGGATCACAAGTGATTCATATTGACTTATTTGAGTAGTTATTAGACCGAAAGCAAAGTAGCATGATTTGATCAATAGTTAGCCGAAGGACAAAATCTTTTAAAACGGCTTCTCGTGTATCTCCTTAAGTTCATATCTTGGCATAACTCGTTTCACGATTTGAGACCTTTCTCGGACCGATATTTGGCATGTACTTCATACTTCAAATCTTGGGAAGTCTTTCTTGGAATTATGGTCTTCTCTTCATATATTTGGAATTTCTTCACTTGACGTTTTTGAGAGATTCTTCATATTGGACCACGACTTCATCATTTTTCTTCAACCTTTACTTTGGATTTTGATATACAACGATCCGCCTCCTTTTCGGACTTGGATATATTTATCCTCATACCTTGTTAGGGTCTTTTTGGATAGACTTTCTCCATGATCTTTAGGGGAGTAATTGCTTTTCGTCGTGTGTCTCGATCCTTTATATTGATTGAGGAATAATGATACTTCACATCATCTTTGGATCTTTAGCAAAAATAGAGCTCCTCATGCCTTGTTAGTGCCTTTTTGGATAATCGCCAATCTTCGCGTCCCGCTTCAATAAGTTATGCCTTGGCTATGAACTCTATTCAACCCCGAGCAACTTTTAAACGATCTTGCGCTAGAGGCTAAGTAACCTTTCAAATCGTATGACCTTACTTATTGCAATTATGATTTATTCCTAATGCATTGATCTTATGGGAAGAAAAAGCCACAATTAAAAACATATGAGTTTTTGAAAGAACACTTTCGTGTTCTACGTTTAGCATGATCACTTGTCTAACTCTATCATATCTCGTTCTTCACTATATAAAGACCTCTAATTAAAGAGACTCGTGAATACTTAGCCATGCAAGTCAAAATTAAGCCAAATTTGGATTAGCTTTCATTAAGACTATATCGAATCAAAGTTTTGGGTTTTCAAGCCACCTATAGGATCTTGCACTTTCTTGGACTTTTTCAAGTTTAGAGAATGCGTTTTAAAGTTCCCTTGATAAGTGACTTTCTAGGATCAATTATAGGAACTTGCGAAAAGTTCTCGTTCTTAACCCATATGAGTTAAAACTTTCGCGTTTTAAAGCTCCCTATATAAAAGTCTAGCAAAACTTGAATTGAGCGGGTTAAGGAATGTAAATGGCTCCAAATGCCCATCAAGTCAAAAATTAACTCTTATTCTACCCATCGGAAAATATACATTCGTGTCTTAAAAACACTTATGAAAACTAGGAAAGATTTTAAAATTTGGCCATTTTTAGCCTTATTAGCAAAACAAAACATTGAAAATTGGAAAGCGTGAGGGCGTAGCAAAGCAAGTACCTATTCACCCCTCATACTAAAAGTAAACATTGTCCTCAATGTTTCGAGTCTAAAGGTGGAGCACCCCCATACTAGAGACGAAGAGTCGAATGCTTAGGATCTAGCATGGAAAGGGTGATCAACAATATATCTAAAGCCGTTTATTAAGTATGCTAAAAGATAATTGTTAGAACAATAAAGGATATGTCATGGATTCGTGAAAAACTTCTTCAAACGAACGATGGAGGCTCACGTAAACGAACACGAGAGTCTTCAATCGTAGATGATGATGATGATCTAGATAACACAATCACAAACAACTACGAGACAACGAGTTGAAAGGGTACAAGTCCTCTTATTAGTGAATAGTGAGCATAAAGGATAAGCATGGGATCTCCCCCATGAGGCACCTCATTTTTGATTATCGAGTCATGAGCTCGACTCGATCCCCTCAATGCTAATTATCATTGGGGAAGGTGACTTGGTCGAGGGCAACCATTGAAGGAATTTCCCCACCAAATTAGTGCTTAAGCCTATGTCCATTCACCTTGAAATTAGGACCATCATCTTGAGTTAGCTCAATGGTCCCATATGGAAACACTTGTGTAATGGTGAACGGACCCGACCAACGAGATTTCAATTTCCCGGAAAATATCTTAAGACGATAGTTAAAAAGCAACACTTGATCACCAACGTTAAAAACCCGGTTTTTAATCTTTGAATCATGAAACTTTTTAGTCTTTTCTTTAAAAATTAATGAATTTTCATAAGCATTATCTCTTAATTCATCCAATTCATTCAATTGTATTTTCCGGTGATCTCCCGCGGTCTTCAAGTCAAAGTTTGCATGCTTAAGGGCCCAATATGCCTTGTGCTCCAATTCAATGGGCAAATGACAATTCTATAGACTAACTTATAAGGAATGCAACCAATAGGTGTCTTATAAGTGGTCCTAAAGGCCCATAAAGAATCATCGAGTTTGTCGGACCATGAAGCACGGTTTTCTCCAATTGACCTTTCTAAAATCCTCTTCAAAGCTCGGTTCGAAACCTCGACTTGCCCACTCGTTTGCGGGTGATAAGCCGTAGAAAGACGATAAGTAACTCCATATTTCTTTAGAACCTTTTCGAATTGGTCATTACAAAAATGGGTTCCAAGATCGCTTATAATAGCACGAGGGGTTCCGAACCGAGAGAATAGTTGCTTCAAAAACTTCACTACCACACGAGCATCATTAGTAGGCAAAGCCTTAGCTTCCACCCACTTAGAAAGGTAGTCCACCGCGATGAGGATATATTTGTTGCCATGAGACGATGGGAACGGCCCCATAAAGTCTATTCCCCATATGTCGAAAATCTCACACACTTGAATTATGTTTTGCGGCATTTCATCACGTTGAGACGATTTTCCTTGACGTTGGCACGAATCACACAACTTCACAAGTGCGTGTGCATCACGATAGATAGAAGGCCAAAAGAAACCGGCATCGAACACTTTCTTAGCCGTGAGATTAGCACCATGGTGACCACCCGTGGGTCCCTCGTGACAAGCCCTAAGGATATTAGAAGCTTCGGCACCAAACACACAACGTCGAACGAGTTGATCCGCACAAATCCGAAAGAGATAAGGGTCGTCCCAAAAATAGAACTTGACGTCACGAAAGAATTTTCGTTTTTGTTGTGTCGTCATACCCTTGATTATGAAATTGCCCGCATGGTAATTTGCAATGTCGGCAAACCATGGGGTGGTGTCTTTAGAATTCACTACACCGAGAGTCTCAAGAGGAAATGTTTCGGTAATTTCCTTGTTCTCGAAAACATCTTTGTGAGGATCTTCTAGACGAGAGAGATGATCGGCCGCTAGATTCTCGGCTCCTTTTTTGTCAAGCACGGTGACATCAAATTCTTGGAGGAGGAGCATCCAACGAAGCAATCTTGGCTTAGCATCTTGCTTAGCTAAGAGATACTTGATAGCCGAATGGTCGGTATACACGATGCTTTTAGTCAAGACAAGATAAGGTCGGAATTTCTCAAAAGCATAGACCACGGCAAGGAATTCCTTTTCCGTTGTGGTGTACTTTAATTGAGCCTCGGTCATCGTCTTACTAGCATAATGGATAGGACGGAAATGCTTGTCATAACTTTGCCCTAAGACGGCCCCTATAGCATAATCACTTGCATCGCACATGATTTCAAAGGGTAATTCCTAATTAGGAGCAACAAGAATGGGAGCTTCGGTAAGTTTCCTTTTGAGAGTTTCGAAAGCCTTAACACAATCCTCATTGAAGTTAAAAGGAGCATCCTTCTCGAGAAGGTGTGTCATAGGTCTAGAGATTTTCGAAAAGTCCTTGATGAAACGACGATAAAAGCCCGCGTGGCCTAGGAAACTCCTAACTCCCTTAACGGTTTTGGGATGAGGTAACTTGGCGATGATGTCTACCTTAGCTTTATCGACCTCAATCCCCGCCTTCGACACTTTATGTCCAAAGACGATTCCTTGTTTACACATAAAATGACATTTTTCCCAATTAAGCACAAGATTGGTTTCTTCACAACGTTTTAACATTTGCTCGAGATTAGATAAACATGACGTGAACGAATTGCCATACACCGAGAAGTCATCCATAAACACTTCCATCGACTTCTCGATCATATCGTGAAAAATTGCCATCATACACCATTGAAACGTACCAGGTGCATTACAAAGTCCGAAAGGCATCCTACGATAAGCGAACGTTCCATAAGGACACGTAAAAGTAGTCTTCTCTTGATCACGAGGGTCGATAAGGATTTAAAAGTAACCGAAAAAAGCATCTAAAAAGCAATAGAATTCATTTCCCGCTAGTCGCTCCAACATTTGATCCATGAAGGGCAAAGGAAAGTGGTCTTTACGGGTGGCGTCATTTAACTTTCGGTAGTCAATACACACCCTCCAACCGGTCACAACACGAGTGGGAATTAACTCCTTGTTCTCATTAGGCACAACGGTCATTCCTCCCTTTTTAGGGACACAATGGATTGGGCTCACCCATGGGCTATCAGATATAGGATAAATCATTCCCGCGTCAAGGAGTTTAAGGACCTCCTTTTTAATGACATCGTGAATTTTGGGATTCACCCTTCTTTGACTTTCAATTGCGGGTTTGTAGTCCTCCTTCATTAAAATCTTGTGAGTACAAAATTTTGGGTCAATACCCTTGATGTCGGATATTTTCCACGCAATTGCCCCTTTATGAGCCTTAAGAACTTTCAAGAGCTCGGTTTTTTCATCATTAGCAAGATCTTTTGCAATAATAACCGGCAACTTGTCATCACCTTCCAAGAATGTGTATTCAAGGTGAGAAGGAAGATCTTTCAATTCAAGGATAGGTGGTTCCTCGATCGAAGATTTTGGTTCAACACTCATAACTTCCATCGGTGAAAGAAATGGTGGAATAGAAGTATCATCACTAATCAACACCTCATCTTCATTGTCGATTTCATTTGAAGTGAGATCGCCTCCTTGGAATGGAGTGAGATTTGGTGTGGAATTAGCAAGAATCGGATCCAAAATAGTGGGATTGCCACTTGACGAGCTATCAGAAAAACCTAACACTTCTTGTGAAAACTCATCGCAAACCACATCAACGATGTCAATGTGATTGATGGTAGCGATTGCATAAACATGAGAAGGTTTCGAGTTTTGAGTAGCGTTTATAACAAGTTCCTCTTCGTTGAATCTCAAAGTAATAGTTCTCGCATGAACATCGATAAGCGATCTCGAGGTGTCTAAAAATGAACGACCTAAAATTATAGGAACTTGAGGATCCGCGGGGATGTCAACTACTATAAAATCAACGGGATAGTAGAACTTCCCCACTTTTACGAAAACATCTTCAGCTACTCCACATGCCATAATCGTAGAATGATCGGCCATCTCGATGGACATGTTCGAAGGAATGAGAGTCGGAAGCGAAAGCGATTTCCAAATGGAAAATGGCATCAAATTAATGCTCGCACCAAGATCGGCCAAGGCGAGGCATTCTTTCATATCTTGTATGTCACAAGGAATGAGAAACTTTCCGGGATCACCAACTTTTTCCGGTATGCGGTTAAGATAAACCGAAGAACAATTAGCAAGCTTTGAAAGCTTTTCCTTATCGCTCATCATACTTTTAAAAGTGGAAGCGAAACGAGGCATATATAACAACGCGTCGGCTAAACTCACATCAAAGTGCACTTGTTGAAACATTTTTATAAAATGCTCGATTTGTTGTTTGTTACGTTCTTGCAACTTCTCTTTGTTTCGTCTCGAAGGGTAGGGTAAAGGTGGTGTGGGTTGGTCATTAGGCAACGGCCTTGGAAACTCGGGTTCCACAATAGGTATTGGTTCAACCGTAGGTGTGGTATGAGCGGTACTTCGTGGGATTGTAATGTGCTCCTTTTCGACCATCACCTCGGGTTCTTTCTCGATTTCCTTCTCCGTAGAAGTACTTGGACGAGAGATTGGTTCCTTGAAAGTTTGACCACTTCGTGTAGTAATAACCTTCATTTCTCCCTTCCGGTTTGCAATGGTATCACTAGGAAGACTACCCGAGGAAGAGGGTTTACACATGATTGCTTCAAACATCTTAGCCATTCGGTCCTCAAATTTTGATTGCCTAGCATCCGCTTTTAATAACTCTTGCTTAATCTCATGTTGTCCTAATTCCATCTTTTGTTGATTTTGTTGAAGACGTTGGACATTTCCTTCCATTTTGTTTGCATGAGTTTTAAGTTCATTAGCAAGTTCATTTTTTAGCTCGTTTTTCAACTCGGATCTTAAGCTAATCATCTCACGTTGCATGTTATCAAATTTAGCATCATTTGCTTTAGCATAATCCAAAAATTCTCCTTGCAAATTTTTAGTGTGAGCATTTTGAAAACCTTGTGTAGTGTTTTGAAAATCACGGTTTTAATTTTGGTTAGAAATTTGTCCATTCCCATTTTGATAATTCCCCTTGTTGTAATTGCGTGAATTGCCTTGGTTGTTGTTTCGATAATTGTTAACATTTTGGTTTGGTGGAGCTTGATTTTGGCGGGAACCTTGACCGTTTTGGTTGTAAGTTCCCATTGCTACATAAGCACTCGAAGTGTTACCATCTGCGGTAATGCACTCGGAAAGATCATGAGCTCCCCCACAAGACAAACAACTCTTAGCAAACTCTTTAACCGAAGCGGAATTGGAAGCTTCTTGAGCCTTCCAATGGGACATTAGATTAGCAAATCTATCAAAAAACCGATTTTCCTCATTAGCTTCATCATGTAAGGCGTTAATGCTACGAGACGATTGTGACGAAGATGACGAACCTAAATTGGCAACACTCGGTGTGTTACGAGGGTTATAAACCTTAGATCTATTTTCAATGATTTGTAAAGCCTCATTTGTCGTCTTGCACAAAAAATTACCACCCGCGGCGGCATTCAAATAATCTCGTTCATGATCATTAAGCCCATTATAAAAAGTATCCACTTGATGCAATTCCGTAAAATCATGGTGTGGACATTCATGTAACATTTCTTTAAATCGTTCCCATGCCATTGAAAAACTTTCATTATTTCTTTGCAAAAATCGTGAAATCTCATTTTTCAAGTGTGTTGTGTTAGATGGTGGAAAAAACTTGTTCACAAACTTAGAAACGAGATCGGCCCATGTCAAAATCGAATTTGGCGGTTCTTTCTCAAGCCCAATTTTTGCGGGTCCATCCAACGAGTATGGAAACAACATCATCTTAATGGCGTCATGTGGAACATCCTTAAACTTGCTAGTGGCGGTGAGACGGTTAAAATTCCTAATGTGATAATGCGGGTTGTCTTTCTCGTGACCTCTAAACTTATTTTCTTGCAACATCGACATTAAAACCGTCTTAATCTCGAAATTCTCCGCAAGGATGGCGGGAATCACAATAGCCTCTCCAAAACCCTCGGTGGGTGCTTGTAGCAACTCCATCATAGTACGATTAGCCATGACGACTTCTTGTTCTACAATAGGTTCAACAATTGGAGGTTCTTCAACAATCAACGTCTCTTGATTTGCTTGCTTTTGAAGTCGTTTGAGAGCTCGTTTTGCTTGATTACGAGTGATCATAAACTTCACGAAGAATGGGAGGTGAGCAAAGAAGATTCTTTTTGGGTGTTTTGTGAATTTTCAATTTTTTTTTGTGTTTTTGATGATATTTAATTTTTTTTTGGATTTTGGTGTATCTTCGTAGACAACAATCTACAAAATCTCTCCTCGAATCAAACTCTTGTTTAAAGAAGCCTCAAAGGAATGAAAACGTTCATGTGGAGTGAACGCCTTCGAATGACTTTAGAACTTTGGTGAAAACCAAATTGTTCAAGAGGGTTTAATCACAAAGAAACCAAGCAAATATATTATACGTAATAATACTTTGGGCGGCAAAACCCTCGATTAGCCTTCGATCACAAAATACTCACAAGCAAGCGGGGAAACGAGGCGGCGCGAAGCACTTAAGAGCCTTTTTCCTTAGGGTATATTTTATAATACCCGCCTTATACCCACCTTATAGTTCGTATCTTTCAAAATCGAGCTTCACGAAAGTATTTATCTATTTTTGCCTTTTTCTTTTTGTTTGAGATTCGAATACAATAATTGAGTGATGAAATCCCAATTAAGGTTGTGTTTTCACACTTTTGGAGATATTGTGAATTTATTGTGATACTTAATTCAATATAGTAATAATATTTGTACAAGAAAAACCAAGAAAACCGATAATACGTATTAGTAGAGTTCTACTAATACAAATACTATATATGGTTAATATTAAAAACAACAATACAAATTAATCACGACACACCTCCCCGGCAGCGGCGCCAAAATTGATTGTGGTAAATTACACCCTTTAGGAAAAAGGCGTAATAGCGGTAAGTATTGAGTGATGATTTAGGAAAATCAACACTAATGACCCTTAATGAAATGAAAGTTCGTTTCCCAAGGAGGTATATTAAAACTTGTTAAATGTTTGTGATTAATGATTGGTTTAGAAGGGGATGAGAAAAGAAAATGACGAAGACGTAAAAATAAAAATTAACAAAAAATCACTACTAGAAAGTTAAAACGTAGAACCTTAAAAACCATAAAAATAAAAATAAATTCTAAAAATTACCAAAATTTCAGCAAAAATCAAATTAAATAAACTAAGAGTTTACCAATGATCAAAACTTTTTCAAACCTTTTAAATAATTAAATATTCAATTTTTAAATGCTAATTAAAGCCCTAAAAATCAAATAACTTATCAAAAAGCCCAAATAAAGATTTTTCAATTGGTAAACCTCTAAAATGGCCTAAAAAGATTAAAAACTATTTTTAGAAATTTTTAAACTAATAAAAACTATTTAAAATGATTTAAAAACTATTAAAACTTAAAATAATTATAAAAATTAATCTAAAAGTGATAAAATTATTCTAAAAGTTGATAAATTCCTATTTTAATGTATTAAACCTAAGAAAATGTAAAAAGTTGGAAAATGTGAAATTTTAAAAATAATAATAAAATAATAATAAAATAATATTAAAAATCCAAAAATTATAAAAAATTCTAAAAAACTTGCAAACTAGTTTATTTTAACCTAAATAATCAGAAAATCAAAGTGAAATTACCAAAATACCCCTATTGGGCCCTCAAATGGGCCAAAACCAAAAACAGTCAACCAAATTGGGCTTTTGGGCCCAAAAAGTCAAACTTGGCCCAATTGACTTGGAAAAGCCCTTTCTGACTCAAAATTCAATTCTAAGAACAAAACTCTAAAGGCCCAAAAGCTGAAAATGAGCTTATCACAGCTTATTTAACACTCAGCTTATTCTTATTGGGCTTTTCAGCCCATTAAGCCATAAGCTAATGCCATAAGCTCTAATTTGACGCACAACCTTCTTTTGGGATGCTTATGAGATCTGTAAAAAGAATTTTTGAAAAAGCTTACTCAATAAGCCAGAAATAAGCAAAGAAAAATTTCACTAAAAGACAAAATAGTCGTTTTAGAGATTTAAGGCACCTCAAGACTTGATTCAACTTACAAAAGCTTTCAAATGGACTCAATAAGCAAAATCAATCAACAAAAATCCAATAAGAACAACCAATAAGCCAGAATAAGCACAAATGAACTTATGTAAACGTCAAAGGAGTTGGTTTTCTAGTCAAACCCTAAAGTCAACCACCCAAATGCTCCAGTATGAACAAATGGGTCAAAATATGAGCACCTATTACAAAAACAAAGTTGTTGCAGGTTGGAATAAGCTATTATAGCTTATTGATAAGCTGAACCTAAATTTACTCTATCAGTGGCAACTAGCAGGGGAAAGGAGTTCCCACTGCTTTGACTATTTGACCAAGCTTATTTGAGAGTTCTGGTTTGATTTAGTGGGAAACAAAGGCACCCTTGTGATCAGTGAACCACAAGGAGTCAATAGCAACAAGAAAATCAAAAATTGGTTCACAGAATAAGCCACAATAATCCACACAGTCACCAGATATACACCAGATATGGAAATAAGCAGTTAAGCACTTAATAAGCAGATTTAGACTGAATAAGCCAACCAAACTTAACAAGATGCATACACAAGCTATATAAACTAAGAACAAACACAAAGCAACAAGAATCAAACACTGAATCAAAGTAAATAACAAGATCAAAGCACAAAAAGTTACTGATGAACAATGAACATATCCAGAAACAAGTTTGCTGATATACATGACACTTGATCCAATTTCAAGCCTCAAATCCTTCTTCCCTGATGTGATTAACTAAGATTTAGCACTTGTTAGCCCTAGCCTAAGCTTAGATCTAGGTGTCCTCAAAATCCTATCCAATTTTACCAAGTTTTTTAAGATTTTATAGCCAAATTATGAATCTATGTGTTTCAAACCTTCAAACCTGCAAACATATGAACACTAGCATCTAACAAGTAGATACCAACACTTAAAAACAGCAAACAACCACTTAGCAAACCACAATTCCAAATAATGTAGTACACCCAAACACCCTTTAATCTACCACTTAACAAAGGAACTTGTGATTTTAACTAATAACCTACTGATTTTAATGATCAAAAACCCTTAAACAATAGCAACTAACACAATCAAACTCAAAAATCACCAGCACAAACACCAATACTCAAAATCAAAGCACCAAATCAAAATCAGTCATAAACATGAAAGTTTGAGTGGAATCTTAACAAGGGATTATACCTGCCTTCCACAACATCCTAGGAAGGCCAGCAATGCTCCTTGGACCTTGTTCAACAACTAGAACAAGACCAAGGTACTTCAATGAAGATGATGCAAACTGCCTTGGTTGATGGTTCAAAGTAGAACCTCAAGGACTTTATATCTTCAACACAAACAACAAACAACTCAACCAAGGGCTCTAATCCCTTCACAAGCTTGGTGTCAACAAGATTGTAAGAGCTTATAGCTAATGGCCAAGGGTTAGTACAGAAAATAAACCAAAACAGAACCTAGGATTTCAAGGTATTCAAACCTTAAAAACCTTATGAAACAAGACATGCCTTAACGACAAGATTAAGGTAGGCCTTAACAATCAAATGGAACTTAGAATTAGGCTACTCAAACACCAAACTTTTAATTAAATCAAAAAGAGATTTCACAATTTCAGAAATTCAAATTTTATTTAAACTTAAAAAGGAATTACAAATATAATAGCCTAAAACTGGAACAAAGGGACTCTCACATGTTGAGGTCTCCTTTTATAGGCAAATGCTTGGCTAAACACTATTCACAAACCCTAGCAACTGAAATTCCTATTCTATCCTTGCAGAACCTTCTAGGTGTGTTGCCAGCTGTTTTGGGAGAATCATGGACGTTTGTTGAGTGCTTAGGGACCAAGTAATGATTTGCAGCCCTTGATTTTGCCAACTAAGGATCAAATGCCAGGTGTCGTATTGTGAGTGGGGATGGGGGAATCATTCTGGTAGTGGGATTTGATGTTTAAGGTGTGGGATGTGATTGAGGTGATGTGAATCACACGTGGGTTGAGGCAATTTTGATTTCCCCTTTGTTTTGCTCATTTTTGATCCTGGGTAAAAACTTGTTCATCCCTGGTAAAAATCCAAACAGTAAGTGTTTGGCGCATTTTTAGGAATTTGAAGTTTGGGATATGACAGCTTTGGTCCTTGTGTTTTGGGAAAAGTTGTATAACAAGTTACTTTGCAAACAAAACGTGTTTCCCTTTGTTAATAACTTTCACCATTTGTCACTTTTAGCACCAAACTTTGGAAAAAGGTTATCAAGGGTTATTTTTGACATTTTTGCATATTTCAAGGGCTGATTTTGGACAATGTTGATCTTCAAAGGTCTTCAATGTTTCTTTGGCTTGATGAGGGACCATAATTGACAGTTTGAAATTGTTGAGGGACTAAACTTGCCATTTCTACAAAGTTGAAGGACCTTTTGTGTAATTTTGACAAACTTAAGGGACCAAACTTGTAATTATCATTATACAAGGGTTTTAAGTGTCAATTCTTCATTCATTGAGGATCAAACTTTCACATCTTTAAGTCTTCAAGGATAAATGTTGAATATTCCATGATTTAGGGCCCGGTTCTTTGTACGGCTTCGTTTCTCGTGTCCGTTTTCCTTGTAACTTGTGATCTTTTGTCTTTTTCACGATATCCATACCTAAAATACACAAATAAACAAACACAAGCATATATATGGTATATTATGACATTTTTATGCATTTAAAGCCCGAAAAGAACGATGAGATCATGTATAAATGCCATCTCATCAGTAAACCCTATATCCTCTACTCTACAGAGAATAACCCATGAAGTAGCCTTCATCACCTTTAGCATTAAACTTACCTAGGGCATCACTAGTGTCCAACACAACTACATGACATCCAAAAGGTTTAAGAAAACCAATATTAGGTTTCTTGCCCCAAAGTAACTCATAAGGTGTTTTATTATGAATCTTGTTAACTAATGCCCTATTCTGAACATAACAAGATGTATTCACAGCCTCAGCCCAAAAAGCGATGGGAAAGTGAGCATCAACTAAAATAGTTCTGGCTGCTTCTATGAGGGTTCTATTCTTTCTCTCAGCTACCCCATTTTGTTATGGGGTTCTAGCTACACTAAACTGTCTAGTAATCCATTTCTTGGCACAAAAGTCATCTAATAACTTATTTCTAAACTCACCACCATTGTCACTTCTAAGCATCTTAACCTCATTACCAAACTTCTTTTCAATTTGGGTAATTAAGTTAATCAAAGTATTAGCAGTGTCACTTTTCAAAGATAAAAAGAAAGTCCAATTAAATCTAGAAAAATCATCAGTGATGACAAAACAGTAAGATTTACCATTTAAGCTTTCTATATTAGTTGGACCAAACAAGTCCATATGCAGCAAGTGAAGAGGTTTAGAACTAGAGTGCACTGGTTTAGACTTAAATGAGACCTTGTGCTGTTTTCCTTTAATGAATGCAACACAATATTGGTCATTGTGGAAAGCCTTTTCAGGCAAACCATCAACTAAACCATGTCTCACAAGTCTGTTTATATTTTGAAAATTAATGTGCCCTAATCTTATGTGCCAACGATTACTTTCATCAACTGAAGACTTAGCATATAGACATGACAGATTATTATTCATCCTAATTCCATTAAGATTCACATTATAAATGTCCTTATGCCTAGGTGTTATATAATCAATCAATTTCTCATCTGGTATTTGGAAATCTTTGCTCAACACCAAGCATTCAGTATCAGTGAAAAGAACTTTATTTTTGTTATCACACACTTGTGATACACTAAACAGATTATAGTCAAGTTCTTTTACCAAAAACACATTTTCAAAACGCAAATTGTTGGTGAGAAGAGTGCCTTTGCCTGTGATAGTCCCATATCCACCTCCAAAGTACACTTTGTCACCATCTTTAATGGGGATAAAATTTGTCATATAATCTTCCTTCCATGTCATGTGCCTAGAGCATCCACTATCCCAATAGCCATAATCATTAACCTGCTTTTGAATGCCCTACACATAAAGAAAATAAATTAGTTTTCTTTGGGAACCCAAGCCTGAGCAGACTTGGATTCATTTGGTTGTTCAACAAGAACAAACTTAGTCCTTATAACAACCCCTTGTTCATCCCTTTTTGGATTAAAGACCTAGTTAACCCAATTGTTTTTGTTATGACCTTTGAAATATAATGAAATCTGTTGCAGGTCATAGAAATCCCATCTGAATTAGGGTTTTGGTCTTGTTTAGGTCTCCATGTTAAACTAGAAGAAGCTTTAGACCCTTTTCCCTTTGGTTGAAAATATTTACCATTATTTGGTCTGGCAACGTTCCTGTCCGCGTTTAATTTGGTCTTGTCAACGCTGAAAATACCCTTATCAGCGTTGAACCTAGGGTTTGCTACAGGAATCCATTGTCTATTAGACCATGTATTTGTCTTCTGAAAAGGTCTTTGTCCATAAGTATTAGACCCTTTAGTAAAGAATGGGGCGGGTCTAACAACTTGTGGACTTTGCTGGACAAAAGGTTTGGGTTTGATAGTGTTTGACTTTTTATCAGCGTTGACCTTTAAAGCATTGACACACTTAAAGGTAAAATGTGAAAAACTTCCACATGTATAACAGGCTTTTCTAAACATAGCTCTAGGTCTAGAAGAAAAGAAACCTGTCCTATTATCACTAATTTGGCTTTTTGGTGACCTAGGTTTTCTATACATTTCTGCATATTTAATACTAGGTTTTCTAGCAACGTTTAAGCCAAGGTCAACAGTCTTGCCAGTGGTTGGGTTTGTCACTTTTATGGGTGTAGACTCATTTAGGCTGTCACTAAGCATGCCACCCTTAACAAACAAGGTAGGGTTGGCTTTCTTCCATTGGTCCAAATCGGTCAATTTCTTCTTGTATTCCTCTACTGGGGTAAGAACTCTTGGTGGAGGAATAAATTCCTCTTCTTGGAGTTCTGGTATACCAGTCCAAGACAAGTCCTTTCTAGGAACACCATAGAAGTTCCCAGTAGGTGGTGAACATCAGCATACTCTTTCATCCCAATCCCATTCATATCCCTAGAATCCCTTTGTTCACTGACACATTTTTCTAGGGTTTGTGAAGCTTTATCAAATCTCTGAATTTTAAGATCTACATTATCTTTGTTTTTGATAGCCTTATCTAACTTAGCCAGTAAAGCACTATTGGCTCTTTCCATGATGTTTCTAACCTCAGCACTAGCATTTAAATCATGAGTTAAAATATTGATTTGATCTTTTAGGTCAAACTACATTTTCTTATACTCAACTACAGTCTTTTCAGTTTGAGTAAGAGCAAGTTGATAGTTAGATAACTTGCATCTTTCATTAACTACATCTGTTGTCAATTTTAAAACTTCTTTCTTAAGTTTTTTAGTGTTTAGACGACAACCCTTACTACAAAATGCATCATCATATACCTCATTGTCTGATGAAGATGAAGAGTGTACCATGAGAGCATAGTGAACATGCTCCTTTTCTTCCTTTTCTGCAACCAAAGCTTTGTTTTCTTCCTTATCCTTGGCTAAATAACTCCAATCCCATCCAACACCATCAATATCTTGCATGGCAACCATAGCTTTGGAATCCTGAGCCTTGATGATTTGGCTTGAGGGTTTTCCAGCATCAGATCTTCTTGGATATCTGCATTCTCTCATAAAGTGTCCCATTCGATGACAGTTATAACACTCAACCTTGAATTTATCAAATCGAGCAGTGTCCTTAGCATTAAAAGTCATCTTCTTCTTAAATCTTCTATTCCATCTATTTTCCCTTATGCTTGCAAGATCCATATTCCACTTTATGTCCATCTCCTCCAAATGCTCATCACTAATTTGCTCAAGGTCCTCATATGTAATCACTGAACCATTGGGCAATGAAGCAATGTATGCACAAACAGTATCTAGATCAATACCAGCAGGCTTAACTCTTGGAGAGTCAACCTTGTATGTGTCAACGTCTGAATGTGAGGCATTGACACAACTTGATCCAGCGTTGACACAAGTTGATCCAGTAACGGGGTGCATGTATGACTCCTTTTGATCAAATTGACCTTCGCTATGTGAGAAGAAGGCCATATTTCCATTGGTAGACTTGCTTCCTTGATCCAATAGAGTTTCATTCTCTACCAGCCTCAGTTTATTGTAAACATCATCAAAAGTAGAACTTTTGTGAGTATTATTAGCAATTATAGACCTTGCTTCAATCTTCCATACATAACCAAGATTTTAAGAAAAGTGGTGATGATATCAACATCACCAAGCAGTGTTCCCATAAAGGACAACTTGCTTGTAATGTCAAGAAGTCTGCTTCTCACTCCACTTAGCTTTTCATTGGGTTGAGCTTTAAAAACAGCATACTCATGCAAGAGTTGCTTCTTTTTCTCTTGTATAATATCAGCATTACCACCATAAGCAACTTCAAGGGTTGCCCAAAGATCTTTTGCAGACTCCTAGCTTCTATATTTGTGCTGATTGGCTTGTCCCAAAGAGAGTTTGAGAATTCTTAGGGTTTTCATGTCATTCCTTCTCTTTGCTATGTCCTCAGATGAGACAGCTCTACCATCTTCAGGTTTTTCTTTTCGATCCTCTTAAGTAGAGCCTTGAACACTTGATCTTGTCAAGATGGCAGTTGCAATCTTTTGAGCTTTATTGAATGTGTTTCCATATTCAATAATTTCCCATAGGGTGTAGTCATGGATTTGAAGATACTGTTCAAAGTTAAACTTCCACATCTCATAATTGTCTGGGTCTAGCATGGGAATCTTGATGTTGGGGGTTGAGAAGGAGGATGAGGTTAACTCTAGAGTAGACATGTTGTTTTTAGGATTTCTTGAAAATTAGGGTTTTTGATGATTTTAGGGTTTTGTGTTCTTTAGATCAAAGTTTCTCAACAAGCTCTGATACCACTTGTTGATCCCAAACTTAGATCGATTTAGCTTTGTGTTAACGAGATTAAATCAAGTTTAACACGTAGAGAAAATTTGTTGTGTATAAAACAATTTAAGTATAATGCGCAATTAATACTCAAACAAGAACACACAAACAATGTAAAACCAAACATTCACTTGATTGATAAAACAAACTTGCGTACAATGAAAGTGTGAAAACGTATATCAAACATCAACCTAAAGGCCTCCTTTTATAGAATAAGGAGCCTTGTACAAGAGTCTACGTATCAGCTATTTTAGGTAAAGATAAACATAAGAAATACATTGTCGATCATATCTTTACTAGAAACATAATACGTGTAGACTAAGTCTTCTATCAGTGCTTGACTTCTTCTTATCAACGCTTGTCCTGTCAACGCTTGATTTCTTTTTAACAACGTCCTGATTGCTCTTGTCAGCGTCCAAATGTACTAGCTACATTTTATTCCCAACATTAAATTATGAACGTAAGTCCCAATCTCTTCTAGTAAATTTGTGAGTTTATGAATCAACACAAATTTAAATTCCCAAAATAATTTTCAAGAATAAATTTATTTCCTGAAGTGTCGAACTGTCACCAAAACGGTGTATGTAAACGTAAGCACGTAACGTAGAGTCCTTCGGTTTAGACGTAGTCGATGCTACTTCAAGACGTAAACCTAAATTTCTTCCTATAAATAGTGAGTTCATAATATAACATTAAAATAATGTTTTTAAATAATACTTGAGAATAAAATATCAACCATAAATTGACGGATTGTCACAGCATTTACCCCTAAACAGGATCTTTGTCCCCAAAGATCGATTTATCTTACTACTCGCTTCTTATAGAGTTAAAGCCATGTGGGTATTTCCTCCACATTCGGTCTTTTCTCTCAGGTGTAATTCATTACAATACGCGAGTTTCATCAAACATAACTACGGGAATACGATCAGTCTTAAGTTGACTTACTTTCTCTATCCATGATGTTCACGGGTTTTTGATGAATGCAATTTTTCGCCGATCTAAACTTCATCAAGAAGTAATCAGATTTTCACTTGATAGACATTTTATCAAGTTCGATATACGAAACATAATTCACGCAGCCCTTGAAGTCCCAGGGTAGATCCAGCTTATATGCCTTTCAAACCAACTTTTACATTATCTCAATGGTCCCATACAACGGGGACTTATTTCCCATGATCCTTCAGATCATCAAATTATTTTTTTCATGGTGATAATTTTTGGCATAAATTCGCTACCCATCCTGTACTTCAAGATCTACATTTCATATTCACATAAACAACTGCCCACTACCGGTAGTCAATAATCAAATCCTAATTCCACAATCATTTCAGGTTTCATGGGTCGGGTATCTTGTAAGGTTAGGTTTGTCATCATAGGCAACCTTAAACCTAAAAGACATGTCCAACTCAAAATGGGTGTATGTCGGGTGTCTTCGTCCCAACTCCTGTTTACAGATGCTCTCATATTTAGATCCTCACAAGATTCGATCTCAATCTTAATACGATAATTATCAATGATAATCTCTCCAAAGAAAAGTGATTATACGGTTTATTACCAAAGGTCAATTATTCAAGCATAAAACAACACTTATAGTGTTTTTTATCGTTACTTTACCTCGTCCCTTTGTTTAGGGTGGTAAACAGTACTCCCATCAAGGTTCGTTCCCAATGACTTCTGAGAAAATCTCTAGAAATTCGATGCGAAGCGAGGATCTTGATAGAGATGATCGATACAAGCACACTATGTTTACACAACTCCTATAAATACAAAAGAGTCAATTTCTGCATCGATAATCTATCATTAACGGGAATGATATTAATAGATTTTGTCAGTCTGTCGCCGATGACCCAAATTGAATCAAATTCAGATGATGACCTTTGCAATAGTTAGACATTTACTAATGTATGAGGCGATGTTTGCCTTCATAATTTGACATCAGTACAACTTCTTCAGATATAGATACATTTAATCAAAAATGGCATGAATAGAATACTTAAACTTATGTGATTCCAACATGACTAAATCTCGAAATCCTCCATATTTAGGCAACCACAAGCGGCCTTTTATACATTTAACGCCATCGGCTTCTCAATTCTAATGGTTCACATTAGCCGCGAACCCCTTTTATTATCTATATTATCTTTTTTACAAGCATCGGCTATTTTTAAATTGCTCGGGCAAATTATTTTACACCATCATTACTAAGGCACACATCCTAATTGATTCTTTATCTTTTCTACATAAGGTGTCAGTAATTACATTCACCTTCCCCGATAAAGTAAATATCATGACCGTATTCATTCGAAATTTTCTTTCTTCATATTTTCTAAGTTTTAGTTTCGTCTCAACTATCATTTTTATCAGTTTTGCTCAATCCAATGTCTAAAGCGTCGATAATTAATACAAGTAATTAAATAATAAATATTTAATTTTTATGAAGCGTAAACGTAACTTTTTATCTAAATTTTTCAGTTCGTACAATTTTAGAAAAATGTTCAAAATTGATTTGAATTTAATTAACACGATTTTTGTTGAAAAATGTTCAAAATCTTTGTTTATACTTTGGTCAAAATTTTCTTAGTTTGAAAAGCAAAAATTGTCGTTTCAAGTTCCAAGTCATGGTTTAAATGGTTTCCTTAATCCCTCTTAGGTTTTCTTGAGGTATACACAAACATTTACCCCTAAATGAGTTTAGTTACATGACCTGGGTATGAGGGAATAATACGTTAAAAATCCTTTGATAAAATATATTTCAAAACACATTTGCACTTTCTTTTTGGCATAACCCAAAGTCTTAAATGGCTATAACCTTTGAAGAGTCAATATATTCCATTATCTATTAATCACACGGTCAAATAATGTGAAGGATTAAGCCTTAAATCACATGTTAAATACTCAAGGTACAAGTTTATTGCTCGGCCAATTCAGGGTAGTATATAAATGATTATTAACTCCCTATTGTTATAAACAAACAGATGGTCCTTAATGATCACAAGCATGATTTTATCAAATTACAGCCTACACACGTGATTCACCAAATTTATGGATGCTACATGTGCATTGGTCAATCCAAACAACATAACATGAAACTCATAATGTTCATTACAAGTTCTAGATGTAGTGATTGGAATAGATAATCTTATTCGCGGACGCGAAATTGATGATAATCATGCCGTGGATCAAATCTTTAAAACATACGCTAGAACCTTGTAAACGATCGAACAAATCTATCATCTTGGGTAATGGATATCGATTTCGATCGTCAATTTACTTAGTTCACGGTAGTCAATAAACATAAGGAATGATAACACCATAGCTCTTCATAATGACGAGCTTGGTAGAATAAAAGCTTTCTCCGACAACTCTCTCAGTTGTACGGTAACACTTGTGATTCAGATTATGCTGAAGTACAGTGCACACGCCACAGGTGCAGCACCGGGAATATAATCAATACCATATTCAACTTTCCTTAATGGCGAAAGTCTAGGTAATTCACCAATAAATACCCTTAAAGTTTCAAATAACAGAAACATCTTTTAATAAATCTACCTTAGGTTCTTTCTAGATTAAAAGATCCATGATCAGTTTATAATCATTCATGGTATAATTTCAAGACTAAATACAGGATATGGTCATCCATCGAAAATTATTTAGATTACTTTTGACAATCAACATCTTATCTTTTAGGGGAATTCCATTCGAGTTCCCATCGATTAAGACAATGACGTTATGTCATAATTAATCAATCCATTCCACTGGCATTACCAACTTTCTAGTTTCATTACCGTTGATAAGATGTGAACTTATCAAAAGACTAATAATAACTCATAATCCTTCACAAAATCAAGGATATCTGGAGACACAACTATCATTAAAAGAGTAAGGTCAACTCATAATCTATGCGAGAGAATTTCAAATCAGATACAAACGAAAACATTAACGAATATGAATATATCCCATGTTTTCATGATTTTTGAGTACGCAATTGAAAGGTCCTCGGATCGTTACCCAGGTCACCCAAATGATATCTAATCAAAAGAAATGATAGGAACGTCGATACACCTAGTCGGGTATTAATACTCGATAATTATATACTTTTCAAAAGAATCTCACCACGAGAGAATTGGACAAGAAGGGGAGGTCAATTGCCAAAAAAGACAATTTCCATAGATGATTAAATTCGATTCAGAAGAATAGATAGTACGGGCACATATGTAGGTGTCCCTAACACTATGTCCCTATTTTGGCACTTCTTGTAGATCTCATAAAATTTAATCTTTCACAATCTTCAAAGAAAATTTAGTGTTTATTAGTAATTTCATGGTGACTACTAATCAGCCTTGCATGGTCCCTTCCAAATTGTATGTAGACGCGCAACTATATACAATTTTAGGATTAACGATGCAATACTCAGTTCGTCAAAACTTTGTCATCATGTTTAAAATAAAAAAAATATTTTCATAGTTAATTATGGAATAAGAATCAAAATGAATTTACAGAGATGTTCTTCGTTATGGAAACAACTAAGTTTACCAAAGTGTTTCATAAACAACTTTATTTCGATAACGATTTCTTTTAAATCTCACTTTAAATAATCCTTACGGTGATGAAAATTCAATTTTTCTCAAGGGATACTGTTTGTCTTATAAAAACAATGAGTGATATGCAAAAGAGTGATGAAGAGTTGTTCACCAAGAACTAAATACAATATAATAGGAAATGAGCTTAGCCAATTAATCATAAGGTTCATGACCTCGATGGCGCTCGGGAATACAAAGAGAAGAATCTACAACGCAACTCAAACCGAGATGAGTGCTTGTTCAATAGTTGCATCACTAATGCGAACATTAGGATGAAGCAATAAAAGATAGATAACATTACATGTAGGATTTAGCAATCAAAGGTAGTCTTTTCATTAATCACAAACAAGTCAAAACTGTATCGTAACACATTACTTGTCACTATGTCATACAATTCCAAGAACTCATCCTACCAACTGATGTCTCAGTTAAGTTAGGGATTTTAAAAGATACCACAATGAATGCTAATCTACAAGATTCATTAGGTGTTCCATCTGTCCCGGAAGATCCATCGGTCCCAATTCATAAGAAGATTTCTTCAATTTAATTTTTGGACACGAGGCATCCTCGTCATTAGACAATGGTCTAGGAACAACCCTTAACACAAACCAACAATCAATTAAAACCATATAATTCGATCACAAGACTTAACAGCTTCCTCTTAACAATCTCATATTCCATAGGAGTTAAATTTTACTTTATTCAAGTTTCAATCAACTTATACTCAATGCGACATCCTACCTCATTTTCCAATACTTTCAACCTTATTCTTAGACCTTGAAAGGGCAATAAAAGCTCGATATGAACAACACTTAATTTCCAATCCTATAGCTCTTACAACAATAATTATCAAATGAGTCACTAGTATGAAATGACTCACACATTCAATTAGACTTCTCGGAAAGGTACTAGTGGCATGAGGCTTTTGGGTAAAGGCTCTAATGACAGCCTCAAGTGCAACATTCACCCTTTCGATTTCAATTTAAGAATTGGGTGACAACAAATCAGATGACACATTTCCAGGTGGTAAGGTTTTGTCAAACTCCACTCTATAAGGAAAGATCGTCATGACATCGACATCAGATTTAATATCCCCAATTCTTCTTTAATATCACAATCAACTAATATCAAAATTTCTACGAATATCAACCATTTGTTGGGATCATAAATATCCACAACTTGGTTTGGATTAGGAATAGCAAGAATTCCTACGGGAATAGCTTCGATTTATTTGCTAGGGGATTTAGGGTTTCTTGTGACAATCTACGTCGTATAAATACCTCGTATAAATATTAAAATAATCATCAAACAATCATGTAATCAAATTACATAATATATATATATATATATATATATATATATATATATATATATATATATATATATATAAGTTATATATATATATATATATTAAAATAACACTTCTCAGTCTGGCCATGTCGGTAGCTCGGGAATTCTTCGGCACCGTTATAGTCAAAAGATTTTTAGACATTTTGAGAAAAATGTTTATAGTTAAAAGATTTTGAAATGCTTTATTCAAAACCTTGGATTTAAAAATCTTTCGTTCTCTATAACGAGAGCTCTGGTACCAAACTGTAACACCCTCAAATATTCATACTTTAGTTCAGCGGAAGAGTCGTTGATGTTACGGGATAGCACATTACTCAAATCATAGACAACGCGGAAGAGTCGTTGATGTGAGCGCCATTTACGGAAATACATTAGTTTCATATGGGCAAAACATGGAGGGACTACTTTCGCTAAGTTGTCAAACTCACTCCTTGTCTAGCCTATATATACCCCTCCATACTTCCATGGAGGGGTGAGGATTCCCTTTTTCTTGTTCTACTTTCTCTCTCAATAAAACACATACATTTATAGTCTTTCTCTTTCTCTCTCTAAAAGTGTCTAAGCACTTGTTTTATCCTCCCCGACCTCTGGGTCACCCCTCTTGTTAGCTTGAATCTTATGGTTAACAATTGGTATCAGAGCTAACCGGGGGTTTTTTTTGTGTTTTTTGTTTGCTTAATCTATGATGTTCGTGACTTATTAGTGCTTATTTTATAAGCTGATTTCCAAAACAGTTTGGTGTTTGATGTTTTATGTTCAAAAAGTCCAAATATCAATCCATCTCATAATTCGTTTCAAGTGTCCCGTTGTCCAAAAATATCCCATAGTCAATTTTCTCTTTACTTTTCTCTTATAAAACTGTTTCTCCATGTCGCGGTTTTTCTTATCTTTTTGCTTTGGTAACAGTGTCAACTAATTTGCCCCATCTGTTTTATTGTCCCTTCATTTTCTATGACTTATCTTGATGCTTTTGTGTTTCTAGGATAAACAGATGCTTAAAAATATATCAGATATGAAAATTACTAGATCCATCTAATTTTTTGGGGAGAAAAGGACAAAATATTGGACCAGATCCATTTTTTTGGGGTTACAAAATCATGTGGTCAAAACCCCATTCTGTTGGATCATTGCGATGGGAGATCTTGATGGCTATTTTGGATAAGATCGCATTGATTGCAATGGATGACTTGTGATAGCCATTTCGATGGCTCATCACGATGGTCTGTTGCGATGGACCATTCTGATGGCCCATTGCGATGGAACCATTGTGATGGTTACCATCATGATGGGGCACTCATGTTGTGATGGTGTCCATCATGTTGCGATAGAGTATACTAGACGGCGATGGCATTAAATTTTTTGACATTGCGATGGGTTAAGATAAACATTGCGATGACTGTTTTTAAAAGAAAACATTGCCGAAAACATTGTGACATCTTGACCAAATCAGTAAAATACGAGACCTCAAATCCGACTCTATCTATCCTAATTCCCATCATCTCTATTTAGCACTCCACCTCAAAACATCTCAATCAATAACTCAAAAAGTTAACATACCTTGATCTCAGATCGAATTTTGGTTGTGTCTTACAATGACATGATATACCTCAATAAGATCTATCCAACCTGAATCATATCATCATAGATCGAATGTGAAGGCTATGCCTTTTTCCCTTTTCGGAACTAAAGAAAGACCAATAACAATGATGTTATGATCTGACTTTGATTGGTTTTATGAATCATAAAAAGAAACACAAGACATATCATTCACACATAATTACACCTACCCGAGACCTTAATTAAAAGATCTGCAAACGTAGTCTTGATTTAATTCGAGTAGACAATTATTGATAACAATGTCTACGGTTTGGTGTTAATTAATCACATGGCATCCGTTTTTTTGTATTAGTTGGGTTCATTATGTTATGATCTATGGTAAGTGAAGGTTGTTTATGGGTTTGATGGAGTTATAAGATTGGTTATATGAGTAAAGATTTGACTGAGATCATATGGGGCAGAGTGAAATAGGAATAAGATGTTTGGGAGTTGAGAAAAAATGGGAGAGGCGGAGAAAATGAGATATGAGATTAGGGTAAACTATGCGTTGATTTAGGGCATACATGTCTTATTTATCTCTTGGTTAACTAATTTTTGGACCGAGTCTACTCTAATATGCTTGGGTTGTGTTTCACGTTATACAACATGGGCAAATGATTCTTATTGGGCTTTACTCGTGTGTTAACAAGACATATACAATTGTTCTAATTTTTTACTCATGTTGATAAAGTTTGGCTAGTGTACCGAGTATTGTATAGAGTGGGCCAGTTATTGCAAGCAAATTTAGACATGGTTTCACATGTTGATAAGTGTGAAAACACTATCCTTTTACTACTTATTTCCAATAATAACAAGACCAAATCGTGTGATTTATGTCGTAAAAGTCGGAATTATGCGTGGTTTGTGTTTTTATTGTGTTTTAGGGCCAAAATATGAAAAAGGAAGAAAACACGGGTTTTCACGGGCTTTTATCGAAGAAAACTGGAAAAGACGAAGTCAAAAGATCAAGAGTGCAAAAAGAACGGAAGTCCAAGGCCTATTCTGAAGATTTATCGAAGAAAAAGTCTAAAGACGGAAGTTTAACGAAGTCGAAGAACTTAAGTCTAATAGAAGAAGAAAATTAAAAGACAAGTTCAAATCCCGAGACGACAAAGACGAAGAATTAAAGTCGAGTCGAGAAAACGTGAAGAAAGCAAGAAAGAAGATGCAACACATGCACTCCTTCCACCATCCCTATAAATACCCTCCTAATAGTCATTAGGAGGGGTGTTAGTTAATTAGCTAGTTTTTAATTTTTCTTAGTTTTCTCTAGTTTTAGAGAGAGAAAGTCTAAAACTTTCTCTCACTAAGTTTCATCTTTTTATTTAATCTTTCAAGATTAAACACTTTGTATTGCTTATTTTCATTAATCAAGTTCCATTTTAAGTTTTTAATCCTTAATCTCATTCTACTCTTCTTTGCTTTTAGATTGATTTTGGTGCGATTATTATATGATCCGTGTTGTTCTATTTGATTTCGTGCTTAAAAAGTTAATCTTTTGATCATTTCATAAGTTTTCATTTGATTAAGCTTTAAGACTTTTGTGCTTATTGGCTTATTTTTATGATTAGCTTATTTGTTTATAAAAGTTTTCCTTAAAAAGTTTATGTTTTTATTGTTTGATCCAAAAAGTTGCTTATTTCGACGTTGAATAAGTTGATACAAGTGCTTATTCGATCCGGTTTAGTCATTGATTCGGCTTAGTTTGGTGATAAGCTTATTATATAGCTTATTCATTAGCTTATACTCGAATCCCACCATTTTCAGAAAGGGTATAAACCCCTTTCCGATTGACATATTCCGAGCAGCCTACACACCACCCTTTCCGATTGATCAATCGGAAAAGGGTTTTGGTGGTTCCGATTTGCAGCCTATTCCGACCAGCTTCACTTACCCTCATTCCGATTGAGTCCAATCGGATTAGGGTTTTGTCTTTCCGATCTAACAATCTTTTACATATTCCGATTGGTGGGTTCTGTTTAGTATTCCGATTGAGATTTTTCCCATATTCCGATTTGGCAGATTTTGCACATTCCGATTGTACCCAAGTTTCCGTTATTCCGATCTAGGGAATCAGCTATATTCCGATTGTGTTTGTTCACACACATTCCGATTACCTCTTTTCACATATTCCGATCACCAGATCGGAATACATTCCGATCTGGGTTTCTTTTGGCTTATTCCAATCAAGTTGTTTTGGTGTAGTCCGATCTTACTTTCTTTTAGTACTTTTCAACTAAGTTCTTATTTTTAGAGAGTTTTCCAAGTGTTAGTTTTATTTAGTGTGCTAATGTTTTTCCATTATTGCCTTTAAGTTTCCAAGCATTTATTTTTACTCTTTATTTTAATATTAATCTTTTAACTTCCATTTTACTCAACGACACTTTAATTACTTGCTATTAGTTTAAAATAGATAATCAAAAACAAACGATTCTCTTGATTCACCAAAAGACGATTGAGTCGCACTTAAGACCGGTTTTCATTTCGAAAAGATTTGGACGATAAGATTTTATACCTAGCCAAAAGCGAAGTATTAAATGGCGCCGCTGCCGGCTCTTTTCGTTACGATAAACGGTTTCTAGTGAAAGGCGCATTGAATTTTGGGATCCGTTCTTTGAACGTTATTTTCCTTGCTTTAAAAATTTTCAAAAATCCTAAAAAATATAAAACTCTTCAAAAATACAAAAACATAAAAAAATCATTAAAAGCAATTCTTTTCAAAAGTTTTTGCACCAAAAAGATTATATAGATATTCTTTGTGTATATCTTTCTTCTGCAGGTGTATGCGTACTAGATCTTACAACTATTCTGAGCCCGAGACTCGTGAAGATTTAGATATGGCTGGTGTTAATAACAACAGTAATCACCCACCTCAACCCAATTTGAACAACAACAACAACAACAACAATGTCCACCTACCTGATTTACGAACCATGGAGGAATTGTGTCAACCCACCATGAACGGACGCGGAGGCCCGATTGCGCCAATGCACGTCACGGCCCAGGATTTTTCGTTGAAGCATCACATGATCTAGCAAGTGCAAACGAACCCATTTCGTGGAATTCCGGATGATGATGCCAACAAACACCTCGACAAATTCATTACCATTACCCAAAGCATGAAGTGCTCCGGTGTTTCTATGGATGACCTTCGCCTTCAACTTTTTCCCCACTCGCTTTCTCACCATGCCGAAAAATGGTTTGACCGTCTTCCTAAGAATTCTATTCATACGTGGAATGACATGACTCAACGTTTTTTATCGCGCTACTTTCCCCCATCCATGGTCACTAGCCTTCGTAACCAAATAAGTGGATTCATGCAAGAGAATGATGAATCACTTTTCGATGCTTGGGAACGATACAATGATTTGATCGACCGCTGTCCAAATCACAATATGCTCCTCGTCACTCTCATTGACACCTTCTACAATGGTCTCACTTTTCGTGATCGTGACACGATCAATGCCGCCGCCGGTGGTACATTTATGAAAAGGAGACCGGAGGAGTGTCGAGAGTTGATTGAAAACATGACTACTCACCACAAGAATTGGGATTCATCCGCATCCTCAAGATCTAACTCGAGAGTCAATGTTTCTTCTACTACTTCCAATCCTGAGATATCCGAACTTACCCGACAAATCGCAATGATGCACAAAGATTTCATGTCCTTAGCCACAAACAACTTTCAACAAGCTAAAGTCGTCGCTATTTCGTGTGACACATGTGGTGGCCCTCACTCTTATAATGATTGTCCTTCTACCCAAACCAATTTTTCTGAAAACGTTAACGCAACTTACGGCACTTATCCCACGGGAGGCTATCAAGCCCGCCCTCAAGGAGACCGTGGTTTGCTAAGTTATCGTTCCAACAATTATCTTGCTCCTCCCGGTTTCCCTCCTGCTAACCAAAACCAACAACAAAGCTACAACAAATCCCAACCTCGTGCAAACAATCAATATCAATCCCAAAGAAACCCATACCCAACTCAGGGAAATTCCCAATCCTACCAAGCTCCACCTCTCAATCAACCGATGGCAGTGAGTCCAGAAGTCGAGACATTCATGAAGACTAATCGGGAGTTGGTGACGAATCTTCAGAGTCAAGTCCGCAACTTGAAGGGAGAAATGGCAAAACAAGGAAACGATATTCGAGCCGAGCTAAGGAATGATATGGCCAAACACAGCAATGAAATTAATGCCAACATGCAAAACTCTTTTAATAATCAAGCGGTTCACCTTCGTGATATGATTGGTTCGCTCATCCAAGGTAATCAACCCTCTTCTTCGGGTACTCTTCCGAGTAATACCGTTGCAAATCCAAGAGGGGAGATGAAAGCAATCACCACTCGTAGTGGAAAAGGTTATATGGAACCCGAGCTTCCTACACCTCCACCCGTGATTATAAACAAGGAAAAAGAGCAACTTTCCTCACCTCCTTCACCTTCTATCCCCATTTCCCCACCACCTGTGGTTGTGAGTGATCCTATTCCCTTAAAGCCTTCTTCTTCATCCAAGGTTGAGGAAAGAGAAGCAAAAGAGCAAGGATGATATTCAGGTTTCAAACTTTCTAAAAATGTTTAAACAATTGAATTTTAACATCTCCTTTGCCGAGGCTCTCGCTCACACGCCCAAATACGCTAAGATGTTTAAAGATCTTCTAAGTGATAAGGAAAAGCTTCTTGACATCGCTCAGACCCAACTTAATGAGAACTGCTCCGTAGTGCTCTTAAGAAAATTGCCCACCAAACTTGGTGATCCGGGTCGCTTCTTGATTCCTTGCGACTTCCCGGAAGTAGAGAATTGCATGGCCCTAGCCGATTTAGGTGCCAGTATAAACTTAATGACTAAGTGTTTGGAAGCAATTATCTCTCCCCGAGCTAGTCCCCACCAAAATGACTTTGGAATTAGCCAACCGTACGGTTGCTTATCCAGTGGGGATAGCCGAAGATGTCTTTGTTGGCGTTGACAAATTCACCTTCCCGGCGGATTTTGTCGTCGTTGACTACGAGATGGATCCTCGTGTTCCATTAATCGTTGGACTTCCATTCCTGAGGACCGGTCGCACTCTTATTGATGTAGCCGTGGGCGAAATAATCATGAGAGTTGGTGACGACAAATTGTCTTCAACATGGGTTAGATTTCTAAGCAACCTTATTCATATGAGAATGTTAATGCTATTGATGTTCTCGATGAGGCTTGTGAAGAACATTTTCATGATGCTTGTAAAAGTACTCTCTCTTCTCTACCCAATGTTGAGACCGTTGCCTCAATTGCTCCAGCATTGACTCCTTTCGGAGAAAGTGACTTGGATGATTTCGAAGCAAGCTTGGGTCCTCTCGATATTAAGTATGATAATTTGTCCACCAATTGGGATGAAGACATTCATACTATTGAGAGACTTCTCAATGAGGACCCATTGTCTCCTCCTTCTCCTCCTAAAGAGGTGACTAATGATGATCCATCGTTAGTTTCACCATCTATTGAGGATCCTCCTACTCTTGAGCTTAAGGACCTACCCCCTCATCTTGAGTACGTTTTCCTGGAAGACAACGAGAAGTTACCGGTCATCATCGCTAAGGATCTGAAAGAAGACGAAAAAGCCCGACTTGTCGCTGTGTTGAAGAAGCATAAAAGAGATATCGCTTGGAAAATCTCCGACATCCGTGGAATTGATCCTCACTTCTGCACACATAAAATTCTCATGGAGGACGACTTTAAGCGCACAATTCAAAGTCAACGAAGGGTGAATCCTAAAATCCATGAAGTCATCAAAAAAGAGGTTATCAAACTTCTTGATGCGGGTATGATTTACCCTATTTCGGATTCACCATGGGTTAGTCCAGTCCATTGTGTGCCTAAGAAAGGCGGTATCACCGTTGTGCCCAATGCAAACAACGAGTTGATTCCTACCCGTCTCGTTACTGGGTGGAGAGTTTGTATAGACTACCGCAAACTCGATGATGCCACGAGAAAGGATCATTTCCCTCTACCTTTTATGGACCAAATGCTTGAACGTCTAGCGGGTAATGAATATTACTGCTTTCTTGATGGTTTCTCGGGTTATTTTCAAATACCCATCGATCCCCAAGATCAAGAGAAGACAACATTCACTTGTCCCTATGGCACCTTTGCTTATAAAAGAATGCCTTTTGGCTTATGCAATGTCCCCGGGACTTTCCAAAGGTGCATGTTGGCTATCTTCCATGACATGGTTGAACAAACCATGGAAGTCTTCATGGATGATTTCTCGGTCTTCGGGGATTCCTTCTCTTCTTTCCTTGCCAATTTGGAACGTATGCTTAAGCGGTGCGAAGACACTCGCCTTGTTCTGAATTGGGAAAAATGCCATTTTATGGTAAAAGAAGGCATTGTGCTCGGACACAAAATCTCTAAAGCCAATCTTGAAGTCGACCGTGCTAAAGTTGATGTCATAGCCAAATTACCTCCACCTTCAACCGTGTAGGGTGTGAGAAGTTTTCTGGGTCATGCGGGCTTCTATCGTCGATTTATTCAGGATTTCTCTAAAATCGCTCGCCCGATGACCCACCTCTTGGAAAAAGATACTCCTTTTATCTTTTCTAAAGAGTGTCTCAAAGCCTTCAATCTTCTTAAGGATAAGCTAACTAAGGCACCGGTCTTGGTTACCCCTAATTGGGAGCTGCCTTTTGAATTGATGTGCGATGCTAGCGACTTTGCTATTGGTGCGGTTTTGGGCCAACGAGTGAATAAACACTTCCAACCAATCCACTATGCTAGCAAAACAATGACGGGGTCTCAATTGCATTATACGACAACCGAAAAAGAGCTTTTAGCTGTTGTCTATGCTTTTGAGAAATTTCGCCCCTATCTTGTTTTATCCCCCACCATCGTATACACGGACCATTCCGCGTTGAAGTACTTGATGACAAAGCATGATTCTAAGCCAAGACTTCTTCGCTGGGTTTTACTCCTTCAAGAATTCAACATTGAAATTCGTGACAAGAAGGAAGCCGAAAACCTGGCCGCGGATCATCTGAGCAGACTTGAGGATCCATATCAAGGGGATCATCCGAACAAAGAGATCAATGACTCTTTCCCCCTTAAGACCTTAATGTCTATAAATCTCAATCTTGATGACACCCCGTGGTTCGCAGACATTGCAAACTACTTAGCCAGTGGTATTCTTATCAAAGGGTTAACATCCCAACAAAATAAGAAGTTCTTGAATGATGTCAAGACTTACTTTTGGGATGACCCTTATCTATTCAAACAATGTGCTGATCTGATCATTCGTCGATGTGTTGACGGACCGGCAGCTTTTGACATCCTCCAAGCTTGCCACAAAGGACCCACCGGTGGTCACTTTGGTCCCAACTACACCGCTAAGAAAGTGTTTGATTCTGGATTCTATTGGCCCACCATTTATCGTGACGCTCACGAAATGGTTAAGCATTGTGATGCTTGCCAACGTCAAGGCAAGATCACACATAAGGATGAGATGCCTCAAAATTTCATACAGGAATGTGAAATCTTTGATGTATGGGGCATCGACTTTATGGGGCCATTTCCATCATCCAAAGGGAACAAGTACATCCTCGTCGCCGTCGACTACGTTTCTAAATGGGTTGAAGCTAAGGCTCTTCCTACGAATGATGCGAGGGTGGTTGTGAACTTTTTGAAGCAGCTTTTTGCTCGATTTGGCGTTCCTCGTGCTATCATCAGTGACCGCGGGACTCATTTTTGCAACGATCAATTTGCAAGAGTCATGGCTAAGTATGGTGTCAATCACCGTCTTTCCACCGCCTATCATCCCCAAACCAATGGGCAAGCCGAGATTTCCAACCGTGGCTTGAAAAGAATTTTGGAGCGTACTGTGGAAGAGCATCGCGCCGCATGGGCCGATAAGTCAGATGATGCTCTGTGGGCTTTCCGTACCGCTTACAAGACCCCGATCGGTTGTACACCTTATCGTCTTGTGTACGGGAAAGCTTGCCACCTCCCCATCGAGCTGGAACATAAGGCGCACTGGGCCTTGAAGTGGGCTAACTTCAACATCAACAAAGCCGGTGATCATCGCAAGGTTCAACTCAACCAGCTCAACGAACTAAGGAATGAAGCTTATGAGAACTCGCTAATCTACAAGGAGAAGACCAAGATCATTCATGACGCTTAAATCAAGAACCGAGAGTTCCACGTTGGTGATCAAGTCTTACTCTTCAACTCTCGGTTGAAGATCTTCTCTGGCAAGTTGAAGAGCCGCTGGTCTGGTCCATTCACCGTCGACAAAGTCTTTCCTTATGGGACCATTGAGCTTTCTCAGCCGAATGGGCCCAATTTCAAGGTGAATGGCCAGCGTCTGAAGCTGTACTTTGGTGAGGACATCTCTCAAGAGATGATTCCATCCTTCACCACGTTCCCCATGAACTAAATTTGGGTCGAGTCAGGCTCGTGACTCGGTGAACAAAAACAAGTGCTTCTCGGGAGGCAACCCGTGATCTATCCTTTACTGCTTTCATAATAAGTGTAGGGGGAGCCCCGCATATGTTTGTTGTCTTGTTTCTTGTGCTGTGCAGGGATTAAAGCTTCAAAGATCCACCTTCATGACTTTTGACGAACCGTGATACCGTGTTTCCATCTTCCTGGTTCTATCCTAAACTCTTGTGATTCAATATTTCATATTCTATATGTTCACATTGACTTCACTTTAGTTGTCCTTTCCTCAGCAAAGATTTAAACAACATGCACAATGTCATAAGTGTAGGGGAGTTTACTCCCACATGCTCAAACATTGAGGACAATGTTTATCTCAAGTGTAGGGGGGACTTCTATCGAAGTAAGTGGTCTTTTCCATGAATTTGCCCTCATTTTAACCGGAAAATTTGATTTTTTGACATTTTTCAAAATTTTTAATCTATTTTGGCCTAGTTGTATAGTTGTATTTGCCTTTGTTATGATTATCTTCTTCCCATTACTAGAATAGTTTTTCAATAAAGTGGTTTTAGATTTTTCTTAGTCGTGAACATTTTGACTCAACCCAAGTTTACTTACCTAAGTTTACTCTAGCTAGTATCCTTAACGTGTTTAAGTTAAGTTTTGCTAGGCTTTTATATAGGGAGCTATAAAACGCGAAAGTCTTAGCTCTCACGGGTTAAGAACAAGAACTTTTCGCAAGTTCCTATAATTGATCCTAGAGAGTCGTTTATCAAGGGCACTTTAAAATGCGATTTCTAAACTTGAAAAAGTCTAAGAATTTGCAAGATCCTATAGATGACTCGAAAACCCAAAACTTTGATTTAATAGGCTAAGCATCCACGAGTCTCATTCCTTGAGATTTTGAACTGTGGAGAACGAGAGATGATAGAGTCAATTATAAGTTTGGTATTCTTTCGTGAATTTATGTGAGTTAATTATAAGCCTATTCTCCCTCCGCTTGTTAATAAATTTATCTGCAATAAATAAGGTTGTACGATTTAAAAGGTTACTTAGCTACTAGCCCCAGATCGTTTAAAAGTTACTCGGTACGGATTAGAGTTCATAGCCATGGCATAACTTATTGAAGCGGGATGCGAAGATTGGTGAGTCCGAAAAGGCCCTAACAAGGCATGAGGGCTACATTTTGTTGCTAAAGATCCAAAAGTGATGTGAAGAATCATTTATCGAAAATCAATATGAAGGATCGAGACACACGACGAAAAGCAAGAACTCCCCAAAAGTCATGGAGAAGTCTATCCGAAAAGACCCTAACAAGGTATGAGGATAAATAGATCCAAGTCCTAAAAGGAGGCGGATCGTTGTATATCAAGGTCCAAAATAAAGATTGGAGAAAAATGAAGAAGTCGTGGTCTAAAGATGAAGAATCTCTCAAAACTTCAAGTGAAGAAATTCCTATTATGAAGAGAAGGCCATTATTTCATGAACGTCTCTCAAGATTCGAAGTAAGAAGTCGCTGCCAAATATCGGTCCGAGAAAGGTCTCAAATCGTGAAGAGAGTTATGCCAAGATATGAACTTTATGAGGTCCCGAGAAGAAGTTATAAAAGATTTGGTCCTTTAGCTAACTATTGATTAAATCGTTCACTTTATTTTCGGCCTAAATAACTATTGAAATAAGTCAAACAATGCATCCTCGTGATCATTCAAGACAAAAATAAAATATAAGAGATACACCTAGGAAAAAGGGAGTCTAAGTGAATAATTGGCCCACATGAGTTCGTGATAGTTTGCTAACTTATAATAACAATGATCTCGTTTTTAAGCTTGGTATGGGGAACGTGAAACTTGAGGATGATAAACGTTCATGGCCGCCAAAACCCAATGTAAGTTTTTAATTTCTTTACTTATTTCTATCTTTTATGTTTAGTATTTAATAAAGGCCAAGGTGGGTTATTTATGATGGAAAATGTAAACCGTGCTTATAAATTAATGCATTGCATGAGGGCATTGCAATGGTCAAGTGTAGGGGATTTAATAAGTGTGAAAACACTTATCCTTTTACTACTTATTTCCAATAATAACAAGACCAAATCGTGTGATTTATGTCGTAAAAGTCGGAATTATGCGTGGTTTGTGTTTTTATTGTGTTTTAGGGCCAAAATATGAAAAAGGAAGAAAACACGGGTTTTCACGGGCTTTTATCGAAGAAAACGGGAAAAGACGAAGTCAAAAGATCAAGAGTGCAAAAAGAACGGAAGTCCAATGCCTATTCTGAAGATTTATCGAAGAAAAAGTCTAAAGACGGAAGTTTAACGAAGTCGAAGAACTTAAGTCTAATAGAAGAAGAAAATTAAAAGACAAGTTCAAATCCCGAGACGAGAAAGACGAAGAATTAAAGTCGAGTCGAGAAAACGTGAAGAAAGCAAGAAAGAAGATGTAACACATGCACTCCTTCCACCTTCCCTATAAATACCCTCCTAATAGTCATTAGGAGGGGTGTTAGTTAATTAGCTAGTTTTTTATTTTTCTTAGTTTTCTCTAGTATTAGAGAGAGAAAGTCTTAAACTTTCTCTCACTAAGTTTCATCTTTTTATTTATTCTTTCAAGATTAAACACTTTGTATTGCTTATTTTCATTAATCAAGTTCCATTTTAAGTTTTTAATCCTTAATCTCATTCTACTCTTCTTTGCTTTTAGATTGATTTTGGTGCGATTATCATATGATCCGTGTTGTTCTATTTGATTTCGTGCTTAAAAGGTTAATCTTTTGATCATTTCATAAGTTTTCATTTGATTAAGCTTTAAGACTTTTGTGCTTATTGGCTTATTTTTATGATTAGCTTATTTGTTTATAAAAGTTTTCCTTAAAAAGTTTATGTTTTTATTGTTTGATCCAAAAAGTTGCTTATTTCGAGGTTGAATAAGTTGATACAAGTGCTTATTAAATCCGGTTTAGTCATTGATTCGGCTTAGTTTGGTGATAAGCTTATTATATAGCTTATTCATTAGCTTATACTCGAATCCCACCATTTTCGGAAAGGGTATAAACCCCTTTCCGATTGACATATTCCGAGCAGCCTACACACCACCCTTTCCGATTGATCAATCGGAAAAGGGTTTTGGTGTTTCCGATTTGCAGCCTATTCCGACCAGCTTCACTTACCCTCATTCCGATTGAGTCCAATCGGATTAGGGTTTTGTCTTTCCGATCTAACAATCTTTTGCATATTCCGATTGGTGGGTTCTGTTTAGTATTCCGATTGAGATTTTTCCCATATTCCGATTTGGCAGATTTTGCACATTCCGATTGTACCCAAGTTTCAGTTATTCCGATCTAGGGAATCAGCTATATTCCGATTGTGTTTGTTCACACACATTCCGATTACCTCTTTTCACATATTCCGATCACCAGATCGGAATACATTCCGATCTGGGTTTCTTTTGGCTTATTCCAATCGAGTTGTTTTGGTGTAGTCCGATCTTACTTTCTTTTAGTACTTTTCAACTAAGTTCTTATTTTTAGAGAGTTTTCCAAGTGTTAGTTTTATTTAGTGTGCTAATGTTTTTCCATTATTGCCTTTAAGTTTCCAAGCATTTATTTTTACTCTTTATTTTAATATTAATCTTTTAACTTCCATTTTACTCAACGACACTTTAATTACTTGCTATTAGTTTAAAATAGATAATCAAAACCAAACCATTCTCTTGATTCACCAAAAGACGATTGAGTCGCACTTAAGACCGGTTTTCAATTCGAAAATATTCGGACGATAAGATTTTATACCTAGCCAAAAGCGAAGTATTACATGTGCATATCATTTTCATTGGATTATGGGCTGGTTCATAGTTGGTCGCAGAATGGTTAAGGATTTGATATGACATTGTTAGACCGAGACTCGTTATAACGTTTTGCCTTACTATGATGACACTATTTTCGAAGGCGGGTATTCGGTATGTTTCGATCGGAAGTGCTTAAGCAACAAAGAAAATTTTAGGTTTGATACCTAATATTTTTGGAAAAAAAATTTCGACGACCTCACCGCAAGTTATCTAGACAAATTATGCTTTAATGAAAATTCATTACATATTTTGTTCTAGTTAACGACATTCTCAACACACAACACCAAAGCAAACAAAACACTTAATGAAAACGGCTAGTTTGAAGTTGAAGTGGGATTTCATGAAGGAGTCTACTTATTTCATCATCGAGCCTTCCTTCTATTTTTCTACCTCTTCTTCAAACCCAGGCTATCGATTGATGACTTGCTTGGGTGATAAAACTTATGATTGAGATTTGAATTATCTAGTTTCCACTATCAAGGGGTGGATGGTTGACGACATGGATTACTATCATTTTTAGGTGTCACACGCAGTTGCTCGTGTGGATAACTTATAGAGGTATAAGAGACTTGTTTCTGCATCGTTCTTCAATCGACATAAGTGCAAGCTTAAGTAACAAATTTGGGGGATTGTACTTCAGTTTCAAGTTTGGAATATCAGGTTTATTTCATATGTGGTCACAACAAATAGCCGAATAAATTCGAGGTTGGTAAGTTAGACAGAGAGAGAGATGGAATCAGCAATCAATTCTCACGGGATATTTACGAGCTACACAACGAAAATGGTACTTCATAGTCTAAGCAAAAAAAATACAAAGTTTCTCAATGACTTTTAAACCTTTTCAAGACATTTTCTTAAGACTAAGAACTTCTCGATTATATGGACGTCCACGATAATGATGCTTCCGAGAGTTCGAAATCATCATGGGGGAAGATCGTGTACTTTGAAGTAATCGGATCAACTTCCAGGGGGAAGTAGTGTACATGGAATGGTATCTACTTACTTTATATGATTTTTATGAAGTATTCTGCAGGCGTGAGAAGAATTGTTGATGATTTCCTGCATGTTACCCCAAACGGATTATCACAAAAACCTAAAAGACATGAAACAGTATAGAAGCAGTGTGATGTGGTGTAGTTCTTCTACAAATTTCCGCTGTGCACTTAAACCGATTAGCTAGAAGATTGTTCAAACTGCATCAAAGTGTCAGAATCTGCTTAAGATACATATATTGGTTTGGGGGGAAGTTGATTCAGAAACTTCGTCAAAAAGAAGTCCATGAAGAAAGTTTTTTAATACATGCTGCATGAAATGGGGGGATGTTAATCCAAATCATGCATATTACAGTTGTTCTACAACAATCAAAGAAAAAGAGGATTCAAGCTAAGGCACAAGTTATAAAGACAAGAAGAATTAAAAGACATCCTTAACATTGGAAGCGCCTTGGAAGACTTTATTTTGTTGTATTTTTACTTGTTAGGAACATTGTAAGTAATTCCGTATGTCTCCACATTGGAAGAAGATTGTTAGCCCTAAAATGTGAGTGCCATTACGGAATTACATTAGTTTCATATGGGCAAAACATGGAGGGACTACTTTTGCTAAGTTGTCAAAGTCACTCCTTGTCTAGCCTATATATACCCCTCCATACTTCCATGGAGGGGTGAGGATTCCCATTTTCTTGTTCTACTTTCTCTCTCAATTAAACACACACATTTATAGTCTTTCTCTTTCTCTCTCTAAATATGTCTAAACACTTGTTTTATCCTTCCCGACCTCCGGATCACCCCTCTTGTTAGCTTGAATCTTATGGTTAACAACATTTGAATGGAAATTGTTATTTAAGTGCGGGCCATAAATTCTTGTTGTCTTCCCGAGAATTACCTTCATTTACCTGAGGTAAAACATGTTAAAAGAAAAGGTCAATGAAAACGCCGAGTGAATTCATAGAAATTAATGAAATCCATTAATATATCATCGGTATAAAATTATTACCGAAAATGATTTTGTACAATTCTTTGTCGTACGCCATAAAATAAGCCAAAAACATTTTATACAAATCTTTGTTGTAAATCATACTATAGGCTTTTGCCTACAAAACCATTATACGAACCAATGTCGTAAAAACATCATACAATACGTCTTATAACGTTGCATAGAGTTAAATAAAAACCGTTATATGAATATGGTTATGAAAAAACAAAACACGAACATAATATCAATAATAAGACCCCGTATTGCTAGTCAGGCAATATATTGTAATTCAATGCCTATAGCAGTATTTTCGCTATTGGATTTTTATAAGCCACATGACATTGCTACCTTACTATAATAAACAACGGGTAGCTAACCCGAAACTCATTTTCCCATCTAAAACAGCGTGTCGTCACAATAATCACGCTTATGTAAATCTTCTCATACATAAATTCGCTTACCAATCAATGTGGCACGACGGGGATCAACCGTCAAGGCGCGAACTGGGGTGATCTTCCCCAAATAGTACTATTACATGCATAAGCGTCTACCAAATCCCGGTAGTTAACAATTCATGCTAATGGGACTTTTAGTGACATAACCTAACTAATAATAATCTATTTCGTTTCATTCGTCGGGTCATATAATCATTCATCAGGTCATATAATCTTTCGGGTCCAAATCAATAAGCAAACAATCGGGACAACTTGTGTCTTATTTTATTAAAACTAACATGTTATCTCCCTCGCGGGTTTATAAAACATTTTATAAAAACATTTAGAAGATTGCGAGGCTATGAACTCACGTTGATTGGGAAAGGCGGTTATCGACGATTTGGATGTACGGTACGTGCTTCAATCACGGAAACCTAGACAAATAATACTCGTCCTAGACTCTTGTCCAATGACTTTATAAAAACAATGGCTATGTATATATATGTTGATATCATAAGTATGATGATGATCAAGTGGGTTTTTATATCCTTATACAACATTATAGTGTTATGTGTTAGTCAAATTTTGACTAGTTACACTAGTTTCAATCCAATTCCATATTAAGGCCCAATAAGCCCATTAAAAGCCAATTAAGAGTTCAATACTTTATATTAGCCCAATTAGACTTTTAATATCAGGCCTATACTCATATGTTGGGCCCAAGTGGGTTAAGCCAATGAGTAAGTCCATTAGTGTTTATCAAAACTAGTTGGGTCAATAGTCCAATAAGGCTACTTTGGCCCGTTTATGTCCATAAGTTATAAAGATCGGGTTTTATTGGTTTTTACTTGTCAAATGTACTTATACATCAGTATATGAGTTATAAAAATTTTACATTAGACGGGTCCGACCGTCTATGTTTTATTTGACGAAAACGTTAATCTTTCGCTTTTAGCCGAAAAGACGTAAAACTTATGTATATAGTTTTATAACTTATAAAACTTATCAAATTGCCATTTTTATAAAATGTTACATTTATTTATCAAAGTATATACTTATTTATAAGTAATATATAAGTTAGTGGGTTTTAGGTATACATTTTATATTAGTTTTACTTGAGTGCTAATTTTATAATATATACTTTTATTTTACAAATCTGATTATGAATTTCACTTTCACCATTTTTACCATATCTTGAGTTATACAAGGAGATAGAAGCTTATTTTTGGGAACCACAAACTACATGATATGTGCTACAATTAACACAGGTTTAGCTACTTCTCAATCAAATTCTAACTGTCTCTAACAGTCCGTCCAAAACAGACTACACAGATTTGAACTTCAATATTGTTTTGATCATATCTCACTCATTTTATAGATTCCATTGAGTGGCCAACTCTCACATATGTACAAGTCTCATATCTTACGGTATATTAATTCATCCAAGCCATTTTAACAATTTATCATAGGGTTATTTACTGTTTTATACAGCCTACTAATTTAAGCATGATTTTAACATTTTTACATGTAGTTTTCCATCTTTTTTACCAAGTTTATCAACACATGATCCCCACATAATATTTTTATCATCATATATCATAATATACATATACATCAAGAAAAAAAATACAATTTACATTTACAAAAATAATAAGGAAATCGGAAGGAGGATCTTGTTACCACCAAGATTATGAAAGTTAAGATCAATCTTGACTTTTGTTGGAAAAACTTGTGGTACACCAATATCAACTTCAAGATCACCAATCTTCAAGAATACATTGTGGAAAATCAGCCCCAAGACACCAAGGAAACTTCTCTTTGGATGTTAAAATCACCACCAATCAATATAGCTTCAAAATGGCTTCATCATATGTGTGAATAACATAGGATTTGTGGTTAATTTTTGATCAAAATGGGATGTTTATGTGGAATAGTGGAAGGCTGTTGGAAATATGTTTTTACGTATTTATGAAGGATCGGTCGCTCCAACGATATATTATTGTATTAGGCTCGTGATCTAATTTATAGTAAATATAGTCCATATAGCCCACATGTAGGGTGGGCTATATATACCCCTCCTAGCATGTTAGGAGGGGTGGTTGGTTCATTCATTTTACAACATTTTCATTAATCTAATTTCACTTTCTCTCTCTACTTTTCTTCCCTCTCCTTTCTCTCTCTATACTTCATCTTCCTCCTTTCCCATTTCCACCATTAATCAATAGATCAATCCATCATTTACCAAATCCTTAGAATCCGTAGACCTTCAATTGGTATCAAGAGCCATGGTTGAATCTTAGGATTTGCTTTTTTTTTTTATCTTTTGATTTGGTGGTAAAATCCTTTCTTTTCTAATTTTTTATCAATCTTTTCATCATTCGATAAACTTTTTATCAATTTTTATAAATCTTATCAATTTTTTTAATAAAGTTATCCATTTTTCTATCAATTTTTATTTTTTTATCAGTTTTATTTTTACGTGTTTTTTTTATAATCAGTTTTATATTATCAGTTTTTTCTTCTATCAGTTTTTTATTATCAGTTTTATCAATTTTTAAATCATCTATTTTTATTAAATTTTTTTAAAATTAATCAAGTTTTCTCAAATATTCGTATCAGATCATCAATTTTTTTTAAGTTTTGTTTGTTGTCCATCAATTTTTGTCCAATACAGTCCAGATTTATCCCGTTTTCAGTCCATAAAAAGTGGCATCTGTCCTTTAGTCCTTTTTTTTGATCCATCCCGTTAACAGTTTTCCGTTCTATTCCGTATAAACATTCCGTATGGACAAACCTTGAAAAACTTTCCGCATAGACACATTTTTCAGAATAGAAAATCTTTCCGAATAGGTTTTCCGCATAGACAAAATTTTCCGTATAGGATTCCGCATAGGGATTCCGCATAGGGATTCCGCATAGGGTTTCCGCATAGGGTTTCCGCATAGGGTTTCCGCATAGGGATTCCGCATAGGGATTCCGCATAGGGATTCCGCATAGGGTTTCCAAATACATTTCTTTCCGAATAGAAGTCTATTCGGAATTGACTGACTGAAAAAAAAAATATAACAAACCCAACCACACACCCTCGACTCATCAGTTTACACCAAAGACTCTACTCAAACAAACTACACTCGACAGGCCCAGACTCGAAAACCAAATCACATAACAAAGATCTCCGATTCATTTTTTGTGCTTACACTTGCAACCCAACTCACTGACTCTCATCTCTCATCTCTCGAACACCCTTTTTTTTCTGAGACTTGACTACAAATCAGACCTTTCGTCAAACCTCTCAGCCACACGAACCAAACAAACATCGACACACTCACTCTCTCCCATCCAACTCTAAACCCTCACCCTCATCAGACACCACTCTCACACTCACGACTCGACTGAAGACTCAAAAACACTCGAACACTTCTCGCATCACATCAAGACTCGACAAACAACTCCTCACACCCTTCGACTCACTCACTCACATCAACCTAGACTCAAAAAAGATCTCAGTTTCAACAAGAGAAAAACTTTCATAGATCCAACACAGACTCACAATCAAAACTCGGGACTCTAGACACTGGCAAAGAAAGACACGACAGAAGAAAGAATACAGACTTAACCAACATGCAACATAATTAAAAGTACCTACCCGAGATCATTTAAGATCTTGAAGCCGATTTGTTTTAAGATCATAGCAAGTTTTTGGTGATCTGTGTTGAAATAGACGGAGGTTTTAGGTCTCTTAGGAGGAGTAACATCTGGGAGGATTTAACAAAGAATTTGGGAGGCGATTTAGTTAGCAGGGGAGAGAGAGAATAGACTGATAAGAAGCGGATTTGGTGTGAGAAAAGGTGTTCTTGGGTTATGTATAAAGTCAAAAACAAAAAGGAGTAAAAAGACGGAGTTTACAAGATCTATTGGGAGACGGATTTTTTAGGCGGATAAAACAAGAAGTGAGTGGGTGATATCTATTTTTTTTTGGGCCACGTGTTGTAGGGCGGACAAAACAAGAAACGATTTTTTTTTATTATTAATTTAATTATTAAATTAAGTAATTTTTTCTATGTTAACGCAATTTTAAAATTCAAAATCAAATCAGTTTTTTTTTTCTAGTTTTATCCTTTTATTTCTTTTCCTTTTTTATTTTTATTTTGAAAATTTTATTTTTGGATATTAACTTTTATTTTTATATTCTTATTCAAATTTATTTTTTTAAAAATTTATTTTTTTACTTTTTATTTTAGAAAAATGTTGTGATATTCCGTTATAGTCGGGACAAAGTGACGTGATATAGTGACAAGAATTATTTAGCCGACGGATTGTTAAGGCGGTTATTTTGAAAGTCAAAGTGGTAAAATAATTGACGGGTTAGACTTTTTTTTTCTGGCCGGATTTGAAGTCAAAACTGACGAGTGATAGTGACGGGATTTACTTTTAGTGGCTATGAATTTTTGATCGGGTTTAATTCATAATCGTTTGAGCCGACAACATCTCTTGAGCCGAATCGAATTGTAAAATCCTGAAAACTACAACATCCACATCATTTTTCCTCGATTTCAATGGAATCGTTAAATACGACACTTAAAGAGGGAGAATTGCATCAAGTGCAAGCCAACGCTAGAGAAAGTGGTATAAATTCATTTCAAATGCTTCAATATCATCTAGTTACTCTATCGCGGATTCAAGGAGGGAGCAAATTTGTGACAATCTTTGGACAAGATCGTCATATATTCATCGACTCAATTTTCACCACTTTGACCAAACTCGCCGAGCAACTCAACCATAACAACTTTAATCACTCTGCATCGGCACTTGCATACAAGGCTCTTGTGACACACCTCACGCCTTTCCTCCAATTCAATGTCATCAAGCCTGAAAGTTCAGTGATTTGCCAATCATTTCTTCGAGATACACATATCGAGTTTAGAGCTTTCCGTGATACAATTTTGAAACTCATGACATCGGTCTCGTCTTCGATTTATGAAAGATCTCGACTTCAGCAAGGATATGATAATGGATTGCAAGACTCTTCGATGCAAGAGGAAACTGGTTATACGGTTGACAACTTGGAGCCTAACGATGGTACGAACACAATATCAGGAGGACAACATGATGCCGGTGGCACGTCAGGGAATGTTCACGAGATTTCTCTTGATGACACCTTACCCATTTATGACGCAGAACCTGCAAACATGGCACAATGTAATGTTGTTTATGATGTATATGCTGATGATATGCCGCATATTGAGAATTCTGAACCTAATTATGACAAACATGGGATGGAAACGAGTAATAGCAATACCACTTCTGATTCATCCGATGTAAGTCATAATGGGGGAGAGATTGTTCAGAATGCTAAACATCATGATAATTATCCTATAACTGCTTCATTGATTGCTTCTGATTCCAAGATTAGAGAGCTCGAAACGATTGTAGCTCAACAATCAAAAGATCTTGAGGATGCCAAACTTGAATTTTCTAAGAAAACGGTCAAATTTGAAACATACTTTGAAAAACTTGAAAAATCAAACGTTGTTCTTGAAAGAAAATTGGATCAAACTATTTTAGATTCTAAAGCTGAAAAGGATAATCTTTTGAAACAAATTCAACTGCTTGAATCTAAGTTGGCATCCCAAGATAACTTGCTCAAAGAGAATGAGACTTTAAAGACCCAAGTACAGGAAAAGGTTTTTGCTATAGCTGCGTTGAAAAACGAGTTAAGGAAAAGTAAAGGACCTAGTGTGGACACTAAGCTTGAAAAACCATCAATCTTGGGGAAACCGCCTACAAATCAGTTCGTCAGACAACCATCCGTCAGACAACCTACTGCATTTAGATCCGAGCGACCACAATCCTCGAGACCGCGGTTTGCCTCCCAAGTTGATTTGGTTCATCTTTTTAGACCAGTGACTCCAGCAACTAGGCCCAATGTGATCACTCCAGCTTTAGCAAGACCAAATCATATGATTGCCTCTAGTTTCCCTAAAAATACCAAGACCACGTCTAGAACTAGTTCAAATGACGTTTGCCATGAATCTGATCTTAGGGAAGCTAAGCAAAAGACACATGTAAGAGATAGGAATTTCAAACCTAGTCAGATGCCTTCTAGTTTACCCAACACTGCTAACCGTAGCATGTCCAATTCTAGGAGCATCAATCAATCATCTAGGGATTCTAGATCTTACTCGGACATTAAATATGCTACTTGTAAAACATGTAGAAAATGTGTCTTTACGGCAAATCATGATTCCTGTATCAAAAAATTGCTTAATGAGGTGAACTCCCGTGCTAGACTTAAATCCCAGTGGGTTGCTAAAATCAAACCCGTTGGCAAAATGTGGCACCCCACTGGTAGAACTTTCACTCTTGTAGAAAACGAGTGCCCTTTAACTAGGATAGTCTCCGATTCTACTAAGTCTACTAGGGAGGAAACTGATAAAGATGATACTTCACTTACGCCTAAACTTAAGGTTTTCTATAAAAGGAAACGTTTGCCAGCCAAGACTAGTGAATCATCTACTCAGGTCGCCTCTGAAACAAGTAAAGCCAACTGTGAACCCCCATGTGCTTCTATAATTGATATCGCTAACCCACGTCAAAGCATGCAAATTCCTAATGAGATTGCAGGTACCAAAGTTTATGTTCCAAAAGAACGAAGCGGTCCAATCGTTGTGTACCGTTCAACTAAGGACACTCTTAGAGTTTGGTTGCTGAAGAAGCAGATATCAGAGAAACAAATGTCTCAGGGGATTCATGGTTAAGCTGCACAAAGGACTTACAGTCACATAACAGACTGTAACTCGCTCTCAAAAAGAAAGGAAAGTTTATCGCCGATGATAAACTTATCCTAAAAACGAGAAATTAATTTTTCTCGGGCATGAGCTTATATAAAAAACATTCCACGTTTTTAAGCTCATGCATGATGGCTCCTCGTTAAATGACAGACGATGACCCGGACTTCAGAGACAGGGAAGTTTATCTACGCAACGATAACTTACCCTTTAACGAGAAATTAAGTTTTCTTGGACACGAGCTTATCCTAAAACCATTCAAAGGTTTTAAGCTCGTGTATAAGGCTTATAGATAAATGACAGTCTATAACCCGCTCTTCAAAGGCAGGAAAGTTTATCGCCGATGATAAACTTATCCTTACAACGAGAAATTAATTTTTCTCGGGCATGAGCTAATATTAAAAACATTCGAAGTTTTTAAGCTCATGCACAATGACTTACAGTTAAATGTCAGACTGTAACTCGAACTTCAAATAAAGGAAAGTTTATCATTAATGATAAGCTTATCCTCATAACGAGAAATTCAATTTTCTCGGTCATGAGCTTGTCTTAAAACATTCGAAGTTTTAAGCTCAGAAAGGAAAGTGTATCTTTTAAATAAGAGAACTTTTCCTCATAACGAGAAATTCACCTTTCTCGGTCATGAGCTTTCCGTTAAAACAGTCAAAGTTTTCAAGCTCATGAAAACGACTTCTAAGTAAATGTCAGCTTAGGACTCGTTCTTCAGATAAAAGGAAAGTTTATCGCCGATGATAAACTTATCCTTAACAACGGGAAGTTTACAACTTCTCGGACTTGAGCTCGTTTTATAAGATATTCAACATCTTAAGCTCAAGTAATTGGTTTTCAAAACTTTGAACACAATTTTTCGAGAATTTCTCAAAAGGTTTTTCTAAATCTTTCAAAATTGTGTGTTCAAAAACGTTTTGATAAAACGAGCATGTCTTCTGGAATCGATAATATTTACGAACCTAGAAATGTCATTCAATAATGACACGGGGTTGTAAATAAAGTTCGAGCAGAAGTTTAAAAGATTTAAAACATGCTCCATATGGTTTGCTATTATTTCAGATAGCAACCCGCTTTTCATAATCAAGTCAAGCATTTCACCGGAAAGCTTTAACTCAACAACGGGAATTAATTTTCTCGGGAACGTGACGAGGAGACCAACATTCGTGAACAAGAACCATGTGAATCTCTCATATGATGTTCTCAATCATTCAGGTCCAACCTCGTATATTGCTAATCTTGTGAATTCATATCATATATGATCTTTGCACGTAATAAATACCTTACACTTGTGTTTAAAAGGTATTTAATTTACGTTTTAGCACACCCTCATTAATTTGAGGGGGAGCTTGTGTAATTCATGAAGATAATTGGACTTGCATTTTTCTTCCCAAATTTTCTTAAAATGCTATTAAATCAATTGATATTAAAAACATCGATTGGGTTAATATTTTTAATATGGGGGAGAAAATGTGATTTAATATGGGAAATGATTAATCACAAATGGTTTGACTTAACGTGTTAGCTCATCCCGACATGTGCGAAATGTTTTCGAATATCGTAGCATATGTTAAGGGGGAGCAAAATGGATTTGTACTTCAAAATGGATTTCATGGTGACATACACTTACCCAAAACATCTCTATTCACGACGGTGAAGGTTGTGGTGACATAAGGATGGTAGGATAGGTTAAAGTCCAATGATTTCTCTAGAACCGGAGGAATCTTCCCAAGGACATTCCATAGCTAGAAATAGTAGTCCTTAGGAAAGATGGAGAAAGATTGTGAACGTAGCTGAATGCCGACCAAGTACTTAAGTTAGCACTGGAACAATCACAACAAGGTGCTAGTTATGACGTATTGGTAAGCATTGAAGGGGTTGAAGAATGAAAAAGAATTGTAAAGATAAAGGGTGTAAAGAAAGAAGCCCTCCTTACAACCTTAGGCAGAAACCGGGTCAATTCATATGCTATTGAGATCATTTTTAATGATTCTTGATATTGAAGAAAGACATCATGAACCCAGTGATGCAATGCACAACCCTTCCCAGCTAACTCAAATATCTCTCAAAAGGTATTTGTTTTAATCACACGGAGATCAACACATTATCTATTGATTTATTCACTCCGAATAAATTGGTATTGAAAAGGTGGCACTCCTCTCCAGCCTCCGATCACTAAAATCCAAAATGCACGATCGAGTCTAGAGCCATTTGAGATCATCAAATATCTCATTAGGACACACTTTCATATTTACTTGCTTCTTCACACACTGTGAAAAGTAAGAGAGTTCTTAAGAGTCCTACGCAAAATCTTCATGATCTTGCCTGAACATCCGAGTAATACGAAAGTATTTACAGTGAAGATGGAAATCCTTCTTGAGCGAATATCAAAAAGCTCATGGTAGGTGACTTGTGCGATTCTTTATGAATCAAACTTGTGATAACTGGAAAGCAATAGTGGTTTAATTCTTAAATGAATTTAAACACGTTCCAGGCCTCTACGCATTATCATATGATCTTGCCAGAACACTCAGAGTGACTCTTTATTGATCACAGTTACGAGTGGAAATCCTTCTAGTATTAACATCAAACAGCACTTGGTAGGTAACTTGCAAGATTCTTTATGAATCAAGCTAGTGACAACTGGAAAGCAACGATGGTGCGGTTCTTAATTGAACTTCACTTGTTCCAGGAACATGAATTGACGGCTTCAAATCATACGGATAATATTATCCAAATGATTCACTCTTTACGTTCGCAGTCAGCTTTGGACGGTCGAGTAAAGAGAACGGGTTTACCCGCGAAATCTTGTCAAGGAGGTTCTTTATTGAAACTACCTGCCACAAGTACGATATTTAATATCGTCCAACGGTCTTCACCGACCGGACGTAAAATGGTACCGAATTAGAATGATATGTTCAAGGCCATTTCATCCGTGTATATGGTTTGTTGCTAACTGTCTTATGCAGCGTAATAAGAAGGTGGCATTACGGTGCATAATCCAGAAGAAGTCGTCACCACATGCTTGTACTACATACACTTAGTACTTCAACAAATTCAAGAAAGTCTGAAGGTCAAGTCTTCCGCTGTATCAAACTCTGAAGCTTTCAAGAATTTAAAGGTATAAGTATGTGGAACATGAAGTCACGAAGAGGCAAATTTGACAAGTGACGAATGCACAAGGTCAAGGCAAGGAAACATGCTCAAGACTAAAGTCAAAGATCACATCAAGCATATTCACAAGAACAAGATCGAAGACTCAAGCATAGTATGCTAGGTTTAAGATTTTGTAAAATGGTGTGACCTCCCTTAGGGGGAGATTGTTGGAAATGTGTTTTCCCAAAGAAAGTCTCGGTCACATCATTATTAGCATAGATCACGAGCTATAGAATATTTAGAACTTTGTAAGTTGGAGCGACCTCCCTTAGGGGGAGATTGTTGGAAATACGTTTTTACGTATTTATGAAGGATCGGTCGCTCCAACGATATATTATTGTATTAGGCTCGTGATCTAATTTATAGTAAATATAGTCCATATAGCCCACATGTAGGGTGGGCTATATATACCCCTCCTAGCATGTTAGGAGGGGTGGTTGGTTCATTCATTTTACAACATTTTCATTAATCTAATTTCACTTTCTCTCTCTACTTTTCTTCCCTCTCCTTTCTCTCTCTATACTTCATCTTCCTCCTTCCCCATTTCCACCATTAATCAATAGATCAATCCATCATTTACCAAATCCTTAGAATCCGTAGACCTTCAACGGCTCAAAGAGGAGATAGAGAGAAAAATAAAGTTGTTTGCATGAGATGAAATGGAGGAAGTAGTTTAGCTAGTGGTTTTAGCTAGTTTTTCTTACTTTGGAAGTCTTATGGGACAAGTGTCCCCAAGTTGATAAAAACTTGCCACATCAAAGGGTGGTGGCTAAGCTTGGACGCCACATGTTATGGGGGTGGGGCAAGATTATCTTTCTCATCCCCATTTAATTACGGGCACTCCTCGATTCTAGTTTCCTCGATTTTCGTGTCCTCGGGTCATTTTACGAAAAATGTTTTTATAAACTATGAATCAACGGCACAAAACGAATCTAATAAAAATTTTCTCATCAAAAACGGAGTTCAAAAACGTAAATACGTAAACCTAGGGTTTCCAGTTTAGTCGTAAAGGACGTTAAATTATGAACGTAAGTCCTAATCTCTTCTCGTAAATTTGTGAGTTTATGAACCAACACAAATTTAAATTCCCAAAATAATATTCAAGAATAAATTTATTTCCTGAAGTGTCGAACTGTCACCAAAACGGTGTATGTAAACGTAAGCACATAACGTAGAGTCCTCCGGTTTAGATGTAGTCGATGCTACTTCAAGACGTAAACCCAAATTTCTTCTCATAAATGAGTGAGTTCATAATATAATATTAAAATAATGTTTTTAAATAATACTTGAGAATAGAATATCAACCATAAATTGACGGATTGTCACATTTTCCATGAATTTGTCCTCATTTTAATCGAAAAATCTAATTTTTTAACATTTTTCAAAATCTTTGATCTATCTTGGCCAAGTAGTATTTTTCATTTATTCTCTTTTATGTTCTTTCCTTTTGCTATCGCATCGTATTTATATATTTCATTTCAAAAATAAAGTCAAAAAAGTTAAATAAAGTTAAATAAAATGGTTTTAATGAGTTTAGATATCCTTGATATATTAGGCCCGTCATGAATCTTTTGACTCAACCCGAGTTTACTTATCCAAGTTTACTCTATCTAGTATCCTTATCGTGTTTAAGTCAAGTTTTGCTAGGCTTTTATATAGGGAACTTTAAAACGCGAAAGTCTTAACTCTTACGGGTTAAGAACAAGAACTTTTCGCAAGTTCCTATAATTGATCCTAGAAAGTCGTTTATCAATGGAACTTTAAAATGCGAATTCTAAACATGAAAAAGTCTAAGAAGTTGCAAGATCCTATAGATGACTTGAAAACCCACAACTTTGATTTAATAGGCTAAGCATCCACGAGTCTCATTCCTTGAGATTTTAAATTATGGAGGACGAGAGATGATACAGTCAATTATAAATTTGGTATTCTTTCATGAATTTATGTGAGTTAATTATGAGCTTCTTCTCCCATCGCCTGGTAATAAATATATTGCAATAAGTAAGGTTGTACGATTTGAAAAGTTACTTAGCTTCTAGCACAAGATCGTTTAAAAGTTGCTCGGTATTAATTAGAGTTCATAGCCAAGGCATAACTTATTTAAGCGGGAGAAGATTGGCGAGTCTGAAAAGTCCCTAATAAGGCATGAGGGCTACATTTTGTTGCTAAAGATCCCAAGTGATGTGAAGAATCATTTATCAAAAATCAATATGAAGGATCGAGACACACGACGAAAAGCAAATACTCCCATAAAGATCATGGAGAAGTCTATCCGAAAAGACCCTAGCAAGCTATGAGGATAAATAGATCCAAGTCCTAAAAGGAGGCGGATCGTTGTATATCAAAATCCAAAATAAAGATTGGAGAAAAATGAAGAAGTCGTGGTCCAAGTATGAAGAATCTCTCAAAAACTTCAACTGAAGAAATTCCTATTATGAAGAGAAGACCATTATTTCAAGAACGTCTCTCAAGATTCGAAGTATGAAGTCAATCCCAAATATCGTTCCGAGAAAGGTCTCAAATCGTGAAGCGAGTAATGCCAAGATACGAACTTTATGAGGTCCCGAGAAGTAGTTTTAAAATATTTTGTCCTTTAGATAAATATTGATTAAATCGTCCTACTTTATTTTCAGCCCTATTAAATTATCGAAATAAGTCAACAATGCATCCTGGTGATCATTCAAGACAATAATAAAATTTAAGAGATACACCTAGGAATAAGGGAGTCTAAGTAAATAATTGGACCACATGAGTTTGTGTTAGCTTACTAACTTATAATAACAATGATCTCATTTATAAGCTTGTTGTAGGGAACGTGAAACTTGAGGGTGATAAACATTCATGACAACCAAATCCCTAATGTAAGTCTTCGATCTCTTTACTTGTTCTTCCTTAAGTATATTGTACTTTGCTATTTTTTTATTTAGTTTCCTTATTGTCTAATATCTAATAAAGGCCAAGGCGGGTTAATTATGATGAAAAATATAAACCGTGCTTTGAAAATAATACATTGCATGAGGGCATTGCAATGATCAAGTGTAGGGGATTTAATAAGTGTGAAAACACTTATCTTTTTACCACTTTTTTCTAATAATAACAAGACCAAAACGTGTATTTAATGTCGTAAAAGGCGGAATTATGCGTGGTTTGTGTTTTTATTATGTTTTAGGGCAAAAATATGAAAAAGGAAGAAAACACGGGCTTTCACAGGCTTTTATCGAAGAAAAAGATAAAAGACGAAGTCAAAAGATCAAAAGTGCAAGAAGAACGAAAGTCAAAGGCCTATTCTGAAGATTTATCGAAGAAAAAGTCGAAAGACGGAATTTTAACGAAGTCGATGAAACAAGTCTACGAAAAGAAGAAAATTAGAAGACGAATTCATTTTATCATTCGACTAATCCGGAGACAAAGTCGAGAAAGACGAGTTATTCAAAAGACGAGAAGACAAGAAGAAAGAAGGAGGAAACAACACCTTTCCCTTTTCCTATATATAGTTTCCTAAACATGTCATTAGGGAGTTAGTCTTTATTTTTCATTAAGTTTAGTAGGTAATTAGTGTGTGTTTTACTTTTTCTCTCTAGCTTTTCCTTCAAGCTTATCAAACTTTCATCTTAATCTTGTAATCTTGAATCTTAATTTTCAATCTAATCAAGTTTTTAGTTAATTCTCATTCTACCTTTCTTAATCATAATCTATTATTTTGCTTTATTAATCATGTAGTTGATTTCATTTTGTTGATTATGTGATTGATTTGCTTATTGGATTGTGCTTATTGATTTGGTGTGTTTGAGGTTTTTAAATTATTGTGCTTATTGCTTAATTTTTTATGTTTTCTAGTTTTTAAATAAGTTGATTTTGATAGATTAATATTTTTATAAAAAGTGAGTTTAAATATTTTGATTATTTAGTGTTTTTAAAACGTTTTTAAATTTTGGCTTATTTGCTTTTTCTTAAAGTTGATTTGGTTAAGTTTTTAGATAAGTCCTTATTGGTTTTTAGCTTATTTTCATATTTCTTCTTAACATGTTTCTAATCCGGGTTACCTCTAAACCCTAGTTTCCCAAACTAGTTACAAATTTTTATTCCGACTTAGCCTTTATTTTCCCTCCAAAACAAATCACCACATTCCGAATTAAGTGCAAAATGTGATTCCGAATTATCTAAACAAAGGTGGATTCCGGGTTAGGTTATAACCAAACATTCCGGATTAGCTCAGTTTCAACTATTCTGAATTACGTGTGGATATTTATTCTAGATTGAGTACAAACAGGCATATTTCGGATTAGGTTGGAATATTTATTCCGGATTGTATACTGAACTAACATTCCGAACAAGGTTAAGAAAACAGATTCCTGATTAGGTTCAAAGTACACATTCCGGATTGAGTTAGGGTTACAGATTCCGGATTACGTGCAGCATCTACTATTCCGAATTACGTGTGGAGCAGGGATTCCGAATAAGGTTCAAGACCTTTATTCCGGATTAGGTGTTGGACAAGCATTATTCCGAATTAAGTCTGGAAGACGGATTCCGAACTACATACAAGATCCTCATCCCGAATTAAGTGCAGGAGTAACATTCCGGATTGTGTGTAGGATACACATTCCGGATTAGTTCAAAAGTTGGTTTCCCGACTTATGTTCAGTTTTAGTTTCCCGAATTAATTTTCAAACTTTAATTTTTCCCGCCATTTTTCTTAAGTATTATTTTAATTATTTTATCTTAAGATCAATTTTCAAGTTTATGTTTTTATAAAGTTTACATTTTTATAAAGTTTTAAGTTTCAAATTTACTTTTAAAGTTTTAATTTTTCGCCATTTATTTTTTTGTCTTAATTTTTAGTTTAACTTTTAAAGCTTCCATTTTTACTTATCAACATTTACATTTTCACTTTTATTTTAAAATAAACAATCACTTTTAGTTTCTTTCACCAAGTTCTACTGTGCAACATTCGTTCTAGACAAGCAATCAAGGTTAGACATCTTCCTTTATTTTTATATTTAATATCTTTAACATTTATAGACTTAGTTAATCAAAAGCTCCCCCTTTTAGTGACCAACACCAATTGTTCCACCCTAAACCGTGATCAATTCGATTAGATACCGAGAACGATTGAGTACACATATGCAAACACCATTAAATCAAATGACTGCAGAATCATTGAATCAGGGATGCATTCAAATACTCAACCATTTGAGTATATTGGGGAACAGAGCATTATTAGCTTGTAAATAAGCTACCATGTTATGCTGACTCTTGAACCCCAATTCCAAATATCTCGATTTAAACTTAGGCGCCATTGATGTAGAAAGCTGTGATAAATGTTATGAAAGATGAAGTTTGAGAAAATTTAGTTAGACAAGAATAAGCAGTTACCCTGTTTGAAAGAAATGAGCCAAATATATAGGAGAGGTAAAAACATGTGATTGGTCAAAACATGAGGATGTTATATTCAAAATATAATCATGAAAATCATGAAAATATATAACTTATCTCTAGCATTAATAAAAAGTTACCAACTCCTAAAATTACGGCCCATATTTTCGTCAAAAATAACAATTGGGTAGGACCCAATGTCTATCAACGGTAAAAAAATAACTTATTAGCGCCCAACAACTATATTCTTGTCAACGTTGGATTTTGCCATGTCAACGTCAAAATTGGTCTTAACAACGCTTGGAAAGAAAACTTGTCAGCGTCCAAAAATAAAAAAAATTTAAAAGAAAAAGGACCTTAACAAAGTAATTTATCCTAGTGAAGATAAGTTATAGGCTAAAAATCACTATAGGGTGGCAAGCACTGTCCAATCATGCACACTTGCTTAAGCAAGATAGACATAATTGTCCTTAAGTGTCCCTTGCTAACCAAAGTTCTTAACAATGAAGTTATCTCATAAAATTCTTTTTTGACTTCCCATGTAAGCCCAAGAAAAATCATACCCAAGTCTCCCAACCGACCACATCCAATTCTAGGTCAAAAAGTCTTGGCAGCGTGCAAAGTATATCAACATTGAATGCTACAGTGCCTCACAATTTAGTAAACTAACTCGCACTCACTAGTAGACACAATCTAGAATTGTGATAAGAGTGTTATATGAATACCCAAAAAGTCTTAAAGGTTTCCTAAACCTCCCCTTAAAATATGATATACAAGTTGCCAAACATAAATTATGCAATAAAAAAGTTATGTCATGATAGGAATGTAAACATTCCAACAATCATCCATAAACTTGAACACACTCCAAGTAAGCTCCAAAGATCCATAAGAAACTCTGTATCCATTTGTACAATGCTCATAATGCCTGCATAATTAGATCAAAAACCACAAAACGAACATGTTGCTTTCAACGTCCATTTTAACACTTATCAGCGTTAAAATAACCTTTGTCAGCGTTAGACAAAGAAAGTGGAAAACCTAATTTTGTAGAAAGACCAATTACAGTGCCTATCATGTACATACTTTTACAATAAGTTCCAAAAACACATATTTGGTAAGATTGATCATTCCAATACTGGTTACCAAGTATTGAAATCTCCCAGCATCAAAAGGTTTAGTTAATAAATTTGCCACATTTTCTTCTGTGTCAACCCTATCTGGTTGTATTAAACCTTTTTCAGAACAATCTCTTATAAAATGATGTCTAATTTCTATGTGTTTTGTTTTACAATGATGTACAGGATTCTTAATAATGAATAAAGTACTGTTATTGTCTACAAAATCTTGGTATGCATAAAATTATACCCATAATCCAACAGTTGGTTCTGAATCTATAAGACTTGTCCACAACAAGCGACTGTAGCTACATATTCTGATTAAGTTGTAGAGTTGGTCACCACTGTTTGTTTCTTGTATTTCCAAGATATCAACCAGCTCCCAAGAAATTGGCATCCACCAGTTGTGGATTTTCTATCAAACTTGTGACCTCTATAACCAATGTCGGAATAACCAATAAGCTCCAATGGAGAATCCTTTGGATACCATAACCCCAAGGTGGGATATCACCTAAGGTATCTAAAAATCCTCTTGACAGCATGAAGGTCACACTCTTTGGGAGTCACTTGATGGCGTGCACATGCACACACAGCAAAAATAATGTCAGGTCAAGAAGCTGTAAGATACATCAATGATCCAATCATTGACCTATTATGCCTGACATCCACCTCTTTTCCATCTCCAATGTTTCCCCAAGGGTGTTCCCTATCCATGGCTGTGCTAGCCCGTTTTTCATTTGGAGAAAAGCCAAACTTCTTCAAGATTTCTACTACATATTTGTCTTGAGAGATGAAGATACCATCTTCTTTCTGTGGAACTTGTAAACCTAGAAAGAAGTTCATCTCTCCCATTGCACTCATCTTGAATTTGTCTGTCATGAGCTTGGAAAAGTCTTCACTCATCTTTGGGCTTGAAGAGCCAAAGATTATATCATCCACATAGACCTGAACAAGTAAAAAGTCCTTACCAATCTTCTTGGTAAATAAAGTCTGATCTATGGTGCCCCTCTTGAATCCATTTTCCACCAGATAGGTGGACAATGTTCCATACCATGCTCTTGGGGCTTGATGAAGTCCATACATTGATTTCTTCACTCTATACACCTTATCTGGATGTTCCGAATCTTGAAAACCAGGAGGCTGCATGACATAAACCTCCTCTACAACGGTGCCATAAAGAAAAGCACTCTTCACATCCATTTGATAAACTGTAAAGCTCGTGCAAGAAGCATAGTAGAGGGAAATCCTTATTGCTTCAATCCTTGCAACAGGTGCAAAAACCTCTTCATAGTCTATCCCTTCCTCTTGTGTATAGCCTTGAGTAACTAAACGTGCCTTGTTTCTAACCACAATTCCTCTTTCAACCTTCTTGTTTCTAAGAACCCATCTTGTCCCAATAAGTGTGACATATCTAGGACAATCCACTAACTCCCAAACATCTTGAATAGCAAATTGGTGAAGCTCATCCTGCATTGCTTCCACCCAAATTGGTTCTTTGAGAGCATCAAATATCTTCTTGGGTTCCTGTTGTGACAGAAAACAAGCAAACAAACATGCCTGTACAAGAGGGGTATCAACCTTCTTGTGGATATTGGCAATAAAACCTCCTTGATTCCGATGAGACCTTCTTGTTTGAACAGGATACATCACATCACCAATGATTAGAGAAGGAGGATGATTTTTGATAGTAGATGTAAGTATTCCTCCTTCAAGAAATGTTTTGTCTTCAATATCAGCCTCCATGTTGCCAATATCATCTTCAAGTTCTCCTCCATCATCACTTGAATGAACCTCTTCATGTATTGTGGAGGGTTCATCTTGTTCAAAAACATTAGAAGAGAATAAATGGTCAAAAGGGTTGTCAACGTCTCAACTAGGCCTGTCAACGTTTGAGCCATCAACGCCTGAATTTGGCCTGTCAGCGCCAGATTTTCCTTTGTCAACGCTTGAAGATTCATGCATGTTTTCATCAATTGGTTTTTCTTGTGGACCATCTTTTTCATTACCAGCAGCAGCACCAGCAGCAAATCCATCTGTCCAAATAGGAATGGTGACATACTCAAGTATGGGAGCTGATTTGACTACATGTGTTTCTACTTCCTTGTCAACCTGTTTACTTGAAATATCAACATCTGGTTCTTCCACAACATTTGAATCCACTTTTACAATGTCTGGATTAGTAACAGGCATATAATTCAAGGTCCTAGATAAAGGTTCTAAATCAAAGAACCAATTTGGTCCACACTCGGGATCACTAGGTTTACTTTCTAAAAACCTAACATGTACCTTTTCAAGTATACATTTTTCTTTCTTAATGTAAACTCTATAGCCATCATCACCTTTAGCACTAAACTTTCCTAAGGTATCACTAGTATCAAGTACAACTACATGACATCCAAAGGGTATACGAAAACCAATATTAGGTTTCCTATTCCAAAATAGCTCATAAGGTGTCTTATTGTGGATTTTGCTGATCAATGCCCTATTCTGAACATAGCAGGGTGTGTTCATAGCCTCAGCCCAAAAAGCAATGGGAAAATGAGCATCAACCAACATTGTCCTAGCTGCTTCTATGAGTGTTCTATTTTTCCTTTCAGCCATCCCATTTTGTTGTGGGGTTCTAGCTACACTAAACTGCCTAGTAATCCCTTTCTTGACACATAAGTCATCTAACAACTTATTTCTAAACTCATCACCATTATCACTTCTAAGTTTTTAACCTCATTCCTTGTTTTCTTTTAAATTTGGGTAATAATGTTAATCAAAACAGTGGCAGTTTCACTTTTCAAATCCAAAAAGAAAGTCTAAGTAAATCTTGAAAAATCATCAGTTATAACAAAACAAAAAGATTTACCATTTAAGCTTTCTATATTAGTTGGACCAAACAAGTCCATATGCAGCAAGTGAAGTAGTTTAGAAGTAGAGTGTACAAGTTTAGACTTAAAAGAGACTTTGTGCTGTTTGCCTTTAAGGCATGCAACACAAGAATGATCATTGTGGAAAGCCTTTTCAGGCAAACCATCAACTAAACCATGTCTCACAAGTCTGTTTATGTTTTTAAGTTTATGTGCCCTATCCTTATGTGCCAAAGATTACTTTCATCAACTGAAGCCTTAGCATATAGACATGAAAAATTATTATTCAACCTAATTCCATTAAGATTCACATTATAAATGTCCGTATGCCTAGGTGTTCTATAATCAATAAACTTCTCATCAGGTATTTTAAAGTCTTTATTTAACACCAAGCATTCAGTATCAGTGAAAAGAACCTTATTCTTGTTACCACAAACTTGTGATACACTAAACAGATTATAATCAAGTTCTTTTACCAGAAATACGTTTTTAAAACGCAAATTGTTGGTGATAAGAGTGCCTTTGCCAGTAATAGTTCCATATCATCCTCCAAAGTACACTTTATCACCATATTTAATGGGGCTTAAATTGGTCAAATAATCTTCCTTCCCCGTCTGTGCCCTAGAGCATCCACTATCCCAATAGCCATAATCATTTACCTGTTTTTAATGCCCTGCACATAAAGAAAACAAATTAGTTTTCTTTGGGAGCCCAAGCCTGAGCAGACTTGGATTCATTTGGTTGTTCGACAAGAACATATTTAGTCCTTATAATAACCCCTTGTTCATCCCTTTTTGGATTGAACACCCAGTTAACCTTAATTGGTTTAGTTATGACCTTTGAAATATAATGAAATCTGTTACAGGTCGTAGAAATCCCATCAGAATTAGGGTTTTGGTCTTGTTTGGGTCTCCATGTCAAACTAGATGCAGTTTTAGACCCCTTTCCCTTTGGTTGCATGTATTTGTCATTACTTGGTCTAACAGCGTTGGTAATATTCCTGTCAACGTTAAAAGTTTTCTTGACAACGCTGAAATTACCCTTATCAGCGTCAAAACTAGGGTTTGCTAAAGGAACCCATTGTCTGTTAGACCATGTATTAGTCTTTTGAAAAGGCCTTTGTCCATAAGTATTAGACCCTTTTGTAAAGAATGGAGTTGGTCTAGTAACTTGTAGACTTTGCTGGACAAAAGGTATGGGTTTGACCATGGTTGACTTTTTATCAGCGTTGACTTTTGAAGCACTGACACACTTATAAGCCAAATGTAAAAAACTCCCACAACTATAACAAGCTTTTCTAGACATAACCCTAGATCTAGATGAAAAGAAACCTATTCGATTATCACTAACTTGACTTTTTGGTGACCTAGGTTTTCTATACATTTCTGCATACTTAACACTAGGTTTTCTATAACTAGATTAACCAAGGTCAACAGTCTTTCCAGTAGAAGGGTTAGTCATAATTATGGGTGTAGACTCATTTGGGCTTTCACTAAGCATGCCACCTTTAACAAACAAAGTAGGATTGGCTTTCTTCCATTGGTCCAAATCAGTCAATTTCTGCTTATATTCCTCTACCGGAGTAAGAACTCTTGGCGGAAGAATGAATTACTTATCTTGGAGTTCTGGTATACTAGTCAAAGAAAAATCATTTCTAAGGACACCATAGAATTTCCCAGAAGGTGGTGTAACATCAGCATACTCTTTCATCCCAATCCCAGTCATATCCATAGAGTCTCTTTGTTCACTAACACATTTTTCTAGGGTTTGAGAAGCTTTATCAAATCTTTGAATTTTAAGCCCTACATTATCTTTGTTTTTAATGGCCTCATCCAACTCAGCTTGTATGACACTTTTGGATCTCTCTAAAATATCCCTAAGGTCAACACTAACTTTAAGGTCATGAGACAAAACATTAATTTGATCATTTAGGCCAAGCTCCATTTTCTTATATTCAGCCATAGTCTTTTCAGTTTGAGCAAGTGCAAGTTAATAATTAGATAACTTGCATTTTTCATAAAGAACATCTGATTTTAAATTTAAAATTTCTTTGTTAAGTTTTTCAGTGTTTAAACGACAACCTTTACTACAAAGTGCATCATCATATACCTCATTATCTGATGAAGATGAAGAATGTGCTTAATACTGGGTTTTTGGAAACTCTTTTTAGATCTATTTTCGTTCCACAAATCGACTCGAATTGATTTCCGGTTAAACGTAAAACTTAATTTGTTTTTGGTAACGATACTTTGGTGTTTTAAACTAAAATCTATTTAATAATAAAAACTAATTTCAAATTTAAATAAATCTAAAAATTAATTAATGTAATAAAAGTCTTTGAAACTGATTAAATCTAATTAAAAATAATAAAACTATTTTTGATAAACATATAATATTATTAAAATTTTTAACTTTATAAAAACTTGAAATGAAACCTATTTAAACTTTTAAAACAAAACAAAACTATTTTAAAATAAAAATAAAATTAAACTAGATTAAAATAATTAAAGTAATTAAAATAAAATATTTTTTATCTTTTTTATATTTTTATAAAAGTAACTAAAAATTTAAACTAATTAATTAAACTAATAAAGCTTTTATATAAAAACTAATTAAACTAAAATTGCATTAAAATAATTAAAACTGCCAGCTAAAAACAAACTACTATATTAATCAATCTAAACGAATTAATACACAAAAAGGGTCTAGAAGAGTTGGTTAGGTTGTTTGGCTGGTGAATGAGAGGTCAGGGGTTCGAGACCCTGGAAGGACTAAATTTTTATTTTTGCTATTTATTTATTTACTTTTTGGAATTTGAGAAACCAAACAGATAAATGGTATCTGTTTTATGCACAACAATATCAGCAATAAAAACCAAATAAGTAATTCAGCCGAGACAAATAAGCAGTCTAAACGAAATAGCCAAATAAGCATAAGTAAATAAGTTGAATAAATAAAAATCAACCACACCTAAATAAGCGATAAGCAGTTATAATCTAAGCAAATCAAAATCTAACAATTCCAAACAGTAAACAAAACTAAGTAAAATAAGCAGTCGAAAATTAAAATAAGCAGACTAAATTCAAATCATAAACTAAATCAAAAACAAAATAATAAGCAAATCTAAAATGCAAACAAATAAGCTAGATAAGCCAAACAAAACCTGAATAAGCAGTTCTAATCATACTCGAAAACTAAACAGAAATATTAACTAACCAAAATAAAGTAGATAAAAATTTAAACATATTGAAACAAAAGCAGATAACAATATACGCAGATCCAAACCCAACTAAATAAACCAAACAATAAAAACGAAGCAGAATCAAACTACTTAAATCAAGTTAACAAAAGCATATATTTCAAACAAACATAACCGAATCTAAATGAACTAAACTGAAAAAAAATACAAAGAGGAAATCAAACCTGATGGAGATACCGTTGCGACGAAGATCGGCGTTGATCCGTCTTTGAGAACAAACCGAACACCACCTTTATCATCAAACATCATCATCGGATTATCTTCTTCGAAACAACAGCACTCGAACCAGGCAAAATCGAAATCTTCGAACAGATTTTTCTTAATTCTCCCAGTATGGGAAAATTTATATCCACTTTCTTTTTTTATAATAATAATAATTAAACGCGAACAATTTATAAAAAAGAGAGACAGGATTAAATTTAAATTCGACAGAAATTAAAAAGAGATGGAAATAATAAAAAATTACTTTTCATTAATTATAAAAAGAGTACTAATGCTAAAAATGAAAAATTACAATATTAAATCCTAAAACTAATTTGCAGAAAAGTAAAATTAAATCTAATTTAATCCTACTTCTAAAAAAAGTAAAAATAAAGAAAAAATGGACTACTTTAAAACTGATTATCCTTCACTATTTATAAATGAGCCAGGAGCTTGGGGTCTTCTTATTCTTTCTTCAAGGGTTTAATTGAGGTCCGTTGGATCTAGCTTGCAAATTCAGCAACAATTGTGGCCGTTTGATCTTCTTAGCTTTTCTCTCACTTCCCACAGATCGCCACGCTGGAATAAATTAAGGACCACAGTTTGGTGATTGCTCCGAAAAAGATTGGGATTTAGTCCCCATCCGTGTGAATCACACGCATAGGTGAAAACCCCCTTGTTTCGTTGGTTATTTTTGGTAATGGGTAAATTAGGGTTTGTGTAAAAAGATATATGGTGGTGGCTGTGTAAGTTGAGAGAGAAAGAAGGAGAAAAGTGAGTGGAAACACATTGTTATTATCGTAAGGGTGGGTGTGGGGTAAATATAAAAACATTTTATTAAAACCGTGTGTTGGGGTGAGTGTGGGTACACGTGTGAGGGGTTGAAATTTATTTAATTTATGAGGTGAGGGTTACACGTTTATAAACGTGTGGGGGAGGGTGTATTGGGGTTGGTTTATTTATTCGTGTGAGGGAAGGATGTGGGTTGACTGAAACATTGTGAAGTTGACTGACCAAGGAAAATGAAAACTTTTTACTTAACAAATTCCTCCGTCCCATTAAATCAAATGGGCTTTGGCCCATGTTAATTATTTGCATTTCATTCGTCCCATTATTTTAGCCAAATGGGCTTTTAGCCCAATCTTTCCAATCTATTTATATTGAATAAATTTGATAAATGGGCTTTGTGACCCAATAGATCCAATGTGGGATCCACAAGGTCCAAAATCTTCGTAAAATTTAAATCCTCGAATAAAATGATTTGATCTTTGGTATTTTGGTCTTTTCTTCAATATTTGACCGTGAAATCCCGTGTTTTCTTTCCTCTTGATCATTTGTACCTATTTTAACACAAAAACACAAAACCACGCGTAATTCCGACTTTTACGATATAAAACACAAGATTAGGTCTTGTTTTTCCTTGATTTTAGTGGCAAAATGATAGGTGTTTACACACTTATTAAATCCTCTACACTTGACCATTGCAATGACCCCATGCAATGCATTATTTTAAAGCATAAAGTTACATTTCTCTCATAATCAATCCATCTCGGCCTTTATTACTATTACTACTACTACTACGACGAAAAGATAAAAATTTAAAAGGAGACAAAAGTTATAACAACTTATTAACTTGGAAATTATTTGATGGAAGAAACTCGTAAAGAAATCTAAGACTTAAATTAGGGCTTTAGTGTCATGAATATTAATCACCCTCATGTTTCACGTTCCCCATACTAAGCTTAAAAACGAGATCATTGTTTACCATAAGTCCTTAGGTTAAAACCACTTATATAAGACAATTGTGTAAACTCTTTCTCCAATTCCTACTTTGTATCTCTAGATTTTAGTGATTGTCATTCACCCGTAGGCTCATTTGACTTATTCGATAATTATTAGTCCAAAAATGAAGGCCAAACGGTGCAAACCCGACACTCAAAACCTAACCTCGTCCTCGAAAACGTTGTTACTAAAGTAAGCCCACATCAAGGTTGATTTAACACGATTTGGGGAATAAATTCCCGGACCCAAAATTTGGCCAAATAGTACTACTTTATTAATTATTCCCTCAAAAGTCATGTAGACATTATGTGGAGTTTAGCAAGTTCACATCATATACCCTTAGGCTCTTTAAGATGTAAAAATGCTCCCCGTCTATTGTCCACACCCTAAGGCTCCTTGAACGATAAACGAGGGAATTGATTTTTGATCAATTTTTATTCAACACTTACCATGCCATACACCCTAAGGCTATAATGATAAGGTTCGTGCTACATGCCCCACACCCTAAGGCTCCTTGAGGTCATGTTTTAATCTTATTCTTTCTTTATTATGATATATATAGTAGGCGAAATTCTGAGGTTCCATGGTCTGAATACCTCCTACTTAGTGGTTATGAGCCACCTTAGTCGGAAGTCCACAACGCTGGCACCCTCAATGTGTTCATGCTTTAATTACAAGGAGAATAAATATTTGGCTAAGAGTTAAGATATCGAATCGACACCACAAAAATCCTCATTTATTAAGCAATTTAAATATACAGGCGGGAAGAAAGAGCCACAAAAACCATATAAGCAAAAATTAACCTTTAAACTTATTATTAACTCTATCATCTCTCGTTCTCCACAATTTAAAATCTCAAAGAATGAGTCTTGTGGATGCTTAGCCTAATATACCAATTAAGGTCCATATGGTTAAGGATACTAGCTAGAGTAAACTTGGATAAGTAAACTCGGGTTGAGTCAAAATATTCACGACGGGCCTAATATATCAAAGACATCTAAACTTGTTAAAACCATTTTATTCATTTATTTATTTTGACTTTATTCTTGAAATGGAATATATAAATAAGATGCTATGACAAAAGAAAAGAAAATAAATGAAAATACTACTAGGCCAAAATAGATAAAAAATTTGAAAAACTTTGAATTTTTTTTTAATTTTACGGTTAAATGGGGTCAAATTCATGGAAAAGCCCACTAAAATATCGATAGAAATCCCCCTACACTTAATATAAACATTGTCCTTAATTTTTAAGCATGTGGGAGAATAAACTCCCCTACACTTTGGACATTGAGTACGTTGTTTAAATTCGAGCTAAGGAAGGGACAACTAAAGTGATTACATTTATTCGTTTTATTTATATACAAGATTGAATAACAATAGAAAAAACTTAGCAAAGAAACCGGGTACACGGGAAACACGGGAACACGGGTCTCGTCAAAAGTACCAAAAGTGGATCATTAAGCACAAGTCCCTGCACAATCACAACACACCAAACAAACAACCTACACACGGCTCCCCTACACTTATTGTAGAAAATAGATAAAATAATAGATCATCGGGTTGCCTCCTGAGAAGCGCTTGTTTTTATTAACCGAGTCACGAGCCTGACTTGACCCCGAATTGAATGGTCCATGGGGAAACCTCTAATGTAATACCAGGATCAAAAATCTTATCCTCTGTCCCGGAAGAACATAATAAATGAGAGGCAGGAGGATAAGTCATAAAAGGTAAAAAGGTCCTCTCAACATATGTGAAATTATCATCCACGGGAGTATCAAGAAACTCATCGATCTCGGGAATGAGAAAACCATCATCATCACTAAAAGTGATATGTGGAAGAGAATCGATGGTAGAATCAAAAGTAATTAGCGAAGAGGCAAATGTGAATTTATCAAAATCCGAGTTCTCAAAATCAAAATCAATATCAATTTATAAAACTCCATTTGCCTTCTCATCAATACCATGATCACAATTAAGCTCATGCGAGAAATCCAATCACACGGGATCATAAAAAGCATCCCCGTGATGGAATTTCTCAATACTCGGGGTATAAAAGTCATCACTAAGGAGTAAAAAATCCGATAAATCATTTGTATCATGGTTTTCAAAAGTCGGTTTTGGTAAAATAGGAGAATCATCCTCATCCGAACCCGAGGAATAATTAGAAATGTAGTCGGAATCACAAGATAACTCATCCCTATCTACAAACTCCTTAGGTGAAGGACAAATTAAGGGTTCTTCTTCTATGCACTCATTATAAAGATATTCACACTCCTCAAAAATTGGTTTATCAAAACATGTCTCGCTAAGAGGATTTGAAGAAAGCATAAAGTCATTTGTAGGAGTAGGTGAAGGAGTCATAAAAGAAATGGGGTCATCAATGGGTAATGGAGGCTCAAGAATAATCTCAGGAATTTCCTCAATAGGTGAGGAAAGAGGAGAGCTAATAGTATCCGTGGGTGTCAACACCGGAGGGTGAGTAAAACTCATGATAATCTCCGGGCCTTGTCTCTCCTTTATTGGCGGAGAGATGGAAGGATCCACAGTGGGAACATCACTACTAGTAGTGGTGTTAGCCTCAATAGCAACTCTCAAAGATGGCTCAATATTACATTGAGCTTGATAGGTTTCTAAAATGAGCATGAATTTTCTATCGGTTTCCTCTTGCCATTCTCTTAGGAATCTATCATGTTCCTCAAGTTTATTAAGAATTAAATCCATTTGAGGTTGTGAAATACTCCCTTGATTATAGTTTTGAAAATTGCCTTCATTTGAAAAACTTTCATTATTTGAAAACCCTTGATTTTGAAATTCCCCAGAAAACCGTTGATCATATTGTGGTGGCTCACTAGTTGTAGGAAAACTAGGGGAGCCAAAATAAGTATTAGTATCATAACATACTTTCCTCATTATTATAAACCTCCTCATAAGTTTTGTCACAATTAAAATAAGCATGAGGCCCACCACAAGTCGTACACTCCTCGGACATAATCTTATAACGCTCTTCTTGCAATATTTCCTAAATCGGACGAATATCCATGGTAGTGTCGAAAGAAATCAAAATAACAATAATACGTAATATTTTTGGTGTAATACTTTAGGAAAAGTATTACTTTTTGATTTTTTAATTTTTTTGGTGCAAATCTTAGGAAAGAATTTGCTTTTGTGATTTTTTTATTTTTTTTTTATTTTTATGTTTTTTATTTTTTATGTTTTTGATTTTGTTGCAAGAAAATTAACGTTCAAAGTGAACGGATCCCAAAATCCAAACGTCTTCACGAAAAATCGTCAATCGTACAAGCGAAGCGGCAGCGGCGCCATTTTAATATTGGGTTTTTGCAAACTCGTTTTAGATCTATTTTCGTTCCACAAATCGACTCGAATCGATTTTCGGTTAAACGTAAAACTTAATTTGTTTTTGGTAACGATACTTTGGTGTTTTAAACTAAAATCTATTTAATAATAAAAACTAATTTCAAATTCAAATAAAACTAAAAATTAATTAATCTAATAAAAGTCTTTGAAACTGATTAAATCTAATTAAAAATAATAAAACTATTTTTGATAAACATATAAACTAATTAAAAATTTAACTTCATAAAAACTTGAAATGAAACCTATTTAAACTTTTAAAAAAAAACAACTATTTTAAAATAAAAATAAAATAAAAATAAAATAAAACTAGAATAAAATGATTAAACTAATTAAAATAAAATATTTTTTATCTTTTTTATATTTTTATAAAAGTAATTAAAAATTTATACTAATTAAGTAAACTAATAAAACTTTTATATAAAAACTAATTAAACTAAAATTGCATTAAACTAATTAAAACTGCCAGCTAAAAACAAACTACTATATTAATCAATCTAAACGAATTAATACACAAAAAAGGGTCTAGCAGAGTTGGTTAGGTTGTTTGCCTGGTGAACGAGAGGTCAGGGGTTCGAGACCCTAGAAGGACGAAATTTTTATTTTTGCTATTTATTTATTTACATTTTGGAATTTGAGAAACCAAACAAATAAATGGTATCTGTTTTATGCACAGCAATATCAGCAATAAAAACCAAATAAGTAATTCAGTCGAGACAAATAACAGTCTAAACGAAATAGCCAAATAACCATAAGTAAATAAGCTGAATAAATCAAAATCAACCACACCTAAATAAGCTAATAATAAGCGATAAGCAGTTATAATCTAAGCAAATCAAAATCTAACAATTCCAAACAGTAAACAAAACTAAGAAAAATAAGCAGTCGAAAATTAAAATAAGCAGACTAAATTCAAATCATAAACTGAATCAAAAACAAAATAATAAGCAAATCTAAAACGCAAACAAATAAGCTAGATAAGCCAAACAAACCCTGAATAAGCAGTTCTAATCATACTCGGAAACTAAACAGAAATATTAACTAACCAAAATAAAGCAGATAAAAATTTAAACATATTGAAACAAAAGCAGATAACAATATACGCAGATCCAAACCCAACTAAATAAACCAAACAATAAAAACGAAGCAGAATCAAACTACTTAAATCAAGTTAACAAAAGCAGATATTTCAAACAAACATAACCGAATCTAAATGAACTAAACTGAAAAAAAAATACAAAGAGGAAATCAAACCTGATGGAGATACCGTTGTGACGAAGATCGACGCTGAGCCGTCTTTGAGAACAAACCGAACACCACCTTAATCATCAAACATCATCATCGAATTATCTCCTTCGAAACAAACAGCACTCGAACCAGGCAAAATCGAAATCTTCGAACGGATTTTTCTTAATTCTCCCAGTAGGGGAAAATTTATATCCACTTTTTTTTATAATAATAATAATTAAACGCGAACGGTTTAGAAAAAAGAGAGACATGATTAAATTTAAATTCGACAGAAATTAAAAAGAGATGGAAATAATTAAAAATTACTTTTCATTAATTATAAAAAGAGTACAAATGCTGGAAATGAAAAATTACAATATTAAATCCTAAAACTAATTTGCAGAAAAGTAAAATTAAATCTAATTTAATCCTACTCCTAAAAAAAAGTAAAAATAAAGAAAAAATGGACTACTTTAAAGCTGATTATCCTTCATTATTTATAGATGAGCCAGGAGCTTGGGGTCTTCTTTCTCTTTCTTCAAGGGTTTAATGGAGGTCCGTTGGATCTAGCTTGCAAATTCAGCAACAATTGTGGCCGTTTGATCTCTTTAGCTTTTCTCTCACTTCCCGCAGATCGCCACGCTGGAATAAATTAATGACCACAGTTTGGTGATTGCTCCGAAAAAGATGGGGATTTAATCCCCATCCGTGTGAATCACACGCATAAGTGAAAAACCCCTTGTTCCGTTGGTTATTTTTGGTAATGGGTAAATTAGGGTTTGTGTAAAAAGATATATGGTGGTGGTTGTGTAAGTTAAGAGAGAAAGAAGGAGAAAAGTGAGTGGAAACACATTGTTATTATCGTAAGGGTGGGTGTGGGGTAAATATAAAAACATTTTATTAAAACCGTATGTTGGGGTGAGTGTGGGTACACGTGTGAGGGGTTGAAATTTATTTATTTTGTGAGGTGAGGGTTACACGTTTATAAACGTGTGGGGGAGTGTGTATCGGGGTTGGTTTATTTATTCGTGTGAGGGAAGGATGTGGGTTGACTTGAACATTGTGAAGTTGACTGACCAAGGAAAATGAAAACTTTTTACTTAACAAATTCCTCCGTCCGATTAAATCAATTGGGATTTGGCCCATGTTAATTATTTGCAATTCATCTGTCCCATGGTTTTAGCCAAATGGGCTTTTAGCCCAATCTTTCAAATCCATTTATATTGAATAAATTTGATAAATGGGCTTTGTGGCCCAATAGATCCAATGTGGGACCCACAAGGTCTTTAATCTTCGTATAAATTAAATCCTCGAATAAAATGATTTGATCTTTGGTATTTTTGTCTTTTCTTCAATATTTGACCGTGAAATCCCGTGTTTTCTTTCCTCTTGATCATTTGTACCTATTTTAACACAAAAACACAAAATCACGCGTAATTCCGACTTTTACGATATAAAACACATGATTAGGTCTTGTTTTTCCTTGATTTTAGTGGCAAAAGGATAAGTGTTTACACACTTATTAGTGCCATGAGAGCATAGTGAACATGCTCCTCTTCCTCTTTTTCTGCAATAAAGGCTTGTTCTCTTCTACCTCCTTGTCACACCCCACCATGGCGGAATATGGGGCGCGACGTATAGATATCATCACAACAATAGCGTGTCTATAGAGATAACTAAATGAAATGGAAATATCATAAATGGTGACACAATGTCATTAAGATATCTCAAACAATGCAGGCATCTAGGTAAGTAGGTAACAGGTCTACCTCTTACCAAAGACATACAATTAACAAATAACAAACATATAGGTGTCTACAAAGAATCACTTATTCAAACATAAATAAAGACTAAGAGGAAAGGGGGTTCCTCCAAATGCAATCATAAGTCTTCCAGCTAGCCACTCCTATTATCACGCTTAACCACATTCTCACCTGAAAGAGACACTAAAACACGTCAACATAAAGTTAGTGAGAGTCATAGGTTTAGAATCCAACGCCAAATCAATTATAATATAAGATGTGAATAACCACCAACAATAAAAATATATGGACAATGTGTTACAAATGTGCATTAACAACTAACAATTCAAGATTAATCATACCAAACCAATTCCAGGACTCCAAGCCTTACCAATAACCATGGTCTCATAGGCGCCCATACACCTATGAACCAATCCCAAGGCCCCGCCTTGTCAACATCCCTTGGTACCAAGTCAAACCACAATAATTGAGACGGGATGTGTCACCCGATCCAAATCATAAACACAATCAAGAATCACATAGCAGTTAATCACATAAGTGTACACACAATTCCATCACAAACCATAAAATAAAATAACATAACAGTTAATCACCCCTTAACTAAAATAACATGCCCTGTAAAAGAAACCCTATGCTCTTAAATGTGTTAGCGAACTCCCCCCTTTGGCCTCAACCTTAGAGATACTGTTAAGGCCTCCATATATATATATATCTATATATATACTTTTACCTATCCAGAATTTACTGATTTTGAACATATGAAAAGTTTTTTATGATCAGAGGGTCTTACCCGAACCCATTTGTTTAGCCCTCCTCCAGATATTTTATTTAATATATAATCCAAGTCTCATGTTCGTTTTAAGGTCCAATTATACTCCTAAGTACCCTAACCATCTTAAAACAATAATTTAAAACCGACTGATTTCAAAACTGCTTTGACCTCCGACTGTTGTAACTTGTTTTTAACCTACTTTCCGACTTCCAATTTAGTTCTCGTTTCTTGATTTTGAAAGCCAACTCCATTAACTTTCCAGGGACATAAGATTCGAAATTAAAAGCTTTTATAACTCTATATATGATCAAAACAATGGACCAAAAATTCGGCTCAGTTTTTAAAAACGAATTTAAACATGATTAAACCCTTTAATCATCATTAAACCTCATAATAACCTAATTAATTGAATATTAAGAACCCTAATATTATCAATTACAGAAATCATCATTCCTAGTATGAAACCCTAATAAAAAATCAAAAATCCTAAACCCTAATCCACCATACTAGGTTAGATACGTAAATTTAACGTTAATCGAGCTAGTTTAATTACATACCTTTAACCCTTATACAATATTTCGGTTTTGATCTTCCCCCATGGATGTTTCAACTGATATTAGGTATATTGTAGGGTTATGGGTCGTTTTTAGGGGTCTAGGGGTATTTATATAGGCTTTAGTAACCTCCATAACAAGTTTGAGCCCAAAAGGGACTCTACTTGGGCCTTTCCTACCCGTTTCCTTCCTTTAGTCGGCCATAACAGCCCATCCACGACCCACCCCCTTAAATTTGGGTTATTTACACTCTCTCCCTCCTATTTTAAGTTTACCTATACTTCCATACACTTCTGGGTCGAAACCGGACTCCCTTTCCCTAATTTTTCGACTTTCTACGTAATTTTCGATCTTAACTTTATTTTCAAAACTTTCCTAAAATAGAAAACTCCTATAATACATAGAATATAGATAGTATATATCTAATGTACACATATCACGTATGATACATACACAAAATCCTACAAAAACGATAATTCAACTTTCACGAAATTTTCACGTGATCTCATTTCATTTCACTTCATTTCATTTCATTTCACTTCATTTCACTTCATAGTCACTATAATGTGAGCTTATGATTCATGAAATAACCATTGATCGATTTACTTAAGAGCACTTGGTACTCATAAACTATGTACAAACCATCCTCATTCACACGAAATAAATACGTAAACACATAAAACACATAGTCACACATAGCACCCTAAAAATACGACTAAGTGTCGAACCTCAAAACCAAGATTGTCACATTACTCCCTCCTAATAGAAATCTTGTCCCGAGATATACTCCTTAGGATCAAACACACTATCAACAAACCACATTAGGAAACTTGTTCTAATTGAATTCCTCTCATTTCCACGTGAACCTTAGTTCATGACTCAATTTACTAGATATATTAACCAACAATATTTAAATTCATTCCCAAACTCTTGACTTCACAGCCCATGAATCTCACAAATCACTCTTTGACAAATCGAAGACTCTTTTTAAGACTAATCCCGAATAATCGTACATGCAAATATGCATTCTCAAACCACATTTCCCAAATCTTAATACATGAAATATATCATGTACACCACCCAATTTCCCAGGTAATTCTATACCCATAAGCTATTGGTCTAATCTTTCCAAAGATCATAAATGAGCATACAAAACTCGACATCAACTTTTCTCTTTTACCAAAACATGGCGCGCGTTACTATGGGTGAAACTTCCTACATAACTTTGTCTCTAAACTGTAGTGGTTTCCTCCTTTTAACATATCATCTCTTGTTTCTTTCGTCCTTTCCACAAACACCATTATTATATTAGCAACCTCTTTCACCAATTCTATTCCGCAATAGGGGAAACTCACCCTATCCTTCCATATAGTGCCTCAAATGGCATTCGTCGACTTCTAGTATGATAACTATCATTATATGAAAACTCAAACATTGTTAACGAGTTTCCCACCTCCCTCTAAATCAGTCACCCAAGCTCTCAACACGAATCTTATACTGGTAGCAATTTCTCACTTCGTCCATCCATTTTCAGTTAGTCGTATATACTCATGTCCAATCATGTTCATCAACTCCCTTTAGTCCATACCATAAACTACTTAAAAATTCCAATTTCCTTACACAAGTGACCTATGATGATATTTCACATATTGATTATTTTATCACAACGAGGCTCTTCCAATCCAAATCAACTTATGATCTATACACATCACCAAAAGGACGGTTATCTAAGTTAGTCTATCAACTGCCATCCAAACCCATGCTACAACTACTTCCATAAAATTTGGATAGATCATTAGTAGCACCTATACACTTCTTTCTCACTTATCTCCATGAAAGATTTTTTTTCCTTGTTACTCAACACTTCCTTTAATCCTACACAATGTCTTACCTTCAAGGTCATAGTGCTCCTCATCTTGTCTCATATAGACCAAGCCCTTCGTCTCTCATGACACATCACATCTATAACTCCTCAACCATTCGATTATCGATACTAAGCCTTCCAATCAAACAGTATAGGTCATTATCATTTCTTTTACACACTACAACAATATTAGCATGCTTAGTGCCTTAGTCTACTCATTAGGCTATACCAAAGTTTTACCTTTGGTTCCTATCTCGACCTATTTCATTCATGATTCACATCTATCTACACTTCCTTCTTCTTCCTCACCTCATGACATACATCACGATGTTATGCTTCCCGTCTTTCAAGTCATTTATACCTCAAAATTTTTCCAAGTAGCTTCACTTGTTTTTCCTCACGATCAGTTCTCTTACTCCCTCCTAATAGGGACAGACTAGAGTTTTATGTGATCTCATGCGGATCACACTCACATCTTATACCCATATTAGTTTCTATTTGTCTAAACTAAGCCATATTTTAAATTCTTATTTAAATCTCATACTTCTATTTTGATCTTGCACCCAACATGAGGTACTTTCAATCATCATCTTCTAGAAATACTTGGTTCTCTCCTTCCATGGTTCTCCCTAATTCCTACACTATCCTGTCCAACATAAATTCCATACTTCATTCATCAAATCTATGGAATTTGCTAGTGCATTGGATAATGCATAAGTGTCTCTTCCAAAGATCATTCATAACACCTTCACAAAACCGACTCTCTAATCACTTCTCCATGAACTTATTCAACTCAGCTTCACTACTCATCCCTCGATATTGATTTCCACAAAAATTCTATCCGCGTAGTCACTCGACTCCCCTTGTTACCTCCACGAATTCTTAATCTCCCATGTTATGTATTCAATTCATCACAATCCACTAGTTCAGCTCTTTGTAACTCCACTCCGGTACTCGATATGTCCTTCTTCGTCACGAACCATACAGAGATTACCATCATAGTGCTTGTCACCTTTCCAGTCCTTGTAACTTCTGTGACTCCTTCGAAATCTCTTGCTTCCTTCTAGCAGTCGGCATGTATTCCTTTCAGCTCCTTGATTCACGATATAGCTCTTCACGCACTCCTTCTCGTCCCTATGATGTTACCTAGGAACTCCACACTACCAAATAGCCTCTAACTTCAACTCATCTACCACAAGATTTCTAAAGGTACTTCAACCCCTCAATGGCTCACTCTTCCTTACTTGTTGTAATCACCATTAATCCGCCTCCTACCAATCATTCTTTCACATCCATGTTTTCCTTCACGTGTCTATTACTACCCCGCCTCTATAACTATACCAATTCCCTTGCGTGTTATTTGCCCAATCTTTCCATTAGTAGAAAATTTCTACTGTACCCTCACATCTGCTGGTACTTTCATCAATCTCCTAATGGTACTTCAACCAACTTCTCGTAGCATGACATCTCGTTCCCACGACCAGTCAACTAACTTTACTTACTCCCTTATTCCCGTAACAAATCTAAGTTTCAAAACTCCACAAATCTTAATCATTCCTTCAACACAACCTTTAAACCAAAACATATCTCTGCATTCTAATATATAAACATAAGTAATACTACTAAACTCTATCCTCTCATCCTAACGTTTCCACAACCGCATAACTAAATCAACCATGACGTGTACCAAAAGAATTCCAACGATCGCGTCCCATAATAAATATAGGGTAAACCGAAAAATCAACCATAATGAACCCTAGCCAAAACAACTGAAAACGAAACAATGTAATCCAAAAGATTCAATGGAGTGTGCCAACAACGAAAAATTAGACTCGTCACGGTTAGTATTATCAAATTTTGATACCTCAGAAAACTTTAAACTTTCACCCCATTTAGTTACTCCTCATAAGAACTAAAGTTCAATACTACTAAAATCAATCATACTCGTTTTGAACAATAAACTCATCTCTTATCTTCATTATTTTATCAAAGATATCAACTACCATTATCTTGTTTACCCGTATTAAACTTATTTCACTTGTTATTATTAAACCAATACATGTTTATAAAAATAGTGTTTTTTTTTCATTTTATTATATATTATTATTATTATTATTTTATAAAATCCATTTAGGATGCTTATAACTGAACTACTACACGTTTACAAGGTGTGGTGTTATTATTATCATTACTATAATAAAATCTCCTTTTTTACTCTTTCCGTCTAGTTAAATGCTTCTATAATTTTAACTCCACTTGAGAAATTTTTTGTAAAATTTCTTTTCCCCTTTAAAATATATTATCACATGTTACATAGAAAACTAATCCAATTATTTTCAAGACAAATTATTTTTATAGCTTACTACCACAAACTTAAAATAAGAAATATATATAGGTCACGATATCATACCATACACTTACAAATTATTTTCAAAACCGTTTTCCTATAATTAGCCACACTTATTTGTAAGAAAGTGTAGTAATTCTCATTAATTAAAATACATACCCAAATGTGGACACACATCAAAAGACTCAAAACGTCGTTGGAACTCCATCAAACTCCAGCACCATAAAACACAAGCAAACACAAGGTCCGTTCAAGTTATAATAACTACTAAACGACCATATATCATAACTTAACACATACTAGTATATATACATCCGCATATATATACCTATTAAATCACCCAAAACATACTCGTTACCATATATGTCAGATCAATCAATCGCGTCATACACTCGTGTTTCCATACGAGTAATCACTATCTTACTACAAGGCATAAAACCTATCACTAAAACTAGTCCATATCGTGTGGCCACATAATCACACAACATGAGTATAACCCAAAACATATAACACACTCAAAAATAGCCATATGGTATACAACCTTTACATAAACCCATATATTATACATATACAAAAAATCCACATCTCATCATATACAAGCATGTACTAACCCTCTTTCATGAAATCATACTTGATAACCTATTGAAGTTGTGGTACTTGTATAACTATGTTGGCCACCATAATTATAAAATTACCCTTTCCTCAATGCACTCCCTCCCATGATGACACTTATAAGAATCAATACAACATATAACACATAAATCCATCTACTCACATAAGCTCATAACCACATAAACAATAAGGTCCAAAACTTCATCTATTAAAATAATATAGTCATACTCTTGGAGTACATAAATCCATAGTCTAGCTAAAACAGCATAGACAAACTCCAACACAACATCATAACCAGTTATTTAATACCCTCAAATTTACACGTAGCGGAATACATCTTTGGGTGCTAAACAATGATACAACAACACATAATTTACAAAGAACGACTCGAAAAGAGACGTTTTAGATTTATCGTTCCTAAAACATTTGTCAGAGTAGCATAGTCCCAAGTAATCGTTACCAAAAGATAAGTTAAAACAACATATTAGTTTGTTTTAAAAAATATGGAACGATAAATAAATCAAAAAGTTTGAACAACAAAAGCAGTGCACAACTTCATTCTCGTGACCTCCAAGCTTCCACTTCTTGATTACCTGAAATACATGTGAGTAAAACAATCAACAAAAATGCCGAGTGAATCTATAGGTTTATGTAATCAATTTGAACACAAGCAGAGATTATAAGTTTGTGGCATGCTTATAAGCATCAAATAATAATTTGCATCAACAATAATAATTGTATATAGCATAAATTGCAATAAGCTCATGGAACTGAGCCCTTAGACACTCCCTTTAGAGGTCTGATAAGACAAGAGATTTATTAATTGTTGGTTACCTCCAGATTATTGGTACATTGCCGTATACCTGACTTCTCAATACAATATGCTCAAACAGTGTGGAGGTCGGGCCTAATCTTCTATGACAAGTCCATAAAAACTGAACCGGGGCGGCTTCCCCCATAGATCTATTAATTGTACTAGCGGGTAACCCATAAGAGGTTAATTAACGGTCCATAATTGAGGTTTTAACAAAGGCAATCACTTAATGCAATTTAAAGGCAACCACGGGTCCATTCATAGAGGGACAAAGCATACCATAAAAATCTTGTGTTCTAAGTTTATAAAACATGTATTCCCCCTCCCGGGTTTAAAATCATTTAATAACTAGTATAAAGCGAGGCTATAGACTCACCTTATCCGATAGTGGTAATGAGACGATTGCCGACGATAGATGATGCCTTTCAAACACGAGAATCGCAACCTATCAAATGAGGTGCGTTCATTAATAATAGACTCGAGAAATAAACCATACATAAGAATATAAAACTCGACTCATATAATCACGACAAACTCGTGAGAAAACGATACAAGTGATACTATTACACTCTCCTATATATTCATTTTATTATTCTATGTCTTTAATAAAAATCTGCCGGAACATACCGAATGTCCAAGCCGTTTTCCCATACTTAAACATATCAACTTTTTATGATACTACTCAGAGAACTCACTTACTATATGTAGAAAGTCCTCCCAAGATCCCATTAAAAGATTTTACTTCTAAAGTTCCCTGCCCGACTCATCTTTGAATCACAAAATCTGGACAGTTTAGCGACCTTGACTTACGAAACTATTTTGACCATTTTAAACAACTCCATTTAAAAAACCGACACTTGTTTCTAAAAATAGACTCAAAATAATAAACTTTGAGCCTGAGAACAGCCCTTGAATCGTTTTGAAACTCATTTTATAGTCCCCGAGATTCGATCCAAATATCGACAACAATTTTCGGATTGTGTCAACACTCGTCTCCCGGTACACGAAAATCAAACTAGTGTATCTTCCACCTCGTTTGGAGTTGGAAGGCCTACCTTATATCAAATCGAAGCTAAAGAAATTTTCTACGACATAATCCAATAATATCAATTCGGACTTAAGACCCTCGAAATTGGCCTCAAACCTACTGCCTAAAATTGACTATAAAAATCTCTTACAAAATCAAGTTTTGGATCAAAACCAACAACTTTTATCATCATTCTAACATCCTAATATCATCACAATCTAATCCTAACACTTGTATCATCATCTAATTCAAAAACCCAAAATCAAAAATATATTTTCTATACAAAAATAACATGATCTACACATGATTATCACTAGATAATCACATGCAACATCATCTAACAACTTTACTCACCAAGATTCTTGATCAAAATCTCAAAATTCATGCATGTTGATGAAAATGGTATCAAAATGTAGCCCTTCAAATTCTAAGGTGTGGTCTTTATTTGTTTTTTATTAGATCAAGCGAAAATTTGATAAAAATTTGATGTTTAGGTGGTGTAGGGGTGACGGTTTGGAGAAGAAAGAGGGAGGGGGTGGCAATTTCTTTGTGAAGTTGTTTTCTATGTGTAAAAAGTTGGTGGAAATAAGCTTTTATATGGTTGGTGGAGGGCTAGTTTTGCCAATATATGATAGTTTTGGTCTAAAATGGAATAAAATAGTTTAAAAGGGTAGGAAATGTAAATTGTAATTTTTGAAATATTTACGATACTCGGGTTTCGTAAAGATACTTTTTTTTAGTTTAAACGCACACGAAAAATAATAATATAACGAGTCGATACGTAATTGAAACGATATCGTCGAAAGTATTAAATATCGAAACTATCGATAATAAAATATAAAATTTTTGGCTTCCGTCGGTATCGCGATCACTAGTAGTCCTCGTTGCTCGTCAAAATATTAAAATATAATATTTAATATCGGTTTCAACTTAAACCGTTAAACATAATAATATTTAACGTTATAAAATACTTCAAAATAATTGAAAATAGAATTAAATTATGACCTTATTTTTACGAGTTTTACATCCTAACCACCTTAAGGGAGCGATGTCCCGACGCTCAACTTGCCTTATACACGAGTTGTTTACTACCCGGAAGGATGACGACATTCCTTAATAAGAAGTCCTTACGTTCCCACGTGAATCTTGATCCACGATCTCCACTGGTTCTTTTACAAAACGCAACTTGTCTTCAAGTGGTATCTCACCAAAAAGAAATAAATAAATCCTTATCCACCAGTCACCCGTCAAGCTCGACACATGAAAATTTTATGAATCACACGAAGCTCATTCGACGACAAGAATAGATCACAGGATTTTCGGGCAAGTCCAGTTAAAGGAATGTTGAAATTTAAAGGATAGCCATGGACACACATCAAAAAGAATTAACAAGAAAAACATTTTCGTCATCGGAGGCTTTTCACACGCGGGTCCTCACTCAAAAGATAATACAAAGACACCATCTCACTTTCGCCAACGCGCATTAAAGTCTCAATAAACATCGTCGTTGAAAGTCAAAAAGATATTACATAATATATGTTCTACATGATCGGACGTCATTGGATGAGGCCGTCTCAAGTTCTCACAACTAACGATCATTTGACTAGATCACATACCACATAAGTACATAAAAATAAAAGGTCGAACAATAACATCAAGTATAGATTTCCATCGTTAATCATCGAGAAAACCTTGAACGAACCCTTGATAAAAACCACTTGATCACAAGAGTCTTTCCACTTGCGGTGTCGGCTTCATCATGCTCCTCGAGGTTGTAACAAATTTATTAACTCCATTCATTAAGAGATTTGGTCCTCAATCATTCCACAAGTACACGCATAAATACAGGTGACACTTATCGTTTCTTCTTATACACTGCTTCCTGAGATTCATTTTAAACTCAGAATAAAATAGTAATCTTCAATACGAGGAACGAGATAAAAATGACTTCAATAAACGCATAAATGAACAAGATGTGGTAAAATGATTTAAGGTTGACGATCGACGAGGGATATCGAATCACGTAACCGTAAAACATAATAATTCACAATACTAGAAAAATGAGAGCGAAGAATGAATTAAATATTAACATTAAAATAACGTTTGTCACAATTATCCGTCCCGAATTTTGTATTACCTTAAAACTCAATTGAGGTACCTTAATGATAAAGATGATATATCAAAATAAGAGTTAAATAGCTTCATAATTTATTTTGGTTGTCTTAAGAAACTTCGAAAGAAAGACATGAATTTATTAATTAAACTCATATTGATGGTTACAATTAGAAAATATAATTTCCAAATTAAATCATTATCAGGAATATAAATTAAACCGATAATTTCATTACATATAAAGTAAAGTATGATAAGTCACTTAATTCAAAAGATATAGTATAATTTCATGTTAGACATTAGTTTTAGTTATACAAAATATGATGTATAAATTTGACCTTTTACTTGTGATGGTTATTTCAATAATTGAAAATTATTGGAAAAATGTATAAAAGTTCCATAAAATTTTATAATACCTTGTAGGAATACATAAAGGTGTTTATCATTCCAAAATAAATATGGGTTACGTTCGGGTTTCGAAATGTGACAAGGTAACAAACGAATACGAATGGAAATAATAGTCAACAATTAGTACGAAATCAATGGTAAAAAAGGGGACGAAGCAAATGTCGTATTCTTAAAGAGAATAATAAAATAAAGGCGTTGATGGTAAGACGTTAAGAAATAATAGATTAAACAAGTTGTCAATGTTGTTAGTCCGGTCGGTAGTTCACCAATCATCAGCTCGTTAACTTAGCGGTGGTTGATACACGATCGAAAATAAGATCCATAAAAAAATTTAATCAAAGAAAATTCCTAATAATCACTTGTAATTAAAACAAATCAAATGAACAATGTTATTGTTTAAAGAGATAAGTCAAAGCACGGTTCACAAGAGTGGATTTCGAGACAATCGAGAGTGACGGACGTCATCCCGGATATACGGAAATCACTCTAGTGATAATTCATTATTCACGTGCGGAGACATTCCAAAGATCTACCCAGTCGCATAAAGAAGATTGGACGAGAAGGAAGGATAAAACATCGAGACATTTAAGTCATTTATCAACAGTCAGTAATTAGACGAACGGTCAAAAGAAATCAGTTATAAGATAAAATAAAGTAACAAGTGGGAAAACAATCATCGAGTAAAAACATACTTATAATCACGTAATTTGTTCAAGAAAGACAAGAAAACGTATGCAGGTGCATAGAAATTGCGCTACTTGCATAAGATATGAAGGTTTTCAAAACTTCTTTTCACTTTATTTCATTTTATTTATCTTTATCATAAATACAAGTAAAAAGTTCTTTATTATAAAGATTTTTAAGGTGACTACTATTCAGCCTAGCATGGCTCCTTCTAAATTAGACATAGGTGATCAGGCCATGTATAATTTAGGGCTAGCAATGTAGTGCTTCATTTCGTCGAAAAGTATTACGTTTCTTATGTTTATATAAACCATGCCATTTGTAAAATGGAATTTAAAAATATTTTATAAATATATAGGATACAAGTAATTTGTGAGATACTCAATAAGCAACTTTTAATGTTACGAAAAGTATTTTATAAGACCAAAGTAAAAACAATTGGTGAAAATTATCGTAAAACATTATCAGATTTATCTATAAGGTAACATTATGACAACGTATAAAGTAGCCAAAGGTTTGCAAAAAGTGGCAAATAGTAGCTCATAAAACAACCAATGAAATGGTTACAAGTTGTTAAGGTTTCAAAAGGTTATAAGGTTTAGACGAAAATGCCATGAGACACGTGATGAGAATATCGACGAAGAATGTGAAGTCAAAACTTCAAAACTCAACCCAAATCAGTTGAAGGTTAGAAGAAAACGAAAATAAAATAACATCGATTGACAAATGAGTTATATATATGAAAAGAATAAAACAATCCACATGTGTATTCTTTGTAAGATACTCGACACAACATGCTTTTAAGAAAGTATGTTATTCGTTTTTAAATTACACCATTAATCCGGTAATTGCTAATCCTGTACTGTTTCTATTTTTAAATATTTTCACATGCAACTAGTATTCGTTAGTTGTAAAATAATATTTGTTAAAATTTTACGATCTCAAATGAAATCAAAACAGCTTAGAAACATTTAAAACTCATGTTCTGAATTTTCTATTAGATTTAACTTTTAAATATGAGCTGATTAATTGACCCGATAAACGACATCTCCAAGACTCAGAGTCTAAAGCATTTTGATGCAAAACGACGTTTCAGACGACTTTCTAGTTTTACCCGAGACCTGAAACCTAATATAAAATGACTAAAATATCCCTGCAAGTTCTGTGCAGTTTTGACTATTTTATTTTAAAAATGCAGGTTTTACTTTTAAGTTTTGACCTGTTTATACACCCCTGCAGTTCCTCCATTAAATATATTTTTCGACACTTCCTAACAGCTCAAAATATATATACACACATGTCTTGTGGATTTTACAACAACGAAAAATAATTCTCATAGTGAGCATCAAATAAAATATAGCATGATGAATGACAGAAAATGCTTCAAGGTATTCAACACGAAATTTAGGAAGCAAGACGGTGAAAAACGTTCGTAATTTAGATTTCAAAATTGAATGTAGGCAAATCTCCTTGGTGCCAAGATTGTCAAAAACACAAAACATAACAAGAAAAGAATGGAACATTAACATGCTACACTCCGGGAGCGAGAAGGTTAATGAAAAACAAATGATACAATTTTATATAAGTAAAATCGTATTCCAATTCTAGTGCCATAATTTAGACGATGATTTATAAAATAACGATGACGTTACCGAGATATAAGTGAACAATACACTTCGGAGTCGATACATATAAATGTCAACAAATTAAATCTTCGCATGTCGTGTAAAACGACAATAAAAATCAACAAAATATTATGAAAAACCATGGTATTATTCAACACTATTTTAAGAAATGTTTCAAAATGTGTGACTCACACAATAGCGATTAGTCTATTCCAAGGACACATTGCTACACAATGGTCTAGAGATTATGTTTCAAGACGTCCAAGCACAAACAGTCGGAAAGCGATTTGGATATCTATATAGATATCACAAAGGGTTAAATAATGAAACTAACGCGCGCAGATGAAGGTATGTAAGGTCATAATATAAAATTTTTGCAATAAAAGCAATTTAAATACTTCAAAAATATATACAGAAAGATCTTGAAAATTCATTGTATTTATTTAAGTTAATCATTAATAAATGATAAACTTTTATCGAAAAATTTAACGACATAAATATATATCGATAAAGGATTATAGTATTTATTTAGAAATACTTAGCAATAAGGCATACATAATAATTTATACTAAAGTTGTAATCCCAGAAGTAGCTTGAACCTGAAGTCACGCGAAATCATGTGCACCGAATCTTTGAAAAACAAAACCGAAAGTTATAGTTTAGGTTTTTAGAAATAGACCTAGTTCTCTATAACTCATGGCTCTGGTACCAATCTTTAACACCCCCAAATTTACACGTAGCGGAATACATCTTTGGGTGCTAAACAATGATACAACAACACATAATTTACAAAGAACGACTCGAAAAGAGACGTTTTAGATTTATCGTTCCTAAAACATTTGTCAGAGTAGCGTATTCCCAAGTAATCGTTACCAAAAGATAAGTTAAAACAACATATTAGTTTGTTTTAAAAAATGGAACGATAAACAAATCAAAGAGTTTGAACAACAAAAGCAGTGCACAACTTCATTCTCGTGACCTCCAAGCTTCCACTTCTTGATTGCCTGAAATACATGTGAGTAAAACAATCAGCAAAAATGCAGAGTGAATCTATAGGTTATGTAATCAATTTGAACACAAGCAGAGATTATAAGTTTATGGCATGCTTATAAGCATCAAATAATAATTCGCATCAACAATAATAATTGTATATAACATAAATTGCAATAAGCTCATGGAACCGAGCCCTTAGACACTCCCTTTAGAGGTCTGATAAGACAGGAGATTATTAATTGTCGGTTACCTCCAGATTATTGGTACATTGCCGTATACCTGACTTCTCAATACAATATGCTCAAACAGTGTGGAGGTCGGGCCTAAGCTTCTATGACAAGTCCCCAAAAACTGAACCGGGGCGGCTTCCCCCATAGATCTATTAATTGTACTAGCGGTTAACCCATCATAGGTTAATTAACGGTCCATAATTGAGGTTTTAACAAAGGCAATCACTTAATGCAATTTAAAGGCAACCACGGGTCCATTCATAGAGGGACAAAGCATACCATAAAAATCTTATGTTCTAAGTTTATAAAGCATGTATTCCCCCTCGCGGGTTTAAAATCATTTAATAACTAGTATAAAGCGAGGCTATAGACTCACCTTAGCCGATAGTGGTAATGAGACGATTGCCGATGATAGATGATGCCTTTCAAACACGAGAACCGCAACCTATCAAATGAGGTGCGTTCATTAATAATCGACTCGAGAAATAAACCATACATAAGAATATAAAACTCGACTCATATAATCACGACAAACTCGTGAGAAAACGATACAAGTGATACTATTACACTCTCCTATATATTCATTTTATTATTCTATGTCTTTAATAAAAATCTGCCAGAACATACCGAATGTCCATACTTAAACATATCAACTTTTTATGATACTACTCAGAGAACTCACTTACTATATGTAGAAAGTCCTCCCAAGAGCCCATTAAAAGATTTTACTTCTAAAGTTCCCTGCCCGACTCATCTTTGAATCACAAAATTCGGACAGTGTAGCGACCTTGACTTACAAAACTATTTTGACCATTTTAAACAACTCCATTTAGAAAACCGACACTTGTTTCTAAAAATAGACTCAAAATAATAAACTTTGAGCCTGAGAACAGCTCTTGAATCGTTTTGAAACTCATTTTATAGTCCCGATTCGATCCAAATATCGACAACAATTTTCGGATTGTGTCAACACTCATCTCCCGGTACACGAAAATCAAACTAGTGTATCTTCCACCTCGTTTGGAGTTGGAAGGCCTGACTTATATCAAATCGAAGCTAACGAAATTCTCTACGATATAATCCCATAATATCAACCTATTTTCGGATATAAGACCCCCGAAATTGGCCTCAAACCTACTGCCTAAAATTGACTATAAAAATCTCTTACAAAATCAAGTATTTGATCAAAACCAACAACTTTTATCATCATTCTAACATCCTAATATCATCACAATCTAATCCTAACACTTGTATCATCATCAAATTCAAAAACTCAAAATCAAAATTATATTTTCTATACAAAAATAACATGATCTACACATGATTATCACTAGATAAGCACATGCAACATCATCTAACAACTTTACTCACCAAGATTCTTGATCAAAATTTCAAAGTTCATGCATGTTGATAAAAATGGTATCAAAATGTAGCCCTTCAAATTCTAAAGTGTGGTCTTTATTTGTTTTTGATTAGATCAAGCTAAAATTTGATAAAAATTTGATGTTTAGGTGGTGTAGGGATGACGGTTTGGAGAAGAAAGAGGGAGGGGGTGGCAATTTCTTTGTGAAGTTGTTTTCTATGTGTAAAAAGTTGGTGGAAATAAGCTTTTATATGGTGGTTGGAGGGCTAGTTTTGCCAATATATGATAGTTTTGGTCTAAAATGGAATAAAATAGTTTAAAAGGGTAGGAAATGTAAATTGTAAATTTTGAAATATTTACGATACTCGGGTTTCGTAAAGATACTTTTTTTTAGTTTAAACGCACACGAAAAATAATAATATAACGACTCGATACGTAATTGAAACGATATTGTCGAAAGTATTAAATATCGAAACTATCTATAATAAAATATAAAATTTTTGGCATCCGTCGGTATCGCGATCACTAGTAGTCCTCGTTGCTCGTCAAAATATTAAAATATAATATTTAATATCGGTTTCAACTTAAACCGTTAAACATAATAATATTTAACGTTATAAAATACTTCAAAATAATTGAAAATATAATTAAATTATGACCTTATTTTTACGGGTTTTACAAGTTATAAGTCATGTCGCCTATAAGAGTGGAAACAACTTAAAATCGTTCCTATCCACCTAATCCTAGTAACTCGAATCACCACATGATTCTTAGGGAACATGAATTAAACATCAAAAGAAAAATACTATACATTAGGTACACCAAAATAACTTACTATGGTGAAAGTAATATATATATCAAAAGCAAAACAAAAATTAACAGGTGACTAAGTATGGGAAACTACAGTTCAACTCATACTAGTCAAAATTCACAAAAAATAAAATTTAGGAAAATACAATCAAGACCACACGCAATCCTATGACGCCTATATGCAGGGATCCTTAAGCTATAGACTAGGCTAGGCAACCTAATTCTCTATAACCATTGTCTCCGATACCATTCTATCACACCCCATCATGGTGGAATATGGGGCGCGACATATGGATATCATCACAACAATAGCGTGTCTATAGAGATAACTAAATGAAATAGAAATATCATAAATGGTGACACAATGTCATGAAGATATCTCAAACTATGTAGGCATCTAGGTAAGTAGGTAACAAGTCTACCTCTTACCAAAGACATACAATTAACAAATAACAAACATATATGTGTCTACAGAGAATCACTTATTCAAACATAAATAAAGACTAAGAGGAAAGGGGGTTCCTCCAAATGCAATCCTATGCCTTCCAGCTAGCCACTCCTATTATCACGCTTAACCAGATTCTCACCTGAAAGAGACACTAAAACACGTCAACATAAAGTTGGTGAGAGTCATAGGTTTAGACTCCAACGCCAAATCAGTTATAATATAAGCTGTGAATAACCATCAACAATACAAATATATGGACAATGTGTTACACTTATGCATTAACAACTAACAATTCAAGATTAATCATACCAAACCAATTCCAAGGCTCCAAGCCTTACCAATAACCATGTTCCCAGGCGCCCATACACCTATGAACCAATCCCAAGGCCTCGCCTTGTCAACATCCCCTTGGTACCAAGTCAAACCACAATAATTGAGACGGTACGTGTCCTCCGATCCAAATCATAAACACAATCAAGAATCAAATAACAGTTAATCACATAAGTGTACACACAAGTCCATCACAAACCATAAAAATATTCACAGCATTCTTTACAAACCGTACAGTGTCTCTTCCATCCCATCTGGAAATCAAATCATAAAAAGACATGGGACTATGAAACTCACCTGAACAAGCTTCTCCAAGTACCCGCGCTCTAGCATAAATCTAAACACACAAACGTATACAATCAAGACATGAACGACATACCAAAATGCTTATAAATCTATGATGGATATCTAACCTTCTCCTACAACTTAACCCCATTTATATGCCATATGAATCTCATTACATCCCTCTATAAAGCCCATAATTTAGTTTAGTTCATAACTTACCCCGTTAACATTTAACCCAAAACAGTCCTGCTTTTCATACTTCAAACTATTGGCCGAGCACCCCCTTAACCAAACTAACATGACCTGTAAAAGAAACCCTATGCCCTTAAATGTGTTAGCTAACTCTCCCCTTTGGCATCAACCTTAAAGCTACTGTTAAGGCCTCCATATATATATATATATATATATATATATATATATATATATATATATATATATATATATATATATATATATATAGATATATAAATATATATATATATATATATAATATATATATATATATATAGATATATAAATATATATATATATAATATATATATATATATATATATATATATATATTATATATATATATATATATATATATATATATATATATATATATATATATATATATATATATATATATATATATATATATATATATATATATATATATATATATATATATATATATATATATATATATAGATATATAAATATATATATATATATATATATATATATAATATATATATATATATATAGATATATAAATATATATATATATAATATATATATATATATATATATATATATATATATATATATATATATATATATATATATATATATATATATATATATATATATATATATATATATATATATATATATATATATATATATATATATATATATATATATATATATATATATATATATATATATATATATATATATATATATATATATATATATATATATATATATATATATATATATATATATATATATATATATATATATATATATAGATATATAAATATATATATATATATAATATATATATATATAGATATATAAATATATATATATATATAATATATATATATATATATATATATATATATATATATATATATATATATATATATATATATATGTATATATATTTACCTATCCCGAATTTACTGATTTTGAACATATGAAAAGTTTGTTATGATCAGAGGGTCTTACCCTAACCCATTTGTCTAGCCCTCCTCCAGATCTTTTATTTAATATATAATCTAAGTCTCATGTTCGTTTTAAGGTCCAGTTATACTCCTAAGTACCCTAACCATCATACAATATTAATTTAAACCCGACTAATTTCAAAACTGCTTTGACCTCCGACTGTTGTAACTTGTTTTTAACCCACTTTCCGACCTCCAATTTAGTTCTCCTTTATTGAATTTGAAAGAAAACTCCATTACCTTTCCAGGGACATAATATTCGAAAATTAAAATCTTTTGTAACACTATATATATGATCAAAACAATGGACCAAAAATTCTGCCCAGTTTTTAAAAACGAATTTAAACATGATTAAACCCTTTAATCATCATGAAACCTCATAATAACCTAATTAATTGAATATTAAGAACCCTAATATTATTAATTACAGAAATCATCATTCCTAGTATGAAACCCTAATCAAAAATAAGAAATCCTAAACCCTAATCCACTATACTAGGTTAGATACGTAAATTTAACGTTATTCGAGCTAGTTTAATTACATACCTTTAACCCTTATGCAATATTTCGGTTTTGATCTTCCCCCATGGATGGTTCAACTGATATTAGGTATATTGGAGGGTTATGGGTCGTTTTTAGGGGTCTAGGGGTGTTTATATAGGCTTTGGTAACCTCCTTAACAAGTTTGAGCCCAAAAGGGACTCTACTTGGGCCTTTCCTACCCGTTTCCTTCCTTTAGTCGGCCATAACAGCCCATCCACGACCCACACCCTTAAATTTGGGTTATTTACACTCTGCCCCTTCTATTTTATGTTTACATATACTTCCATACACTTCCGGTTCGAAACCGGACTCCCTTTCGCTAATTTTTCGACTTTCTGCGTAATTTTCGATCTTAACTTTATTTTCAAAACTTTCCTAAAATAGAAAACTCCTATAATACATAGAATATATATATAATATATATCTAATGTACATATATCACGTATGATACATACACAAAATTCTACAAAAACGATAGTTCAACTTTCACGAAATTTTCGCGTGATCTCATTTCATTTCACTTCATTTCATTTCATTTCACTTCATTTCATTTCACTTCATAGTCACTATAATGTGTGTAACACCCCCAAATTGATACAACATAGTACAGCGGAAGACTAGTTGGTGTTACGGGATAGCACATTACTCACATCATAGACAACGCATAAAAATCGCGTCGTTTAATATTAAATCATTTCCATTCATAAACAACAAAGTTACATCGGTCCCAAGTCATTGCATTTCATACAAAAGTTTTACAAAGAGTTTGAATGGAAAAATATTGTTTAAGTGCGGGCCATGAATTCTTGTCGTCTTCCCGAGAATTACCTTCAAGTACCTGAGATAAAACATGTTAAAAGAAAAGGTCAGCGATAACGCCGAGTAAATTCATAGAGTTTAATAAATTCCATCAATATAATCTTGGTATAAAATTAGTACCAAAAATCAATTCGTACAAATCGTTGTAATAGGCCGTAAAATAGCCAAAATCAGTTTATACAAATCTTTGTAATAGGCCATAAAATAGCCAAAGTCATTTTATATAAATCCTTATCGAAAATCATAATATAGGCATTCGCCTTAAAAATCATTATACGAGCCAATGTCGTAAAAACATCATACAATACGTTTTACAACGTTGTATAGATTAAATAAAAACCGTTATATGAATATGGTTATGAAAACCAAAATACAAACATAATATCAATAGTATGACCCAGTATTGCTAGTCAGGCAATACATCGTAATTCGGAGCGTCCAGTAATATTTTGGCGATTGGATTATTATAAGCCGCATGACATTGTTACCTTACTAAAACCAAAACGGGTAGCTAACCCGATACCAATTTTGCCCATCTAAAGTAGCGTGTCGTCACAAAGGTCACGCTATTGAAATCTTCTCATACATAAATTCGCTTACCAATAAATGTGGCACGACGGGGATCAACCGTCAAGGCGCGAACTGGGGTGATCGTCCCCAAATAGTACTATTAAATGCATAAGCGTCTACCAACTCCCGGTAGTTCACAATTCATGCTAATGGGACTTTTAGTGACATAACCTAACTTTAATAATCCATTTAATTTCATCTATCGGGTCCATTAATCATTTATCGGGTCATACATTCGGGTCATTCAATCATTCGGGTCCAAAATCAATAAACAAACAATCGGGACAAATGGTGTCCAAACTTTTATAAAAACTAACATGTTATCTCCCTCGCGGGTTTATAAAGCATTTATAAAACATTTAAAAGAGTGCGAGGCTATGAACTCACTTTGATATGGGAAGGCGGGTTATCGGCAATTCGGACGTACGGTACGTGCTTCTATCACGGAAACCTAGACAAATAATACTCGGTCTTAGAATCATGTCCAATGACTTTATAAAAATACCAATTATGTATACATATGATGATTATATATATATGATGATCAAGTGGGTTTACATATTCTCGTTTACTCATTTTAGAGTTATACGTCGATAACTTTTACACTAGTTTACTAGTTTTTTTACTAGTTTTACCCATTTACGTGTTTTAAGTCCAATTAACTTATTATAAGTTTCTTAACTTGTTTTAATCCTTGTTATACTTATTTTATCAGTATGTATACCTTTTATGTTGGGCCCTATTGGGTTAAGCCCAAATAATTCTTTTTACAAGTTTTTATCTCATTAAGTCTAATTATTAGTCTAATGTGTTTAGTTAGCTCGTAAATGTCCGTAATTCTTATAGTTCGGGTTTTATCGGTTTTTACTTGTCTTAGTTACTTATACATCAGTATATAACTTTTATAAACTTTACATTAGACGGGTTTGGTCGTCTAAGTTTTATTTGATGAAAAACGTTAATTTCACGGCGATAGCCGAAAAAGTCGTAAAAATCAAGTTTATAGTTTTTATTACTTATAAATATTACTTTTACCACCATTTATATATTTTACCCATTTAATTAACCTTTTATACATTTATATAAATAAGTTTTATAAGTTAGTGGGTTTATACTTTACATTTTATAAATTATAAAGTGAGTGCTTATATAATAATAATAAACATTATTTCCAAAATCTGATTTTTAACTTCACATTCACCATTTTTATCATATCTAGAGTTCTACCATGACTTAGAAGCTCATTTTTAAATGAAAACTTCTTCATAATATGTGCTAAATATAACTTAGTTATAGCTACTGCCCATTTTGAGTTTAAGTTGCCTTAACAGTCCCTACAAAACTGCTTATTCAGATTGTACCACCTAACTTGTTTTGATCATATCTTACTCATTATTTTGATTCCATTGCATGGCCAACTCTCACATGTGTATAACATCATCTACTTTACTGTAAATAGATCAAACCATGCATTTTTATCAGTTCTTCATTTAGTTATCTACTGTTTTTATACAGCCAACTAATTAGACATGATTTTAGCTTCATTTCTTATGGTTATCATCATTTTTAAGCATGTTTATCAACACTTGATCCCCACACAACATTTTTATCATCATATATACATCATATACATATACAAAATGAAAGAAAATACATTTGTTCTTTACAAAATAATAAGAGAAAAAATGTAGAGGATGATCTTCTTTACCAATCCAAGTGGATTTCTTGTTTTAGGAAGGCAAGAACTTGATGAACACAACAAGTATCTCCAAGACCATCAAATAGCAAGATCATATGTTGGAAAATCAGCCCTAGGACACAAGCAAATCACCTCCAAAGTTGGTTATGTGGCCACCAAATGATCAAGGTTTCAAGGAAACACCTTAATAGGACTAGTAAACATGTGGTTTGTAGTTAGAAAAGATCAAAGAGGGTGTTTGTGGCTTGATATGGGACGGCACAAATGGTGGTGTAGAGAGAGTTTGAGAGTGAAATGCATGTGTGAAATGCTTAAGTGAAAACCATTTGTTGGTTTTGTGTAGTTTGGTGGAAGTTTAGCTTAAAGTGTAAGCTAAAGCTTACACTTGTTATAAACAAGTTAAGTTTGTGCCACCTATGTGTGGTGAGGTGTTTCTAGCCGTCCCATATAAGCTAGTGGGATGGGGCAAAGTGTTTTGTCCCATCTCACTAGTTTACGGGTATTTCTCGATTCTAGTTTTCTCGATTTGCGTGCCCTCGGGTCATTTTACGAAAAACGTTTTTATAAATTATGAATCACCGTCACAAAACGAATCCAATAAAAATTGTCTCATCAAAAACGGAGTTCGAAAACGTAAATACGTAATCCTAAGGTTTCCGGTTTAGTCGTAAAGGACGTTAAAATAAAATCGTAAGTCCTAATCTCTTCTCGTAAATTTGTGAGTTTATGAACTAACACAAATTTAAAATTCCAAAATAATATTCTCAGACAAATTTATTTTCTGAAATGACGGACTGTCACTAAAGACGGTGTATGTAAACGTAAGCACGTAACGTTGAATCCTCCGGTTTAGACGTAGTCGACGCTACTTCAAGACGTAAATCCAAATTGCTTCCCAAAAATAAGTGAGTTCATATCGTAACATTAAAATAATATTTTCAAATAATATTTGAGAATAAAATATCAATCGTAAATTGACGGATTGTCACAGCATTTACCCCTAAACAGGATCTTTGTCCTCAAAGATCATCTTACCTTACTACTCGCTTCTTATAGAGTTAAAGCCATGTGGGTATTTCCTCCACATTCGGTCTTTTCTCACATGTGTATTCATTATAATACGCGAGTTTCATCAAACATAACTACGGGAATAAGATCAGGCTTAATGTTGACTTACTTTCTCTATCCATGATGTTCACGGGTTTCTGATGAATGCAACTTTTCGCCGATCTAAGCTTTACTAAGAATAATCAGATTTTCACTTGATAGATATTCCATCAAGTTCGATTTACGAAACATAATTCACGCAGTCTTTGAAGTCCTAAGGTAGATCCAGCTTATATGCCTTTTAATCCCAACTTTTACACCATTTCAATGGTCCCATACAACGGGGACTTATATCCCATGATTTGTCAGATCATGAATTCATTTTTTCCAAGTTTAAAAATTTTGGCATAACTTTGCTACCCATTTGGCACTTGAAGATCTACATTTCACATTCACGTAACCTCTTGCCCACTACCGGCAGTTAATAATCAAATCCTAATTTCAACAATCATTTCAGATTTCGCGGGTCGGGTATTTTGTAAGGATAGGTTCGCCATCATAGGAAACCTTAAATCTAAAAGACATGTCCAACTCACAATGGGTGTATGTCGGATGTCTTCATCTCAACTCTTGCTTACAGATGCTCTAAGACTTAGATCCTAACAAGATTCAATCTCAATCCTAACATGATGATTATCAATGATAATCTCTCCAAAGGAAAACGATTATACGGTCTATTACCAAAGGTCAATCATTCAAACATAAAACAGCACTTCTATTACTCTGTATCGTTACTTTACCTCGTCCCTTCGATTTGGGATGGTACATAGTACTCTCATCAAGGTTCGTTCTCAATGATTTCTGAGCAAATCTCTAGAAATTCGATGCGAAGCGAGGATCTTGATATAGATGATTGATACAGGCACGCTATGTTTACATAACTCTTTTTGCAATTATCATTAACGAGAATGATATTAGCAGATTTGGTCAGTCTGTCGACGATGACCCAAATCGAATCAAATTCAGATGATGACCCTTGCAATAGCTAGACGTTTACTAATATATGAGGCGATGTCTGCCTTCATAATTTATCATCAGTACAACTTCTTCAAACAAAGATACTTTTAGTCATCAACGACATAAATAGAATACTTATACTTACAAATTCCAACATAACTATAGCTCATAATCCTTCATATTTAGGCAACCATAAGTGGTCTTTTAAAACATTTAACGCTATTGGCTTCTCAATTTTAATGGTTCACATTAGTCACGAACCCTTTTTATTATCTATATTATCCTTTTTACAAGCATCGGCTATATTTTTATATTGTTCGGCAAATTATTTTACACCTTCATTATTAAAGAACACATCCTAATTGGTTCTTTATCCTTTTTATATAATATGTCAGTATCTATATTTATCTCTCATGATGATATAATTATCATGTTCATAATTTACTCAGATATTCTTTCTATATTATGCGTCAGTAGTTACGTTCACCTTTCTGCACATTTTCTAAGTTTCAGTTTCGTCTCATCCATCATTTTTATCCGTTTCTCTCAATCCGTCGTCTAAAGCGTCGATAATTATTATAATTAATTAAATAATTATTAGTTAATTTTTATGAAGCGTAAAAGTTTTAAATTTCTTAGTTCGACCAATTATATAAAATGTTCAAAAATAAATTTGAATTTAATTAACAAGATTTTTGGTTGATTTATCAAAAATAATTGATAAGATTCGTAAATGTTTGAAAAATCTTTGTTTATACTTTGGTCAAAATTTTCTTTAGTTTGAAAGGTGTAAATTATCGTTTCAAATTTCAAATCATGGTTCAAATGGTTTCCTCAATCCCTTTTTAGGTTATCTTGAGGTATACACAAACATTTACCCCTAAACAGAAGTTTAGTTAAATGGTTTGTGTATAAGGGAATAATTCCTTAAAATCCTTTGTTAAAACATTTGTCAAAACATAATTCCATTTCTTTTTGGTAAAATCCAAAGTCTTAAAAGGGCTCTTAATTTTTGAAGAGTCAATTTATATTCCATTATCCTTTTAATCACATAGTCAAATCATGTAAAGTATTAAGTCTTTAATCACGTGTTAATTATTCAAGGTATAGGTTTTTATCGTTCGGCCAATTCAGGGCAATCTATAAATATTTATTAACCCCTTCTTATTCTTAAATACAAACAAATAGTCCTTAATGATCGCAAGCATGAATTCATCAAATTACAGCCTACACACGTGATTCCCCAAATTTATGAATGCTACGTGTGCATCAGTCAATCCAAACGACATCACATGAAACTTATAATGTTCATTACAAGTTCTAGATGTAGTGATTGGAATACATAATCTTCTTCGCAGATGCGAAGTTGATGATAACCATGCCGTGGATCAAATCTTTAAAACATACAGTAGAACCTTGTAAATGATCGAACAAATCTTCCATTTCGAGTTATGGATATTGTTTTCGATTGTCAGTTTACTCAGTCACAGTAATATATACATGTAAGGAAAGATAACACCATAGCTCTTCAGGATGACAGGCTTGGTATAATAAAATCTTTCTCCGACAACTTTCTCAGTTGTACGGTAATTCCTTAAATTCAGATGGTGCTGACGTACAGTGCACAAGTCACAAGTGCAGCACCGGAAATATAACCAATACCAAATTCAACTTGCCTTAGTGGCGAAAGTCTAGGTGGTTCACCAACAAATACCTCCTAAGTTTCAGATAAGATAAACATCTTTTAATAAATACATACTAGGTTCTGTCTAGATTACAATATCTATAACTAGTTCACAACCAATCACAATATAATCTCAAGTCTAAATGCAGGATATGATCATCCGTCAAGAATTATTTAGTTCACTTTTGAAAATCAACATCTTATCTTTTTAGGGGAATTCTACTCGAGTTCCCATCAATTAAGACAATGTCGTCATGTCATAATCAATCAATCCATTCTACTGGAATTATCAACTTTCCAGTTTCATTGTTGTCGATAAGATGTGAGCTTCTAAAAAGACTAATAATAATTCATAATCCTTCACAAATTCAAGGATATCTGGAGACACAACTACCTTAAAAGAGTAAGGTCAACACATAATCTACGCGAGAGAATTTCAAATCAGATTCAAACGAAAACATTTAATGAATATGAATATATCCCATGTTTCCATAATTTGAGTACGCATTCGAAAGCTCCTCGGATCGTTACCCAGGTCATTCAAATGAAATCAAATCATAAGAAATGATAAGAACGTCGATACATCCAGTCGGGTATCAACACTCGGTAATCAGATACTTTTCCTAAGAATCTCACTACGGGAAAATTAGACAAGAACGGAATATCAATTGTCAAATAAGACAAATTCCACAGATGAGTAAATTCAACTCAGAATAATAGATGCTACAGGCACATATGTAGGTGTCCCTAACAATATGTCCTTATTTTTCACTTCTTGCAGATCTCATAAAATTTAATCTTTCACAGCTTCAAAGAAAATGTAGTGTTTATTCATTAGTTTTATGGTGACTACTAATCAGTCTTGCATAGTCCATTCCAAATTTTATGTAGGCGCGCAACTATATACAATTTCAAGATTAACGATGCAATACTCAGTTCGTCAAAATTTTATCATCATGTTTATAATAGAAACATTTTCATGTTTAATTCTTAAATAAGAATAAAGAATAAATTTACAAAGATTTTCTTTGTTATGGAAATAATTAAGTTTTCCAAAATGTTTTATAAACAACTTCATTTCGATAACAATCACTTACAAATCTTACTTTGAGTAATCCTTTTAGTGATGAAAATTCAATTTTTCTCAAGGAATACTGTTTTATCTTTATAAAAACAATGAGCGATCTGCAAAAGAGTGATGAAGAGTTGTTCACCAAGAACTAACTATAATATAATAGGAAATGAGCTTAGCCAAACAATCATGAGGTTCATGACTTCGATGGCACTCAAGAATATAAAGAGAATAATCCACAACGTAACTCAAATCAAGATGAGTACTTGTTCAATGGTTGCATCACTAATGCGAACATTAGGATGAAGCAAGAAAAGATAGATATCATCGATACATGTAGAATTTAGCAATCAAAGGTAGTCTTTTCATTAATCACAAACAAGTTAAAATTGTACCGTAACACATTACGTGTCACTATGTCATACAATTCTCAGAACTCATCCTACCAACTGATATCTCAGTTAAGTTAGGGATTTCTAAAAGATACCATAATGAATACTAATCTACAAGAGTCATTAGGTGTTCCACATGTCCCGGAAGATCCATCGGTCTCAATTCAGAAGAAGATTTCTTCAATTTATTTGTTGGACACTGGGCATCCTCATTAGTGGACAATGGCCTAGGAACAACCTTTAACACGAACTAACAATCAATTAAAACCTTATAATTCAATCACAAAACTTAACGACTTCCTCTTAACAATCTCATATTCCATACAAGTTAAATTTTACTTTATTAAAGTTTCAATCAATTTTATACTCAATTCGATATCCTACCTCATATTCCAATACTTTCAACCTTATTCTTCGGCCTTGTAAAGGCAATACGATCTCAATATAAATCAACACTTAATTTCCAATCCTATTAGCTCTTACAACAACAATTATCAAATGAGTCATTAATATGAAATGACTTGATCATTCAACTTAGACTTCTCGGAAAGGTATTAGTGGCATGAGGCTTTTGGGTAATGGTTCCAATAACAGCCTCAAGTGCAACATTCACCCTTTCGATTTCAATTTAAGAATTGGATGACAACGAATCAGATGACATCTTTCTAGGTGGTAACGTTTTGTCAAACTCCACTCTATAAGAAAAGATCGTCATGACATCGATATCGGATTTAATCTTGCCAATTCTTTTTCAATATCACAATCAACTAATGTCTACATTTCTACGAATATCAACCATTTGTTGGGATCATAAATATCCACAACTTGGTTTAGATCTAGGATAGCTAGAATTCCTACGAGAATAGCTTCGATTAATTTACTAGGGGATTTAGGGTACATTGTGACAATCTACGTCGTATAAAAACCTCGTATAAAAATCAAAATGATCATCAAACAATCATGTAATAAAATTACATCATATATATATATATATAATCCAAGTTATATATATATATTAAAATAACACTTCTCAGTCTTGGCCTTGTCGGTAACTCGGGAATTCTTCGGCACCGTTATAGTCAAAAGATTTTTAGACATTTTTAGAAAAATGTTTATAGTTAAAAGATTTTGAAAAGTTTTATTCAAAACCTTGGTTTTAAAAATCTTTCGTTCTCTATAACGAGAGCTCTGATACCAAACTGTAACACCCCCAAATTGATACAACATAGTACAGCGGAAGACTAGTTGGTGTTACGGGATAGCACATTACTCACATCATAGACAACGCATAAAAATCGCGTCGTTTAATATTAAATCATTTCCATTCATAAACAACAAAGTTACATCGGTCCCAAGTCATTGCATTTCATACAAAAGTTTTACAAAGAGTTTGAATGGAAAAATATTGTTTAAGTGCGGGCCATGAATTCTTGTCGTCTTCCCGAGAATTACCTTCAAGTACCTGAGATAAAACATGTTAAAAGAAAAGGTCAGCGATGACGCCGAGTGAATTCATAGAGTTTAATAAATTCCATCAATATAATCTTGGTATAAAATTAGTACCAAAAATCAATTCGTACAAATCGTTGTAATAGGCCGTAAAATAGCCAAAATCAGTTTATACAAATCTTTGTAATAGGCCATAAAATAGCCAAAGTCATTTTATATAAATCCTTATCGAAAATCATAATATAGGCATTTGCCTTAAAAATCATTATACGAGCCAATGTCGTAAAAACATCATACAATACGTTTTACAACGTTGTATAGATTAAATAAAAACCGTTATATGAATATGGTTATGAAAACCAAAATACAAACATAATATCAATAGTATGACCCAGTATTGCTAGTCAGGCAATACATCGTAATTCGGAGCGTCCAGTAATATTTTGGCGATTGGATTATTATAAGCCGCATGACATTGTTACCTTACTAAAACCAAAACGGGTAGCTAACCCGATACCAATTTTGCCCATATAAAGTAGCGTGTCGTCACAAAGGTCACGCTATTGAAATCTTCTCATACATAAATTCGCTTACCAATCAATGTGGCACGACGGGGATCAACCGTCAAGGCGCGAACTGGGGTGATCGTCCCCAAATAGTACTATTAAATGCATAAGCGTCTACCAACTCCCGGTAGTTCACAATTCATGCTAATGGGACTTTTAGTGACATAACCTAACTTTAATAATCCATTTAATTTCATCTATCGGGTCCATTAATCATTTATCGGGTCATACATTCGGGTCATTCAATCATTCGGGTCCAAAATCAATAAACAAACAATCGGGACAAATGGTGTCCAAACTTTTATAAAAACTAACATGTTATCTCCCTCGCGGGTTTATAAAGCATTTATAAAACATTTAAAAGAGTGCGAGGCTATGAACTCACTTTGATATGGGAAGGCGGGTTATCGGCAATTCGGACGTACGGTACGTGCTTCAATCACGGAAACCTAGACAAATAATACTCGGTCTTAGACTCATGTCCAATGACTTTATAAAAATACCAATTATGTATACATATGATGATTATATATATATGATGATCAAGTGGGTTTACATATTCTCGTTTACTCATTTTAGAGTTATACGTCGATAACTTTTACACTAGTTTACTAGTTTTACCCATTTACGTGTTTTAAGTCCAATTAACTTATTATAAGTTTCTTAACTTGTTTTAATCCTTGTTATACTTATTTTATCAGTATGTATACCTTTCATGTTGGGCCCTATTGGGTTAAGCCCAAATAATTCTTTTTACAAGTTTTTATCTCATTAAGTCTAATTATTAGTCTAATGTGTTTAGTTAGCTCGTAAATGTCCGTAATTCTTATAGTTCGGGTTTTATCGGTTTTTACTTGTCTTAGTTACTTATACATCAGTATATAACTTTTATAAACTTTACATTAGACGGGTTTGGTCGTCTAAGTTTTATTTGATGAAAAACGTTAATTTCACGGCGATAGCCGAAAAAGTCGTAAAAATCAAGTTTATAGTTTTTATTACTTATAAATATTACTTTTACCACCATTTATATATTTTACCCATTTAATTAACCTTTTATACATTTATATAAATAAGTTTTATAAGTTAGTGGGTTTATACTTTACATTTTATAAATTATAAAGTGAGTGCTTATATAATAATAATAAACATTATTTCCAAAATCTGATTTTTAACTTCACATTCACCATTTTTATCATATCTAGAGTTCTACCATGACTTAGAAGCTCATTTTTAAATGAAAACTTCTTCATAATATGTGCTAAATATAACTTAGTTATAGCTACTGCCCATTTTGAGTTTAAGTTGCCTTAACAGTCCCTACAAAACTGCTTATTCAGATTGTACCACCTAACTTGTTTTGATCATATCTTACTCATTATTTTGATTCCATTGCATGGCCAACTCTCACATGTGTATAACATCATCTACTTTACTGTAAATAGATCAAACCATGCATTTTTATCAGTTCTTCATTTAGTTATCTACTGTTTTTATACAGCCAACTAATTAGACATGATTTTAGCTTCATTTCTTATGGTTATCATCATTTTTAAGCATGTTTATCAACACTTGATCCCCACACAACATTTTTATCATCATATATACATCATATACATATACAAAATGAAAGAAAATACATTTGTTCTTTACAAAATAATAAGAGAAAAATGTAGAGGATGATCTTCTTTACCAATCCAAGTGGATTTCTTGTTTTAGGAAGGCAAGAACTTGATGAACACAACAAGTATCTCCAAGACCATCAAATAGCAAGATCATATGTTGGAAAATCAGCCCTAGGACACAAGCAAATCACCTCCAAAGTTGGTTATGTGGCCACCAAATGATCAAGGTTTCAAGGAAACACCTTAATAGGACTAGTAAACATGTGGTTTGTAGTTAGAAAAGATCAAAGAGGGTGTTTGTGGCTTGATATGGGACGGCACAAATGGTGGTGTAGAGAGAGTTTGAGAGTGAAATGCATGTGTGAAATGGTTAAGTGAAAACCGTTTGTTGGTTTTGTGTAGTTTGGTGGAAGTTTAGCTTAAAGTGTAAGCTAAAGCTTACACTTGTTATAAACAAGTTAAGTTTGTGCCACCTATGTGTGGTGAGGTGTTTCTAGCCGTCCCATATAAGCTAGTGGGATGGGGCAAAGTGTTTTGTCTCATCTCACTAGTTTACGGGTATTTCTCGATTCTAGTTTTCTCGATTTGCGTGCCCTCGGGTCGTTTTACGAAAAACGTTTTTATAAATTATGAATCACCGTCACAAAACGAATCCAATAAAAATTGTCTCATCAAAAACGGAGTTCGAAAACGTAAATACGTAATCCTAAGGTTTCCGGTTTAGTCGTAAAGGACGTTAAAATAAAATCGTAAGTCCTAATCTCTTCTCGTAAATTTGTGAGTTTATGAACTAACACAAATTTAAAATTCCAAAATAATATTCTCAGACAAATTTATTTTCTGAAATGACGGACTGTCACTAAAGACGGTGTATGTAAACGTAAGCACGTAACGTTGAATCCTCCGGTTTAGACGTAGTCGACGCTACTTCAAGACGTAAATCCAAATTGCTTCCCAAAAATAAGTGAGTTCATATCGTAACATTAAAATAATATTTTCAAATAATATTTGAGAATAAAATATCAATCGTAAATTGACGGATTGTCACAATGTGAGCTTATGATTCATGAAATAACCATTCATTGATTTACTTAAGAGCACTTCGTACTCATAAACGATGTCCAAACCATCCTCGTTCACACAAATAAATACGTAAACACATAAAACACATAGTCACACATAACACCCTAACAATACGACTAAGTGACGAACCTCAAAACCACGGTTGTCACACTCCTTGGCCATAAAGCTCCAATCCCAGCCAACACCTTCAATTTTTTGCATGGCAACCATAGCCTTTGTGTCTTCAACCTTGATGATTTGGCTTGAAGGTTTTCCAACATCAGACCTTCTTGGAGATATGCATTCTCTTATAAAGTGACCCATTATATTACAACTGTAACACTCAACACTGGATTTATCAAATCCAGTAGTGTCTTTAGCATTAAATGTCATCTTCTTCTAGAATCTCCTATTCCATCTATTGGCCCTTATGCTTGCAAGTGCCATATTCCACTTTATGTCCATCTCCTCCAAATTCTCATCACTGATTTTCTCAAGGTCCTCATATGTAATCAATGAACCATTAGGTAATGCAGCAATGTATGCACACACTGTATCTAGATCAATACCAGCAGGTTTAATCCTTGGTGAGTCAATATTGTATGTGTCAGCGTCTGAATGTGGGGCGCTGACAAAGCTTGATCCAACGTTGACATAAGGTGATCTAGTAACGGGGTGCACATATGGCTCCCTTTGATCAAATTGACCTTCACTATGTGAGAAGCAAGCCATGTTTCGAGAGGTAGATTTTCTTCCTTGATCCAAAAGGATTCCATTCTCTACAATCTTCAGTTTATTGTAGACGTCATTAAAGGTGGAACTTTTGTGAGCATTGGTAGCAATAATAGAACTTGCTTCAATCTTCCATGCATCACCAAGACTTTTAAGGAAGTGGTAATGATATCAGCATAATCATACATTGTTCCCATAAAGGACAATTTGCTTGTGATGTCAAGAAGTCTGCTTCTCACCCAACTTAGCTTCTCATTGGGAAGAGCTTTGAACACAACATACTCATGCAAGAGTTGCTTCTTCTTCTCTGATGCAGTATCATCATTTCCACCATAATTGACTTGAAGGGTTGCCCAAAGCTATTTGGCAGACTCAAAACCGCTATACTTGTGCTGATTTTCTGGTCCCAAAGAAAGTTTGAGAATGCTTAGAGTTTTCATGTCATTCCTTCTCTTTGCAATGTCCTCATTTGAGACAGCTCTACCATCTGAAGGTCTTTCTTTTCGATCCTCTTCAGTTAAGCCCTGAATTGATCTTGCAGCAATAGCAGCAGTAACCCAAGCAGCCTTATCGAATGTGTTTCCATATTCAATAATTTCCCATAGAGTGTGATCATGAACTTGAAGATATTGCTCAAAATTGAACTTCCATAGCTCAAAGTTGTCAGGGTCTAGCTAGGTGAATTTTAGATGGTGACTAGAGGAGGAAGTCATCTCTGGTGTAGACATCTTGTCTGGTTTTTAGGGTTTCTTGAAAAATTAGGGTTTTTGGTGATTTAGGGTTTTTAGGGTTTTGTGTTCTTTAGATCAAAGTTCCTCAACAAGCTCTGATACCACTTGTTGATCCCAAACTTAGATCGATTTAGCTTTGTGTAAACGAGATTGAATCAAGTTAAACACTTAGAGAAACTTTGTTGTATATGAAACAATCAAAGTATTATGCGGATTTAATACATAGAACAAGAACACACAAATAGAATAAACCAAACTTTCACTTTGATTGATGATCGAACTTGTGTACAATGAAAGTGTAAAACGTAAATCAAACTAAAACCTAATGGCCTCCTTTTATAGATTACGGAGCCTTGCACAAGAGTCTAACTATCAGCTATTCTAGGTAAAGATAAATATAGAAAATACAATGTCGAACATATCTTTACTAGAAATACAAAACGTGTAGACTATGTATTCTATCAGTGCTTGAACTTCTCTTCATCAGCGCTTGATTTCTTCCTGTCAACGCTTGTTCTGTCAACGCTTGATTTCTTCCTATCAACGTCCAATTTCCTCTTGTCAGAGTCTAAGTGTCTTGGCTTCATTTTATTACCAACAATAAAAGCAACACATTCAAAGAGAATGTCTTGACAAAGGGTGACAAAATAGTTAAATAACATTTTGGTCCAATTTTAGGTCAAGTGTTTAGAGGTTGTAATAGATTTAGGTTCAATTTTAAATAAATTGAAGTTTTTTAATGTGATCACATAGATTAAAGCACATAAAAACTAAATCCATAAATCATCCACATGAGAAAATCATGAGGGAAAAGAAAGGAAATACAAGAATTAAAAATACAATTAACTACTACAAAGATAGCTAACAACTAGGTATTGAGTTCATAGTTCTCTTTGGCTTGACCTTCTTTTAAAAAAGCATGTTAATTTGAAAACCATCATTCATCTCCTAGGAGGAGGCATGTAGAACAAGACAAGCAAGAAATCATGCAACCTTCTATGAAGGCCAAGAATCTCCATCTTTAGGTTTTGAATGATGTGGTTATTATAGAGACAACATGGGCAATTTCCACCATGAGCTTCTAAGAACCCAAAGAAGTAAGGATCACTAATGAAGTGAGGGATAGGAATGCCCAAGATAGGAGCATTTGTGTTAGAGGGTGGAGGAGGTGGAGGAGGCATAGTGTCCAAGGGTGAGATGGGAGAGTTTCGTGGAGTGAAAGGAGAGGTGACCAAAGGCTCAAGTACAAAGGGGATACTTTGTAGAGGTTGAGGTTGAGAAATCCCATCCAAAGAAGGACTACGGGTGAAAGGTGAAGAAAGCTCATTCATTCTTGATTGGAATGAAGAGGGGGTAGAACCATGAGAATGGTTAGTACCATGGGTTGTGTTTGTCTTGCATGGAGTAAGGGGTGGTGAAGGTGAAGATGAAATGAGAATGGGAGAGATCTCATTTTTGGGAGTGTGAAAAGATGAAGAACCAATGTTAGGTATCTTGATCTTAATTTTGAGTCTTCTTTTGAGGAGGAAGTTTTGGAAGAAGTGGATATTCTAGTGGACACTATGGTTGTGTGTTAAGGTTTAGAAGAAAGTTGAAGGGTTGAAGAACACAATCAATATGAGAGGGTTTAAGAAGAGAAGGGAATGATCCAAACTAGTAATGGGTGAAAATCATTTTAAGTGAATAATGAAATTAGGTACCCTAGTTTAGGAAAGTGCAGGTTTTTCAAAAAAAATTATCAAAGTTTTACACAGATTAAGGAAAACAGTGTAAAGAAAAGATTCTGTCAAAACAAGAACAATCGGTTCCTTACGTAGGTCCGCGGTTCCTTATCGCTAAAGAACCGCGGGTTCGATATGGAACCGCGGCCAGTGGTGACAGAAAAGTGCACTTCCTTAAACTTTGGTCAGCCCAGATTTCACACAGGTAAATTACAAGCCAAAGTTAACTATAAGTCAAAATATAGGAAGCTAACAAACATATAATGAGCATAAAGCTATGTAAATCGAACGAACGTTTACACAGTTAATTAAGGATTAAAATAGTTAGAAACCCAAACAAGTTGTAATAGTTAATACACATCAAGTAAAAGAGTTTAACACCACAAAACATGTCCAACAACATGTTCATCAAGAATCACATCAAACTCATCATCTCTTTTTCTTGCCATGTCCTTTGATCAATTTTCCCAAGTACTTGAATCCACCTCTTGACTCAACTCGATGATCATGTAGCTCACCTTGGGTTTTAAGATTTGACCTATATACATCCTCAAGACTAATATTCACCGGAATTTCACTAGAAGATTGGTGAGGAGGAGGAGATAGGTCTTCTAACCCGTCCATAAATGAGTTAGTGGAGGGGTGGAAGTTAGTCGAAGAGCGGAAATGAGCACTTGTACCTATGCCATCACCATCACTTGTTGGCATAGATGTATCCTCATCACCAGACTCTTGTTGGTCGGCTTTTATTGAACCTCTATCACTTATAGGCTTTCTTTCATATACCTCTTGAATAGGCAACATTACCCGTAGAACCACTTGAAAGCGAGAAAGATTGAGATTAGGAAAATCACGAAGAACCCTTTTTAAGATGCGAGTAAAGAGCATTGCATAAGGGAGGTTTTTTTTAGGCTTGGAGATAGCATAATTGATCCGTCGAGCGATAAAATATGCTAAATTGTACTCGGTTTCGGTAAAGATGCAAAAAATCATATGCACCAAGCATGTCGGAACATAATCCCTATTACCACCAAGACAAAAAACATTTTCCCTAAAATGTTGGCCCATTAGACTAAATCACAATTAAGGTCGCTTAAGAGAACCTCATGACGTTTCACCAGACGTCTTTTAGAAGGAAGGCTTCTTACAACGGTTCTATTAAGCACTTTGGAGATGATGTCAAGGATGAAGCCAAGGTCAACTTCCAAATGGTCATTTGGAGGACAATCGTTAGATTCAAGGAGAGCTTCAAGACTCCATTTATCCGTGATCGACAAGTGCACTCAAATGGCACACCAAGAATTTGACCAGAGGCCTCGAGAGAGTATTGAATGAGTTGACCATTCAAGATGAACCTAACAAATATTCTATCATTTTCCATAATGAGAGAGTAAGTGTTAAATAATTCCAAGAGGAATTCGGGGTAAATGTCTTCTTCTATGTATAACAAACAATCGAACCCAATTTGTTCAAACATAGATTTTATGTAAGCATAATTCCTAATGTCCTCTTGGACAACTCTACCCTCGTGGAAACAACGGGTTCGAAGGGAACGATATGTGTTAGAAAGTTAAGGTGATTGACAAAAGTTGGCAAGGTTAGGCATATATTGTATAGTGTCTCGGTGATCTTTTTGATATCTTGAAGGCATGATTAGTACCTAAATACAACAAATAAAGATATTTCTCCAATCACTCATAAGAAAAATAAAAATAAAAATTTTAAAAGATGAGAATGTGTTTCATCAATAGCCTGACACATAAAGAATTAATCCTTGTCATTCTCATGTTCACAATGTACCTATTTCATCATTGGTCAAAACATATGAACTATGTAAAATCAACAATGAATTAGAACATTGGTTTTTCAAAAAACAAGGTTTTTGGGTAAGCATTTAACAATGCCATTACCAACTTGTTCATGGGTTCATATCAATTCCATCAATCAACCAAAATATTTAGTTAAAATTTAGATTTGTTCTACCAATGGGTTTTAGTGAAATTTCTATGAATATGAACCTAAGGAATCATAGTAACAATACTTTGTCAACTCTTATTCCTAGTAAGGTTCTAATCCAATGTCAATTTTAAAAATCCCCTATTATGAATGTATGAACCCTATAACAAATTAGATGAAATTGAAAGAAATAACTTACAATTAATTGATCTTGGATGATGGATGAGTGAAACCCATGAACTTGAATCAATTAATTTGAGTGATTGAAGGTTTTTGAAGCTTCAACAATGGTGGAAAAAAAAGAAAAATGTTTACTGTGTGTGAAGGAGAGAGAAGGTCTAGTTTGAAAAAGTTATTTTAATAAAATTGGCGCTCTGACAGAAGTTACAGCCCGTGGTTCCTTATCGATAAGGAACCGCGCTATTGAGCCGCCGAGAAAAAGAACCACCTACAGAGGCAGGTTTTTATCAAAGAAAAACAATGAATTTTTGAAAACCAAAATTTTTAAAATACTTAAAAAATATCTTAAACCTTTTAGGATATCGTTGGACCGCCACAACACTCGGTAACAATGCCTTGTTGAAGGATTACGAGTTGAATCGAGGTAGGAAAAGACCGAAACGAACAAACGACTACTCATAGCAAAAAGGCGAAGGGAGAGGAGTCAAAAAATTGAATCAAGACCGAGAACATTGCTCAAGAGACAAATGACATTCTTCAAATTGAGGAGGTGAAGAGCTTGTGTCATATATAGTGGTTTAAGACGTGCCTTTCTGGCGAAAGTTTAAACGGCTTCGGTAATGAATTAAACCAAGCAATTTTGATGCATAGAATAAGATCATTTTTAAGAGTGATCTTATTATATTTCAAAACATGAGCAAAGTATAGATTCACTTTCTCTCCCACATGATCGGATAATTATTGCTAGAATTAACAATAACAATATCCTTGGAATATTTCAATTCCAAATGTGTAAAATCCACCTACAACTTAATGAAGTAGTTTGGTATCTCAAGGGATTCACTAATAATCCTAGAGATGAGCTTAATTACAAAAGTTACACATGATATAGGGCCTACTAACCATAAGGGTGCAAACAATCTAAATCATGCTTGATACTTTAAGCTTCACTAACTCACCCTACATCTCCATGGTGAGTCAAGTATCCAAGCAATGAAGGTTTGAGAGGGAAAAAGAAAAGAATCACAAACCACAAATAAATGTCAAGGCAAGGATGCCAAGAGCAAGCATATAGTCAATTAATGATCAAAAGAAAGATCAATAGGGCGTGTGGAAGAACGAAAGCGTACCTTGGCCACAAATTGCATTCCAAGCTTTCATGGAACCGATGCAAAGCCCAACTATGACTAATAGTGACTACTAAGTCTTCAAAGACTAGTATCACTTCTACCCATCTTGATATCTGTTGGAAATCAAAGAAGATGAGTTATCTACAAGTGTAAGTAACTCAATCCACAATCAATAAAATGATTTTTTCTTCATGAGTACCTACACGTAACAAGATGCAAACTAGTAGATACATTTCAAGAGTAAATCTAAAATGCATTAATACTACTAATTTAAGAAATATGCAATATTAATATTTTAAAAGGCTTATTTTCAACAAAAAATAGTTTTGACCAAAGAAAAACTTTAGTACAACATAACCTTCTAATTGAGGAGATAATGGATCGATTCAAGTTTTAAAGTACAATATACTTCAATGATTTTGTGTCACCATCGCTGATAACAATTGTATAAACTAGAAGGGGGGTTGAATAGTTTCTCATCGGTTTATCTCCTAATTAAAATTCCTTTCAATTAGGTGAGTGCATAAAACTATCTTTTACTTGAAATCTAGTTGCATAATGATTAGGTTCAATTCTAATGCATTAACAATGTATAGTAAGTGTAGTGATAATGAATTTAAGTAAAGAGTAAGGAAAGAAACAACCTAGTAGGAAGACACCAAGATTTATAGTGGTTCGGAAACGAGGCTCTATCCTCGTTCCTACTCCACTCCTCGAGTACACCTTACTCGAGATTTCCACTATATCCACAAGCTCCCTTCTTGGCGGAGAAAACCTTACAATGTCGTTTACATTATTTACCGACACTAAGCTAAATGTCGAGACCTAATCTTAGCTTGGACCAATCTACACAACGTCGCCCACTTCACTCTTTTACGAAACATGGCTAGATGTTGAGTTCTAATCCAAAGATAGAACCAATCTTCACAACGTTGCCTACTTCACCATTTTTCGACAAAGGGCTAGATGTCGAGTTCTAATCCAAAGATAGAACCAATCTTCACGACTCTTCACTTTGAAGCTAAATGAGAACTTCACACAACACAACTACAAATCACTTTATAGTTTAGTGAGAACTCACAAGACACAACCACATCACTTTATAGTTTAGTGAGAACTAACACAACTAATTACAACTAAACTAATCATATCCAAGTACACACACGTAGCTTGGATCTACATAACATAAATCCAAGCACACACATGTGCAATGGATGTACACAACTCTAATCCAAGTATTCACAAATAACTTGGATGAACACAACTAGTCCAAGTATTCACAAATACATTGGATGTACACAAGACACAAATAAATAAATGATGAACATGACTAGATCTTTAGGAGAAGGCGATCTTCATCAATGCTACATCTTTAATCACATCACAAGTGTGTGAGTGATCTTCTCTTTGGACAAGTTAAAGAAGGAGATCAAGAGGATAATCATGAGTAAACATACTTAACACATTAAGTGATCATTTACAAATGACTAGGATTAGAAAGGAGAAAGAAGGCTGAAGAAGATGTCTAAAAAGGGTTAATGAGAATGCAGATTTTTTCCACTATTTATAGGACAAAACATCCAACGGCTATATCTGGCCACGATTACTTATTGGAGCCCGCGATTCCTTATCGATAAGGAACCTCTGTAGGTGCTAAGGTACCGCCGACGTAGAGTCCGCTTCTTTTTGTCTTTTAGTGAATTTGAAATATATGAGGCTATTTAAAACTTTAAAGGATATTGTTATAGCATATGGAAGATGCCATATTCAAATTCACATTTTCATTTTAATAAAACAATTTCTTAAAAATAAAGTTTATTAAAATCTTTTGTTATGTTGGACAAAAGTGAGTTTTAAGGAAAATCACTTTTATGATCACTAATCATAATTAAGATATGTTAGTCTAATGATTATTACCTTGATGATAGTGTTTGTTTGATAATTCGTTTTATGATTGTGTTTGACAATAAATGTCTTTGTAATTTGTCGTGATCAAAACTAAGAGAGATTAATTAATACTAACAATGTTTTTAGGCATTGCTTTGCATTAACATACTGAATGATTGGGGTCATCCACGTAGGTCCCTCCTCCTCAACTATTGACAAAACTTCCTCTCCTGTAATCGATTTGTCCTTGAGTATCTCTACAAAAGCTTGTTTGGACAATTGAGCAAAGCTAGTGGACGGGATTTTGCTCAAGGCGTCCGCTTCTTGTTCTCGCCCCTAGGCACTTGCTTTATGGTGAACCTATTGAATCCTGCGATGATGGACTTTACCTTCTCGAGGCATTGGACGATGTTGTCCTATTTGCCCTCATATTCCATAAGGATGTAATTCGTGACTAAACGCGAATCGACATATGCCTCCAGGTTCCATACTCCCATCCGCGTAGCTATTCTTAAGCCCGCGATAAGTGCTTCATACTCAGCTTCATTATTTGTCGCTGTGAATTCAAATCGTAAGGCATAAGTAAACTACATACCTTCCGAATTTGTGAGTATAAGATCTGCGCCAGATCTATCTGTGCATGAGGATCTGTCCGTGAACAAGACCATGGGTCTTGGATCTTTTCCTCCTTGGGGGCCTCCATGCTTTCCTCCTCCAGCGTTTTTATTATAAAGTCAGTCAAGATTTGGCCTTTGATAACTGTGTGAGGTCTATATGAGATATTGTGTTCTACTAAAAGACACTTCATTTTTTCAAGGGCCCCGCCGGGTCTGGTTTTGATATTACCTGCTTGATGTTTGGAAAAAATGAGCTAAGTCACTCAGATGCTGACAAGAGGAAACTAGACGCTGACAAGAGAAAATGAAGCGCTGACAGATCAAGCACTGACAAGAAATATCCAAGCGCTGACAAGAAGAAGTCCAACCACTGATAGGAATACTTAGTCAACACGTTTAATATTTGAAGTAATGATATGCTCAATATTGTATTTTCTATATTTATCTTTACCTAGAATAGTTGATAGGTTATCCTTTGTACACGACCCCTTATGTTATAAAAGGAGGTCGTAGGGTTTGTAGTTGATATACATTATTCAGTTTTCACAACTTTCATTGTAAGCAAGTTCAATTATTAAATCTATAGTGAATGTTTGGTTTAACTGTTTGCTTGTTCTTTATTCAAAGTGTTAATTCTGCATAACACTTGGATTGTTCTTTATTCTAAGTTTTGTTTCTCTACGTATTACTCTTGATTTATCTCGACAATACAAAGCTAATCGATCTAAGTTTGGGATCAACAATTGGTATCAGAGCGGGTGGCTCTCGATGCTAGGATCAACGAGGTGTTCGTTCGTGGAGAAAAATAAGAAAAACCCGTCTAGGGTTTTTAGGTAGTTTTGTGTGCGCAGCAGTATTCAGAAGGGCATATATCTTTCGTTAACCGTTGGATCGTCGTGAAATTTGAGCTGTAGGTTCTTGATAAGTATGTCTAGGATCTCACTAGAGCGATCTTAGATTTTAGCTTTCAAGAAAACGTTATAGTCCGTAGAAGATGACTGCAGAATAAGGTTCTATATTTTTTGTTTATTTATTATTATGATACTAGGGTTTGTTTAAACCCTAGATCGATCTCATAAACAGAGAAGAAGTGTTCCATGTTGCTGTGATGATTTGGTGAATGAAGAAAGCTGTGATGTAAAAATAATTTTTGTTTTTAGGGTCTGCATAAACCCTGGATTCAGCATGTTGTGACACAATAGAAGCAAAAAGTGTTACAATTGGATACAAAGGCTAATGGTGATGTTCATTTCGTTTTTATATCCAACCATAGTGGTCCCGAGCAGCAGATCATGTGCAACGAACATGAGTATGCAAAATTCTGTTATGATCAAACAATGCAAAAGCAGATTTAAATAAAGGACAAGATTCGTATGCAAGAATAGATACGACATAACATATTGTGATTGTGGTCCCAAGGGTTAGAATTATTAACTTTGTTTGTATTTACTCACGTGACATACAAAGATTTTCTGCGATCACAATTATATTTGGGTATAATATTGGTAATGCAAGACTCGTGCAAGGATACAACTTTTAATTCCTATTTAGGAATATATACATGTTTCATGAATTTTGGACGAGGATGTTTCTAAAACAAACGTGTGTAATGGCTGATTCTTAGGGGTGTATCTTGTGCCAGTTTTATGCATCCCTGAGTTTATGGTGTATACTTATTGATCCGAGAGTTTTGGTGTCACTCATATATATGGGAGATATGTTTTGTAGGATATGTAAATATTGCTTATGTTTTAGAGAGAGAAAGAGATAGAGAGATGGTGAGAACACACACTTAGAGAGAGAAAGGGAAAGAAAAACACTTTTTCACTATGTGTAAAAATGAGACCACACACCCTCTCTATCAAAGGAGAGGGTTTATATACCCAAGCCATGTAATGGGCTTGGGCTTACAATGTTGGGCCGGCCTACACATGTTGTAGGCTAGGCTTGACTTTGTTTGGTTAATAAAGATATCTAGACTACGAGCTACTACTTAATATATTGTCGGAGTGACCGAATCTTCCTAAATACGTAAAAACGTATTTCCAACAATCTCCCCCTAAGGGAGGTCACTCCAAACAAGGGCGTTACCCGAGTTACAATAATGAAATAAACCTAGCATACTATGCTTGTCTTGAGCTCGTAGTCTTCGTCTTTCTTTTCTTTTTCTTTTCTGGTGAACATGCTGATGTGATCTTTGATATCAATCTTTAGCATCAATCTCTAGCGTTGATCTCGTGCATCCATCACTTGTGATCTTCGCCTCTTCGTGACACCATGTCCCACATACTTATACCTTCGTAATTCTTGGAAGCTTCAGAGTTCGATACAGCGGAAGACTTAACTTTTAGGCTTTCTTGAATTAGATGAGATATTAAGTGCATAAAGTATAAGCATGCGGAGACGACTTCTTCTTGGATTCTGCAACGCCACCGTCTTCAAATGCCGCAACATAAGTAGACACGAATGAAATGGCTTTGAACATTTCATTCTAAATCGGTAGCATTTTACCTCCGGTCGGTGAAGACCGTTGGACGATATTAGCTATCGTACCCGTGACGGATAGTTTCAATTAAGTAACTTCCTGACAGGATTTCGCGGGTAAACCCGTTCTCTTTATTCGACCGTCCAAAGCTGACTGCGAACATAAAGAGTGAATCATTTGGATAATAATATCCGCCTGATTGGAAGCCGTCAATTCAAGTTCCTGGAACAAGTGAAATTAAATTAAGAACCGCACCATCGTTGCTTTCCAGTTGTCACGAGCTTGATTTGTATAGAATCTTGCAAGTTACCTACCAAGTGCTGTTTGAGGTTAACACTAGAAGGATTTCCACTCATCACTGTGAACACTAAGGTATCACTCTGAGTGTTTTGGCAAGATCACAATGATATTGCGTAGAGGCCTGGAACGTGTTTAAATTCAGTTATGAATTAAACAGTTGTTGCTTTCCAGTTATCACAAATTTGATTCATAAAGAATCGCACAAGTCACCTACCATGAGCTTTTTGATATTCGCTCAAGAAGGATTTCCATCTTCCTTGTAAATACTTTCGTATTACTCGGATGTTCAGGCAAGATCATGAAGATTTTGCGTAGGACTTTTAAGATCTTTCTTACTTTTCACAGTGTGTGAAGAAGCAAGGAAATATGGAAGTGTGTCCTAATGAGATATTTGATGATCTCAAATGGCTCTAGACTCGATCGTGCATTTTGGATTTTAGTGATCGGAGGCTGGAGAAGAGTGCCACCATTTCAATACCAATTTATTCGTAGTGAATAAATCAATAGATAACGTGTTGTCTCCGTGTGATTAAAACAAATACCTTTTGAGAGATATCTGAGTTAGCTGGGATGGGTTGTGCATTGCATCACTGGGTCCATGATGTCTTATCTTCAATATCAAGCATCATAAAAATGATCTCAATAGTATATGTATTGACCCGGTTTCTGCCTAAAGTTGTAAGGAGGTCTTCTTTCTTTACACCCTTTATCTTTACAATTCTTTGTCATTCTTCAACCCCTTCAATGCTTACCAATACGTCATAACTAGCACCTTGTTGTGATTGTTCCAGTGCTAACTTAAGTACTTGGTCGGCATTCACCTACGTTCATAGTCTTTCTCCAACTTTCCTAAGGACGACTATTTCTAGCTATGGAATGTCCTTGGGAAGATTCCTCCGGTTCTGGAATAATGTTAGGACTTAACCTATCCTACCATCCTTATGTCACCACAATCTTCATCGTCATGAAATAAATGGGTTTTGGGTAAGTATAAATCACCATGAAATCCATTTTTGATATGCAAATCCATTTTGCTCCCCCTTAACATATGCCACGATATTCGAAAACATTTCGCATATGTCGGGATGAGCCAGCACATTAAGTCAAACCATTTGTGATAATATCCCATATTAAATCACATTTTCTCCCCCATATTAAAAATATTAACCCAATCGATGTTTTTAATATCAATTGATTTAATGAAGTTTTAACAAAGTTTTTCGGAAGAAAAATACAAGTCCATTTTATCTTCATGATATCAAATGTATGAGATATGATATCGATTTGTAGCATGATCACATATTCACCATATTAAAAAGAATTGACAAGGTTGGACCTGATAGATGAGAACATCATATGATAAGATCAAATGGTTCTTTTCAGCATATGTTGGTCGCCTCGTCACGTCTGAAGTCATCTCTTGACACCACATGTACGATTGGTATTGTTGTCTTGACACCAACTTGTGATCTAGGCACGTTCGGCATCGAAGATTCTGAATGCTTGACAATTGCTCCCCCTCACTTGTTGACCCGTGTTCTATCGAAAGAGTTGTAGTCGTCGGTTGAGTAGTCGCATCGTCAAGTATGTAGATACCAATTGTAGATAACTATGGTTGTAGAGATGATAGCTTCATAAAAACAAGACTTCTCTTGTTTTAACAAATAAATGCACTGAGGCGTACATAGATTTATGTGAGACCAAGTTATAAAGTAAACTTGATCCCTTACAAGGTTTTAAAGTAAACCTTGCCCGAGAAAATTAATTCTCGTTGTGAGCCAAAGCTTTCATAAGAAATACTTGACTTTAATGTGAAAACCGGGTTGTAGTCAGAAATAACTACAAGCCATTTAGGCATGTTTTATGAAATATTTACAACTTTTGTACGAACTCTATTTATGGCGCCGTGTCAATATTAATCGACATTTCTAAGGCCGTAAATATTATCGTACCAAAAGACACGCCTTTGAAAAATAAAGTAAAAATATTTTTTGATTTTTCTAGATTTTTTCAATTTTTATGGTTTTTATATGGTTTTATATTTTTGTATTTTGCTTTTGTGGATAAAAATATAAACAATATATACAGATGATCTCCAAGGATACGGAGAATAGTTTTACCAAGACTATTCTTTCGCTTCATCTGCTAGTTCCTTTAGAGTCTCAGGCGAGAAGGTTCTCATTCCTAGATTGTCGGCCAAAAATTCAATTCGAGCGCGATCTAAAGCCTTCGTGAAAATATCCGCCAATTGATACTCAGATCGGACAAAGTAAAGCTCTATTACTCCATTTTCCACTTGCTCCTTGATGAAATGGTAGCGAATGTCAATATGCTTCGACCGGGAGAATTGAACATTGTTGCAGCATAAGGCAATTGCACTCTTGTTGTCGCCGTACATCGGAATTTTGTTGAAACCTAGACCATAATCGGTTAATCGCGATCTCATCCAAAGAATTTGAGCACAGCAACCGGACATAGCTATGTATTCTGCTTCCGTACTTGAAATTTGCAGCGCTTTTCTGCCTCTTCGATGCCCAACTGATTAGTCGATCTCCTAGTAGTTGCAAAGTTCCACTCGTGCTACGTCATGTATCTTGACAACCCGCGTGATCCGCTTCTGCATATGCCATTACTATAGAAGATTCCTTCGAATACCAAAGTCCCCGATTAATGGTTCCTTTAAGATATCGAAAGATCCTTTTAACAGTAGCTAAGTGTAACTCAGTAGGCCTAGTTTGATACCTGGCACACATACATATAGCAAACTGAAGATCAGATCTACTGGCTGTGATGTACAGAAGAGTACCTATCATTTCACGATAAAGTGTCGGATCAACGGCAACTCCATGTGGATCTGCATCGAGCTTAGATTTTTCCACCATTGGAGTGTCCACGGGGTCGCAAGATTCCATCTTATATTCCTTAAGCGATTCAAGGGCATACTTGGATTGATTGATAAAGATGCCTCTGGGACTCTAAGATATCTGAAGACCTAAGAAGAATGATACCTTGCCCATCATTGACATCTTAAACTTGGAAGAAATGAGTGTCCCAAACGCATCGGATAAGGTTTGGGTCGAGGCTGCAAATATAATATCATCAACATATATTTGTACCATAATCATATCTTTACCTTGTTTCTGAATGAATAGCGTGGGATCCACCTTGCCTTTAGCGAAGCCTTGTGAAATGAGGAATTGTGATAGTAGATCATACCATGCGCGTGGAGCTTGCTTCAACCCATAGAGAGCCTTCTTAAGCTTGTACACATGATTAGGATAATTAGGATTCACAAAACCATCCGGCTGTTGAACATAGACTTCTTCCTTGATTTCACCATTCAAAAATGCCGTCTTCACATCCATCTGATAGACGATCATATTCATGTGGGCTGCATAAGCGAGGGATAGTCTAATAGCTTCCAAACGGGCAACAAGTGCAAAGGATTCCATAAAGTCGACACCTAATAATTGCTTGTATCCACGAGCTAATAGTCTAGCTTTGTTCTTCAATATTCCGCCTAACTCATCAAGTTTCACCTTGTAAACCCATTTCAAAGTGAGTAACTGCACTTGATCCGGGCATGGGACAAGTTCCCATACTTCAAGACGTATAAATTCATTGAGTTCTTCTTGCATTGCTTCTATCCAGCAGGATTGAGTAAAAGCTTCTTGCCATGTCTTAGGTTCAACTTCAGTGAGAAAAGCATCAAAGTGACAAAACATTGCATTTTCTTGTAACTGACTTCGTGTGGATACTAGACGATTGGGGTCACCAATAATAGAATCTATAGGATGATCCTTTGTCCACTTGCTGTCATGTTCACGAATCCGTGGATTGGAGTAAACTGTAGTTGGAGCTTCCTCTGAGGTGGACGACCCGGCTTGATTAGGGTCGAGAATAGGTACACCAAAGAATGGAAGTTCACGCATTTGAGCGAATTCCAAATCGTGATCATCATCATCCTCTTCATCATCAGTAGGCATGACGTGGGTAGTTGTTACATGTGTTGGTTGAGAATTACACGTTGAAGGTATATCTTGACCAATTGTAGGTGCAGATGTATCTGATTGTGCAACGGTTTCTGGAGCGACAACTTCGGTTACCGGAGCTATTACTTCAGGTTCTGGAGCAACGATACTTGGAGGAGTAAAGAATTCATCAAAGAATGGTTGAAACAACGTATCCCATTCCTTCCTAGTAGGTGGTGTAAATGATGATGAAGTAGGGTTGTTTGGGACAAGACCAGAACTAATGTTACTGGGTCCCATTTCATGAAGTGCGGGTTCAGAGCTGCTTTGCTCAGAAGCCATGGCTGTCAGCTCATCAAAATCAACATTCATAGTTTCGAGGATCTTGCGAGAGTTACGGTTGTAGATTCGGTATGCCTTCTTTGCGGGGGCGTAACCAATGAAAATACCAATATCAGCCTTTGGTTGAAGTTTTCCCAAATTGTCACCATCATTATTTGGATAACATAGAGAACCAAATACATGAAGATATGATAAATCTGGTACTTTTCCATGGAGAAGCTCATAAGGTGTTTTACCATGGCGTTTATGAATTAGTGACCGGTTTTGGGTGTACACTGCTGTAGATACTGCTTCTGCCCATAAAAACAATGGAGCCTTTGCGTAAATTAACATCGTTCGAGCAGCTTCCATAAGTGTGCGATTTCGCCTTTCAACGACACCGTTTTGTTGTGGAGTGCGTGCAACTGATGTTTCATGAGATATGCCAACTTCTTTATAATAATCACGCAAGATTTGATTCACAAATTCGGTTCCATTATCTGTACGAATGCGTCGGACAGTAGTGTTGAAACGCACTTGAATCATCTTGAGAAATCCGATGATGAATTTAGGTGCCTCATTTTTTGCTTTAAGAAATTTCACCCATGTAAACCGAGAGTAATCATCGACAATGACGAGGATGTACTTTTTGCCACTAAGACTTTCAACACGCTTAGGTCCACAAAGATCCATATGCAATAGATAAATTTTCTCTTGGTTGGTGTCTTCCGTCTTGGGTTTGTAAGATTTCTTAGTGCTTTTCCCCATTGTATACGTGGAACAAAAATGATCCTTGTGAAATGATAGTTTAGGAAGACCACGAACAAGTTCGTTTTTCGCCAAGTGATTAATAGCGTCAAAGTTAAGATGAGATAACCGTCGATGCCATAACCATGACTTAGTCTTCGAAGCTTTGGAGAGAAGACATACGGGAGAAGCGGCCATCATATCTTGTAGAGACAAAGTATACAAATTATTCCCTCGAGTACCTTTCAATAAATCAACCCCTTCCAAATTACGAATGAAGCATGTATTCTCTCGAAAAGCAACTTCTAGGTTTGGATCACAAAATTGTCCCACATAAAATAAGTTGTGACCGAGACCTTCCACATAATACACTCTTGAAATAATAACATTCCCAATATGATATTCACCGTAACCCATTATCTTTGCAATATGATCATTTCCAAATCTAACCGTACCAAGAAACTTGCTGACGAAATTTCTGAGCTGAGAGCGATCTCCGGTCATATGCTTAGAGCAACCAGAGTCCAAATACCAGAGAACAATTTGGACCACCTGTTTTCAATAACAACAGTAGACAATGCATTGGAAACTATTAGTTCCGGAGTGTTAGCAGATACAGATAGAGAGAGAAAGAGATATGTAAATCTTGCTTATGTTTTAGAGAGAGAAAGAGATAGAGAGATGGTGAGAACACACACACTTAGAGAGAGAAAGTGAAAGAAAAACACTTTTTCACTATGTGTAAAAATGAGACCACACACCCTCTCCATCAAAGAAGAGGGTTTATATACCCAAGCCATGTAATGGGCTTGGGCTTACAATGTTGGGCCGGCCTACACATGTTGTAGGCTAGGCTTGACTTTGTTTGGTTAATAAAGATATCTAGACTACGAGCTACTACTTAATATATTGTCGGAGTGACCGAATCTTCCTAAATACGTAAAAACGTATTTCCAACATGTTTTAATTGGGAATAATATATAGGTCAATGCTAATCTTGTTCTTCCTAGTTTCTTGCATATAACGTGGGATTATGCATGCGTGATTTAAGGGGAAGATTATGATTATGGTATGAGTTATTCATGGAAGCATCTGTGAAAAGTAAATCCTATTTAATAGGGATTTTGTTTAAATTCTTCTTGGACGTGGGATAAAAAATTTAAAAGGAGCTGTTGATTGTGACATGTGATACATGATTATATCAAGAAAGAAAAAGTTTATATGCTATCAAATAAAAAGTACTATTGCTCAAGTGAAAGTGAAGTTTGTTGATAAGTAGGAGTAACAGCTACTAGAATTACTAGACGACAACATCAAAGATTGGTTTCAATGATTGGCAGAAAGGGACATGCGATTGGCAGAATGGTCCAAGTAAAAATCACGTGACTACAGAGGATGTATTTGCTAGGTTGGTTTCGATAAAAGCAAAGATTTATTTGTGGGCCAAGACAATAGATCCGTGGGTTGCTGCAAAGAAAAAGGTATGTGACCATGTATTGGAGTATTATTCGATTGGCTCTAAATAAGGAAGAGATAGCCACATGATTTATTATCTACCCACAGTCATATTTTAGCCATTGTCAAGAGGTCCGTAGCCACTGACGGTGTCAGTGGCTTCTCTAGTCGCTGACAAAGATGTTTTAGCCTCTGATAGATATAGTTTTGTCCGATATACATATTCTATCCGCTGATCAATGTTGTCTGATATTGGACAACACACGCTGAAAGGATATTGGACAAGGAAGGATCTCGGGTAAAGAACGATTTGCTGCTATTTGGAATTTTTGTTGAGTTTTGGCACACAAAACAAGGTAGTTTCACACACAGGTACATAGGATCTCTGATTTTATACTGAATATCGTTATGATATTAATGGCTTGGTTATTATTCTTAGAGAAGTATATGGTTAAGGGGAAGAATTTGTATGGTAAATTTGATGTTTCGAAGTAGATTTTTGCGGATTGGTGTTCTATCATATCTTCAAATTTTGTCAGCGTTTGAAGGTAACTTGTAGGTGCTTAAGTTGTAACAACGGACTTGATAAAAAGGTAGCAAAGGTATGAGATTTTTGTTAAGACGCTCTATGCTCATATTTGCTACTGTATGTGCCTCACTTTGTCAGCGTGAGGATTCTTATTTTCAAGAGACTACTCATTATAGTTATGAGTTTTAAAGTCTACTCATTATAGCCGTTAGTTTTGGAGTCACGTGGTTAGTACAAGATATGGAACACAGATTTGGGTTATTCTACTTCTACATCAAGATTATTGTATTTATTTTTCTTCAAGATCATTACATAGAGCCTACCTTTAGAGAGATTTCAAGCTTACATATTTTCACAAGACCCCTATTGATGTGACAAAAAGGGCAAGAGGTGAACATAAGGGGAAGCAACTTGGAACATGTGCACAAAGGGATACTAACTTAAGGGGAATTTTTTTCATCATCAACTAGGGGAAGATTGTTGGGTCTAATATAGAGTTGATGTTACAAAACAAAATACAAGGACTACTTTTGCCAAAGTTGAATAGTACGAGCTGGTGGAAGAATTACTTGAAGATAATAATTCACCAGATGTTTTATTTATTTAAAAAGATTTAGTAGTGATTTGATATTATCCCTTTTTAAAAAGTATGTGGTTTCTAGTATATAAAGAAACACAGACCGTAGTTTTAAATCATTCATTCCTACTATCAAAATGTAACCTACAAGAGTGTGTGTGCGTTCTAGGCATCTGATTCATGTAAAGATGCCTAGGTTATTTGCTTTAATAATTTAATACAAGTAACGTTGGGAGAAATTTATCTTGTGTTCATAACATATTGTTTATGTATTATGTTCTAGTTCCGCTATGTAATATACATATGAACATGATGCATACCCTAGTAGCTTAAAGATCTCTGAATCTATAGGATTCTATAATATTTGTTGGGTATAATATAGATTTGATGTGACAAAACAAAAGACAAGGACTACTTTTGCCAAAGTCGTATACTACAAGCTGGTGGAAGAATTACTTGAAGATAATAATTCACCAGATGTTTTATTTATTTGAAAAGATTTAGTAGTGATTTGATATTATCCTTTTGTAAAAAGTCTGTGGTTTCTAGTATATAAAGAAACACATACCGTAGTTTTAAATCATTCATTCCTACTATCAAAGTGTAACCTACAAGAGTGTGTGTCCGTTCTAGGCATCTGATTCATGTAAAGATGCCTAGGTTATTTTCTTTAATAATTTAATACAAGTAACGTTGGGAGAAATTCATCTTGTGTTCATAACACCTTGTTTATGTATTATGTTCTAGTTCCTCTACGTAATCTACATATGAACATGATGCATACCCTAGCGGCTTAAAGATCCGTGAATATATAGGATTCAACAAGTGGTATCAGAGCTTGTTAAGGAACTTTGATCTAGAAAAACAGTAAACCCTAGAAACACCAGAAACCCTAAAACCAGACAAGATGTCTGCTACAGAATCCTCTTCCTCATCAAATCAGAACCTAAAAATCCCTATGCTCGACCCTGACAACTTTAAACAATAGAAGTTCAATTTTGAACAATATCTTCAAATTCATGATCATACTCTCTTGGAAATTATTAAATTTGGAAATCAATTTAATAAAGTTGCTAGGATTGCTGCTGCAATTGCAACAAGAACCAATGTTGGTTCCTCTACTGAAGAGCGAAGAGAAAGACCTGAAGATGGAAGAGCTTGTTGATCCCAAACTTAGATCGATTTAGCTTTGTGTTATCAAGATTAAATCAAGTATATCACGTAGAGAAACTTTGTGTATTCAACAATCTAAGTATTATGAGAAAACTAATACTCAGAACGAAGAACAAACAGAATATATGAATACCAATCTTTCACTTTGATTAATAATAACAATGAAAGATTACAATGAAAGTGTTATGAGATATGTGGAAGAGGTGTATGTGAGATGTGTCTTATGTCTAACCCTAAGGCCTCCTTTTATAGGTTTAATGAGCCTTGTACAAAAATCTAAGATCAACTATTTTAGGAAGAGACACAAGATAAACATACTCAAATAACATATTGACTAAATCTTTTTAAACATTAAGAATGTATTCTGAATTCTTATCTTCATATTCTGTCCACCAGCTTGAAGAATTCATCATTGGCAGATTAAGTCCTTATCTTTGTGTTAAGATTCTTCTTGTCAGCGCCTTGATAATTCTTATCAGCGTCTCATCTGTCAGCGCCTCGTTTACTCTTGTCATCGTCCAAGTTCCTCTTGTCAGCGTCTAGGGACCTGGTCAATTTTATTCCCAACAATCCTCCCCTAAACTTGATATCTACTCTAGGAATCAAGTTTTTGAATAAAATAAAACATATAGAGAGGATTCTTACAAATATACTTATCCCTGAATTTGAGTAATAATAAATCTCAAAAATTCAATCACTCAAATCACTTTTATAGTCAGCCTCAAATCACTTGTATAGTCAGCCTTCACTTGGTCTTAATCATCTTCAGCACCTGTAGAGTCTTTGGAGCTTTTGTCACTCAAATTCGATTGCTCCTCCCCTTTTTAAGACTCCTCTCCAAGATCAATATACAAGGACGGAACCAAGAACGTCCTCCTTGCATCAGCTTCCAAAACAACAAGTCTATCAGTTCAAAACTGCGATCCTTGACAATTTGTACCATTTATGTATTATGCTTTTACAAGCTAATACAGATTTTAGTCAATTCCATTAATGTCAAAGGTTTCATATTGTCCTCATCCACATTCGGGAAATGAATCCTCAATGTTGATTCATAGGACATGGGGATGGACTTACTGATGATAAGGCTGACTTGACCTGCATTAAAGCTAGTGCCAATAGTCTCAGCCATCTCCATAACACTATACACCCTTGTGAAAGTGACCTCTGCTGCTACTAGATGTCATTCACTAGGAAAAACATCTCAATGATCATTAGGCTTCCAGATATCCAAAAATTTGAAAAATGAAAGGGTGATGAAACGTTGTGGGACTATAAAATGGACTTGCGAATGGAAAACTTTAGTTAGAACATAAACAAAGGTAATAATCCTAAGTAAATTAACTAGTCTCTAATAAGCAAGAGTGACAAACACTGTTCATGCATACACTCATGCAAAAGCATGATAGACACACATGAACTCTAGAGTTCTTTGTTCACAAATGCCCCAAAGAGAAAGTTAACTCATATAAAACCTTTGCAACTCCCCAGGTAAGCCCAAAAATATATCTACCCCAAGTCACCCATACGACCACACCCAATTCTAAGTCAAAAGTCTTGGCAGCATACACAGTATATCAACTGTGCATGTTACAGTGCCTCACGAATTAGAAAAACAAATCATATTCACCAGTGGACACAATCTAAAATTATGCAAGAGTGCTCTAAGAGTACCCAAAAACCTAAAGGTTTACCTCCCCTTAACAGAAGCATACAAATCATTATATGTGAAGAAGCAAAATTTTATCTCAAGATAAGAATGTAAACATTCCAACCATCATAAATAAAAGTTTGCAACTCTGTATCCATCCAAATGTATCTCCACATTCCTGCATTGATAGACAAAAAACCACAAAAACACACCAACAGAGGCTACCCTTTCCCACAATAATGGGTAGAGATAACATGTCAGTAGAGAAAAATAATAACAGTGGAAAGACCAACAATGCATGTTCCTTGAGCATCCACTATCCGAATATCCTTGATCATTAACCTGCTTTTGGATAGGCTGCTCAAAAAGAAAACAAATTAGTTTTCTTTGGAGATCCAATCCTTGTCCGACTTGGATCTGTCTAGTTGTTCAACTAGAGTGGACTTATTCTTTACCACAAATCCCTGTTCATCCCTTTGGGACCTAATCACCCAATTTGTTCCAATGAGTCTAGTAATGACCTTCTCAAGATATTTAAATCTATCGCAACTCATTGAAATACCATTAAAATTGGACTTTTGCTCATGTTTAGGTTTCCATGTTAAGTGGGATGATTCTTTAGACCATTGACCCTTATTAACCAAGTATCTTTGTTTATATGGTCTAAAATAAGGTCTCATACCAAACTTTGAGCTGTCAGCGCTGCATTTATGTCTGTCAGCATTGAATTTGTTCATGTCAGCGCTGAATTTGTTCTTGTCAGCGCTGAATTTGTTCTTGTCAGCGCCCAGATTAGGGTTTGCTATAGGAACATACTGCCTGTTTGACCAAGTGTTGGTCTTTTGAAAGGGCCTTTGTCCATGGTTATTAGCTGCCTTAAAGAAGAAATGAGCTGGTCTAGTAGCTTGTGGTCTAGTGTGGACAAAAGGTCTATGGATGACATTCGATGACCTATTGTCAGCAAATGAATTGTATCCACTAACACAATTATAGGCCAAATGTGAGAAGCTCCCACATGAGTAACAAGCCTTTTGGGACACAAACTTAGGCTTAGACTGATAAAACCCTGTCCCATTAACACTTGCTTGGCTTTTGAATGACCTGGGTTTCCTATACATTTCAGCGTATTTAACACTAGTTGTTTCTTAATTGGGGAGCCAAGAATAACAACTTTTCCAGTGATGGGATTGGTCACAGTGATAGGTATAGATACTACTGGACTCTCAATGGGTGTAGGCACAAATGGACTCTCACTAAGCATCCCACCCTTAACAAACAATGTGGGGTTGGCCTTCTCCCACTCTTCTAGGTCAATAACCTTTTGTTGATATTCCTCAACTGGGGAAAGGACTCTAGGTGGAGGAATAAATTCCTCTTCTTGGAGTTCTGGTAAACCAATCCAAGATAAGTCCTTTCTTTGGACACCATAGAAGTCCTCAGCTGGTGGTGGAACACCAGCATACTCTTTCATCCCAATCCCAGTCATGTCCCTAGAATCCCTTTGTTTACTAACACATTCTCCTAGGGTTTGTGAGGCCTTATCAAATCTCTAAATTTTAAGGTCTACATTATCCTTATTCGTGATAGCCTCATCTAACTTAGCCTGTAATTCAGCATTGACCCTTTCCATGATGTTTCTAATATCAGTAGTAGCATTTAAATCATGTTTTAAGATATTTATTTTATCTTTTAGGTCAAAATCCATTTTCTTATACTCAGCTACAGTCTTTTCAGTTTGAGTAAGAGAAAGTTGATAGTTAGACAACTTGCATCTCTCAGTACTCACATCTGATAACAATCTTAAAACCTCTTTGTTAAGTCTTTCAGTATTTAACCTACAAGAAGAGTCATCACATACCTTATTATCAGAACATGAAGAATAATTGGAACTTGTGGAACTTGAAGTAGACGTGGCCTTAACTGAAAACATCATCAGATTCTTCTTCACCTTCTTCCTTAGCCTGGTTCACCTCACGATATTGGATTTCATTCTTCAAATCAAAGTTTCTCAACATTGGCAGATTTAGATCGATTTAGCTTTGTGTTATCGAGATTAAATCCAGTATAACACGTAGAGAAACTTTGTGTATTCAACAATCTAAGTATTATGCGGAAACTAATACTCAGAACGAAGAACAAACATAATATATGAATACCAAACTTTCACTTTGATTAATAATAACAATGAAAGGTTACAATGTAAGTGTTATGAGACATGTGGAAGAGGTGTATGTGAGATGTGTCTTATGTCTAACCCTAAGGCCTCCTTTTATATGTTTAAGGAGCCTTGTACAAAAAGCTAAGATCAACTATTTTAGGAAGAGACACAAGATAAACATACTCAAATAACATATTGACCAAATCTTTTTAAACATGAAGAATATATTCTGAATTCTTATCATCATATTTTGTCCACCAGCTTGAAGAATTCATCATTGGCAGATTTAGTCCTTGTCTTTGTGTTAAGATTCTTCTTGTCAGCGCCTTGATAATTCTTATCAGCGTCTCATCTGTCAGCGCCTCGTTTACTCTTGTCAGCGTCCAAGTTCCTCTTTTCAGCATCTAGGGACTTGGTCAAATTTATTCCCAACAATAAAGTGTCAATTCTTCAAAGATGAGGGACCATTATTTTCAATCTTCAATTCTTCAAGGACTTTCTTGGAAATTTACCATTCGGGGCTGGTTCTTTGTGCGGCTTCGTTTCCCGTGATCATTTTTTCTTGATTCTTGTGATATTTTTGTCTTTTTCATGATATTTGTACCTAAAATACACATTTAACAAACACAAGCAAATTTCACGGTATTTTATGACATTTTAAGCAATTTTAAGCCCGTTTTGAATGATGAGTGATTGTGGTAAAATACGACCTTTTAGGAAAAAGGCGTAAAAGCGGTAAGTATTAAGTGTCGGTTAAGGAAAATCAAGCACTAATGACCCAAATAAGTTCGTTTCCAAAGGAGGTATATGTGTGTGAATAATTCGTAATGATTTTGGTATAATATGAAGAAAGAAAAGATGAGAAAAGAGAATGACGGATACGTTAGAACTATACTACGACGACAAAATTAAAAACCGTAAAATGTGACAAAATAAAAATTAATTCTAAAAATTCCCAAAAATTATAAAAAGTCAATAAAAATAAACTAAGAGTTTACAAATGATCAAAACATTTTAAAACCTTTTAATTAATTAATTATTAATTTTTAAATGCTAATTAAAGCCCTAAAAATCCAAATAATTAATAAAAAAGCCCAAATAAATAGTTTTCCCTTTGTAAACCTCTAAAATGACTTAGATAAGATAAAAACTATTTTTATGAAATTTTAAACTAAGGATAAATATTTTTAAATGATTAACAACTATTAAAATATTAAAATAATTCTAAAAATTTAGGAAATGATGAGAAAATTAATCTAAGAGTTTTAAAAATCCTAACTTAATGTATTTGATCTAAGAAAAATGTAAAAGTTGCAAACATATTAAAAATGAAATTTAATATTAAAATAATATTAAAAATCCAAAAATTATTAAAATTTCTAAAAACTTGCAAACTAGTTTATTTTAACCTAAATAAACAGAAAATCAAAGTGAAATTACCAAAACACCCCTATTGGGCCCCCAAATGGGCTAAAAACAAAAACAGTCCAACTTAATGGGCTTTTTGGCCCAATAAAGTACAACTCAACCAAATGAGCTGAAAATCACTAGTCCAGCTTAAAATCCAATTCTAAACACAAAAGTCTGAAGGCCCAAAAGCTGAATGTGAGCTTATCACATCTTATTTAAACAACAACTTATTCTTAATGGGCTTTTTGGCCCATTAAGCTATAAGCCACTACTATAAGCTCTAATTTGACACACAACCTTATTTTGAGATGCCTAAGAGATCTATGAATTGAGATTTTCAAAAAGCTAAACCAATAAGCCAGAAATAAGCAAAGTAAAATTTAACTAAAAGACAAAATAGTCGACTTGGAGTTCTAGACCACCTCAGACCTTGATTCAAGTTGAAAAAGACTCTAAATGACTTAAATAAGACAAATCAATTAAGAAAAGTTCAATAAGCCAAGCTAAATAGGCTGAATAAGCCGATAAGCACTTATGTAAAAGTTAAAGTAGTTGGTTTTCTAGTCAAAGCTTAAAGTCAACCACTCAAATGCTCCAAAATGAACAACTGGGTCAAAAAATGAGCACCTATTACAAATTTGAAGTTGTTGTATGTTAAAATAAGCTAGAATAGCTTATTGATAAGCTATCCCAAAAATAACACTAGCAATGGCTAGTAGCAGGGGAAAGGAGTTCCCACTACTTTGACTATTTGACTGTTGATTTGTGAGAGTTTCACTTGGATTCAATGGAAAACAAAAGCACCCTTACAGCCAGTTAGTTGTAAGGAGTCAATATCAAGTAAGAAATTACAAAATCACCAAGCCAATAAGCAAACAGTGGACAGATATGATACAGACCTTGATAATAAGCAAATATGAACAAATAAGCAGTTTAAGCATGAATAAGCCAACCAAAATGAACCATATGCATACACAAGCTATAATAAAGTCCAATAAGCACAAATAAACTTGTTTCAAACACTGGATCAAAGATTAAGGCAAGATTCAAGCATATGCAGTTAACTGATGAAGAAAGTGATTATCCAAAACCCTTTTGTTGATCTAAATGACCACAAATTCAATTTCAAACCCTTAAATCCATTTCCCTGGTTGTATTAACTAAGATTTAATGATTGTTAACCCTATTCTACCCTTAGATCTAGGTGTCCCCAAAATTTTAGTCAAAAATACCAAGTAAAACAAATTTTATAACCTTTTGTTGGATTTAGGTTATTCAAACCTCAGAGCTTGCAGATAAAACACCAATAGCACATATGAGACAATAACAAACACAAAGCACCCAAATACACCTACTCAAATCAACTCAAAACCTGCTTATGCAGTTAACCCAAACACCCCTTAATAACCTGTTTTAACAAATTTTCAAAGGATTAGTGAAATTTAAACCAGAAACCAAGTCCAAATCAGTTCAATAACATCAAACAACCTCAGATAAACAAGTTTCAACCATAAAAACATACAATCATAGACAAATACTCAGATTCAATAATAAAAACAAAATATTTAGAAAATGAACAAGGGTTTAGAGATGAGCACCTCAAAAACATACATCCATGCTTTTGGATGTGTGAGCTTAGGTGCTAGCTAAACAAGCACCAGCTTCCTTGTACCTGCTAAGAACAACAAACACCAAAGTGAACCAAATAACAATGAAATATGATTTTTGAAAACAAGATTTTTAATCCTTAAAACCTTTCCTCAAAAACCAACAAATGATAAATTGAACTCAAACTTTAGCTAATCAAACACCAAACTTTTATAAAAACATAAAAGGGAAATCAAAATTTTCAGAAAACCAAACTTTTATTTCATAAAAAGGAATTACAAGGATTTAGCTAAAATCTGGAACAAAAGGACTCTAACATGTTGAGGTCTCCTTTTATAGACTAACATAGACGATTCTAGAATCAAAATACATGAGAAACCCTAGCTATGAAGTCTCAAAAATGCCCTTGGCCTTCTAGATGCGTTTGTTGTTGATGACTTGTCAAATTTGATCTTGGATGTTCAATTTGTGCTTGGGGACCAAGTAGTAACCATAAAGCTTTGATCTTGCCACATCAGATTGCTTGGAGAGGAAGTTGGGTTTCTATTAGTTAAAGGGGTTGAGTGTGGGGTCACATGGGTAGTGGGATTTAGGAATTTTGGTGTGGGATGAGTTTGGTTTGAGGTGAATCAAGTGTGGGACTGGGTAATTTCCATTTACCCATTGTTTAAGTAGGAGGAGTTACTGGGTTTCATAGGGTAAACAATAACATGTTTTGATCAGAAATTAGGGGAGGGTAATGTGTTTGGCGCAAATAATGGTTTGAATGTTTTATTGTGGCAACTTTGGTCCTTGGCTTTTGGAAAAGGTTGTAAACAAAGTTTATTCAGCTTGTAAACATGAATCCCTTTGTTAAACAAGTTTCTGAATTTAGAGTTTGGCCACAAAAACATTATGAAAAGGAAATTAGGGCTTTTATAACTTTGCTCTAATTACAACTTCAGTCCTTTTGATATTTAATCCATTTTTAAAGGACTAGAAGTGTAATATTATTGAACTTCAAGGGTCTTCATGGATCTTTGACTTCATAAGGGACCATTATTGACAATTTAGATTTGTTGAGGGACTAAATTTGCCAATTCTTCAAAGATGAAGGACCTTTTTGTCATTTTGACAAACTTAAGGGACCAAACTTGTAATTATGAATATACAAGGGTATTAAGTGTCAATTCTTCATAAATGAGGGATCAATCTTGTACATCTTTAAGTCTTCAAGGGTTTTTCTTTGATAAATCACAAGCTAGGGCCCGGTTCATTGTGCGACTTCGTTTCTCGTGTTTATTTTTTCCTTATTTCTTGCGATCTTTTGTCTTTTTCATGATATCCATACCTAAAATACACAAGTAAACAAACACAAGCATATATATGGTATTTTGATGACATTTTATGCATTTAAAGCCCGAAAAGAACGATGAGATCATGTATAAATGTCGTTTCATCACTCCCCCATACTAAACCATTTCCGTGCCCTCATGCAATGCTAGAATAAAGTATCTAAGCATCTCCAAAATTCAATTTTATTACCCTTTATTGAAAAGTAAAACTTGCAACAATACTACTAAGATGTGTATGATTTTATAATGTATGATTTTCATCACGTGAGTGACTTTTAGTGTCAATGAACAGAAACAAGTTAATGTCTCATAGAGTAAAGTTCATCATCCTTGATTGTCATACATTCCATGCTAAGTGCAAAAATGAGATTATTATTGGTACAAGTCATAATTCTAACACTACTCATACGTCCAAATTGTGTAATACTTTTTCTCCCTGCAATCCTAGTTATTAAGAAAAGAAAAGGTTTCTAGCATTTTTTAACTATTTGTCATGGATCACAAGTGATTCATATTGACTTATTTGAGTATTTATTAGTCCGAATATAAAGTAGCACCATTTAATCGATAGTTAGTCGAAGGACAAAATCTTTTAAAACGGCTTCTCGTGTATCTCCTTAATTTCATATCTTGGCATAACTCGTTTCACGATTTGAGACCTTTATCAGACCGATATTTGGCATGTACTTCATACTTCGAATCTTCGGAAGACGTTCTTGAAATTATGGTCTTCTCTTCATATTTTGGAATTTCTTCACTTGACGTTTTTGAGAGATTCTTCATACTTGGACCACGACTTCATCATTTTTATTCAATCTTTATTTTGGATTTTGATATACAACGATCCGTCTCCTTTTCGGACTTGGATTTATTTATCCTCATACCTTGTTAGGGTCTTTTTGGATAGACTTTCGCCATGATCTTTAGGGGAGTAATTGCTTTTCGTCGTGTGTCTCGATCCTTCATATTGATTTAGGAATAATGATACATCATATCATCTTGGATCTTTAGCAACAAAATAGAGCTCCTCATGCCTTGTTAGGGCCTTTTTGGATCTTCACCAATCTTCGCATCCCGCTTCAATAAGTTATGCCTTGGATATGAACTCTATTCAACCCCGAGCAACTTTTAAACGATTTTGTGCTAGAAGCTAAGTAACCTTTCAAATCGTACGACCTTACTTATTGCAATTATTTTTATTCCTAATGCATTGGTCTTATGGGAGAAAAATCCACAATTAAAAACATATGAGTTTTTGAAAGAACATTTTCATGTTATACGTTTAGCATGATCACTTGTCTAACTCTATCACTTCTCGTTCTTCACTATTTAAAGACCTCTAATTAAAGAGACTCGTGAATACTTTGCCATGCAAGTCAAAATTAAGCCAAATTTGGATTAGCTTTCATTAAGACTATATCAAATCGAAGTTTTCGGTTTTCAAGCCACCTATAGGATCTTGCACATTCTTAGACTTTTTCAAGTTTAGAGAATGCATTTTAAAGTTCCCTTGATAAGTGACTTTCTAGTATCAATTATAGGAACTTGCGAAAAGTTCTTGTTCTTAACCCAAATGAGCTAAGACTTTCGCGTTTTAAAGTTCCCTATATAAAAGTCTAGCAAAACTTGATTCGAGCGGGTTAAGGAATGTAAAGGGCTCCAAATGCCCATCAAGTCAAAAATTAACTCTTATTCTACCCATCGGAAAATATACATTCGTGTCTTAAAAACACTTATGAAAACGAAGACAAATTTTAAAATTTGGCCATTTTTAGCCTTATTAGCAATAAAACAAAACGTTGAAAGTTGGAAAATGTGAGGGCGTAGCAAACCAAGTATCTATTCACCCTCCCATAATAAAATTAAATATTGTCCTCAATGTTTCGAGTCTAAAGGTGGATGATTGTAGTGTTTTTGCTACCCTTTAGGAAAAGAGTAAGGCAAAATAGTGGTAAGCGTTAAGTGTCGGTTTAGGAAAACCAAGCACTAATGACCAAATAAGAGTGAGTTCGTTCTCGAGGAGGCTAGTGCGTTGTGTAATGATTTGGATAATGATTTGTGATTATATTTAGAAAAAGAAAATAGAAACGGGGTGAGAAGAGAATGACGGTTACGAAGACGGATCGAGCTAAGACGAAAGGGTCGTTCACGTAATACCGTAAAAAGCTACAAATTAAAACTTTTAAACCTAAGAATTAATTAAAAGCTAAAACAAAGTCTAAAATAATGTAAATAAGAATAAAAATCCAATAAAAATATTTTAAAACCTTTTATTGATTAAATATTCAATTTAAAATGCTAATTAAAGCCCTAAAATTAAATATAATGAATCAAAATGTTCAAAATATTATTTTATTGAACTAATAAGTTACTTATATCATTTAAAGACTAAAAAGTATTTTTCCTAAATTTTAAAAACTATTTTTCTATTTTAAAATCAATTAAAACTATTTTTAAACTAAAATAATCATAAAAAATAACAAAATAATGATAAAAATAATTGGACACTTTTAAAAATCCTAAATTACTCTAATGAACAATATAAAAATGAAAAAGTTTGAAAAATATAAAATTTTTCACTAAAAGACAAAAACTGTTTGAATAAAAACCCTAGTTAAACTAAATTAATTCTAAAAAATAATTAAAAAGTGAACAGTAAAAATTTTTTGAACTAAAAATCTTAAATTATTTTTCTAAATCCAAGAAAAATCTTAAAACTGAAAAATAATTGTTTTTGTCACTAAAAGACAAAAAACAGAAACTTAAAAGTATTTAAAAATTGTAATTAAACTTAAAAATAGCAAATGAACAGTAATAAAAATTCTAATTAAACTTAAAAATCAGAAATTAAATAAGAAAAATATTGAAAAAAGTTTCAAGTCCTAATTCATGTTTTCACCCACTAAAGACAAAAAATCAAAAGACTGAAAGTGACATGTGCTAGGACTTTGTCCTTTTGCTGAGCAGGGTTAACTTGTGCACAAGCAGGGAGAACTTTGTTCCCGCTGTTAGTGTAAAATTTTGTTCAGTTTAGTAATAAGCTTAGGAAAGCTTATTGTGAATGCTTATTTTGGACAATAAGGCACTCCCACAACCAGTTGGGTTGTGGGATGTCAAATAAACAAGAAAAACAACAAGTTGCTTTCACAAAATTCACACAAAAGGGCCTAGAAAGTTACTGCAATGCATATACCCTATCTGATGAACAGTTACTGATTTTTCTTGCACAAAAACGAATTTCAAACCTCAAAAACTTGCACACAAATCCACCAAGTCACTTAAAAACTACTCACAATCCTAATGCACCCTATATCCTAACAATTACCAAGATATGATGAGCAAATTCAACAAAAACAGGTAGATAAAGGACCTACTGATTTTTGACCATAATACCCATTTTTTCATGCAATCTTGTTTAAACACCTATCCAAACTGAAAACCAAGTATCATGCAACCTATTACTAACCTAATGAGTGTGTTAAACTAGTTTTAAAGCAAAATGCAGTAGCTTATATGAGCTTATCCTGTATTCCCAAACACCCCTTTAAATCTGTAAATCAAATTTTAGCAGGACAAATCAAATCAAATCTCCACAAATCTAATCTATCTTGCTTCTAACATGCATAACAACCTAAAGTGAGCAATATCAAACCAATAAACATATACTTAAACAACTAGCATTCAAATTCACCAAATCTCATGAATCACAAAATTTTGAAACTCAAAACAAGGTATAAGAAAGTTACCTTGTGGGACCCACATCCAGGTCCCACAATGGCTGAAAAGCCACCTCCTTTTAGGCTGGGGCCTGAGCTGAACCTTGGGACTGCTAGGATTGCAAGATGATAATGATGATAGACTTTGTTCTTGAACCTGCACCAAAACAGTCCACCAAGAGAGAACACTACAAGTTTAATGAGCTTAAAGCCAATAAGTTTATCAGACTTATTGGTTTTAGCTTATTAAACAGTAAGTGTAAATAATAAGGAATTAAGATTTTTGGAAAATGTTTGAAAATTCTGAAAATATAGAACCTTTTTCAATAACTTTTGAAAACTGAAACTCAAATGTTATACCAAAACAATGGAACTCAGATCAATCTCAAGCACTACCAACTTTTAAATCATAAAAGGAATTAAAATTTCTAAAAAAATACCAACTTTATAAATATTTAAAAAGGTATTACAAACTTGAGAAAAAAAATCTGGAACAAAGGGGTATGCACATGTTGCATCCTCCTTATATAGGCTCTAATAGAAGCTACTAGATACTGAAAACCCTAATGAACAAAATTCCTAACATGCCCTTGGACGATTTTTGAAATTTCAGTCAACCTTGGTTCACATGTGAAGGAAAGTGATGGCCAGTTGTCTTGTTTGATCTTGGACCCTTCATTTGGTGTGGAGGACAAGTAAAACCATTTGGAGCGATGATCATGTCCCTTCATGAGGTTTTGTGGAAAGGGACGTGAGTAGGGAATCTCTTGGGGAGCACATGGGTTGAGTGGGGACAAAAGTGAGAGTGGGTTTGGGTTTAATGGGTTGTTAATCAACAATCTGGAAAACATCAAGTAAAACCCCTTTGCTTTGAGGTAGATTTGAGGTTAGGGTTTATGTTCATAAGTGTGTTTTCTTTGTATGTGTATTGATCCGTTTTTGGGGGTTAAAAAGTGTTTAGTGGGAAAATTATATTAATTCATATAATTCAAACTGAATTATTTAAATAAATCAGTTAAGGTTGAGTGGAGGGTGACGTGTGAAGGGAAGGTGAGGTGGTGTGTTGCTATTGGCTGGTGGTAATGATGTGGAGGGATGATTGGTGGTGGTGAGTTTGTGTGTCTGGCAGTTTTAGTCCCCAATGTTTCTTGTTTTGTTTACTTTGTAAAAACAGCCATCAACTCTATTTTCCTTTATAAATAACTTTGGGCAGTTGACATTTTTGGCACAATAACTTTGCAAGCCATGAATAAGGACTATTCATGCACTTTTCTCATTCTTCAAGGGCTTTTAATGATATGTCTTCAAAATCCAAGGATGTATCTTGTATAAATGAATTTTCCAAGGGCCTTTCTTGCCAAATCTTCAAAAACGAGGGACCAATGTTGACAATCTTCAATTCTTCAAGGACCATTTTGGAAATTCAGGATTCGGGTCCGGTTCATTGTGCGGCTTCGTTTCCCGTGTTCATTTTTGAATGATTCTTGTGATCTTTTTGTCATTTCCTCAATATCCGTACCTAAAATACACAAGCAACAAACACGAGCATATATTTGGCAGTTTTAATGATATTTTATGCATTTTAAGCCCATTTTGAACGATGAGACTATGTATAAAAGCAGTCTCATCACTCACCCATACTAAACCATTGCCGTGCCCTCACGCAATGCTAGTATAAAGTATCGTAGCATCTCCAAAATTCATTTTTATACACTTTATTGAATGATAAACTAGATACACTAATACTATTGCTACTACTACTTGCGTTTTAGACATAATGTATGATTTTCATCGCAAAATGGGACGTTTTAGGTTCATAGAATAAGAACACGTGAATGCTTCGTTAGAAATAATTTCATCGTCCTCGGTTTTTACCCCAATTCCATGCCAAGCGTGCAACGAGATCATTGTCATTATAAGTTAGTAATGCTAACACTACTCATATGCCCCAATCACGTACTTATCCTCCCATTATTCTTCAGTTGTATCTCTTATATTTTATGTTGTCTTGAATGTTTCACGAGGATACATTGTTTGACTTATGCGATAATAGAGATTTAGGTCTAAAAATAGAGTCCTAACGGTGTAACCAAGACCATCAAATCAATAACCCCTCCCAATAGACAACGATGTTAAAAAATTAAGTTGACAAGAAGAATCGATAAACACGGTTTTATAACGGTTTTGAACATGAGACTTATTACCAAGACTTTTATATGCCCCCTAACGGAAGGGCCTTATTATCTTTGGTTTACCTCCATCTTTTATTCAACTTCGCCATGAAGCTTTTATTATGACTTCGGTCTTGCCTTGCCTTTTATTATCTGCCTCATCGGTGGTTTTATTATCCAAAGACGTATATCCTCACGCTAAAGCGAATTTGGATCTTTAAAGCTTCGAAGATTAAGGCTTGGTTCACTTTCAATTTTTCATAGATTTTTCGGCCTTGTGGGGCTTCAAATTGTTTGCTTGATTTAGGTGAGCACTTGAAATCTTATTATTGGGTGAAGCTTTTGATTATTAGGGTGCCAATACTTCAAAACCGTGATGCTGGCGATACCTTAATGTCTTCCTAATTTAATTACACAGAAGCTACTAGAAAAGACTAGAAACCCAACAATCCTAACTAAACCGCTAAGTCAATATTTGTTAAGCAAAAATTATTTACATGCGAAGGGAGAATAAGCAAACAATGAGAACACATGAGTTTTTGAAAGAATACGAGTACTCTACGTTTAGCATAGTAACTTATAATTAACTCTATCATTTCTCGTCCTCATTTAAGAGACTTAGCCTAATGTGTAGTTAAGGAAACAAAGCTAAGTTCTCAACACGCACGGTCGAGTCAAAAATTACTCTTATTCTCGCCATCGGAAAATCTACATTCGTGTCTTCAAACACTTATAAAATATGAGAAAAATTTTAAAATTTGGCCATTTTTAGCCTTATTTTGCAACAAAAACGATAACAAAAAGATAAACTTTGGAAAGCGTGAAGGTTTGGCAAGGCAAGTATCTATTCACCCCCCATACTAAAGTTAAACATTGTCCTCAATGTTTCAAGTCTAGGGGTGCAAACACCCCATACTAGAGACGTATTCGAATGCCTAATCTAGCATGGAAAGGGTGTAACCAATAAATTAATAGCCATTTATGAAGTGTGCTAAAAACCTAAGGTTAGAACATCAAAAGGATATATCATGGATATTGAGAAAGTCTTCAAAGCAAACAATCGAGTGCTCCCATGAAACGAACACGAGAGGCTCCAATCGTGAAGATCATGATCTAAAAACCACAATGCACAAACAACCACGGAACAAAGGTTGGAAGGACACAAATCCCCTCACATTAAACTAATTAGAAAGAAATAATATGTACATGGATAAGCATGGGTCTCCCCCACAAGGCACCTTGTTTTTGATAACCGAGTCAAAAGCTCGACTCGAATCCCCATAAATGTGATCATTTAGGGATTATCTTGGTATGGTCAATTTTTAGTGGGGCTTACATGATAAACAAGGTGGCGTTCTCGTTTTCATTAGAAAAACAAATCAACGCCACTTCAACATGAGTCAACATAAACCCAAAGGGTTTCAAGAAAATAGATGAGAAGAAATAGAAGGGTGGGACAATGGGTAAGTCATAAAAACATTGAGCTACTCGAGGTAGACTCGCACCAATCAAATAGAAAGATTTTCCATTTATTGCATCGGTGGAAGACCGAGATTTCCCTTTATAAGCAATTCCGGGGTCAAATATCTCGTCCTCGGTGGAGAAAGGGGAGGGAACACAAGGGGCTTCCCCCACATTAAGTCCACACAAAGCATCGTCAAAAGGAGAAGACGAGCTTGTAGTACTCAATACACGTGGTGATGACGGAGTTAGAGTTGTATAAAAATCTTTTAAATTCAATTCAGAATCTTTTCAGTTTTCATCTTTTAAAATCTCCTTATGAAAAGCCGACTTAATTATGTCAAAAATATTTGGTGTTTCTAAAGCAAGGTTAGTTACACTAAAAATTCTCACATTTGAAAACCGTTTTGGTAAAGGTGGTGGCAAGTTCTCAAAAGTTTGTCAACAAAGAAAACTCCCCCATTAGGGTCAACATATTCATCATCCGAAGAATCATTCGTGATTGGAAACGTAGGCTTAACACTCTTAACCTCCACCGGCGGAGGGGACGGAACTTCATTTTTATCATCAACTCCTAAAACTCTTTTTGAAATCTTTTTGCAAATGTTTTTGATGGGATTGACATTGTTCAAAGACGTGATAGAATACACATGAGAAAGTGTGGAGTTTTGAGTTGCATTAATGACGAGTTCTTCCTCATTGAAACGAAGAGTGATTTTCCTAACATGCACATCGATAAGTGCCCTCGAGGTATCCAAAAAAGATAGACCTAAAATTAAAGGAACTTTAGGATCGATGGGAATATCAACAACAATAAAGTCCACGGGATAGTAGAACTTTCCAACTTTCACGAAGACGTCCTCGGCTACTCCACAAGCTAGAATCATAGAATGATCGGCCATCTCGATTGACATTCTTGAAGGAGTGAGATTGGGAAGATTGAGCGACTTAAAAATCTCAAGAGGCGTCAAATTAATACTAGCACCAAGATCTGCCAAGGCGTAGCATTCTTCCATGTCTTGTATAGCACATGGGATTAAAAACTTGCCGGGATCACCGACTTTTTGAGGTATGCGGCTAAGAAAAACCGATGAACAACTAGACGATTTTTGCAATTTCTCTTTGTTATTCAACATACTTTTGAAGTTTGCGGCAAATCGAGGCATCATGAGCAAGGCGTCGGCAAAACTTATATTAAAATGCAAGTCACGAAACATTTTTATAAAGAGTTCAAATTGATAATTATTTCGTTCTTGTGCCTTTTCCTTGTCTCGTCTTGAAGGGTAAGGTAAGGGTGGTGTGGGTTGGGGCATAGGCAAAGGCCTTAGAATCTCAGGTTCCATGATTGGTATTGGTTCAACCGTAGGTGTGGTTTGAGCGGTACTTCATGGGCTTGGAATTTGCTCCTTTTCTACCACCACCTCGTGTTCTTTCTTTTTTTCCTTCTCCATAGAAGTACTTGGACGAGAAGTGGGTTCACGATGGTATCACTAGGAAGACCACCCGAAGAAGAGGGTTTACACATGATAGCTTCAAACATTTTTCCCATTCTGTCTTCAAACTTAGATTGCCTAGCATCCGGTTTTAACAACTCTTGCTTAATCTCATGTTGACCTTGCTCCATTTTTGTTGATTTTGTTGGAGTCGTTGAACATTTCCTTCCATTTTATTAGCATGAGTCTTAAGTTCATTAGCAAGTTCGTTTTTAAGCTCGTTTTTTAACTCGGATCTTAAGCTAACCATTTCACGTTGCATATTGTCAAACTTAGCATCGTTTGCCTTAGCATAATTCAAAAATTCTCCTTGAAGATTTTTGGTGTGACCATTTTGAAAACCTTGTGTGGTAGTTTGAAAATCACGGTTTTGGTTTTGGTTTGAAATTTTCCCATTTCCACTTTGATAATTACCCTTGTTGTAGTTACGTTGATTGCCTTGATAATTACCACCTTGATTGTTGTTTCGATAGTTATTAGCATTTTGATTTGGTGGAGCTTGATTTTGGCGGGAACCTTGACCGTTTTGGTTATAAGTTCCCGTTGCTACATAAGCACTCGAAGTGTTACCATCCGCGGTAATGCACTCGGAAAGATCATGAGCTCCACCACACGACAAACAACTCTTAACAACCGCTTTAACCGAAGCGGAATTCGAAGCTTCTTGAGCTTTCCAATGGGACATAAGGTTATCAAATCTATCAAAAAACCGATTTTCTTCATATGCTTCATCATGTAAAGCATTAATGCTACGAGACGATGATGACGATGACGAACCAAATTTGGCAACACTCGATGTGTTACGAGGGCTATAAACCTTAGACCTATTCTCAATTATCACCAAAGCTTCCTCAACCGTTTTCCACAAAAAATTACCACCCGCGGCGGCATTTAAATAATCCCTTTCGTGATCATTAAGTCCATTGTAAAATGTGTCAATTTGATGCAAGTCGGAAAAACCGTGATGAGGACATTCATGTAACATCTCCTTAAACCTATTCCAAGCCGTTGAAAAACTTTCATTACATTCTTGTGAAAATTTTGAAATCTCGTTTTTCAAGTGCGTAGTCTTAGAGGGCGAAAAAAATTGGTTCACGAATTTTGAAACGAGATCTTTCCACATCAATATAGAATTGGGTGGCTCTTTCTCTAACCAAATTTTAGCGGGCCCCGCTAAGGAATACGGAAAAAGCATCATCTTAATCGAGTCATTCGAGACATCCTTAAACTTGCAAGTAGCGGTAAGACGATTGAATTGGCGGATATGGTTGTGGGGATTGTCCTTCTCATCACCTCGGAATTTGTTGTTTTGGATCATCGACAACAAACCCGTTTTCACCTCAAAATTCTCCGCAAGGATAGCGGGAATCACAATAGCCTCTCCATAACCCTCGGTGGGTGCTTGAAGTAACTCCATCATAGTTCGATTCGCCATGGTTGGTGCTTCTCTTACAATGGGTTCGTCAATAGGAGACTCCTCACTAGAATGATTTGGAGTGGGAGTTTTGTTCTTTCGTTTACGTGCACGTCTTGCTTGATTACGAGTTAGCATAAACGTCACGTACAACGAGGGGACGAGCAAAGAAGATTCTTTTTGGTGTTTTGTATTTTTTTCAATTTTTTTTGGATTTTTGATTGCTTTTACCTTTTTTGGATTTTTGGAATTGTATTAGGTAGACAAAAATCTGCAAATCTCCTCCTTAATCAAATCTCTTGATTAAACAAGCCTCAAGGAATGAAAACGATCACGTGAAGTGAACGCCTTCGATGACTTTAGAACGTTGGTGGAACACCAAAACGTTCAAGAGGGTTTAATCAATAGAAACCAAGAAAATATATATGATATGAATTAATACTTTGGGCGGCAAAACCCTCGATTAGCTTTAAAAATAAAATACTCACAAGCAAGCGGGGAAACGAGGCGGCGCGAAGCACTTAAGAGCCTTTTTCCTTAGGATATATTTTATAATATCCGCCTTAGACCCACCTTATAGTTTGTATTTTCAAAATCGAGCTTTTCGAATGTATTTATCTATTTTTGCCTTTTTTCTTTGGTTTGAGATTCCAATACAATGATTGGGTAATGACCTCCCAAGTCAAGGTTGTGATTTCTCACGTATTTGGAGTACTTGTGTATTTATTGTTCTACGTATACAATATAGTAATAGTATTCACAAAAAACGAAAAACCAATAATACGTATTAGTAGAGTGCTACTAATACAAATACTTATTATGGCTATATAAAAACAATAATTGTTCAAATCAAAACACAACACGCCTCCCCAGCAGCGGCGCCAAAAATGATTGTAGTGTTTTTGCTACCCTTTAGGAAAAGAGTAAGGCAAAATAGTGGTAAGTGTTAAGTGTCGGTTTAGGAAAACCAAGCACTAATGACCAAATAAGAGTGAGTTTGTTCTCGAGGATGATAGTGCGTTGTGTAATGATTTGGATAATGATTTGTGATTATATTTAGAAAAAGAAAATAGAAATGGGGTGAGAAGAGAATGACGGTTACGAAGACGGATCGAGCTAAGACGAAACGGTCGTTCACGTAAAACCGTAAAAAGCTACAAATTAAAAATTTTAAACCTAAGAATTAATTAAAAGCTAAAACAAAGTCTAAAATAATATAAATAAGAATAAAAATCAAATAAAAATATTTTAAAACCTTTTATTGATTAAATATTCAATTTGAAATGCTAATTAAAGCCCTAAAATTAAATATAATTAATCAAAATGTCCAAAATATTATTTTATTGAACTAATTAGTTACTTATATCATTTAAAGACTAAAAAGTATTTTTCCTAAATTTTAAAAACTATTTTTCTATTTTTAAATCACCAAAAACTATTTTTAAACTAAAATAATCATAAAAAATAATAAAATAATGCTAAAAATAATTGGACACTTTTAAAAATCCTAAATTACTCTAATGAACAGTAGAAAAATGAAAAAGTTTGAAAAATATAAAAATTTTCACTAAAAGACAAAAACAGTTTGAATAAAAACCCTAATTAAACTAAATTAATTCTAAAAAATAATTAAAAAGTGAACAGTAAAAACTTTTTGAACTAAAAATCTTAAATTATTTTTCTAAATCCAAGAAAAATCTTAAAATTGAAAAATAATTGTTTTTGTCAATAAAAGACAAAAAACAGGAACTTAAAAGTATTTAAAAATTGCAATTAAACCTAAAAAATAGCAAATGAACAATAATAAAAATTCTAATTAAACTAAAAAATCAGAAATTAAATAAGTAAAATATTGAAAAAAGTTTCAAGTCCTAATTCATGTTTTCACCCACTAAAGACAAAAAATCAAAAGACTGAAAGTGACATGTGCTAGGACTTTGTCCTTTTGCTGAGCAGGGTTAACTTGTGCATAAGCAGGGGGAACTTTGTTCCCACTGTTAGCATAAAATTTTGTTCAATTTAGTAATAAGCTTAGGAAAGCTTATTGTGAATGCTTATTTTGGACAATAAAGCACTCCCACAACCAGTTGGGTTGTGGGAAGTCAAATAAACAAGAAAAACAACAAGTTGCTTTCACAAAATTCACACAAAAGGGCTTAGAAAGTTACTGCAATGCATATACCTATCTGATGAACAGTTACTGATTTTTCTTGCACAAAAACGAATTTCAAACCTCAAAAACTTGCACACAAACCCACCAAGTCACTTAAAAACTACTCACAATCCTAATGCACCCCATATCCTAACAATTACCAAGATATGATGAGCAAATTCAACAAAAACAGGTAGATAAAGGACCTACTGATTTTTGACCATAATACCTATTTTTTTTCATGCAATCTTGTTTAAACACCTATCCAAACTGAAAACCAAGTATCATGCAACCTATTACTAACCTAATGAGTGTGTTAAACCAGTTTTAAAGCAAAATGCAGTAGCTTATATGAGCTTATCCTATATTCCCAAACACCCCTTTAAATCTGTAAATCAAATTTTAGCAGGCCAAATCAAATCAAATCTACACAAATCTAATATATCTTGCTTCTAACATGCATAACAACCTAAAGTGAGCAATATCAAACCAATAAACAGATACTTAAACAACTAGCATTCAAATTCACCAAATCTCATGAATCATAAAATTTTGAAACTCAAAACAAGGTATAAGAAAGTTACCTTGTGGGACCCACATCCAGGTCCCACAATGGCTGAAAAGCCACCTCCTTTCAGGTTGGGGCCTGAGCTGAACCTTGGGGCTGCTGGGATTGCAAGATGATAATGATGATAGACTTTGTTCTTGAACCTGCACAAAAACAGTCCACCAAGAGAGAACACTACAAGTTTAATGAGCTTAAAGCCAATAAGTTTATCAGACTTATTGGTTTTAGCTTATTAAACAGTAAGTGTAAATAATAAGGAAATAAGATTTTTGGAAAATCTTTGAAAATTCTGAAAACATAGAACCTTTTTCAATAACTTTTGAAAACTGAAACTCAAATGTTATACCAAAACAATGGAACTCAGATCAATCTCAAGCACTACCAACTTTTAAATCATAAAAGGAATTACAATTTCTAAAAAATACCAACTTTATAAATATTTAAAAAGGGATTACAAACTTGAGAAAAAAATCTAGAACAAAGGGGTATGCACATGTTGCATCCTCCTTATATAGGCTCTAATAGAAGCTACTAGATACTGAAAACCCTAATGAACAAAATTCCTAACATGCCCTTGGACGATTTTTGAAATTTCAGTCAACCTTGGTTCACATGTGAAGGAAAGTGATGGCCAGTTGTCTTGTTTGATCTTGGACCCTTCATTTGGTGTGGAGGACAAGTGAAACCATTTGAGGCGTTGATCATGTCCCCTCATGGGGTTTTGTGGAAAGGGACGTGAGCAGGGAATTTCTTGGGGAGCACATGGGTTGAGTGGGGACAAAAGTGAGAGTGGGTTTGGGTTTAATGGGTTGTTAATCAACAATCTGGAAAACATCAAGTAAAACCCCTTTGCTTTGAGGTAGATTTGAGGTTAGGGTTTATGTTCATAAGTGTGTTTTCTTTGTGTGTGTGTTGATCCGTTTTTGGGGGTTAAAAAGTGTTTAGTGGGAAAATTATATTAATTAATATAATTCAAACTGAATTATTTAAATAAATCAGTTAAGGTTGAGTGGAGGGTGACGTGTGAAGGGAAGGTGAGGTGGTGTGTTGCTATTGGCTGGTGGTGATGATGTGGAGGGATGATTGGTGGTGGTGAGTTTGTGTGTCTGGCAGTTTTAGTCCCCAATGTATCTTGTTTTGTTTACTTTGTAAAAACAGCCATCAACTCTATTTTCCATTATAAATAACTTTGGGCAGTTGACATTTTTGGCACAATAACTTTGCAAGCCATGAATAAGGACTATTCATGCACTTTTCTCATTCTTCAAGGGCTTTTAATGATATGTCTTCAAAATCCAAGGATGTATCTTGTATAAATGAATTTTCCAAGGGCCTTTCTTGCCAAATCTTCAAAAATGAGGGACCAATGTTGACAATCTTCAATTCTTCAATGACAATTTTAGAAATTCAGGATTCGGGTCCGGTTCATTGTGCGGCTTCGTTTCCCGTGTTCGTTTTTGAATGATTCTTGTGATCTTTTTGTCATTTCCTCAATATCCGTACCTAAAATACACAAGCAACAAACACGAGCATATATTTGGAAGTTTTAATGATATTTTATGCATTTTTAGCCCATTTTGGACGATGAGACTATGTATAAAAGCAGTCTCATCAGTGGAGCACCCCCATACTAGAGGCAAAGAGTCGAATGCTTAGGATCTAGCATGGAAAGGGTGATCAGCAATATATCTAAAGCCGTTTATGAATTATGCTAAAAGATAATTGTTAGAACAATAAAGGATATGTCATGGATTCGTAAAAAACTATTCAAGCAAACGATCGAGGCTCATGTAAACGAACACGAGAGTCTTCAATCGTGGTGATGATGATGATCTAGATAACACATTCACAAACAACCACGAGACAATGAGTTGGACGGGCACAAATCCCCTCTCATTAACTACATTAGAAAGCATAAAAATGATAAGCATGGGATCTCCCCCACGAGGCACCTCGTTTTTTATTACCGAGTTATGAGCTCGACTCGATCCCCTCAATGCTAATTATCATTGGGGAAGGTGACTTGGTCGAGGTCGTCCAACGAAGGGACTTCCCCACCAAAGTAGTGCTTAAGCCTATGTCCATTCACCTTGAAGTTAGGACCATCATTTTGAGCTAACTCGATGATCCCATGCGGAAACACTTGTGTTATGGTGAAAGGACCCGACCAACGAGATTTCAATTTCTCAGAAAATATCTTCAAAAGAGAGTTAAAAAGTAACACTTGATCACCAACGTTAAAAACCCGGTTTTTATCTTCGAATCATGAAACTTTTTAGTCTTTTCTATAAAAATCAATGAACTTTCATAATCGTTATCTCTTAATTCATCAAATTCATTCAATTATATTTTCCGGTGATCTCCCGCGGTCTTCAAGTCATAATTAGCATGCTTAAGGGCCCAATATGCCTTATGCTCCAATTCAATGGGCAAATGACAATTCTTTCCATAGACCAAATTATATGGAGTAAAACCGATAGGTGTCTTATAAGCGGTCTGAAAGGCCCATAAAGCGTCATCTAGTTTTTCATACCATGAAGCACGGTTTTCTCCAATCGACCTTTCCAAAATCCTCTTCAAATCTTGGTTTGAAATCTCGACTTGCCCAGTCGTTTGCGGGTGATAAGCCGTAGAAAGACGATGAGTAACTCCATATTTCTTTAAAACCTTCTCGAATTGTTCATTACAAAAATGGGTTCCACGATCGCTTATAATAGCACGAGGGGTTACAAACCGAGAGAATAGTTTCTTCAAAAACTTTACCACCGCACGAGCATCATTCGTAGGTAAAGCCTTAGCTTCCACCCACTTAGAAAGGTAGTCGACGGTGACGAGGATATACTTGTTTCCATGAGATGATGGGAACGGCCCCATAAAGTCAATGCCGCAAATATCGAAAATCTCACACACTTGAATTATGTTTTGCGGCATTTTATCCTTTTGTGATGATTTTCCTTGGCGTTGGCAAGAATCACACGACTTCACAAGTGTGTGTGCATCACGATAGATCGTAGGCCAATAGAAGCCGGCATCGAACACTTTCTTAGCCGTTAGATTAGCACCGTGGCGACCACCCGTGGGTCCCTCGTGACAAGCTCTAAGGATGTTAGAAGCTTCTGTACCAAATACACAACGTCAAACTAGTTGATCCGCACAAACCCAAAAGAGATAAGGGTCGTCCCAAAAATAGAACTTGACGTCACGAAAGAATTTTCTCTTTTGTTGTTTCATCATACCCTTGATTATGAAGTTCCCCGCATGGTAATTACAATGTCGGCAAACCATGGGGTGGTGTCTTTAGAATTCACTACACCGAGAGTCTCAAGAGGAAATGTTTCGGTAATTTCCTTGTTCTCGAAAACATCTTTGGGAGGATCTTCTAGACGAGAGAGATGATCGACCGCTATATTCTCGGATCCTTTTTTGTCAAGCACATTGATATCAAATTCTTGAAGGAGGAGTATCCAACGAAGCAATCTCGGCTTAGAATATTGCTTATCTAAGAGGTACTTGATAGCCGAATGGTCCGTATACACGATGCTTTTAGTCAATACGAGATAAGGTCAGAATTTCTCAAAAGCATAAACCACGGAAAGGAATTCCTTTTCCGTTGTGGTGTACTTAACTTGAGCCTCGGTCATCGTCTTACTAGCATAATGGATAGGAAGGAAATGCTTTTCATAACGTTGCCCTAAGACGGCCCCTATTGCATAGTCACTTGCATCGCACATGATTTCAACGGGTAGATCCCAATTAGGAGCAACAGGAATGGGAGCTTCGGTAAGTTTCCTTTTAAGAGTTTCGAAAGCTCTAACACAATCCACATTGAAGTTAAAAGGAGCATCCTTCTCGAGAAGGTGTGTCATAGGTCGAGAAATTTTCGAAAAGTATTTGATGAAATGAAGATAAAAGCCCACGTGGCCTAGGAAACTCCTAACTTCCTTAACAGTTTTTGGATGAGGTAACTTTGCGATGACCTCTATTTTAGCTTTATCGACCTCAATCCCCGCTTTCGAGACCTTGTGCCCTAAGACGATTCCTTGTTTAAACATAAAATGACATTTTTCCCAATTAAGCACAAGATTGGTTTCTTCACAACGTTTTAACATTTGCTCGAGATTAGATAAACACGACGTTCATCAATCACCAAACACCGAAAAGTCATCCATAAACACTTCCATCGAGTTCTCGATCATATCATGAAGAATAGCCATCATACACCGTTGAAACGTACCCGGTGCATTGCAAAGTCCGAAAGGCATTCTACGATAAGTAAACGTTCCATAAGGACACGTAAACATAGTTTTCTCTTGATCACGAGGGTCGATAGGGATTTGAAACTAACCGGAAAAACCATCTAAAAAGCAATAAAATTCATTTCCCTCAAGTCGCTCCAACTTTTGATCCATGAAGGGCAAGGGAAAGTGGTCTTTACGAGTGACGTCATTTAACTTCCGGTAGTCAATACACACCTCTAACCGGTCACAACATGAGTGGGAATTAACTCGTTGTCTTCATTGGGCACAACGGTCATTCCTCCCTTCTTAGGGACACAATGGATTTGTCTCACCCATGGGCTATCAGAGATAGGATAAATCATTCTCGCGTCAAGATGTTTTAAGTCTTCCTTTTTTATTACATCGTGAATTTTGGGATTTACCCTTCTTTGACATTGAATTGTGGGTTTGTAGTCCTCCTCCATTAAAATCTTGTGAGTACAAAGTTTTGGGTCAATACCCTTAATGTCGGAAATTTTCCACGCAATTGCCCCTTTATGAGCTTTAAGAACTTTCAAAAGTGCGGTTTTTTCATCATTAGCAAGATCTTTTGCAATAATAACCGGCAACTAGTCATCACCTTCCAAGAATGCGTATTCGAGGTGAGATGGAAGATCTTTCAATTCAAGGATAGGTGGTTCCTCGATCGAATATTTTTGGTCAACACTCATAACTTCCATCGGCGGAAGAAATGGTGGAATAATAGTATCATTACCAATAATCACCTCATCTTCATTGTAGATTTCATTTGAAGTAAAATCGCCTCATTGGAATGGAGTGAGATTTTGTGTAGAATTAGCAAGAATTAGATCCAAAATAGTGGGATTGCCACTTGACGAGCTATCGGAAAAACCTAACACTTCTTGTGAGAACTCATCGCAAACCACATCAACTAAGTCAATGTGATTGATGGTAGCGATTGCATAAACATGAGAAGGTGTCGAGTTTTGAGTAGAGTTTATAACAAGTTCCTCTTCGTTGAATCTCAAAGTAATAGTTCTTGCATGAACCTCGATAAGCGATCTCGAGGTGTCTAAAAATGGAAGACCTAAAATTAGAGGAACTTGAAGATCCGCCGGGATGTCAACTACTATAAAGTCCATAGGATAGTAAACTTTCCAACTTTTACGAAAACGTCCTCGGCTAATCCACATGCTAAAATCGTAGAATGATCGGCCATCTCGATAGACATGTTCGATGGAGTAAGAGTCGGAAGTGAGTGCGATTTGAAAATCTCTAGAGGCATTAAATTAATACTAGCACCAAGATTGGCCAAGGCGTAGCATTCCTCCATATCTTGAATTGCACATGGAATCAAAAATTTACCGGGATCACCGACTTTTTGAGGTATGCGGCTAAGAAAAACCGATGAACAACTAGACGATTGTTGTAAGTTCTCTTTGTTATTCAACATACTTTTGAAGTTTGCGGCAAATCGAGGCATCATGATTAGAGCGTCGGCAAAACTTATGTTAAAATGTATATCATGAAACATTTTCATAAAAAGCTCAAATCTATAATTATTCCGTTCTTTTGCTTTTTCCTTGTTTCGTTTGAAGGGTAAGGTAAGGGTGGTGTGGATTAGGGCATAGGCATCAGCCTTGGAATCTCGGGTTCCATAATGGGTATTGGTTCAACCGAAGGTGTGGAATGAGCGGTACTTCGTGGGCTAGTGATATGCTCCTTTCCGACCACCACCTCAGGCTCTTTCTCGATTTCCTTCTCCGTAGAAGTACAAGGACGAGAGATTGGTTCCTAGAAAGTTTTACCACTACGAGTAGTAATAACATTCATTTCTCACCTCGGGTTGCTAATGGTATCACTAGGAAGACCACCCGAGGAAGAGGGTTTACACATGATTGCTTCAAACATTTTTGCCATTCGATCTTCAAATTTTGATTGCCTAGCATCCGCTTTTAACAACTCTTGCTTTATCTCATGTTGACCTTGTTCCATCTTTTGTTGATTTTGTTGAAGACGTTGAACGTTTCGGTGCATTTTACTAGCATGAGTTTTCAATTCATTAGCAAGTTCATTTTTAAGCTCGTTTTTTAACTCGGATCTTAAGCTAACCATCTCACGTTGCATATTATCACACTTAGCATCGTTTGCTTTTGCATAATCCAAAACTTCTCCATTAAGATTTGTAGTGTGAGCATTTTGAAAACCTTGTGTAGTGTTTTGAAAATCACGGTTTTTCTTTTGATTTTGAACTTGCCCATTCCCACTTTGGTAATTACCCTTGTTAAAGTTACGTTGATGCCTTGATAACCATTATTTTTATTGTTGTTTCGATAGTTTTTAGCATTTTGGTTTTGGGGAGCTTGATTTGGGCGGGAACCTTGGCCGTTTTGGTTGTAAGTTCTTGTTGCTACATAAGCACTCGAAGTGTTACCACCGGCGGTAATGCACTAGGAAATATCATGAGCTCCACCACAAGATAAACAACTCTTTTCAACCGCTTTAACCAATACGGAATTCAAAGCATCTTGTGCTTTCCAATGTGTCATAAGCGTCAAAAATCTATCGAAAAAACGATTCTCCTCATTTGCTTCATCATGTAAGGCATTAATGTTACGGGACGATGACGATGACGATGAACCCATATTGGCAACACTCGGTGTGTTACGAGGGTTATAAACCTTAGATCTATTCTCGATAATCTTTAAAGTCTCATCGGTCGTTTTGCACAAAAAATTACCACCCGCAGCGGCATTCAAATAATCTCGTTCATGATCATTAAGCCCATTATAAAAGTATCTATTTGATGCAATTCCTAAAAATCTTGGTGTGGAGATTCATGTAACATTTCTTTTAATCGTTCCCACGCCATTGAAAAACTTTCATTATTACGTTGTGTAAACCTTGAAATCTCATTTTTCAAATGTGTTGTTTTAGATGGCGGAAAAAATTGGTTCACAAACTTAGAAACGAGATGACCACATGTCAAAATCGAATTTGGCGGTTCTTTCTCGAGCCAAATTTTTGCGGGTCCATCCAACGAGTATGGAAACAACATCATGTTAATGGCGTCATGTGGAACATCCTTAAACTTGCTTGTTGCGGTGAGACGATTGAAATTCCTTATGTGATAATGTCGGTTGTCTTTCTCATGACCTCGAAACTTATTTGCTTGTAACATCGACATTAAACCCGTCTTAATCTCGAAGTTCTCCGCAAGGATGGCGGGAATCACAATAGCTTCTCCAAAACCCTCGGTGGGTGCTTGAAGCAACTCCATAGTACGATTAGCCATGGTGACTATTGGTTCTACAACGGGTTCGACAATTGGAGTTTCCTCTTCAATCAAATTGCCTTGGTTTTGACGACGTTTGTGAGCTCGTTTTGCTTGATTACGAGTTTGCATAAACGTGACGTAGAATGTGGAAGGGAGCAAAGAAGATTCTTTTGGGTGTTTTGTGGATTTTCAATTTTTTTTTTTGTGTTTTTGATTGTTTTTAATTTTTTTGGATTTTGTGTGTATTCGTAGACAACAATCTACCAAATCTCTCCTCGAATCAAACACTTGATTAAAGAAGCCTCAAAAGAATGAAAATGATCGCGTGGAGTGAACGCCTTCGATTGACTTTAGAACTTTTGTGAAAACCAAATTGTTCAAGAGGGTTTATTCACAAAGAAACCAAGAAAATATATATGATACGTAATAATACTTTGGGCGGAAAAACCCTCGATTAGATTTCAATCTCAAAATACTCACAAGCAAGCAGAGAAACGAGGCGGCGCGAAGCACTTAAGAGCCTTTTTCTTTAGGGTGTATTTTATAACACCCGCCTTATACCCACCTTATAATTTGTATTTTTCAAAATCGAGCTTCACGAAAGTATTTATCTATTTTTTCCTTATTCTTTTTGTTTAAGATTCGAATACAATGATCGAGTGATGAAATCCCGAATCAAGGTTGCGTTTCTACACTTTTGGAGATATTTTGAATTTGTTGTGATACTTATACAATATAGTAATAATATTTCACAAGAAAAACAAAAAAAACCGATAATACGTATTAGTAGAGTTCTAATAATACAAATACTATTTATGGTTAGATATTAAAAAAAATGAACAAATTAATCACGACACACCTCCCCGGCAGCAGCGCCAAAATGATTGTTGTAAGATACGACCTTTAGGAAAAAGGCGTAAAAGCGGTAAGTATTAAGTGTCGGTTTAAGAAAATCAACCACTAATGACCCAAATAAGTTCGTTTTCCAAGGAGGTACATGTGTGTGAATAATTCGTATTGATTTTGGATTAATATGAAGAAAGAAAAAGATGAGAAAAGAGAATGACAGATACGTTAGAATTATACTACGACGACAAAATTAAAAATCGTAAAAAGTGACAAAATAAAAATTAATTCAAAAAATTCCCAAAAAATTACCAAAAATCAATAAAAAAAACTAAGAGTTTATAAATCATCAAAATTTTTCAAACCTTTTAATTAATTAATTATTAATTTTTAAATGCTAATTAAAGCCCTAAAAATCCAAATAATTAATGAAATGCCCAAATAAAGATTTTTCCCTTTGTAAACCTCTAAAATGACTTAACTAAGCTAAAAAATATTTTTATGAATTTTTAAACTAAGGAAAACTATTTTTAAATGATTAAAAACTATTAAAATATTAAAATAATTCTAAAAATTAAGGAAATGATGACAAAATTAATCTAAGAGCTTAAAAAATCCTAACTTAATGTATTTGATCAAAGAAAAATATAAAAGTTGCAAAAATATTAAAAATGAAATTTAACAATAAAATAATATTAAAATAATATTAAAAATCGAAAAATTATAAAAATTTCTAAAAACTTACAAACTAGTTTATTTTAACCTAATTAAACAGAAAGTGAAAGTAAAATTACCAAAACACCCCTATTAGGCCCCTAAATGCGCTAAAAACAAAAACAGTCCAACTTAATGGGCTTTTTGGCCCAATAAAGTCCAACTCTACCAAATGAGCTGAAAATCACTAGTCCAGCTTAAAATCCAATTCTAAACACAAAGTCTCAAGGCACAAATGCTGAATGTGAACTTATCACAACTTAATTGAACAACAGCTTATTCTTAATGGGCTTTTTGGCCCATTAAGCTATAAGCCAATGCCATAAGCTCTAATATGACACATGATACATGGCTTTTGGCCAGGTAAAAATTAAAGTTCTTTGTCGTGGTCCATTCGAATTGATCCTGGTTAACTATGCGACTCAGTCGTTCTTTGGTGGAAACAATAGTTGTGTCGTTGTAGTATATATTAAAAGGTGCAAGACGTAAATGAAAATGACGTTAAAGTAAATCTAACTCTAATTTAAAATAAATGGCGAGAATTTAAAAGCGTGACGGGAAATTAAAAGACACTAAAAGTAAATAACGCAAAATTAAATCTATCTAAGGCAAACTTAAAACGCAACTAAAACTAAAACTAAGGCAAGGGTAAAATAAATCTAAGGCAAATAAACTTAAAGTGCAACTAAGGAAAAACGCGGGAAAAATAAAGTTTGAAATTAAAAATTAAAAACAGAAACTAAAAATAACTTGAACACAGCTTATCCGGAATAATCCTTCGTTCGAAATAAACATTCATCCGGAATGTCACCTTCGTTCGGAATGTTCTTCTTCACTCAGAATATTCACCAAAACCCTTAATCCGGAATAAATCCTTTATCCAGAATATGTCACTTATCCGGAATAAAGTCTTGATTCGGAACTAAAGCTTGATCCGGAATGTTGCTGATCCGGAATGTTGTGCTTGATCCGGAATGTCTCCCTTGATCCGGAATGTTGATGATTCCGGATGAAGACCTTGATCCAGAATAATTAATTATTCCAAATAAAACTCCTTGATCCGGAATATTTGGTATTCCGAATGAAAGGTTTGATCCGGAATGTTAAATTATTCCGAATAAACAAGACTGATCCGGAATATCTCCTTGATCTGGAATGTTTCTTCACAAAGCCTTGATTCAGAATGTGTGGTTGATCCGGAATATGGACTTGATCCGGAATATGTCACTTATTCCGGATGGAAGCCTTTGACTCGGAATATTCAACAACAACCTTCACTTGGAATAAACTAGGCTTTGATCCGGAATATACCTGGGAAACAGATGAACAACGAAGAACACGGGATACACAAAGCTACATGAAAATAACCAAAACTTAATCAAATCAAACAAAAGATTAAATCAAACTAACCAAATAACATCTACTAATCATAAACAAACAATCCAAATCAATCAAACTAACAAAACTAATCAAAATAATCAAAACCCACTTTAATCAATAAAAACTCAAAAACATAAACATGAACATAAACATAAAAATCAAAGATTAAAGAAAGGTAGATAGGAGATGAACAATAAAAATAAAGATTGACAAGAATTAAAAGGAAACTTACTTGAAATTAAAGGTATTTAAGGTGCAAGACAAGTATTTAAATTTGACATGAAAAGTAAATGATAAGGTAATTAAAATTGGAAGAACTAATTGTCACTATTAGCCAACAAGAGAAAATAAAATAATCCTAATCTATTTATAGGGGAGGATTAGGAGGTGCTTAGGAAGCTTCCTCCCCTCTTTCTTCTTTTCCTTAATTGCAAGATTAAGTCCTTAATCTTCTTAATCTTCTTAAATCTTGGACTTTAATGACTTTGTCTCGGGATTTCTTTTAACTCGTCTTGTAATTCTTCAATAAATTAAACTTGAGTTCTTCGGCTTTAAGTAAACTTCCATCTTTTAGCTTTTTCTTCGATAAATCTTCAGAATTGGTCTCGGACTTCCGTTCTTTTTGCACTCTTGACTTCTTGACTTCGTCTTTCGTCTTTTTCTTCGATAAAAGCCCGTGAATGCCCGTGTTTTCTCCACTTTTCACCTTTTCGTCCTAAATCACAACAAAAACACAAACCACGCATAATTCCGACATAAATGACATAAAATACACGTTTTGGCTCGGTTATTATTGTAATTAAGTGGTAAAAAGGATGGTTACACACCTATCAAATCCCCTACACTTAACCATTGAAATGTCCTCATGCAATGCATTAGTTACAAAGCACGTTTACATTTTTCATCATAATCAATCCACGTTGGCCTTTATTAAAGAGATAGAAAATTATAAACATTCAAAGTTAAGAAATCAAAAACATACCTTCGGGTTTTGGAAATGTTATGAATAATCATCATCCTCAAGTTTTCACTTTCTCCAAACCAAGCTTAAAAACGAGATCATTGTTATTATAAGTTAGCAAACTAACACGAACTCATGTGGGCCAATTATTCACTTAGACTCCCTTATTCCTAGGTGTATCTCTTATATTTTATTATTGTCTTGAATGATCACGAGGATGCATTGTTGACTTATTTCGATAGTTATTAGGCTGAAAATAAAGTGGGACGATTTAATCAATAGTTAGCTAAAGGAAAAAATCTTTTAAAACTGCTTCTCGGGACCTCATAAAGTTCATATCTTGGCATAACTCGCTTCGCGATTTGAGACCTTTCCCGGACCGATATTTGGCAGCGACTTCATACTTCAAACCTTGAGAGACGTTCATGAAATTATGGTCTTCTCTTCATATAAGAATTTCTTCACTTGAAGCTTTGAGAGATTCTTCATATTTGGACCACGACTTCTTCATTTTTCTCCAATCTTTATTTTGGACTTTGAAATACAACGATCCGCCTCCTTTTTGGACTTGGATCTATTTATCCTCATACCTTGTTAGGGCCTTTTCGGATAGAGTTCTCCATGACTTTTGGGGAGTTTTTGCTTTTTGTCGTGTGTCTCGATCCTTCATATTATTTTCGATAAATGATTATTCACATCACTTGGGATCTTTAGCAACAATATAGCCCTCATGCCTTGTTAGTACCTTTTTGGACTCGCCAATCTTCGCATCCCGCTTCAATAAGTTATGCCTTGGCTATGAACTCTAATCCATACCGAGCAACTTTTAAACGATCTTGGGCTAGAAGTTAAGTATCTTTTCAAATCGTACAACCTTATTTATTGCAGATAAATTTATTAGTAAGCGATGGGAGAATAGGCTCATAATTAACTCACATAAATTCATGAAAGAATACCAAACTTATAATTGACTCTATCATCCCTCGTTCTCCACAATTTAAAATCTCAAAGAATGAGACTCGTGGATGCATAGCCTATTAAATCAAAGTTTTGGGTTTTCGAGTCGCCTATAGGATCTTGCAAATTCTTAGACTCTTTCAAGTTTAGAAATCGCATTTTAAAGTTCCCTTCATAAACGACTCTCTAGGATCAATTATAGGAACTTGCGAAAAGTTCTTGTTCTTAACCCGTGAGAGTTAAGACTTTCGCGTTGTAAAGCTCCTTATATAAAAGCCTAGCAAAACTTGACTTAAACACGTTAAGGATACTAGCTAGAGTAAACTAAGATAAGTAAACTCGGGTTGAGTCAAAAGATTCACAACGTTTGAAAATTAAAACCACTTTATTAAAATTTTATTCTACTAAGGAAAGAAAATAACTATACAAAGGGAAAAACTAATGGGCCAAAATAGATCAAAAATTTTGAAAAATGTCGAAAAATTGATTTTACGGTTAAAATGAGGACAAATACAAGGAAAAGGCCACTTAACTTCGATAGAACTCCCCCCTACACTTAATATAAACATTGTCCTCAATGTTTAAGCATGTGGGAGTAAACTTCCCTACACTTAGGACATTGTGCACGTTGTTTAAATCTCGCTAAGGAAAGGACAACCCCCAAAGAGATTCCTATTTTAATATTGGAAAATATAAAATAGTGAATCGAAAAGAGTTTAGGATAGAACTAGGAAAATGGGAACACGGAATCACGGGTCGTCAAGAATCATCAAGAGTGGATAATTGAGCGCTCGAATCCCTGAATAGAAGAAGAGAGGAAATAGCAAATACCAACGGGTCTCCCCTACACTTAGGATTTAGATAGCTAAAAGATAGATACATGGGTTGCCTCCCAAGAAGCGCTTGTTTTTTGTTAACCGAGTCGTGAGCCTGACTCGACCTTGATTATCATAGGAAGCAGCATGAAACATATCCACCGGGATCAAAGACATAGTTTTCGTCCATCAAATAGCATAAGCTTAAGGCGAACAAGGCAAGCCAAAGAAGAGTAGGCAAGGTTCCCTTAAGCAAAGATGGAGCACGGTGGAAGCAAGTATGGTGAGGTGCAAGCATATCTTCAGTAGTTCCAAAAATTTTTCCTTTTATTTCATAAGGTGGATACTAAGATGGATGAAGAATATCGATACCAGGGTCGAACACCTTTTCCTTTAGGGGAAAATAGCACTCAGGCTTAGCAGAATGTAAAGAAGATCCGCGAAGAAGATGCACAACCTCGTCCTTAGAAGGTGGACAAAGAGGTGTTAAATCATACGTGCTGCGGATGTTGGTGTCGACCGGTTGCTTCTCCTTTGAAAGAATTTTCTTCAAATCCAAAGTAGGATCAAGACCATAATCATCAAATTCCAAAGGAGGTGCATCACTCTCATGAGGGAAGTAAGTATTGAGAAAAGTAGAGAAGTCTTCCTCAAATGAGTAATCATCCAAAGTAGGATCAAGTGATGGCGGAGGATCTTCATCATGTGAAGAATCACTCGAAAGAGTATCGGCCTCATCAAAATCATCATAAATGGGCATGTCGGGATACTCGAAAATAAAATCATCAAAATCATCCGTATCTGAGCTAGAATCATCATCATAAGCATCAAAGATCGGTGGAGAATCATAAATGGGTGAAGGTTCCACATTGGAGAGAGAATCATCCATATCATCTTGAAAAAGTGGATTATCAATGCAAGACTCGAATAGAGGATTGTTGTAGATGACAAAATCATCGATCACATTAATCATATTCGCTGATTCTCGTCCATAGGATTTGCTTGTAAGCTTCCCCATTTCAAAAACTTGTGCATCATCCCGGACTCTTAAAATTAATTCACCTTCGGCAACATCAACTAAAGCTCGTCCGATTCTTAAGAATGGCCGACCAAGTATTAAAGGAATACGAGGGTCCATTTCATAATCAACAACCACAAAGTCGACCGGAAAAGTGAAGGTGCCAACTTTAATGAACACATCTTTGGCAATACCAACGGGGTAAGCGAGAGTGCGATTGGCAAGCTCAAGAGTCATCTTTGTTGGAGTAAGGTCGGGTAATGATAGTGTTTTCCAAACACTTAATGGCATCAAATTAATAATGGCCCCGAGATCAGCTAGGGCAGTGAATTCTTCGGTTTTGTTAAAAATGCAAGGCAACACAAAACGACCGGGATCTCCAAGTTTTTCTGGAAGTTCTTTAAGAATAATTGCAGAACAGTTTTCATTAAACGTGTGTTGGCGAGCTCAATCAACTTCTCCTTCTTGTTAAGCAATTCCTTGAATGCTTTGACAAATTTCGGCATGTGGACCAGTGCTTTAACAAGGCTAATGTTGAAATTCATTTGAGAGATCATCTTCAAAAAATTCGACACTTGAGAGTCATCCTTGGTTTGCATTGTGGCCTTGCCTAGCCGTGAAGGATAAGGGATATTGGGTTTAGGTGGTGAAGGTGTAGGTGTAGCAGGTAAAGGTTGAGATGTTGAAGGGTTCTTCTTAGGTACATCGTCGTGACGAGGCGGAGACGGTAATGGTGTACTAATACTAGGTGTGGGAGGAGTAGAGATAAACGGTGGTGGATGAGGTGTAGATGATGGGGGCGGGATAGGTGGTCCTACTATGGTAACTCCACTACGGGTAGTAATAGCACTCACATTCGCTAGCGGATTGGTGACGGTGTTTGAAGGTAGAGAACTCGAGGTAGAGGGTTGAGTTGTGGGCAAGAAACTAGCCAGCATATTCTTTAAATCATTCGTTTGATTGCTGAAGGAGGATTGAATATTATCTCGAAGCTCGGATCTAATGTCATTCCCTTGCATGGTAATATCTCCTTTCAAATTGATAATTTGGCTTTGCAGATTCTTGATTTTCTCTCCTTGGGTTCTCATTAAAGCTTAAACATCTTGATTCATGGGTGGGGCTTGTTGAGCGGGTGGGTGATAAGGATTAGAAGCTCTTGGTGGGATTTGGTTGCTTCTATTGTAGTTGTTGTTGGGGTTTTGGTTTTGAGGAGAAAAACCGGGTGAAAGGTAGTTGTTTGACCGGTAACTCAGCAAATTTCGATCCCCTTGAGGTCGAGCTTGGTAATTTTCCGGTGAATAATTACCATAAGCTGCATACATGTTTTCCGGATTTCCTTGAGTAGAAGGACAATCAGTGTATGAGTGTGGACCGCTGCATGTCTCACAAGGATTGGCAACCGCTTTAACTTGTTGTTGGTTTGTAGCGAGAAGCAAGATATTTTTGTTCATTTCAGTCATCATGCGGGTGAATTCGGTCATATCGGGGTTTGCTGTAGTGGAAGAAACATTGACTCTCGGGTTGTTCCTTGAAGAAGCGGAGGAATCCCAGTTTTTATGATGAGTAGTCATGTTTTTAATAAGCTCTCTACACACCTCGGGTCTCCTTTTCATAAATGTGCCACCGGCGGCTGCATTAATCGTATCACGATCCCGAAAAGTCAAACTGTTGTAGAAAGTATCAATTAAGGTCACAGGGAGCATGTTGTGGTTTGGACAACGATCGATCAAAACATTATATCTTTCCCAATAATCAAAAAGAGATTCATCGGGTTCTTGCATGAAACCGCTGATTTGATTGCGAAGGCTCGTGACCATGGATGGTGGAAAGTAGCGCGACAAAAAGCGTTGACTCATGTCATCCCAAGTATGAATTGAATTCTTCGAGAGACAATCAAACCATTTCTCGGCGTGATGTGATAAAGTATGTGGAAAGAGTTGAAGGCGTAGAACATCCATTGTGGCACCGGGCAACTTCATGCTTTGAGTGATTGTAATGAATTTGTCGAGGTGTTTGTTGGCATCATCATCAGGCATTCCTCGAAAAGGATTTGTTTGCACTTGCTGAATCATGTGGTGCTTCAACGAAAACTCCGGATCCGTGATTTGCATCGGCGCAATCGGTCCTCCTCGTCCAAACATGGTAGGTTGACAAAGCTCCTCCATTGTCCAAAGATCGGGCTGTGGATGAACATTGTTGTTGTTATTAAGGTGCGGTAGATTATTGTTGTTGTTCACACCTACCATAGCTAAATCTTCATGAGTCTCGGGCTCTTGATAATTTGAAGATCTAGTACGCATACACCTACAAAGGCAAAAGAAAAAGAAACCAAACACAAAGACAATATATATACACAATAAAAATAAAATCTTTTTGGACTTTTTGAAAATTTGTAATTTTTTTGGATTTTTAACAATTTTTTATTTTTTGGATTTATGAAGATTTTTAAGCAAGAAAAATAACGCTCACGAGTGAACGGATCCCAAAAAGCAACGCGTCTCTCACAGAAAACCGTTAATCTTTACGAAAAGAGCCCGCAGCGGCGCCATTTGATACATGGCTTTTGGCCAGGTAAAAATTAAAGTTCTTTGTCGTGGTCTATTTGAATTGATCCTGGTTAACTATGCGACTCAGTCGTTCTTTGGTGGAAACAATAGTTGTGTCGTTGTAGTATATTAAAAGGTGCAAGACGTAAATGAAAATGACGTTAAAGTAAATCTAACTCTAATTTAAAATAAATGGCGAGAATTTAAAAGCGTGACGGGAAATTAAAAGGCACTAAAAGTAAATAACGCAAACTTAAATTATCTAAGGCAAACTTAAAACGAAACTAAAACTAAAACTAAGGCAATGGTAAAATAAATCTAAGGTAAATAAACTTAAAGTGCAACTAAGGAAAAAGGCGGGAAAAATAAAGTTTGAAATTAAAAATTAAAAACATAAACTAAAAATAACCTGAACACAGCTTATCCGGAATAATCCTTCGTTCGGAATAAACATTCATCCGGAATGTCACCTTCGTTCGGAATGTTCTTCTTCACTCGGAATATTCACCAAAACCCTTGATCCGGAATAAATCCTTTATCCGGAATATGTCACTTATCCGGAATAAAGTCTTGATTCGGAACTTAAGCTTGATCCGGAATGTTTCTGATCCGGAATGTTGTGCTTGATCCGGAATGTCTCCCTTGATCCGGAATGTTGAATATTCCGGATGAAGACCTTGATCCGGAATAATTAATTATTCCGAATAAAACTCCTTGATCCGGAATATTTGGTATTCCGAATGAAAGGTTTGATCCGGAATGTTAAATTATTCCGAATAAACAAGACTGATCCGGAATATCTCCTTGATCCGGAATGTTTCTTTACAAAGCCTTGATTCGGAATTTGTGGTTGATCCGGAATATGGACTTGATCCAGAATATGCCACTTATTCCGGATGGAAGCCTTTGACTCGGAATATTCAACCACAACCTTCACTTGGAATAAACTGGGCTTTGATCCGGAATATACTTGGGAAACAGATGAACAGCGAAGAACACGGGATACACAAAGCTACACGAATCTAACCAAAACTTAATCAAATCAAATAAAAGATTAAATCAAACTAACCAAATAACATCTACTAATCATAAACAAACAATCCAAATCAATCAAACTAACAAAACTAATCAAAATAATCAAAACCCACTTTAATCAATAAAAACTCAAAAACATAAACATGAACATGAACATAAACATAAAAATCAAAGATTAAAGAAAGGTAGATAGGAGATGAACAATAAAAATAAAGATTGACAAGAATTAAAAGGAAACTTACTTGAAATTAAAGGTATTTAAGGTGCAAGACAAGTATTTAAATTTGACATGAAAAGTAAATGACAAGGTAATTAAAATTGGAAGAACTAATTGTCACTATTAGCCAACAAGAGAAAATGAAATAATCCTAATCTATTTATAGGGGAGGATTAGGATGTGCTTAGGAAGCTTCCTCCCCTTTTTCTTATTTTCCTTAATTGCAAGATTAAGTCCTTAATCTTCTTAATCTTCTTAATCTTCTTAAATCTTGGACTTTAATGATTTTGTCTCGGGATTTCTTTGAACTCGTCTTGTAATTATTCAATAAATTAGACTTGAGTTCTTCGGCTTTAAGTAAACTTCCGTCTTTTGACTTTTTCTTCGATAAATCTTCAGAATTGGTCTCGGACTTCCGTTCTTTTTGCACTCTTGACTTCTTGACTTCGTATTTCGTCTTTTTCTTCGTTAAAAGCCCGTGAATGCCCGTGTTTTCTCCACTTTTCACCTTTTCGTCCTAAATCACAACAAAAACACAAACCACGCATAATTCCGACATAAATGACATAAAATACACGTTTTGGCTCGGTTATTATTGTAATTAAATGGTAAAAAGGATGGGTGTTTACCCACCTATCAACACACAACCTTCTTTTGAGATGCCTAAGAGATCTGTGAAAAGATATTTTCAAAAATCTAAACCGATAAGCCAGAAATAAGCAAAGTAAAATTTCACTAAAAGACAAAATAGTCGACATGGAGTTCTAGACCACCTCAGACCTTGATTCAAGTTGCAAAAGACTCTAAATGACTTAAATAAGACAAATCAATCAAGAAAAGATCAATAAGCCAAGCCAAATAAGATGAATAAGCTGATAAGCACTTATGTAAAAGTCAAATTAGTTGGTTTTCTAGTCAAAGCTTAAAGTCAACCACCCAAATGCTCCAGAATGAACAATTGGGTCAAATAATGAGCACCTATTACAAATTTGAAGTTTTTGTAGGTTAAAATAAGCTAGAACAGCTTATTGATAAGCTATCCCAAAAATAAAACTAGCAGTGGCTAGCAGTAGGGGAAACGAGTTCCCACTGCTTTGATTATTTGATTGTTGATTTGTGAGAGTTTAACTTGGGTTCAATGGAAGACAAAGGCACCCTTACAACCAGTGAGTTGTAAGGAGTCAATATCAAGCAAGAAATCACAAAATCACCAAGCCAATAAGCATAGAATAAGCAAACAGTGCACAGATATGATACAGATCTTGAAAATAAGCAGCTATGAACAAATAAGCAGTTTAAGCATGAATAAGCCAACCAAAATGAACCATATGCATACACAAATAAAGTCCAATAAGCACAAATAAACTTGTTTCAAAAACTGGATCAAAGATTAAGGCAAGATTCAAGCATATGAAGTTAACTGATGAGCAAAGTGATTATCCAAAACCCTTTTGTTGATCTAAATGACCACAAATCCAATTTCAAACCATTAAATCCCTTTCCCATGTTGTATTAACTAAGATATAACACTTGTTAACCCTAGTCTACCCTTAGATCTAGGTGTCCCCAAAATTTTAGTCAAAAATACCAAGTAAAACAGATTTTATAGCCTTTTGTTCGATTTAGGTTATTTAAACCTCAGAGCTTGTAGTTAAAATACCAATAGCACATATGAGACAATTACAAACACAAAGCACCCAAATACTCCTACTCAAATCAACTCAAAACCTGCTTATGCAGTTAACCCAAACACCCCTTAATACCTTGTCTTAACAAATTTTTGAATGATTAGTGAGATTTAAACCACAAACCAAGTCCAAATCAATTCAATAACATCAAACAACCTCAGATAAACAAAATTAAACCATAAAAACATACAATCACAGACAAATACTCAGATTCAATAATAAACACAAAATATTCAGAAAATGAACAAGGGTTTAGAGATGAGCACCTCCAAAACATACATCCATGCTTTGGGATGTGTGAGCTTAGGTGCTAGCTAAACAAGCACCAGCTTCCTCGTACCTGCTAAGAACAACAAACACCAAAGTGAACCAAATAACAATGAAATCTGATTTTTGAAAACAAGAGTTTTAATCCTTAAAACCTTTCCTCAAAAACCAACAAATGATAAATGGAACTCAGACTTTAGCTAATGAAACACCAAACTTTTATAAAAACATAAAAGGGAAATCACAATTTTTCAGAAAACCAGACTTTTATTTCATAAAAAGGAATTACAAGGATTTAGCTAAAATCTGGAACAAAAGGACTCTAACATGTTGAGGTCTCCTTTTATAGACTAAAATATACGATTCTAGAATCAAAATACATGAGAATCCCTAGCTATGAAGTCTCAAAAATGCCCTTGGCCTTCTAGAAGCGTTTGTTGTTGATGAGCTGTCAAATTAGATCTTGGTTGTTCATTTTGTGATTGGGGACCAAGTAGTAACCATAAAGCATTGATCTTGCCACATCAGATTGCTTGGAGAGGAAGTTGGGTTTCTATTGGTTAACGGGGTTGAGTGTGGGGTCACATGGGTAGTGGGATTTGGGAATTTTGGTGTGGGATTAGTTTTGTTTGAGGTGAATCAAGCGTGGGAATGGGTAATTTCCATTTACCCTTTGTTTAAGTGGGAGGAGTTACTAGGTTTCATATGGTAAGAGTAACATGTTTTGATCTGAAATTAGGGGGGGGGATGTGTTTGGCGTAAATAATGTTTTGAATGTTTTATTGTGGCAACTTTGGTCCTTGGCTTTTGGAAAAGCTTGTAAACAAAGTTTATTCAGCTTGTAAACACAACTCCCTTTGTTAAACAAGTTTCTGAATTTAGAGTTTGGCCACAAAAACTTTATGAAAAGGAAATTACGGCTTTTATAACTTTGCTCTAATTACAACTTCAGTCCTTTTGATATTTAATCCATTTTTAAAGGACTAGAAGTGTAATATTCTTGAACTTTAAGGGATTTCATGGATCTTTGACTTCATAAGGGACCATTATTGACAAATTAGATTTGTTGAGGGACTAAATTTGCCAATTATTTAACGATGAAGGACCTTTTTGTCATTTTGACAAACTTAAGGGACCAAACTTGTAATTATGAATATACAAGGGTATTAAGTGTCAATTTTTCATAAATGAGTGATAAATCTTGTACATCTTCAAGTCTTCAAGGGTTTTTCTTTGATAAATCACAAACTAGGGCCCGGATCATTGTGCGGCTTCGTTTGTCGTGTTCATTTTTTCCTTGTTTCTTGTGATCTTTTTTTTCAAGATATCCATACCTAAAATACACAAGTAAACAAACACAAGCATATATATGGTATTTTGATGACATTTTATGCATTTAAAGCCCGAAAAGAACGATGAGATCATGTATAAATGTGACAACCTTGGTTTTGAGGTTCATCACTTGGTCCTATTTTAAGGTTAATTTATGTGTGACTATTTGATTTGTGTGTTTACATGTTTATTGTGCGTGAACGAGGTTGGTGTGGATATCGTATATAGGTATAAAGTACACATAAGTAAATCGAGGAATGGTTATTTCATGTTCATGAGCTCACAATGTAGTGACTATCAAATGAGATGGTGTTATTTGGTGGTTTTACGTCTACGTATATGTATTATAGAAAATCGTATTTTTACGATTTAAGGTTTAGCATTTAGGGGTCTCGGAAGAGGTATTTAGTCACGGGATTATTTTCCGGGATGGTTTTATGTCATTTAGGACTTAGTTATAAAGTTTATTTCAAAATTTGAGATTTTTTCTAAAACTGTATATTTTACGTCTTTTACGGTATTCGCGTAAAAACTGACTAGTTTTACGGTTTTGATGTTTTGGAGGCTTTAGGAGCTGAAATAAATTAAGGAAAATTAAGTTAATATTAATAAGATATTAATTAATAATAAAATAAAGAGAAAAACGAAATTTAGGAGGGGATAGTCGGTTTTTATGATTAAAACAAAAAGGAAGGGAAAATTTTAAGGAAAGTTGGGTTTGGGTTGGGTTAGGACTCACCCACATCATATATAATGTATTATACTAAATCAAAACTTCATTATTTTCTCCTGGAGACAAAGAAATTCGTGGGTTTCACATAAACATAGGGTTCTTCATAAATATTGGGTTTTTTTCATCTTCCATTAATCTAAAGGTAAAACCTTCATAACGCTTTTCAATTAAAATGTTTTAATGTTTTCTTTAATCATCTTATGATGGATTTAGGTTAGGGTTTAATTTAAAAACAGTATATTAATGTTATATTAATGATATTATAATGACTACATAAATTAGGGTTTGTAATTAGTGGAGTTATGGGTAATTAATTAGGTTAATGATGTTAAATTCGTTTTTAAAAACTGGGCAAAATTTTTGGATCATTGTTTTGATCATATCTAGAGTTCTAGGAACATTCAAGATGCGATAAAGCTAGCCCTAGAAAGGTAACTGAGTTTCATTTCTAAATACAGAAACGAGAACTAAATTGGAGGTTGGGAAGTGGGTCAAAAACAGGTTACATCAGTCGGGTGTCAAAAACTGTTTTCGGGTCAGCCTGTTTTCTTTTTAAGTTTTAGATTGTTTGGGTACTTAGGAGTACAATTGAACATTCAAACGAACGTGGGAGTTGGTTTGTATATTATAGAAGGTATCTTAATTGGGGATAAGAAAATGGGTTAGGGTAAGACCCCTTATTCATAGAAAAGTTTACATACGTTCAAAATCGGTAACATCTGGATAGGCGAAAGTATATATACATATATCGGGGCCTTAACAGTAGGTTTAAGGTTGGGGAAAAACGGAGGAGTTAGCTAACATATGTAAGGGCATAAGTATTACCTTTACAGAGATCATGGGTGTGTTTAGGTGGGCGTTTGGCTTATAGTTTGGAGACCTAAAATTGGGACTGTTTTTGATAAAATGTTAACGGGATGTGTTATGAAGTAAAACGAGTTAAGGGCTTTTTAGAGAGGTGTAATGAGATGCTTAGAGCATATATATGAGGTATATATATGGGATAAGGTTAGAGGTCCATCATAGGTTGATGATCCATTTTAGTGTTTGGTTCATGTTTTGATTATGTGTTTTTGGTTTGTTAGTTTTTTGCTAGTGCGCGGATTTTTGGAGAATCTCAATCAGGTGAGTTTCATAGTCCCATGTTTATCAATGATTTTGACTTCCAGATGGGATGGAAGAGACATTGTCTTGTTTTATAAATTATGTTGTGAATGCTTTGTGTTTGGTGATGGACTTGTGTATACATATTTGATTAACTGGTAGTTGATTCTTGATTGTTTTATGTTTTAACTTGGTACCAAGGGGAAGTTGACAAGGCGGGGCCTTGGGGAGGTACATAGATGTGTGAGCATCTATGGGACCATGGTGTTTGGTAAGGCTGGGAGCCTTGGTTTGGGTTTGGTTTGTTGAATCTTGCATATTAGTTGTTAATGCATGTTTGTATATCATTGTCCATATGTACTTGATTTTGGTTATTATTCACAGCTTATTGTTTGTTTTGGCGTTGGAGTCTAAACCTATGACTCTCACCAACATTATGTTGACGTGTTTTAGTGTCTCTTTCAGGTGATAACGTGGTTAAGCGTGAGAATATATGTGGCTAGGATTGGAGTCGAATAGGAATGCATTTAGAAGGAGATCCACGTTCCTTCTTAGTTTATTTTCTTTCTGATTTTTTCAATAGTGATACTATGAACCTATATGTTGATTGTTAGTGTTATTTGTTTGTCTTGGGTAAGAGGTAGAACTGTTACCTACTTACCTAGACTCCTGCTATGTTGAGATATTGTCATGACATTTGTGTCGCCATTTATGACATTATATTTGCATTTTAGTTTTCTCTATAGAGACACCGTTTGTCTTAATGATATCCATACGTTGCACCCCATATTCTGCCATGGTGGGTCATGACAGAATGGTATCAAAGCCAATGGTTATAGAGAATTAGGTTGGCTAGTCGCGTAGCCTAGTCTATAGCTTAAGGGTCCCTTCATATAGGCGTCATAGGAGTATGTGTGCATTTTATAATAATTGATGTGTTTGGATGTTATTTATTGTGATGTTTTGACTAGTATGAATTGAACAGTAGTAAGTTCATACTTAGCCACATGTTATTTTCTTTTTGGGTTGTGACTAGTGAAGGTTGAACCATAATCATCCACGCTAGTCATTGTTGTATTTTGCCTAAATTGTACATTATAGTACATAATTTGATACATGGTAGTTTCTATCTTTTGTTGGGTTATTTTATGTACCTGAGGTATAGTATTTTTCTTTTGAGTTTTAAGTCATGCTCCCTAAGAATCATGTGGTGATTCAAGTTATTGGGAGTAGGTGGATATGAAGGGTTTTAAGCTGTTTCCACTCTTATGGGCGACATGACTTATAACTGATTATGTTTTTGTTTTGGATTTAGTCTATGCTGTTTTAGCTAGACTATGGATTTCGGTATTCAAGAGTTTTACTAATTTATTTTAATAGATGGGGTTTTGGACCTTATTGGTTATGTGGTTATGAGCTTATGTGAGTAGATGGATTTATGTGTTATATGTCATATTGATTCTTATAAGTGTCATCATAGGAGGGAGTGCATTGGGGAAAGGGTAATTGTATAAGTATGGTGGCCAACATAGTTATACAAGTACCACAACTTCAATAGGTTCTCAAGTATGATTGCATGAAAGAGGGTTAGTACATGCTTGTATATGATGAGATGTAGAATTTGGGTATACATATAATATATGGGTTTACGTAATGGCTGCCTATGATATGGCTATTGTTCTTTTTGTGTTATATGTTTTGGATTATAGTTGTGTTGTGTGATTATAGGGTCACACGATATGGTTTGGTTTTGGAGGTGGGCTTTATGCCTTGTTGTAGCACGGTGAGATGGTGATTACTCGTATGGAAAAAAACGAGCGTATAAAGCGATTGATTGACTTGACATGTATGATAACGAGTATGTTTGGGAGATTCAGTAAGTATACATATGCGGATGTATATATACTAATAGATGTTATGTTATGATTTACGGTCGTTCATTAGTTATTATAACTTGAATGTACCTAGTGCTCTCTTGTATTTATACAATTTATTAGTGCTCGAGTTTGGTGGAGTTTCAACGACATTTTGAATCTTTTGAAGTGTGTCTTGTAGCGTATTCTTTGAGTTTCGTATTTCACGTGTACGTTTTAAAATGGTATTCTTGGTTTTAAGTGTGACAATCTAACATTTTCAGGTAGTGAATTATTTTCTCGTATAATATTTTGAAACTTATTTTTGTTTTGGTTGATGAACTCACAATTTACAAATTTAAATTTGGGCTTACGTGCATAATTTAGCGTCCTTTACGACTAAACCGGAAACCTTAGGATTACGTATTTACGTTTTTGAACTCCGTTTTTGATGAGACAATTTTTATTAGATTCGTTTTGTGCCGTTGATTCATAATTTATAAAAACGTTTTTCGTAAAACGACCCGAGGGCACGCAAATCGAGGAAACTAGAATCCAGGAATACCCGTAAATTAGCGGGATGGGACAAAACTAATTTATCCCACCCCACTATCTATGGGACGACCCAAAAGGGACACCACATCTTTGATGTGGCACCCTTGTAAGCTATAAGCTTACACTTGTAAGCTTAGCTTCACTTTGAAGTTACACATATCCCACTAAACCACAAAACCATCTAGCTAAACCATTTCCTTCCATTTTACACATGCAAAACAACTCAAAATTCTCTCACCCCACTCCCCATTGCTGTCCCACTTCACCGTACCACACCACCATTTGATCTTTTCTAGCCACAAGTTACATGTTATCTAGCCATATTATGGAGAAACCTTGAAGCCTTGACTGATTGGTGGCCATTTTAACAACAAAGGAGGTGATTTGCTTGTGTCCTAGGGCTAATTTCTCAACAAACTATCTTGGTGATTGATGATCTTGAAGATATATTTGGTGTTCATCAAGTTGTTGTCTTCCAAAAACAAGATATAATCTTGGTTGGTAAAGAATATCATCCTTTCTATTTCTCTTGTTATTTTGTAAAGATCAAATGTATTTTCTTTCTTGTTGTATATGTATATGATGAATATATGATGATAAAAATGTTGTGTGGGGATCAAGTGTTGATAAATATGCTTAAAAAGATGAATAACCATAAGAAACAAGGCTAAAATCATGCTTAAATTGTTGGCTGTATTAAAACAGTAAGTAACCAAGTCTTAAACTGATAAAATTGCATGGTGGAATCTATTTACAATAAGTATAAGATGTCATACACATGTGAGAGTTGGCCATGTAATGAAATAATAAAAATGAGTGAGATATGATCAAAACAAGATGAGTGTGCTAATCTGAATAGTCTGCTTTGTAGAGACTGTTAAGGATAGTTAAACATGGAATGAGCAGTAGCTATAACTAACTTAATTGTATCACATAATATTAAGTTTATGCCATCCAAAAATGAGCTTCTATCTCATTATAGAACTCTAGATATGATAACAATGGTGAAGATGAAACTAAAAATCAGATTTTGAAGAATTAATGTTTTATACTATTATATAAGCACTCAAATAATATAGTATAAAATGTGAAATTAAAACCCACTAACTTAAGAATTTAATTTATATAAATATGTATAAGGTTAAACAAATGGACACTTTATAAAAATGGTAGTTGAATAAGATTTATAAGTTATAAAAACTACAAACATGATTTTTACGACTTTTTCGGCTATTGCCGTAAAATTAACGTTTTTCGCCAATTAAAACTTAGACGATCAAACCCGTCTAATGTAATGTTTTAAAAGTCGTATACTGATATATAAGTATCTAATACAAGTAAAAACCGATAAAACCCGAAGTATATGACATACGGACATTAACGAGCTAAGTTAGTATATTGGACTAATAATTTAACTAAATAAGTTAAAACACTTATAAAAAGTACTTATTGGGCTTAACCCATTTGGGCCCAACACGTAAAGTATAAATACTGATAATACAAGTCTAAAATGGACTAATACAAGTTAAATAACTTATAATAAGCTTATTGGACTTAAAACATGTAAATAGGTAAAACTAGTAAACTAGTAAAAAGTTACCAATACATAAACACTAAAATGAGTAAATAAGAATATTTAAACCCACTTGATCATCATCATGTGTACAAAATCATCATATGTATATTTGTTATTTTGATAAAGTCATTGGACAAAAGTCTAAGACCGATTATTATTTATATAGGTTTCAGTGACCGAAGCACGCCCGTAGGCGATAATCTGCCTTTCATTATCAACGTGAGTTCATAGCCTCGCACTCTTTTAAATGTTTTATAAAATGATATGTAAACCCGCGAGGGAGATAACATGCTAGTTTTTGATAAAAATAGAACACAAGTAGTCCCGATGGTATGCTTAATGATATGGACCCGAATGATGCTATGACCCAATAAACGAGATAAAAAGGATTATTAGTAGTTAGGTTATGTCACTCAAAGTCCCATTAGCATGAATTGTGAACTACCGGGATTTGGTAGATGCTTATGCATATGATAGTACTATTTGGGGACGATCATCCCAGTTCGCGCCTTGACGGTTGATCCCCGTCGTACCACATTGATTGGTAAGTGAATTTATGTATGAGAAGATTTACATAGCGTTATTTTTGTGACGACACGCTAACTTAGATGGGCAAATTGTTTGTCGGGTTCGCGGCCCGTTGTTTTGATAGTAAGGTAACAATGTCATGCGGCTAATAATAATCCAAAAATGTATTTCAATACAATACGATAACGATATGAATAACGATAATAATATTACCTATAATGGTAATATTGAGGCTACGGTCTCATGGACGGTTTAAGATGTATGCTTTGATATATATATTGCCTGACTAGCAATACGAGGACTTACTTCTGATATTTTACTTGTGTTCTGATTTCAACGATTGTTTTATATAACGGTTTTATTAAACTCTATGAATTCACTCGGCATTCGCTGATATGATTTTTGCATGTTTTTATCTCAGGTGCTTGAAGGTAATCCGGATGGAGATCCACTCTGATGGCCCACATAATAATAAAAACGTTCATTCGATCTATGTTTTGTAAACTTAATGACCTGTATAATTTGGGACCTGTTGTACACTTTAAAACTTTTTATCGAATGAATGTATGTTGAACCTTGTACAACCATTTTTATGTGTTGTCTATGACTGGAGTTATTGTGCTTTCCCGTAACACTCTAAAAGACCCTTCCGCTGTAACGATACGAAAATTGAGAGTGTTACAGTTTGGTGTCACAACTCTCGTTATAGAGAACAAAAGATTTTAAAAACCAAGGTTTTGAACAAAACTTTTCAAAATCTTTTAACTATGAACATTTGAGAAAATATTTTAAAAATCTTTTGACTATAACGGTGCCAAAGATCTCCGACGTTACCAACAAGCCCTATTGAGAAGATATATATTTTGATATATATAATTTAATTTATATATATGTATATATCGTGATTTCAGTATGTAATTGTTTAATAAGTATGTTATCCTAATACGAGATATATATATATAAATGCAGATTGTCATGGCTGACCCTAATATTCCTGTAGAGAACCATGCTATTCTCGATCCTAATGTAGATGATGATCCTTATTTAGACTTAGTAGATTATGATATGGATGATGAGGAGGAACCATTTGAGGATCTCGAGCCCGAGATAGGACTAGGAGATCAAATTGCCCCTCAGGTTGATATGATAGAGAATAAGATTGATAATGTTGATATTGAGAATGAGGATGAGATTAGGTTAGATAATATAGATGATGAGATTGACGACGAGGATGTCGAGGAGGATATAGGTATAGACGATGAGGTTGATGATGATGAGGAAGTCGAGCTTATTTACCCTTATGATGTTCCAGAGGGCGAGCCCTTACCCCCACCAGTTTATTTGTCTGATTCTGACGTTGAGCTACCCAGGGATGAAATGTCTGAATCGTCTGAATCTGATTCTGAATCAGATGAGGATGAGGATGATAATGCACCTCATGGTACTGATGGTACTGATGGTATTGATACTCGTAGACGTGTGATAGGAGAGTCGTCTAGTGCTCGAGAGGCTACTCATATTGATGGTCTTGCACCATGGGCCTTGAGACGTGATCTAGATGCTTCCCGTGTTAAGATTAGTATGACAAAGATTGGATTAGGTGTTGTTCAGACTCATGTTACTTATTTGGAGTCGAAGACTATGGTTGGTGAGAAAGAGCGGGAATTGCTTAGTTTGGATTTGACTGATGTAGAGCGTGGTTTGAATGAGGCTTTTAGGAGGTTATCAGTGTTAGAAAGTGGTGAGTTTGCTGCTATGAAGAAAAAGGTGAATTCTATGGAGATTTAGTTGAATGTAGCTCGTGCGATGCGTGAGAAAGCTGAGAAGGAGTTGAATATATCTGTGGGTTGGAATAGTAGATTTTATGCTGACATGGTTGAAAGAGGAGTGATCCGTAAGCGCCCAACTGAAGATGTGTCTAGTGATCGTCCGAAAAAGATACATAAGACGATGGATGATGGACCATCTGGCGGTTCTCAGTAGACCAGTCTGTGTTTAGTAGTGACCTTTGTATCTTTTTTACCTTTTGTAACTTTGACTGAACCGACTTGTTAGTTGTAGACCTGGCACGAATTTTGAGTATGTATAGTGCTAGAACTTTGATATGGGATGTAACTAAGACAATGCTTTTGTTTCAAATCGAATGAAATATGTATCTTGTCTTGAATTCCATATTGTGCCTTATTGGTATCTTGATTATGAATTCAATCCTTATTATATGAATCCCTCGATTGGTGAATGCTTAATACTTTGAAATTGTGAAATTATAGAACTATGCCGCCCAAGAAAGCTGTAACTGAGGATGATGTACGTAGGATTATTACAGAGCAAGTTACCGCATCTATGACTGAATTTATGGCAAATGCTAGAAATGAAGCTGGTGGTAGTGGAGCTGGCGGTAGTGGAATTGGTGGTACTAATGTGAATGTGAATGCTAATAATGTGAATGCTAATGCTGGAGGAAATATAGGAGGACTTGGAACTAATGCACCTGAAGTTGGTGGCTGTACTTAAGTGACGTTCATGAAGTGTGAACCTCTACCTTTTAATGGAACTGAAGGTGATGTAGGATTAAGCCATTGGATTGAGAAGATTGAGTCGGTGTTTTGGATTAGTAAGTGTAAGGAGGAAGATAAAGTGACTTTTGCTATTGCTACTCTTAAAGGTCGTGCGTTGACTTGGTGGAACGGGAGAATTGCTTTCATGGGTATTGATGTTGCTAATGCTACTCCTTGGGCTGAAATTAAGAAGTGGATGACTTTGGAATTCTGTCCCCGTAGTGTGATCATTAGGTTAGAACAAGAGTTGATTCATCTGAGAATGAAAGGTGTGGACATTGATAGTTACACAAACCGATTCCATGAGTTGGACTTGCTATGTCCTCGATTGGTGGAACCCGAAGAGATCCGAATTGAGCAATATATTAAAGGTTTGACCAAGAATATCCGGGGGGACGTGACATCATCGAAACCACTGACCATTGATGATGTTGTTCGAATGGCTTACCATCTCATTGGACAGATAATTCAGGATAGGGAAGATGAAGTCCGTGTTGGTGAGAAAAGAAAGGGAGACGGTGATCGTGTAGATAGAGGTGATAATAGGAAGAATTTCAATCGCCGTCAGAACCAGAGAAAGGGGAATGCAAATGCTCTTACCAACAACACACCGCCCAACGATGATAGATGTCCTAAGTGTGGCAACAAGAGGCATGCTGGCGACTGCTGGAAGTGCCGAAATTGCGGAAAGCTTGGACACAAGGTTGAAAGGTGTAAGAAGGGAACCATTTGCTTCAACTGTAATGAAGAAGGTCATAGGAAATCGGAATGCCCCAAGTTGAAAGCGATTGTACTTGGAAGAAACCCCAAGGGTGGTGTCTATCAACTTGGAACAATTGAGGTGAAGAAAGAGGATCCGAATGTCGTTACCGTTACGTTTTTACTCAACAATCATTATGCTGTTGCTTTATTTGATTCGGGTGCTGGTAGGAGGTTTGTATCCACTAAATTTAGTGCCCTTATTGACATTGAACCTGTTGAGATAAATACCAGTTACGAGGTGGAATTAGCTGATGGTAAATTAGTGAAAACTAATAAGCTATTAGAAGGATGCTCTCTAAATCTCTTGAACTATTCCTTTCCGATTGATTTGATGTTGATAGAATTTGGTAGTTTTGATATTATTATTGGTATGGATTGGTTGTCGTTGAATATTGCTACTATTTTTTGTGGAGAGAAGAAGGTTAAGATTCCTCTTAGGAATAGGACGTTAGTTATTGATGGTAATCAAGGTGAATCCCGTTTGAAAATCGTTTCATGTATTAAAGTCCAAAAGTACATCAGGAACGGTTGTGAGTTATTCTTAGCTCAAGTGACCGGGAATGAGTCTTGGGAGAAACGATTGGAAGATGTACCTATTATTTGTGAATTTCCTGAGGTATTTCCTAAAGATTTACCCGGACTTCCACCGATAAGGAAAGTAGATTTTCGAATCGATTTAATTCCTTGTGCTGCACCAGTGGCACGTGCGCCATACCGATTAGACCCTTCTGAATTAAAGGAGTTATCTGAACAACTTAAGGAGTTGTCTGATAAAGGTTTTATTCGAACGAGCTCGTCGCCTTGGGGAGCTCTAGTCTTGTTCGTTAAGATGAAGGATGGATCTTTCCGTATGTGCATTGATTATAGGGAACTGAATAAGTTGACAATTAAAAATCGATATCCTTTACCAAGGATTGATGATTTGTTTGATCAACTACAAGGATCTAGTGTGTATTCTAAGATAGATTTGCGGTCTGGATATCACCAACTTCACGTCCGTGAAGAAGATATTCCTATAACTGCATTTAGAACTTGTCATGGACACTATGAATTTCAAGTAATGCCATTTGGGTTAACTAACGCACCTGTGGTTTTCATGGATTTAATGAATCGAGTGTGCAAGCCCTACTGGGATAAATTTGTGATTGTGTTTATTGATGATATTCTAATCTATTCTAAGAATGAAGATGAACATAGAGAACATTTAAGGATTATTTTGAATTTGTTAAAGGATGAAAGATTGTATGCTAAGTTTCCGAAATGTGATTTTTGGTTAGATTATGTGCAATTTCTTGGTCATGTGATTAACAAGGATGGAATTCATGTTGATCCTGCAAAGGTTGAAGCCATTAAGAATTGGTCTGCACCGACAACGCCAATGGAAGTACGACGGTTCTTAGGATTGGCTGGCTATTATAGGCGATTCATTAAAGAATTTTCTTTAATAGCTAAACCCTTGACTAAGCTTACCCAGAAGAATAAACCTTTTGTTTGTGGAAGTGATGAAGATGGAGCATTTCAGACATTGAAGCAAAAATTATGTAGTGTGCCAATTTTATCATTACCCGACGGGAGTGAAGATTTTGTAGTGTATTGTGATGCATCTCTTAGAGGCTATGGAACTGTTTTGATGCAGCGAGAGAAAGTGATAGCTTATGATTCTAGGCAATTAAGGAGGAATGAGGAGAATTATACTACTCATGATCTTGAGTTAGGAGCTGTAGTCTTTTCTCTTAGGTTATGGAGACATTATTTGTATGGCACCAAGTGTACGGTATTCACCGATCACAAAAGCCTACAGTATATTCTCGATCAAAAGGAATTGAACATGAGGCAATGAAGATGGATAGAATTGTTAAGTGATTATGATTGTGATATAAAACATCACCCAGGAAAAGCCAATGTTGTTGTCGATGCGTTAAGTAGGAAAGATAGAGAGCCTATCAGGGTACGTTCTCTAGTCTTGATCGTGCACAAGAATTTGCCTGAGCAAATTAGAAATGCGCAAATAGAAGCCTGTAAGAAAGAAAATTTTGTTAATGAAGGGTTCCGAGGAGAAGGAGATCCTTTAGAGGTTAGAGCTGATGGAGTGAAATACTTAAGAGGTCGTATGTGGATACCTATGTTTGGAGGCTTAAGAGATCTGATTATGTTAGAATCCCATAAATCTAAGAATTCCATTCATCCGGGATCTGATAAGATGTACCATGATTTGAAGAATTTGTACTGGTGGCCGAATATGAAAGCTGATATTGCTATGTATGTTCTTCAATGCTTGACTTGTGCTAGAGTCAATGCGGAACATCAAAAGCCATCAGGACTACTTCAACAGCCAAAGATTCCTGAATGGAAGTGGGAGCGAATTACGATGGACTTTGTCACCAAGCTTCCTAGAACATCATCTGGAAACAACTCGATCTGGGTTATTGTCGACAGACTAACCAAATCAGCACACTTCATTCCGGTTAAAGAGCAGTTCTCACTGGAGAAGTTGACTCGTATTTACCTTGATAATGTTGTATGCAAGCATAGAGTGCCTGTATCGATCATTTCAGATCGAGATCTTAGATTCGCATCGAATTTTTAGAAATCTCTCCAAAGATCTTTGGGAACGAATCTTGACATGAGCACTGCTTATCACCCCCAGACCGATGGGCAGAGTGAAAGAACGATACAAACACTAGAAGATATGTTGAGAGCTTGTGTGTTAGATGTTGGAAGGAATTGGGATAAACATTTGTCTTTAGCAGAGTTTTCGTATAACAATAGTTACCATTCTAGTATTAAGGCTGCACCGTTTGAAGCTTTGTATGGTAGGAAGTGTAGATCTCCTGTATGTTGGAGTGAAGTTGGGGATACCCAGCTCACGGGACCGGAATTGATCCGGGAGACTACGGAGATGATAGTTCAGATTAAGAATAGGTTGTTGACTGCCCGTAGTAGACAGAAAAGTTACGCGGATGTGCGGCGGAAACCGATGGAGTCTGAAGTGGGTGACCGAGTAATGTTGAAAGTATCGCCATGGAAAGGAGTTATAAGATTTGGAAAATGAGGGAAATTGAATCCCCGCTATATTGGACCCTTTAAGATTTTATCTAGAGTAGGTCCGGTGGCTTACAAACTAGAGTTACCCCCAGAACTTCATGGTGTTCACAAAACATTCCATGTATCTAATCTGAAGAAATGTCTAGCAGTGAGTGATGAGAAAATTTCGTTGGATAAGGTTCGAATAGATGGGAAGTTGCATTTTATCGAAGAACCCGTAGAGGTTATGGATCGTGAGGTAAAGCAACTGAAACAAAGTCGGATACCTATTGTCAAGATCCGATGGAATTCAAAGCATGGACTGGAATATACTTGGGAACGAGAGGATGAAATGTGGAAGAAATATCCGCACCTCTTCGATTTCAGTAAGTAACGGACATCAAAATGAAATGGATCACGAGGACGTTGATCCCTTTTAGGAGGAAAAGCTGTGACAATCTAACATTTTCAGGTAGTGAATTATTTTCTCGTATAATATTTTGAAACTTATTTTTGTGTTGGTTGATGAACTCACAATTTAAGAATTTAAATTTGGGCTTACGTGCATAATTTAGCGTCCTTAACGACTAAAGCGGAAACCTTAGGATTACGTATTTACGATTTTGAACTCCGTTTTTGATGAGACAATTTTTATTAGATTCGTTTTGTGCCGTTGATTCATAATTTATAAAAACATTTTTCGTAAAACGACCTGAGGGCACGCAAATCGAGGAAACTAGAATCGAGGAATACCTGTAAATTAGCAGGATGGGACAAAACTAATTTATCCCACCCCACTATCTATGGGACGGCCCAAAAGGGACACCACATCTTTGATGTGGCACCCTTGTAAGCTATAAGCTTACACTTGTAAGCTTAGCTTCACTTTGAAGCTACTCATATCCCACAAAACCACAAAACCATATAGCTATACCATTTCCTTCCGTATTACACATGCAAAACTACTCAAAATTCTCTCATCCCACTCCCCATTGCCGTCCCACTTCACAATACCACACCACCATTTGATCTTTTCTAGCCACAAGTTACATGTTATCTAGCCATATTATGGAGAAACCTTGAAGCCTTGATTGATTGGTGGCCATTTTAGCAACAAAAGAGGTGATTTTCTTGTGTCCTATGGCTAATTTCTCAACAAACTATCTTGGTGATTGATGATCTTGGAGATATATTTGGTGTTCATCAAGTTGTTGTCTTCCAAAAACAAGATATAATCTTGGTTGGTAAAGAAGATCATCCTTTCCATTTCTCTTGTTATTTTTGTAAAGATCAAATGTATTTTCTTTGTTTTTGTATATGTGTATAATGAATATATGATGATAAAAATGTTGTGTGGGGATCAAGTGTTGATAAATATGCTTAAAAAGATGAATAACCATAAGAAACAAGGCTAAAATCATGCTTAAATTATTGGCTGTATAAAAACAGTAAGTCACCAAGTCTTAAACTCATAAAATTGCATGGTGGAATCCATTTACAGTAAGTATAAGATGTCATACACATGTGAGAGTTGGCCATGCAATGGAATCATCAAAATGAGTGAGATATGATCAAAACAAGATGAGTGTGCTAATCTGAATAGTCTGTTTTGTAGGGACTGTTAAGGATAGTTAAACATGTAATGAGCAGTATCTATAACTAACTTAATTGTAGAACATAATATGAAGTTTATGCCATCAAAAAATGAGCTTCTATCTCATTACAGAACTCTAGATATGATAAAAATGGTGAAGATGAAACTAAAAATCAGATTTTGAAGAATTAATGTTTAATACTATTATATAAGCACTCAAATAATATAGTATAAAATGTGAAATTAAAACCCACTAACTTATGAATTTCATTTATATATATATGTATAAGGTTAAACAAATGGACACTTTATAAAAATGGTAGTTGAATAAGATTTATAAGTTATAAAAACTATAAACATGATTTTTACGACTTTTTGGCTATTACCGTAAAATTAACGTTTTTCGCCAATTAAAACATAGACGATCAAAACCGTCTAATGTAAAGTTTTTAAAACTCATATACTGATATATATGTATCTAATACATGTAAAAACCGATAAAACCCAAACTATATGACATACGAACATTAACGAGCTAAGTTAGTATATTGGACTAACAATTTAACTAAATAAGTTAAACACTTATAAAAAGTACTTATTGGGCTTAATAACAATTTAACTAAATAAGTTAAACACTTATAAAAAGTACTTATTGGGCTTAACCCATTTGGGCCCAACATGCAAAGTATAAATACTGATAATACAAGTATAAAATGGACTAATAAGAGTTAAAGAACTTATAATAAGCTTATTGGACTTAAAACATGTAAATAGGTAAAACTAGTAAACTAGTAAAAAGTTACCAATACATAAACACTAAAATGAGTAAATAAGAATATATAAACCCACTTGATCATCATCATGTGTACAAAATCATCATATGTATATTTGTTATTTTGATAAAGTCATTGGACAAAAGTCTAAGACCGATTATTATTTATATAGGTTTTCGTGACCGAAGCACGCCCGTAGCCGATAATCTTCCTTTCATTATCAACGTGAGTTCATAGCCTCGCACTCTTTTAAAGGTTTTATAAAATGATTTGTAAACCCGCGAGGGAGATAACATGCTAGTTTTTGATAAAAATAGAACACAAGTAGTCCCGATGGTATGCTTAATGATATGGACCCGAATGATGCTATGACCCAATAAACGAGATAAAAAGGATTATTATTAGTTAGGTTATGTCACTCAAAGTCCCATTAGCATGAATTGTGAACTACCGGGATTTGGTAGACGCTTATGCATATGATAGTACTATTTGGGGACGATCACCCCAGTTCGCGCCTTGACGGTTGATCCCCGTCGTACCACATTGATTGGTAAGCGAATTTATGTATGAGAAGATTTACATAGCATGATTTTTGTGACGACACGCTAACTTAGATGGGCAAATTGTTTGTCGGGTTCGCGGCCCGTTGTTTTGATAGTAAGGTAACAATGTCATGCGGCTAATAATAATCTAAAAATGTATTTCAATACAATACGATAACGATATGAATAACGATAATAATATTACCTATAATGGTAATATTGAGGCTACGGTCTCATGGACGGTTTAAGATGTATGCTTTGATATATATATAGCCTGACTAGCAATACGAGGACTTACTTCTGATATTTTACTTGTGTTCTGATTTCAACGATTGTTTAATATAACGGTTTTATTAAACTCTATGAATTCACTCGGCATTCTCTTATATGATTTTTGCATGTTTTTATCTCAGGTGCTTGAAGTTAATCCGGATGGAGATCGACTCTGATGGCCCACATAATAATAAAAATGTTCATTTGATCTATGTTTTGTAAACTTAATGACCTGTATAATTTGGGATCTGTTGTACACTTTAAAACTTTTTATCGAATGAATGTATGTTGAACCTTGTACAACCATTTTTATGTGTTGTCTATTATTGGAGTTATTGTGCTATCCCGTAACACTCTAAAAGACCCTTCCGCTGTACCGATACGAAAATTGAGAGTGTTACATTAAGTCTACTGAAATAACTTGGGATTTCTTTTGAGATAATGAAATCTTTTGTGTTGGGTCTTACACTTCTTTTGGTCGGTATATATTGAGAAAAAGGGGGACTTGGAAATCTATTATAGGGTTAGATAGTCGGTTGTATTCGGTAAAATAAGGGTAAGGTGTTGGAGTCGTGTTTGAAACAAGATGTAACATAAGATTTCTTTTTAATCAACACTTATTTATTTCAAATTCTAAAAGACTTTCTTTAAAATAAAGCGAAGTAAAATTTCTTTCTACTTACATAGTTTATATAATCGGGTTTAACCGATTCACGTCATTTATAATTATTAATACAAGGTTAAATTGAGTTTATGAAGATTTCACATACTGTTTTGGCCATAACTTGTTCGTTTTTAAAGCTTTTTGGATGATTCAAAAGCCTAAAATTATGTACTCGGAACGTACTATTCAAATATTCAGAATTAATAGTCATGGGAGGTCAGTATATTTGCCGAAATTATTTTACAAGTGTCGGGTTAAAGGTTGAGTTTGAATAGTAGTTTATTTTTATGATTTGGGATGCACGGGATACCTAGTTTTTGAGTTGAGTTTTGAGTTCGTCAAGAGGGTTATTTGTAGATTGTTTGAGTCACATAGATTTGAGAGGTAATAATAAATAAATAAATAAAATATATATATTCTTTTGGAAAAGTCGATCTTTTGCACGGTTTAAATAATATGTCGCGGGGCGTAATATGTTTGGTTGCCATTGGGTGTTTCTTGGATTATTTTTCGTTGTCATGGGTCATTTTGAATTGATACACGTTATGGGTTTGAGTTTTCTTTTGAGTCTCGTGGTTTTTGACTTGTTTTAACTGGTGCACGTGAAATGTCGTTAGTTATCCGTGGGTTTGATTCGTTGATCGTATCTGGTGGATTCAAGATGTAGTTTTGGTTTCGTATTGTTCGGGAGCGTTGAGGTAGTCGTATGAAAGACTTGGTCGCGCCTACACGATTAAGTAGGTGACCATGAGAGAACGGTCGGAATGCCTTTAGTGGGGAGGAAAGAAGTTCGTAGACGAACTAATGTGGTCATGAGGTCTCTTAGGAGTACCAAGAAGATGAATAGAGATTTGTGGGATACTAGCACAAGTAACGGGCCATAGAGAGTGTTGGAAGGGATACAATACCTCAAAGGTATTTATGACTGTTCGTAGGGCATGTAAGTTTTCCAAAAATTCCTGAAATTTAGTAGGTTTGCCTATTACTGTGAGGTAGAACCATAAATAGAGCAAGTAGGACAAGTGAGAGGAGTTGTAGTTAGTGCCTTTCCAAGGCAAATTGTTGATGGAATGATTTAAAAAAAACAAGAATTGTTAGAAATTGCAAGGAATGCAAGATAAAAGTTGAGTTGATTAGTAGTAGATTGGATGTGGAAAGCGCTTGAGTGGTCTGATGAGAGGAAGTATTGGGTTTTTTAAATGCGTGTAGAATTTTGCAAGTAGAACGAGGTAGAAATTTATTCGTATTGCTTCTAGGAGAGGATGCAAGGAGGACGTAGTTGAAATTGGTAAGGATGTTGTATGAACGCTTTGGGTTTATGGTTATGATTTTGGCATCGCCAAAACACTAGCGGTTTTCATGGAGTCAACGAACCGAGTGTGCATGAACGTATATAAACGAGTTGTCATCGGGAGCATCGACGACATCTTGACATCTGGAGTTGTTAGGAAAGGTAATTATACGTAATATTTTCAAGTGTGAGTTTTAGGATTAAGTTGGCCAGGACGAGTGGTCAGAGATGATGGCATATCGAGGAACCAGCAAAGGGCGAAGTGAATAAGGATGAGGAAGCGTTTTGGAGACTGAAGAGGTGGATTGGATAATGAGCAGATCTTGACATTATCGGAAGGACTGGATGAATTCACGAAGCATGACGATATGTTGAGCAGGGATTTGGACGCGTACGAGGGCGACAAAGAAAGGCGATCGCTTATACGTTGCAGGAACTGAAGATTTGGAAGAACTGGATAGACTTAGTTAGTGGAGCTGGATTGTTATATCTGCCTAGAATGCTAGAGGAATTTGGGGTACCAGACGTAGAGAATGATCTATACGGATCATGAATGTCTCCAACACATATTCAATCACCTTGATAGAACATTTGGCATAGGTGGTGGGTGGAGTTAAGTGACAAAAGAAAATTGCAAGCCCAAGTACCATCTGGGAAAGGCAAGAATGGTTGATGAGACATGGAATAAGATGAATGAAGTGAAGCTGAGACGAACTTGAACTATATGGGTGACGTATTAGGGTGGTTTGGATGAAGGATGTAGGTTGCACGAGTTGAGTTGTCTAAAGCAGAGAACGCGTCAACATGTATGTAGCGTGGCTTGGACAATCATATGGAGAAAAGGGACGTAGACTAGGAGTAGCTTAGAAAGGGCGATGTGAGGACGAAATTGGTGGAAGGGATACATAATGCGGTGGATGAATATGTACGATGAGAGTTGGGTGATAGTCGATAGACGGACTAATTCATCCCATATTTCAAGGGGAATGAGAAGTCACGTAGTGAGAAGTTGGAAGGATTGCGTACGGATGTGATGGAATAGAGGGTTTTTGCGTAAAAGTTAGCCTAATATGTATGGAATGCCTGATGAAGGATTATGGCAAGGGAATAAACGATGGGAAGAAAGCGTAGTATACCGTTGTAATAATTGGTTTTTAAGTGTAGTTGTCTCTCGGTCTTATCGAATTGAAATCGGGTTTCAAGTTAAACTTAATTGTTTTTGGTTAAAAGTAATTGATTTGGTATCTAGATCTACTTGACACAAAGCAATTAAAAAGGTAAAAAAATAATATCTATCTACGTAATACGTACTAATCTAAAAACAAATAGCAAGTACGACATTTAAATGCACAAAATATAAAAATGTAATAAAATAATTTTACACTACTAATAGAAAACACAAAATACAGATTTTAAAGCTAAATCTACTTTTATGAAACTATAGTGCTATTTCTATATTACTATTATTACACTAATTTACTATTGTGTGTTAGCAACTTTAATCTGTCTATTTGGAAAAGCAATTTTCATTTGGTAAAAAAATAAAGCTACGGCCCAACTTGAGATAAATAAAACAATGGCCCAAAATTGAAACCAATCAACAATTAACAGAATGTTTCAACCAGAAAGAATTATTTATCAATTAAAAAGGGACTAGAAATGTGACGTAGGAAAACATGGTAAAGGTCAAACTTCTACATTCTCTGCTAGAAAATTGGAAAACATATCTAATGAGAAGTGAGAAAAAGTTTGAATCTTGCCTACAAACTACTTATTTTTTTATATTTTTTATGAAAAGTAAGCCTATTATCATCTAACTAATAAGCTAAGTGTATTCACTATCTGTGAGATAAGCTTTACCTACCCAACTTAAACTTTAACTGCAACTAAAATAGGATTCATAAATCTTCTCAAATGAAACTCACTACCAATCTATCTTTCTGTAACAGAATCCTTAAGGAGGCTTATCTAAACTGAATTCTAGCTTTTCTAATAAGTTGGATGCTTTACCAATTGGAAATAGCTACTGACTGCAAGGTAAACATCCAGTAAAAACAGTTTGAACTCCTATATTACGCTATAATCGAACTTAATGACCTGCAATTAAATGCTTCTATTAACTGGACAGCAACTACAAAACTTAATCTTTTTAACTATGCTCTCTTATGAAAGTCTATATTTGACATCTAAGAATGTTTAAACTACACTCCACACTAGATAATACAACAGATTGCAAGACAAATCCAAACTGATTTACACTAAATGATTCCAAACGAGACAAAGCCAAACACTAGTTTACACAATGAAATGAAATTCATAAACTGCAATCACTGAATACAGTAAAAAAAATAATAACGTTGTGCATTCAAACAAGCAGATTGAACACGCTAAGCTATTTATTATACTATAATTCTACAACTAGCAGTTTATCCTAGAAATTGCAGAAAATTAAAAACGTGCTTAACCTATTCTTCCGTTGTTTAGTCCGTTGAGTCGAAGCGGAGCGCTGAGCTCGCTTAGCTATCACAACTCCATCTACTTTTATCTACTGATCTGATGAATTAAGTCTTCTAAACTACCAATCTCAAAATCTGCATAAACTCAAGATACACCTGCAAAATCGAATCAAAATGAGCACCAAATATATCCTATCTATATTAACTGCCTTCCGAAACCAGCCTACTGTCGTCGACGTGCTGGCTGAACAAACATAATTTCGAAGCTAAACTGTTCCGTACAAGCATCCTATGAGCTTACCAAACTCAAATCTTTACTAACCAACTGAAATACTCTAATGAGCTTTTGAAAAAACAGTAACTAATTCTTATCAAATCTGAATTCAACTGGATTAAAAAAACAATTTCTTAAAGCTAACTTTAACCTTACCTTGAACTCAAGATAACAATTTCAACTCATTACTGTAAACTATCAAATCTGTATGAACAGTAACTCGAAATTAAATCAGTAACATGAACTAAGGATATCACGTGACCGTATATCAAAAAGTTGTGTATCTCCAAATTTCCTATTTACGTGAACAGTAATTCTAACAGGATTTGTAGGAAGAAAAAGATTAAGCTTGATAAGAGGGAAAGAAGAGTAAAAGAAAACTCTAAACTTTAATTAATGGTGGAACACGTTTCGGTTACAACTGATTAAATTGAAAAGAAACAGAATTTGTTACAAGAATTAAAAGCTAATTATCTCTCTAATCCTACACCTACAACTATGTGAAAACTACACCTAAGCTAGCCATCAAAAATGAAGGTCTTGACAATCCCTTGATGCCGCGTGTTTAATACGAGGTTAGGGTTCTTTAGTCGCTATGGGGTTTTCTTCGTTCTTCATCTTTGATCTATTTGAATCATATCATCTTGAAGAGGATAAAGAGCTGATCATTTTTCCTTCTTTGTATTTTGTATGAAACCCCTTGTAACTTTCTTGAATTGATCTTGAAGGTATATGGTGGAAAAAGATAAGAGGTTACTGTTAAGTTCTTTTCTCTCTCTCTTCGTTGGAGAAGAAGAGACGTGTGAATGAGTTTTGATATTTAACAAGTTAAATAATAAGACTAGTAAATAAACTTTCCCCATTTTTGCTTTTTAGTCCTTCACTTTTCTACTCTTAGTCAAATCTGTTAGAAGCATTAAAGCAAATCTCCATTTCATCATTTGTCTTATGAAAGTTACAAGTCTAGTCCTCCATCTTGATAATATTGGCAAGTAAGGTCCTTGAAAGCTCTTTTGTCGTTTTCTTCGTCTTTTATCATAAAAAATCCCTTGAAAACGCATCTTTGCTTCAAAATGTATCTTGTTTACCTGAAAACACATGAAACACAAATACCAACGTAATTCTGATATTTTCAGTTAAATATTATGTATTTGATTGTGTTTTTAGTGGTTTTAGGATCATTATTGATGAGTGTTTTCACACTTATCAACTCCCCTCCACTTGACCATAGCCATGACCTCATGCAATGCAGCATTTTAAAGCTCTAGAGTGCACTTTCCTCATAATTAATCAACTTTGGCCATTTTCTGATTTAATATACTATGCTATGCTTCATGATGAATGATTTTGAATATTTACAATGCAATGCAAAGAAAACAATTCTATTTATATATTTTTGATTTTCTTGAAATGATTTTGATGGAAATAACTCATAAAGAAATCAATGACTTAAATTAGGGCTTTAGTACCATGGATATTTATCACCCTCAAGTTTCACTTTCCCGATACCAAGCTTAAAAATGGGATCATTGTATTCACAAGTAAAAAGTGCATCAACTTATTCATGACAATTAAGTGTGGAACCGGTTATTATTTGAGCAAATTGCTTTTGGGCAAATTTGACATTATTTAAGGCATGAAATAAAAGAAATCTAAAATACAAAAATAAGGAAGCACGGTTTTAATCCTAAGTAATCCTCTAATCCATTACATGAAAAACCGCTCACAATTAATATAAGTCCGTTTCAAGAGTAATAAGTCATTCACCTTATGTGTAAAATCCTCATGTCATGCTTTCATAAGTAGCTACACACTCGCTAAGGAAAGAAAATAAAATTCACGTAATAATTTACATCCGCCATCTTTTTGAGACTTTGGATCTTCAACCCCGCAACCCGTCAAGGTAATATTGGATTGGAACAATCTATTGAATCCCCGCAACCCGTCAAGGTAATATTGGAACTCAATAGTCACTATAATTAGCACCACACTGCCCCTCTTAGGAGTCTTGTATAATAATTATTTTTTTTTACTTTTTATTTTTTTTTTCTAGCCACTCATTTTTTTTTTGTAAGCCGCTCTTATTTTTCTTTATTCCTCACAAAAAAATTGAAAAGAATAAAAGGAAAAACACCCGCTAAATATTAAGCATGACACAAGTCTAGTACACATAAAACGTTCTAACTTAGAATCTTAAGACGTACTTATATCAACCATGAATGATTAGACAAAAATGCATAAGAGATTACAAACCGATTAAAACCGTTCTTGATTATTTATTAACATATATACATGCATAGAAATTAGAGGTAAAGAAGAGAAGGGTTTAGCCACAAGTAATTATCATGAAGTTTATCTAGCCCTTTTATACTTGCTTCAACTCTATCATTTCCCATTCTCCACAAATTTAAAATCTCAAATAATGAGATTGGTGGATGCTTAGCCTAATAGACCAATGAAGGACTACATGGTTAAGGATACTAGTTAGAGAAAGCTTAGATAAGCAAACTCGGGTTGAGTCAAAATATCCATGGCGGGCCTAATATGTCAAAGAAATCTAAATTCGTTAAACCATGTCCTTATTATATTTTTTTTTTACTTTTTTCTTTTATATATTTTTGATGAAAAGTAAAAGAAGAAATATATACAATGCAAATGTGTTATGCAAATGAAAAATGTTTGATGCAAAAATTATGAATGCTTATTTTTGGTGGCCAAAGTAGATCAAAAATTTGAAAAATGTTTGAAAAATTAATTTTCCATGTTATCATGAAGGTCAATGACAAGTTCTAGGTAAGGTCACTTCGATAGAAGACCCCCCTACACTTAATCTAAACATTGTCCTCAATGTTTAAGAGCATGGAAGTATAAAAACTTTACCTACACTTATGACAATGAATAGACTTTGCTTAACCCAAGTTAAGGAAAGGTCAACTATTGGTGAACTCATGTTTAAGCACAAGGTGTCTATGAAAAATCACAATAGTAACAAAGTGAACCAGATACAAGGGCCTCCTCCATAATCTCCAAAGCATGAAATGAGTGACCAACCCTACAAACAACATGAAGAAAAAAGAAGGTCTCCCCCTACACTTATCCTCAATTCTATACCCTTATTTCTAACCTACAACACTCTAAACCTAGTTATACGATGCTTGAGTTAAGGAGTCTCTAGCTCGACTCTTCCCTCAATGAATTAATTCATGGGGAAAATGGGGATCTCTTGGACCATTTCAACGGAAATGTCCTCCCCAAAATAATGTTTCACACGGTGACCATTCACTTTAAAGTTTGGACCATCGGGTTGTGACAACTCAATAGTTCCATATGGAAACACTTGGACAATAGTGAATGGACCGGACCATCTCGACTTAAGCTTGCCCGCAAAAAGTTTCAACCTTGAGTTAAAGAGGAGAACCGGCTCTCAAACTTTAAACTTACGGTTCTTGATCTTAGCATCATGTAATTTCTTAGTCTTTTCCTTGTAAAGCAAAGAGTTCTCATAGGCATTGGCTCTCAATTCATACATCTCATTAAGTTGATCTTTCCTATGTGAACCGGCTTGGTTTCAATCAAAGTTAACCCACTTGAGAGCCCAACATGCCTTGTGTTCTAACTCGAATGGAAGGTGGCACGCTTTTCCATAGACAAGCCTATAAGGGGTACAACCAATTGGTGTCTTAAAAGCCGTCCTAAAAGCCCACAAAGCATCATCAAGCTTATCCGACCAAGAAGCTCGATGCTCTCCCACTGTTCTCTCTAAAATTCACTTTAAACCACGATTTGTGACCTCGGTTTGACCATTGGTTTGAGGGTGATACACGGTAGGAAGTCTATGATTAACTCCATATTTCTTCATAACTCTCGTGAATTGATCATTACAAAAGTGCGTACCACGATCACTTATGATGGCCCGAGGTACACCAAATCTAGCAAACAATTGCTTTAAGAACTTCACAACAACTCTAGCATCATTGGTAGGTAAGGCTTTAGCCTCAACCCATTTAGACACATAATCCACCGCCACAAGTATATACTTGTTTCCCTTAGAAGATGGAAAAGGTCCCATAAAATCTATGCCCCATGTGACAATCCGTCAATTTATGATTGATATTTTATTCTCGAATATTATTTAAAAACATTATTTTAATGTTACAATAGGAACTCACATATTTTTGGGAAGAAATTTGGATTTACGTCTTGGAGTAGCATCGACTACGTCTAAACCGGAGGATTCAACGTTACGTGCTTACGTTTACATACACCGTCCTTGGTGATAGTCCGACATTTCAGAAAAATAAATTCGTCCATGAATATTATTTTGGAGTTTTAAATTTGTGTTGGTTCATAAACTCACAAATTTACGAGGAGAGATTAGGACTTACGATTTTATTTTAACGTCTTTTACGACTAAACCGGAAACCTTAGGATTACGTATTTACGTTTTCGAACTCCGTTTTTGATTAGACAATTTTTATTGGATTCGTTTTGTGACGTTGATTCATAATTTATAAAAACGTTTTTCGTAAAACGACCCGAGGGCACGCAAATCGAGGAAACTAGAATCGAGGAGTACCCGTAAATTAGTGGGATGAGACAAGATAAAACTTGCCCCACCCCACTCCATATGGACGGCCAAACCATGTGCTCAACACATTTGATGTGTCAAGTTTTAAACAAAAAGCATACACTTGTCCTAAGCTTATGAACTAAGCTACCACTCAAACAAAACCACTCATCATTTCCACTAGCTCTCATTCTAACATGCAAACAACTACACATTTTCTCTCATCTCTCCATTTTGTGCCGTCCCATATAGCCTCCAAAACACCACCAATTGATCCAAATTTAACCAAGAACATATGTTATAATTAACATATGTTAATCCCCATTCAAAAAGATGAAGATTGGTGCAACTTATAACATCCATGGAGGAGTTTTCATGGTGTCATGAGGCTGATTTTCCACAAGGAGTTGATGAAGATTGGAGTTCTTGAAGATGGTCATGGTTGTCTACAAGTTTCTCCATCAAAAACCATGTCAAACTCATAACCTACATCAAGTTGGTGGTATAAAGATTGTCCTCCTCATCTTCTTTTTATTTTGATTATGTAAACTTGTATTTTATTTCCTATTGTATATATTTATGATGATTATATGATGATAAAAATGTTATGTGGGGATTTGTTGTTGATAATCATGGATAAAAAGGTGAAAAACCATATGAAACAAGGTTAAAATCTTGATTAATTTGCATGGCTGTATAAAACAGTAAAGAACCAAGTGGTAAACTGATAATATGATGAAGTAGAACCCATTTACAGTAAGCTATGGGTCTTGTACACATGTGAGAGTTGGCCATGCAATGGAATCAAAATAATGAGTGAGATATGATCAATACAAGTTTAGGGTATAAATCTGAAGTTACTGTTTTGGACGATTTTTAGAAAATACTTAAAGGATGATTCAACAGTAGCTATAGAAGAGTTAAATGTAGCACATATCATGTAGTTTATGTGATAAAAATTTGAGCTTCTATCTCCATGTAGAACTCAAGATATGACATTTTTGGTGAAGATGAAGTTAAAAATCAGATTTTTGGAAATTAAAGAATAATACTATTATATAAGCACTCACATTTTAATATATAAAATGTAAATAAAAACCCACTAACTAATAAAACTTATTTATATAAATATATAAAAGGTGTAAAAAGTGTATAAATGATAAAAATGGAAACTTGTTAAGTTTTATAAGTTATAAAACTATAAACATGATTTTTACGACTTTTTCGGCTATTGCCGTAAAATTAACGTTTTTGTTAAATAAAACTTAGATGGTTGGACCCGTCTAATGAAAACTTTATAAAACTTATATACTGATATATAGACATGTATAACAAGTAAAAACCGATAAAACCCGAACTTTAGGGCATACGGACATTAACGAGCTAAGTAAACATATTGGACTAATACTTGGGTTAATAATTGGACTTAATAAGATAAAAACTTGTAAAAAGAATTATTTGGGCTTAACCCATTTGGGCCCAACATGAAAGATATATATATACTGATCATATAGGTATAAAATGGGTAAAAACAAGTTAAAGAACTTATAAAAGACTTAATGAACTTAAAATAGGTAAAATCGGTGAAACTAGTGAACTAGTAAGACGATACTAAAACGTAAACTCTAAAATGAGTAAACAAGAATATGTAAACCCACTTGATCATCATATATATATATAATCATCATATGTATACATAATTGTTATTTTTATAAAGTCATTGGACACGAGTCTAAGACCGATTATTATTTATATAGGTTTCCGTAATTGAAGCACGTACCGTACGTCCGAATTGCCGATCACCCGCCTTCCCACATCAACGTGAGTTCATAGCCTCGCACTCTTTTAAATGTTTTATAAATGCTTTATAAATCCGCGAGGGAGATAACATGTTAGTTTTTATAAAAGTTTGGACACCATTTGCCCCGATTGTTTGTTTATTGATTTTGGACCCGAATGATTGAATGACCCGATTGTATGACCCGATAAATGATTAATGGACCCGATAGATGAAATTAAATGGATTATTAAAGTTAGGTTATGTCACTAAAAGTCCCATTAGCATGAATTGTGAACTACCGGGAGTTGGTAGACGCTTATGCATTTGATAGTACTATTTGGGGACGATCACCCCAGTTCGCGCCTTGACGGTTGATCCCCGTCGTGCCACATTGATTGGTAAGCGAATTTATGTATGAGAAGATTTTCAATAGCGTGACCTTTGTGACGACACGCTACTTTAGATGGGCAAAATTGGTATCGGGTTAGCTACCCGTTTTGGTTTAGTAAGGTAACAATGTCATGCGGCTTGTAATAATCCAAAATTAACGAAATACTAATAGACGCTCCGAATTACGATGTATTGCCTGACTAGCAATACAGGGTCATACTATTGATATTATGTTTGTATTTTGGTTTTCATAACCATATTCATATAACGGTTTTTATTTGATTTTATACAACGTCATAAGACATGTTGTATGATGTTTTTTTACGACATTGGCTCGTATAATGATTTTTACGGCAAATGCCTATATTATGATTTTCGATAAGGATTTGTATAAAATGATTTTGGCTATTTTACGGCCTATTACAATGATTTGTATGAATTGATTTTTGGTACTAATTTTATACCAAAGTTATATTGATGGAATTTATTAAACTCTATGAATTCACTCGGCGTTATCGCTGACCTTTTCTTTTAACATGTTTTATCTCAGGTACTTGAAGGTAATTCTCGGGAAGACAACAAGAATTCATGGCCCGCACCTAAACTATATTTTCCATTCAAATACTTTGTAAAACTTTGTAAGAATATAATGACTTGGGACCGATGTAACTTTGATATTTATGAATGGAAATAAATTATTATTAAACGACGCGATTTTTATGCGTTATCTATGATGTGAGTAATGTGCTATCCCGTAACACCAACTAGTCTTCCGCTGTACTGAGTTGTATAAATTTGGGGGTGTTACAGTTTGGTATCAGAGCTCTCGTTATAGAGAACGAAAGATTTTTAAAACTAAGGTTTTGAATAAAACTTTTCAAAATCTTTTAACTAAAAACATTTTTCTAAAAATGTCTAAAAATCTTTTGACTATAACGGTGCCGAAGAATTCCCGAGTTACCGACAAGACCAAGACTGAGAAGTGTTATTTTAATATATATATATAACTTAGATTATATATATATATGATGTAATTTTATTACATGATTGTTTGATGATTATTTTGATTTTTATACGAGGTATTTATACGACGTCGATTGTCACAAGAAACCCTAAATCCCCTAGTAAATTAATCGAAGCTATTCTCGTAGGAATTCTAGCTATCCTAGATCTAAACCAAGTTGTGGATATTTATGATCCCAAAAAAATGGTTGATAATCGTAGAATTGTAGATATTAGTTGATTGTGAAATTGAAAGAAGAATTGGCGAGATTAAATCTGATATCGATGTCATGACGATCTTTCCTTATAGAGTGGAGTTTGACAAAACGTTATCACCTGGAAAGATGTCATCTGATTCGTTGTCATCCAATTCTTAAATTTGAAATCGAAAGGGTGAATGTTGCACTTGAGGCTGTTATTGGAACCATTACCCAAAAGCCTCATGCCACTAATACCTTTCTGAGAAGTCTAATTGACTGATCAAGTCATTTCATATTAGTGATTCATTTGATAATTGTTGTTGTAAGAGCTAATAGGATTGGAAATTAAGTGTTGATTCATATTGAGATTGTATTGCCTTTACAAGGCCGAAGAATAAGATTGAACTATTGGAATATGAGGTAGGATATCGAATTGATATAAAATTGGTTGAAACTTGAATAAAGTAAAATTTAACTCGTATGGAATATGAGATTGATAAGAGGAAGTCGTTAAGTTCTGTGATTGAATTATAAGGATTTAATTGATTGTAGGTTTGTGTTAAGGGTTGTTCCTAGGCCATTGTCCACTAATGAAGATGCCCAGTGTCCAATAAATAAATCGAAGAAATCTTCTTCTGAATTGAGACCGATGGATATTCCGGGACCGGCGGGACACCTAATGACTCTTGTAGATTAGTATTCATTGTGGTATCTTTTAAAAATCCCTAACCTAACTGAGACATCAGTTGGTAGGATGAGTTCTGAGAATTGTATGACACAGTGACACATAATGTGTTGCGGTACAATTTTGACTTGTTTGCGATTAATGAAAATACTACCTTTGATTACTAAATTCTACATGTATCGATGTTGTCTATCTTTTCTTGCTTCATCCTAATGTTCGCATTAGTGATGTAACCATTGAACAAGTACTCATCTCGATTTGAGTTACGTTGTGGATTATTCTCTTTGTATTCCTGAGTGCCATCGAGATCATGAACCTCATGATTAATTGGCTAAGCTCATTTCCTATCATATTGTAGTTAGTTCTTGGTGAACAAATCTTCATCACTCTTTTGCAGATCACTAATTGTTTGTACAAGATAAAACAGTATTCCTTGATAAAATATTGAATTTTCATCACTATAAGGATTATTCAAAGTGAGATTTATAAGTGATTGTTATCGAAATGAAGTTGTTTATAAAACACCTTGAAAAACTTAATTGTTTTCATAGCAAAGAAAATCTTTGTAAATTTATTCTTGATTCTTATTTAAGAATTAAGCATGAAAATGTTTTTATTATAAACATGATGATAAAATTTTGACGAACTGAGTATTGCATCGTTAATCTTGAAATTGTATATAGTTGCGCGCCTACATACAATTTGGAATGGACCATGCAAGACTGATTAGTAGTCACCATAAAACTAATTAATAAACACTATATTTTCTTTGAAGATTGTGAAAGATTAAATTTTATGAGATCTGCAAGAAGTGAAAAATAGGGACATAATGTTAGAGACATCTACATATGTGCCCGTGCCATCTATTCTTCTGAGTCGAATTTACTCATCTATGGAAATTGTCTTATTTGACAATTGACAACTCTTTCTTGTCCAATTCTCCCGTAGAGAGATTCTTAGGAAAAGTATTTGATTATTGAGTGTTGATACCCGACTGGATGTATCGACGTTCTTATCATTTCTTTTGATTTGATTTCATTTGAATGACCTGGGTAACGATCCGAGGATCTTTCGAATGCGTACTCAAATTATGAAAACATGGGATATATTCATATTCGTTAAATGTTTTCGTTTGTGTCTGATTTGAAATTCTCTCGCGTAGATTATGCGTTGACCTTACTCTTTAGATGAAAGTTATGTCTCCGGATATCCTTGAACTTGTGAAGGATTATGAGTTATTATTAGTCTTTTGAGAAGTTCACATCTTATCAACGGCAATAAAACTGGAAAGTTGATAATGCCAGTAGAATGGATTGATTGATTATGACATGACGACATTGTCTTAATTGATGGGAACTCGAATAGAATTCCCCTAAATGATAAGATGTTGATTATCAAAAGTGATCTAAATAATTCTTGACGGATGCCCGTATCCTGCATTTAGACTTAAAATTTTTACCATGAATGGTTGTGAATTAGTCATAGATATTGTAATCTAGAAGAACCTAATATGAATTTATTAAAAGATGTTTCCGTTATTTGAAACTTTAGGAGGTATTTACTGGTGAATTACCTAGACTTTCGCCATTAAGGCAAGTTGAAATTGGTATTCATTATATTTCCGGTGCTGCACTTGTGGCTTGTGCACTGTACGTCAGCACCATCTGAATTTAAGGAATTACCGTACAACTGAGAAAGTTGTCGGAGAAAGATATTATTATACCAAGCCTGTCATCCTGAAGAGCTATGGTGTTATCTTTCCTTATATTTATAGATTACTGCGACTGAGTAAATTGACAATCGAAAACGATATCCATAACTCGAAATGGAAGAATTGTTCGATCATTTACAAGGTTCAAGCAATTTGATCCATAGCATAGTTATCATCAACTTCGCATCTGCGAAAGAGATTATCTATTCCAATCACTACGTCCGGTACTTGTAATGAACATTATGAGTTCCACGTGATGTCGTTTGGATTGACCAATGCACATGTAGTATTCATAAATTTGGTGAATCACGTGTGTAGGCTGTAATTAGATAAATTCATGCTCGTGATCATTCAGGACTATTTGTTTGTTTATAAGAATAAGAATGGAGTTAATAATCACTTATAGATTGCCCTGAATTGGCCAAACAGTGAAAACCTGAACCTTGAATAATTAACACATGATTAAAGACTTGAACCTTTACATGATTTGACTATGTGATTAAAAGGATAATGGAATATAAATTGACTCTTCAAAAATTAAGATCCCTTTTAAGACTTTGGATTTTACCAAAAAGAAATGGAAATATACTTTGACAAATGTTTTTAACAAAGGATTTTAAAGGGATTATTCCCTTATACACTAAACATTTAACTAAACTTCTGTTTAGGGGTAAATGTTTGTGCATACCTCAAGATAACTTGAGAAGGATTGAGTAAACCATTTATACCATAACCTGAAAACTTAAAACGACAATTTTTGCTTTTCAACTAAGAAAACTTTGACCAAAATATAACCAAAGATTTTTCAAACATTTACGAATCTTATTAATTATTTTCGATAAATCAGCAAAAATCTTGTTAATTAAATTCAAATTTATTTTGAACATTTTATATAATTGGTCGAACTAAGAAATTTAAAACTTTTACGTTTACGCTTCATAAAAATTAACTAATAATTATTTAATTAATTATAATAATTATCGACGCCTTAGACGCCGGATTGAGAAAAACTGATAAAAATGATAGTTGAGACGAAACTGAAACATAAAGAATATGAAGAAAGAATTTTGACTAAATAAAGTTATGATCTTTATTTCATCAGGAGAAAGTGAACGTAATTACTGACGCTTAATATAGAAAGAATATCTGAGTAAATTGTGGACATGATAATTATATCATCATGAGAAGTGAATATAGATACTGACACATTATGTCGAAAATATAAAGAACCAATTAGGATGTATTTCTTAATAATGAACGTGCAAAATAAATTGCCGAACGATATAAAAATAAACAATGTTTGTAAAAAGGATAATATAGATAATAAAAAGTGGTTCGCGGCTAATGTGAACCATTAGAATTGAGAAGCCGATGGCTTTAAAATGTATAAAAGACCACATGTGATTGTCTAAATATGGAGGATTATGAGATATAGTTATGTTGGAATTTGTAAGTATAAGTATTCTATTTACGTCATTTATGACTAAAAGTATCTTTGTCTGAAGAAGTTATACTGATGATAATAATGAAGGCAGACATCGCCTCATACATTAGTAAACGTTTAGCTGTTGCAAAGGTCATCATCTGAATTTGATTCGATTTGGGTCATCGTCGACAGAATGACCAAAATCTGCTAATATCATTCTCGTTAATGATAAATGTAAAAGAGTTATGTAAACATAGCATGCCTGTATCGATCATCTATATCAAGATCCTCGCTTCGCATCGAATTTCTAGAGATTTGCTTAGAAGTCATTGAGAACGAACCTTGATGAGAGTACTATGTACCATCCCAAATCGAAGGGACGAGGTAAAGTAACGATACAAGGTAATATGAGTGCTGTTTTATGTTTGAATGATTGACCTTTGGTAATGGACCGTATAATCGTTTTCCTTTGGAGAGATTATCCTTGATAATCATCGTATTAGGGTTGAGATCGAATCTTGTTAGGATCTAAATATTAGAGCATCTGTAAGCAGAAGTTGAGATGAAGACATCCGACATACACCCACTGTGAGTTGGACATGTCTTTTAGGTTTAAGGTTCCTATGATGGCGAACCTAACCTTGCAAAATACCCGACCCGCGAGATCTGAAATGATTGTTGAAATTAGGATCTGATTATTAACCACCGATAGTGGGCAAGAGGTTATGTGAATGTGAAATGTAGATCTTGAAGTGCCAAATGGGTAGCGAAGTTATGCCACAATTTTTAAAACTTGGAAAAATGAATTCATGATCTGACAAATCATGGGATATAAGTCCCCGTTGTTTGGGACCATTGAGATAATGTAAAAGATTTGGTTTGAAAGGCATATAAGCTGGATCTACCCTAGGACTTCAAGGACTGCGTAAATTTTGTTTCGTAAATCGAACTTGATGGAATATCCATCAAGTGAAAATCTGATTGTTCTTAGTAGAGCTTAGATCGGCGAAAAGTTGCATTCATCAAAAACCCGTGAACATCATGGATAGAGAAAGTAAGTCAACATTAAGCCTGATCTTATTCCCGTAGTTATGTTTGATGAAACTCGCGTATTATAATGGATTACATTTGTGAGAAAAGACCGAATGTGGAGGAAATACCCACATGGCTTTAACTCTATAAGAAGCGAGTAGTAAGGTAAGATGATCTTTGAGGACAAAGATCCTGTTTAGGGGTAAATGCTGTGACAATCCGTCAATTTATGATTGATATTTTATTCTCGAATATTATTTAAAAACATTATTTTAATGTTACAATAGGAACTCACATATTTTTGGGAAGAAATTTGGATTTACGTCTTGGAGTAGCATCGACTACGTCTAAACCGGAGGATTCAACGTTACGTGCTTACGTTTACATACACCGTCCTTGGTGACAGTCCGACATTTCAGAAAAATAAATTCGTCCATGAATATTATTTTGGAGTTTTAAATTTGTGTTGGTTCATAAACTCACAAATTTACGAGAAGAGATTAGGACTTACGATTTTATTTTAACGTCTTTTACGACTAAACCGGAAACCTTAGGATTACGTATTTACGTTTTCGAACTCCGTTTTTGATTAGACAATTTTTATTGGATTCGTTTTGTGACGTTGATTCATAATTTATAAAAACGTTTTTCGTAAAACGACCCGAGGGCACGCAAATCGAGGAAACTAGAATCGAGGAGTACCCGTAAATTAGTGGGATGAGACAAGATAAAACTTGCCCCACCCCACTCCATATGGACGGCCAAACCATGTGCTCAACACATTTGATGTGTCAAGTTTTAAACAAAAAGCATACACTTGTCCTAAGCTTATGAACTAAGCTACCACTCAAACAAAACCACTCATCATTTCCACTAGCTCTCATTCTAACATGCAAACAACTACACATTTTCTCTCATCTCTCCATTTTGTGCCGTCCCATATAGCCTCCAAAACACCACCAATTGATCCAAATTTAACCAAGAACATATGTTATAATTAACATATGTTAATCCCCATTCAAAAAGATGAAGATTGGTGCAACTTATAACATCCATGGAGGAGTTTTCATGGTGTCATGAGGCTGATTTTCCACAAGGAGTTGATGAAGATTGGAGTTCTTGAAGATGGTCATGGTTGTCTACAAGTTTCTCCATCAAAAACCATGTCAAACTCATAACCTACATCAAGTTGGTGGTATAAAGATTGTCCTCCTCATCTTCTTTTTATTTTGATTATGTAAACTTGTATTTTATTTCCTATTGTATATATTTATGATGATTATATGATGATAAAAATGTTATGTGGGGATTTGTTGTTGATAATCATGGATAAAAAGGTGAAAAACCATATGAAACAAGGTTAAAATCTTGATTAATTTGCATGGCTGTATAAAACAGTAAAGAACCAAGTGGTAAACTGATAATATGATGAAGTAGAACCCATTTACAGTAAGCTATGGGTCTTGTACACATGTGAGAGTTGGCCATGCAATGGAATCAAAATAATGAGTGAGATATGATCAATACAAGTTTAGGGTATAAATCTGAAGTTACTGTTTTGGACGATTTTTAGAAAATACTTAAAGGATGATTCAACAGTAGCTATAGAAGAGTTAAATGTAGCACATATCATGTAGTTTATGTGATAAAAATTTGAGCTTCTATCTCCATGTAGAACTCAAGATATGACATTTTTGGTGAAGATGAAGTTAAAAATCAGATTTTTGGAAATTAAAGAATAATACTATTATATAAGCACTCACATTTTAATATATAAAATGTAAATAAAAACCCACTAACTAATAAAACTTATTTATATAAATATATAAAAGGTGTAAAAAGTGTATAAATGATAAAAATGGAAACCTGTTAAGTTTTATAAGTTATAAAACTATAAACATGATTTTTACGACTTTTTCGGCTATTGCCGTAAAATTAACGTTTTTGTTAAATAAAACTTAGATGGTTGGACCCGTCTAATGAAAACTTTATAAAACTTATATACTGATATATAGACATGTATAACAAGTAAAAACCGATAAAACCCGAACTTTAGGGCATACGGACATTAACGAGCTAAGTAAACATATTGGACTAATACTTGGGTTAATAATTGGACTTAATAAGATAAAAACTTGTAAAAAGAATTATTTGGGCTTAACCCATTTGGGCCCAACATGAAAGATATATATATACTGATCATATAGGTATAAAATGGGTAAAAACAAGTTAAAGAACTTATAAAAGACTTAATGAACTTAAAATAGGTAAAATCGGTGAAACTAGTGAACTAGTAAGACGATACTAAAACGTAAACTCTAAAATGAGTAAACAAGAATATGTAAACCCACTTGATCATCATATATATATATAATCATCATATGTATACATAATTGTTATTTTTATAAAGTCATTGGACACGAGTCTAAGACCGATTATTATTTATATAGGTTTCCGTAATTGAAGCACGTACCGTACGTCCGAATTGCCGATCACCCGCCTTCCCACATCAACGTGAGTTCATAGCCTCGCACTCTTTTAAATGTTTTATAAATGCTTTATAAATCCGCGAGGGAGATAACATGTTAGTTTTTATAAAAGTTTGGACACCATTTGCCCCGATTGTTTGTTTATTGATTTTGGACCCGAATGATTGAATGACCCGATTGTATGACCCGATAAATGATTAATGGACCCGATAGATGAAATTAAATGGATTATTAAAGTTAGGTTATGTCACTAAAAGTCCCATTAGCATGAATTGTGAACTACCGGGAGTTGGTAGACGCTTATGCATTTGATAGTACTATTTGGGGACGATCACCCCAGTTCGCGCCTTGACGGTTGATCCCCGTCGTGCCACATTGATTGGTAAGCGAATTTATGTATGAGAAGATTTTCAATAGCGTGACCTTTGTGACGACACGCTACTTTAGATGGGCAAAATTGGTATCGGGTTAGCTACCCGTTTTGGTTTAGTAAGGTAACAATGTCATGCGGCTTGTAATAATCCAAAATTAACGAAATACTAATAGACGCTCCGAATTACGATGTATTGCCTGACTAGCAATACAGGGTCATACTATTGATATTATGTTTGTATTTTGGTTTTCATAACCATATTCATATAACGGTTTTTATTTGATTTTATACAACGTCATAAGACATGTTGTATGATGTTTTTTTACGACATTGGCTCGTATAATGATTTTTACGGCAAATGCCTATATTATGATTTTCGATAAGGATTTGTATAAAATGATTTTGGCTATTTTACGGCCTATTACAATGATTTGTATGAATTGATTTTTGGTACTAATTTTATACCAAAGTTATATTGATGGAATTTATTAAACTCTATGAATTCACTCGGCGTTATCGCTGACCTTTTCTTTTAACATGTTTTATCTCAGGTACTTGAAGGTAATTCTCGGGAAGACAACAAGAATTCATGGCCCGCACCTAAACTATATTTTCCATTCAAATACTTTGTAAAACTTTGTAAGAATATAATGACTTGGGACCGATGTAACTTTGATATTTATGAATGGAAATAAATTATTATTAAACGACGCGATTTTTATGCGTTATCTATGATGTGAGTAATGTGCTATCCCGTAACACCAACTAGTCTTCCGCTGTACTGAGTTGTATAAATTTGGGGGTGTTACACCCCATACATCAAAAATCTCACACTCTTGAATAAAATTTTGTGGCATCTCATCACGTTGCGTAATTATTCCTTGTCTTTGACACACATCACAAAATTTTACCATCTCTTGGGCATCTTTGTAAATGGAAGGCCAATAGTAACCCGAATCAAAGACTTTCTTGGCGGTATAGTTGGGCCCAAAATGTCCACCCGTAGGTCCTTTATGACATGCTTCTAAAATTTTAAATGCCTCGGGCCCATCTACACACCGTCTAATGATTTGGTCCACACATTGCCTAAAAATATAAGGATCATCCCAAAAGTAATACTTAACTTTCTTAAGAAATTTCTTCTTTTGTTGGTAAGTAAGCCCCTCAATAAGCACATTCCCCACAAGATAGTTTGCTATATCCGCAAACCAAGGGGTGGCATCCTCTTGGGAAGAGATAGACATGAGCTCCTCTAATGGAAAGGATTCATTTATTTCTTGATTAGGAAAATCTCCTTGAAAAGGATGCTCAAGTCTACTCAAGTGATCCGCCGCTAAATTCTCGGCTCCTTTCTTATCATGAATTTCTATCTTAAATTCTTGAAGCAACAAAACCCATCTCAAAAGCGTAGGCTTAGCATCTTGTTTTGTCATGAGATACTTGAGAGCAGAATGATCCGTATACACTATGGTTTTGGATAGCACAAGGTATGGTCTAAATTTCTCAAAAGCATAGACTATAGCAAGCAACTCTTTTTCCGTGGTAGTATAATGAAGTTGTGCACCGGTCATGGTTTTACTCGCATAGTGTATAGGTTGAAAATGCTTATTCATTATTTGTCCTAAAACGGCCCCTACCGCATAATCACTAGCGTCACACATAAGCTCAAAAGGTAATTCCCAATTTGGAGAAACCAAAACGGGAACCCTTGTCAATTTCTCCTTAAGAGTCTCAAAAGATTCCAAACAATCTTGGTTAAAAATGAAAGGAGCCTCTTTTTCCAAGAGGTGAGTCATCGGTCTAGCTATCTTAGAAAAATCTTGTATGAAGCGCCTATAAAATCCCGCATGACCTAAGAAACTCCTTACACCTTTAACCGTAGTGGGTGGGGGAAGCTTAGCAATCACATCCATTTTAGCTCGATCCACTTCTAATCCCTTATTGGATATTTTGTGTCCTACGACAATTCCCTCTTTCACCATAAAATGACATTTCTCCCAATTAAGCACTAAACGTGTTTCCTCACAACGCTTAAGCATTCTTTCTAAATTGGTGAGACATGAGGTAAATGAATCTCCAAAGACGGAAAAGTCATCCATGAAAACCTCCATTGTTTGCTCTATCATATCATGGAAAATTGCCATCATGCACCTTTGAAACATCCCCGGTGCATTACATAAGCCAAAAGGCATCCTCTTGTAAGCAAATGTACCATAGGGACAAGTGAATGTGGTCTTTTCTTGTTCCTTATGGTTAATGGGTATTTGGAAATAACCCGAAAAGCCATCAAGAAAGCAATAGTACTCATTTCCCGCTAAGCGTTTAAGCATTTGGTCCATAAAAGGTAATGGGAAATGGTCTTTCCTAGTAGCCACATTGAGCTTCCTATAATCAATACAAACTTTCCAACCGGTAACAAGTCGCGTAGGAATAAGCTCATTGTTCTCATTAGGTACTACGGTGAGTCCACCCTTTTTTGGAACACAATGTACCGGGCTAACCCATGGAGAGTCGGAAATGGGGTAAATTGATGAGACTGCTTTTATACATAGTCTCATCTTCCAAATAGGGCTTAAACTGCATTAAATATCATCAAAATACCCATATATATGCTTGTGTTTGTTACTTGTGTATTTTAGGTACGGATATTGAGAAATTGACAAAAGATCACAAGAATCATTCAAAAACGAACACGGGAAACGAAGCCGCACAATGAACCAAGCCCAAATGAAGACTTTCCCAAGATCAACCCTTGGATATTTGAAGAATTATGAAGAAGGGTCCTCCAATATGGAAGAATTGACACTTTATACCCTTGTATCCTCATAATTACAAGTTTGGTCCCTAAAGTTTGTCAAAATTACAAAAGGGCCCTCCACTTTGAAGATTTGGCAAGTTTAGCCCCTCAACAAAGCTAAATTGTCAACCAATATCATCCACAAAGTCAAATATATCATGAAGTCCTTCAAAGTACAAGAAATTACAAGTTTGGTCCTTTGAAAATCCCAAAATTACAAATAGGACCCTCAACTTTCAACATTTGGCAAAAATGGTCCCTCATCAAACAAGACTTGGCAAATTTAGTCCTCCAAAATGCTCATTATACAAGTCAAGACCATTATCCATCATCAAAATGCCAAATCAGCCCTTGAAGAATTCAAAAATGGCAAGAAATACCCCTGAAAATACTTTGGAAAAGTATTTGGGGCAAAAGTGTGAAAATGAAAACTTGAAATACAAAGGGAATGCGTTTTTGGCTGTTTAATTTGCAAATGAAAGGAGTATAAAAGATTGAGGGTTAAACCTGGCAGACATGATAGTTACCTTAACCAACCAAGACATGCCACGTGCCCCACTACCTCTTTTTAACGAATCACAAGCCATAAACCTGCCATGTCACAATCCCACTCATCCGGTTTAAGATTTATTTAATCTTGGCGCCTTAACACACTTTTAAACTTAATCCAACCTTAAACAAGATCAAAACCATGTTCATCAGACTCAAGAACACAATTAGGGATTTTTGATTTAGCAAAAATTAAACCCCAAAACTTTCCAGAATTATGATTAAGGGTCTACTAATCACATCCCAACCTTAAACATGGACACCTCATCACTCCCTTGCCCCACATGAGATTCCCCTGCTACACAAAAGGGGGATACTGCCAAAAACCACCAGCCATCCAACGTGTGAGATTGATGCTTACTTTCTAAGCTCAATGGGAGCCCTTGGATACACTCACACATGCCAGCTTCAACAAATAGCCAAAACAAGTCACACGATTCAGGAAGATGCCAAAAATTCTCAAGGGCAAAATTAGGACTTCAGTAGTTAGGGTTTACACGTTTTTTAGCTTTGTAGAACTTGTAAGGCTCTATATAAAGCCATTTAGGCCATAACATTTGAGCTTGCTTTTGGTTTTTCCTTTGTTCAAACACTTGTAAATCCTCTTTCTAATTAATGAATTTGAGTTAAGTTCTTTGAAGAAAGACCAAGTGCCATCTTTATTCTGCTTGTTTATGTTCTTAGTTTATTGGTTTTGAAGTTTCAAACTTGTTTTCAAAAGAGGAGTGTGCAAAAGTTTCCACATTTTCTCATTTTCTTGATATTTTACTAAGTTCTTGTTCCAATCTTGGAATTCTTGGGTTATAGGGCTGATCATAGCATCCTAACTGAGTTAGTTAAGGTATGGTGAGGCTTATAACTTGGGGATAATCAAGTGTGGGGTAACAAGGTTGCATCAATCAAGATTTTCCAAGTTTCTGATTTTTATATACTTGTGCTTTACCCTTGTTCAATCTTAGCAGGCTTATTGTGGAAGCTTGTGCTTGTTCTTGCTAGCACATAAGCTCAAAATTCGTGGGTGTGGATGTACATCCATGAGGTTTGCATACTTAATCTCAAAATCTGCTTAAATTCATGATTTTTGGTGATATTTGTATGAAACTTGTTATCTTGTGAATTTTGTGGCTTGTTCTTGCTTGAATCTGTTTATCTTACCTGTTTTAGTGTTAATTGATGCTTGGGTAGCCTTAAATATCACTTTGCCTTTGAAAAATTTGATTTGAAAAGATTAAGGGGTGTTTGGGTCTACTGGTTTGTGCTTTTAACTTGTTATTGTGTTAAGGGAAGTTGTTGTTTATGCTTGGTATCTGTTATACCTTTGTTTGAGAGTGTTTTGCTGCAAGTTTCTGAGTTTGAAACCTTGAATCAAACAAATTGCTATATCTTTTTGAGTTGACTATTTTTTGACCTAGAATTTTGAGAAAACCTAGAGTTTATGCATGTTTAGGGATAAAAGCTGTTAAAACATCATCAATATAACCTATTTGATAGATTTAAAGTGTTGAATTTGGCTTGTGTGTCAAATACATCAGTAAAAGTAGAAAACTGCATGTGTTAGTGTTCATCAGTAACTTTCATTGCTTGAATCTTGCTTAATTCTTTGAACCATTGCATGAAACCTGTTTAGACTTGCTTATTGGAGTTTATAATACCTGGTGTATGCATTTGGTTGAATTTGGTTGGCTGATTATTGCTAAAACTGCTTATTTGTGCCTAACTGCTTATTGTTCATGTGTGTATCATGTCTGATGATTGATTGATTAAACTGTATCAATTCGGTGTTAGTGATTGTGTTATTTTGATTGTTATTGACTCCTTTTGATCCAAAGATCATTTGGGTGCCTTTGTGTAATCTGAATCTCCAAAAAAGTCACTAAAGACAAAAAGTCAAACAAGTCAAGCAGTGGAAAAAGTTTCCACTGCTCAACATCCAAAACTAGCCCCTGCTAGTGCAATTTTGTCATCAGCTTATCAATAAGCTATTCTAGCTTATCCAGACTTACAACAACTTATTTTTTGTAACAAGTCTTCATTATTTGACCCATTTAAGTAGACTAGAGCTTATTGGACTTTGACTTTGACTTTTTACTAGAAAACCAACTACTTTGACTTTTTACATAAGTGCTTATTTGATTTTCTAGCTTATTGAGTGTGCTTATTTGAAAACTCTTTGTTGATTTTGCTTAAATAAGTCATTTAAAAGCTTTTGAAACTTGAATCAGCACTTGGGGTGGCCTAGAACTCAAAAACGACTATTTTGTCGTTTTGTGTAGATTGCTTATTGCATTTTCAGGCTTATTCCTTGGGCTTATTTCAAATTTCTTTTTGTAGAAGTCATTGTTAGGTCAAAAGAAGATTGTGTGTCAAATTTTAGTTTATGGCATCAGCTTATAGCTTAATGGGCTAAAAAGCCCATTAAGAATAAGCTGCTTATTATAAGTTAGCTTATTTCACATTTTCAGCTTTTAGGCCTTTGGAAAAAGTTGTTTAAAATCAAATTTTGAGTCAACCTGTGCTTTTTGGGCTTATTTTGAACAATTTTTTTTATTGGGCCCAAATTTGGCCTAATAAGTGCACTGTTTTGGGTTTAGCCTATTTTCTAGGCCCAATAGGGGTATTTAGGTAATTTCACTTTCATTTCTGAGTTATTTAGGTTAAATTAAGCTAGTTTGCAAGTTTCTAGAATTTTTTATGATTTTTAGATTTTTAATATTATTTTATTACTAGAATTTAAAAGTCTGATTTTCTAAGTTTTTACATTTTTCCTAGGTTCTAAACACTTAATTAGGATTTTTGCAACTTTTCAAATATTTTTAGAGTGTTTCAGTTATTTTCTAGAATTAATTTAAGTTTTAATTGTTTTTAGTAGTTTTTAATTGTTTAAAAATAGTTTTTATTGATTTTAAAATTTTGAAAAATAGTTTTTAGCTTAATTAGAGTATTTTTGAGGTTTACAAACTTTAAAATCTTGTTTATGGCTTTTTAATAATTAATTTTGATTTCTAGGGCTTTAATTAGCATTAAAAAGTCATTATCTAATTAATTAAAAGGTTTTGCAAGTTTTGATTTTTTGTAAACTCTTAGAATATTACTGTGGATTTTTGGTAATTTTTAGGAATTTTTAGGGTAAAATTTTAATTTTGGTACTTTTTACGACTTTACGTGTATACCTTTTTCGACTTAGTTTAATCCGTCTTTGTAACCGTCATTCTCTTCCAATCTCCTTTCCATCTTTCTTTCTCAAAAATATAATCACAAATCTAATCCATATCATTACACACATAACACACTAGCCTCCTTGAGAACGAACTCATTTTAGGGTCATTTACACACGGTTTTCCTAAATCGTCGTGCTTACTTGCCCTAATTACCATCCTTTTCCTAAAGGGGTAATTTTACAACTATCATTTTGGCGCCGATGCCGGGGAAGCGTGTTGTGTTTTGATTGGAATTGTTGTTTTTATATACTAACCATAATTAGTATTTGTATTAGTAGCACTCTACTAATACGTATTATCGGTTTTCGGTTTTTGTGTGAATACTATTACTATAGTGTATACGTAGAACAATAAATTCACAAGTACTCCAAATACGTGAGAAATCACAACCTTGACTTGGGAGGTCATTACCCAATCATTGTATTCGAATCTCAAACCAAAGAAAAAGGCAAAAATAGATAAATACTTTCGTGAAGCTTAATCTTGAAAAATACAAACTATAAGGTGGGTATAAGGCGGATATTATAAAGTATATCCTAAGGAAAAAGGCTCTTAAGTGCTTCGAGCCGCCTCGTTTCCCCGCTTGCTTGTGAGTATTTGATTTTGAGAGCTAATCGAGGGTTTTGCCACCCAGAGTATTATTAAGTATCATATATATTTTCTTGATTTCCATTGATTAAACCCTCTTGAACGTTTTGGTGTTCCACCAACGTTCTAAAGTCATCGAAGGCGTTCACTTCACGTGATCGTTTTCATTCCTTGAGGCTTCTTTAATCAAGAGATTTGATTAAGGAGGAGATTTGTAGATTTGTGTCTACTTAATACATTCACCAAGATCCAAAAAGGTTAATACAATCAAAAACCACAAAAAAAAAATTGAAAAATACAAAACACCAAAAAGAATCTTCTTTGCTTATCCCCTCGTTGTACGTGACGTTTATGCTAACTCGAAATCAAGCAAGACGTGCACGTAAACGAAAGAACAAAACTCCCACTCCCAACAGTTCTAGTGAGGAGTCTCCTATTGACGAACCCATTGTAAGAGAAGCACCAACCATGGCGAATCGAACTATGATGGAGTTACTTCAAGCACCCACCGAGGGTTATGGAGAGGCTATTGTGATTCCCGCTATCCTTGCGGAGAATTTTGAGGTGAAAACGGGTTTGTTGTCGATGATCCAAAACAACAAATTCCGTGGTGATGAGAAGGACAATCCCCACAACCATATCCGCCAATTCAATCGTCTTACCGCCACTTGCAAGTTTAAGGATGTCTCTAACGACTCGATTAAGATGATGCTTTTTCCGTATTCCTTAGCGGGGCCCGCTAAAATTTGGTTAGAGAAAGAGCCACCCAATTCTATATTGACGTGGAAGGATCTCGTGTCTAAGTTTGTGAACCAATTTTTTCCGCCCTCTAAGACTACGTACTTGAAAAACGAGATTTCAAAGTTTTCACAAGAATTAAATGAAAGTTTTTCAACGGCTTGGAATAGGTTTAAGGAAATGTTACATGAATGTCCTCATCACGGTTTTTCCGATTTGCATCAAATTGACACGTTTTACAATGGACTTAATGATCATGAAAGGGATTATTTGAATGCCGCCGCGGGTGGTAATTTTTTGTGTAAAACGGTTGAGGAAGCTTTGGTGATAATTGAAAATAGATCTAAGGTGTATAGTCCTCGTAGCACGTCTAGTGTTCGTAAGGCTTCGTCTTCTGCTTCACCTTCTTTGTCTACTACCATCGATGCTTGCCAAATTGAGGCGAACTTGGAAAACAAGATTTTTGATAAGCTTAAAGGACTTTTGATTGAGTTTAAAGTTGGTGAACAAAGTGATCCCGCTACGGCTAAAGCGGTTGAGGTTTCTTGCATGTATTATGGTGGAAGTCATGATTTCTCCGAGTGCATTACCAACGGTGGTAACACTTCGAGTGCCTTCGCGGCCACGGGAAATTACAACCAAAACGGTCAAGTTTCTCGCTCTAATCAAATGACTCCACCGGGTTTTGGTTCAAATCAAAATGCTAACAACAACTATCGCAACAATCAAGTTGGTTTCAAAAACAATTACAACAAGGGAAACTATGGGAATCAAGGGGGCTAATAATCAAGTTTCAAACAAAAATGATTTTAAAAACAACAACAAAGGTTTGCAAACATTGAAAGATCTTCCAAGTGAGTTTGTTGAATATGCTAGTTGGAATGATGCTAGGTTTGACAATATTCAAAGAGAAATCATTAGCCTAAGATCCGAGTTTAAGAACGACTTGAAGAAAGAGTTGAAAAATGAGTTAGCTAATGAACTTAAAATCCACACCAACAAGATGGAAGGAAATGTCACTAGGTTGCAACGAAACCAAAAAAAAATGGAACAAGGGCAACATGAGATTAAACAAGAGATGATTAAGGCCGAGAAAAGGCAAACCGAAGCCGTATTGAGGCAATCCAATTTTGAAGATAAAATCTCATCTATGTTTGAGGCAATAATGTGTAAACCGTCTTTGAGTGGTCTTCCTAGCAACACCATTTCCAACCCTAAGGGTGAGATGAAAGTGATTACCACACGTAGTGGTAAGACACTTAAGGAACCGACTCCTCAACCAATTTCTCCTACGGAGGAAGCAATTGAGGAAGAACCCAAGGTGGTGGTCCAAAAGGAGCATGTCCCAATCCCACGAAGTACCGCTCATGCCACACCTACGGTTGACCCATTACCATCATTGGAACCCGAGGTTCCAAAGGCTATGCCTACTATGCCTCAACCCACACCACATTTGCCCTATCCATCGAGACTTAGGAAGGAGAAACGTCAAGAGCGCGACAATTATCAATTTGAGATTTTTATGAAAATGTTTCGTGATTTGCACTTTAATGTGAGTTTCGCCGATGCTTTGGTCATGATGCCTCAATTTGACGCTAATTTTAAGAGTATGTTGAACAACAAGGAGAAATTGCACCAATTGTCTAATTTTTCATCGGTTTATCTTAATCGCATACCTCAAAAAGTCGGTGATCCCGGTAAATTCTTGATTCCATGTGCAATCCAAGATATGGAGGAATGCTTCGCCTTGGCCGATCTTGGTGCTAGCATTAACTTGATGCCACTTGCAATCTTCAAGTCACTCAATCTTCCTAATCTTACTCCTTCACTAATGTCTATCGAGTTGGCCGACCATTCCACAATTCTCGCATGTGGTTTGGCGGAAGACGTTTTTGTGAAAGTGGGTAAGTTCTACTCCCGTAGACTTTATCGTTGTTGATATCCCCACGGATCCTCAAGTTCCTCTCATTTTAGGTCGTTCGTTTTTAGATACGTCTATGGCTTTGATCGATGTTCATGCTAGAAAGATCACCTTATGTTTCAACGACGAGGAACTTGTTATAAACGCAACTCAAAACTCTCAAATTTCTCATGTTTATTCCGTTGCAACCATAAACCTCGTTGATATGATTGACATGGTTTGCGAGGAATTTTCACAAGAAGTTCTAGGTTTTGGTGATGAAGAAACTAGTGGCAATCCCACTATGTTGGATCCAATTCTTGATAATTCGACACCAACCTTCACTCCCTTTGAAGGTGGTGGTTTTACGTTGGAAGAATTAGATGTTCCACGTACTTGTGACGAAGATCTCGACAACGATGAGGACTTCTCGATTATCAAGGATTTTCTTAACGATTTCCCATTGCCTCCACCTGAGGAGGTTATGAGTATCGAGCCCAAATCTTCACTTGAGGAACCACCTATTTTCGAGTTGAAAGATTTACCTCCTCATCTCGAATATGTCTATTTGGAGGAGGACGACAAGTTGCCGGTTATTATTGCGAAGGAACTTTCGAATGATGAAAAAACTGCACTTGTCGATGTTCTAAAGGATCACAAAAGGGCAATTGCGTGGAAGTTATCCGACATTAAGGGAATCGATCCCAAGTTTTGTACCCATAAAATATTAATGGAGGAGGATTTCAAGCCCACAATCCAAAGTCAAAGGAGGGTGAACCCCAAAATTCACGACGTCATCAAAAAGGAGGTCCTTAAACTCCTTGACGCGGGAATGATTTACCCTATTTCCGATAACCCTTGGGTGAGTACTATTCATTGTGTCCCTAAAAGGGAGGGATGACCGTTGTGCCAAACGATGCCAACGAGTTAATTCCCACTAGACTCGTGACCGGATGGAGAGTGTGCATTGACTATCGAAAGTTGAATGAAGCCACTCTAAAAGACCATTTTCCCTTGCCCTTCATGGACCAAATGTTGGAGCGTCTAGCGGGAAACGATTTCTATTGCTTTTTAGATGGTTTTTCCGGTTACATCCAAATTCCCATCGATCCTCGTGATCAAGAAAAAACTACGTTTACGTGTCTATATGGAACGTTTGCCTATCATAGAATGCCATTCGGACTTTGTAATGCACCGGGAACCTTTCAAAGGTACATGATGGCTATTTTTCATGATATGATCGAGAATACGATGGAAGTCTTCATGGATGACTTTTCCGTGTTTGGTAATTCGTTCACTTCGTGTTTGTCGAACCTTGAGAGAATGTTAAAACGTTGTGAGGAAACCAACCTTGTGCTCAATTGGGAAAAATGTCATTTTATGGTTAAGAGTGGAATCGTCTTAGGGCACAAGGTCTCGAAAGCGGGGATTGAGGTAGATCAAGCTAAGGTAGACGTCATCGCCAAATTACCTCATCCCAAAACCGTCAAGGGAGTTAGGAGTTTCCTAGGCCACGCGGGCTTTTATCGATGATTCATCAAGGATTTTTCGAAGATTTCTCGACCCATTACACATCTTCTTGAAAAAGTGGCACGTTTTGTCTTTGACGAAGATTGTGTACGAGCCTTTGAAATCCTTATGAGGAAACTAACCGAAGCTCCCATTCTTGTTGCTCCCAATTGGAACCTCCCCTTTGAACTAATATGTGATGCTAGTGATTACGCTATTGGGGCCGTTTTGGGGCAACGACATGATAAGCACTTCTTGCCTATTCACTATGCTAGCAAGACGATGACCGAGGCTCAACTAAAATACACTACAACGGAGAAGGAATTCCTTTCCGTGGTGTATGCATTTGAGAAGTTCTAACCTTACCTCGTCTTAGCCAAATGCATAGTGTATACGGACCATTCGGCTATCAAGTATCTCATGGCAAAGCAAGATGCTAAGCCGAGATTACTTCGTTGGATTCTCCTCCTTCAAGAATTTGGTCACACCATCGTTGACAAAAAAGGAGCCGAGAATCTAGCGGCCGATCATATTTCTCGTTTGGAAGATCCTCACCAAAGTGTTTACGAGCATAAGGAAATCACCGAAACATTTCCGCCCGAGACACTTGGTGTAGTGAATTCTAAGCTTGATTCTTCTACCCCATGGTTTGCGGACTTTGCAAATTACCATGCGGGTAACTTCATCGTTAAGGGTATGACGACTCAAGAAAAACGAAAATTCTTTCGTGACGTCAAGTTCTACTTTTGGAACGACCCTTACTTGTTTCAAACTTGTGCGGATCAAATCATCCGCCGTTGTGTATTTGTCACCAAAGCTTCTAACATCCTTAGAGCTTGCCATGAGGGACCCACGGGTGGTCACCACGGTGCTAATCTCACGGATAAAAAGGTGTTTGATGCCGGCTTCTTTTGGCCAACTATTTACCGAGATGCACAAGATCTTGTGAAGTCGTGTGATGCATGCCAACGACAAGGAAAAGCCTCACAAAAAGATGAAATGCCACAAAACATCATCCAAGTGTGTGAGATCTTTGACGTTTGGGGTATAGACTTTATAGGGCCGTTCCCATCATCTCATGGTAATAAGTACATTCTCGTTGCGGTTGACTATCTATCTAAGTGGGTGGAGGCCAAGGACTTGCCTACCAATGATGCTCGTGTGGTAGTCAAGTTTTTGAAAAGTTTGTTTTCTCGGTTTGGAACCCCTCGCGCTATCATAAGCGATCGTGGAACCCATTTTTGTAACGACCAATTCGAAAGGGTCCTAAGGAAATATGGGGTTACACATCGGCTTTCTACGGCTTATCACCCACAAACGAGTGAGCAAGTCGAGGTTTCAAACCGAGCGTTGAAGAGGATCTTGGAGAGATCAGTTGGGAAAACCGACAATCGTGGTCAGATAAGTTAGACGATGCTTTATGGGCCTTTAGGACCGCTCATAAGACGCCCATTGGGTGCACTCCCTATAAGCCTGTGTATGGAAAGAATTGTCATTTGCCTATCGAGTTAGAACACAAGGCTTATTGGGCCCTAAAGCATTGTAATAATGATTTGGAGACCGCGGGAAAACACCGGAAAATGAAATTTAATGAATTAGATGAGTTGAGGGATATTGCTTATGAAAAGTCATTAATTTACAAAGAAAAAACTAAAAAGTTGCATGATTAAAAAATTAAAAACCGTGTTTTTAACATTGGGGATCAAGTTTTGCTTTTTAATTCTCGCTTGAAAATCTTTTCCGGTAAGTTGAAATCCCGTTTTTCCGGTCCATTCACTGTGACTCAAGTGTTTCCGTATGGGTCCATCGATCTAGCTCAAGATGATGGTCCTAACTTCAAGGTGAATGGACATAGGTTGAAGCACTACTTTGGCGGGGAAGTTCCATCCTTGAACTACCTCGACCAAGTCACCTTCCCCAATGATAATTAGTATTGAGGGGATCGAGTCGAGCTCATGACTCGGTAATCAAAAACGAGGAGCCTCGTGGGGGAGTCCCATGCTTATCCTATGTACATATTATCGCTTTCTAATTAGTTTAATGTGACGGGATTTGTGCCCTTCCAACCTTTGTTCCGTGGTTGTTTGTGCATTGTGGTTTTTAGATGATCATGATCTTCACGATTGGAGCCTCTGGTGTTCGTTTTATGGGAGCACTCGATCGTTTGCTTTGAAGACTTTCTCAATATCCATGATATATCCTTTGATGTCCTAACCTTAGGTTTTTAGCACAATTCATAAACGGCTATTAATTTATTAGTTACACCCTTTCCATGCTAGATTATGCATTCGACTACGTCTCTAGTATGGGGCTATTTGCACCCCTAGACTCGAAACATTGAGGACAATGTTTAACTTTAGTATGGGGGTGAATAGATACTTGCCTTGCCAAACCTTCACGCTTTCCAAAGTTTATCTTTCTGTTATCGTTTTGATGCAAAATAAGGCTAAAAATGGCCAAATTTTAAAAAAATTTCTTATGTTTTATAAGTGATTGAAGACACGAATGTAGGTTTTCCGATGGCGAGAATAAGAGTAATTTTTTACTCGACCGTGAGTGTTGAGCACTTAGCTTTGATTCCTTACCCACACAATAAGTTACTATGCTAAACGTAGAGTACTCATATTCTTTCAAAAACTCATGTGTTCTCGTTGTTTGCTTATTCTCCCTTCGCATGTAAATATTTTTTGCTTAATAAATATTGACTTAGCGGTTTAGTTAGGATTGTTGGGTTTCTAGTCTTTTCTAGTAGCTTCCGTGTAATTAAATTGGGAAGACATTAAGGTATCGCCAGCGTCACGGTTTTGAAGTATTGGCACCCTAATAATCAAAAGCTTCACCCAATAATAAGATTTCAAGTGCTCACCTAAATCAAGCAAACAATTTTAAGCCCCACAAGGCCGAAAAATCTATGCAAAATTGAAAGTGACTCAAGCCTTAATCTTCGAAGCTTTAAAGATCCAAAATTCGCCTTAGTGTGAGGATATACGTCTTTGGCTAATAAAACTACCGATGAGGTGGATAATAAAAGGCAAGGCAAGACCGAAGTCATAATAAAAGCTTCATGGCGAAGTTGAATAAAAGATGGAGGTAAACCAAAGATAATAAGGCCCTTCCGTTAGGGGGCATATAAAAGTCTTGGTAATAAGTCTTATGTTCAAAACCGTTATAAAACCGTGTCTATCGATTCTTCTTGTCAACTTAATTTTTTAACATCGTTGTCTATTAGGAGGGGTTATTGATTTGATAGTCTTAGTTACACCGTTAGGACTCTATTTTTAGACCTAAATCTCTATTATCGCATAAGTCAAACAATGTATCCTCGTGAAATATTCAAGACAAAATAAAATATAAGAGATACAACTTAGGAATAATGGGAGGATAAGTACGTGATTAGGGCATATGAGTAGTGTTAGCATTACTAACTTATAATGAAAATGATCTCGTTGCATGCTTGGCATGGAATTGGGGTGAAAATCGAGGACGATGAAATTATTTCTAGCGAAGCATTCACGTGTTCTTATTCTATGAACCTAAACGTCCCATATTGCGATGAAAATCATACATTATGTCTAAAACGCAAGTAGTAGTAATAGTAGTAGTGTAGCTAGTTTATCGTGCAATAAAGTGAATAATAATGAATTTTGGAGATGCTACGATACTTTATTCTAGCATTGCGTGAGGGCACGACAATGGTTTAGTATGGGGGAGTGATGAGACTGCTTTTATACATAGTCTCATCTTCCAAATAGGGCTTAAACTGCTTTAAATATCATCAAAATACCCATATATATGCTTGTGTTTATTACTTGTGTATTTTAGGTACGGATATTGAGAAAATGACAAAAGATCACAAGAATCATTCAAAAACGAACACGGGAAACGAAGCCGCACAATGAACCAAGCCCTAATGAAGACTTTCCCAAGATCAACCCTTGAAGATTTGAAGAATTATGAAGAAGGGTCCTCCAATATGGAAGAATTGACACTTTATACCCTTGTATCCTCATAATTACAAGTTTGGTCCCTAAAGTTTGTCAAAATTACAAAAAGGGCCCTCCACTTTGAAGATTTGGCAAGTTTAGCCCCTCAACAAAGCTAAATTGTCAACCAATATCATCCAGAAAGTCAAATATATCATGAAGTCCTTCAAAGTAAAAGAAATTACAAGTTTGGTCCTTTGAAAATCCCAAAATTACAAAAAGGACCCTCAACTTTCAACATTTGGCAAAAATGGTCCCTCATCAAACAAGACTTGGCAAATTCAGTCCTCCAAAATGCTCATTATACAAGTCAAGACCATTATCCATCATCAAAATGCCAAATCAGCCCTTGAAGAATTAAAAAATGGGAAGAAATACCCCTGAAAATACTTTGGAAAAGTATTTGGGGCAAAAGTGTGAAAATGTAAACTTGAAATACAAAGGGAATACGTTTTTGGCTGTTTAAATTGCAAATGAAAGGAGTATAAAAGATTTAGGGTTAAACCTGGCAGACATGATAGTTACCTTAACCAACCAAGACATGCCACGTGCCCCACTACCTCTTTTTAACCAATCACAAGCCATAAACCTGCCATGTCACAATCCCACTCATCATGTTTAAGATTTATTTAATCTTGGCGCCTTAACACACTTTTAAACTTAATCCAACCATAAACAAGATCAAAACCATGTTCATCAGACTCAAGAACACAATTAGGGATTTTTGATTTAGCAAAAATTAAACCCCAAAACTTTCCAGAATTATGATTAAGGGTCTACTAATCACATCCCAACCTTAAACATGGACACCTCATCACTCCCTTGCCCCACATGAGATTCCCCTGCTACACAAAAGGGGGATACTACCAAAAACCACAAGCCATCCAACGTGTAAGATTGATGCTTACTTTCAAAACTCAATGGGAGCCCTTGGATACACTCACACATGCCAGCTTCAACAAACAGCAAAAACAAGTCACATGATTCAGGAAGATGCCAAAAATTCTCAAGGGCAAAATTGGGACTTCAGTAATTAGGGTTTACACGTTTTTTAGCTTTGTAGAACTTGTAAGGCTCTATATAAAGCCATTTAGGCCATAACATTTGAGCTTGCTTTTGGTTTTTCCTTTGTTCAAACACTTGTAAATCCTCTTTCTGATTAATGAATTTAAGTTATGTGCTTTGAAGAAAGACCAAGTGCCATCTTTATTCTGCTTGTTTATGTTCTTAGTTTATTGCTTTTGAAGTTTCAAACCTGTTTTCAAACGAGGAGTGTGCAAAAGTTTGCACATTTTCTCATTTTCTTGATATTTTGCTAAGTTCTTGTTCTAATCTTGGAATTCTTAGGTTATAGGGCTGATCATAGCATCCAGCTGAGTTAGTTAAGGTGTGGTGAGGCTTATAACTTGTGGATAATCAAGTGTGGGGTAACAAGGTTGCATCAATCAAGCTTTTCCAAGTTTCTGATTTTTATATACTTGTGCTTTACCCTTGTTCAATCTTAGAAGGCTTATTGTGGAAGCTTGTGCTTGTTCTTGCTAGCACATAAGCTCAAAATTCGTGGGTGTGGATGTACATCCATGAGGTTTGCATACTCAATCTCAAAATCTGCTTAAATTCATGATTTTTTGTGATATTTGTATGAAACTTGTTATCTTGTGAATTTTGTGGCTTGTTCTTGCTTGAATCTGTTTATCTTACCTGTTTTAGTGTGAATTGATGCTTGAGTAGCCTTAAATCTCACTTTGCCTTTGAAAAATTTGGTTTTGAAAAGATTAAGGGGTGTTTGGGTCTACTGGTTTGTGCTTGTAACTTGTTATTGTGTTAAGGGAAGTTGTTGTTTATGCTTGGTATCTGTTATACCTATGTTTGAGAGTGTTTTGCTGCAAGTTTCTGAGTTTGAAACCTTGAATCAAAGAAATTGCTATATCTTGTTGAGTTGACTGTTTTTTTACCTAGAATTTTGGAAAAACCTAAAGTTTATGCATGTTTAGGGATAAAAGCTGTTAAAACATCATCAATATAACCTATTTGATAGATTTGAAGTGTTGAATTTGGCTTGTGTGTCAAATACATCAGCAAAAGTAGAAAACTGCATGTGTTAGTGTTCATCAGTAACTTTCATTGCTTGAATCTTGCTTAATTCTTTGAACCATTGCATGAAACCTGTTTAGACTTGCTTATTGGAGTTTATAATAGCTTGTGTATGCATTTGGTTGAATTTGGCTGGCTGATTATTGCTAAAACTGCTTATTTGTGCCTAACTGCTTATTGTTCATGTCTGTATCATGTCTGATGATTGATTGATTAAACTGTATCAATTGGGTGTTAGTGATTGTGTTATTTTGATTGTTATTGACTCCTTTTGATCCAAAGATCATTTGGGTGCCTTTGTGTAATCTGAATCTCCAAAAAAGTCACTAAAGACAAAAAGTCAAACAAGTCAAGCAGTGGAAAAAGTTTCCACTGCTCAACATCCAAAACTAGCCCCTGCTAGTGCAATTTTGTCATCAGCTTATCAATAAGCTATTCTAGCTTATCCAGACTTGCAACAACTTATTTTTGTAAGAGGTCTTCAATATTTGACCCATTTAAGTAGACTGGAGCTTATTGGACTTTGACTTTGACTTTTTACTAGAAAACCAACTACTTTGACTTTTTATATAAGTGCTTATTTGATTTTCCAGCTTATTGAGTGTGCTTATTTGAAAACTCTTTGTTTATTTTGCTTAATTAAGTCATTTAAAAGCTTTTGAAACTTGAATCACCACTTGGGGTGGCCTAGAACTCAAAAACGACTATTTTGTCGTTTTGTGTAGATTGCTTATTGCATTTTTAGGCTTATTCCTTGGGCTTATTTCAAATTTCTTTTTGCAGAAGTCTTTGTTAGGTCAAAAGAAGCTTGTGTGTCAAATTTTAGCTTATGGCATCAGCTTATAACTTAATGGGCCAAAAAGCCCATTAAGAATAAGCTGCTTATTATAAGTTAGCTTATTTCACATTTTCAGCTTTTGGGCCTTCGAAAAAAGTTGTTTAAAATCAAATTTTGAGTCAACCTGTGCTTTTTGGTCTTATTTTGAACAATTTTTGTTATTGGGCCCAAATTTGGCCCAATAAGTGCACTGTTTTGGGTTTAGCCCATTTTCTAGGCCCAATAGGGGTATTTAGGTAATTTCACTTTCATTTATGAGTTATTTAGGTTAAATTAAGCTAGTTTGCAAATTTTTAGAATTTTTTTATGATTTTTGGATTTTAATATTATTTTAATATTATTTTATTATTAAAATTTAAAAGTCTGATTTTCTAAGTTTTTACATTTTTCCTATGTTCTAAACACTTAATTAGGATTTTTGCAACTTTTCAAATATTTTTAGAGTGTTTCAATTATTTTCTAGAATTAATTTAAGTTTTAATTGTTTTTAGTAGTTTTTAATTGTTTAAAAATAGTTTTTATTGATTTTAAAATTTTGAAAAATAGTTTTTAGCTTAATTAGAGTATTTTTGAGGTTTACAAACTTTAAAATCTTGTTTAGGGCTTTTTAATAATTAATTTTGATTTTTTGGTCTTTAATTAGCATTAAAAAGTCATTATCTAATTAATTAAAAGGTTTTTGCAAGTTTTGTTTTTTTCGTAAACTCTTAGAATATTATTGTGGATTTTTGGTAATTTTTAGGAATTTTTAGGGTAAAATTTTAATTTTGGTACTTTTTACGACTTTACGTGTATACCTTTTTCGACTTAGTTTAATCCGTCTTTGTAACCGTCATTCTCTTCCAATCTCCTTTCTATCTTTCTTTCTCAAAAATATAATCACAAATCTAATCCATATCATTACACACATAACACACTAGCCTCCTTGAGAACGAACTCATTTTAGGGTCATTTACACATGGTTTTCCTAAATCGTCGTGCTTACTTGCCCTAATTACCATCCTTTTCTTAAAGGGGTAATTTTACAACTATCATAAATCATGCCCGCATCAAGGAGTTTGATCACTTCCTTTTTAATGACCTCATGGATTTTTGGGTTAACCCTTCGTTGACTTTGAATGGCGGGTTTGTAATCATCCTCCATAAGGATTTTGTGTGTACAAAAATGTGGATCAATGCGCCTTATGTCGGATATTTTCCATGATAAGGTTTTCTTGTGTTTCTTAAGGACTTCAATTAGTTTCCCCTGTTCATCCTCTTTCAACTCTTTAGCAATGATCACGGGTAATTGGTCTTTGCCCTCTAAGAAAGAATACTCTAGGAGGGATGGAAGGTCCTTAAGTTCAATTGGAGGTGGACTCTCTATAGAAGGTTTTACTATGGAAGGATCATCACTGGTAACTTCTTGTGGAATGGGGGAAGGAATAGGGTCCTCATTGAGCAACTTTTGGATAGTAAGAATATCTTCTTCCCAATTAATGGGAGAATCATCATCACCAAGAAAGTTGGACTCAAATTCCTCCAAGAGGAAATCACTCTCTCCAAAAGGTGTTAAGGAGGGAGCAATTGAGGCCACGGTTTCAACATGGGGCATTTCCTCACTAGTACTCTTGCAAGCATCATGAAAGTGCTCATCACACACCTCATCTAGCACATCAACTATGTTAATAGTCTCACAAGGTTTAGACTCCTTAACCTCTTTCTTATCACACACTTTCCCTAAGTTAAACACCACTTTATCATCCTCTACTCTCATAATTAGTTCTCCCTCCTCCACATCTATCAAAGTACGACCCGTTCTCAAAAACGGTCTACCAACAATCGAAGGAACTCTAGGATCCATGTCATAATCAACCACGAAAAAGTCGGTCGGAAAGGTAAACTTATACACACCTACAAACACATCCTCCGGAATACCTACGGGGTAAGCTATGGTTCAGTTGGCTAACTCAAGGGTCATCCTAGTGGGAGTGAGCTCGGGAAGAGAGAGTTTTTTCCAAACCGATAAAGGCATGAGGTTAATGCTTGCCCCTAGATCCGCCAAAGCCATGCAATTTTCCACACCGGGAAAATTACAAGGTATCAAGAAGCGCCCCGGATCTCCAAGTTTTGTTGGTAAGGTTTTAAGTAGGATGGCGGAACAATTTTCATTAAGGGATGTGTTGGGAAAATCAACTAATTTTTCCTTGTTTGAGAGTAAATCCTTGAACATCTTAGCAAACTTTGCCATGTAAGCAAGAGCTTCCGAAAAGGATATGTTGATGTTGAGTTGCTTGAACATCCTTAAGAAATTTGAGACTTGGATGTTATCCTTGTTCTTTAACTTGTCCTTTTTCAACCTTGAAGGATATGGAAGAGTTGGTTTAGGTGTAGGTGTTGTAGTGGAAGATTTGTCTTTGATAGCTTCTTCATTGGGAGTTGTGGAAGGTAGAAGAGAAGTAGGAATAGGTTGAGAAGGTGTGTTTGATTGAATGGGAGCATTTTGAGGTGGTGAAGTAGATGTAGAAGGCTTGTCACATGTAGGAACAAAAGTGGGTTTAACAATATGAGGTTTAGGAGGTGAAGGATCCTTTGTTGACTTTCCACTCCTTGTTGTTATAGCATTGACATTCGCCCTTGGATTTGCTTGTGTGTTTGATGGTAAAGCCCCTTGTTGTCTTTGATTGAATGCCATTAAAAGCCTATTAGTTTGTGCATCCATTGCAAGTTTCATTTGGTCATTCATTCTCTTTTCACTTTCACAAATTCTCTTCTCAACATACTCATGAGTCTCATGTAGCCCATATCCTTGATTTTGAGATTGAGGGTAACCTTGATTGGGAATTTGAGAATATCCTTGATTTAGGAAAGGTGGAAGTGGTTGATTAAATCCTTGATGTGGTGGATAAGAGTTATTTCCTTGTTGTTGAAAATTGTTGGGTTCCTTGTAGTTATTCCCTTGATAATGTGGTCTTGGACCTTGATTCCTTTGTAACAATTGAGGAGGATTTTGGTGAGGTTGGGTGGGTGGTTGGGGTGGGAATCCCGGTGGAGTAAGGTAATTTGGGACTTGTAAGAAAGGTTATTGGGATTAATATTTGGCTTGAAATGTTCACGATGTTCCTCTTGGTAAGCATAACATTCCCCTTGATAACCTTGCACCTTATCACATTGTTCATAGGAATGGGGACCTCCACAAGTCTCACATGAAAGAGTAATGGCATGCACATCATTTGTATAATGATTGCCCATAGAAAGCTTCATAAAGCCATTCATCATTGTTTCTTGCATCTTTTGAGTGTTTTGCATGAATGTTTGACTATCTTTTTGAGCTTGGGTAAATGCTTGAATGCATGAAATGAGTTGAGTCTCCAATGGTTTAGAACCTCCTTCTTAAATGACATGGACTCTTTCATCAAATTGTGTGTTAGTTTGCACCATTGCTTTAGTCTCAATAATATCCCAAGCCTCTTGAATAGATTTAAGAAGAATATTCCCTCCCGTGGAAGCATTGAGTGAGTCTTGGTGATGAGGTTTAAGGCCATTGTAGAAAGTATTAATTTGGTGAACTTCATCCAATCCATGGTTAGGGCATCTCCTCAATAACTCTCTATACTCCTCGCAAGCATCACTAAAAGTTTGACTAGGTTTTTATTGAAAGCCTATAATTAAGTTCCTCAAAGACGTGGTGTTAGATGGGGGAAAGAACTTGTTCAAAAACTTAGTAGTGAAACCATCCCATGTGGTGATACTATCGGGTGGTTCTGTATCTGACCAATGCTTAGCCGGACCCTCTAGTGAAAATTGCACCAATATCAACTTAATGGCATCATGAGGAACTCCATTATACTTAATGGTGTTGCAAAGAGCAAGAAATCTCTTAAGGTGATCATGAGGATTATCATTCTTGTTTCCATAAAAAGGTGTGTTTGAAACCAAGTTAATCATAGCCGTTTTTAGCTCAAATGTATTTGCGGGAATATCGGGTATCTTGATAGCATCGACATATCCGTGAACATTGGATTGCAAACGTTCCATCAAAGAACGAGTATCAACTCTGGCCATGGCTTCTTGTTGTGGATGAATCAAAGCACGATTCTCGTGATCGGCTTGATGGAAGGTGGTGTTCCTACTCTTTCTCATTTTCTTCCTTTTTGGAGGAAGGGGTTGTACACCAATCGGTATTTGTGCACGCCCACGAGTGAGCATGCAACTCAATATGAGGAATGAGAGAGAAGCTCTCGTGTGACTTTGAAGAGAAAAGGATTATCCCCTTCGAGTTTCAGTATGAAATATCCACAAGAAAATAATAATCTACGTATGTACTACTTGGGTGCAAGACCCCCAATGAAGCCTTCCTTCTTAGAATATGCACAAGTGAACGGGGGGTTAGGTGACGCGAAGCACTTAAGTACCTATTGACCCTTAGATGGCATTTTATAGCACATCGCCTTTCTATTCACTTAATTGTTTGTATTCTTCGAATTGTTGCTTATTGGAAGTATTTATCTATTCTTGCTTTATTTTGTTTGATCGATACATGTGTCAAGGACCGGAACGCCCCTCAACACGGTGTATTGCCTTGGCAATACTTATGGAGAATATGTGAATTGGTTGTTCTTATACGTATACGTATTTACTTATAATAATATATGGAAAATATTTTTGTATTTATGAGTTTTCAAGAGAAAATACTATATGTACATAAAAACCGAGAGAATCCAATAATATATATTTTTGGGTGCAATCTCTTAGGAAAAAGATTGCTTTTTGGATTTTTTTTAATTTGTTTGGTCAATTCTTTAGGAAAAGAATTGTTTTGTTAATTTTTTAGTTTTTATGTATTTTTATATTTTTGATTATTTTATTGTTTTTGATTTATGATACGTAAAAATAACGTTCACGAGGTGAACGGATCCCAAAAGCCAATGAAAATCGTCAATCTATAGTCTCTCGTAAAGTCAAAGAACCGGCAGCGGCGCCATTTAATAATTGGCTTTTAAGTGTAGTTGTCTCTCGGTCTTATCGAATTGAAATCGGGTTTCAAGTTAAACTTAATTGTTTTTGGTTAAAAGTAATTGATTTGGTATCTTGATCTACTTGACACAAAGCAATTAAAAAGGTAAAAAAATAATATCTATCTACGTAATACGTACTAATCTAAAAACAAATAGCAAGTACGACATTTAAATGCACAAAATAAAAAAATGTAAAAAAACAATTTTACACTACTAATAGAAAATACAAAATACAGATTTTAAAGCTAAATCTACTTTTATGAAACTATAGTGCTATTTCTATATTACTATTATTACACTAATTTACTATTGTGTGTTGGCAACTTTAATCTGTCTATTTGGAAAAGCAATTTTCATTTGGTAAAAAAATAAAGCTACGGCCCAACTTGAGACAAATAAAACAATGGCCCAAAATTGAAACCAATCATTAATTAACAGAATGTTTCAACCAGAAAGAATTATTTATCAATTAAAAAGGGACTAGAAATGTGACGTAGGAAATCATGGTAAAGGTCAAACTTCTACATTCTCTGCTAGAAAATTGGAAAACGTATCTAATGAGAAGTGAGAAAAAGTTTGAATCCTGCCTACAAACTACTTATTTTTTTTATATTTTTATGAAAAGTAAGCCTATTATCATCTAACTAATAAGCTAAGTCTATTCACTATCTGTGAGATAAGCTTTACCTACCCAACTTAAACTTTAACTACAACTAAAATAGGATTCATAAATCTTCTCAAATGAAACTCACTACCAATCTATCTTTCTATAACAGAATCCTTAAGGAGGCTTATCTAAACTAAATTCTATCTTTTCTGATAAGTTGGATGCTTTACCAATTGGAAATAGCTACTGACTGCAAGGTAAACATCCAGTAAAAACAGTTTGAACTCCTATATTACGTTATAATCGAACTTAATGACCTGCAATTAAATGCTTCTATTAACTGGACAACAACTACAAAAGTTAATCTTTTTAACTATGCTCTCTGATGAAAGTCTATATTTGACATCTAAGAATGTTTAAACTACACTCCACACTAGATAATACAACAGATTGCAAGACAATTCCAAACTGATTTACACTAAATGATTCCAAACGAGACAAAGCCAAACACTAGTTTACACAATGAAATGAAATTCATAAACTGCAATCACTGAATACAGTAAAAAAACAATAACGTTGTGCATTCAAACAAGCAGATTGAACATGCTAAGCTATTTATTATACTATAATCCTACAACTAGCAGTTTATCCTAGAAATTGTAGAAAATTAAAAACGTGCTTAACCTATTCATCCGTCGTTTAGTCCGTTGAGTCGAAGCGGAGCGCTGAGCTCGCTTAGCTATCACAACTCCATCTACTTTTATCTACTGATCTGATGAATTCAGTCTTCTAAACTACCAATCTCAAAATCTGTATAAACTCAAGATACACCTGCAAAATCAAATCAAAACGAGCACCAAATATATTCTGTCTATATTAACTGCCTTCCGAAACCAGCCTACTGTCGTCGACGTGCTGGCTGAACAAACTTAATTTCGAAGCTAAACTGTTCCGTACAAGCATCCTATGAGCTTACCAAACTCAAATCTTTACTAACCAACTGAAAAACTCTAATGAGCTTTTGAAAAAACAGTAACTAATTCTTATCAAATCTGAATTCAACTGGATTAAAAAAACGATTTCTTAAAGCTAACTTTACCCTTACCTTGAACTCAAGATAACAATTTCAACTCATTACTAAAAACTATCAAATCTGTGTGAACAGTAACTCGAAATCAAATCAGTAACATGAACTAAGGATATCACGTGACCGTATATCAAAAAGCTGTAATCTCCAAGTTTTCTATTTATGTGAATAGTAATTCTAACAGGATTTGTAGGAAGAAAAAGATTAAGCTTGATAAGAGGGCAAAAGAGTAAAAGAAAACTCTAAACTTTCATTAATGGTGGAACACGTTTCGGTTACAACTGATTAAACTGAAAAGAACCAGAATTTGTTACAAGATTTAAAAGCTAATTATCTCTCTAATCCTACACCTACAACTATTTGAAAACTACACCTAAGCTAGCCATCAAAAATGAAGGTCTTGATCTCTATTTATAGCCGTCTGAGGAGTGGAGGTAAAGTGCTGATGACGTGTCTTGACCAATCCCTTGATGCCACGTGTTTAATACGAGGTTAGGGTTCTTCAGTCGATTTGGGGTTTTCTTCGTTCTTCATCTTTGATCTAATTGAATCATATCATCTTGAAGAGGATAAAGAGATGATCATTTTTCCTTCTTTGAGTTTTGTATGAAACCCCTTGTAACTTTCTTGAATTGATCTTGAAGGTATATGGTGGAAAAAGATAAGAGGTTACTGTTAAGTTCTTTTCTCTCTCTCTTCGTTGGCGAAGAAGAGACGTGTGTATGAGTTTTGATATTTTACAAGTTAAATTAACTTCCCCATTTTTGCTTTTTAGTCCTTCACTTTTCTTCTCTTAGTCAAATGTGTTAGAAGCATTAAAGCAAATCTCCATTTCATCCTTTGTCTTATGAAAGTTATAAGTCTAGTCCTCCATCTTGATAATATTGGCAAGTAAGGTCCTTGAAAGCTCTTTCGTCATTTTCTTCGTCTTTTATCATAAAAAATCCCTTGAAAACGCATCTTTGCTTCAAAATGTATCTTGTTTACCTAAAAACACATGAAACACAAATACCCACGTAATTCTGATATTTTCAGTTAAATATTATGTATTTGACTGTGTTTTTAGTGGTTTTAGGATCATTATTTATGAGTGTTTTCACACTTATCACGTTGATAGACTAATGTTTGGTATGAGCATACTATAGGGGTAATTGAGAAAGACGCCTAGAGCATTGGTGTGAGATTTGGAGATAGTTGGAGGACGCATTATAGTAGGAAGAATTCTTCTACAAAGAGAGAGTCACCAGTGAGAGGGGAAACATTTCCATTGATGAGGATGTAGGGAATAAAGGAGGAAACGCCTAAATTATAGGCTGAAGACGGGATATATGATGGAATGGAAACTAAGATTGTGGAGAGACAAGCGAAAAGTAGTATAGAGGAAGGATGATTCGAGGGGGAAAGAGGTTGTGAAGATAGTGGAGTGATAAGGAAGGGAAATCCGTTAGAGAAAGAGGTTGGTAGTCACGAACAATGGACCGTTCACCTAGAGAAAAAGGTGTAACATATGTTAGTATGAAGGATAGTTAGTTACATGGTTTCGAGCATGGGAAAGCAAGGATGAGGTGGTGGTTATGACAGGAGCTTGTGAATATTATGGGAAGCTTTTGGTTATGCAATCCTGCATATACCATTAGACGTGTTTAAGGTTGGGAGAACTTCCTAGTGATGGAAAATCCGTAGAGGATAGAATCCGTTAGGTCTGGTGATAGGAATTGTAGTAGAAACTGCTGGAGTTGATTCATAGGAGGTGAGGTAGATCACCGTTATAGTGGGATGAAGTTAAGCGGTCAACGTATTGGACCAGAGGTGGATCGGGAAACTATAGAGGTGGTGGCAGTGACTAAGTAGAGGTTGAAAAAAGAAAAGAACCGACAAGAGAGCTATGCGGACAAGAGGCGTAAGCCGTTGAGATTTGGGATAAAGTTATGCTAAAGGTTTCACCATGGAAAGGGGTGATGCGGTTTGGGAAGAAAAGGGAAGTTACCACCTAGATTTGTGGGTCCATATGAAATCCTTGAAAGGATTGGGCTAGTGGTGTATAGGTTGAGATTACCGGAGGAATTGAGTAGTGTGCATGACGTATTTCATGCGTAGCAAGAACTGACTTGCAGGTACCGTTAGATGATATTAGTATGGATACGAGTCTTCGTTTTATCGAAGAGCCGATAGAGATTTTGGGTCGTGAAGCTAGGACGTTGGATAAAAAGGGTAATATACCGTAGTTATGGGTAGATGGAATTTGGAACATGGACTAGAGTTCACGTGGGAACGGGAAAGAGTTCATTTAGAACAAGTATTCATGTGATTTGTTGGTTGTGTGTTTGATCCTAAGGAGTAAATCTCGGGACGTGATTTCTATTAGGAGGGATTGATGTGACAACCGTGGTTTTGAGGTTCGTCACTTGGTCTTATTTTAAGGTTAATTTATGTGTGACTATTTGAATTGTGTGTTTACATGTTTATTGTGCGTGAACGAGGTTGGTGTAGATATCGTACATGGGTATAAAGTACTCATAAGTAAATCAAGGAACGGTTATTTCATGTTCATGAGCTCACAATGTAGTGACTATGAAATGAGATGGTGTTATTTGGTGGTTTTACGTATACGTATATGTATTATAGAAAATCATATTATTACGATTTAAGGTTTAGCATTTAGGGGTCTTGGAAGAGGTATTTAGTCACGGGATTATTTTCCGGGATGGTTTTATGTAATTTAGGACTTATTTTTTTATTTCAAAATTTGAGATTTTTTCTAAAACTGTATATTTTACGTCTTTCACGGTATTCGCGTAAAAACTGACTAGTTTTACGGTTTTGAGGTTTTGGAGGCTTTAGGAGCTGAAATAAATTTAGTAAACTTAAGGTAATATTAATAAGATATTAATTAATAATAAAATAAAGAGAAAACGAAATTTAGGAGGGGATAGTCGGTTTTTATGATTAAAACAAAAAGGAAGGGAAAAATTTAAGGAAAGTTGGGTTTGGGTTGGGTTAGGACTCACCCACATCCTATATAATGTATTATACTAAATCAAAACTTTATTATTTTCTCCTGGAGACAAAGAAATTCATGGGTTTCACATAAAATTAAGGTTCTTCATAAATATTGGGTTTTTTCATCTTCCATTAATCTAAAGGTAAAACCTTCATAACCCTTTTCAATTGAATTGTTTTAATGTTTTCTTTAATCATCTTATGATGGATTTAGGTTAGGTTTTAATTTAAAAACAGTATATTAATGTTATATTAATGATATTATAATGATTACATAAATTAGGGCTTGTAATTAGTGGAGTTATAGGTAATTAATTAGGTTAATGATGTTAAATTCGTTTTTAAAAACTGGGCAGAATTTTTGGATCATTGTTTTGATCATATATAGAGTTCTAGGAACATTCAAGATGCGATCAAGCTAGCCCTGGAAAGGTAACTGGGTTGGCTTTCTAAATCAAGAAACTAGAACTAAATTGGAGGTCGGGAAGTGGGTCAAAAACAGGTTACATCAGTCGGGTGTCAAAACTATTTTCGGGTCAGCCTGTTTTCTTTTTTAGTTTTGGATTGTTTGGGGTACTTAGGAGTACAATTGGACATTCAAACGAACGTGGGAGTTGGTTTATATATTAAAGAAGTTATCTGCATTGGGGCTAAGAAAATGGGTTAGGGTAAGACCCCTTATTCATAGCAAACTTTACATACGTTAAAAATCGGTAAAATCTTGATAGGCAAAAGTATATATACATATATCGGGGCCTTAACAGTAGCTTTAAGGTTGGGCAAAAGGGAGGAGTTAGCTAACATATGTAATGGCATAAGTATTCCCTTTACAGAGATCATGGGTGTTTTAGGTGGGCGTTTGGCTTATAGTTTTGAGACCTAAAACTGGGACTGTTTTTGATAAAATGTTAACGGGATGTGTTATGAAGTAAAACAAGTTAAGGGCTTTATAGAGGGGTGTAATGAGATGCTTAGAGCATATATATGAGGTATATATATGGGAGAAGGTTAGATGTCCATCATAGGTTGATGTGCCATTTTAGTGTTTGGTTCATGTTTTGATTATGTGTTTTTGGTTTGTTAGTTTTTTGCTAGTGCGCGGATTTTTGGAGAAGCTCAATCAGGTGAGTTTCATAGTCCCATGTTTATCAATGATTTTAACTTCCAGATGGGATGGAAGAGACACTGTCTTGTTTTATAAATTATGTTGCGAATGCTTTGTGTTTGGTGATGGACTTGTGTATACATATGTGATTAACTGCTAGTTGATTCTTGATTGTTTTATGTTTTGACTTGGTACCAAGGGGATGTTGACAAGGCGGGGCCTTGGGGAGGTACATAGATGTGTGAGCATCTATGGGACCATGGTGTTTTGTAAGGCTGGGAGCCTTGGATTGGGTTTGGTTTGTTGAATCTTGCATATTAGTTGTTAATGCATGTTTGTATCTCATTGTCCATATGTACTTGATTTTGGTTATTATTCACAGCTTATGGTTTGTTTTGGCGTTGGAGTCTAAACCTATGACTCTCACCAACATTATGTTGACGTGTTTTAGTGTCTCTTTCAGGTGATAACGTGGTTAAGCGTGAGAACATATGTGGCTAGGATTGGAGTCGAATAGGAATGCATTTAGAAGGAGATCCCCGTTCCTTCTTAGTTTATTTTATTTCTGATTGTTTCAATAGTGATACTATGAACCTATATGTTGATTGTTAGTGTTATTTGTTTGTCTTTGTTAAGAGGTAGGACTGTTACCTACTTACCTAGACTCCTGCTATGTTGAGATATTGTCATGAAATTTGTGTCGCCATTTATGACATTATATTTGAATTTTAGTTTTCTCTATAGAGACACCGTTTGTTGTGATGATATCCATACGTTTGACCCCATATTCCGCCATGGTGATTTGTGACAATAAATGCCATATCATCAATGAGACTATGTATATTTGCAGTCACGTCATTTATAAGAGACATCGAGGAGACCTTCGCGACATTGCGAAAGATCAACATGAAGTTAAATCCCAAAAGTGTACTTTTGGGGCCATTGAAGGGATGTTCTTGGGGTACATGATAGGAGGTAAAGTGTCTTAATGGTAAGCTCGCAGGTTGAATAGATTTCTATCCAAGTCCGCGGAGAAATCATTACATCTCTTCAAAACACTCAAGAAGTGTATAAAGAAGGGCGACTTCAATTGGACGAAGGAAGCGGAAGAAGCTTTCAGGGAACTCAAAAAGCACCTGGCATCCCTCCCAATGCTGGTCGCACCTAGACCCAAAGAGGAGGTGATCATCTACTTGTCAGCCACTCATGGCGCGATCAACGCAGTCTTGATGACAAACAGGAACACGGTACAGATTCCCATCTACTTTGTCAGCCGAGCGTTACAAGGACCAGAGCTGAATTACACACCAATGGAAAAATTAGTTTTGTCACTATTATATGCCACAAAGCGTCAGCGCCGGTACTTCTAGGCGCATCCTATCGTAGTGATTACGGACTAGACAATCAAGTGTTGATCCCAAATATAGATCGATTAGCTTTGTATTATCGAGATAAATCAAGAGTAATACGTAGAGAAACTTTGTTGTTATGAACAATCCAAGTGTTATGCGGAATTAACACTTAGAATAAAGAACAAGCAAACCGTTAAACCAAACTTTCACTTTAGATTTAATAATCGAACTTGCTTACAATAAAAGTTGTGAAAACTAAATAATGTATATCAACTACAAACCCTACGACCTCCTTTTATAACATAAGGAGTCGTGTACAAAGGATAACCTATCAACTATTCTAGGTAAAGATAAATATAGAAAATACAATATTGAGCATATCTTTACTTCAAATATTGAACATGTTGACTAAGTATTGCTATCAGTGGTTGGACTTCTTCTTGTCAGCGCTTGGATATTTCTTGTCAGTGCTTGATCTGTCCGCGCTTCATTTTCTCTTGTCAGCGTCCAATTTTCTCTTGTCAGCGTGTGAGTGACTTAGCTCATTTTATTCCCAACAATCATCCCCTAAACTTGATATCTACTCTAGTAATCAAGTTTCTGAATAAAAACTAAGTACAAGGAGGATTCTTACAAATACAAATTACTTGTTAATTAGAAAATAAATAAATCTAATTAAATCCTTGCTAACATCACTAGTATAATCCACCTCTAGCTGTGTAGACACCATCTTATTCAAAACATCATTGGACATAGGATATTGAGCATCAACAAGAAGATACTCTGAAAACATTGTAGTGCTTAGATGGTAAACACCAGCAGCTGAATGTAGACGCCATTGTAACCCACCGATATCATCCAGATCCAACCATATTGTATCTGCTTCATCTACTGTAATCATTCTTTTGAATACTGTCCAGATCTTAATTCTATTGTCTGAAGTAGGTGCTTCAGCCTCATACTTGGTCTTTAATAGATTCCAAAGATCTACCAAGTCTTCTATATCCATGCTTGGAAATAATTAGATCAAGGTAGTAAAAGTATGTACCTTCTTGCCATATCTGGTGATCATCCAGAACCTACTTGCATCTTCTTCATAATTAACTATTGGGTTTTTGAAATCTAAGGGTAATACCTCTGCAATATCTGAAGCCTCCAATGGTGAAAGGTTTATGCTCTTTCTGATCACTGCCTCACTAGGATTCAACCTGTCAAGGACTGGAAATTCAATGGGAATTCCCTTCTTCACTGGCCTTGGCATAATAGAAGCCCTCTTGATCTGCATATTCTCCTCAATCTCTTCTCTCCTTTCAGCTGAGAGAAGCCTCATAGTATTCTCCTCACAAACTCTTACCCAAATTGGATAAGCATGGAACTCTAATTCTTCAAAGGACAACTTCCTTAACCTTTCATAGGTCCATCCACCTTGATGAAACCTAAGTAGCATAAAGTACAGCTCCCTTCTATCCCTCTTGAGTTCAGAAAGCACCTTGCTAGCTTTGTGCTTCAAAATTACCTTGCAATCTTCCTAAACTCTCAACAATATCTCTAAACCCCAAATTTTTCCAATTATAGACATATCTGGGTGCTCTTCAATCTTAGACTCCCAAGCAAAATACATTTCTCTTACTTCAGGCATGTCAAAATGTAGTTTCATCTTCAAATTTCTTAGCCTTTCCTTAGCTAAGTCATCCTCCCCATACTCCAATTTATCTGGCTCTTATAAAATCATCACACTAGAACCAAAGCTCTCATCACCATCACTACCACCCTTTTTTTGGTAGTTTCTATCCTATCCTGCTCTTGCAATTATGCAGCCAAAATTGAATCAAAATATACCTGGGCTGCATTCTTTGGTACCTCAACTTCTTCCAAAATTCCTTTACCCTTATATTTTGCTAAATGGCTAGAAAAGTAGTGGTAGGCACCTGTGTAGTAACATCCCTAATGATAACTGGTGGTTGGGATACACCAATCATACTTGTAGGTCTGTCAGCGCTTCCTTTTCTTTTGTCAGCGCTCAACCTTTGAATGTCAGCGGCTAACTTTGTAGCTTGTTCCATCATCTCTAAAAATGACAACTTCTTTGGAGTAATCAATGAAACATCAAGAACAGGCTTCTCCTTCAAACTAGTCAAAGCTTCAGCTATTTCCACCTGTTTACTTCCAAAAGAACCACCTTTGTCTTGTGAGCCCTTGTCACTCAAATTGAATGGATTTGTTGGTGCATCCTCCTCCCCTTTTTAAGAATCCTCCCCTGATGAGAGGACTCTAGCCGGCCTTCTTCTACCATTGACAGCTTCCAAAACAACTATCCTATCCCTCAATGTCTTGAGTTCGAGGTCTTGACCTGTGAAAACTTGTACAAGGTCTGCATTTTGCTTTTGCAAGCTAATGCAAATCGCTGTCAATTCCAAAAGCGTATAAGGTTCCAATCTGCCCTCCTATGTGGTGGGAATTTGACCTCCCAAAAGAGATTCATCGGGCATGGATGGGGTCTTAATAATGTTAGGACTGCCTTGAACTGCTACTAAGCTAGAGTCAATAGTCCCAGCCCCACCCATTGCACCAGCCACACTTGTGGTGGTGGTTCTCTCTGCTACATGGCTAGCACCACTAGAGGAGAACACTCTAGCAGTCCTTTGGCGTTTTTCGAACCTAAAATAGGGTTGTTTAGAAGAGGAAGTGTAATGAGGGTCTATTTGGGTATGAGGGGGTGTTTGGGTGTGTGGTAAAATGGTCTCAGCGTTTGGGTTGGATGTGTTAGTGCCCATATTTTGAATGTCAGCGCCTAATGGTTGAGGGTCGATGTCCATGTATCGGGGTGATGGAGGGTGTTCTGACAATGGGTCAGGTTGAGGTTGTGGTTGAGGTTGAGGTTGAGGGTGTGTTGCTGCCTCAATGACATCTAGCATGGTTGGGGTGAGTGGTAAGTCTCTATTAGGTGGTGAATTCATATTCCCAAAAACAATTTTCTTTTGAACAGGGACCTCATAAAAGTGGCCATGGTCCCTGTTGCAGTATCCTTGCATATCAAAAACCATTTGTAAAAACCTATGGTAAGAAAGATTCATCTTGTCACCCTCATTGTGACACATGCCATCAAAAATCAATTTTGAAAATTTGTATCTTTGCCTAGTTGCAATACACACAATGGCTCTCTCGATTGAAGGGTTGATTTCATTGAATGAGGAGCATTTGGGACTCAAACATTGTAGGATGACATGTATAAGAAACTTCCAAGCTGGGAGAAATTGTTGTTTGTTATATTTCTTTAAATGGCCCACTGGGGGCAAAGCATAACCCAAAGCTTAGAGTCCTAACTCTAGCTCTGTGAGGGGAAGGGTGGTTATACTATCAGCATCATCAAGATGAAAAGCTTGGCGAACCAAAGCTTCAGTAACCACCCATGAAACCCCATGAACAGTAGCAGTCAATGTAATCACTCCATTACCTATTATGGAACTAACGGTTTTTGATAGGTGTGTAAACACCCATCCTTTTTACCACTTAATTACAATAATAACCGAGCCAAAACGTGTATTTTATGTCTTTTATGTCGGAATTATGCGTGGTTTGTGTTTTTGTTGTGATTTAGGACGAAATTGTGAAAAGTGGAGAAAACACGGCATTTACGGGCTTTTATTGAAGAAAAAGATGAAAGATGAAGTCGAGAAGTCAAGAGTGCAAAAAGAACGGAAGTCCAAGACCAATCTGAAGATTTATCGAAGAAAAAAGTCAAAAGACGGAAGTTTACTAAAAGCCAAAGAACTCAAGTCTTATTTATTGAAGAATTAAAAGACGAGTCCAAAGAAATCCTGAGCCAAAAGTCATTAAAGTCCAAGACTAAAGAAGATTTAAAGGCTTAAGGACTAATGGTGCAATTAACAAAGAGATTAAGAAGGAAGGACCTAATGATGTAATTAAGGAGAAAGGAAAGAGGGGAGGAAGCTTCCTAAGCATTCCTTAATCCTCCCCTATATATAGATTAGTTCTTAATCATTTTCATTTTGTTGGGTGGCTTGACAAACCATTTCTTCCACTTTAAATTTATGCACATTTAATTTCATGTCCATTTACATTAATTGTCTTGCACCTTAATTACCATTTAATTTCAAGTAAGTGTTCTTTTAATTCTTGTTAATCTTTATCTTTATTGTTTGATCTCATCCTACCTTTCTTTAATCTTTGATTTTTATGTTTATGTTCATGTTCATGTTCTTATTTTGATCAAAGTGGGTTTTGATTATTTTTGGTTAATTTTTTTAGATTTGTTGATTTGGATTGTTTGTTTATGTTTAGTAGATGTTTTGTGATTAGTTTGATTTAATCTTTTGTTTGATTTAGTTAAATTGTGATTAGGTTCGTGTGTTATTGTGTTCCCTGTTCTTCGGGGTGTTTGTTTTGCTGTTACTGATCTTGTCCCAGAAAGTTCCGAATCAAAACTTCCGAACCAAGGTTCCGAACAAGGAAACTTCCGAATCAGAAAGTTCCGAACTAGGAAACTTCCGAACCAGAAACTTCTGGCATGGTTTTCAAACATGTCAATGGTGTACTTGTGAGCGGTGTGGTTTTGATATCGACGATACACAATTTGGATTCTATCCATTTTGCAATTCAACAAATTCATACTTCAACTCTTATAATCCTCTCCCACCCTCCCCCGTCTATGACAATCCCTATCCTCAAGATGCACCGGGTTTTTCTCCATACCCGTGGTGCTATATTTGTGGGGCCCTCACGAAGCTTCTTCTTGTGATCCGTCGAAGGTCTTTGAGAAAGTTCCGTGCTATCATCACAGTGTTTATAATTTTGAGCCCCCACGTCACACTCTCAATCATCAACCCTTTTATGCACTTCCTCCTGAACAACTTGCCACAATTTTTGACAACTTTCAAAAAGTTCAAGAAGCTTGCAAAAAGATGATGGAGAAATGTCAAGCGGATCAGCACCAAGAGCAGGTATCTAAACTTAATGCTTATACTCCTCCTCTTGTGCCTCCATATTATTATGACAGTGATGACGATGAGAGTCTTATTTCTTGGACCGATGAGAATGCTATTCCTTCTCCCGACTTGCCGGAGCCTAAGGATTCAACCATCTTAAGGGATGAGGATCTTAGCACAATTCCTGCAAAGGAATCCGACGAATTCAATACGTCTAGTGCTGATAACCTTGTCCCAATTCCAAGTGAATCTGAGTTGACATCCGATAGTAACGATGAGTATGATGCACCTTCTTCTGATGATGTTCTTTCCACCAACACTTTGGAAGAGGATTCTTTGACTTTCTCTAATCCTCTTTTTGATCAAGATGATGATTTTACTTCTAGTGATGACGAGTCACTATCCGATGAAGACGTTCCGAAGGAAACTTTCAAGATTTATTCGAACCCTTTATTTGATTTTGATGACGCCTACATATCTAGTGAGGTGAATCCTCTCTTTGACGAAGGGATTGAGGACATTGATAGCTCTGCTTCTCTTGCTATTGATGAGCATACTTTGTTAGCCATGCCCCCTTCTATCGCAGAGGTGGAGAGATTTGACTCTACTGGACAGGTGACACGGATGGAAGGTAATTTTTCTCTTACTTCTCATACTATATTTCCCCCTCATCCTACTGAATGCACGCCCAAGCGGGTGATGTATCAATTTCACTCTCCGGGAAATGAGGATGAGTGCTTTGACCCGGGAGGTGACAATGACCATTCTATGATTGATAACCTTACGGCTTTGCCAATTGGTCAGCATCCATTGTCTTTGGAGGATGACAATGTGATTCCTTTACTCACCCCACCTCCCGTGGATCAATATTTCACATACTTCTCGTATGTTGAAAGGACCTTCCTACCATTCAAGACTTATCCTCCTGCCTCTCCTTTGTTATATTCCTCCGGGAACGAGGACAAGGTCTTTGATCCCGATATTACATTTGAGGCTTCCCCATGGACCATTTAATTCGGGGACGAGACAGGCTCGTGACTCGGTAATCAAAAATCAAGCGCTTCTTGGGAGGCAACCCATGCATCTTTCTTTAAGCATTCTTTATCATAAGTGTAGGGGGAGACCCGTTGGTTTGCTTTCCTCTCCTCTCTTCTTATTATCAGGGATTCGAGCTTCAATGATCCACTCTTGATGATTCTTGACGATCCGTGATTCCGGGTCCACTTCTTCCCGGTTCTATCCTAAACTCTTTTCGATTTACTATTTTATATTTTCTCAATATTAAAATAGGAATCTCGTTAGTTGTCTTTTCCTTAGCGAGATTTAAACAAAGTTCACAATGTCCTAAGTTTAGGGGAGTTTACTCCCACATGCTTAAACATTGAGTACAATGTTTATGTTAAGTGTAGGGGACTTCTATCGAAGTTAAGTGGTCTTTTCCTTGTATTTGTCCTCAGTTTAACCGGAAAATCAATTTTTTGACATTTTTCAAATTTTTTGATCTATTTTGGCCTATTAGTTTTGCCCTTTGTATAGTTATTTTCTTTCCTTATTAGAATAAATGTTTAATAAAGTGGTTTTAGTTTTCAAACGTTGTAAATCTTTTGACTCAACCCGAGTTTACTTATCTAAGTTTACTCTAGCTAGTATCCTTAACATGTTTAAGTCAAGTTTTGCTAGGCTTTTATATAGGGAGCTATAAAACGCGAAAGTCTTAACTCTCACGGGTTAAGAACAAGAACTTTTCGCAAGTTCCTATAATTGATCCTAGAGAGTCGTTTATCAAGGGAACTTTAAAATGTGATTTCTAAACTTGAAAAAGTCTAAGAGTTTGCAAGCTCCTATAGGCGACTCGAAAACCCAAAACTTTGATTTAATAGGCTAAGTATCCACGAGTCTCATTACTTGAGATTTTAAACTGTGGAGAACGAGAGATGATAGAGCCAATTATAAGTTCGGTATTCTTTCGTGAATTTATGTGAGTTAATTATAAGCCTAGTCTCCCATCGCTTGCTAATAAATTTATCTGCAATAAATAAGGTTGTACGATTTGAAAAGTTACTTAGCTTCTAGCCCAAGATCGTTTAAAAGTTGCTCGGTATGGATTAGAGTTCATAGCCAAGGCATAACTTATTGAAGCGGGATGCGAATATTGGCGAGTCAAAAAAGGTCCTAACAAGACATGAGGGCTACATTTTGTTGCTAAAGATCCAAAAGTGATGTGAATAATCATTTATCGAAAATCAATATGAAGGATCGAGACACACGACGAAAAGCAAAAACTCCCCAAAAGTCATAGAGAAGTGTATCCGAAAAGACCCTAGCAAGGTATGAGGATAAATAGATCCAAGTCAAAAAGGAGGCGGATCGTTGTATATCAAAGTCCATAAATAAAGATTGGAGAAAAATGAAGAAGTCGTGGTCCAAGTATGAATCTCTCAAAACTTCAAGTGAAGAATTACTATATGAAGAGAAGACCATTATTTCATGAACGTCTCTCATGCTTTGAAGTATGAAGTCGCTGCCAAATATCGGTCCGAGAAAGGTCTCAAATCGCGAAGCGAGTTATGCCAAGATATGAACTTTATGAGGTCCCGAGAAGCAGTTTTAAAAGATTTTGTCCTTTAGCTAACTATTGATTAAATCGTTCACTTTATTTTCGGCCTAATAAACTATCGAAATAAGTCAACAATGCATCCTCGTGATGATTCAAGACAACAATAAAATATAAGAGATACACCTAGGAATAAGGGAGTCTAAGTGAATAATTGGCCCACATGAGTTCGTGTTAGTTTGCTAACTTATAATAACAATGATCTCGTTTTTAAGCTTGGTTTGGGGAAAGTGAAAACTTGAGGATGATGATCATTCATGACATTTCCAAAACCTAAGGTATGCTTTTGATCTCTTTACTTTGAATGTTTATAGTTTTCTATCTCTTTAATAAAGGCCAACGTGGATTGATTATGATGAAAAGTGTAAACGTGCTTTGTAACTAATGCATTGCATGAGGACATTACAATGGTCAAGTGTAGGGGATTTGATAGGTGTGTAAACACCCATCCTTTTTACCACTTAATTACAATAATAACCGAGCCAAAACGTGTATTTTATGTCTTTTATGTCGGAATTATGCGTGGTTTGTGTTTTTGTTGTGATTTAGGACGAAATTGTGAAAAGTGGAGAAAACACGACATTCACGGGCTTTTATTGAAGAAAAAGATGAAAGATGAAGTCGAGAAGTCAAGAGTGCAAAAAGAATGGAAGTCCAAGACCAATTCTGAAGATTTATCGAAGAAAAAAGTCAAAAGACGGAAGTTTACTAAAAGCCGAAGAACTCAAGTCTTATCTATTGAAGAATTAAAAGACGAGTCCAAAGAAATCCTGAGCCAAAAGTCATTAAAGTCCAAGACTAAAGAAGATTTAAAGGCTTAAGGACTAATGGTGCAATTAACAAAGAGATTAAGAAGGAAGGACCTAATGATGCAATTAAGGAGAAAGGAAAGAGGGGAGGAAGCTTCCTAAGCATTCCTTAATCCTCCCCTATATATAGATTAGTTCTTAATCATTTTCATTTTGTTGGCTAATAGTGACAATTAGTTCTTCCACTTTTAATTACCTTTTCATTTAATTACTTGTCAAATTTAATTACCTTGTCTTGCACCTTAAATTCCTTTAATTTCAAGTAAGTTTCCATTTAATTCTTGTCAATCTTTACTTTATCTTGTTAATCTCCTATCTACCTTTCTTAATCTTTGATTTTTATGTTTATGTTTATGTTCATGTTCATGTTTTTATTTTGATCAAAGTGGGTTTTGATTATTTTGGTTAGTCTTGTTAGATTTGTTGATTTGGATAGTTTGTTTATGTTTAGTAGATGCTTTGTGATTAGTTTGATTCGATTTTGTGGTTGGTTTTGCTTAAGTTTGATTAGATTCGTGTGTATATTGTATTCCCTGTTCTTCGGGGTGTTTGTTTTCCTGTTTCTGATCTTTCCCAGGTAAGTTCCGGATCAGCAGAAACTTCCGAACCAATAAGTTGGCTTAGGAAGTTCCGAACCAGCAAGACTTCCGAATCAAGGAGTTCCGAGCAGAGAATTCCGAACAAGGAAGATCCGAACCAAGGGAACTTCCGAACCAAGGAAGTTCCAAACCAACTTCCGGATCAAAACTTCCGAATCAGTAGTTCCGGACCAGATAGGAAGTGCTTCATTCGGAACATTCAAAAGTTCCAAACCAAAGGTTCCGAACCAAGAAGTTCCGAACCAAGGCTTCTGGTTCATTCGGAAGAGTTCCGGATCAAAAAGTTCCGAACCAGTTTAAGGTTCCGAATCAAGAACTTCCGAACCAAGGTTTTGTTCCAATTGAGTTCTGAATCAATTAAGTTCCGAACGAAGGATTGTTCTGGATAAGTGACATATTAAGAATAGAAAATTTGTTCCGGATCAAGGATTTTGGTAATATTCCGAGCGAAGAAGAATCATTCCGAACGAAGGTGACATTCTGGATGAGTGATTGTTCCGGACGAAGGATTGTTCCGAATGAGCTGTTTTCAGGTCCTTTTTAGTTTTTGTCTTTGATTTTTAATTTCAAGCTTTATTTTTCCCGCCTTTTTCCTTAGTCGCACTTTAAGTTCATTTTTCCTTAGATTTATTTTAGCCTTGCCTTAGTTTAAGTTTTAGTTGCGTTTTAAGTTTGCCTTAGATAGTTTTAAGTTTGCGTTATTTACTTTAGTGCCTTTTAATTCTCGTCACGCTTTTAAATACTTGCGCTTTTACTTTATGTTAGAATTAGATTTACTTTTAAGTCTTTGCATATTTTATTTTAAAAACAACCAAAAATATTTGTTTCACCAAGATCAACTGAGTCGTACTTTGAACCGAAAATCAATTCGTTAAGATACCGAGAAAATGAACAATTGAACCTAGCAAAATCTCTTCATTAGTGTTCCAAAACTGCTTAATGTGTGTGATAAGGACAAGTGGAGTATGTGAAAGTGCATACCATAAAGGAGATGCATTCAAATACCCAATCATCTGAGTGTATTGGGGATGCAGAGTATATCAGCCTCCAAGTAAGCCACCATGTTATGTTGGCTTCTGAATCCCAATTCTACTTGAACAGGTTTAAACTTTGGTGCCATGAAGATTGATTATAGAAAACTGTGATATGAAAATAATGGAGATATGAAGGTTTGAGAGATTTTAGTTAGACAAGAAATAGCAGTTACCCTGTTTGAAAGAAAATAGCCGTATTTATTGGACTGGTAAAAACATACTATCGGTTGAAAATTGAGGCAGTTATATTCAAAAAGTAATCATGAAAATCTTGAAAAATATATAACTTATCTCATTCATTAATTAAAAGTTACAAACCCTCTAAAATTACAGCCCATATTTTCGTCAAAAATAACAACTGGTTAGGACCCAATGTTTGTCAACGGTCATAAAGTAAACATCAGCATCTAATGACTATATTCTTGTCAGCATTGAAAATTTGCCATGTCAGCGTTTAAATTGGTCTTATCAGCGTTTGGAAATAAAATATGTCATCGTCCCAAAATAAAAATAATTAAAAATAAAAAGGACCTTAACAAAGAAGTTTACCCTAGTGAAGATAACTATTAGACTCAAAAGGACTATAGGGTGGCAAGCATTGTCCAATCATGCACACTTGCTTAAGCAAGATAGACATAATTGTCCTCAAGTGTCCCTTGCTAACCAAAGTTCTTAACAGTGAAGTTACCTCTTATAAACCCTTTGTAACTTCCCAGGTAAGCCCAATAAAAACGTTCCCAAGTCTCCAACCGACCATACCCAATTCTAGGCCAAAAAGTCTTGGCAGTGTGCACAATATATCAACTTTGCATGCTACAGTGCCTTCTAAATTAGAAAACTAAATCGTACTCACCAGTGGACACAATCTAGAATTGTGATAAGATTATTCGAATAATACCCAAAAGCCTAAAGGTTTCCTAAACATCCCCTTATACCATGATATACAAAGTTGCAAAATAAAAAGTATTTGACAAAAATTTATGTCAAGATAGGAATGTAAACATTCCAACCATCATCCATAAGCTTTAACACATTCCTTGTAAGATCCAAAAATCCATAAGCAACTCTGTATCCATTTGTACAATGCTCATAATGCTTGCATGATTAGATCAAAAACCACAAAACTAACATATTGCTGTTAGCGGACATTTTAACACTTGCCGACGTTCAAATAGCCTTTGTCAGCGTTAGAATAATAAAGTGGAAAACATAATCTTGTACAAAGACTAATAACAGTACACATTTTTCTAGGGTTTGGATGGCTTTATCAAAAATTTTAATTTTAAGCCCTACATTTTCTTTTTCCTTAATGGCTTCATCAAATTTAAGTTGTACCTCTCCTCTGGATCTTATCAGAGTGTCCCTAAGTTCAATACTAACTTTAAGATCATGAGTCAAAACATTAACTTGATCTTTTAGGTCAAATTCCATTTTCTTATATTCCTCTACAGTCTTTTCAGTTTGTGTAAGTGTCATTTTATAATTTGATAGCCTGCATTCTTCATCAAACACATCTGATTTTAACTTTAAATTTTCTTTGTTAAGCTTTTCAATGTTTAATCGACATCCTTCACTACATAAAGCATCATCGTATACCTCATTATCTGATGAAGAGGAGGAGTTAGCCATTAGAGCAAAGTGAACATGATCTTCTTCTTCCTTCTCAGCAATCAAAGCCTGCTCCTCTTCCACATCCTTTGCCATAAAGCTCCAGTCCCATCCAACACCATCAATGTATTGCATGGCAATCATAGCCTTTGGCTTAGAATCTTTAACCTTGATGATTTTACTTGAAGTCTTTCTAGCATCAGATCTTCTAGGAGATCTGCACTCTCTCATAAAGTGACCCATCCTATGGCAGATGTAACACTCAACCTTGGACTTATCAAATCCAGCAGTGTCTTTAGCATTAAAGGTCATTTTCCTTCCAAATATCCTATTCCATATGTTGGACCTTATGCTTGCAAGTGCCATATTCCATTTAACATCCATCTCTTCTAAATTCTTATCGCTAATTTGCTCAAGATCCTCATAAGAAATCAAGGAACCATTGGGCAATGCAGCAATGTATGCACATATTCTATCCAAATCAATACCAAAAGGTTTAAGCTTTGGTGAGTCAACATTGTATGTGTCAGTGTCAAAATATGAGGCGCTGACAAAGGTTTATCCACCGCTAACACAAGGTGATCCAGTAATAGGATGTACATATGTCTCTCTTTCACTAGTTTGAGCATCACTATGTGAGATGAAATCCATGTTTCCAGATGTTGCCTTGCTCCTATGTTCCAATAAGATTACACTTTCCACAATCTTTAACTTATTGTAGACGTCATCAAAGGTAGAACTCTTATGGGCATTGGTAGAAATGATTGACCTAGCCTCAATTTTCCACGGATCACCAATACTTCAAAGAAAGGTAGTAATGATATCAACATCATCATGTTCTGTTCCCATGAAGGATAACTTGCTTGTGATGTCTAGAAGCCTGCTGTAAAACCTCTGATTTTACCTTATTGACTTTGTCAACTGTTGTACTATTTATTTTTGGAATTTATGTAATTTCACTTTTATATGACTTATTAATTATCATATACCTTTTGTCATACTACCTTTTATATTTATTTTACATTTATATGAACCTTTAGTCATTTATTGACTACTCTGGCAACTGACTGGCCACTTGATTTAATAATAGACTCATCACCTCAGTACATATCTTGAGATAAACTGTAACTTTACTTAATTTATTTATTAAGTACTTGGATTTATTTTATATGTACATATTTACATATATTACTTAAAGGGAATAAATACCTAAACACTTTAAAATAATGTACATTATTTTACATTGCCACTTATTTACTTTATTTAAGTAAAATAATTTTAGTGATGTATTTAATATACACTTTCACTAAATTACCTAAAAGCTTCAACAAAATACCTACAACACAACAAATACCTACAACAATATACAAGGACTATTATTATCATAAAACACTTGGCAAAATTTATCAAAAACCCTTTCCCCATGCATATACTAGACGTGTAGATGTATGCATGCATACACTACCATCATTTGATTAACTAGCTTATAAGTAATCTAGTGTAATCATACCACTCCACTAACACCCTATACTAATACATGCATAAACCATACTTTTCTTATACCAACCTCACTTTTACTTACACAATCACTTACACACACCATACCTTTACTATAATTGGTCATTTCCTTGTCCCCTTTGAACCCAAAACACACGACAACAACATTGCAAGAAAAGGAAGAAAGTCAATTTGCTAAATTTTAACATGTGTGTATATACCAAGTGTATCCCTTAAGATCCATGCATATCTTAGTTGGATATTTTGTACAAAGTACAAGATTTACTTTGGATCTCTCTCTCTATCTCTTTTATATTAGCCGAGACACACACCCAACTCACAACATAATTCACTTGAAAACGAATCTCATCTATCTCTGTCTCACTACCTACGACAAACACCACATTCCACCATTTTCAAACCTTCAAACTTATTTCCTACACTTGAATCATGTATCATACTATCTAAAGGTTAAACCTAAGCTCATCCTACAAGAAACCTTGATCCTTGAAGCAAGAACAAGAACCCTAGAAGCCTAGTGAAGCCCACGGCTTGTTTTTGGTCTCCAAGACCTCCATTTTTGAAAGTTTGTCACTTGTTTCTACTCATCCTCATATCATTCCTAAACCTATTTAAACAAGTAAGTCCAAGTTAAAAGCTATCTTTCTAATACATTACTTTCATACATATTATTATGTATATGATTATTCTTGGTAAAAGTTAACATTTAAACAAATAATGAAACCCTAAAAACCTAAGGTGACTCACGGCTTGATTTTTGATATAACATAAAATGATGTAAAAACTTGTCAACCATGAAGAACACATCAACATGATATTGTTTAACTTGAAAAACCATGAAAACCTAACCATGCATGAATTTTAGACGTGGGTTATAAGCTCATAATATTATTTTGAGTAATCTTGTAATGTTTAGATATAACTAGAAACATTAGATTTATGTTTTTAGGTGCCCTAAAATGTTAAGATCACTATTATGCCTTATTAGATTAGTTTTAAACTCACTATAATAAGTTGCCTTAATAAATAATCATTTTCACTAAATAAATGTTTTTATAAAACTTTTAGTGTCAAAATATGATTTTATAAAGTTTCATGTTGAAAGTATAAATCTATAAGAGTTTTGGATTAAAATAATAAAACTAAGAAGTTTTGGATCAAACTAATAGATCTACTAAAATTTTGGATTAAATATAACAAGTATAGAACTTTCGGGTTGGATTTATAAATTTATAAAGTAAAGGGATCTAAATAAACAAGTGTAGAAACTTATATTTCAAAAACATAAACTTTTGGACTACTTATAAATATTGCCGAGAGTTTAGGGTGTGTTTTGAACATATCTGAAACTTAAGGGTGATAAAAGGACTTAAAAGGGATTAATATAATGTTAGGGTAAGTTGTGTAAACTTTAGAAAACCTAGGGATCACTTTGGACTCTAGCCGAGACTTAATATAAGCCTTAGGGATCAAATATGCCAAGATAGCAAACTTAATTAAGCCCTAAAGTAACCCTAGGGACCAATCTTGCCTTTAGCCGAAACATATTCAAGCCCTAGGGGGAATTTGCGAAACTTGTATTAAACTTAAATATTAACCGAAGGTTGGAGGACTAAAACTGCCAAGTTGTGAAACTTTAATAAGCCCTAATATGAGTCGTATACTTTAGGGACTATTTTTGCCATTTATTGAAACTTAAAGAAACCCTAGTTACACGTGTAACTAGGGAGGGACCAAAACTGTAATTACTTGAAAGATTTAGAAACCCTAGGGGTATAAAAGTAATTTAACCGCCGGTATTTATTAAATAAAAGGACTAAAACGAATTTTATACAAAGTATTACGAACCCTAAAATCCTATATATTTAAACCGTTATTTAAAAAGTGAAACTTAAATAAACGTAACAATTGTTACTTTTCCAAACTTATAATTTAATAATTATAAACACTACGTAAACGTGGAAGTTAATTAAAATGTTATACGTTTTATAAACCTTATTTATATGATCAATTTAAATTAAAAATGATTAACTTATAAAATAAATATATTTATTATATTTATTTCCTATTACTTTAAATATATATAAAAATTGTCCTGTATAAATATTTAAAGTGTTTTATAAACAACGTAAGTACAAGATATTAATTAAATGGATTAATTAATTTAACATTATTATTTACTTTATACTTAAAATAAATACTATTAGAACTTGTACAACGATGAACAAAAATACAAATATTGTAATAAAATGCTTAGAACCAGTTTAAGCATGTACAGATTTATTCTGGAACTTTTATGCATTATGATATGCATTTACTGAGACCTTATAATTATTTAGGTCGTTGATTGTATCGTGAGCATCCTTATCAGATTTATCTACTGACTTATTGCTGTACTACTGAGGTGAGTTCATGGCCCCACTTTATATATTGACAAACTTTTAAACCTTTTTATGGGGAAGAATACATGCAACATATTTTATTTTATGGACATGGATCGAACTGTGAATCTTTTGATTACATTGCCTATTGTAGATGAACCCGCATGACGCGTGTATCCGAAACTGTTAGAATTATTGAATTACCTGAATGTTATAAATAGATCTATTTGGGATTGACCGTCCCCATCTGGGTGAGTCATGCTCAATTTGCCTAGGCCAGGACAACATATGTTTCACATGTCAGCACTTATTTTTGTAATGGGTGCCCTGATAATGATAAGGCGAAGGGTCCTTATTTGTTAAGGACTTGACTGTCAAGTTTCAGTTTCGGGCAATATGGGAATGTAATTACTTTTAAGTATTGATGCTTTGTGCATTACTACTTCAGTGAATATTTAATGTCCAAACTTATTTTAATTAAACTTGTGAATTCACCAACTTTATGTTGACTCTCTAAGCATGTTTTCTCAGGAAACTGAAGCAGGTATTTGTGTGCATGGAGTCAAGCATCATGATAGGCTGCATTTATAGAGCTCATATGGGGTTTTATAAACTGGGGAATAATTCAAACTATTGAACAATGTTAAAGACTATTTTAATACTATTTGCACTTTCAAACATGTAATAAATGTAAGGATAATCTGTTATCTGTTGCTCTACATTCTGTCTGCTGTTGATCCACCTACGTGACACCCATATATTATTTCCATTGCCTTTGACTCAATTTGGGGGTGTCACAGAATGGTATCAGAGCGATAGTTATAGAGAATCAGAGCAAAATTAAAATAAATATAAAAATAAAATTTTTATATGATCTGAACTATAACTGCTTTAAAAATCTTTTGGGATTTTAGGGACTAGAATAGTTAAGCATATAGACTGTAGAGCATACATCGATTGTGTGATTGCCTGTGGCAGATTCTTTGTTTTTTTTTTCTTTTTATTACCTCAGTTAATAAGCTCGATGAAAAACTGTATAAAGGAAAAATGAAACGAACAATTAACAGAAACAATTCAAAGAGCAGATGGTACTAAGAGTTTGTGTTGTGTATTCTGCCTGCACAAGGTTGTGGGTTTGAGACCCACAGATGTCACTTTCTGTGATGATTTTTTGCTTATCTCTTGATTAATCACAATTCACAGTACCACTAAATTGTCACAGAGATTCACATGACAACGAAAGTTATAAGAAAGCAAGAAAAGAAAAAAAGGATGAACATTAACAGCATATAATGAACTTTTTAAATCCAATTTCAACCTGCGCTATAAGCTTCCTAATAAGCCTCAATTTCAACAACTCACGCCTCAAGTGATTTCAAACTCGCACAGTGATGAACACAAAAAAGTATAGCAGGCACACTTTTTTTCTATCTTTCTTTTTGGTTTTGCTGCGTTTGAACTTACTTGTTTTGGTTTCACAGTAACTTAACACATAAATAAAACATTAAACACAATCCAAAAATCATACCTCAATTCACACATATAAACAACAGGAACTCCAATGTTCCCTTTTTGAGTTCTTTTTTTTTCTTTTAATTGGTGAGTTGTTGTTGGGTATGTTGGACGCAAAGGGGCACCCCACTTGCTTGTCTTAGCTTGGTAAGGTACACAGGTGAGAACACAAACACAAAACACCGCAAAGTCCACAGGTCACGCCACTGATTTCAGCACTTATGTGCACAGTTATGAACAAGAAAAAAAAATGCAGGCCTTCCTTTTTCTTTACTTGTTTTTGTTTGGATGATGGGTACACACACAAACACACTCCACTCACCAGAACGCCATAAATACAATTCATACGGTTCAAATAAGCGCAAGCATACAGTGGGTCAACACATAAAACATGCACAGGTCTAACTTCATATGTTTCTTGGTACTGTTTGGATGCACATGGAACGAAAACACGACACTCAATCCACAATAAAAAAACTAGCCATGATACAATTTGCACAGAAACTTTCGACAAAGCAACATTGCACAATATCAACTAAATGGAATAGATGCACAATAGCTATGTTTATGCAAGTATTGGTCAATTTGCCAATTTCAACACAAACTAAAAGCTAAGCATCATTTGCAAATTCAAATCAAACTTCTAACAGAAATACCTAAGCCATAAAGCTAATAGAATCCTAACGTTAAGAGTCTAAAATCTCCAAATGGAGTCACACCATCTGCTGGTGTGATGGACTTAAGAAATGGGCAATTTGGCAATGTTTTGAACCCCGAAACCTAAGACTAGGCTCGCTTACCTCACCCTTCAACTCCAATCATTTAAGTGACACTTAATTAGCTAGAAACTTAGAAAGAACAAATCGCCAAAACAACAATGTCAATAAATCTACGTCCTACTGTTCATAACACCAACTACCATATGTTGTTAAAACTTAAAACTAACATCACTGGTCCTAACACAACACAAAAACATGGCAGATTTTTAATCAAACTTGCAAACTTCAAAATTTCTAAACTAAAGCATCAAATCTTATGGAACAAATCGAACACTCTAAACCTCTTTAAGATGTGCAGAGCTCAACTAGGCCTAGATGTGGCGTGCATAGTCTACACCAAGCTCTCCCAAACACACTTTAACTTTCTGAAAACGAAATTTAACAAGAATTGGCCCTACAACTTGCACCAAATCAACTCAAATCAGTCCTAATATGTTTCAATCCAACTAGCATACCATATCTAGCATCTGATCAATCATCCAAACAACCTAATCCTATTAATCATCATAGTTCAAACAAAATCCAAGCAAGTATAGAAAATCAGAAAAAGACCTTACCTTGTGACCCTACATCCAGGCATCACAAAGGCAGCTTTTTCCTTCTCCATCAAGCCTGGGCTTGAGCTGATCACTTTCAGAAAGGGCTTTTTGGTATGAGGGTTGATGATGATGATGGTCTTAAAAAAAACCAACTTCCAATATACTAGATTAATAAACCTGCCAAGATAAAACAAGAAGGAAAAAGAGTGACCTGGATAAACAAAACTTATAAGAGTATAAGTCTAGCTTATTGATTAAGCTAGATTATCTCTTTAAGCTTATAAGAAGAAAAATGATTTTTCAAACAGATTTCTTGAAACTTTTTGATAAAAATGAGAACTTTTTCACCCAAAAATACTTTCAAACAAGAAATATCACTTAAACAAATAAGGAAGAACAATTGGAACTCAGATTATTGTAAAAGCTTAAAATTCATTTTCATTAATATTTAAAATATTACAAAAAATCTGGAACAACAAAACCAAAATGCCTAGGCTGCCTTATATAGTGGCATACAAGATTTCTAGAAGAAAAACAAAATACTACAAACCCTAATTTCTGAAAATCCAGAATTGCCCTTCAATTTTGAAATCAGTCTTGGTCAAAGGCAGCAACATGTGATCTTGTGGATTCTTGTGACTATGCCAGTTGTCCTTGGATGAATCATGGTCGTTTGTTGACTATTGGAGAACAAGCAAACTCTATGTGTCGTTGGATTGCTGTCAAATCTTGTTTGCTAGCCAAGAGTGGTCAGGGGAAGACTGGGATAGTGATGTTTTGGGGATGGGAATAGGATTAGGTTAAGGAGAATTAGTGATATGGAAGCAATCAACTAATTTCCCCTTGTTTTGGTTGAGATTGAAGGTTAGGGTTTATGGGAGTATTTGGGGATTTTGATTATGGGTTTAATGAACAGAAAATGTTAACCGCCATGTTTAGCATATAAAATAATACGTTTAAAAGTTTTAGAAAATGGGCCATGGTGGGTGGATTTAGGTAAATGGATTGAATAATGGCTGTTGGTTATTTAATGGGGTGTATGGTTAAGTAAATTTGGATATTGGCAAATACAGTCCTACCACTTAACAGCCTCAATGTATTAACTTTGCATTCTTGGTCCTTTGCCATTACACTGTTAGTCCATTTTGATTTTCAAAGCTAGTCCCTTATAACTTTGAAGGACTAGTCTTTTCTTTCTTCAAATTCCAATGGTTGAACATGTAAAGCCTTCAAACTTTAGGGAACCCAAAGTAATTTTGAGATACTTAGGGGTATAAAGTATCAATCTTTAAAACTTGAGGGATTAAACTTGTACAATCTTCAAAGTTGGAGGGCATTTTCGCAAAATTTATCAAGCGGGTCCGGTTCATTGTGCGGCTTCGTTTCCTGTGTTCGTTTTTCTTTGTTTTTTGTGATCTTTTTGTCTTTTTCTCGATATCCATACCTAAAATATACAAGACACAAATACAAGCATATATAGGGGTATTTTGAGGACATTTTAAGCGTTTTAAGCCCGATTTGGACGATGAGACTATGTATAATTGCAGTCTCATCACCTGTGCATTGATTATTAACATCCGGTTGATTAATCTTATAAGTATTAACATAACCTTTAGCATGGCTAGTGTTAACGGCACTACTATATAATTTTAAATTATATTTCCCAAAACTTTTAACTTGAGTAAGTTTATACTTATATCAATTAAAACTATATTACTTTCAGATATATCATGACATCACCTACCGATACACCTGCTGCCGTATCTCCGACGACCGTCTTATGTGGATGGTTATCTGCTAGTGACTCCAGTGATAGTCACGCTTCTGCCGACGCCGCATCCATTGAGGCACTTATTTCTACTCCACCTATTTCCCCCGTTGGGGAAGAGTTCCAGCCTCCTGCTGCTATACCACCTGTACCACTTGTGACTTCACTGCGGGAGCATGCACCCGAGTCTCTGCCACCTCGTAAGAGGAGGTATGAGGCACCTCTCGATTCTACTTATGAGATCGGTGAGGGTTCCCGGGCCAGACATGATGACCCCATCCAGGCCCAGATCATGGCACTGGCCGCACGCCAGGCCCAGGATGTAGCAGACATTCTTGCTCTGCTAGCGGCCGGACAGACTAAGTGCGTTGTTCTACAGCAGTGCCAGGACCTTCTATCATAGACTGTGAGTTCGGACGCGCACGCTGCCCGAGGGGCGTGGTCGACTACTTACCATTCTCTCCAGTGGTTGCTAGATGAGAATGAGTTCCTCCGTGAGCAGATCTACCTGCTCCAGAGCCAGCAGACGGACTTTCATACTGCCCTCTTGACCATGGAGGAGACTCTTGCTATATTCTTCGACCTCCAGGAGGTCCGTCATCAGGGGTTGACGTCCGAGACCGCTCATCTCCGGGGAGTTCAGCAGACTCTTAGAGACCAGTTCCTTGAGGCACTCCAACATCTCAAGGAGACTAGGACTGCCATGACCGCGATGCAGGTTGCCATGCAGGCACCGGCTGGCTCATCTCCGCCCGTGGCGCCAGCCGTATCCGAGGAGTCAGTTAGGCATCAGTATATTAGATGTACTAGACTTTTGTACATCATGGTAAGCTATTAGGGTTGCATCCTGGCTATCATGGTATAGGATCTCTTGTATTTGTACTTTTCTTTAGTCAGTTGTATCATTGTATTGTACTATTTAGATTAGGGATTCATAGATGATGTACTTTGGATTTCATGTACCACCATCCCAGACAGGCGGGCTGTGCTCTGTCTTGGATCAGGTTGTGCATTTTGTACTGTATTCCTATTCTAGACTTATGGCATGTACTCATTAGCTTTTTTTATATCCTGTACTGTATTATATTATAAACATTAAACAGGTTATCCAATTTGTTGCAAAGTCTATGCATGAAATTCCTTTTCGTGTAATTATATAAAACTGTGCTAACACCTTGAACTAATGATTTCATTTTTGTGTATAATTATAGAAAAATGGTAATCACTAGAACGAACCCCAACAATGCCGAGACTACCCAAAACGTCACTGCTGCCCAACTAAAGGAAATGATTAATCAAGGCATCGCATCTGCGATGGCTGCCAGCAGAAACGTAGACGACAGTCAAAATTCCAACAACCACCGGAATAATCAGACCACCAGGGGTTGCTCTTACCCCGACTTCTTGAAATGTAAACCTTCCTATTACAAGGGTAAAGAAGGAGTGGTGGAGCTGATGTAGTGGTTTGAGAGGTTGGAAACGGTCTTTCGCATCAGCGACTGTGTAGAAGAGAACAAAGTGAAGTTTTCCGACTGCACCCTACTTGAGAGTGCTCTTACTTGGTGGAACTCTGTTGTTGCTACTCTTGGACACGATGCTGCCTATGCTCTCAACTGGACCGAGCTGAAGGAGAGGGTGACAGAGAAATACTATCCAAGGGGAGAAATGAAGAAACTAGAGATCGAGTTGTGGGATCTGAGATGCAGGAACAATGACATCACTACGTACAACCAAAGGTTCCAAGAGTTGACCCTAATGTGCACCAGAATGTTCGTGAATGAGGAAGATAAGATTGAGAAGTATGTGGGTGGACTCCCAGACGCCATTCACGACAGTGTGCTTGCATCTCGACCTATTACCGTCGAGAGCGCCATTGAGTTCGCTACTGAGTTGATAAACAAAAGAGTTCGTACCATGTCCGAGAGGCATACTGACAACAAGCGAAAGGCAGACGAGTATTTCCGCAGTCAGCACCAGCAGCATCCTAAGAAGCAAAATGCTGGGCAAGTTTACAGTGCTACCTCTGTAGGAGATAACTCGTACGTGGGCGCCAAACCTTTGTGCTCAAAGTGCAACTATCATCATACTGTTGATAGCCCATGCCAGACCTGCTACAGATGTGGACAAGTGGGTCATTTTGCTAAAACCTGTCGAGTTAATGCTGTCACTCAGGCCCGACCCACTCAAAACACTGGGAACTACAACAACAGGGGTGGATACAATGCCCGTGGGAACGGGAATGGACAGTAGGGGAACCACAACGCTACTGGAGGAAACAATAATAGACCTATGAAGGGAGTTGTGTGCTATGAGTGTGGAGCACCAGGACATGCGAGACCAAGTTGCCCTAAGCGGGTCAACCAGAACAAGAAGAGTGGAGGAGCTTCATCCAGAGTGAACGTGGTCGACAATGCAAAAGCCAACCCTGATTCAAATGTCGTTACTGGTACGTTTCTATTGAACAATCGTTATGCATCTGTTCTGTTTGATACTAGACCAGACCGAAGTTTTATATCCCCTGAATTTAGTAAAGTACTAGAAGTTATTCCTACAAGCTTAGATCACCATTACTCCGTAGAATTAGCTGACGGTAAAACTATAGATGTTGACACTATCATTAGAGGTTGCACCTTAAATCTTTCCAAACATCCGTTCAATATTGACCTTATCCCCATAAACCTTGGTAGTTTTGATGTTATTATTGGCATGGACTGGTTAGCGAGATACCGCGCAGTCATTGTTTGTGACGAAAAGCTAGTCCGTATTCCGTGGGGAAACGAAACTCTAATCATTCGAGGCGACGGTAACACCGACCTCACTGACACTAGACTTAGTGTTATCTCTTGTACAAAAGTTCAGAAATATTTGTTGAGAGGATGTCCCATCTTCTTGGCCCATATTTCTCAAACAGATGAAGAAGATAAGCCCGAGAAGAAGCAAATCAAGGACGTACCCATCGTCCGAGATTTTCCAGAAGTCATTCCTGATGAGTTGCCAGGCTTACCACCGACCTGAAAAGTGGAATTTCAAATTGATTTGGTTCTTGGAGCTGCACCTGTAGCTAAAGCTCCATACCGGTTGGCACCATCAGAGATGAAAGAACTAGCTGAACAACTTCAAGAACTGTCTGACAAAGGATTCATTCGACCTAGATCCTCACCATGGGGAGCTCCTGTGTTATTTGTCAAAAAGAAAGATGGTTATTTTCGAATGTGCATCGATTACAGAGAGCTGAACATGTTAACTGTGAAGAATCGTTATCCGCATCCTCGCATTGACGACCTATTTGACCAACTGCAAGGGTCAAGTGTGTATTCCAAGATTGACTTGAGATCTGGACACCATCAGCTACGAGTCAGGGAGGAAGATATTCCAAAAACAGCTTTGAGAACCCGTTACGGTCATTACGAATTCCAGGTTATGCCATTTGGGTTGACAAATGCACCATCTATTTTCATGGACCTTATGAACAGTGTGTGCAGACCCTACCTGGATAAATTCGTGATAGTCTTCATTGACGACATACTCATTTATTCCAAGAACAAACAGGAACATGGGGAACATCTTGCACAAGTACTAAAGGTACTCAAGGAGGAGCAGCTCTATGCTAATTTCTCCAAATGTAAATTTTGGATTCCTAGAGTACAATTCCTTGGTCATGTCATCGATTGTGACGGTATTCACGTGGATCCAGCAAAGGTCGAATCTGTCAAGGATTGGGTATCTCCTAAATCACCGACGAAGATCCGCCTATTTCTAGGCCTTGCCGGGTACTAGCGCAGATTTATTGAAGATTTTTCCAAAATAGCCAAACCGATGACCAAACTCACACAGAAAGGAATAAAGTTCGATTGGGGAGAGAAGGAAGAATCAGCTTTCCAACTGATCAAGCAGAAGTTATGCAGTGCACCCATACTGGCCTTGCCTGAAGGCAACGATGATTTCGTTGTATACTGTGATGCCTCACACAAGGGCTTAGGTGCAGTATTGATGTAGAGAATGAAAGTGATTGCCTACGCATCAAGACAATTGAAGAAGCATGAGAAGAATTACACCACTCATGATCTAGAACTTGGATCGTATTTTTTTCTCTAAAAATCTGGAGACATTACCTATACGGAACAAAGTGCATAGTGCATACTGACCATAAAAGTTTGCAACATATATTGGATCAGAAGGAATTGAACATGAGACAATGCCCTTGGATTGAGTTACTGAGTCACTATGACTGTGAGATCAAATACCACCCGGGTAAAGCAAACGTGGTTGCCGATGCTTTAAGTCATAAGGAAACGGACCCTCCTATGAGAGTTCGTGCATTGGTTATGACAATCAGTTTGGATCTACCCAAACAGATTTTGGAAGCACAGACTCAAACCCAACTGCTTGAAAACCTCGTGAAGGAAGATGCCGGGGAATGCTCAGAACCGATCTTAGCAAGGAGAAGTTAGAACCTAGAGCAGACGGTACCCTATGCCTTCACGGACGAAGTTGGTTACCTTGCTATGGAGATTTGAGGAACGTGATCATGCACGAATCTCATAAGTCTAAATATTCTATACATCCCAGATCCGAAAAGATGTATCAGGAAACGAAGAAGTTATATTGGTGGCCGAATATGAAATTCAACATTGCCACCTACGTTCAGAAATGTTTGACCTGTCCTCGTGTTAAAACTGAACACCAGAGACCATTGGGTTTACTTGTACAACCCAAGATACCGGAATGGAAGTGGGACAACATCACTATGGACTTTGTTACCAAACTCCCAAAGTCATCTCACGGTTACGATACTATCTAGGTAGTCGTCGATCGACTCACCAAGTCCGCTCATTTCCTGCCAACTAGGGAGAACGATTCCCTTGCAAAACTAGCAAAGACGTACATGAAGGAGATTGTGACAAAACATGGAATACCAGTGTCGATAATCTGTGATCGAGATGGTAGGTTCACATCAAACTTCTGGAAGGCTTTCCAACGAGCCTTAGGTACCAATTTGGATATGAGCACTGCTTATTATCCACAGACTGATGGTCAAAGTGAACGAACCATCCAGACTCTAGAGGACATGCTACGAGCATGTGTGATTGATTTTGGAAATGGATGGGTTGACCACATTCCTTTAGTGGAATTCTCCTACAACAATAGTTATCATGCCAGTATTAAGGCTGCCCCTTTTGAAGCACTGTACGGTCGCAAATGCCGTTCGCCTGTGTGCTGGGCAGAAGTAGGTGAATTTCAGCTCACTGGACCAGAGTTAATCCAGGAGACTACAGACAAGATCGTCCTCATCAAGCAGAGAATCCAAGCTGCTCGCGATCGACAAAAGAGCTACTCGGACCTGAAACGCAAACCTATGCAATTTGAAGTAGGTGACCGTGTTATGCTCAAGGTATCACCTTGGAAGGGTGTTGTACGTTTTGGCAAACGTGGAAAACTGAATCCACGTTATGTTGGCCCTTTCAAAGTAATAGCCAAGAACGGGGAAGTAGCTTATCGTTTAGAGTTGCCGCAGCAACTGTGTAAAGTACACTCTACCTTTCATGTTTCTAACCAGAAGAAGTGCTATGCTGAAGAACCACTGGCTATGCCATTGGAGGGAGTTCAATTTGACGACAAACTCCAGTTCGTAGAAGAACCAATAGAAATCATGGAAAGGACATTTAAGAAATTGAAACGCAGTCGCATCCCGTTGGTCAAAGTACGTTGGAACTCTAGGAGAGGCCCTGAGTTCACTTGGGAACGAGAAGACTCGTTCAAAACCAAGTACCCACACTTGTTCACCTGACCAATAGCTTCATCTTAAGCTTTGAGGACAAAGCTAAAACAACGGGATGGTGTTGTAAAACCTCTGATTTTACCTTATTGACTTTGTCAACTGTTGTACTATTTATTTTTGGAATTTATGTAATTTCACTTTTATATGACTTATTAATTATCATATACCTTTTGTCATACTACCTTTCATATTTATTTTACATTTATATGAACCCTTAGTCATTTATTGACTACTCTGGCAACTGACTGGCCACTTGATTTAATAATAGACTCATCACCTCAGTACATATTTTGAGACAAACTGTAACTTTACTTAATTTATTTATTAAGTACTTGGATTTATTTTATATGTACATATTTACATATATTACTTAAAGGGAATAAATACCTAAACACTTTAAGACAATGTACATTATTTTACATTGTCACTTATTTACTTTATTTAAGTAAAATAATTTTAGTGATGTATTTAATATACAATTTCACTAAATTACCTAAAAGCTTCAACAAAATACCTACAACACAACAAATACCTACAACAATATACAAGGACTATTATTATCATACAACACTTGGCAAAATTTATCAAAAACCCTTTCCCCATGCATATACTAGACGTGTAGATGTATGCATGCATACACTACCATCATTTGATTAACTAGCTTATAAGTAATCTAGTGTAATCATACCACTCCACTAACACCCTATACTAATACATGGATAAACCATACTTTTCTTATGCCAACCTCACTTTTACTTACACAATCACTTACACACACCATACCTTTACTATAATTGGTCATTTCCTTGTCCCCTTTGAACCCAAAACATACGGCAACAACATTGTAAGAAAAGGAAGAAAGGCAATTTGCTAAATTTGAACATGTGTGTATATACCAAGTGTATCCCTTAAGATCCATGCATATCTTAGTCGGATATTTTGTACAATGTACAAGATTTACTTTGGATCTCTCTCTCTCTTTGATATTAGCCGAGACATACACCCAACTCACAACATAATTCACTTGAAAACCAATCCCATCTATCTCTCTCTCACTACCTATGGCAAACACCACATTCCACCATTTTCAAACCTTCAAACTTATTTCCTACACTTGAATCATGTCTCATACTATCTAAAGGTTAATCCTAAGCTCATCCTACAAGAAAACTTGATCCTTGAAGCAAGAACAAGAACCCTAGAAGCCTAGTGAAGCCCACAGCTTGTTTTTGGTCTCCAAGACCTCCATTGTTGAAAGCTTGTCACTTGTTTCTACTCATCCTCATATCACTTCTAAACCTATCTAAACAAGTAAGTCAAAGTTAAAACCTATCTTTCTAATACATTACTTTCATACATATTATTATGTACATGATTATTCTTGGTAAAAGTTAACATTTAAACAAATAATGAAACCCTAAAAACCTAAGGTGACTCACGGCTTGACTTTTGATATAACATAAATTGATGTAAAAACTTGTCAACCATGAAGAACACATCAACATGATCTTGTTTAACTTGAAAAACCATGAAAACCTAACCCTGCATGAATTTTGGACGTGAGTTATAAGTTCATAATATTATTTTGAGTAATCTTGTAATGTTTACATATAACTAGAAACATTAGATTTATGTTTTTAGGTGCCCTAAAATGTTAAGATCACTATTATGCCTTATTAGATTAGTTTTATACTCACTATAATAAGTTTCCTTAATAAATAATCATTTTCACTAAATAAATGTTTTTATAAAACTTTTAGTGTCAAAATATGATTTTATAAAGTTTCATGTTGAAAGTATAAACCTATAAGAGTTTTGGATTAAAATAATAAAACTAAGAAGTTTTTGATCAAACTAATAGATCTACTAAAATTTTGGATTAAATATAACAAGTATAGAACTTTCGGGTTGGATTTATAAATTTATAAAGTAAAGGGATCTAAATAAACAAGTGTAGAAACTTATATTTAAAAAACATGAACTTTTGGACTACTTATAAATATTGCCGAGAGTTTAGGGTGTGTTTTGAACATATCCGAAACTTAAGGGTGATAAAACGGACTAAAAAGGATTAATATAATGTTAGGGTAAGTTGTGTAAACTTTAGAAAACCTAGGGATCACTTTGGACTCTAGCCGAGACTTAATATAAGCCTTAGGGATCAAATATGCCAAGATAGCAAACTTATTTACGCCCTAAATTAACCCTAGGGACCAATCTTGCCTTTAGCCGAAACATATTCAAGCCCTAGGGGGCATTTGCGAAACTTGTATTAAACTTAAATATTAACCGAAGGTTGGAGGACTAAAACGGCCAAGTTGTGAAACTTTAATAAGCCCTAATATGAGCCGTATACTTTAGGGACTATTTTTGCCATTTATTGAAACTTAAAGAAACCCTAGTTACACGTGTAACTAGGGAGGGACCAAAACTGTAATTACTTGAAAGATTTAGAAACCCTAGGGGTATAAAAGTAATTTAACCGCGGGTATTTATTTAAATAAAAGGACTAAAACGAATTTTATACAAAGTATTACGAACCCTAAAATCCTATATATTTAAACCGTTATTTAAAACGTAAAACTTAAATAAACGTAACAATTGTTACTTTTCCAAACTTATAATTTAATAATTATAAACACTACGTAAACGTGGAAGTTAATTAAAATGTTATACATTTTATAAACTTTATTTATATGATCAATATAAATTAAAAATGATTAACTTATAAAATAAATATATTTATTATATTTATTTCCTATTACTTTAAATATATATAAAAATTGTCCTGTATAAATATTTAAAGTGTTTTATAAACAACGTAAGTACAAGATATTAATTAAATGGATTAATTAATTTAACCTTATTATTTACTTTATACTTAAAATAAGTACTATTAGAACTTGTACAACGATGAACAAAAATACAAATATTGTAATAAAACGCTTAGAACCAGTTTAAGCATTTGAAGATTTATTCTGGAACTTTTATGCATTATGATATGCATTTACTGAGACCTTATAATTATTTAGGTCGTTGATTGTATCGTGAGCATCCTTATCAGATTTATCTACTGACTTATTGTTGTACTACTGAGGTGAGTTCATGGCCCCACTTTATATATTGACAAACTTTTAAACCTTTTTATGGGGAAGAATACATGCAACATATTTTATTTTATGGACATGGATCGAACTGTGAAACTTTTGATTACATTGCCTATTGTAGATGAACCCGCATGACCCGTACATCCGAAACTGTTAGAATTATTGAAATACCTAAATGTTAAAATAGATCTATTTGGGATTGACCGTCCCCATCTGGGTGAGTCATGCTCACTATGCCTAGGCCAGGACAACAGATGTTTCACATGTCAGCACTTATTTTTGTTATGGGTGCCTTGATAATGATAAGGTGAAGGGTCCTTATTTGTTAAGGACTTAACTGTCAAGTTTCAGTTTCGGGCAATATGGGAATGTAATTACTTTTAAGTATTGATTCTTTGTGCATTACTACTTCAGTGAATATTTAATGTCCAAACTTATTTTAATTAAACCTGTGAATTCACCAACTTTATGTTTACTCTCTAAGCATGTTTTCTCAGGAAACTGAAGCAGGTGTTGGTGTGCATGGAATCAAGCATCATGATAGGCTTTATTTATAGAGCTCATCTGGGGGTTTTATAAACTGGGGAATAATTCAAACTATTGAACAATGTTAAAGGCTATTTTAATACTATTTGCACTTTCAATCATGTAATAAATGTAAGGATTATCTTTTATTTGTTTCTCTACATTCTGTCTGCTATTGATCCACCTACTTGACACCCAAATATTATTTTCGCTGCGTTTGACTCAAGTTGGTGGTGTCACACCTGCTTCTCACCTCACTTAGCTTCTCATTGGGAAGAGCTTTAAATACAACATATTCATGCAAAAGTTGCTTCTTCCTTTCTCTGGCAGTATCTTCATTACCACCATAAGGGACTTGAAGAGCTCCCCAACGTTCTTTGGCAGACTCAAAGCTTCTGTACTTGTGTTGATTCTTTGGACCCAAAGAGAGTTTCAGAATGCTCAAAGTTTTCATGTCATTCCTTATTGCGGCTAAATCTACAGTTGAGTTAGCTCTGTTGGGTCAAAAAGTTGATGTGGCAGAAACTCAAAAATGAAGAAAACATGAAGGCATTTGTCTAAGCGTTGACAAGTGTAATCCATGCGTTGTCAAGAACAAATCTGGCGTTGACAGAAGCAAGCATTGTCATGTACAATACAAGCATTGTCATGTACAAACTAAGCATTGACATAAACGTAGACAAGAAGCCTTTGGAAGCTTCTATTTAGATATGTATGCATAATATATTCTGTATTAGTTTATTTAAATAGAAGATTTACATGTTTATTCATTCTTTTCTCTTGTAAACCCTAATCCTTACACTATAAAAGGAACCAAGGGTGTTAGGTTTTATATATAACTTTCATATACAATGTAAACCTAAAAGCGTGTGTTGCACTAGACGTGGGATTAAATGTATACACGTCTAGTGGTTTTTGTTATTAATATAATGAACAATCGTTGAGTAATTCATGTGTCTTGTGCCTAAACACCTTGTTAATGTGTCGTGTTCTAATTCCGCTTTGATTATTTAATCATATGAACATGATGCATTCCTAGTAGCTTAAAAATCCGTGAATCTTAGGTTTCCACAATTGGTATCAGAGCCTCGTGGCTCGGGATGCTAAGACCAACAAGGTGTTCGTGTTTTGAGAAGAAAAGAAAAATCCGTATAGGTTTTTCTGGGCGTTTTTGTGTGCGCAGTAGTATTCAGAAGGCCATAACTTTTTATTGAACCGTTGGATCGCCACGAAATTGTTTGTGTGTGTTCTACACACATATATCTAGATATACACCTGAGGGATTGTCGAGATCTATCACCAAGAAAAAATTATTAAGCGTCAAAGTCAGCAGGGGTCATATGCTGTTTTCTGTGAACAGTATTAGTAAAAACGCGATTTATCCTTCGTTAACCATTGGATCGTCGTGAAATTTGCGTTGTAGGTTCTTGACACTTGTGTCTAGGATCTGACCGAAGGGATCTTTGATCTTAGCTCTCATGAAGAAGTTATTCGATGTCGAATTCACTTTAGTTTATGGTTTTTCACATAAAATCATGATTTAGCATTTACAAAACCCTAGATCAATTAGCCGTTGATGAGTGTTATTTAGACGCTGATAGATGCTGGTGTGATGCTGATAGATGTTGGTGTGACGCTGACAAGGCATGGAGGAGACGCTGATGGCCAGGCGCTGACAGGTTTAAAGTTGGCGCTGACAGGAATAAAGTTGACGCTGACAGGAGGCGTTGACACTTGTTGTCCGATATATACATTTTCAACGCTGACAAGTGTTGTCTGATATTGGACAACACACAGTGTTGATATATTGGACAGTGAAGGATATTGGAAAACAAAAGGAATAATTGATGTTTGAGAAAATTGATACGTTTTTAGCACACAAAAAGGAGGAATTTACACACGAAGGTACATGGAATCTCCGTTTTTATATAGAATATCAAGTTGATATTTATGGCTCGGATATTTTTTAAAAGGGATTAATGATTTTAATGCGAGTTAGCAACTATTCATGAGAATTTGATGGATATTTTAAACTATGTAATCGGGATAGCCTTGTGAAAGAGTTATCCGTTAAGGTCCTTTTACATATGGTATGAAGATGTTATTTCATTAAATTCGTCATGAAGAGTTGTTGGCTTAAGGGGAAGAATTCTTAAGGTAAGTTTGATGCTTGAAGAAGATATTCGCGAGTTTGTGTTTTATCATATCTTTAAATCATGGGATCCATCCATTGGTTTGAAGATAACTTGTTCGTGCTTACATGATTGGTGACGAAGACTTGTCATAACACTTGAAGGAGTTATATTATCGTGCTCAGTGTCTCATAAAGGATGAGAATATTGACAAGGGATTGAGGTCTTCTTATACAATTTAAATTCTTCTTATAAGTTCTTCATCACATGGATAGTACAAGACATGGAACACAAGGTTGGGTTATTCTAATTCTACACCAAGAATATTTTATTTATTTTTCTTCAAGGTCATTACATAGAGCCTAAATTTGGAGAATCTTAAAGATTTCATACATTGTTTACTTCCCTGTTGATGTGACAAAAAGGGGAAGACATACATGCTACAATTAAGGGGAAGCAATTTGAAGATGATGTACAACTTACAAGAGATACACAAAGAGTTTTGCCGACATCAACTAGGGGAAGATTGTTGGGTCAAAAAGTTGATGTGGCAGAAACTCAAAAATGAAGAAAACATGAAGGCATTTGTCTAAGCATTGACAAGTGTAATCCAGGAGTTGTCAAGAACAAATTTGGCGTTGACAAAAGCAAGCATTGTCATGTACAATCCAAGCATTGTCATGTACAAACTAAGCATTGACAGAAACGTAGACAAGAAGCCTTTGGAAGCTTCTATTTAGATATGTATGCATAATATATTCTGTATTAGTTTATTTAAATAGAAGATTTACATGTTTATTCATTCTTATCTCTTGTAAACCCTAATCCTTACACTATAAAAGGAACCAAGGGTATTAGGTTTTATATATAACTTTAATATACAATGAAAACCTAAAAGCGTGTGTTGCACTAGACGTGGGATTAAATGTATACACGTCTAGTGGTTGTTTGTTATTAATATAATGAACAATCGTTGAGTAATTCATGTGTCTTGTGCCTAATCACCTTGTTAATGTGTCGTGTTCTAATTCCGCTTTGATTATTTAATCATATGAACATGATGCATTCCTAGTAGCTTAAAGATCCGTGAATCTTAGGTTTCCACACTTTATACCCTTGTAAAACTCAAAAATACAAGTTTGGTCTCTAAAGTTTGTTCAATGTACAAGATATGCCCTTGAAGTTCACATGAAATACATTTGTCCTTTATTTCATAATTTAATAATACAAGGACTAGAAATGCAAATTCCCAAAGAAGTTTTTAAAGGAAACAAATAAGAATCTGCCAAAACATGTTATGAACAAAAAGTTAAAGTTCAGGGGTGAAAACTGTGCAAAATCAAACCCATACCCACTTACGACCCGACCAAACCCAAATACTTAGCTTCGTACCCAATCCACCTAAGCCCTTACCCGTTTGACCATTTGACTCAGTCAAATTAAGTCAAATCATGTAAACAAGCGTTAAACATTTATATTTTGCAAAAAATAGATCAAAACCAACTGTTGATCACCCCACTCTCACCCTAATCCCACTCCACTTATAGCTAAAGGGGTTTCACTTGGGCTTTTCCAGAATTGCGATTGAAGGCCACGCGACCCAATTCACACTTTTACTTTTGCCTTCACCTCAACCCACATGCCTATCCACCCCTCCCTTGCCCCACTTTGGTCACGGATGAACAAGATTCCAAAAAGAGTTGGCAGAGAATGCACGAATATGATGCTCTTACACCAAAAGGATGGTCAGGATCAAATCTGCACCCCTGGCAACATCACAAAACGCCAACACAGTCATATGGGCTTTATACTCTTCCAAAATTCAAAAAGACATCAAGCGCAAGATTGGCAATTCATGCCATTAGCGTTTTTAGTCTTCATAGTTTCTAGAATGCTTGTACGGCTATAAAAAGCCACATAGGACTTAGCTTAAATTTTGTTCTCAGTTTTTGGCCAAAAAAGTTGTAATTCCTTTTTTCTCGAAATTTATGAAAAAGTTGGTAAACTTGGGATGAAAAGCTGAGTTCCATTGATTTACGTTTGTGATTCGTCTCAATTTAGTTAAGTTTCTACAAGTAAAGTTTTTTTCAAAATCTAGTTTTCAAAAGTTTCTTCATAGTTAAGCTCTTGAGTCTAAACAGTTAGAGCTTTTGTACCTTTGATTAATCATAATTCCCTGATAAAGTTTATCAAGGTGTTGTGAGATCTTAGGTTTGGGAGTTCTAAGTTGTGGGATTGAAGATCTTAAGGTTTTCTGTCATAAAAGTATGTTTGTCTCTTTTACTTACTTGCCTAATCACTTACTACCTTCATAAGCCACACCAAAAGCTAGTTAAGTCCAGCTTTTGGTTGGCCTATCAAGTTTTGAGGTTGTTGTTTTGCTTGTGTGATACCAAAACAGGTCCATAGTCCTTGGTTCTACCTTTTGAACCATAACCAAGGGCTCCATTCCAATTTGTTAAACCAAGACACCCTTGGCTTTTGTTTAGTTGTTGAATAAGATCAGGGGAGCTTACTTGACCCCTATGGGATGTAAATAGGGGTAGGTATAATCATCTATCCTTCTTGACACCTAGATACATGACTAGGTTCTAAAAAGGAGAATATTTCATGTCTATGTGAAGTTGGTGTTTGACTACTATAGCCTTGTATTCTTGTGGCTTAATTTACTGTCTAAGTGTTTTTAGATCTTTATCAGTTGATAACTTGCCTTGTGGAAGTGTTTAATCCAAGTTGTTTTGTTAAAAAATCATAAAAGTGGGTTAAAGAGGTGTTTGGAATAGCTTGTGATAAAAGTTTGGTGTTTAATTTGCTGATAAGAAGTACTTGTTCATGTTTATTTATAGTAAAATGAATGTTTGGTGAAAGGAAATCCAGTGTGCTAGTTCTAAGTCACATAGTTGCTAGCTCATCACTTTTTATGCATAAAATCAGCGTAAAACATCATATCTTGATTTTATCTTTGTTTTTGTGTTTTGAAAGCTGAAAATTGGTGTACTACTAGTACTTGTGATTGTCTTAGCCTGCAATATCTATTCTAGGGTTTTTGTCAAGTTTTCAGAAGGTTACAAGCTGTTAAAAGTCATTCTATTGCCAATTGTATTATAAAACCTCTGATTTTACTTTATTGACCTTGTCAACTGTTGTACTCTTTAGTTTTGGAATCTCTATAATTCCACTTTTATATGGTTAATTGAGTTTCATCTTCTTTTGCCATACTGTCATTTTCATATTTTTTTAATATATATATATATATATATATGAACCCTGACTCTTTCTGACTACTCTGGGAATTGACTGGCCACATTTCTAAACAAGGACTCATCACCTCAGTAAATACTTTTGGAAAAACTATAATTTATTTACTTAAATTATTAAGTACATGGACTTATAATTATATGTATATATTTACATATACCTTATACTATGAACAAACACCTATCACCTTAAAAAATGTCTATTATCTCAAATGGACATTTATTTATTTTATTCAAGGACAATAATTATAATGATATACTCATTATATACTTCCACCAAGTGACCTAAAGGTTTAACCAAAATACCTAGAAACCTTACAAGTACCTACACTATAATACATATACTATTGTTAACTCCTAATTTTAGATAAGTCAACATAATTTCTACCCTAAAACATATACTAGCTGTGTATATATGTGCATACACTGCCATAAATACTTGCAAACTTACAAGCAAGCTTAGTACAATAATCAAGTTTACACTATGCTTCCTACTATGCAACCATACTTACCCCATAACACTTGCACTATTCTATGTCTAGTCTTGTCCCCTTTGACTTGAAAACACACGGCTAGAACTCAAAAGTTAGAAGTGAAACACTTTGCTATATTTGGCATGTGTTTGAAAATCTTGCACTAAATCCAACACATATCTATCAAAGATACATGGTACCTTACAAGTTACACATAGATCTCTCTCACCTTAATCTAGCCGAATATATCCTTAGTTTCTCAAACACACAACATAAAACACTTGCAATCTATCTCTCATTCTTCTCTCAAAACTCACGGCATATATTTACTCCTACACAAAAATCCTCCATTTCTCATTTACTTCTTCATTTACTAACCTCAAATCATGCCTCATGAAACATAAATACTTAGTACTCCTAACTTATCCAACAAGGCAACAAGGAAACCCTAGGAGCACCAAAAGAAAGTCACGGTTAGGTTTTGATTTAGGCTTCCACCATTGTTGAACACAAGCTCAAGATATCACTAGTTCATTTGTTCATTCCTAAAACCACTTAACAAGTAATTATCATGAAGCTTATCTTTCTTAATATCTTAATTATCATACGCATGAACATATATATATATATATATATATATATATATATATATATATATATATATATATATATATATATATATATATATATATATATATATATATATATATATATATATATATATATCCCTAGTGTAAACTTAACATTAAAACAATCTAGGAAAACCTAGACTAATGTAAGTCACGGATAAAATATAAAGTGTCACTTAATGTGATGAAAAATATTGTTAACTATGATAACCATAACCTCATGAACATGCTAACCTAGAAAAATCACAAAATCTATGCATGTATATATTTTGGTCGTGGGTTATACCCTAGTTTTTAAGGGTGATGAATAACTTTGAAATATTATAGTAAGCCTAGAAATCATTAGATCTATATTAATACTAAGCATACTTAACTAGTTTGTCTTAATGAATTAATAAGCCCAATGAATAGTGTTTAATATAGTTAGTCCCTTTAAGCCCACTATGTAAGCCCAATAGAAACTAGAAGCCCATTAAGCCTACTAATGCTTCTTAAAGCCCACTAAGATAAATATACCAAAAATAAACTTTACTTATGTTAAATAAACATATTATAAAACTTTTTTTATGAAAAATGTGATTTATTAAAGTTTCGGATTTAAAAATGTAAATTATTAAATGTTCGGGTTAAAAATGTAATTTATGAAACTTTCGGATTGATTTGTAAATTTAAATAAGTCTAAGGATTTAAATGGTGATTTTTGGAAACTCATTTTAAAAAAATATAATGTATAAGGACCTGTAATGTAATTTGCCGAGTATAGGGGTGAATAGTACCATATTCGAGACTTAAACATAGTAGAAGGACCACTTTTGTAAATTAGTATAAGTTGTATACACTTGTGTAACTCAAATGGAACCCTAAGGACCCCTTTTACCAATTGCCGAAATCTATTGTCAGCCTTAGGGGCCATTTTTGCCAACTAGGATAAGTTAGAAAACTAAATCTAACCCTAGGGACCATTATGGTCAATAACCGAATCTATTTTAAGCCCTAGGGGGCTGTTATGAAAATTAGGTTAAACATAAACCCTAACCGAATACAACAAGGACTAAAAGTGGCAATGTGGGAAACTTCTACAAGCCCCAGTTACACGTGTAACTAGGGGGACTTGTTTTTCCATTGTTTGAATGTTAAACAAACCCTAGGGGTACTTATGTAAATTAGCCGCGGGTATTATATATAATCTAGGGACTAAAATGTAATTTTCCTAAACTTTAACTAAGCCCTAGTTTATTATGTATATATACCTAATATTAAAACGGTATAACTTAAATAAACCTACAAGTATAAATTGTTATTTTTCCAAACTTATAATTAAAATAAATTATACAACTTCGGGGACTTTTAATTAAATTAAATAAAATGTATTATATATTTTATAAATCTTATTTATATAAGTTATATATAGAAATTGAATATAAATATTTAATAAAAGTAAATATATTAATTATAGTTATTATTAACCTTTTACATTTTAAATATATATAAAACTTCTTTTATAAATAAAACACCTTACAACGATACAAGTGCGGGAATGTTTATTTAAACGAATTAATTACTTGAACGATATTATTTATTACACACTTAAAAATAAATACTTCTATTACTTGTACAACGATAAACTAAATTACATGGATCGTAATAAAATGCTTAAAACCAGTATAAGCATGCACAGATTTATTCAGAGACTTTTATGCATTATTCTATGTATTTACTGAGACTGTATACTTATTTAGGTTGTTGACTGTGTCGTGAGCACCATTGGATTTTCTTGTGACTTATTACTGTACTGCTAAGGTGAGTTCATGGCCCCACTTTATATATTGACAAACTTTTAAACCTTTTATGGGGAAGAAAACATGCAACATATTTTTATCTGATGGACATAAACCAAAATACGAAATCTTTGATTACATTTGCCTATTGTAGAATGCCTCCCTTACCTGGGAACTAGAACTGTTAAAATTGTTGAATTGTTTAAATGTATAAACAGAACTATTTGGGATTGACCATCCCCATCTGGGTGAGTAGCGCTCATTGTGCCTGGGCCAAGGATAACAGATGTTTATCATGTCGGAACGGAATATTGGGTGCATTTTTATTAATGCGAAGGGTCCTCATAAGTTGTACGGCCTAACGTGTCAAGTGTCAGTTTCGGGCAATAGGAAACGTAGTTACCTTTAAAGTGTGGATGCTTTGTGCATTACTACTTCAGTGAATGTTTATTGTCCAAACTTATTTATTTAACTAAACCTATGAATTCACCAACTTTATGTTGACTCTGTAAGCATGCTTTTCTCAGGAAACTGAAGCAGGTATTTGATGTGCATGGAGTCAAGCATCATTATAGGCTGCATTTATAGAGCTCATCGGGGAACGGGGAAATCATCCAAACTATTGAATAATGTTTCAGACAATTTTTATAACATTTTCACTTTTATTCATGTAATAAATGTAATGATAATCTTTTATCTGTTGACATAATATCTGCTGTTGATCCACCTACGTGACACCCAAATATTATATTCGTTGCATTTGACCAATTTGGGGGTGTCACATAATGGTATCAGAGCGATCTTTATAGAGAACCAGACCAAAAGTTAATTAAATATAAAAATATTTTTTTATATAAACTGGACTCTAACTTCTTTTAAAATCATTTAGGATTTTTGGGACTAGAATAATTAAGCATATAGAGTGTAGATCATACATTTATTATGTGGCTAACTGTGCACTGATTATTAACATCCGGTTGATTAATCTTATAAGTATTAACGTAACCTTTAACATGCGATGTTAAATGGCACTATTATATGACCTACAACTATGATTTTTCTTAAAAACTTTTAACTTGAGTAAGCTTATACTTACGTCAATTAAAACAATATTATTTTCAAATTCATTATGACATCACCAGCTGCTACTCCTGTTGCTTTATCAACGACGTCAGTGTTACATGGTTGGGTATCAGCCAGCGAGTTTGATGACAGTCACACTTCCGGCGACGCTGCACTAGTAGATGCTCTCATCGCTACTCCCCCTACTACACCTGTATCCCCCGCTGGGGATGAGGTTCAACCGACTGCAGCCCTACCACCTTTACCACCAGCGTCCTCACTACTGGGCTACCCACCCGAGTATTTGCCACCTCGTAAGAGGAGGTACGAGGCACCTATCGACTCTACTTTTGAGGTCGGCAAGGGTTCCGGGGCGAGACGAGTTGACCCCGTCCAGGCCAAGATTGCTGCACTGGCCGCACGCCAGGCTCAGGACATAGCGGAGATTCGTACTCAACTATCAGCTGGACAGGCTGGACGTATTGCTCCATAGGAGCGTCAGGACCGACTATGTTGGACTGTTAATGCCGAGGCACACGCTTCTCGGGGAGCATGGTCTACGACCTACCACTCCCTACAGTCGTTGATGGATGAGAACAAATTTCTCCGCCAGCAGATCTACACTTTGGTGGGACAACAGTACGCGACTCAAACTGCTCTCATGTCCTTGGAGCAAACACTATCGATATTCTACGATCTTCAAGAGGTGCGCCACCAGGGTATGACTGCCGAGACTGCCCATCTCAGAGGAGCCTACGAGACCTTCAGAGCTCAAATTCTAGAGGCACTCTAACTCCTTAAGAAGACTCGAGTCGCCATGATCTCGATGCAGGAGGCTATGCAGGCACCAACTGTCTCATCACCACCAGTAACACCGGCCATCTCAGAGGAGTCTGTTAGGCATGAGTAGACTAGATGTACTATATCTTTTGTACATCATGATAAGCTTTTAGGTTACATCCCATTTATCACGATATAGGACCTCATGTATTTCATTTCCTTTTTATCATTTGTATCCTTGTACTGTACTATTTTTGAATAGGTATTCGTAGACGATGTACTCTTGATTATGTGTACCACTATCCCAGACAGGCGGGTTGTGCTCTGTCTTGGATTGGTGGTACATTTTGTATTGTTATTCTACTCTAGAAATGACATGTACTCATTATCTTTTGTTATATTATGTGTTCTATTATATTATGAACTTTTAACAGGTTATCCAGTTTTTTGTGAAGTCTATGCATGAATTTCTTTCGTGTATTTATATATAAAACTGTGCTAATGCCTAAAACTAATGATTTCATTTTTGTGTATGATAATAGACAAACGGCAATCACTAGAACAAACCCCAACAATGCCGACGTTACCCAAAACGTCACTGCCGCCCAACTAAGGTAAATGATTGATCAAGGCATCGCAACTGCGATGGCTGCTAGTAGGAACATGGATGATAGCCAAAACTCCAATGCCCGCAGGAACAACCAGACCACCAGGAGTTTCTCCTACCCCGAATTTCTGAAGTGTAAGCCCTCATACTACAAGGGCAACGAGGGTGTTGTGGAGCTGATGCAGTGGTTTGAAAGTTTGGAGACCATGTTCCGCATCAACGATTGTGTAGGGGAGAACAAAGTCAAGTTTGCCACCTACATGTTGCTCGAAAGTACTCTTACTTGGTGGAACTCTGTAGTTGCCACTCTTGGATACGATGTTGCATATACTCTCAACTGGACAGATCTGAAGGAGAGAATGACGGAGAAATACTCTCCAATGGGTGAGATGAAGAATCTTGAAATTGAATTATGGGATCTCAGATGCAGGAACAATGACATCATTGCGTACAACCAAAGATTCTAAGAATTGACCATGATGTGTACCCGAATGTTCCCTGAGAAGGATCAAAAGATTGAGAAGTATATTGGTAGACTCCCAGACGCCATTCACGATAGCGTACTCGCATCCCGACCCATTACTGTCGAGAGTGCCATTGAGTTCGCTACTGAATTGATCAACAAACGAGTCCGTACCATGTCTGAGAGGCAAATTGAAAGCAAGCGGAAGGTATATGAAAATTCTCGCACTTAGCACCAGCAACCTCCCAAAAGGGAAAATGCTGGACAGGTTACAGTGCTACCACCATAGGAAATAAGCCGTACGTGGGTACAAAACCCTTGTGCTCAAGGTGCCGCTATCATCACACTGTTGACAGCCCATGTCAGTCCTGCCACAAATGTGGACAAGTTGGTCATTTTGCCCGTACTTGTCAAGTCAATGCTGTCACTCAGGTCGGACCCAACCACAACACCGGGAACCACAACAACAAGGGCGGTTACAATGTCTGTGGGAACGGGAATGGACAGCAGGGAAACCACAATACTGCTGGACGGAATGGCAATGAACCCAAGAAGGGAGTTGTGTGCTATGAGTGTGGAGCACCAGGCCATGTGAGACCAGGTTGTCCCAAGTTGGCCAACCAGAACAAGAACAGTGGAGGAGCTTCATCAAGAGTGTACATGGTCGGCAATGCAAAAGCCAACCCCGATTCTAATGTCGTTACTGGTACGTTCCTACTAAACAATCGTAATGCATCTATTTTGTTCGATACTGGAGCAGACCGAAGTTTTAAATCCACTAATTTTACCAATGTATTATAAGTCGTCCCATCGATTCTAGATCCCCACTACTCCGTAGAATTAGCTGACGGTAAAACTGTAGATGCTGACACTATCATTAGAGGTTGTACCTTAAATATTTCTAAACATCCCTTCAACATTGACCTTATCCCGGTAAATCTTGGTAGTTTTGACGTTATTATTGGCATGGACTGGTTGGCAAGATACCGCGCAGTCATTGTTTATGATGAAAAACTATTCCGTATTCCATGGGGAAACAAAACCTTGATCATTCGAGGAGACGGTAACACCAACCTTACTGACACTAGACTTAGTGTTATCTCTTGTACTAAAGCTCAGAAATATATGTTGAGAGGATGTCCTATCTTCTTGGCCCATATTTCTAAAACAGATGAGGAGGACAAACCCAATAAGAAACAAATCAAGGACGTACCTATCGTCAGAGATTTTCGCGAGGTCTTTCTTGATGAGTTGCCAGGTTTACCACCTACCCGACAAGTGGAATTTCAAATCTATTTGATTCCCGGAGCTGCACCTGTGGCTAAAGCTCCATACCGGTTGGGACCATCAGAAATGAAAGAGCTAGCTGAACAAGTTTAGGAATTATCTGACAAAGGATTAATCCGACCTATTTCCTCGCCTTGGGGAGCTCCTGTGTCATTTTTCAAAAAGAAAGATGGTTCTTTCCAAATGTGCATCGACTACAGAGAACTAAATAAGTTAACTGTGAAGAATCGTTATCCACTTCCTCGCATCGACGACCTATTTGACCAACTACAAGGGTCAAGTGTGTATTCCAAGATTGCCTTGAGATCTAGATACCATCAACTAAGGGTCAGGGAGGAAGATATCCCAAAAACAGCTTTTAGAACCCGTTACGGTCATTACAAATTCCAGGTCATGCAATTTGGGTTGACCAATGCACCAGCCATTTTCATGGATCTTATGAATCGTGTGTGCAGACCCTACCTGGATAAATTCGTGATAGTCTTCATTGAAGATATAACTTATTTATTCCAAGAACGAACAAGAACACGGGGAACACCTTGCACAAGTGCTAAAGGTATTCAAGGAGGAACAACTATATGATAAATTCTCCAAATGTGAATTCTGGATTCCTGAAATTAGGCTTTATACACCCTGTAAGAAAATTAAAGTTCGTTGTGTTGTTCTAATCGAATTGATCTAGGTTCTCTATGTGACTCTATTTTTCTTTTGTGAAACAAATATTTTTGGTTGGTTTTAAATCTAAATGTGCAAAGACTTGAAGGTAAATTTCGTTGAAAGTAAAGTGGCGTGAAAATAAATCTAAGTCTAGTTAAAATTAAATATGCGATATTTAAAAACGTGACGGAAAGTAAAATAATTAAATGACTAAAAATTAAAGTGTGACGGAAATCAAAATTAGACAAGTATTAAAATGAGAATGTAACAATTAAACACGTCAAAACATGGAAAATGAATCCAATCGGAATGTATTCCGATCAGTACAGCAATCGGAATACTCTTACCACTCTGATCAGAATATGGATCGGAAATTGCCAATCGGAAAGCTGTCACCTTCCCTTGATCGAAATACCCAAACTCTCCTCAGATCGGAATGATGGAACCTACCTGGTCGGAATGATGGGTCGGAATAACCAATCGGAATGTAAAGAAGATCTCCAATCGGAATACCTGTCACTCAGCTCCAATCGGAATATCACTAAACTCACCAATCGGAATATTGTGTCCCTTTCGTCAGAACATGTAAACCCTTTTCCGACCAAGCAAGTTACGCTGGTCGGAATAATAAAACCCCTTTCCGATTGGTAGATCGGAATACAGTAAAGATGACCAAAAATAAGCTATAACAATAAGCTATAATCCTAAATAAGCACTAGACGAAATCCTAAGGTAAAACGTGTGAAAATAAGCTACTAAACAGAAATTTGAAGACTTTTAAAACAAGAAATGACAAAGCTTTAACGAAAAACAAGTTTTTATACGAAAATAACTTTTATAAAAAACTATATAAACTTGAAAATAAACAAAATAAGCTAAGAAAACAAATGATTTAAAACAATCAAAAGCATAAAAATGTAATCTTTAAACAAGTTAACAAGATAAAAAGCATATAAATCAAAGATCAATGAAAGGTAGGACGAGATCAACAAGATAAAGTAAAGGTGAAAGAATTAAAAGAAACACTTACTTGAAATTAAAGGTATTAAAGGTGCAAGACAAGTAATTAAAATGTGCAAGTAAATAAAGGTGCATAAAAGTAAAGGTGGAAGAACTAATTGTCACGATTAGTCAACAAAACTTAATGAAATGAAAATGAGAGGTATATATAGGTGATTAGGGGAGAGGTTAGAGGAAGCTTCCTCCCCTCCTTCCTTTCTTCTTAATTGCGCCCTTAAGTCCTTCCTTCTTAATCTTTTTGTTAATCTTGGACTTTGATGACTTTTGGCTCGGGATTTCTTTGGACTCGTCTTTTAATTCTTCTATAAATAAGACTTGAGTTCCTCGGCTTTAAGTAAACTTCCGTCTTTTGAGTTTTTCTTCGATAAATCTTCAGAATTGGTCATGGACTTCCATTTTTTTTGCACTCTTGACTTCTTGACTTCGTCTTTCATCTTTTTCTTCAATAAAAGTCCGTAAATGCCCGTGAATTCCCGTGTTTTCTCCACTTTTCACCTTTTCGTCCTAAATCACAACAAAAACACAAACCACGCATAATTCCGACATAAAAGACATAAAATACACGTTTTGGTCCGGTTATTACTGTAATTAAGTGGTAGAAAAGATGTGTGTTTACAAACATATCAAATCCCCTACACTTGACCATTGCAATGTCCTCATGCAATGCATTAGTTACAAAGCACGTTTACATTTTTCATCATAATGAATCCACGTTGGCCTTTATTAAAGGGATCGAAAATTATAAACACTAAAAGTAAAGAAATCAAAAAGCATACCTTGGTTTTTGGAAATGTCATGAATAATCATCATCCTCAAGTTTTCACTTTCTCCAAACCAAGATTAAAAACGAGATCATTGTTATTATAAGTTAGTAAACTATCACGAACTCATGTGGGCCAATTACTCACTTAGACTCCCTTATTCCTAGGTGTATCTCTTATATTTTATTATTGTCTTGAATGATCACGAGGATGCATTTTTGACTTATTTCGATAGTTATTAAGTCTGAAAATAAAGTGAACAATTTAATCAATAGTTAGCTAAAGGACAAAATCTTTTAAAACTGCTTCTCGGGACCTCATAAAGTTCATATCTTGGCATAACTCGCTTCGCGATTTGAGACCTTTCTCGGACCGATATTTGGCAGCGACTTCATACTTCAAACCTTGAGAGACGTTCATGAAATAATGGTCTTCTCTTCATAATAGGAATTTCTTCACTTGAAGTTTTGAGAGATTCATACTTGGACCACGACTTCTTCATTTTTCTCCAATCTTTATTTTAGACTTTGATATACAATGATCCGCCTCCTTTTATGACTTGGATCAATTTATCCTCATACCTTGTTAGGGTCTTTTCGGATACACTTCTCCATGACTTTTGGGGAGTTTTTGCTTTTCGTCGTGTGTCTCGATCCTTCATATTGATTTTCGATAAATGATTCTTCACATCACTTTGGATCTTTAGCAACAAAATATAGCCCTCATGCCTTGTTAGGGCCTTTTTGGACTCGCCAATCTTCGCATCCTGCTTCAATAAGTTATGCCTTGGCTATGAACTCTAATCCATACCGAGCAACTTTTAAACGATCTTGGGCTAGAAGCTAAGTAACTTTTCAAATCGTACAACCTTATTTATTAGCAGATACATTTATTAGCAAGCGATGGGAGAATAGGCTCATAATTAACTCACATAAATTCCCAAAAGAATACCAAACTTATAATTGGCGCTATCATTTCTCGTTCTCCACAGTTTAAAATCTCAAGTAATGAGACTCGTGGATGCTTAGACTATTAAATCAAAGTTTTGGGTTTTCGAGTCGCCTATAAGATCTTGCAAATTCTTAGACTTTTTCAAGTTTAGAAATTGCATTTTAAAGTTCCCTTGATAAACGACTCTCTAGGATCAATTATAGGAACTTGCGAAAAGTTCTTGTCCTTAACCCGTGAGAGTTAAGACTTTCACGTTTTATAGCTCCCTATATAAAAGCCTAGCAAAACTTGACTTAAACATGTTAAGGATACTAGCTAGAGTAACTTAGATAAGTAAACTCGGGTTGAGTCAAAAATTCACAACGTTTAAAAATTAAACCACTTATTCAAAGATTTATTCTAGCAAAGAAAGAAAATAACTATACAAAGATAAAGACTAATAGGCCAAAATAGATCAAAAATTTTGAAAAATGTCGAAAAATTGATTTTCTGGTTAAAATGAGGACAAATACAAGGTAAAGGCCACTTAACTTCGATAGAAGTCCCCCCTACACTTAAGATAAACATTGTCCTCAATGTTTAAGCATGTGGGAGTAAACTCCCCTACACTTAGGACATTGTGTACTTTGTTTAAATCTTGCTAAGGAAAAGACAACTAAAGAGATTCCTATTTTAATATTGAGAAAATATAAAATAGGGAATCGAAAAGAGTTTAGGATAGAACCGGGATAATGGAAGACGGAATCACGGGTCGTCAAGAATCATCAAGAGTGGATCATTGAATCTCGAATCCCTGATTAAGAAGTGAGGAGAGGAAAGCAAACCAAAGGGTCTCCCCCCCTACACTTATGATAAAGAAAGCTAAAAGATAGATGCATGGGTTGCCTCCCAAGAAGCGCTTGATTTTTGTTAACCGAGTCATTAGCCTGACTCGACCTTGATCATCAACGGAAGAAGCATGAAACATATCCACCAGGATCGAATACATAGTTTTCGTCCATCGAGTAGCATAGGCTTAAGGCGAACAAGGCAAGCCAAAGAAGAGTAGGCAAGGTTCCCTTAAGTAGTGATGGAGCACGGTGGAAGCAAGGTTGAAGAGGTGCAAGCAGATTTCCATAAGTTCCAAAGATATTTCCTTTTATTTCATCAGGTGGATACTGAGATGGCTGCAGAATGTCAATACCGGGATCGAACACCTTTTCCTTTAGGGGAAAATAGCATTAAGGCTCAGCCGAGTGTGAAGAAGATCCGCAAAGAAGCACAACCTCGTCCTCAGAAGGAGGACAAAGAGGTGTCAAATCATATGTGCAACGGATATTGGTGTCGACCGGGTTCTTCTCCTTAGAAAGAATGTTCTTCAAATCCAAAGTAGGATCAAGACGATAATCTTCAAAGTCATAAGGAGGAGCATCACTCTCATGAGGGAAGTAAGTGTTGAGAAACGTAGAGAAATCTTCCTCAAATGAGTAATCGTCCAAAGTAGGATCGAGTGATGGCGGAGGATCTTCATCGTGAGAAGAATCGCTCGAAAGAGTATCAGCCTCATAGAAATCATCATACGTGGGCAGATCGGGATAGTCAGAAGTAAGGTCATCATAATCATCCGAATCTGAGCTAGAATCATCATCATCATAAGCATCAAAGACCGGTGGAGAATCATAAATGGGAGAAAGGTCCAAATTGGGGCGAGAATCATCCACATCATCTTGAAAAAGTGGATTATCGATGCAAGAGTCGAATAGAGGATTTTCATAGACGGTAAAGTCATCGAGCACATTAATCATATTCACTGATTCGCGGCCTCCAAAGGTAGTACTGGTAAGCTTACCCATTTTGAAAACTTGTGCATCATCCCCGACTCGTAAGATTAACTCACCTTCGGCCACATCCACTAAAGCGCGTCCGGTTCTCAAGAATGGCCGACCAAGTATTAAAGGAATACGAGGGTCCATTTCATAATCAACAACCACAAAGTCAACTGAGAAAGTAAATGTGCCAACTTTAATAAACACGTCTTCGGCTATACCAACGGGGTAAGCGAGAGTGCGATTAGCAAGCTCAAGAGTCATCTTTGTTGGAGTAAGGTCGGGCAATGATAGTGTTTTCCAAACACTCAGTGGCATCAAATTAATATTAGCCCCGAGATCAGCAAGGGCAGTAAATTCTTCAGTTTTGTTGAACACGCAAGGCAACCCAAAACGACCAGGATCTCCAAGCTTTTCCGGAAGTTCTTTAAGAATAACTGCAGAGCAGTTTTCATTTAATCGATTGTTGGCGAGTTCAATCAGCTTCTCCTTCTTGTTACGCAATTCCCTAAATGCTTTAACAAATTTGGGCATGTGGACAAGTGCTTCAAGAAAGCTAATGTTGAAGTTCATTTGAGAAATCATCTTCACATAGCGTGACACTTCGGAGTCCTCTTTGGTTAGCATGTTGGTCTTGCCTATACGAGAGGGATAAGGGATAATGGGTTTGGGTGGTGAAGGTGTAGGTGTAGGTAAAGGTTGAGATGTTGAAGGGTCATTCGTGGGAACTTCATCACGTCGAGGCGGAGACGGTAATGGTGCACTAATACTAGGTGTAGGAAGAGTAGGGATACATGGTGGTGGAGGAGGTGTAGATGATGGGGGTGGGATTGGTGGTCCTAAGATGGTAACTCCACTACGAGTAGTAATAGCACTCACATTAGCTCGCGGATTAGTGACGGTGTTTGAAGGTAGAGAACTTGAAGTAGAAGGTTGAGTGGAGGGCAAGAAACTAGCCAACATATTCTTTAATTCATTCGTTTGAGTGCTGAAGGAGGATTGAATATTATCGCGAACCTCGGACCTTATCTCATTTCCTTGCTTCGTGATATCTCCTTTCAAATTGATTATTTGGCTCTGTAGATTCTTGATTTGCTCACCTTGAGTTCTCATGATGGCTTCAACATCGGGATTAATGGGTGGGGTTTGTTGGGTGGGTGGGTGATAAGGATTAGAAGCTCTTGGTGGGCTTTGGTTGCTTCTATTGTAGTTGTTGGCGGGGTTTTGGTTTTGAGGAGAAAAACCGGGTGAAAGGTAATTGTTGGACCGGTAACTCAGCAGATTTCTATCCCCTTGAGGTCGAGCTTGGTAATTTTCCGGTGAATAATTACCATAAGCTGCATACACATTTTCCGGATTTCCTTGTGTAGAAGGACAATCGGTGTATGGGTGTGGACCGCCGCATGTTTCACAAGGAGTAGCAACAGCTTTAACTTGTTGTTGTTGTTGGTTTGAAGCCAAGAGTTGCATACTTCTGCTCATTTCAGTCAGCACACGGGTGAGTTCGGTCATATCAGGGTTTGCTGAGGTGGAGGAAACATTGACTCTCGGGTTGTTCCTTGAAGAAGCAGAGGAATCCCAGTTTTTGTGGTGAGTAGTCATGTTCTCTATTAGCTCTCTACACTCCTCAGGTCTCCTTTTCATGAATGTGCCACCGGCGGCTGCATTAATCGTATCCCGATCTCGAAAAGTCAAACCGTTGTAGAAAGTGTCTGTTAAGGTCACAGGTAGCATGTTGTGGTTTGGACATCTATCGATCAAGACATTATATGTAAAACCCAGTATAGTCGTATCTTTAATTCGGGGACGAATTATTGTTTTTAGAGGGGAAGAATTGTAAAACCCGTATTTAAAAATCAGAATATTTAAATACGCAGTTTAATTTTAATAAACTATATAAGTATTAATTATTATACAGAGATATGAACGCAGAAATTAAATACGCAATTCCGGTTTATTTAAATACTATAAATATTACAGTTTATTCAGATAATAAAATAACAGTATAAATTTAGATATTACGCGAATATTAATTATTCAAGAAGAAAATAATCCATATCAGAACATACACGAGGATTAATATAAATTTCACACAGTCTCAGTTCTATTAAAAATATTACGTAGTTAATTATTTAGAAAATAATTCAGAAAATTTTATTCGGTATGACGTACATATTTATTTAAGTAAAATAAATAAATACATGGCGAGATTTTAAAAAACACGAGAAATATATTTACGTTTCAGAACGAGATTTTTAAGTACGAGCTTTACGTAAATAATTAAAACGCGAATTAAAAAAAAATAAAAAAAAATAAAAAAAAATAAAAGAGTATTTGTACTCTTTGGGCCGGTTTGTAAAAGAAAGGAAAAGAAAAAGAAATTTGGGCTAAGCCCATTTGGGGTAAGAAAAAGGAACGGGGTATTACCCCTTTTGTGTTATGACCAGACGAAAAAAAATAAGAAAAACAAAGATTAGGGTTTTAGTTCTACCGACAGAAAAGACAAAAGGAAAAGGGGGTGCCGTCGGTTTAAAAACAGAAACATCAAAAAGCGGGTTTTAAATGTTTCTGATCTTTGATTCGTGTCCAAAGCATTCTTCTCCTTAATCCTATGATGGTAAGTATATATGATTCCTTTTCTCAATCATGAAATGTGGTAAGGGGGTGTCGGGTTTTGGTGAAGTCAGGGGAAAACCGAGACCAGTTAGTCTCGGTGTGGTGAATGCTGGCCAGCCGTGACCCATACAGGGGCGGCTTGGTGTCGGGTCTTTCAGCCGTAGCCAAAAACGACCAGGGGTGTTTGTTTAACATGACGTGAGAACCAGCAGGGGTGTTTGGGGTTTAGTTTTACCAAAGCAGGGGTGCGTTTGGGACTGCAGTTCCAGCAAGGGTGCGTTTGGGACTGCAGTTTCCTGCAGGGGTGTTTGGGTGTGTATAAACAGTGGGAACAGAACACTAACAGTGGGAACTTAAACAGAACAGTGGGAATAATATAACTGGCAGTGGGAACCTAAACTAACAGTGGGAACTTAAAAAGAAACAGTGGGAACCACGAGGTGATAGTCAGCAGCAAAGGAGCCGGTTTGTTTAACCCGAGACATAGGTGTCTCGGGGAGGGTTTAAGCACGGGTTTTCGGGATCACAAATAATAATAAAAGCAAAGGAATTATTTAAATTAGTTAAATCATTTCGTAAATGAGTTTTATAAATAAAGTTAATTATATTGTTTTGTTTTATTAATGTTGTTAGTAAAATTAAATTGATATTAACTTTATCCTTTTTACTACTTAAAACGTGGGATTTAGTTAATGACTTATTTTCAAAGAAACTAATTTGGAAACTTTCTAATTTAAGGAACTTTCTAATTATAGCAGGTTACTACCTATAGTAATATTGTAAATAACAGAACATATTATATTATACGGTAACAAGAAATACAGGATATATACTAATCAGTAAATGGTTAAAGAAACAGTCAGAACCTATCAAATTACATACAAACAGTAATTAGTCAACTTATTTTTCGCGTCCATTATTTATGTGTAGCCGTGAAGTCAGATTCGATCCGTCAGCTTTCAGTCTTATTTCAGTACTGGACACGAGGTACGGATTTCCCGTCCTTTCAGTAAGGATTTTCCTTTCTATGCATGATTAGGATTCCCCATTTTCAGCCAAATGTTTTCCCCAGCTTATGTTTAACTTATCAGTAATCGTGTTAAGAATTAAATAAATTGCCTGAGCATTATATACAAGCATGATTAGTTTATGTACTAGTTACAGAGGTACCGTAACCACGGCACTAGAGGCACCAGTGTCGTGACTCACATGCAGGAGAGTGATATCCTGCATCGTCCCATTCAGCTCAGCTTGGCCATTTTATCAGTATTATTAGTGGGGCGTATGGATGCATCCTAGGCTATAGTTTACAGTTTAGCAGGTGAATGTGGTGTGTGCTCTACATCCTTCACATTGGAGTTGATCCCTCCACCCAGCACAGTTATTTAGAGGTCACCCCTCTACAGCATGATGAGGTCACCCCTCCAGTTATTCATGCACAGTTTTTACCCCACGTGACCTATATAAGCTCTGGCAAATTAAAATACAGTAAATGCATGTTTTCAAATTTATCAGATAATCAGTTCAGCTTTATTATTTACAAATCGGACTTTACAGATTATGCACAGATTTCCGCTGCAACTTTACTTATCAGTCTTACAGCTCCAGTATTTTACCATCTGTTTCCTTTCAGTAGTTCCTTATCATGCTTTATATCCGTTCACTGAGCGTTATGCTCAGCCGTAGTTCCCTTTCATGTTCTAACGGCAGGTACCCCAGGACGCTCTTAGGATTCTGAGAGCATGTGCATTTGGATGGAAGCTACCCAGACTTCTTACTTTATGCATTTCTTACATTATTCTGCTTATTTGGACATTGTTTAGTCCTTTCCTTCAGTATTTTATCTTTCATGTTTTGAGCTTAGTTTGGATTACTGATGTTTGATTCCGGTATTTCCGTTATGGTCATTTAATGTTTTAGGACATTTACCTTATGCTTTGATGACACGCCATAAATACACGTAACGGTCCACTTATCCAAGTGGGGTGTTAAAATTATGGTATCAGAGCATCAGTGTTCGACCTGTAGGCTCTAAAACTTGACCTGTGACTAGTGGGTAGTCACCAGGAACTTCCCAGATTTTGGCGTTGTTAACTTTCATGTCTCTCATGGATTATTCAGTCAGTTTTCTTCATTTATCAGTCAGTTTTCTTAAAGTTTTGACTAAGTAAAAGGTTGGTACATAACTAGCCATATTTAGTCGCATGTGTTTTTAGCGAATTTTCGTTTTAGTCCCAGATTATAAAATTTCTATACATGACAGTTCTCAGAAAATTTTGACAGGTATGGATCGAAACAGAGTCGCCCATACTTAGTCACATGCTTCCTACCTTGAATAACGTGGATTAAACCATAACTATCCACATCAGTTGATGTTAAACCTCAGTTGATTATTCTCCTATGTTATTTGTATCAGTCAAGGTTATATTTTCACGTGAATGTCGTTTTCATGCTGATTAAGTTCATGTCTCCTTATGAGGATTATGTTTTCAGCAAGGTGATAATGTTTTCATCCTAAAATACAGAAGGATTACAGTATCATCCTATTTCATGATAAATCATGTTCTGGTTTTCATCAATCATGTCCTTATACTGAATATTGATGAAACTCCGTTAATCATACTTTTCAGCCTCTATACAACCAGCATTAAGTCCATGCAGAAATTTTCAGCCCATCATATTAACTGTTTCAGTTCAGTTGCTAACCAGTTAAATCAAATTATTTTCCGTTGACCGTGTCAGACGGTATACACCAGTATCGATCATATCAGCAAACCTTCAGCGGTACCATATGAATAGTATTCATCGTGTACTTCACGTACAATATTTCAGGTGTACACCATGCACCTTACACCATGTGTACCGTTAATCGATCCTAAATCACATCAGGCATTTCCGCTTGTCGATATTCTGCCAGATGCTGATGCTGCTCGTGAGTTGAAGATTTTGCCAGATGCTGATGCCGCTAACACTTGGAAGACCTCGCAAATGCCGATGCTGCTGATAATTTGGAGATTTCTCAAGATGCAGATGCTGTTTATACTATGAAGACTCTGTAGAGCAAGGACGAAACCTATAAATTTGAAATTTATGACAAGAATAAATTTCAACCATCAGACATTACCATTCCATTCCATGCTTTTACCTTCTCAGTTTGATGTCACACTTCACTTAGCTAACCTTTCATTTAGAAGAGTGGAACCGAAACCCAGCCGGCCACTCAGCAGAAATAATTACATGAATCACGGTCATGATAAAGACCGTCCGGAAACTGACAACCAAAGCAGTAGTGACAACCACCGTGCTTATAATTAATCAGCCAGTAACCATCGGAACTCCGGTACGGACGTGGCCAGAAATACAAAGGTCAGTAGTCTAACCGGTCCGCCAATCCTAGCAGTTACCAAAACATTTTCAGCCTTGTCCAGATTCATTCACTAAAATACATGTCTAGACAACAGTCAAGACACATGTCTCAAGTATCATTTCGGAAGACATTTCTCAGGACACGAGTCAAGACTCATAATACCAGTAATGTCTTCTCGAAAGGGTATGCCGTTTTGTTATGCAATGCATAAAATAAGACCCTTACGATTCAGTTACCGCCACTGGGTATTATTCAGGTTAGACACGCAGTATTCATTTTGTGAGGTTACAGACGAACACATTCAGTGAAATTCGCCACGTTACTACACGTATTCCTATGTCAGCTTTATCTTAAATAAGATATTTACCAACCTCTGAGCCAGAAAAGACTCCACATTATCACAAATATTTATAAAGGTTTTTCCTTCAGTTAAGACGAGATTTGTCTTACTAAACCCCAAATATAGTCATTATGTTTTTTGCCCGAAAAATCAGTATAAATTGTTTCTTCCTTACAAACGTGTGACCTATCAGTCCATAGTTACGAAGACTTTCTAGCCACCAGTTATAATCCACTTCTGAAGTTCTTAAAATTTATGATCAACAGATTTTTTTTTCAGCATTTCTAGAAGCAATTAAGAAGGTGGTCCAGAAATACCTTCCTAACCACGAGACAAAATATAACATCAAGCTTGTCTCAAGAAAAGAACCTGTTTTCAAAACTCTTTATTCCAGGGCTTCAGCTAAGTTAAAAGAGTTGCAGCAATTGCTGCAAGAATTACCGGCACGAGACTTTATTTTCCCTAGCGCACCGCTAAAAGATGCACCGTGTTATGTCTATCAGAAAGAAGGCCGGTAACATGAGATCACGTATCGACCACCAAAAATTTTACAAGATCACCATTCTTAATCGATGTTCATTCCACGTATAGAGGTTTATCTGATCTCCTATGATGTCTTGAACATTTTTCCAGAACAACTCACAATCATGACACCGCCAGTGGTGGGAGAAAGAACATCATGTTTCCAAGACTACTTTTGCACACGTTATGGTCTCTTTAAAATTTTAGCTTATGATTCTGAACTCCCAAATGCTTCAGCTATATTACGAAATTATGAATAAAACTTTTCCCATGAATTCTAAGACAAATCGTCAGTATATTCATTGATCAAATTCCGATCTACTAAATCCTAAAGAAGAACGTAAGATCGTCTTCTCACGGACATGCAGATTTTCAGATAGGAGAAATTATATGAGCAGCTTTCCAGATGTATATCCCAGATGAACAGAGTAGCCTTTCTGAGTCACCTAAATTCAGCAGAGAGAAATTTCAGACAATCCTGCGAAGGTGAAGGCCATCACCTGATGGTCCCGACTGATGCCTGTGAACGTAGTATAAAATTTCTAAAACTCAATTGACTGCTACAACAGAAATTGCCGACAGTTATCACAAAAAGTCTTCCAGGACTATTCAACCAGATTTCTACCAGGATGCTCTATAATCCCAAGCATAATTTTGATAGAAGCAGTATCACACATTGATGCAGCTAGGTTCATACCTAGATGCCTGACATAGCGCAGGTTCAAGATAAAACGCCGTCATGTTAGTGAGTTACTACAACCCTTAGAAATTTCTGAACCGAAATGAGACGAAATTCCATAGAATTGTTATCAGCTACCACAGGCTCAGAGAAAGTATGATACTATCTAAGTTATCGTCAACCATGTAATCAGCCTGCGCGTTTCTTTCATCCGAAAGGATCACGCAGAAGCAGATCTGCAGAAAATTTTGAATCTCAGCAGTAAATCGTACGAATTCAAGGTATTCCATTGACCATCATATCAGACAGAATTCACGTTCACGATCACGTGTATGTTTATGTTTACGTTTATTTTCACTTTCACGTATACGTCTCATTCGCAGTATGATGATGTTTCAGTTCATGTTTGTGTGGTCTCATGATTTGAGTTCACGTTAGCGTTCATAACATTGTTCACGTTCAGGTTCGTGTGCCATTTCACGATACACATTTCGCAGTTTATTACCGAATACGGTGACAGAAAATTTGAGAAACCATAATCAAGTTTAGCACAGCTATTCCATAACCAGGCAGACGTTTCACATCTCAGGCCGTATCGTTCAGCATCCTTTCCTCAGTCATCATACGCTCATATGTTCTAGTATCACGTTTACAGTATGATTCACGTATCACATTCATGATATATTTCCATTCCAAAGCTCCTCATATAATTATGAACCACGTTCACAATTGCTCACTCAGCACGTTCACAATTGTTCACGTAGTTCGTCCCTATATCTTTAGCAGCTTTATCAGAGATATACATATTATCTTTTCAGAATATTTACACGTATCGTTTCATGTATCCTACATGCTATGGCTTTTCATTCTATTAGATTCAGAAAATCCATCTTTAATATAGAACGAGAAGCTTTTCAGCATCATCAGGACAGGGTCATCAGGACCAAGATTTTTTTATTATTATGTTTAGACCTTTGAAGGAATCGTTTCGAGCGGGAGGCCACTCGAAACAGAGGATTCCATCCGGACCTCTCATCCCCTTTCCTTCAATAAATCAAGTTAAGTTCTTTCAGTCATGTCACGTTCCATGTTCTCTTCAGCTATGTCACGTTACATGATAATTTCAGTCATGTCAGGTTTATACCTATCAGCAGCATTATGTCTTAATTAGAAGACAATTCATCCTTCAGCTTAATTGTCTTTTCAGTACGTGTTCTTTCAGTTCTTATAACTTCCTCAGCTTATTACCTTCAATTCGAGGATGAATTTCTCCTTTTTAGAGGGGAAGAATTGTCAAACCCAGTATAGTCGTATCTTTAATTCGGGGACGAATTATTGTTTTTAGAGGGGAAGAATTGTAAAACCCGTATTTAAAAATCAGAATATATAAATACGCAGTTTAATTTTAATAAACTATATAAGTATTAATTATTATACAGAGATATAAACGCAAAATTAAATACGCAATTCCGATTTATTTAAATACTATAAATATTACAGTTTATTCAGATAATAAAATAACAGTATAAATTTAGATATTACGCGAATATTAATTATTCAAGAAGAAAATAATCCATATCAGAACATACACGAGGATTAATATAAATTTCACGCAGTCTCAGTTCTATTAAAAATATTACGTAGTTAATTATTGAGAAAATAATTTAGAAAATTTTATTTGGTATGACGTACATATTTATTTAAGTAAAATAAATAAATACATGGCGAGATTTTAAAAAACACGAGAAATATATTTACGTTTCAGAACGAGATTTTTAAGTACGAGCTTTACGTAAATAATTAAAACGCGAATTAAAAAACAAAAGAGTATCTGTACTCTTTGGGCCGGTTTGTAAAAGAACAGAAAAGAAAAAGAAATTTGGGCTAAGCCCATTTGGGGTAAGAAAAAGGAACGGGGTATTACCCCTTTTGTGTTATGACCAAACGAAAAAAAAAACAAAGATTAGGGTTTTAGTTCTGCCGACAGAAAAGACAAAAGGAAAAGGGGGTGCCACCGGTTTAAAAACAGAAACATCAAGAAGTGGGTTTTAAATGTTTCTGATCTTTGATTCTTGTACAAAGCATTCTTCTCCTTAATCCTATGATGGTAAGTATATATGATTCCTTTTCTCAATCATGAAATGTGGTTAGGGGGTGTCGGGTTTTGGTGAAGTCAGGGGAAAACCGAGACCAGTTAGTCTCGGTGTGGTGAATGCTGGCCAGCCGTGACCCATACAGGGGCGGCTTGGTGTCGGGTCTTTCAGCCGAGCCAAAAAAGACCAGGGGTGTTTGTTTAACATGACGTGAGAACCAGCAGGGGTGTTTGGGGTTTAGTTTTACCACAGCAAGGGTGCGTTTGGGACTGCAGTTCCAGCAAGGGTGCGTTTGGGACTGCGGTTTCCTGCAGGGGTGTTTGGGTGTGTATAAACAGTGGGAACAGAAAACTAACAGTGGGAACTTAAACAGAACAGTGGGAATAATATAACTGGCAGTGGGAACTTAAACTAACAGTGGGAACTTAAAAAGAAACAGTGGGAACCACGAGGTGATAGTCAGCAGCAAAGGAGCCGGTTTGTTTAACCCGAGACATAGGTGTCTCGGGGAGGGTTTAAGCACGGGTTTTCGGGGTCACAAATGATAATAAAAGCAAAGGAATTATTTAAATTAGTTAAATCATTTCATAAATGAGTTTTATAAATAAAGTTAATTATATTGTTTTGTTTTATTAATGTTGTTAGTAAAATTAAATTGATATTAACTTTATCCTTTTTACTACTTAAAACGTGGGATTTAGTTAATGACTTATTTTCAAAGAAACTAATTTGGAAACTTTCTAATTTAAGGAACTTTCTAATTATAGCAGGTTACTACCTATAGTAATATTGTAAATAACAGAACATATTATATTATACGGTAACCAGAAATACAGGATATATACTAATCAGTAAACGGTTAAAGAAACAGTCAGAACCTATCAAATTACATACAAACAGTAATTAGTCAACTTATTTTTCGCGTCCATTATTTATGTAGTAGCCGTGAAGTCAGATTCGATCCGTCAGCTTTCAGTCTTATTTCAGTACTGGACACGAGGTACGGATTTCCCGTCCTTTCAGTAAGGATTTTCCTTTCTATGCATGATTAGGATTCCCCATTTTCAGCCAAATGTTTTCCCCAACTTATGTTTAACTTAACAATAATCGTGTTAAGAATTAAATAAATTGCCTGAGCATTATATACAAGCATGATTAGTTTATGTACAGGTTACGGAGGTACCGTAACCACGACACTAGAGGCACCGGTGTCGTGACTCACATGCAGGAGAGTGATATCCTGCATCGTCCCATTCAGCTCAGCTTGGCCTGTTTATCAGTATTATTAGTGGGGCGTATGGATGCATCCTAGGCTACAGTTTACAGTTTAGCAGGTGAATGTGGTGTGTGCTCTACATCCTTCATATTGGAGCTGATCCCTCCACCCAGCACAGTTATTTAGAGGTCACCCCTCTACAGCATGACGAGGTCACCCCTCCAGTTATTCATGCACGGTTGTTACCGCACGTGACCTATATAAGCTCTGGCAAATTAAAATACAGTAAATGCATGTTTTCAAATTTATCAGATAATCAGTTCAACTTTATTATTTACAAATCGGACTTTACAGATTATGCACAGATTTCCGCTGCAACTTTACTTATCAGTCTTACAGCTCCAGTATTTTACCATCTGTTTCCTTTCAGTAGTTCCTTATCATGCTTTATATCCGTTCACTGAGTGTTATGCTCAGCCGTAGTTCCCTTTCATGTTCTAACGGCAGGTACCCCAGGACGCTCTTAGGATTCTGAGAGCATGTGCATTTGGATGGAAGCTACCCAGACTTCTTACTTTATGCATTTCTTACATTATTCTACTTATTTGGACATTGTTTAGTCCTTTCCTTCAGTATTTTATCTTTCATGTTTTGAGCTTAGTTTGGATTACCGATGTTTGATTCCGGTATTTCCGTTATGGTCATTTAATGTTTTAGGACATTTACCTTATGCTTTGATGACAGGCCATAAATACACGTAACGGTCCAATTATCCAAGTGGTGTGTTACATTATATCTCTCTCAAGCATCAAAAAGAGATTCATCAGGGTCTTGCATGAAACCGTTGATTTTATTGCGAAGGCTTGTGACCATGGATGGTGGAAAGTAGCGCGACAAAAAGCGTTGAGTCATGTCATCCCAAGTGTGAATAGAATTCTTCGGGAGACGATCAAACCATTTCTCGGCATGATGTAATAAAGTATGTGGAAAGAGTTGTAGGCGAAGTTCATCCATTGTGGCACCAGCCAACTTCATGCTTTGGGTGATTGTAATGAACTTATCGAGGTGTTTATTGGCATCATCATCAGGCAATCCACGAAATGGGTTAGTTTGCACTTGCTGAATCATGTGGTGCTTCAACGAAAACTCAGGAGCGTTGATTTGCATCGGCGCAATCGGTCCTCCTCGTCCAAACATGGTAGGTTGACAAAGCTCCTCCATGGTCCGAAGATCAGGCTGTGGAAGAACATTGTTGTTGTTATTAGGGTGCGGTGGATTATTGTTGTTAACACCAGACATAGCTAAATCTTCCTAAGTCTCGGGTTCTTGGTAATTAGAAGATCTAGTACGTATACACCTGAAAATGCAAAAGAAAAAGAAACCAAACACAAAAACAATATATATACACAATAAAGATAAAATCTTTTTGGATTTTTGAAATTTTTAATTTTTATGTATTTTTTTGAATTTTTGAACAAGAAAATAACGCTCACAAGTGAACGGGTCCCAAAAAGCAATGCGTCTCTCACAGAAAACCGATAATCTTTACGAAAAGAGCCGGCAACGGCGCCATTTGAAATTAGGCTTTTTACACCCTGTAAGAAAATTAAAGTTCGTTGTGTTGTTCTAATCGAATTGATCTAGGTTCTCTATGTGACTCTATTGCTCTTTGGTGAAACAAATATTTTTGGTTGGTTTTAAATCTAAATGTGCAAAGACTTGAAAGTAAATGTCGTTGAAAGTAAAGTGGCATGAAAATAAATCTAAGACTAGTTAACTTTATTTAATTAAAAACATGATATATTTTAATTAAATACTTTTAACCTATAGTTTATTTAAATTACATGAAATAATTAATAAACTATACATTATATCATTATGACTTAGAAAATAATCAGAAAAACACTTAGTCTTATATACTTAGCTTATTTAACCAGCTTATATCTAATTATGGAAACTTTCTATTTATAGAAACTTATTTAATTACGGCAGCTAATCTATTTATGGAAACTTTCTATTTTTAGAAACTTATTTAATACAGGCAGCTAATCTATTTATGGAAACTTATTTAATTAAGGCAGCTGATCTATTTATGGAAACTTTCTATTTTTAGAAACTTATCTATTTTAAGCAGTAATTCTATTTTTTGGAAACTTTCTATTTTTGGAAACTTTATATTTTTGGAAACATCCTATTTTTGGTAACTTTCTATTTTTGGAAACATTCTATTTTGGAAACTTTCTATTTTAGGAAACCTGCTATTTTTGGAAAGTTACTTATTATTACACAGTAAGTATAATAATACATGAAATACCAGAAATACTTAATCAGAATAGACAGAATATAAGATAAACACAATTTAAGGCTTTAAACAGTAAAACATGATATGAACATATAAAATAAGCTAAGACATGATATAAAACCAGTTACGTATTTAGTAGTCAGATACTTATTCACGTATGTATTCATGTAGCATTAGTGATACGGAAGTAGGATTCCTCTCAGTTCATCTTCTTCGTTCACTGGACATAAGGTACGGATTCCCGTCCTTTCAGTACGGATATTCTTTCCTTATTAGGATTCCCCGTATGCAGCCAAATGTTTTCCCGTAGTATAAGTTTGTATGTTTGACTTGCTTATGTTTAATTTAGAATACCTATAGCCATATACATGCATGACCAGTTTCATCTAGTTATGGAGGTAACATAACCATAACATTAGAGGCACTGATGTTATGACTTCACCACTGCGGAGTGATTGCTCGTGGCGTCCCTTCAGCTTTTGGCCATTTATTATATTTATCATGTGGGGTGTATGGGTGCATCCTAGTTACATGTTTTCAGCAGATTACTCAGTGTGAATGTGGTGTGTGCCTTGCATCCTTCACAAGGAGCTAATCCCTCCTACTCAAACCAGTATATTAAATTAGAGACAGCCCCTCTAATTTGCATGATGAGTGCACCCCTCCAAGTATTCATGCACGGTGGATTTTCATGACCTATATTGGCTAATGGTAGAATATGCTAAACAGTTTTTATAAGATAAACATAAGGCTTTTCAAACTATAAAACCAGTTTTACCAAGACATAACCAGGTTACTCGGGACTTAGTTTCTTCCGCTGTTATATGTTATATGCTTATCCTATTCATACTTTATTGTACATCCGTGCACTGAGCGTATTGCTCAGCTGTTTTCCTTTTCTATGTTCCCAAAACGGCAAGTACTCAGGGACACTCGTAGACATTAAACGTACGTGCATATGGATTGGAAGCTTTCTAGCCTTTCTTTACTTTATGCATTATCTTTCCTTTGATACATTTGCTATGGACATTGTTTAGTCCTTTCCTTTACAGTACTTATGTTTGTGTGTGATGAGCTTTACTTTTGGACTACCGATGTTTGATTCCGGTATTTTCCTTTTATGGTCATGTAATGTTTAGACATTTTTCCTTGTATGCATTGATGACACGCCATAATTACGCGTGACATTCCATTATCAAAATGAGGTGTTACAATTATGGTATCAGAGCCAAGGCTTCGACCTGTAGGCTCTCAAAATATGACCTGTGATTAGTGGGTAGTCACTACGGTTTCCTAGAACTGACAGTCGTTTTCATGCATTCATCATTTTTATGCATACATATACATGTCATTGTCGCAGGTTTATGACTAAGTAATGGTTGGTACAGGACTGGCCCTATTTAGTCGCATGTGTTTTATCGGAACTTTTAAATTTGGGACCGACCCATAGGCGTCCCCTCACCATGTTTTTTGTTTTGGGTGAACTGACCATAGGCGTTCACTCTCGAGCATACAAAAGTTTTCATAAAACTACATAATGCATTCATACACAAAATTTTCTTGCATAAAATTTTTCTCTTGAAATTTTGGTATAAATTGTTTTTCATGTATATATATATATTTTATGTTTTGATCTGTTTAATCATATGTTTCATGTTATACTGTCAGATGGTTCTCACACGCGAACAGGAACAGCTTAATGCTGCAATCCAAGCTGCAATGCAAGCTTTGCTTCCTCAACTGATGAACGACATCAGGGCTGAAGTTCAAGCTGCCAACAATCAGCAGCATGATCAGGCACCTCCTCCTCCTCCTCCAGTGACATTAGCAGTATGGCTGGAGAGATTCAACAAGCTCCATCCTCGAGCTTTCGAGAAGACAGATAGCCCCAGTGATGCTGAAAGCTGGTTGGCTCACATCGAGAAGATTTTCAATGCTATGGTTTGTGACCCCGCATATAAGGCGAGGTTGGCATGCTATCGGTTCGAAGGCGATGTGCTAAATTAGTGGTTAGCGTTGATGCAGTCTGAGGGTGGTGACGAGTGGGTTGCTGGTTTGACTTGGGCTCAGTTCAAGGACAGGGTGATGAAGCAGTTCTTTCCCACGGCTGAGCAAGACAAGCTCAAGAGAGAGTACCATGGGATCCGACAGAGAGCTGGGGAGAATTGCAACGAGTTTATGCAGCACTTTCTTCGCTTAACTGGTTTCCTTGGTGCAGCAGCAGGTACTCCTGAGGAGTAGGCACACCACTTTAGGTGGGCTCTTCGCACATCGGTCGCAAACAATCTGGTGTGTGCTACGTTCAACACTGTAACACAAGTGGCCGATGCAGCACGTAAGTTGGAGATGCTGCATGAGAGAGATGAGTTCGGGGAAGCTGAGAGACCCGACAAGAGGTAAACATTCGTATTCAAGCGGTGATCAATCCATATTATTTCCATATATGTCAATTATTCATCTCTTTAAATGTATCTTCCAGGCAGAAAACTGGGGAACGGTCTCAGCCGGCTACTCAGCAGCAGCCCCATCAGCCCAAGGGAAACGGTCAGACTAACGACCGTTCTGCTACGAATAGGCGTAGCGGTAATGACAATTACCGTAACAACGCTGGACACTCCAACAACAGCATGTCCTAATACTTACGCAGTTTTCTTATGATTTCATGTTATAACTCATATTCTGACACTTTAGCAAAAACTTCTACCAGAGAGGTTCACAGCCTAGCCGTCCAACTATCACTGGTATTCAATCTTATGATTATCCGCATTGTCCTTTGTACCCTATTATCATGTCTTATGTAAAATGTTTTATCAGGTTCCCAGCCAGCCAGAGCACCTGCTGGAGGATTTACTCATCCTCTTTGCTCTACTTGACACCGTAGGCACCCAGGGCCATGCCGTCGTAACACTGACGCATGCTTCAAGTGTGGTCTTCCTGGCCATATCATGAAGGATTGCCGAAAGGGCGAGATGGAGGGTACATCAGGACATGTTGATTCCAAGCCGCCTCCTACCACTCGGCGTGTCTACACGACATCTGGAGACCAGGCCAACAAGTCTACAGGTACCATCACTGGAATCTTGTATATGTATGGTCAAGCTGCATGTGTTCTTTTCGATACGGGTGCTACTCACTCGGTTATTTCTACTGCTTATGCTAAGAACATTAGGATGCTCCCCATGCCACTAGAGAATAGGCTTACTATTTCCACGCCTTTGAGGGACTCTATATTAATCACCCATGTATACAAGAGTCTTCCCCTAGAATTTGACGATAAGGTTCGACCTGTTGACGCACTTTCGCTGGACATGAATGACTTCGACATAATTTTGGGCATGGATTGGCTATCCAAGCATCATGCTACCATAGACTGCCATTCATATCGAGTTATCTTTGGTGATGTTAATGCACCAAAGTACATTCACAACAGGTTCATACCCGGACGGTCTGTACAAATCATATCTACCCTGCAAGCGCGTGCACTATTGTCACATGGCTGCGAGGGTTATCTAACTACGGTTCACGACATGGATGTTGAATCCCCATCAACTCAGGATCAACCAATAGTGTCGGAATTCCAAGATGTTTTCCAGCAGAACTTCCAGCCATACCACCTGCACGAGAAGTAGAATTCAGTATCGAACTTATTCCAGGAGCTGAACCAATCTCCAAGGCTCCTTATCGCATGGCTCCTATAGAGCTGAAGGATCTGAAGGATCAACTACAAGAACTTCTTGAACGAGGTTTCATTCGACCGAGCGCATCTCCATGGGGCGCCCCGGTCTTGTTCGTTAAGAAGAAGGACGACAGTATGCGTCTTTGCATAGACTATCGTGTGCTCAACAAGATTACTATCCGGAATAGGTATCCACTGCCACGTATAGACGATCTGTTTGACCAACTCCAAGGGGCAAACACTTCTCCAAGATTGATCTTAGGTAAGTCTATCGTCAGCTACGGGTTAAGGAGCAGTATATCGCCAAGACTGCTTTTCGTACCCGCTATGGCCACTACGAGTTTGTAGTTATGCCATTCGGCCTGACAAATGCTCCAGCAGTGTTCATGGATTTGATGAACAGAATCTTCCATGAATTTCTGGACAAGTTCGTCATTGTCTTCATCGATGACAACCTGATTTTCTCAAAGTCCAAGGAGGAACACGAAGACCATCTTCGTACAGTACTACAGATTCTTCGCTAGAAGAAGTTGTATGCTAAATTCTCCAAGTGTGAGTTCTGGTTAGACAAGGTGGCATTCTTAGATCACATTGTATCAGCAGAAAGAATCACTATGGATCCAGCGAAGGTTGAGGCCATTACTAAGTGGCCAAGGCCGAATCAGCGACGGAAGTCCGCAGTTTCTTAGGCTTAGCTGGCTATTACCGTAGGTTCATGGAGAACTTTTCCCGCTTAGCACTAGCATTGACCAAACTGATGAAGTGCTTCCACATAGTAGACCTGCTCAAAATTTAGATTAGGCGTCTTAATTGTTCCTTTGCCAGTGATCCTGCCTTCACCTCCACCAAAATAGACCTTAACTGTTGAGTTTCAGTTTCGGGCAATATGGGAATGTAATTACTTTTAAGTATTGATGCTTTGTGCATTACTACTTCAGTGAATATTTAATGTCCAAACTTATTTTAATTAAACCTGTGAATTAACCAACTTTATGTTGACTCTCTAAGCATGTTTTCTCAGGAAACTGAAGCAGGTATTGGTGTGCATGGAGTCAAGCATCATGACAGGCTGCATTTATAGAGCTCATCTGGGGTTTTATAAACTGGGGAATAATTCAAACTATTGAACAATGTTAAAGACTAGTTTAATACTATTTGCACTTTCAATCATGTAATAAATGTAAGGATAATCTTTTATCTATTGCTCTACATTTTGTCTGCTGTTGATCTACCTACGTGACACCCATATATTATTTCCGCTGCGTTTGACTAAATTTGGGGGTGTTACAGAATGGTATCAGAGCGATAGTTATAGAGAATCAGAGCAAAATTAAAATAAATATAAAAATAAAATTTTTATATAATCTGAACTATAACTGCTTTAAAAAATCTTTTGGGATTTTCGGGACTAGAATAGTTAAGCATATAGACTGTAGAGCATACATCGATTGTGTGATTGCCTGTGCATTGATTATTAACATTCGGTTGATTAATCTTATAAGTATTAACGTAACATTTAGCATGGCGAGTGTTAAACGGAACTATTATATAATTTTAAATTATATTTCCCAAAACTTTTAACATGAGTAAGTTTATACTTATATCAATTAAAACTATATTACTTTCAGATTTATCATGACATCACCTACCGATACACCTGCTGCCGTATCTCCGATGACCGTCTTATGTGGATGGTTATCTGCTAGTGACTCCAGTGATAGTCACGCTTCTGCCGACGCCGCATCCCTTGAGGCACTTATTTCTACTCCACCTATTTCCCCCGCTGGGGAAGAGGTCCAGCCTCCTGCTGCTATACCACCTGTACCACTTGTGACTTCACTACGGGAGAATGCACCCGAGTCTCTGCCACCTCGTAACAGGAGGTATGAGGCACCTCTCGATTCTACTTATGTGATCAGTGAGGGTTCCCGGGCCAGACATGCTGACCCCATCCAGGCCCAAATCACGGCACTGGCAATACGCCAGGCCCAGGATGTAGCAGACATCCTTGCTCTGCTAGCGGCCGGACAGACTGAGCGCGCTGTTCTACAGCAGCGGCAGGACCTTCTATCATGGACTGTGAGTTCGGAGGCGCACGCTGCCCGAGGGGCGTGGTCGACTACTTACCATTCTCTCCAGTGGTTGCTAGATGAGAATGAGTTCCTCCGTGAGCAGATCTACCTGCGCCAGAGCCAGCAGACGGACTTTCATACTGCCCTCTTGACCATGGAGGAGACTCTTGCTATATTCTTCGACCTCCAGGAGGTCCGTCATCAGGGGTTGACGTCCGAGACCGCTCATCTCCAGGGAGTTCAGCAGACTCTCAGAGACCAGTTCCTTGAGGCACTCCGACTACTCAAGGAGACTAGGACTGCCACGACCGCGATGCAGGTTGCCATGCAGGAACCGGCTGTCTCATCTCCGCCCGTGGCGCCAGCCGTATCCGAGGAGTCAGTTAGGCATCAGTAGATTAGATGTACTAGACTTTTGTACATCATGGTAAGCTATTAGAGTTGTATCCCGGCTATCATGATATAGGATCTCTTGTATTTGTACTTTTCTTTACTCAGTTGTATCTTTTTACTGTACTATTTAGATTAGGGATTCATAGATGATGTACTTTGGATTTCATGTACCACCATCCTAGACAGGCGGGCTGTGCTCTGTCTTGGATCAGGTTGTGCATTTTGTACTGTATTCCTATTCTAGACTTATGGCATGTACTCATTAGCTTTTGTTATATCCTGTACTGTATTATATTATGAACTTTAAACAGGTTATCCAATTTGTTGGAAAGTCTATGCATGAAATTCCTTTTCGTGTAATTATATAAACTGTGCTAACACCTTGAACTAATGATTTCATTTTTGTGTATAATTATAGAAAAATGGTAATCACTAGAACGAACCCCAACAATGCCGAGACTACCCAAAACGTCACTGCTGCCCAACTAAGGGAATTGATTAATCAAGGCATCGCATATGCGATGGCTGCCAGCAGAAACGTAGACGACAGTTAAAATTCCAACAACCGCCGGAATAATCAGACCACCTGGGGTTGCTCTTACCCCGACTTCTTGAAATGTAAACCTTCCTATTACAAGGGCAAAGAAGGAATGGTGGAGCTGATGCAGTGGTTTGAGAGGTTGGAAACGGTCTTTTGCATCAACGATTGTGTAGAAGAGAACAAAGTGAAGTTTTCTGCCTGCACCCTACTTGAGAGTGCTCTTACTTGGTGGAATTCTGTTGTTTCTACTCTTGGACACGATGCTGCCTATGCTCTCAACTGGACCGAGCTGAAGGAGAGGATGACAAATAAATACTGTCCAAGGGGAGAAATAAAGAAACTGGAGATCGAGTTGTGGGATCTCAGATGCAGGAACAATGACATCACTGCGTACAACCAAAGGTTTGAAGAGTTGACCCTAATGTGCACCAAAATGTTCGTGGAGGAGGAAGATAAGATTGAGAAGTATGTGGGTGGACTCCCAGACGCCATTCACGACAGTTTTCTTGCATCTCGACCTACTACCATCGAGAGCGCCATTGAGTTCGCTACTGAGTTGATAAACAAAAGAGTCCGTACCATATCCGAGAGGCATACTGACAACAAGCGAAAGGCAGACGAGTATTTCCGCAGTCAACACCAGCAGCATCCTAAGAAGCAGAATGTTGGGCAAGTTTACAGTGCTACCTCTGCAGGAGCTAACTCGTATGTGGGCGTCAAACCTTTGTGCTCAAAGTGCAACTATCATCATACTGTTGATAGCCCATGCCAGACCTGCTACAGATGTGGACAAGTGGGTCATTTTGCTAAAACCTGTCGAGTTAATGCTGTCACTCAGGCCCGACCCACTCAAAACACTGGGAACTAGAACAACAGGGGTGGATACAATGCCCGTGGTAACGGGAATGGACAGCAGGGGAACCACAACGCTACTGGAGGAAACAACAATAGGCCCAAGAAGGGAGTTGTGTGCTATGAGTGTGGAGCACCAGGACATGTGAGACCAATTTTCCCTAAGCGAATCAACTAGAACAAGAATAGTGGAGGATCTTCATCCAGAGTGTATGTGGTCGGCAATGCAAAAGCCAACCCCGATTCAAATGTCATTACTGGTACGTTTCTATTGAACAATCGTTATGCATCTGTTCTTTTTGATACTGGAGCAGACCGAAGTTTTATATCCACTGAATTTAGTCAAGTACTAGAAGTTATTCCTATAAGATTAGATCACCATTACTCCGTAGAATTAGCTGACGGTAAAACTATAGATGTTGACACTATCATTAGAGGTTGCACCTTAAATCTTTCCAAACATCCGTTCAATATTGACCTTATCCCCGTAAACCTTGGTAGTTTTGATGTTATTATTGGCATGGACTGGTTAGCGAGATACCGCACAGTCATTGTTTGTGACGAAAATCTAGTCCGTATTCCGTGGGGAAACGAAACTCTAATCATTCGAGGCGACGGTAACACCGACCTCGCTGCACTAGACTTAGTGTTATCTCTTGTACAGAAGTTCAGAAATATTTGTTGAGAGGATGTCCCATCTTCTTGGCCCATATTTCTCAAACAGATGAAGAAGACAAGCCCGAGAAGAAGCAAATCAAGGACGTACCCATCGTCCGAGATTTTCCAAAAGTCTTTCCTGATGAGTTGCCAGGCTTACCACCGACCCGACAAGTGGAATTTCAAATTGATTTGGTTCCCGGAGCTACACCTGTAGCTAAAGCTCCATACCGGTTAGCACCATCAGAGATGAAAGAACTAGCTGAACAACTTCAAGAACTGTTTGACAAAGGATTCATTCGACCCAGTTCCTCACCATGGGGAGCTCCTGTGTTATTTATCAATACGAAAGATGGTTCTTTTCGAATGTGCATCGATTACAGAGAGCTTAACAAGTTAACTGTGAAGAATCGTTATCCACTTCCTCGCATTGACGACCTATTTGACCAACTGCAAGGGTCAAGTGTGTATTCCAAGATTGACTTGAGATCTGGATACCATCAGCTACGAGTCAGGGAGGAAGATATTCCAAAAACAGCTTTTAGAACCCGTTACGGTCATTACGAATTCCAGGTTATGCCATTTGGGTTGACCAATGCACCCACTATTTTCATGGACCTTATGAACCGTGTGTGCAGACCCTACCTGGATAAATTCGTGATAGTCTTCATTGACGACATACTCATTTATTCCAAGAACGAACAGGAACGTGGGGAACATCTTGCACAAGTACTAAATGTACTCAAGGAGGAGCAGCTCTATGCTAAGTTCTCCAAATGTTAATTTTGGATTCCTAGAGTGCAATTCCTTGGTCATGTCATCGATTGTGACGGTATTCACGTGGATCCAGCAAAGGTCGAATCTGTCAAGGATTGGGTATCTCTTAAATCACCGACGGAGATCCGCCAATTTCTAGGCCTTGTCGGGTACTACCGTAGATTCATTGAAGATTTTTCCAAAATAGTCAAACCGATGACCAAACTCACACAGAAAGGAATAAAGTTCGATTGGGGAGAGAAGGAAGAATCAGCTTTCTAACTGATCAAGCAGAAGTTATGCAGTGCACCCATACTGGCCTTGCCTGAAGGCAACGATGATTTCGTTGTATACTGCGATGCCTCACACAAGGGCTTAGGTGCAGTATTGATGCAGAGAATGAAAGTGATTGCCTATGCATCAAGATAATTGAAGAAGCATGAGAAGAATTACATCACTCACGATCTAGAACTTGGATCCGTAGTTTTTGCTCTCAAAATCTAGAGACATTACCTATACGGAACAAAGTGCACAGTGCATACTGACCATAAAATTTTGCAACACATATTGGATAAGAAGGAGTTGAACATGAGACAACGCCGTTGGATTGAGTTACTGAGTGACTACGACTGCGAGATCAAATACCACCCGGGTAAAGCAAACGTGGTTGCTGATGCTTTAAGTCGTAAGGAAACGGACCCTCCTATGAGAGTTCGGGCATTGGTTGTGACAATCAGTTTGGATCTACCAAAACAGATATTGGAAGCTCAGACTCAAGCCCAATTGCTTGAAAACCTCGTGAAGGAAGATGTCGGGGGAATGCTCAGAACCGATCTTAGCAAGGAGAAGTTAGATCCTAGAGCAGACGATACCCTATGCCTTCACGGACGAAGTTGGTTACCTTGCTATGGAGATTTGAGGAACGTGATCATGCACGAATCTCATAAGTCTAAATATTCTATACATCCCGGATTCGAAAAGATGTATCAGGATATGAAGAAGTTATATTGTTGGCCGAATATGAAAGCCAACATTGCCACCTACGTTCAGAAATGTTTGACCTATCCTCGTGTCAAAACTGAACACCAGAGACCATTGGGTTTACTTGTACAACCCAAGATACCGGAATGGAAGTGGGACAACATCACTATGGACTTTGTTACCAAACTCCCAAAGTCATCTCACGGTTACGATACTATCTAGGTAATCGTCGATCGACTCACCAAGTCCGCTCATTTCCTGCCAATTAGGGAGAACGATTTGTTAGGACCATTGTAATAGTTAAATGTAATAGGTAGACTAGGAGGTATGTAGTTCCTCCTGGTCCTAGTAGTAGTAGGAGCAAGTCGTGCTCCTGGTCCTAGTCGAAGTCAAACTTTATTATTTATTTATTATTCTGTTAGGATATGCATGAGATATGTTAGGAAAGGATATGCATATCAGTTTTACACGTTTTGTTTATTGCTGTATTAGGGTTTCCTTGTAGTATAAAAGGAACCTTAGGCAGAAGGGTTATGTACACCTTCACCAAACGTAGTTCTAGTGATTATCAATATTATAAATCCTTAGAAAGGATCAAGTCTTTATAGTTATTTTGTTCTTCTTTATTATATTTGTATTCTACATTCATATTGTGTATAGAGTCTCTCTATGGATTGACTTGTGATTACATAAGTCATTCATCGTTCCTGACAGGCTGTAAGATCTACATCTAGTAGACCCAACAAGTTGTATCAGAGCCTGGGAGGGTCTCTATACAAGAAGAATCAAGTTTTCTTATTTCTGACATTATTGTTTTATCATGTCTGCCTCAACTTCTACTCAAACAGGAGAATACAACACTCCTAAAATTGTGCAACCTCAGCAGATCGTTGCTACGGTTTCCAACACGAATGGTAAATTCCCTCTTCTAAAAAAGGATGAATATGATAGCTGGGCAATCAAGATGGAATGGTGGATCACCAATACTGATCAAGATCTTTGGAAGATTATTCTGAATGGGAACAGCAGGAAGCTAACTGGAAGAGACAAGAATGGTAATATTACTCTTATTGACCCTAAATCTCATGAAGAAATCATAGCTATTCAGAAGGAGGTCAAAGCAAAAATGATTTTGCTTCAATCTCTTCCTGAAGATCACATGGGTGACTTCTACCATTTGGATGATGCCAGAGAGATCTGGAATGGTATAAAAGCAAGGTTTGGTGGGAATGAGGAGTCAAAGAAAATGCGAAGATCCATGCTGAGAGATGAATTCACAGAATTCAGAATCTCAGAAACTGAAGGTTTACATCAAGGGTATGACAGGTTTCAGAAGATATTGAGCCAATTGAATCAACTTCGATCAAAGCCTGATGATGGTGATATTAATGCAAGGTTTCTTAAAGCCTTACCCTACTCATGGAATCAGGTGGTGATCTCTCTCAAAACCAAAGGTGGGCTTGACTATCTCAACTTTGATGATCTGTTTCATAAGCTCAGAACTTTTGAACCTCATGTGAGAGGATTTTCAAGTGACTCTTTTCCTACTCCAGCTAATTCTGCCTTTGTGAGTTCTATGGCATCCAGTCCCATGTCATATGCTAGTAGCCCAAGCAATGCTGTGTCCTCTCAACATACTTTTCAGCATACTTCTGCTCCTGATCCTACTGCCAAGTCTGGTAGTACGGTAGAAGCCGTTCTTCATTCTTTTGTGGCTGATGTTGATGCTCAACAACAACTTGCTTTTGATGACTTCAAACAGGTCGATAAACTTGATCTGGATGAAATGGATCTTAAATGGCAGATGGCCATGCTTACTCTTAGGGTTCACAAGTTTGAGAAGAAAGCAGGTCGAAAATTCAATTACAACCCATGGGAGCCAGCTAGATTCGACAGAAGCAAGGTTCGATGCTATAACTGCCAGCAACAAGGTCACTTTGCAAGGGAGTGTCCTAGCAAGAATGACCAGGAGAAGAGCAGGTACTCAGCTTTTAAGGTTCAGGAGGTAAAAGATGACAAGAAGGCATTGGTATTTGTTGACTTTATGGTCAACTAGAATGATCATCAGGCTTCTACTCTGGAATCAGCTGAGTCCTCGACTGACGTGTTTGCAATGATTGTTGGGAATCTCTCTGATGCAGAAGAAGCAGACAAGTTTGATCTTATGGGCATCTCACCTCAGGTACAACATTGTCCTCTTGGTTGTCATCATAAATACTCAGAATTGTTGTCCCAATTTAATGAAGTGAATGATCAAAATGATAAGTATTTTTTAGAGGTTCAAGCCTATAAGGCTTCTTTAAACACATTGGAACAACAAAAGAGGTGGCTACAAGATACTCAACGTGAGTATGAGGATAAAATCCGGATACTAAGCATCGATTTAGAAAACACAACTAATATGCTTAAATATACAGAAAAAGTAAGAGATGCCAGTATCAAAGAAAAACAGGAGATGCAAGAAAAATTAGATGCTACAATGTTAAGATTTGAAAAATGGCAAAAGGCACCTAAAAATCTTTCAAAATTAATTGATAGTAGCATGTCTGGTCGAACTAAAAGAGGCTTAGGATTTGAAAAATATATTGATTCAGAAGATGTTTTTTATTTATCTTTTTCGAGTGTCTTTGATGCGGACAAAGAGGATGAGGGAAAACCTAGTTACAACAGGTTTAAACCAGCAGCAGAAATGCATGCTGTCCCTCCTCCTCTTACTGGAACTTTTATGCCCACTTCATGGCATAATGACTTGCATGGATCACAGATGCATGAGTCCCCAACAAGTTCTACTAATTCTAATAACTTTGTCTCGTGTACTTTCAGTGATAAAGCCAGTGACTCTGCATCTAGTGGTTCAAGTGAAGAGTCAAGACCTACAAGTTCCAAGTTGAATGATCATGCTGCTACTGGTGCTAGGAAGTGTGAAGAAAGAGTTGCTGTTAAGTTACGTGTGTCTGGTCCTAGTTTATTGAGTCCTAGGAAGAATGTTTCTCCTAGAATTATGTGTAATAATGTTGGCAGTATGAAACAATATCATTCTAATAAAAGGTCTATTAAAACATGTTTTGTTTGTGGAAGTTCATTTCATTTAATTAAGGATTGTGATTTTTATGACACACATGCTTCTATTAATCATGCATTTCCTGCTCCTGGTCCACCAGGAGCTGCCCCATATACTTCTAGAAGACTCAATCCTAGTGCTCAATCGTTTTCTTCTTCTAGAAGGTCCTCTCCTTTCGTTACTGATCACTGGAGAAACATTGGATTACAAACCACTAGTAATTATTTTCAAAATTTTAATCCAGTTTATCCACATAATTTGGACCACACGCATTTTGGTTTGGGAAGTTTGGGAACTGCTTCTAAGCCCTCAGCAGGTTGTTCTTGGTCAAATAATAATACCCATATGATGCTTTGGCAACCAAGGAACAACGATGGATCTCATCAATCTTCTTGGCACTCTACTAAAGATCCACAAGGCAGGCTCAAACCTGAAAAGGTTTGGGTCCCCTTAAGACACTAACTTTTGCATTTTTATTATCTTGTTGTTGTAGGTTACTCCATACCAAGATCCTAGTCTAGGCATTGTTGATAGTGGTTGCTCCAGGAGCATGACAGGAAATAAAAGTCTTCTCTCTAACTTTGTACCATTTCATGGAGGCAAGGTCTATTTTGGTGGAGGTGAAGGCAGGATCACTGGCAAAGGAACAATTAAGACGCCTAATCTAAATTTTGAGCAGGTCTACTATGTGGAAGCACTTCAGCATTTCAACTTGATCTCTGTCTCTCAGATTTGTGACAAGAAGCAGTTTGTTCTCTTCACCGATACTGATGCACTTGTGCTCTCCAAAGATTTTCAGCTTCCGGATGACTCACAAGTTCTCCTCAGAATCCCTAGAAGACACAATCTCTATAGCATCAAGCTGAATGAAGTCAATCCTACTGGTCAGCTAGCATGTCTAGTTGCTAAAGCCTCAGAAGATGAAGCCACTCAATGGCATAGAAGGATGGGGCATGTGAACTTCAAGACCATTCACAAACTTGCGAATCTGAATTTGGTCTCTGGTTTACCTCCCAAGTAGTTTAGAAATGATATAAATTGTATTGCTTGCAGCAAAGGCAAACAGCACAAAGCATCCTTCAAGGCCATTACTGCTCTTAGTCTTATTACTGAACCATTGCAGCTACTACACATGGATTTATTTGGTCCTACTTCCATTAGGAGCATTGACCACAAACAATTCTGTCTGGTGGTAACTGATGGATATAGCAGGTTTTCGTGGGTGTTGTTCATGGCTGCCAAGAGTGATACCTACTCAATTCTTAGAGATTTTCTTACCCTTATTGAGAATCAGTTGACCAAGAAGGTTAAAGGTATTTGTTGCGACAATGGAACCGAGTTTAAAAATAAAGACCTCATAGCACTTTGTAATGCTAAGGGCATCAAAAGAGATTATAGTGCAGCAAGGACTCCTCAACAGAATGGCGTGGCAGAAAGAAAGAACAGGAAACTAATAGAAGCAGCAAGAACTATGCTTGCTGATTCCAAGCTTCCAACCATGTTCTGGACAGAAGCTGTTAATACTGCAAGTTATGTTTTGAATAGGGTTTCTATTACCAATCCTCACAAGAAGACTCCTTATGAGCTTCTAACAGGCAAAGTTCCAAATATTGCTCATTTGAAGCCTTTTGGGTGTCCAGTCACCATTCTGAATACTAGCGACTATTTGGGGAAGTTTGATGGCAAGGCAGATGAAGGATACATTGTGGGATATTCCGCTCACTCTCGGGATTATCGTGTCTACAATCTCCAAGCCAAGCGGATCATTGAAACTATAAATCTCAGGTATTTTGAAGAGAAGTCAAACATCCAAGGCAAGGGTCCTGAATGGTATTTTGATCTTGATTATCTTAGTGATTCGTTAGGATATTTTCTTTTCATAACTAACCATGATGCAGGACCACAAGTGTTTGCAACTTCTAGTACTGGTGTTCCTTCTAGTCTTTCTGATTCAGATGATGAGGATGACATTTTTGTGGTTCCATCCTACTCCACCACAGTCTCTCCTACTCCTCCTAGTGATGCAACTCCATTGGATGTACCGGATTCCCAAGTAGCTCTTGACACTCTACTCAAACAACAACAAGAAGCTACTACAGCAGTTGCTCAAGGTGGTTTTGAGTTTCCCTTGGATACGCCTACTGACAAAGCTGCTCCTAGTACCCCAGCTTCTGCTCCTAGTGCTAGCGTATCACCTACTGGTACTCCAACTAGTGAGTCTGCTTCCAATACTCGTTTCTCCAGTCCTTCTGATTTGGGGAACCATCACAAGAAGTCTTCTACCAAGCTGGATGATATTCATAAACAACCAGTAGATGGGATTTTCAACACTGCTTCATATGATGCTGACCTTGTTGGTGATCTCAATAACTTGGCACCAGAAGTGAAGGTCTCTTCCAATCCAGTCTTGCAATCACAAAAAGATCATCCTACCACTCAAATCATTGGAGATCCTGGTTCTACTGTCAAAACACGCAGAATGCAGAAGAAGGCCTCGTCTGATCATCATGCTCTTGTAAGCTATATTGAAGATCAAAAGCGTAATAATCATACGGACTTTCAACACTGTTTGTTTTCTTGTTTTCTTTCTCAGGTGGAACCTAGGTCCGTTTCTCATGCACTTGAGGATCAAAGTTGGGTGGAGGTTATGCAGGAGGAAATGCAGCAATTCTTGTTTCAGAATGTTTGGGTTCTGGTTGACTTACCAGATGGAAAGTCAGCAATCAATACCAAATGGATTCTCAAGAACAAGAAGGATGCATAGGGAATTGTCGTAAGGAATAAAGCTAGGCTTGTCGCACAGGGCCACACTTAAATTGAGGGCATTGACTACACTGAAGTTTTTGCTCCGGTTGCAAGGATTGAGGCCATTCGTCTGTTTTTGGCTTATGATTCTTATGTGGGCTTTACGGTGTTTCAGATGGATGTCAAGAGTGCATTTCTCTATGGCAAAATTGATGAGGAGGTGTATGTCACTCAACCTAAGGGCTTTGTAGATCCACTTCATCCAAAGAAAGTTTACAAGGTGGTCAAGGCTCTTTATGGATTACATCAGGCTCCTAGAGCTTGGTATGAGCGTCTTTCAACTTTCTTGTTAAAGAATGGATATAGAAGGGGTACTATTGACAAAAGACTATTTCTTCGGAGGAATACCAAGGACATTATCCTTGTTCAGGTTTACGTGGACGACATTATCTTTGGTTCTACTAGGAAGGAATGGTGTGATGAGTTTGAACACTTAATGAAAGGCGAATTTCAGATGAGTGCGATGGGAGAGCTTTCTTTCTTCCTTGGTCTTCAAGTCAAACAACAATCGGATGGGATTTTCATCAGTCAAGATAAATATGTTCATGAGATTCTTCAGAAGTTTGACATGGATCCTCTTAGACCAGCAACAACTCCATATGAAGTTGCTACAGTCAAACTTAAGAATGAGCCAGACCCCCCAGTCAATGTTCAGATGTACAGGTCTATGATTGGCTCCCTCGTGTATTTGACTGCATCACGTCCGGATATCATGTTTGCAGTAAGTGCTTGTTCTAGACACCAGGTGACTCCAACGGTTTCGAACTTAAATGAAGTAAAGAAGATTTTCAAGTATATCAAGGCTCAACCTAAACTGGGCTTATGGTATCCTAGAGAATCACCTTTTGTTCTAGAAGCCTATAGTGATAGTGACTATACAGGTGCTAATAATGACAGGAAGTCTACTACTGGTGGTTGTCAGTTTTTGGGTCGTCGACTTATTTCATGGCTATGCAAGAAACAGACAATAGTATCTACTTCTTCAACAGAAGCTGAATATGTTGCTGCTGCTAGTTGTTGTGGACAGGTTTTGTGGATCCAAAATCAGATGTTGCATTATGGTTCAATTTTATGAACACCAAAATTTTTATTGACAATAAAAGTACTATCTGCATTGTGAAGAATCCTGTTTTTCATCAGCGAACAAAGCATATTGAAATTCGGCATCATTTTATACGGGATGCCAATGAGAAAAAGCTGATACAGGTTCTTAAAGTTCATACGGATGATAATGTTGCTGATTTGCTGACTAAAGCATTTGATGGTCCTCGCTTCAACCACTTGGTGGTTCACATTGGGATGGTCAATCCTTGAGGTCTAGGATTGAGGGGAGGCTAAGCCTAAGGGGAGGCTTTGTGTACATATGATTAGGACAGACTAACGTATTGGTAGATTTTAACAACATATTACATTGATTCTGGTGGTGTGTGTTACTCCTGGTGGAGGATTTTGCTCACTTCTGGTGGTTATGGTATTACATGACTTGCTTCTGGTCCTCATTGGTGAGCTTCTAGTCATAATTGGTTGGCTTCTGGTGGTTCAAAATCCTTCTTTGTCAAGTGGTGATTGGATTCTGGTACTGGTCTGGGACACTGTTCATTCTTTTTGTCCTTTGGTGACCACATTTTGCTTCTGGTCTAACCATTGTGTGCTTTGACTTTTGGTCAACGCTCCCAATTCTGGTATTTACATTTTTAATTAACTATGGTAAATTGGGAGTTGGGAATTATGTTAAAAGGGGCAAGTGGTTACTATGCAATTATGTCTAATTTGAAAAGGCAACCCCCCATTAATAGGGGTCAATGAACAGTTACTATTTTCCTTATTTATGGTCAAATTCACCCCCTTGACTCAATCATTCCATTCATCACACACACAAAACCGATCCTACTCTCTCAACCCTCACCAAACTCCTTTTTCAATCAATTACTCAAGATCCATGGCTGCCCTAGTTTACCAATGTGACAAATCTAACATTTTAAGGTAGTGAAATATTTTCTCGTATAACATTTTGAAACTTATTTTTGTGTTGGTTGACGAACTCACAATTTACGGATTTAAATTTGGGCTTACGTGCATAATTTGGCGTCTTTTACGACTAAACCGGAAACCTTAGGATTACGTATTTACGTTTTTGAACTCCGTTTTTGATGAGACAATTTTTATTGGATTCGTTTTGTGACGGTGATTCATAATTTATAAAAACGTTTTTCGTAAAACGACCCGAGGGCACGCAAATCGAGAAAACTAGAATCGAGAAATACCCGTAAACTAGTGAGATGGGACAAAACACTTTGCCCCACCCCACTAGCAATATGGGACGGCCAACATGACACCACACCATCAAGGTGGCATCATGTTAGCTAACACATACCATGTGTAAGCCTTAGCTTAACCTTTAAGCCAACTTTTCCCACTAACCTCCCAAACTAGCTACTTGTTTTCATTCCTCTCATTTTCTACATGCAAACCACTCTAAAAATCCTCTCAACTCTCCTCTCCTTGCCGTCCCAAATAAGCTAACAAACACCATCATTGATGTTTTCTAGCCACAAACCACATGTTTACTAGTCCTATTAAGGTGTTCTCTTGAAGCCTTGATCATTTGGTGGCCATATTAACAACTTTGGAGGTGATTTGCTTGTGTCCTAGGGCTGATTTTCCAACCTATTTTCTTGATATTTGATGGTCTTGGAGATACTTGTTGTGTTCATCAAGTTCTTGCCTTCCTAAAACAAGAAATCCACTTGGATTGGTAAAGAAGATCATCCTCTACATTTTTCTCTTATTATTTTGTAAAGAACAAATGTATTTTCTTTCATTTTGTATATGTATATGATGTATATATGATGATAAAAATGTTGTGTGGGGATCAAGTGTTGATAAACATGCTTAAAAATGATGATAACCATAAGAAATGAAGCTAAAATCTTGACTATTTAGTTGGCTGTATAAAAACAGTAGATAACTAAAAGATGAACTGATAAAATTGCATGGTTTGATCTATTTACAGTAAGTAGATGATGTTATACACATGTGAGAGTTGGCCATGCAATGGAATCAAAATAATGAGTGAGATATGATCAAACAAAGTTAGGTGGTGTAATCTGAATAAGCAGTTTTGTAGGGACTGTTAAGGCAACTTAGACTCAAAATGGGCAGTAGCTATAACTAAGTTATATGTAGCACATATTATGAAGAATTTGTCATCCAAAACTGAGCTTCTAATTCATTGTAGAACTCTAGATATGATAAAAATGGTGAATATGAAGTTAAAAATCAGATTTTGGAAATAATGTTTATTATTATTATATAAGCACTCACATTATAATTTATAAAATGTAAAATATAAACCCACTAACTTATAGAACTTATTTATATAAATGTATAAAAGGATAATTAAATGGGTAAATTAGATAAATGGTGGTAAAAATAATATTTATAAGTAATAAAAACCATAAACTTGATTTTTACGACTTTTTCGGCTATCCCCGTAAAATTAACGTTTTTCGCCAAATAAAACTTAGACGACCAAACCCGTCTAATAAAGTTTATAAAAGTTGTATACTGATGTATAAGTAACTAATACAAGTAAAAACCGATAAAACCCGAACTATAAGAATTACGGACATTTACGAGCTAACTAAACCTATTGGACTAATAATTAGACTTAATAAGATAAATACTAGTAAAAAGAATTATTTGGGCTTAACCCATTTGGGCCCAACATGAAAGATTTATATACTGATCATATAGGTATAAAATGGGTAAAAACAAGTAAAATAACTTATAAAAGAATTAATGGACTTAAAATAGATGAATAGATAAAACTAGTGAACTAGTAAGACGTTACCAAAACGTAAACACTAAAATGAATAAACGAGGATTTATAAACCCACTTGATCATCATCATATGTACAAAATCATCATATGTATATTGTTATTTTGATAAAAGTCATTGGACCGAGTCTAAGACCGATTATTATTTATATAGGTTTCCGTGACCGAAGCACGCCCGTAGCCGATAATCCGCCTTTCATTAACAACGTGAGTTCATAGCCTCGCACTCTTTTAAATGTTTTATAAAATGATTTTTAAACCCGCGAGGGAGATAACATGCTAGATTTTTATAAAAATAGAACACAAGTAGTCCCGATTGTATGCTAAATGATATGGACCCGAATGATGCTATGACCCTATATTCGAGACTAAAAGGATTATTAGTAGTTAGGTTATGTCACTTAAAGTCCCATTAGCATGAATTATGAACTACCGGGATTTGGTAGACGCTTATGCATTTGATAGTACTATTTGGGGACGATCACCCCGGTTCGCGCCTTGACGGTTGATCCCCGTCGTACCACATTGATTGGTAAGCGAATTTTGTATGAGAAGATTCCATAGCGTGATTTTTGTGACGACACGCTAACTTAGATGGGCAAATTGTTTGTCGGGTTCGCGGCCCGCTGTTTTCACAGTAAGGTAACAATGTCATGCGGCTAATAATAATCCTATAATCTATTCAATCTATATAATCTAAATAAACGATAATGACGCCATTACGATGAATATATTACCTATCATGGTAATATAGAGACTACGGTCTCATGGACGGTTTCAGATGTATGCTTGATTTATATATTGCCTGACTAGCAATATGTGGACTTACTTCCGATATTATACTTGTGTTCTGATTTTAAATGATTGTAAATGATTGTTTTATATAACGGTTTTCATTAAACTCTATGAATTCACTCGGCATTCGCTGATATGATTTTTGCATGTTTTCTATCTCAGGTGCTTGAAGGTAATCCGGATGGAGATCAACTCTGATGGCCCACACTTAATATTAAAAATGTTCATTCGATCTGTGTTTTATAAACTTAATGACCTGTATAATTTGGGACCTGTTGTACACTTTTAAACTTTTTATCGAATGAATGTTTGTTAAACCTTGTACAACCATTTTTATGTGTTGTCTATGATTGGAGTTATTGTGCTATCCCGTAACACTCTGAAAGACCCTTCCGCTGTACCGATACGAAAAATGAGAGTGTTACAGTTTGGTACCAGAGCTCTCGTTGTAGAGAACAAAAGATTTTAAAAACCAAGGTTTTGAACAAAACTTTTCAAAATCTTTTGACAATGAACATTTGAGAAAATATTTGAAAAATCTTTTGACTATAACGGTGCCAGAGATCTCCGACGTTACCAACAATCCCTATTGAGAAGATATATATTTTGATATATATAATTTAATTTATATATATGTATATATCGTGATTTCATTATGTAATTGTTTAACTAGTATGTTATCCTAATACGAGATATATATATAAATGCAGATTGTCATGGCTGACCCTAATATTCCTATAGAAAACCATGCTATTCCCGAACCTAATATAGAAGATGATCCTTATTTAGACTTAGTAGATTTTGATATTGATGATGAGGAGGAACCATTTGAGGATCCCGAGCCCGAGTTATGACTAGGAGATCAGATTGCCCCTCAGGTTGACTTAGTAGAGAATGAGATTGAGAATGTGGGTAATGAGAATGTGGAGATTGAGAATGCTGATATTGAGAATGAGGATGAGATTGGATTAGATAATTTAGATGACGAGATTGACGACGAGGATGTCGAGGAGGATGTAGGTATAGATGTTGAGGTCGATGACGATGAGGAAGCTGAGCTTATTTATCCGTATGATGTTCCAGAGGGCGAGCCTTTGCCCCCACCAGTTTGTTTGTCTGATTCTTAGGATGAGTTACCTAGGGATGAAATGTCTGAATCGTCTGAATCTGATTCTGAATCAGAGGAGGATGAGGATGACGATGCACCTGACGGTACTGATGGTATTGCTACTCGTAGACGTGAGATAGGAGAGTCGTCTAGTACTCGAGAGGCTACTCATATTGATGGTCTTGCACCATTGGCCTTGAGACGTGATCTAGATGCTTCCCGTGTTAAGAGTTGTGTGACAGAGGTTGGATTAGGTGTTGTTCAGACTCAGGTTGCTTATTTGGAGTCGAAGACTAAGGTTGGCGAGAAAGAGCGAGAATTGCTTAGTTTGGATTTGAGTGATGTAGAACGTGGTTTGAATGAGGCTTTTAGGAGGTTATCGGTTTTGGAAAGTGGTGAGTATGCTGCAATGAAGAAAAAGGTGAATTCTATGGAGATTCAGTTGAGTGTGGCTCGTGCGATGCGTGAGAAAGCCGAAAAGGAATTGAATATATCCGTGGGATGGAACAGTAGATTTTATGCCGACATGGTTGAAAGAGGAGTAATCCGTAAGCGCCCAGCTGAAGATGTGTCTAATGATCGTCCGGCGAAGATCTAGAAGACGATGGATGATGGACCATCTGGCGGTTCTCAGTAGACCAGTCTGTATTTAGTAGTGACCTTTATATCTTTTGTGTTTGTAGCTTTGACTGAACCGACTTGTTAGTAATAGACTTGGCACGAATTTTGAGTGTATATAGTGCTAGAACTTTGATATGGATGTACTAAGACAATACTTTTGTTTCAGATCGAATTAAATATGTATCTTGTCTTGAATTCCATATTGTGCCTTATTTGTATCTTGATTATGAATTCGATCCATATTATATGAATCCTTTGTTGGATGAATGCTTAATACTTTGAATGTGAATGTGAATGCTAATAATGTGAATGCTAATGCTGGAGGAAATTTAGGAGGACTTGGAACGAATGCACCTGAAGTTGGTGGCTGTACTTATTTGACGTTCATGAAGTGTGAACCTCTACCTTTTAATGGAACTGAAGGTGTTGTAGGACTAAGCCAGTGGATTGAAAAGATTGAATCGGTGTTTAGGATTAGTAAGTGTAAGGATGATGATAAGGTGACTTTTGCTATGGCTACTCTTAAAGGTCGTGCGTTGACTTGGTGGAACGGGAGAATTGCTTTCATGGGTCTGGATGCTGCTAATGCTACTCCTTGGGCTGAAATCAAGAAGTGGATGACTTTGGAGTTTTGTCCTCGTAGTGTGATCATTAGGTTAGAACAGGAGTTGATTCATTTGAGAATGAAAGGTGTGGACATTGATAGTTACACGAATCGATTCCATGAGTTGGCCTTGCTGTGTCCTCGATTGGTTGAACCCGAAGAGATCCGAATTGAGCAATATGTGAAAGGGTTAACCAGGAATATCCGGGGGGACGTGACATCATCGAAACCACTGACCATTGATGATGCTGTTCGAATGGCTTACCAACTCATTGGACATATAATTCAGGATAAGGAAGATGAAGCCCGTGTTGGTGAGAAAAGGAAGGGAGACGGTGATCGTGTAGATAGAGGTGATTATAGGAAGAATTTAAATCGCCGTCAGAACAAGAGAAAGGGGAATGCAAATGCTCTTACCACCAACAATGCACCGCGCAACGATGATAGATGTCCTAAGTGTGGCAACAAGAGGCATGCTGGCGACTGCTGGAAGTGCCGAAATTGCGGAAAGCTTGGACATAAGATTGAAAGGTGTAAGAAGGGAACCATTTGCTTCAACTGTAATGAAGAAGGTCATAGGAAATCGGAATGCCCCAAGTTGAAAGCGATTGTACCTGGAAGAAACCCCCAGGGTGGTATCTACCAACTGGGAACAATTGAGGTGAAGAAAGAGGATCCGAATGTCGTTACCGGTACGTTTTTACTCAACAATCATTATGTTGTTGCTTTATTCGATTCGAGTGCCGATAGGAGCTTTGTATCCACTAAATTTAGTGCCCTTATTGATATTGAACCTGTTGAGATAAGTACCAGTTACGAGGTGGAATTGGCTGATGGTAAATTAGTGAAAACTAATAAACTATTAGAAGGATGCTCTCTAAATCTCTTGAACCATTCCTTTCCGATTGATTTGATGTTGATAGAATTAGGTAGTTTTGATATTATTATTGGTATGGATTGGTTGTCGTTGAATAATGCTACTATTTTATGTGGAGAGAAGAAGGTTAAGATTCCTCTTAGGAATAGAACGTTAGTAATTGATGGTAATCGAGGTGAATCCCGTTTGAAAATCGTTTCATGTATTAAAGTCCAAAAGTACATCAGGAACGGTTGTGAGTTATTTTTAGCTCAAGTGACCGGGAATGAGTCTAGGGAGAAACGATTGGAAGATGTACCTATTATTTGTGAATTTCCTGAGGTATTTCCTAAAGATTTACCCGGACTTCCACCGATAAGGCAAGTAGAGTTTCGAATCGATTTAATTCTTGGTGTTGCACCAGTGGCACGTGCGCCTTACCGATTAGCCCCTTCTGAATTAAAGGAGTTATCTGAGCAAGTTAAAGAGTTGTCTGATAAAGGTTTTATTCGACCGAGCTCGTCGCCTTGGGGAGCTCCAGTCTTGTTCGTTAAGAAGAAGGATGGATCTTTTCGTATGTGCATTGATTATAGGGAACTGAATAAGTTAACAATTAAAAATCGATATCCTTTACCTAGGATTGATGATTTGTTTGATCAACTACAAGGATCTAGTGTGTATTCTAAGATAGATTTGCGGTCAGGATATCACCAACTTCGCGTCCGTGAAGAATATATTCCGATAACTGCATTTAGAACTCGTTAAGGACACTATGAATTTCAAGTAATGCCATTTGGGTTAACTAACGCACCTGCGGTTTTCATGGATTTAATGAATCGAGTGTGCAAGCCCTACTTGGATAAATTTGTGATTGTGTTTATTGACGATATTCTAATCTATTCTAAGAATGAAGATGAACATAGAGAACATTTGAGGATTGTTTTGAAGTTGTTGAAGGATGAAAGGTTGTATGCTAAGTTTTCGAAGTGTGATTTCTGGTTGGATTCTGTGCAATTTCTTGGTCATGTGATTAACAGAGATGGAATTCATGTTGATCCTGCAAAGGTTGAAGCTATTAAGAATTGGTCTGCACCGACAACTCCAATGGAAGTGCGACAGTTCTTAGGATTGGCTGGCTATTATAGGCGATTCATTAAAGAATTTTCTTTGATAGCTAAACCCTTGACTAAGCTTACTCAGAAGAATAAACCTTTCGTTTGGGGAAGTGATGAAGATGGAGCATTTCAGACATTGAAGCAAAAATTATGTAGTGCGCCAATCTTATCATTACCCGACGGGAGTGAAGATTTTGTAGTATATTGTGATGCATCTCTTAGAGGTTATGGAGCTGTTTTGATGCAGAGAGAGAAAGTGATAGCTTATGCTTCTAAGCAATTAAGGAAGAATGAGGAGAATTATACTACTCATGATCTTGAGTTAGGAGCTGTAGTCTTTGCTCTTAGGTTGTGGAGACATTATCTGTATGGCACCAAGTGTACGGTATTCACCGATCACAAAAGCCTACAGTATATTCTCGACCAGAAGGAATTGAACATGAGGAAACGAAGATGGATAGAGTTGTTAAGTGATTATGATTGTGATATAAAATATCACCCAGGAAAAGCCAATGTTGTTGCTGATGCGTTGAGTAGGAAAGATAGAGAGCCTATCAGGGTGCGTTCTCTAGTCTTGACCGTGCACAATAATTTGCCTGAGCAAATTAGAAATGCGCAAATAGAAGCTTGTAAGAAGGAGAATTTTGTTAATGAAGGGTTCCGAGGAGAAGGAGATCCTTTAGAGGTTAGAGCTGATGGAGTGAAATGTTTAAGAGGTCGTATGTGGATACCTAAGTTTGGAGGCTTAAGAGACTTGATTATGTTAGAATCCCATAAATCTAAGTACTCCATTCATCCGGGATCTGATAAGATGTACCATGATTTGAGGAAGATGTACTGGTGGCCGAATATGAAAGCTGACATAGCTATGTATGTTCTTCAATGCTTGACTTGTGCTAGATTTATAGCCGAACATCAAAAGCCATCAGGACTACTTCAACAACCAAAGATTCCTGAATGGAAGTGGGAGCGAATTACAATGGACTTTATCACCAAGCTTCCTAGAACATCATCTGGAAACAATTCGATTTGGGTTATTGTCGATAGACTGACCAAATCAGCACACTTCATTCCGGTTAAGGAGCAGTTCTCACTGGACAAGCTGACTCGAATATACCTTGATAATGTTGTATGCAAGCATGGAGTGCCTGTATCGATCATTTCAGATCGAGATCCTAGATTCGCATCGAATTTTTGGAAATCTCTCCAAAGATCTTTGGGAACGAATCTCGATATGAGCACTGCTTATCACCCCCAGACTGATGGGCACAGTGAAAGGACGATACAAACACTGGAAGATATGTTGAGAGCTTGTGTGTTAGAATTTGGTAAGAATTGGGATAAACATTTGTCGTTAGCAAAATTATCGTATAACAATAGTTACCATTCTAGTATTAAGGCTGCACCGTTTGAAGCCTTGTATGGTAGGAAGTGTAGATCTCCTGTATGTTGGAGTGAAGTTGGGGATACCCAGCTCATGGGACCGGAATTGATCCGGGAGACTACGGAGATGATAGTTCAGATTAAGAAGAGGTTGTTGACTGCCCGAAGTAGACAGAAAAGTTACGCGGATGTGCGGCGGAAGCCAATGGAGTTTGAAGTGGGTGACCGAGTAATGTTGAAAGTATCGCCATGGAAAGGCGTTATAAGATTTGGAAAGCGAGGAAAATTGAATCCCCGTTATATTGGACCCTTTAAGATTTTATCTAGAGTAGGTCCGGTGGCTTACAAACTAGAGTTACCCCCAGAACTTCATGGTGTTCACAACACATTCCATGTATCTAATCTGAAGAAATGTCTAGCAGTGAGTGATGAGAAAATTCCGTTAGGTAAGGTTCGAATAGATGGGAAGTTGCATTTTCTCGAAGAGCCCGTAGAAGTTATGGACCGTGAGGTAAAGCAACTGAAACAAAGTCGGATACCTATTGTCAAAATCCGATGGAATTCAAAGCATGGACCGGAGTATACTTGGGAACGAGAGGATGAAATGTGGAAGAAATATCCGCACCTCTTCGATTTCAATAAGAAACGGACATCCAAATGAAATGGATCACGAGGACGTTGATCCCTTTTAGGAGGAAAAGCTGTGACAAATCTAACATTTTCAGGTAGTGAAATATTTTCTCGTATAATATTTTGAAACTTATTTTTGTGTTGGTTGACGAACTCACAATTTACGGATTTAAATTTGGGCTTACGTGCATAATTTGGCGTCTTTTACGACTAAACCGGAAACCTTAGGATTACGTATTTACGTTTTTTAACTCCGTTTTTGATGAGACAATTTTTATTGGATTCGTTTTGTGACGGTGATTCATAATTTATAAAAACGTTTTTCGTAAAATGACCCGAGGGCACGCAAATCGAGAAAACTAGAATCGAGAAATACCCGTAAACTAGTGAGATGGGACAAAACACTTTGCCCCACCCCACTAGCAATATGGGACGGACAACATGACACCACACCATCAAGGTGGCATCATGTTAGCTAACACATACCATGTGTAAGCCATAGCTTAACCTTTAAGCCAACTTTTCCCACTAACCTCCCAAACTAGCTACTTGTTTTCATTCCTCTCATTTTCTACATGCAAACCACTCTAAAAATCCTCTCAACTCTCCTCTCCTTGCCGTCCCAAATAAGCTAACAAACACCATCATTGATCTTTTCTAGCCACAACCACATGTTTACTAGTCCTATTAAGGTGTTCTCTTGAAGCCTTGATCATTTGGTGGCCATATTAACAACTTTGGAGGTGATTTGCTTGTGTCCTAGGGCTGATTTTCCAACCTATTTTCTTGATATTTGATGGTCTTGGAGATACTTGTTGTGTTCATCAAGTTCTTGCCTTCCTAAAACAAGAAATCCACTTGGATTGGTAAAGAAGATCATCCTCTACATTTTTCTCTTATTATTTTGTAAAGAACAAATGTATTTTCTTTCATTTTGTATATGTATATGATGTATATATGATGATAAAAATGTTGTGTGGGGATCAAGTGTTGATAAACATGTTTAAAAATGATGATAACCATAAGAAATGAAGCTAAAATCTTGACTATTTAGTTGGCTGTATAAAAACAGTAGATAACTAAAATATGAACTGATAAAATTGCATGTTTTGATCTATTTACAGTAAGTAGATGATGTTATACACATGTGAGAGTTGGCCATGCAATGGAATCAAAATAATGAGTGAGATATGATCAAAACAAGTTAGGTGGTGTAATCTGAATAAGCAGTTTTGTAGGGACTGTTAAGGCAACTTAGACTCAAAATGGGCAGTAGCTATAACTAAGTTATATGTAGCACATATTATGAAGAATTTTTCATCCAAAAATGAGCTTCTAAGTCATTGTAGAACTCTAGATATGATAAAAATGGTGAATATTAAGTTAAAAATCAGATTTTGGAAATAATGTTTATTATTATTATATAAGCACTCACATTATAATTTATAAAATGTAAAATATAAACCCACTAACTTATAGAACTTATTTATATAAATGTATAAAAGGTTAATTAAATGGGTAAATTAGATAAATGGTGGTAAAAATAATATTTATAAGTAATAAAAACCATAAACTTGATTTTTACGACTTTTTCGGCTATCGCCGTAAAATTAACGTTTTTCGCCAAATAAAACTTAGACGACCAAACCTGTCTAATGTAAAGTTTATAAAAGTTGTATACTGATGTATAAGTAACTAATACAAGTAAAAACCGATAAAACCCGAACTATAAGAATTACGGACATTTACGAGCTAACTAAACCTATTGGACTAATAATTAGACTTAATAAGATAAATACTTGTAAAAAGAATTATTTGGGCTTAACCCATTTGGGCCCAACATGAAAGATATATATACTGATCATATAGGTATAAAATGGGTAAAAACAAGTAAAAGAACTTATAAAAGAATTAATGGACTTAAAATAGATGAATAGATAAAACTAGTGAACTAGTAAGACGTTACCAAAACGTAAACACTAAAATGAATAAACGAGGATTTATAAACCCACTTGATCATCATCATATGTACAAAATCATCATATGTATATTGTTATTTTGATAAAAGTCATTGGACCGAGTCTAAGACCGATTATTATTTATATAGGTTTCCGTGACCGAAGCACGCCCGTAGCCGATAATCCGCCTTTCATTAACAACGTGAGTTCATAGCCTCGCACTCTTTTAAATGTTTTATAAAATGATTTGTAAACCCGCGAGGGAGATAACATGCTAGATTTTTATAAAAATAGAACACAAGTAGTCCCGATTGTATGCTAAATGATATGGACCCGAATGATGCTATGACCCTATATTCGAGACTAAAAGGATTATTAGTAGTTAGGTTATGTCACTTAAAGTCCCATTAGCATGAATTGTAAACTACCGGGATTTGGTAGACGCTTATGCATTTGATAGTACTATTTGGGGACGATCACCCCAGTTCGCGCCTTGACAGTAGATCCCCGTCGTACCACATTGATTGGTAAGCGAATTTATGTATGAGAAGATTCCATAGCGTGATTTTTGTGACGACACGCTAACTTAGATGGGCAAATTGTTTGTCGGGTTCGCGGCCCGCTGTTTTCACAGTAAGGTAACAATGTCATGCGGCTAATAATAATCCTATAATCTATTCAATCTATATAATCTAAATAAACGATAATGACGCTATTACGATGAATATATTACCTATCATGGTAATATAGAGACTACGGTCTCATGGACGGTTTCAGATGTATGCTTGATTTATATATTGCCTGACTAGCAATATGTGGACTTACTTCCGATATTATACTTGTGTTCTGATTTTAAATGATTGTAAATGATTGTTTTATATAACGGTTTTTATTAAACTCTATGAATTCAATCGGCATTCGCTGATATGATTTTTGCATGTTTTCTATCTCAAGTGCTTGAAGGTAATCCGGATGGAGATCAACTCTGATGGCCCACACTTAATATTAAAAATGTTCATTCGATCTGTGTTTTGTAAACTTAATGACCTGTATAATTTGGGACCTGTTGTACACTTTTAAACTTTTTATCGAATGAATGTTTGTTAAACCTTGTACAACCATTTTTATGTGTTGTCTATGATTGGAGTTATTGTGCTATCCCGTAACACTCTGAAAGACCCTTCCGCTGTACCGATATGAAAAATGAGAGTGTTACAACCAACCTGCTCACAACAGAGTTGCCTATCTGGGTTATGGTCCACATCGTAAACATTTTGCTAACATTCTGGAATTCATTGAAGCTTACAACCTGAGGTATGCGTTTACTGTATGTCCCACTATTTATGATAGTGTTATTCGTCAATTTTGGGCATCTGCTCGTCTTGTGGATGTGGTTGGTCGTCCACGTGAACTCCATGCTACCATAGATGGACGTTCATACGTGGTGACTGAGGCGTCTATTCGATCTTCCCTTCATCTTCAAGATGAGGGTGGTGTTGAGTCCATCCCCAATTCGGATGTATTGGAGGGGATGGCTGCTATAGGGTAGAATCATGGGGGAGGTTTAATTTCCAGAAAAATAGGTTTTCCCCTCAATGGAAGCTTTTGGTGCATTTTCTAATTCATTGTATGAGTCCCAAGTCTGGGAGTTGGGATGCTTTCCCTACTCCTTTGGCTACTGGTCTTATTTACTTAGTCCAGGGTAGAGTTTTTAATTTCTCGCATTATCTGTTTGAGGGAATGGTTAGTAATCTATCTAATGCTGGTTCTAGAAAGAAGTTTCATATGTATCCTAGGTTTTTACAACAAATACTAGTTTGCATTCCTCGTGATAGGTCTGAACATGTGCCGTCTAAGCTTACTTCGAAAGTGTATTATAATATGGTCCATGGTTTTACTGGGGAGTGGCGGCCCCTTACTGAGGCCATGCTGGGGCTGGCTCAGGGTCCCATGGGTGAGGAGGAGGAGGCTCCTGAGTTTGTTTTGATTGTTGATGACCCTATGGAGGAGGAGGCTCCTACTGGTGGTGCTTCTCATGTGGTTGAGGAGGAACTGGTTGAGGAAGTGGTGGTTGAAAAACCATCCCCTTCCAAGGCTGGTCCTTCTTCAGTATCACATAAGTCTCCATTTGGGGAAACTCCACCTCCTAGTCCTGCTCCACACTCTGCTGATAAACCTTTTGGTGCTAGTACTCCACATGTTGACCCATCTGTTGCTTCGGGCTCCAATGACGCCTTCCCTGACCCGAGTTCTCTTGGTGGGCGGGTGGAGGAGCCTACTACACTTATGTCGTTACTTGATCTTATGCACAGGTATCATGAGCGGATTATTTCATTGGAAGCTTATTTGAACGAACACCGGAAGCTTACTAGGGAGTTTCTTCTTCCTCTGGCTGATCGCATCAAAGCTTTGGAGACTCAGCAAAGACGACGAAAGAAGCATGTGATCCATTCTTATTCTGATGAGGAGGGTACGGAGCGTGTGGAGGATGGTTTGACATTGTTGGCAAAGGCTGTCTTTGCTGATAAATTGTATGATGATTTGCCAGTTCCTCCGACATCCTCCTGTGTTCCTTCTCCTGCTGCTATTCCCACTCCTATGGATGGTGATTCTGGTCCTGCTGCTGGTTCCAATGCTGGTCCATCCCATGATTCAAAGGGGAAGGCCCCAATGAATGATGCTCCCTCACCCTCTCGCAAACGTACCCGCAGACAGCTTGAAGAGGAAAGGCTAGGTGAGGAGGCTGCTCAACGGATTCAAGCCGAGATTGATGAAGTTGATAGGGCTGGGGAAGAGGCGCTTCAACAGCGGAGGCGTGAACAAGTTCAGCACGATGCCATGCATTGGAGTGATAGTGATTGGATGCAGGTATTGACTATTCTTACCAGGGATTATGCCCAGTTCACTGATCTTTTGGGTGACGATGTGGATGAGCATAACTGTATTCCACGAGCCATGGTGTTGATGCGCAAGCAACAGTTGGCCCTTGCTGCACAGCTTCGTGAGAAGAGAAAGAACAGACCTTTATCCAGAACTGAGGAGCACAAGCAAATGCAGCGCTATGTGAAGTATCAGTCCGCTGCTCATTTTAATGCTCCTTGGAAGTGGGACAAGGTTCGGGCTTTCTCTTTTGATGAGCTCAAGGAACTTTATGAACGTATGATGAAGCGTCAGAGTCAACCTATTCCGGAACGATTTATCTACCATCCTCGTGTGGTGACCTCTTCTTCGCCTGCTGTTACTACTGGTCCTTCATCTGATCCTACTCCTGGTTCTGCTGCTAGTCCTTCGGTGTTTGTTGCTACTTTAGTTGGTACCACTACTTCTCCTTTGGTTGCTCCTTTGGGTTCTTCTTCAGGTCCTGCTACTACCACTACTCCTGCTACCACCACCACCTTTGCTACCACCACAACTACAACTGCTACACCTGATATGCCATCCCCATCACCACCGGTTCCTGGAACTCAACTAATTCCTACTTCTAGTGTAGCTCCTATTGGTCCCTTGGGTGGGCAACCTATTGAGTCTACTTCTCCTGCTCCCACTGCTGTTGCTGAGGTAAAGGTAAAGGTTGAACCCACACCTCGATGTTCGCTTCGCCAGAAATCTGCTCGACGGGTTAGACGTGGTAAGACGATCCCTTATGAGAAGCGTGATCCTGAGAATTTGATTGATGTCGCTTCTAACAGTGATTCTGATTTGCCTTTGGGTAATGGAAATATTACTGGTTGGACCGTTGAGCGTTCCACAACTCTTCCTGGTTTGGTATCCCATAGAATTACTCTAAGCGATGGGTCTGTGCGATTAGCTTCGGGTTTGCAGGGTGTGTTGTCTTGGGCTGATCGTAAAGATCTTATGGCGTTATATGGATTTGTGGATTCTGGCATGCCGTTTGATCCCATGGCTGTGTCTTCCTGGCCTGGTCTGCGAATATGGGCTGATCTTAAGCTGATGCTGGATGCACCTCCTCATGCTCCTGTTTCTGATATATGGAAGGATCAAATGCAATGGGTGATTCAGCGATGGAAGTTATACGCATGATGTGGTGTGCATATGTTGGAGTTGGAATCTGGTCATATGGTTTTCATGCTGACAGACGTGGATTATCCTTTGACGATTTCTTCGATGGAGGCTATGTTGGCTAGTCACTTGCACATTTCAAATGCTCCATCAGGGAATGAGTCCTCTATGGCCACAGCATTGGTGGAAGGCATCCAGGCGCGTTTGAAAGCTGATAAGAAGGCTGCTTCTGGTTTGTGATTTGGTTGGGTTGTAAGTGTTTCTGTTTTGTATTTTTTGTTCTTTTGTTCTTATTATCATTCTTTTCACCAATATGTACAGTGATTGGTGAATTTCATTCTTTATAGTTTAAAAAAGAAAAAAAAATTAATTAAAAAAAAATTACTTTTTATATAATATCTGCTTATACTTTTAACACATCTTGGATTTTCTACTTGTGAATATGATACCATTTGCTGCTTCACACTATGGGTTCTGGTTACTGAATTGTGATTGTGCTGGTTACTGGTTTCACTTGGTGTTGGACTTGGTACTCACAACAAATGGTCCTCAACTCACCATGTCTAATCGACAAGAAAGAGTTGATTCACCTTGAGGGTACGGCTCCTGGTACGATTCTCAAATCCGTTGATGGTTGCCAGGTTACCCAAAACTGGATGGTTTTCACTTGCCATGGTCCTAAACTAAAAAGTGGCTAATCCAAGGGGGTACGGCTCTTGGTAAAGATCTTATCAAATCTGTTGATAGATGTAATAGCTTGCTTAAAGCTATAGGGTTTTCAACTCACCGATGCTTCATTGCTGAGAGTTGGCGAGTCCAGAGGGGTACGGCTTCTGGTAAAGACATATTAAATCCGTTGACGGCTGTGATGGTTTGCCTAAAATCATCAGGGTACTCCCACTCACCATTGATTTACGTTCTAAGAGTTGGGCTGGGTGCTAGTCTCCTAGGGTGATGCTTATTCCACCAGAAAGACTGGCTAGCCCAAGAGCGAGCAGCTACTTGGTAAAGGCTCATCAAATCTGCTCATGTTGCTGAATAGATTCAACACGATGCTGATTTGTTCCAAGCTTTGAAAAAGCTTCTAGTGTTTCTTGTTGCGGCGGTTACTTTGATTCTTATCTTGCTGATGCTGCTATTGGTTTTGCTGATTCAATCCTCGGGCTTTATTTGCACGTTTTCCAGTTGAACTCAACAAGTCAAATTCAAGTTTAGGGGAGGATTGTTAGGACCATTGTAATAGTTAAATTTAATAGGTAGAACTAGGAGGTATGTAGTTCCTCCTGGTCCTAGTAGTAGGAGCAAGTCGTGCTCCTGGTCCTAGTCGAAGTCAAACTTTATTATTTATTTATTATTCTGTTAGGATATGCAAGAGATATGTTAGGAAAGGATATGCATATCAGTTTTACACGTTTTGTTTATTGCTGTATTAGGGTTTCCTTGTAGTATAAAAGGAACCTTCGGTAGAAGGGTTATGTACACCTTCACCAAACGTAGTTCTAGTGATTATCAATATTAGAAATCCTTAGAAAGGATCAAGTCCTTATAGTTATTTTATTCTTCTTTATTATATTTGTATTCTACATTCATATTGTGTATAGAGTCTCTATGTGGATTGACTTGTGATTACAGAAGTCATTCACCGTTCCTGACAGTCTGCAAGATCTACATCTAGTAGACCCAACACGATTCCCTTGCAAAACTAGCAAAGACGTACATGAAGGAGATTGTGACCAAACATGGAATACCAGTGTTGATAATCTGTGATCGAGATGGTAGGTTCACATCAAACTTCTGGAAGGCTTTCCAACGAGCCTTAGGTACCAATTTGGATATGAACACTGCTTATCATTCGCAGACTGATGGTCAAAGTGAACGAACCATCCATACTTTAGAGGACATGCTACGAGCATGTGTGATTGATTTTGGAAATGGATGGGTTGACCACATTCCTTTAGTGGAATTCTCCTACAACAACAGTTATCATGCCAGTATTAAGGCTGCCCCTTTTGAAGCACTGTACGGTCTCAAATGCCGTTCGCCTGTGTGCTGGGCAGAAGTAGGTAAATTTCAGCTCACTGGACCAGAGTTAATCCAGGAGACTACAAACAAGATCGTCCTCATCAAGCAGAGAATCCAAGCTGCTCGCGATCGACAAAAGAGCTACGTGGACCTGAAACGCAAACCTATGCAATTTGAAGTAGGTGACCGTGTTATACTCAAGGTATCACCTTGGAAGGGTTTTGTACGTTTTGGTAAACGTGGAAAACTGAATCCACGTTATGTTGGCGCTTTCAAAGTAATAGCCAGGATCAGGGAAGTAGCTTATCGTTTAGAGTTGCCCAGCAACTGAGTCGGGTACACTCTACCTTTCATGTTTCTAACCTGAAGAAGTGCTATGCTGAAGAACCACTGGCTATGCCATTGGAGGGAGTTCAATTTGACGACAAACTCCAGTTTGTAGAAGAACCAATAGAAATCAGGGAAAGGACAGTTAAGAAATTGAAACGCAGTCGCATCCCGTTGGTCAAAGTACGTTGGAACTCTAGGAGAGGCCCTGAGTTCACTTGGGAACGAGAAGACTCGTTCAAAACCAAGTACCCACACTTGTTCACCTGACCAATAGCTTCATCTTATGCTTTGAGGACAAAGCTAAAATAACGGGATGGTGCTCTAAAACCTTCGATTTTACCTTATTTACTTTGTCAACTGTTGTACTATTTATTTTTTGAATTTATGTAATTTCACTTTTATATGACTTATTAATTATCATATACCTTTTGTCATACTACCTTTCATATTTATTTTACATTTATATGAACCTTTAGTCATTTATTGACTACTCTGGCAACTGACTGGCCACTTGATTTAATAGTAGACTCATCACCTCAGTACATATTTTGAGATAAACTGTAACTTTACTCAATTTATTTATTAAGTACTTGGATTTATTTTATATGTACATATTTACATATATTACTTAAAGGGAATAAATACCTAAACACTTTAAAACAATGTACATTATTTTACATTGTCACTTATTTACTTTATTTATGTAAAATAATTTTAGTGATGTATTTAATATACACTTTCACTAAATTACCTAAAAGCTTCAACAAAATACCCACAACACAACAAATACCTACAACAATATACAAGGACTATTATTATCATACAACACTTGGCAAAATTTATCAAAAACCCTTTCCCCATGCATATACTAGACGTGTAGATGTATGCATGCATACACTACCATCATTTGATTAACTAGCTTATAAGTAATCTAGTGTAATCATACCACTCCACTAACTCCTATACTAATACATGCATAAACCATACTTTTCCTATACCAACCTCACTTTTACTTACACAATCACTTACACACACCATACCTTTACTATAATTGGTCATTTCCTTGTCCCCTTTGAACCCAAAACACACGGCAACAACATTGTAAGAAAATGAAGAAAGGTAATTTGCTAAATTTGAACATGTGTGTATATACCAAGTGTATCCCTTAAGATCCATGCATATCTTAGTTGGATATTTTGTACAAAGTACAAGATTTACTTTGGATCTCTCTCTCTCTCTTTGATATTAGCCGAGACACACACCCAACTCACAACATAATTCACTTGAAAACCAATCACATCTATCTCTCTCTCTCACTACCTACGGCAAACACCACATTCCACCATTTTCAAACCTTCAAACTTATTTCCTACACTTGAATCATGTCTCATACTATCTAAAGGTTAATCCTAAGCTCATCCTAAAAGAAACCTTGATCCTTGAAGCAAGAACAAGAACCCTAGAAGCCTAGTGAAGCCCACGACTTGTTTTTGGTCTCCAAGACCTCCATCGTTGAAAGCTTGTCACTTGTTTCTACTCATCCTCATATCACTCCTAAACCTATCTAAACAAGTAAGTCCAAGTTAAAACCTATCTTTCTAATACATTACTTTCATACATATTATTATGTACATGATTATTCTTGGTAAAAGTTAACATTTAAACAAATAATGAAACCCTAAAAACCTAAGCTGACTCACGGCTTGATTTTTGATATAATATAAAATGATGTAAAAACTTGTCAACCATGAAGAACACATCAACATGATCTTGTTTAACTTGAAAAACCATGAAAACCTAACCATGCATGAATTTGGGACGTGAGTTATAAGCTCATAATATTATTTTGAGTAATCTTGTAATGTTTACATATAAATAGAAACATTAGATTTATGTTTTTAGGTGCCCTAACATGTTAAGATCACTATTATGCCTTATTAGATTAGTTTTATACTCACTATAATAAGTTGCCTTAATAAATAATCATTTTCACTAAATAAATGTTTTTACAAAACTTTTAGTGTCAACATATGATTTTATAAAGTTTCATGTTGAAAGTATAAATCTATAAGAGTTTTGGATTAAAATAATAAAACTAAGAAGTTTTGGATCAAACTAATAGATCTACTAAAATTTTGGATTAAATATAACAAGTATATAACTTTCGGGTTGGATTTATAAATTTATAAAGTAAAGGGATCTAAATAAACAAGTGTAGAAACTTATATTTCAAAAACATAAACTTTTGGACTACTTATAAATATTGCCGAGAGTTTAGGGTGTGTTTTGAACATATCCGAAACTTAAGGGTGATAAAACGGACTAAAAAGGGATTAATATAATGTTAGGGTAAGTTGTGTAAACTTTAGAAAACCTAGGGATCACTTTGTAATTTAGCCGAGACTTAATATAAGCCTTAGGGATCAAATATGCCAAGATAGCAAACTTAATTAAGCCCTAAAGTAACCCTAGGGACCAATCTTGCCTTTAGCCAAAACATATTCAAGCCCTAGGGGGCATTTGCGAAACTTGTATAAAACTTAAATATTAACCGAAGGTTGGAGGACTAAAACTGCCAAGTTGTGAAACTTTAATAAGCCCTAATATGAGCCGTATACTTTAGGGACTATTTTTGCCATTTATTAAAACTTAAATAAACCCTAGTTACACGTGTAACTAGGGAGGGACCAAAACTATAATTACTTGAGAGATTTAGAAACCCTAGGGGTATAAAAGTAATTTAACCGCGGGTATTTATTTAAATAAAAGGACTAAAACGAATTTTATACAAAGTATTATGAACCCTAAAATCCTATATATTTAAACCGTTATTTAAAACGTAAAACTTAAATAAACGTAACATTGTTACTTTTCCAAACTTATAATTTAATAATTATAAACACTACGTAAACGTGGAAGTTAATTAAAATGTTATACGTTTTATGAACCTTATTTATATGATCAATATAAATTAAAAATGATTAACTTATAAAATAAATATATTTATTATATTTATTTCCTATTACTTTAAATATAAATAAAAATTGTCCTGTATAAATATTTAAAGTGTTTTATAAACAACGTAAGTACAAGATATTAATTAAATGGATTAATTAATTTAACCTTATTATTTACTTTATACTTAAAATAAATACTATTAGAACTTGTACAACGATGAACAAAAATACAAATATTGTAATAAAATGCTTAGAACCAGTTTAAGAATCTGCAGATTTATTCTGGAACTTTTACGCATTATGATATGCATTTACTGAGACCTTATAATTATTTAGGTCGTTGATTGTATCTTGAGCATCCTTATCAGATATATCTACTGACTTATTGCTGTACTACTGAGGTGAGTTCATGGCCCCAGTTTATATATTGACAAACTTTTAAACCTTTTTATGGGGAAGAATACATGCAACATATTTTATTTTATGGACATGGATCGAACTGTGAAACTTTTGATTACATTGCCTATTGTAGATGAACCCGCATGACCCGTGCTTCCGAAACTGTTAGAATTATTGAATTACTTGACTGTTATAAATAGATCTATTTGGGATTGACCGTCCCCATCTGGGTGAGTCATGCTCACTGTGCCTAGGCCAGGACAACAGACGTTTCACATGTCAGCACTTATTTTTGTTATGGGTGCCTTGATAATGATAAGGCGAAGGGTCCTTATTTGTTAAGGACTTAACTATCAAGTTTCAGTTTCGGGCAATATGGGAACGTAATTACTTTTAAGTATTGATTCTTTGTGCATTACTACTTCAGTGAATATTTAATGTCCAAACTTATTTTAATTAACCTGTGAATTCACCAACTTTATGTTGACTCTCTAAGCATGTTTTCTTAGGAAACTGAAGCAGGTATTGGTGTGCATGGAGTCAAGCATCATGATAGGCTACATTTATAGAGCTCATCTGGGGTTTTATAAACTGGGGAATAATTCAAACTATTGAACAATGTTAAAGGCTATTTTAATACTATTTGCACTTTCAATCATGTAATAAATGTAAGGATAATCTTTTATCTGTTGCTCTACATTCTGTCTGCTGTTGATCCACCGACATGACACCCAAATATTATTTCCGTTGCGTTTGACTCAATTTGGGGGTGACACACCTGCTTCTCACCTCACTTTGCTTCTCATTGGGAATAGCTTTAAATACAACATATTCATGCAAAAGTTTCTTCTTCCTTTCTCTGGCAGTATCTTCATTACCACCATAAGTGACTTGAAGAGCTGCCCAACGTTCTTTGGCAGACTCAAAGCTTCTGTACTTGTGTGGATTCTTTGGACCCAAAGAGAGTTTCAGAATGCTCAAAGTTTTCATGTCATTCCTTCTTGCGGCTAAATCTACAGTTGAGATAGCTCTGTTGGGTCAAAAAGTTGATGTGGCAGAAACTCAAAAATGAAGAAAACATGAAGGCATTTGTCTAAGCGTTGACAAGTGTAATCCATGCGTTGTCAAGAACAAATCTGGCGTTGACAGAAGCAATCATTGTCATGTACAATCCAAGCATTGTCATGTACAAACTAAGCATTGACAGAAACGTAGACAAGAAGCCTTTAGAAGCTTCTATTTAGATATGTATGCAGAATATATTCTGTATTAGTTTATTTAAATAGAAGATTTACATGTTTATTCATTCTTATCTCTTGTAAACCCCAATCCTTACACTATAAAAGGAACCAAGGGTGTTAGGTTTTATATATAACTTTCATATATAATGTAAACCTAAAAGCGTGTGTTGCACTAGACGTGGAATTAAATGTATACACGTCTAGTGGTTGTTTGTTATTAATATAATGAACAATCGTTGAGTAATTCATGTGTCTTGTGCCTAAACACCTTGTTAATGTGTCGTGTTCTTATTCCGCTTTGATTATTTAATCATATGAACATGATGCATTCCTAGTAGCTTAAAGATCCGTGAATCTTAGGTTTCCACAATTCGTATTAGAGCCTCGTGGCTCGTGATGCTAAGACCAACAAGGTGTTCGTGTTTTGAGAAGAAATGAAAAATCCGTATAGGTTTTTCTGGGCATTTTTGTGTGCGCAGTAGTATTCAGAAGGCCATAACTTTTTATTGAACCGTTGGATCGCCACGTAATTGTTTGTGTATGTTCTACACACATATATCTAGATATCCACCAGAGGGATGGTCGAGATCTATCACCAAGAAAAAGTTATTAAGCGTCAAAGTCTGCAGGGGTCATATGCTGTTTTCTGTGAACAGTATTAGTAAAAACGCGATTTCTCATTCGTTAACTGTTGAATCGTCGTGAAATTCGCGCTGTAGGTTCTTGACACTTGTGTCTAGGATCTGACCGAAGGGATCTTTGATCTGAGCTCTCATGAAGAAGTTATTCGATGTCGAAGTTCACTGCAGTTTATGGTTTTTCACATAAAATCATGATTTAGAGTTTATAAAACCCTAGATCAATTAGCCGCTGATGAGTGTTATTTAGACGCTGATAGATGTTGGTGTGATGCTGATAGATGTTGGTGTGACGCTGACAAGGCATGGATGAGACGCTGATGGCCAGGCGCTGACAGGTTTAAAGTTGGCGCTGACAGGAATATAGTTGACGCTGACAGGAGGCGTTGACACTTGTTGTCCGATATATACAATTTCAAATGCTGACAAGTGTTGTCTGATATTGGACAACACACAGTGTTGATATATTGGACAGTGAAGGATATTGGACAACAAAAGGAATAGTTGATGTTTGAGAAAATTGATATGTTTTTAGCACACAAAAAGGAGGAATTTACACACGAAGGTACATGGAATCTCCGTTTTTATATAGAATATCAAGTTGATATTTATGGCTCGGATATTTTTTTAAAAGGGATTAATGATTTTAATGCGAGTTAGCAACTATTCATGAGAATTTGATGGATATTTTAAACTATGTAATCGGGATAGCCTTGTGAAAGAGTTATCCGTTAAGGTCCTTTTACATATGGTATGAAGATGTTATTTCATTAAATTCGTCATGAAGAGGTGTTGGCTTAAGGGGAAGAATTCTTAAGGTAAGTTTGATGCTTGAAGAAGATTTTCGCGAGTTTGTGTTTTATCATATCTTTAAATCATGGGATCCATCCGTTGGTTTGAAGATAACTTGTTCGTGCTTACATGATTGGTGACGAAGACTTGTCATAACACTTGAAGGAGTTACATTATCGTGCTTAGTGTCTCACAAAGGATGAGAATATTGACAAGGGATCGAGGTCTACATATACAATTTAAAGTCTTCTTATAAGTTCTTCATCACATGGATAGTACAAGACATGGAACACAAGGTTGGGTTATTCTAATTCTACATCAAGAATATTTTATTTATTTTTCTTCAAGGTCATTACATAGAGCCTACATTTGGAGAATCTTCAAGATTGCATACATTGTTTACTTCCCTGTTGATGTGACAAAAAGGGGAAGACATACATGCTACAATTGAGGGGAAGCAATTTGAAGATGATGTACAACTTACAAGAGATATACAAAGATTTTTGCCGACATCAACTAGGGGAAGATTGTTGGGTCAAAAAGTTGATGTGTCAAAAACTCAAAAATGAAGAAAATATGAAGGCATTTGTCTAAGCATTGACAAGTGTAATCCAGGCGTTGTCAAGAACAAATCTGGCGTTGACAGAAGCAAGCATTGTCATGTACAATCCAAGCATTGTCATGTACAAACTAAGCATTGACAGAAACGTAGACAATAAGCCTTTGGAAGCTTCTATTTAGATATGTATGCAGAATATATTCTGTATTAGTTTATTTAAATAGAAGATTTACATGTTTATTCATTCTTATCTCTTGTAAACCCTAATCCTTACACTATAAAAGGAACCAAGGGTATTACGTTTTATATATAACTTTCATAGACAATGTAAACCTAAAAGCGTGTGTTGCACTAGACGTGGGAGTAAATGTATACACGTCTAGTGGTTGTTTGTAATTAATATAATGAACAATCATTGAGTAATTCATGTGTCTTGTGCCTAAAAACCTTGTTAATGTGTCGTGTTCTAATTTGTAACACCCCCAAATTTATACAACTCAATACAGCGGAAGACTCGTTGGTGTTACGGGATAGCACATTACTCACATCATAGACAACGCATAAAGATTGCGTCGTTTAATAATAAAAGCATTTCCATTCACAAATATCAAAGTTACATAGGTCCCAAGTCATTGTATTTTATACAGGTTTTACAAAGCATTTGAATGGAAATTATTGTTTAAGTGCGGGCCATGAATTCTTGTTGTCTTCCCGAGAATTACCTTCAAGTACCTGAGATAAAACATGTTAAAAGAAAAGGTCAGCGATAACGCCGATTGAATTCATAGAGTTTAATAAAATCCATCAATTTAACATCGGTATAAAATTATTACCGAAAATAATTTTTTACAGTTCATTGTAATAGGCCATAAAATAGCCAAAGTTATTTTTATACAAATCCTTGTCGAAAATCATAATATAGGCATTTGCCTTAAAAATCATTATACGAGCCAATGTCGTAAAAACATCATACAATACGTCTTATGACGTTGTATAAAGTTAAATAAAACCCGTTATATGAATATGGTTATGAAAAACCAAAACACGAACATAATATCAATAGTATGACCCCGTATTGCTAGTCAGGCAATACATCGTAATTCGGTGCGTATAGTAGTATTTCGTTAACTGGATTATTATAAGTCGCATAACATTGTTACCTTACTACAACAAACAACGGGTAGCTAGCCCGAAACTCATTTGCCCATCTAAATTAGCGTGTCATCACAAAGGTCACGCTATGTAAATCTTCTCATACATAAATTCGCTTGCCAATCAATGTGGCACGACGGGGATCAACCGTCAAGGCGCGAATTGGGGTGATCGTCCCCAAATAGTACTATTATATGCATAAGCGTCTACCAAATCCCGGTATTTCACAATTCGTGCTAATGGGACTTTTAGTGACATAACCTAACTTTAATAATCCATTTAATTTCATCTATCGGGTCATTTAATCATTTATCGGGTCATACAATCATTCGGGTCCAAATCAATAACAAACAATCGGGACAAACGGTGTCCTATTTTATAAAAACTAACATGTTATCTCCCTCGCGGGTTTATAAAACATTTCATAAAAACATTTAAAAGAGTGTGAGGCTATGAACTCACGTTGATATGGGAAAGCGGGTTATCGGCAATTCGGTCGTACGGTATGTGCTTCAATCACGGAAACCTAGACAAATAATACTCGTCTTAGACTCATGTCCAATGACTTTATAAAAATAACAATTATGTATACATATGATGATTTTCTATTTATGATGATCAAGTGGGTTTATATATTCTCATTCACTCATTTTAGTGTTATGTGTCGATAACTTTTATACTAGTTTACTAGTTTGACCTATTTACATGTTTTAGGTCCAATAAGCCTATTATAAGTTCATTAACTTGTATTAATCCATTTTATACTTGTATTTATCAGTATTTACACTTTTCATGTTGGGCCCAAATGGGTTAAGCCCAATAAATAAGTTTATAAGTGTTTTAGTCCATTTTGTTGTATTATTAGTCAAATAACGTTAACTTAGCCCGTTAATGTCCGTATGTATATAGTTCAGGTTTTATCGGTTTTTAATTGTTATATATGTTTATATATAAGTTTATGAGTTTATAAAAGTTTACATTAGACGGGTTTGATCGTCTAAATTTTAATTGGCGAAAAACGTTAATTTTACGGTAATAGCCAAAAAAGTCGTAAAAATCATGTTTATAGTTTTATAACTTATAAAACTTATCAAACTACCATTTTTATAAAATGTCCATTGTTTTATCCTTATACATATTTATATAAATGTATTATATAAGTTAGTGGGTTTTAATTCACATTTTATACTATTTTTATTTGAGTGCTTATATAATACTATTATACTTTAACTTCCCAAAATCTGATTTTTATTTTCATGTTCACCAAAACTGCCATATCTAGAGTTATATATGGAGATAGAAGCTCAAATTTTTATGACATAAACTAAATGATATGTGCTCCATTTAACTTTACAATAGCTACTGTTGAATCAGCCTCTAAGTATTTTCTAAAAATCGTCCAAAACAGTGAACTCAGATTTGTACTCTAAACTTGTTTTGATCATATCTCACTCATTATAATGATTCCATTGCATGGCCAACTCTCACATGTGTATGACATCTTATAATTACTGTATATCCATTAATCTATGCCATTTTTATCAGTTCATCATATGATTCTTTACTGTTTTATACAGCCAACAATTTAAACAAGATTTTAGCCTTGTTTCTTATAGTTTTTCATCTTTTTAACCATGTTTATCAACACCCAATCCCCACACAATATTTTTTATCATCATTCATCATCATATACATATACATAAGTAAAAGAAATACAAGATTACTGATGAGACTGCTTTTATAAATAGTCTCATCGTCCAATTAGGGCTTAAAATGCATTAAATATCATCAAAATACCCAAATATATGCTTGTGTTTGTTGCTTGTGTATTTTAGGTACGGATATTGAGAAAATGACAAAAGACCACAAGAATCAAGCAAAAACGAACACGGGAAACAAAGCCGCACGATGAACCAAGCCCTAATGAAGAATTTTCCAAATAAAACCCTTGAAGATTTGAAGAATTATGAAGATTGGTCCTCCAAGTTTGAAGAATTGACACTTTATACCCTTGTATCTTCATAATTACAAGTTTGGTCCCTAAAGTTTGTCAAATTTACAAAAAGGACCCTTAACTTTGAAGAATTGGCAAATGTAGTCCCTCAACACAACTAAATTGTCAATAATGGTCCTCCAAGAAGTCAACAAACAAGTCAAACTCCTTGAAGTATGAATACATGTCAAAAGTACTTGTGCCAAAAGTGTCAATCTGCCAAAGTTAATTTACAAAGGAAGTGAAGTTTTTGCTGAATATTTACAAAGTGAAGAAGAAAAGAAAGCTTGGGGGGTCAAACTGCCCAGACAACCTAAGTTATCCCCACCACTCACAACTCTCCACGTCACCTACCTTAAACCCTCACCCAATCAAAATGCCCCAAACTCCCATGTCAGACATCCACCCACTCACTTATTTATTAAACTTAAACCTGTTTAAATTTTTGGTGGCAAACACGTTTTTAAAATTAAAGTTTCCCAAAACAGATTAAATACTCCCCTAATCCCCACATAAACCCTAATAACCCCAGTATTAATTACCACCAAAACAAAGGGGTTTTAATCTAACCTTTCCAGATGGGTGATTAAGCTTTTTGTCACCACATCCCACATCTCAAAACGCCACAAGACACACCCATGTGTCTTGTGGGACCCTCCCCTGCACCCATCACTTTCCCCCAATTTCAAAACCCGACCATTTGAACGTCTGGATCACACTCCTTGGTCCCCAAGCACATTTGGACGTCTATGATCAACTTTTCAAGGCTGGCCAAGTACAAAGATCACATGAGGAGCATATTGACCAAGAAATCAGTCAAGAACTCAAGGGCAGTTTTGGATTTTCAAAAATTAGGGTTTTATGCTTGTATTATTTTATTGAAAGTATCTAGATAGTTCTATGTAGTCCTATATAAGGAGTATGCGTATTGTGCATGACCCTTGTTCTTTTTTCTCCTTTTTTCACAACTTTGTAAGTCCTATTTTTGATGAATGAAAAAGGTTAAAGTTTGTTGATGAGAAGAAAGAGCCATCTTCATTTACATTGTTTGCTTATTGTTTAAGTTCCAAGTTTGTTATTTTTCAAGTTTTTTAAAATTCAGTTTGGTTTTCAAAGTTTCTGAAATCTTGATGTGGTTTGGCTAAAACCTTGTTCAAGGTTTGGTTTTCCAGGTTTTTAAAGTTATTGTGTAAGTGGTTTAAAAGAAGTTTAGTTGAGAAGTTTTTGAAAAGATTTGAAAGGTTTTAAGAAAATCAGAATATTGCATTTGTGCTTGTTCTTCATTTCTCTTAGCATGGTTGTGTTGAATCCTGTTGTCCAAGGTCCAGCATAGGCCCCAGCCTATAGGAGGTGACTTGGCTGTCACTGAGGGACTTGGATGTAAGTCCCTCAAGGTAAAAATCCCTTGTTTTCATTTTCATTTATGTGATTTGAGTGAATTTGCTTGAAAAGTGTTAAAAGTTAGTTTAAATGGTTTGATTTTAATTTGTTTAGTATGATATGCATGTTAGAGATGAAATAGATCAGTTTAAGTATGATTCAAAGTGATTTGGTGTGTTAAAAATTATTCCCAGTTTTTAAAGGTGTGTTTGGATTGGTGCTTTAAGGAACAATTTTGAAAGATTTTGAGTTTAAAAATCTGTTAGAAATACTTAATAGGGTATCATAGGATTGTAAGTTAGCTAAGTTTTCAGTTTGGAATAGATTTAAACAGGGTTGCATGATAAAAATTGATTAAGTGGTCAAAATCTGTCAAGCCTTTATTCTGCCTGATTTTTTGTAAGATTTCTTGCCTCAAATCTTGTTACCTGTTAGGAGTAGGGTTTAAGTAGGGTTTGCTATAGCTTCATTGTCATTTTGTGAGTTTATGTGCAAAACTTGAGCTTTTGAAGTCCACATTTTAGCACTTTATATCAGCAAGAGCTTCTCAGACCTAGACCTAGTATATCAGCAACCTTCTATGTGCTTTGTTTATGTGATCTTGGCTAGTGCTTGCTTGTTTATGCATTTGATTTGACTCCTTATACTCAAAAGAGTATAAGGGTGCCCTCTTGTCCATAAAAAGACCATAAATCTCAGGTTCAAGTCCTCTTGACCCCAATTTGCACAAGTGAAGAATCTGTTCTTATTTGTGTTCTTCAAAAAATACAACTGAGCACCTTTTTGTTGTTTCAATCTTGATCATATCTTGATAACATGGAATTGGATTTGTGTTTTGAGGCTTACAAGAGTCACTAGATTGAAATTTAAAAAGCTTAAAAAGAAAAAAAATAAAAACCAAAAAGGACGTGGCCAGGACTCGAACCTGCGCCACTCCTCTCACCACACACACACGTTACCATTGCGCCCTAGGGTCTTTGACTGCTAGGGTTGCATTTGCAATCTATTTAAGGGTTGTTTGAATTGTAGCTTATTTGATTAACAGCTTTTAAATAAGCTATTTCTAGCATATTTCCTTAAGGTTTTGACTGTTTAGCATTTTTCTTAGGTTTATATTAGGTTTTTTGACTTTTTCTGAGCAAAAAGTTTATTTTTCCCGTTATTAATTAATTTATTAGGATTATTTTAAGTTTTAATTTTAAAAAGTCATTAAAAATAGAAAAAGGTAGTTTAAAATCTGAAAAAATAGTTTTTAGGTTTTTAATCATATTTTTGAGGTTTTCAGCTATTTAGGTTTTCAATTTAGCTTATTTTTGATTTTATAGGATTTTAAGGTTTTTAGCTAACTTTAAAATTCAATATAAAATTAATAAATAGGTTTCAGAAAATTTGGATTGCATTTTTGTTTTAGTTACATTATTTAGGAGTTTTGGTAATTTTTTAGATTTTTTTTATAAACTTTGAATTTTTTTTTAATTTTTTTATTATTATTTTATTATTAAAAATTGAAGTTTTATTTTTATTAGTTTTTACATTTTTCCTAGGTTAAGGACACTTAATTGGGAGTTTTGTCACTTTCCAAATATTTTTTAGACTTTTCAATTAATTTCTAGAATTAATTTAAGATTTAATTGTTTTTAATAGTTTTTAAGTGTTTAAAAATAGTTTAATTTGGTTTTAAAATTTTTAAAAATAGTTTTTAGATTAATTAGGATATTCTTGAGGTTTACAAACTATAAGATCTTGTTTAGGGATTTTTAATAATTAATTGTGATTTTTAGGGCTTTAATTAGCATTAAAAAGTCATTATCTAAGTAATTAAAAGGTTTTAGCAAGTTTGGATTTTTTGTAAACTCTTAGAATATTATTGGGGATTTTTAGTAATTTTTAGGAATTTTTAGGTTAAAATTTTTATTTTTGTACTATTTACGGTTTTACGTGATCGCCTTTTTCGTCGTAGTTTAATTCGTTTTCGTAACCGTCTTTCTCTTCTAATACTATTTCTTTCTCAATCATATAATCACAAATCAATATCAATTCAACACACAACGCACTAGCCTCCTCGAGAACGAACTCACTTTTAGGGTCATTCACACACGGTTTTCCTAAATCGTCGTGCACACTTGCCCTATTTATTGCTCTTTTCCTAAAGAGTGGTAAAAACTTCAACATCATTTTGGCGCCGCTGCCGGGGAGGCGTGTTGTGTTTTGATTGAACAATTGTTGTTTTTATATAGCCATAAATAGCTAATTGTATTAGTAGCACTCTACTAATACGTATTATCGTTTTTCGTTTTTTGTGAATACTATTACCATATTGTATACGTAGAACAATAAATTTACAAGTACTCCAAATACGTGAGAAATCACAACCTTGACTTGGGAGGTCATTACCCAATCATTGTATTCGAATCTCAAACCAAAGAAAAAGGCAAAAATAGATAAATACTTTCGTGAAGCTCGATTTTGAGAAATACAAACTATAAGGTGGGTATAAGGCGGTTGTATTTCACGACCTAAAGGAAAAAGGCTCTTAAGTGCTTCGCGCCGCCTCGTTTCCTCCGCTTGCTTGTGCGTATTTTGATTTTGAAAGCTAATCGAGGGTTTTGCCGCCCAAAGTATTACTAAGTATCATATATATTTTCTTGGTTTCTATTGATTAAACCCTCTTGAACGATTTGGTGTTCCACCATTGTTCTAAAGTCATCGAAGGCGTTCACTTCACGTGTTCGTTTTCATTCCTTGAGGCTTCTTTAATCGAGAGATTTGATTAAGGAGGAGATTTGTAGATTTTGGTCTACTTAATACATTCCAAAAATCCAAAAAAGTAAAAACAATCAAAAACCACAAAAAAATTGAAAAGTAAAAACACCAAAAAGAATCTTCTTTGCTCGCCTTCTCGTTGTACGTGACGTTTATGCAAACTCTCTCTAAAGCAAGATGTGCTCGTAAACGAAGAAACAAATCAATCACTCCTACTAGTGAGGAGTCTCCTATTGACGAACCCATTATAGTGAAAGAAGCACCCATGGCTAATCGAACTATGATGGAGTTGCTTCAAGCACCCACCGAGGGTTATGGAGAAGCGATTGTGATTCCCGCTATCCTTGCGGAGAATTTTGAGGTTAAGACGGGTTTGTTGTCCATGATTCAAAACAATAATTTTCGAGGTGAAGAAAAGGACAACCCTCATAACCACATTCGCCAATTTAATCGTCTCACCGCCACATGCAAGTTTAAGGACGTCTCAAACGACTCGATTAAGATGATGCTTTTTCCGTATTCCTTAGCGGGCCCCGCAAAAATTTGGTTAGAAAAAGAGCCACCCAATTCTATATTGACGTGGAAGGATCTCGTTTCAAAATTCGTGAACCAATTTTTTCCGCCCTCTAAGACTACGCACTTGAAAAACGAGATTTCAAAGTTTTCACAAGAGTATAATGAGAGTTTTTCAACGGCTTGGAATAGGTTTAAGGAAATGTTGCACGAATGTCCTCATCATGGTTTTTCCGACTTGCATCAAATTGACACGTTTAACAATGGCTTGAACGACCATGAGCGTTATTATCTTAATGCCGCCGCGGGTGGTAATTTTTTGTGTAAGACGGTCGAGGAAGCATTGTTAATCATTGAGAATGGGTCTAAGGTCTATAGTCCTCGTAGCACGTCGAGTGTTCATAAGACTTCGTCTACAACTTCGCCTTCATTGTCACATACCATTGATGCTTGCCAAATCGAGGCTAATTTGGAGAACAAAATTTTTGATAAGTTGAAAGGATTGTTAATTGAGTTTAAAGTTGGTGAACAACCCGCTCCCGCTACGATTAAAGCGGTTGAGGTTTCTTGTATGTATTGTGGTGGAGCTAACGATTATTCCGAGTGCATTACCAACGGTGGTAACACTTCGAGTGCCTTCGCGGCCGCGGGAACTTATAACCAAAACGGTCAAGTTCCTCGCACTAATCAATTGACTCCACCGGGTTTTCCACCAAATCAAAATGCTAACAATTATCGAAACAATCAAGTTGGTTACCAAAGCAATCAAAGGAACAATTTCAAGGGTAATAACAACTATGGGAATCAAGGAACTAGTAGCCAATTGCAAAATCAAAATCAAAACCGTAATTTTCAAAACACAAGTCAAGGTCTTTAAAATGTTTAAACAAAAGAACTTCCAATGGACTTTTTGAATTACGCCACGGCAAATGATAAGATTTTTGAAAACATTCAAGAGCAATTGGCTAATCAAGCTAGGGACACAGCTAAAAACACCAAGGAGTTAGCAAATTTCGTGAAGGAAAATCTTAACATGAGAAATGAGTTGAAAAATGATTTTGCTAATCAAATTAGAGGTCAAAACAATAAGATTGAACAAAGTCATGCTAGGCTTGAACAAAGAATTGACCAAAAAGCCGCTAGTCAAGATTTGAAGTTTAATAGTCAAGATGTTAAGCTTAATGCCATTTTAGAAGCCGTCATGGGAAACAAAGCCTCTACTTCGAGTGGTCTACCTAGTAACACCGTTTCAAACCCGAAGGGAGAGATGAAAGTGATTACCACACGAAGTGGTAAGACACTTAAAGAACCGACTCCTCAACCAACTACTCCAACGGTGGAGGAAATTGAGGAAGAACCCGAGGTGGTGGTCGAAAAGGAGCATATTTCAATCCCACAAAGTACCGCTCATACCACACCTACGGTCGACCCTTTACTAACATTGGAACCCGAGATTCCAAAGGATATGCCTATGCCCCAACCCACAACACCCTTGCCTTACCCATCGAGACTTAGGAAGGAGAAACGACAAGAGCGCGACAACTACCAATTTGAGCTTTTTATGAAAATGTTTCATGAGTTGCACCTTAATGTGAGTTTCGCCGATGCTTTGGTCATGATGCCTCGATTTGCCGCTAACTTTAAGAGTATGTTGAACAACAAGGAGAAATTGCACCAAATGTCTAGTTGTTCGTCGGTTTATCTTAATCGCATACCTCAAAAAGTCGGTGATCCCGGTAAATTTTTGATCCCTTGTGCAATTCAAGATATGGAAGAATGCTATGCCTTGGCTGATCTTGGTGCTAGCATTAACTTGATGCCACTTGCAATCTTCAAGTCGCTCAATCTTCCTAATCTTACTCCTTCACGAATGTCTATTGAGTTGGCCGACCATTCCACGATTCTCGCATGTGGTTTGGCGGAAGACGTTTTGTGAAAGTGGGGAAGTTCTACTATCCCGTAGACTTTATCGTTTTTGATATCGCCACGGATCCTCAAGTTCCTCTTATTTTAGGTCGTTCGTTTTTAGATACGTCTATGGCTTTAATTGATGTGCATGCTAGAAAGATCACCTTATGTGTCAACGACGAGGAACTTGTTATAAACGCAACTCAAAATTCTCAACTTTCTCATGTTTATTCTGTTGCTACCATAAACCTCGTTGATATGATCGACGTGGTTTGCGAGGAATTTTCACAAGAAGTTTTAGGGTTTGGTGATGAAGAAACTAGTGGCAATCCCACTATGTTAGATCCAATTCTTGATAATTCGACACCAACCTTCACTCCTTTCGAAGGTGGTGGTTTTACGTTGGAAGAATGCAATGTTCCACGTACTTGTGACGAAGACCTCGACAACGATGAGGACTTCTCGATTATCAAGTATTTTCTCAACGATTTCCCATTTCCTCCACCCGAGGAGGTTATGAGTATCGAGCCCAAATCTTCACTTGAGGAACCACCTATTCTCGAGTTGAAAGATTTACCTCCTCACCTCGAATATGTCTATTTGGAGGAGGACGACAAGTTGCCGGTTATTATTGCGAAGGATCTTTCGAATGATGAAAAAACCGCACTTGTCGATGTTCTATAGGATCACAAAGGGGCGATTGCGTGGAAGTTATCCGACATTAAGAGAATCGATCCCAAGTTTTGTACTCACAAAATCTTAATGGAGGAGGATTTCAAGCCCACAATCCAAAGTCAAAGGAGGGTGAACCCCAAAATTCACGATGTCATCAAAAAGGAGGTCCTTAAACTCCTTGACGCGGGAATGATATACCCTATTTCCGATAGCCCATGGGTGAGTCCTATTTATTGTGTCCCTAAAAAGGGAGGGATGACCGTTGTGCCAAACGATGCCAACGAGTTAATTCCCACTAGACTCGTGACCGGATGGAGAGTGTGCATTGACTATCGAAAGTTGAATGAAGCCACTCGAAAAGACCATTTTCCCTTGCCCTTCATGGACCAAATGTTGGAGCGTCTTGCGGGAAACGATTTCTATTGCTTTTTAGATGGTTTTTCCGGTTACTTCCAAATTCCCATCGATCCTCGTGATCAAGAAAAAACTACGTTTACGTGTCCATACGGAACGTTTGCCTATCGTAGAATGCCATTCGGACTTTGCAATGCACCGGGAACTTTTCAACGATGCAATGGCTATTTTTCATGATATGATCGAGAAGACGATGGAAGTCTTCATGGATGACTTTTCCGTGTTTGGTGATTCTTTCACTTCGTGTTTGTCGAATCTAGAGAGAATGTTAAAACGTTGTGATGAAACCAACCTTGTGCTCAATTGGGAAAAATGTCATTTTATGGTTAAGAGTGGAATCATCTTAGGGCACAAGGTCTCGAAAGCGGGGATTGAGGTAGATCAAGCTAAGGTATACGTCATCGCCAAATTACCTCATCCCAAAACCGTCAAGGGAGTTAGGAGTTTCCTAGGCCACGCGGGATTTTATCGTCGATTCATCAAGGATTTTTCGAAGATTTCTCGACCCATTACACATCTTCTTGAAAAAGAGGCACGTTTTGTCTTTGACGAAGATTGTGTACGAGCCTTTGAAATCCTTAAGAGGAAACTTACCGAAGCTCCCATTCTTGTTGCTCCCAATTGGAACCTCCCCTTTGAGCTTATGTGTGATGCTAGTGATTACGCTATTGGGGCCGTTTTGGGGCAACGTCATGATAAGCTCTTCTTGCCTATTCACTATGCTAGTAAGACGATGACCGAGGCTCAACTTAAATACACTACAACGGAAAAGGAGTTCCTTTCCGTGGTGTATGCATTTGAGAAATTCCGACCTTACCTCGTCTTGACGAAATGCATAGTGTATACGGACCATTCGGCTATTAAGTATCTCATGGCAAAGCAAGATGCTAAGCCGAGATTACTTCGTTGGATTCTCCTCCTTCAAGAATTTGATCACACCATCGTTGACAAGAAAGGAGCCGAGAATCTAGCGGCCGATCATCTCTCTCGTTTGGAAGATCCTCACCAAAGTGCTTACGAGCCCAAGGAAATCACCGAAACATTTTCGCTCGAGACACTTGGTGTAGTGAATTCTAAGCTTGATTCTTCCACCCCATGGTTTGCGGACTTCGCAAATTACCATGCGGGCAACTTCATTATTAAGGGTATGACGACTCAAGAAAAACGAAAATTCTTTCGTGACTTCAAGTTCTACTTTTGGAACGACCCTTACTTGTTTCGAACTTGTGCGGATCAAATCATCCGACGTTGTGTATTTGGCAACGAAGCTTCTAACATCCTTAGAGCTTGCCATGAGGGACCCACGGGTGGTCACCACGGTGCTAATCTCACGGCTAAGAAGGTGTTTGATGCCGGCTTCTTTTGGTCTACTATTTACCGAGATGCACAAGATCTTGTGAAGTCGTGTGATGCATGCCAACGACAAGGAAAAGCCTCACAAAAAGATGAAATGCCACAAAACATCATTCAAGTATGTGAGATCTTTGACGTTTGGGGTATAGACTTTATGGGGCCGTTCCCATCATCTCGTGGTAATAAGTACATTCTCGTTGCGGTTGACTATCTTTCTAAGTGGGTGGAGGCCAAGGCCTTGCCCACCAATGATGCTCGTGTGGTAGTCAAGTTTTTGAAGCAATTGTTTTCTCGGTTTGGAACCCCTCGTGCTATCATAAGCGATAGTGGAACCCATTTTTGTAATGACCAATTCGAAAGGGTTCTAAGGAAATATGGGGTTACACATCGTCTTTCTACGGCTTATCACCCACAAACGAGTGGGCAAGTCGAGGTTTCAAACCGAGCTTTGAAGAGGATCTTGGAGAGATCCGTTGGGGAAAACCGACAATCATGGTCGGATAAGTTAGACGATGCTTTATGGGCCTTTAGGACCGCTCATAAGACGCCCATTGGGTGCACTCCCTATAAGCTTGTGTATGGAAAGAATTGTCATTTGCCTATCGAGTTAGAACACAAGGCTTATTGGGCCCTAAAGCATTGTAATGATGATATGGAGACCGCGGGAAAACACCGGAAAATGCAATTAAATGAATTAGATGAATTGAGGGATATTGCTTATGAAAATTCATTGATTTATAAAGAGAAAACTAAAAAGTTGCATGATTCAAAAATTAAAAACCGGGTTTTTAACATTGGGGATCAAGTTTTGCTGTTTAATTCAAGATTGAAAATGTTTTCCAGTAAATTGAAATCCCGTTGGTCCGGTCCATTCACCGTGACTCAAGTGTTTCTGTATGGGACCATCGAGCTAGCTCAAGATGATGGTCCTAACTTCAAGGTGAATGGACATAGGTTGAAGCACTACTTTGGCGGGGAAGTTCCATCCTTGAACTACCTCGACCAAGTCACCTTCCCCAATGATAATTAGTATTGAGGGGATCGAGTCGAGCTCATGACTCGGTAATAAAAAACGAGGTGCCTCGTGGGGGAGTCCCATGCTTATCCTATGTACATATTATCGCTTTCTAATGTAGCTTACGTGTGGGGATTTGTGCCCTTCCAACCTTTGTTCCGTGGTTGTTTGTGAATTGTGGTTTTTAGATCATGATCTTCACGATTGGAGCCTCTCGTGTTCGTTTTATGGGAGCACTCGATCATTTGCTTTGGAGACTTTCTCAATATCCATGATATATCCTTTTGATGTTCTAACCTTAGGTTTTTAGCACACTTCATAAACGGCTATTACTTATTGGTTACACCCTTTCCATGCTAGATTAGGCATTCGACTACGTCTCTAGTATGGGGGTGTTTGCACCCCTAGACTCGAAACATTGAGGACAATGTTTAAGTTTAGTATGGGGGGGTGAATAGATACTTGCCTTGCCAAACCTTCACGCTTTCCAAAGTTTATCTTTTTGTTTATCTTTTTGTTGCAAAATAAGGCTAAAAATGGCCAAATTTTAAAAATTTTCTCATGTTTTATAAGTGTTTGAAGACACGAATGTAGATTTTCCGATGGCGAGAATAAGAGTAATTTTTGACTCGACCGTGCTTGTTGAGCACTTAGCTTTGGTTCCTTAACTATACATTAGGCTAAGTCTCTTAAATGAGGACGAGAAATGATAGAGTTAATTATAAGTTACTATGCTAAACGTAGAGTACTCATATTCTTTCAAAAACTCATGTGTTCTCGTTGTTTGCTTATTCTCCCTTCGCATGTAAATATTTTTTGCTTAATAAATATTGACTTAGCGGTTTAGTTAGGATTGTTGGGTTTCTAGTCTTTTCTAGTAGCTTCCGTGTAATTAAATTGGGAAGACATTAAGGTATCGCCAGCGTCACGGTTTTGAAGTATTGGCACCCGAATAATCGAAAGCTTCACCCAATAATAAGATTTCAAGTGCTCACCTGAATCAAGCAAACAATTTGAAGCCCCACAAGGCCGAAAAATCTATGCAAAATTGAAAGTGAATCAAGCCTTAATCTTCGAAGCTTTAAAGATCCAAAATTCGCTTTAGCGTGAGGATATACGTCTTTGGCTAATAAAACCACCGATGAGGCGGATAATAAAAGGCAAGGCAACACCGAAGTCATAATAAAAGCTTCATGGCGAAGTTGAATAAAAGATGGAGGTAAACCAAAGATAATAAGACCCTTCCGTTAGGGGGCGTATAAAAGTCTTGGTAATAAGTCTCATGTTCAAAACCGTTATAAAACCGTGTTTATCGATCCTTCTTGTTGACTTAATTTTTTTGACATCGTTGTCTATTAGGAGGGGTTATTGATTTGATGGTCTTAGTTACACCGTTAGGACTCTATTTTTAAACCTAAATCTCTGTTATCGCATAAGTAAAAAATGTATCCTCGTGAAACATTCAAGACATAATAAAATATAAGAGATACAACTTAGGAATAATGGGAGGATAAGTACTTGATTAGGGCATATGAGTAGTGTTAGCATTACTAACTTATAATGACAATGATCTCGTTGCACGCTTGGCATGGAATTAGAGTTAAAATCGAGGACGATGAAATTATTTCTAACGAAGCATTCACGTGTTCTTATTCTATGAACCTAAACGTCCCATTTTGTGATGTAAATCATACATTGATAGGTGTGAAAACACCCATCTTTTCTACCACTTAATTACATTAAAACAGGACCTAAACGTATATTTTATGTCGTAAATGGCGGAATTATGTGTGGTTTGTGTTTTTATTGTGTTTCAGGGTCGAGAAGGTGAAAAGTGGAGAAAACACGGCTTTCACGGGTTTTTATTGAAGAAAAAGACGAAAGAAGAAGTCAAAAGATCAAGAGTGGAAAAAGAACGGAAGTCCAAGACCAATTCTGAAGATTTATCGAAGAAAAAGTCAAAAGACGGAAGTTTACTAAAAGCCGAAGAACTCAAGTCTAAATTATGAAGAAATTATAAGACGAGTTCAAAGAAATCCCGAGACGAAGTCTGAAAAGTCGAAGAATTTAAGAAGACTAAAAGACTAAAAGACTGAGGACCAAGATAGAAAGAAAGAGGAAGCCACCAACCCTTCCCCTCTCCTATAAATACCACCCTCACAACATGTGAGAGGGTTGGTTAGTTTTAGGATTAGATTAGGAGTAGGTAGTTTCTCTCTCTTAACTTCTACTTTCTCTCTCTAGATTAATTTGTGTTTTAAGCTTTTGTTATTGAATCCATACTTTTTAATTATGCTTTTAATTCATCATCTTCTTCCTTTCTTGTGTGATTTGTTCTTATTTTTCATTGTTCATGTTCTTGAGTTTTTATGATTTTGATCAAGTGGGTTTTGATTAATTTGGTTATGTTTGTTAGTTTTGATGATTTATTTTGATTGATTATTGTTAGTTGATGCTTATTGGTTGTTTTGGTTTAATCGTTCGTTTGATTTTAATTGATTTAAGGATAAATCGTATTCACTGTGCGTCCCCTGTTTTCCAGATAGATGTTTCTGTATTTTACTAATTCCCAGGGACCTTCATCCGGAACTTGAAAAGTTCCGAATGAATGGACCTTCATCCGGAACTTGAAAAGTTCCGAATGAAGGGACCTTCATCCGGAACTTGAAAAGTTCCGAATGAAGGGACCTTCATCCGGAAGTCCAAAAGTTCCGAATGAAGGGACCTTCATCCGGAAGTCCAAAAGTTCCGAATGAAGGTCTGTCGTCTTCTTTCTGTTTTTAATTTTAAGTTTTCCTCCTTTAATTTCAAGTTTGATTTTTTTCCGCTTTTTTATTTATTTAAATTTTTATTCACTTTTCTTTTAGTTTACGTTTTTATTTGCATCATTTACTTTATATTAAGTTTTAACTTTACGCACCTTCATTTTTCGTCATTTACTTTTAAAGTTTTAAATATCGCACCGTTTACATTTTAACTTGTTTTAATTTCTCGTCATTTATTATTAAGTCTTGCTCGTTTACTTTCCAAAACCAAAAATATTTGTTTCACCAAGAACAACTAATTTCACACAATTAACCGAAAATCCATTCGAAAAGACACCGAGAAACGAACTTTCAACGAGTAAAATCTCTACATTAAAATGGCGCCGCTGCCGGCTCTTTTCGTGAAGATTGAAGGTTTTTTGTGAGTAACGCGTTGGATTTTGGGATCTGTTCACTTGTGAACGTTATTTTTCTTGTCAAAAATTTTCAAAAAAAAAAAAAATCCAAAAACATTTGAAAAATCATAAAAAGCATTTCTTTTTCAAAGTTTTGCACCAAAAATATTCTTCTTGCTTATCTATCTTTCTTTATGGATTTTTATGTCCTTTGCGTCCGGTGTGGGAAACAATTATCTGGGAACAATTCTTGTCAATGGTGTACATGTGAGCGGTGCGGAAACGATATCGACTACACACAATCCGGATTTTGTCCTTTGTGCAACTCGACTAATTCGTACTTTTTGAACCTACCTCCTGTTCCCCCGTGCATCTATTGTGGAAGCGATTCTCATTGGCATGTTTCGTGCCCGGTTCGATACCCGTATGGTCACGGGCAAGAACCGGGGTACAATTATGACAATGACAATAGCTATCCACAAGTCGCACCTGATTTTTCTCCACACCCGGTTTGCAACAACTGTGGGGGTCCTCACGATACCTATTATTGTCAACCAATGAATTATTATGAGCAAAATCCGGATCCTCAGTTTTCTTCAACTATGGATTATTATGAACCAAACCCGGTTTCTAATTATTCCCAACCGATGAACAACTATGAGCCACAACCTTGTTATAATTCCGGTTTTCACAATCTTGAGCCCCCACCACACTCACTCGATCATCAGCCTCGTCACGGGATGAGTTACCCAGAACCAATTGTCGATCTTGCTACAGCTTTCCAAGCACAATCAAAAGAGCTTTTACACACGCTGCGAACTTGTATGGAGTCATTTTTACAGCAGCAAGATCAGACGAGTACCCATATCCCTGAGCACATTATTGGCCCTATAAATAATGAAGAGAGTGATGACGACATTGAGGTCATTTTCGACGAGGAGGAATTTCTAAAGCAAAATACTTCACTCATTAGTGATGATAGTTTTCACATTCCTGAGATCGATGAGTTTCTTGCTATTGATACACCCGTGGAATACACATCCGGGTATGCTGATGTGGATGGAGATATACTTTTTCTAGAGGATTTACTACACGATGACACTACACCTTCTATCCCAGAGGTGGAAAGATGTGAATCTACTGAAAAAGGGACACAGGTGGAAGGTAATTGTTCTCATACTTCTCATATTATATTGCCACCTCATCCTCCCACGTGTACACCCAAGCGGGTGATGTATCACTTTTACTCTACTCGTTTCATACCGGGAAATGAGGATGAGTGTTTTGATCCGGGAGGTGACATTGATTATGCTATGATTGATAACAATACGGCTTTGCCGTTTGCTCAATTTCCATTGTCTTTGGGGGAGGACAATGTTCTTACTATACCCAACCCACCTCCCGTGGATCTTGACTTCACATACTATACGTATGTTGAAAGGACCTTTCTCCCTTTCAAGACTTATCCCCCCGCCTCTCCTTTGTTGATGTCAACCGGGAACGAGGACAAGGTCTTTGATCCCGGTATCACATTCGAGGTTTCCCCATGGACTATTTAATTCGGGGACGAGTCAGGCTCGTGACTCGGTTGACAAAAACAAGCACTTTTTGGGAGGCAACCCAATTATCTATCTATTTTCAACATAAGTGTAGGGGGAGCCCCGTTGGTGTTTCTTGTTCTCTTTCTTATCATATGCAGGGATTAGAACTTCAAAGACACACTCTTGATGACTTTTGACGAACCGTGATTCCGTGTTCCCTTCTTCCCGGTTCTATCCTAAACTCTTTTCGATTCACTATTTTATATTTCTCAATATTAAAATAGGAATCTCTTTAGTTGTCTTTCCCTTAACGCGATTTAAACAAAGTGCACAATGTCCTAAGTGTAGGGGAGTTTACTCCCACATGCTTAAACATTGAGGACAATGTTTATATTAAGTGTAGGGGGGACTTCTATCGAAGTTAAGTGGCCTTTTCCTTGTATTTGCCCTCATTTTAACCGGAAAATCAAATTTTCGACATTTTTCAAAATTTTTAATCTATTTTGGCCTAGTTGTAGTTCCCATTATTTTTGCTATTTTTCTCTTATTTTAATAAAAAGGTTTTAGCAAGTTTAGATATCTTAGATATATTAGGCCCGTTGTGAATATTTTGACTCAACCCGAGTTTACTTATCCAAGTTCACTCTAGCTAGTATCCTTAACCATATAGACCTTAATTGGTTTATTAGGCTAAGTATCCACGAGTCTAATTCCTTGAGATTTTAAATTGTGGAGAACGAGAAATGATAGAGTTGGTTACAAGTTTGGTATTCTCTCATTAACTTATGTGAGTTAATTATGATCTTTTTCTCCCATCACTTGCTAATAAATTATCTGCAATAAGTAAGGTCGTACGATTTGAGAAGTTACTTAGCTTCTAGCCCAAGATCGTTTAAAAGTTGCTCGGTAATGATAAGAGTTCATAGCCAAGGCATAACTTATGAAGCGGGGCGCGAAGATTGGCGAGTCCGAAAAGGCCCTAACAAGGCATGAGGATTCAATTTTATTGCTGAAGATCCAAGGTGATGTGAAAAGCATTATTCCTAAAGTCAATATGAAGGATCAAGACTCACGACGAAAAGCAATCAACTCCCATAAAGATCATGGAGAAGTCTATCCGAAAAGACCCTAACAAGGTATGAGGATAAATAGATCCAAGTCCGAAAAGGAGGCGGATCGTTGTATCTCGAAATCCTAAATAGAGATTGAAGAAATAATCATGAAGTCGTGGTCAACAAAGTTGGAGTACCTCTCAAAAGTCTCCAAGTGAAGAAACTCTATTATGATGAGAAGACCATTATCTCAAGAACGTCTCTCGAAGATATGAAGTATGAAGTACATGCCAAATATCGGCCCGAGAAGGGTCTCAAATCGTGAACCGAGTTATGCCAAGATATGAACTTTTTGATATCCCGAGAAGCAGTTTTAAGAGATTTTGTCCTTTAGCTAACTATTGATCAAATCGTCCTACTTTGCTTTCAGCCTTAATAAATTATCGAAATAAGTCAACAATGCATCCTCGTGATCATTCAAGACATCAATAAAATATAAGAGATACCCATAGGAATAAGGAAGTTTAAGCGATTAATTGAACCGCATGAGTAAATGTTTGTTATGCTAATTTGTACTAACAATGATCTTGTTTTTAAGCTTGGCATGGGGAACGTGAAACTTGAGGGTGATAAACATTCATGACACACAAGCCCTAATGTAAGTCTTAGATTTCTTTACATGTTTCTTCCTTGTTGCATCTTGTTATTTTCTATCTTTTTGATTTTCCTTAGTTGTTTAATAAAGGCCAAGGTAGGTTGATTATGATGGAAAATGTAAACCTTGATTTATCACTAAGCATTGCATGAGGGCATTGCAATGGTTAAGTGTAGGGGATTTGATAGGTGTGAAAACACCCATCTTTTCTGCCACTTAATTACATTAAAACAGGACCTAAACGTATATTTTATGTCGTAAATGGCGGAATTATGCGTGGTTTGTGTTTTTATTGTGTTTTAGGGTCGAGAAGGTGAAAATTGGAGAAAACACGGCTTTCACGGGTTTTTATTGAAGAAAAAGACGAAAGAAGAAGTCGAAAGATCAAGAGTGGAAAAAGAACGGAAGTCCAAGACCAATTCTGAAGATTTATCGAAGAAAAAGTCAAAAGACGGAAGTTTACTAAAAGCCGAAGAACTCAAGTCTAAATTATGAAGAAATTATAAGACGAGTTCAAAGAAATCCCGAGACGAAGTCTGAAAAGTCGAAGAATTTAAGAAGACTAAAAGACTAAAAGACTGAGGACCAAGATAGAAAGAAAGAGGAAGCCACCAACACTTCCCCTCTCCTATAAATACCACCCTCACAACATGTGAGAGGGTTGGTTAGTTTTAGGATTAGATTAGGAGTAGGTAGTTTCTCTCTCTAAACTTCTACTTTCTCTCTCTAGATTAATTTGTGTTTTAAGCTTTTGTTATTGAATCCATACTTTTTAATTAAGCTTTTAATTCATCATCTTCTTCCTTTCTTGTGTGATTTGTTCTTATTTTTCATTGTTCATGTTCTTGAGTTTTTATGATTTTGATCAAGTGGGTTTTGATTAATTTGGTTATGTTTGTTAGTTTTGATGATTTATTTTGATTGATTATTGTTAGTTGATGCTTATTGGTTGTTTTGGTTTAATCGTTCGTTTGATTTTAATTGATTTAAGGATAAATCGTATTCACTGTGCGTCCCCTGTTTTCCAGATAGATGTTTCTGTATTTTACTAATTCCCAGGGACCTTCATCCGGAACTTGAAAAGTTCCGAATGAAGGGACCTTCATCCGGAACTTGAAAAGTTCCGAATGAAGGGACCTTCATCCGGAACTTGAAAAGTTCCGAATGAAGGGACCTTCATCCGGAACTTGAAACGTTCCGAATGAAGGGACCTTCATCCGGAAGTCCAAAAGTTCCGAATGAAGGGACCTTCATCCGGAAGTCCAAAAGTTCCGAATGAAGGTCTGTCGTCTTCTTTCTGTTTTTAATTTTAAGTTTTCCTCCTTTAATTTCAAGTTTGATTTTTTTCCGCTTTTTTATTTATTTAAATTTTTATTCACTTTTCTTTTAGTTTACGTTTTTATTTGCATCATTTACTTTATATTAAGTTTTAACTTTACGCACCTTCATTTTTCGTCATTTACTTTTAAAGTTTTAAATATCGCACCGTTTACATTTTAACTTGTTTTAATTTCTCGTCATTTATTATTAAGTCTTGCTCGTTTACTTTCCAAAACCAAAAATATTTGTTTCACCAAGAACAACTAATTTCACACAATTAACCGAAAATCCATTCGAAAAGACACCGAGAAACGAACTTTCAACGAGTAAAATCTCTACATTATACATTATGTCTAAAACGCAAGTAGTAGTAATAGTAGTAGTGTAGCTAGTTTAGCGTTTCAATAAAATGAATAAATTGAATTTTGGAGATGCTATGATATTTTATTCTAGCATTGCGTGAGGGCACGGCAATGGTTTAGTATGGGGGAGTGATGAGACTGCTTTTATACATAGTCTCATCGTCCAATTAGGGCTTAAAATGCATTAAATATCATCAAAATACCCAAATATATGCTTGTGTTTGTTGCTTGTGTATTTTAGGTACGGATATTGAGAAAATGACAAAAGACCACAAGAATCAAGCAAAAACGAACACGGGAAACAAAGCCGCACGATTAACCAAGCCCTAATGAAGAATTTTCCAAAGAAAACCCTTGAAGATTTGAAGAATTATGAAGATTGGTCCTCCAAGTTTGAAGAATTGACACTTTATACCCTTGTATCTTCATAATTACAAGTTTGGTCCCTAAAGTTTGTCAAATTTACAAAAAGGACCCTTAACTTTGAAGAATTGGCAAATTTATTCCCTCAACAAAACTAAATTTTCAATAATGGTCCTCCAAGAAGTCAACAAACAAGTCAAAGTCCTTGAAGTATGAAGACATGTCAAAAACAGTCCTTGAAGAATGAAGAAATTTCATGTTTAGTCCTTGTTTCAAGTTTATAAAAGTACTTGTGCCAAAAGTTTCAATCTGCCAAAGTTGATTTACAAAGGAAGTGAAGTTTTTGCTGAATATTTACAAAGTGAAGAAGAAAAGAAAGCTTGGGGGTCAAACTGCCCAAACAACCTAAGTTATCCCCACCACTCACAACTCTCCACGTCACCTACCTTAAACCCTCACCCAATCAAAATGCCCCAAACTCCCACGTCAGACATCCACCCACTCACTTATTTATTAAACTTAAACCTGTTTAAATTTTTGGTGGCAAACACGTTTTTAAAATTAAACTTACCTAAAACAGATTAAATACTCCCCTAATCCCCATATAAACCCTAATAACCCCAGTATTAATTACCACCAAAACAAAGGGGTTTTAATCTAACCTTTCCAGATGGGTGATTAAGCTTTTTGTCACTACATCCCACATCTCAAAACACCACAAGACACACCCATGTGTCTTGTGGGACCCTCCCCTGCACCCATCACTTTCCCCCAATTTCAAAACCCGACCATTTGAACGTCTGGATCACACTCCTTGGTCCCCAAGCACATTTGGACGTCTATGATCAACTTTTCAAGGCTGGCCAAGTACAAAGATCACATGAGGAGCATATTGACCAAGAAATCAGTCAAGAACTCAAGGGCAGTTTTGGATTTTCAAACATTAGGGTTTTATGCTTGTATTATTTTATTGAAAGTATCTAGATAGTTCTATGTAGTCCTATATAAGGAGTATGCGTATTGTGCATGACCCTTGTTCTTTTTTCTCCTTTTTTCACAACTTTGTAAGTCCTGTTTTTGATGAATGAAAAAGGTTAAAGTTTGTTGATGAGAAGAAAGAGCCATCTTCATTTACATTGTTTGCTTATTGTTTAAGTTCCAAGTTTGTTATTTTTCAAGTTTTTTAAAATTCAGTTTGGTTTTCAAAGTTTCTGAAATCTTGATGTGGTTTGGCTAAAACCTTGTTCAAGGTTTGGTTTTCCATGTTTTTAAAGTTATTGTGTAAGTGGTTTAAAATAAGTTTAGTTGAGAAGTTTTTGAAAAGATTTGAAAGGTTTTAAGAAAATCAGAATATTGCATTTGTGCTTGTTCTTCATTTCTCTTAGCAGGGTTGTGTTGAATCCTGTTGTCCAAGGTCCAGCATAGGCCCCAGCCTATAGGAGGTGACTTGGCTGTCACTGAGGGACTTGGATGTAAGTCCCTCAAGGTAAAAATCCCTTGTTTTCATTTTCATTTATGTGATTTGAGTGAATTTGCTTGAAAAGTGTTAAAAGTTAGTTTAAATGGTTTGATTTTAATTTGTTTAGCATGATATGCATGTTAGAGATGATATAGATCAGTTTAAGTATGATTCAAAGTGATTCGGTGTGTTAAAAATTATTCCCAGTTTTTAAAGGTGTGTTTGGATTGGTGATTTAAGGAACAATTTTGAAAGATTTTGAGTTTAAAAATCTGTTAGAAATACTTAATAGGGTATCATAGGATTGTAAGTTAGCTAAGTTTTCAGTTTGGAATAGATTTAAACAGGGTTGCATGATAAAAATTGATTAAGTGGTCAAAATCTGTCAAGCCTTTATTCTGCCTGATTTTTTGTAAGATTTCTTGCCTCAAATATTGTTACCTGTTAAGAGTAGGGTTTAAGCAGGGTTTGCTATAGCTTCATTGTCATTTTGTGAGTTTATGTGCAAAACTTGAGCTTTTGAAATCCACATTTTAGCACTTTATATCAGCAAGAGCTTCTCAGACCTAGACCTAGTATATCAGCAACCTTCTATGTGCTTTGTTTATGTGATCTTGGCTAGTGCTTGCTTGTTTTTACATTTGATTTGACTCCTTATACTCAAAAGAGTATAAGGGTGCCCTCTTGTCCATAAAAAGACCATAAATCTCAGGTTCAAGTCCTCTTGACCCCAATTTGCACAAGTGAAGAATCTGTTCTTATTTGTGTTCTTCAAAAAATACAACTGAGCACGTTTTTGTTGTTTCAATCTTGATCATATCTTGATAACTTGGAATTGGATTTGTGTTTTGAGGCTTACAAGAGTCACTGGATTGAAATTTAAAAAGCTTAAAAAGAAAAAAGAAAAAAAACCAAAAAGGACGTGGCCAGGACTCGAACCTGCGCCACTCCTCTCACCACACACACACGTTACCATTGCGCCCTAGGGTCTTTGACTGCTAGGGTTGCATTTGCAATCTATTTAAGGGTTGTTTGAATTGTAGCTTATTTGATTAACAGCTTTTAAATAAGCTATTTCTAGCTTATTTCCTTAAGGTTTTGACTGTTTAGCATTTTTCTTAGGTTTATATTAGGTTTTTTGACTTTTCTGAGCAAAAAGTTTATTTTTCCCGTTATTAGTTAATTTATTAGGATTATTTTAAGTTTTAATTTTAAAAAGTCATTAAAAATAGAAAAAGGTAGTTTAAAAATCTGAAAAAATAGTTTTTAGGTTTTTAATCATATTTTTGAGGTTTTCAGCTATTTAGGTTTTCAATTTAGCTTATTTTTGATTTTATAGGATTTTAGGGTTTTTAGCTAACTTTAAAATTCAATATAAAATTAATAAATAGGTTTCAGAAAATTTGGATTGCATTTTTTTTTAGTTACATTATTTAGGAGTTTTGGTAATTTTTTAGATTTTTTTTATAAACTTTGAATTTTTTTTGAATTTTTTTATTATTATTTTATTATTAAAAATTGAAGTTTTATTTTTTTTAGTTTTTACATTTTTCCTAGGTTAAGGACACTTAATTAGGAGTTTTGTCACTTTCCAAATATTTTTTAGACTTTTCAATTAATTTATAGAATTAATTTAAGATTTAATTGTTTTTAATAGTTTTTAAGTGTTTAAAAATAGTTTAATTTGGTTTTAAAATTTTTAAAAATAGTTTTTAGATTAATTAGGATATTCTTGAGGTTTACAAACTATAAGATCTTGTTTAGGGCTTTTTAATAATTAATTGTGATTTTTAGGGCTTTAATTAGCATTAAAAAGTCATTATCTAATTAATTAAAAGGTTTTAGCAAGTTTGGATTTTTTGTAAACTCTTAGAATATTATTGGGGATTTTTAGTATTTTTTAGGAATTTTTAGGTTAAAATTTTTATTTTTGTACTATTTACGGTTTTACGTGATCTCCTTTTTCATCGTAGTTTAATTCGTTTTCGTAACCGTCTTTCTCGTCTAATACTATTTCTTTCTCAATCATATAATCACAAATCAATATCAATTCAACACACAACGCACTAGCCTCCTCGAGAACGAACTCACTTTTAGGGTCATTCACACACGGTTTTCCTAAATCGTCGTGCACACTTGCCCTATTTATTGCTCTTTTCCTAAAGAGTGGTAAAAACTTCAACATCAATTACATAATCAATAATAACAAGAGGATGAGGAGAACAATCTTTATACCACCAAGATGATGTAGGTTGTGATTTGGACATGGATTTTTGATGGAGAAACTTGTGATAACCAAGACCATCTTTAAGGCCACCATTCTTCATGAACACCTTGTGGAAAATCATCCCTAATATTCCATAGAAACTCCTCCTTGGATGTTAAAACTTGCACCAATCTTCAGCTCTTGGAATGGAGATTAACATATGTTAATTATAACAAATGTTTGTGGTTAAAATTTGTATGAATGGGGTGTTTTGAAGGCTATAGTGGACGGCAACAATGGAGGAGGTGAGAGAGATGTAGTTGTTTGCATGAGTGGAAAATGAGTTAGCTAGTTTAGAGGAGGTGGTTTTGATGCATTGTTGCTTACTATGTAAGCTTAGGACAAGTGTCCATAAATTGACACCAAATGTGGTGTGGTGTAGCAAGTTAGCCGTCCATATAGATAGTGGGGTGGGATAAATTAGTTTATCCCATCCCGCTAATTTACGGTACTTCTCGATTCTAGTTTCCTCGATTTGCGTGCCCTAAATTAGTTTATCCCATCCCGCTAATTTACGGTACTTCTCGATTCTAGTTTCCTCGATTTGCGTGCCCTCGGGTCGTTTTACGAAAAACGTTTTTATAAATTATGAATCAACGGCACACAACGAATCTAATTGTAACACCAGTGAAAGTTCCGTATGATGCTAAGTTATTGTCTCAAGAGCTGTTCAGTATGAGCATCTCTCTTAAGTTGTGACTCACTTGTGGATGTGATATCCCGAGCCCAACATTATTTATTTAATCCTATTTTACGTATATTTTTGAAATTTTTAAGAATTTTTATCGTGGAATTATTTGACGGTTTAAGTTGAAACCAACGTTTACGGTCGTAATTTAACGTTTGATGATTTAAGAAGAACCGATAACGACTACGATACCGACGGATGCCCAAAACTTACATTTTATTATCGATTGATCGATATTTGGATTTTTCGAGATTTTATTTTTATTACGTGTTAAGTCGAGTCGGAACCATGTGTATATTCGTTTTGTGTGCGTTTGAACCATTTAAAAGTATTTTGAGGTAGCCGGGACGAAACCCGACTCTCGTAAATTCATAAAAACTTACTAAGTACCATTTTTGCCATCTTTAAAAGTTATTTTTCAACAAAGGCCAAACGAAAACTAATATTACACTTCCTACCCTCCCTACCCTATAAAAGGAAATTTTTACACACACACCTCATTATTTTCATTTCAAAAATTTCTTTCTTCTCCCTTTTCTCTCTAGGCCGCCGGCCTACCACCACCACCACCTTGGATCCGCCACAAAAACTTGATTTTTGACAAATCCAATCAAATACCACCTCTTGTTTCATCATTGTAAGTAATCTAATCCATTAAAAACACACATGCAACATCTTTGATTTTTCCAAAAATTTATAATTTTTCAAAAATGGATTTTGATCTAATTAAATGGTACACATGTTTAATTCATGTGTTAATAATGTTGAATCATCAATAAAACAAATTGGGGGGCTGTTTTCTTGGGTGTTTTGGCTACCCCAAACCCACGGCCAAAGTGGGTTTGGTTGTGGTTTGATGAATTTGATGTTTTGTGTTGTGGGTTCATGTTTAGGATTGTGTTTTAGATGTTTTTGAATGAATTAAACCAATTGCATGTATGATTTAGGCTTTAGGTTTTGATGAGGATTCGATTTTTATAGTGTTATAGGCTGTTTGGATGATTGGGAATGGGTATGAGGGGTTAATCTAGGTTTAGGTGATGTTTGGATGGGTTGAAAACAAGAAGAAAGGTGATTTTGAATGAGTCATTTTCAAACAGATTGTTTAGAGCTATTTCCGTGGTTTTAATTTTTGGTCCAGGTTGTGATTGTAGGATATAGTTGTAGTGGTCGTCGAGACGCTCGTTTCGGTATAAGATAGAGCTTTTAACTCCAAACGAGTCAAAAGTTACGACGTTTTGAAATTCGTGTACCGGGAGATGAAAACCGTCATAATCCGAAATTATGCTTGGTTTAGGTCAAATCCCGGGGACTATAAGTCTAGTTTGGTAAATGGTCAAGGGCTGAATTTTGGTGTCAAACCTGCACATTTGAGTCTATTATAGGACTTAGGTGTCAAATGGGTCAATGGAGTATTTTAAACGGGTCAAATGAGTTCGACTTGGTCAAAGTACAATTTCAGTCCGAAAAACGTAGTTTTTGGAAAAGTGTTGAGTAATGAGTCGTAGAAGTCAAAACTTTTATTGGGATTAGATATGTGTTTTCTACAGGTCTTATAGTATTTTTGAGAATTTTCTCAAATTTTATAAAAATGGTTAAGTATAGTAAAACAGTCCGTACTTTTGGTAAGTATCGGCGAAACCGTAAAATGGATAGTAACTTTAATAACATTGATAAATGGTATAAGTCTAGTAACAACTACTTGCTTGATTTTGGCGTGAGTTTCCATAAGCATTGAGTGTGTTTGCATTTGCGTGTGTTTAGTACAATAATGTACGCGGAGTATTGATTTGGTTTACGTACCTTGATTTTTAGGTCAAGTGTCTGATTTTCCCGGGCATCCACGTCATCGGTGACATTTCTCGTTACGTCTTCGCTAGAACCACTACTACTACGCAAGGTGAGTCTATAGCCTCGCTCTTTACTTTATTCAAATGTTTTTTAACCCGCGAGGGGGATACATGCTAATTTAAATGAAAATGAACATAAGTCTTGATTGATTGTTGGACCCGAATGTTGCCTCGAAATTGTGTTGAGTACCTAGTTGCAAAAGTCCCTAAATTCATGAACTATTAACTATTGTCCTGCCCTCGAGTAGGGGGAAATAGCCGCTTATACAATTTGTAGTACTACGGGGCTAACGACCCAATGCTAGCCGAGAAGCTGTACGTTGAGTAAGTTCTACGGTAGATTATCTTGTATGAGAGATAAGGTATAATTGCAACTGATGCCTTTAGAAGGGGCACTGGTTTCATCTGAATCACGCCGGTAATTATTACGCGGGTGATTGAGTTAACGGATTAGTGTCATGAGCTTAAACACAATTGTCATATCCTTGAGTAATAGATTGTGAGTACGACAATGCTATTGAATGATCATGATTGGTTTTTAATACTTATGTTCAACTTATGATTTGATAAACCTATAGATTCGCTCAACCTTTGTGTTGACGATTTTAAGCATGTGTTTCAGGTAACCAAGATTGATAGCAGCGGAGCATGCGAGGATGGAAGTTGTGGTGGCTTGGCGGTCTACTTTGTTTTCCTCCCTTTTTGCACTTAAAATTTTTTTTATACTATGTCATGTGAATGAAAATGTATTTTTGGGTTGAGATTCAGTGGGGACCTAAACGCAAACTCTGTATTGTATTCTTTTGGGGTTTGGAAAACAGTAGACATGTACATTTTAACTATGTTTAAATAATGTCAAGACTTTTACGTCTTTTGAGTCGTTTAATATATCTTGTGTGCGATGATAACTGTGTAACACCCAAATGTTGTAGTTCCGCTGCGCATAGCATTTGTGGGGGTGTTACAGATTGGTATCAGAGCCATGAGTTATAGAGAACTAGGTCATTTTGAAAAATCCTAAACTATAACTTTTGGTGTCGTAAGAAATTGTCCAAGCACACAACTATCCTGCATGGCTCCGGTAAGAATTCTTTAGCATTGCTTTATATTTTAGATGTATCCCTCGAAATTGATATGAATTCCCTAAGTATTTAGTAAGTAAATACTTTGAGATATATATTGAGATATATTGTTTTGTACGTTGAGTACTTATCATCGTAATTTGCAAATTCTTGTAAGATTATCTTATATGTTGCATGTAATTGGCATAACGGGCTACATTGCATTACATGGCAACACCGCGTTGTAATCCTACGTGTATGTAGGAATGGTTGTATGTATAAGTATGTATATACTATGGTATTTAAAGGCATTGCACGTGAAGCAATGGTCCTTGAGTAATTATCGTACATTAAAATGCGGTTTTGTTGAGAATTCGGCCTCACCGCAAATTATCAATCTTGATAATTAATTTATTGTTCGGATAAACGAGTATGAACCTCGTTTGATACTCTAGATACGCAAATAACGCTTCGTAACATATTTTATATCGACTAGATCGATCTCGATTGTCGTTATCGCACTGTGATGTGTCATTTTTGGGACACCTTCTTTTTGGATCGTAAATTACTAACGTACTATTTTATTTCCTTTATTCCTAATGGGTTTGATATGTTAGTTCACGTAACTATAACATAGACGAAGTATAATCGACGATGCGTACATTGGGGCGGCGAATCATGTGTGTATATTATGAAACGTGGTTGAGGCGTGTTGCCATTAAATCGTTGTTTACTATTCTACTTGAATTTTAAAGATGTGTTTTAAAATAGACTGGCGTTGTGATCAAGCGCGATAACTTGGAATTTGGTTGGTTTTTGTGTTAATTTTGTGGAGTACGATTTCGAGACTCATCCGAGGCCGATAACAACATTTAGTTGACATACGTATTCTCGTTCCATTCATTTCATTTTGTTTTGTTGATTCATTATTTTGAAGTTAATATTTTACATGACGAGGTCCGGCATTTGTGCAAGTTAAGTAAGCATCGAACTTTGTTGATTGAATGATTTAAACATAAAGTGTTTTATATATTTAATATTTGGTGAATAAAACTTTCGGATAAAAATGACGTATGATGTGTTTTGTAACAAGTAAAATTCGTGTAGAGAATAAACGGACATTGTGAAATTATTTTTTTCCTTCAACCTTGGTTGGTAAATCGTAATAAGTAATTATTATTACTCGTAAAATCCTTGTTTTCATATATTAAAATTTGATACTAAAAGATTGTGATGGACTTGTTGAGAAATTGTTTAAATTAGTTCGAGAAAGGAGTTATAATAAAATTTGCGAGATGACTATTGAGTATATGTAGCTTCGGATGTAGTATGAATTAATTTTCGGGTCAATGTAGCAAACTTTTGGCATAATTTGTAATATAGAGTAGAAAAATTGGTCATATATTTTGGAGGTAGAAACTTTGTAAAAATTGGTTTATTTTAAACATAAGGTTATGTTTACGTATGCATTGGTGTAAACTAGAACTCGTCACTCGTTGTAGTAAATAAACTGGGATAAAATCGGAATATACACTTTAAGTATGAAATTATAATGCTTGAAATAAAATTTTAAACATGGATGGAACGTCATTGGAAATCATTTGTTTGTTTAATTGTCGTTATAGAGAATCAATATGTGTAATTTGATGATGCTTGTTTAAAAATCGTTTGAAAAATCTTTTGTTTTATTCCGCGACGAGATGTGATAATTTTAAAATCATTTGATAATGGGCTAAGGATTAAAAGTTGAATTTTATATATTTTAAAATTATTGAGATAAGCATTTTGATTGTTTATTATATTATTATTATTGAGATTTAAGTCTCGACTAAAATCAGTAAGTATCCGAGATAATACCACGTGAAACCTCTTTATCATTTGAGTCGAATTACGCGAATATGATTTAACAAAACAGTTTTGGGGAAAACATGTGTGTAATAAAAGTCAAAGGTTGATTTTAAGAGTTAATTGGACTAGTTTGAGTCATGTTGGATACGTGTATGTATGTGATAAGATAAGTTGTATAAATAATAACATAAAACTTGGAAAAAAAAATGTTACTGTATACGTTTTGGTACTTAAGATATGAACATTTAAGAGATTTTGACACAAGTATGGAGATTTTCAAACCTAATGATTTTATCAAATATGATAACCGAGTCACCGCCTTTACTAATGTTGATAATTTTCTTGAGATTATAACTTCTAGAAATAAAAACTTTGCAAAGATTGAAAGATGAAAGGTATAAATTCTTTAATAGTGTAACACAAATTAAAAATGTGTAAATGTTCGGTTTTACAATATACAAAGTAACATTGATTAGAAGATGAAAATGGATTACCCAACAAACGAATATTTGTAATATTTTCTTAAGATGTATATATAATGTTTTGAGTCACGATGGTTCGATCGTACGACATCCCTTCTTTGATTTTGTGGGTCTTTATCTAAACTTAAATAGTCATGTGATTTTTCGTTTTAATATTGTCAATGGCATGAGACCATTATTTGTTTTGAATTGCTACTTCACGATTACATGATAATGAGGGTATGTTACCCGGCGAATTTTTGTCCTCTTCATGGACGTTGTGACTTTTCTTCTTTCGGTTAATGGAACCTAAAATTCTGTATTTACTTGAATGATGCTATGAATATCCATTAAATTGGTTATTTATTTATATTGAACAAAAGCGAGGAGGCGAAGCCGCTTTACCGAATTGTAGAGGTGAAAGAACTCGATCTTCCTGGTGAAATTGTTTCTATTTAACCAAGTGATTATTCTTCTCTCCCCGTATACCCTTGGTGGAATGGGTGTGCAACTCGAGACGATGGGAAGTGTGATCGTTGTTTTATTTTTGACGCTTGTGTTGATATTCAACTTTTACTCCATGTATTCGTAGATCGCTGTTGTTATCCTGAGACTTTCGTCATATATTTGAAGTATTTTCATTTCTCATATAGTTAATTTTAGTTGGCAATTATATTGCTCGTTTACCTCGTTCGATCTCATTGATTTTCGATTTTCATTACTTGTTGTGCTTGCAATGATCTATAATCCTGAACCACCTTACCATTGATTGGTGAGTAGTCTATTTTGAAAATACGTATGCGTGTGTGAAATGTTTTGGTGAACCAAATGTAAATGGTGTCGATTTCTTTATTTAATTGTTTATTTATTTTCCTCACAAAAAGGCAAAGTAAAAGTATGTTTCCAAAGTGGACGAAAAATGTTTGATGTGTTTCTTAAAACGATGGTAGCAATATTTTCCCATTTCAAATTTCATTTCAAATGATTTAATTATTTTGAAGGCGAGGTCGAAAACTTCCATAGTCGTGTTTGGTAAGTAATAATAATGTTTGTGTCGTCACTCGATCCTCAATTATGCACAGCTTAGCTAACTATGCATAATTCGGGAAGAGTCCTGTTTTGTTAATTGTTGTTGCTTGGTCCTTAAGTATGCATGATCTGGCTAGTTATGCATAGTTTTGGAAGGGCGATGTAGTTTCAAATAAATTGGTCATCTTGAAACTTGTAGTGTTTTGATAAATGTTTGGATGAGAACGTTTTTTTTAAAATGGTAGATCCTTATGTAAGTAATCGTATTTTCTTTGATTCCTAAAGACAATTTTTGAATTTTCTTGTGTTCTTTGAAATCTTTTCTTTTTGTTTGGCGTTGACTTGGTAAGTCACTGTGACCGAGTAATTTTGGAAAAATATTTTTATGAGTTGTGTGTAATGTGTGAAGATTATCGGAATCACGAGGGTGTTGATGAAATACCAAAGGGGCGCGAATCGACACTGAGAAGAGTTTTTAACAAAAATAGAAGACTTCCGAAGTAGAGGAAAACCGAGTTTGAATAACTCTAAGGGAAAGGACGAAGACTTCTCTTACATCGAATGTATCGTACCTTATATATTTTCTTTTCTTGTTCTTTTGATATGTTTAACGACACGCGATAAACTGTTGAAGTTTACCAACTGTGCATCGGTAATTGGAAGACCATTCCAATTGTCGTCTTCGTTTATTTAAGTGAGGAATCCTCTTTGCTTGACTCAACCATCCTTGATTATCGATGGTTAAACGATAGATATCCCTAGTTGATGTTTTTGTGGTAAACCCTTGCCTTTTATGTATTTGTGTGGTAAGTAATCTGGTCGAGTGATCGTAAGTTGTGAGAACTTGAGACGACATTGTCCAATGAAGTCCGATCATGGAGAACACGTGCCATGTAATGTATTTTTTTTTTAACTGTGAACGATGATATTTATTAAGATTTTGACCACGTTTGGGACGGAAGTGAGAAGGGGTTCTTGTAATATCTTTGTGTATGAATCCATGGGTGAGCGCCCTGCGATGACATATTTATGTATTTTTCTTTCCTTATGGATATGCATAATAGCTAGCAAGCTCGTGAACCTTCTTTAACTTGCAATTTTCCTTTGACTTGACTCATTCGAGAAATATGTCGAATGTTCTTATTTTATCATGGCTTGGCTGATTAGCAAGCATGAGTTAACTGGATTGAACTTATTTTACTTGGCATGGTTTGGCTATGTTGCAAACATGTCGTAATATGGTTGTGTGTGTTTCATAATGGCTTTTGTGTTTGTTTGGATTGTGATGTCTTCGAGAGAGTTATGTATACGCCGAATGATTTCGTATCGATGAATTCGTTTTTGACGAAGTAGGGTTGTATGTACGTAATATCGTAATAGGGTGATTTGGTACGACTAGTATTGATTACTTCGTCTTTTATATTTTGAACGTTTTTCTATGAGGTGATGTGCGACCCGTGTGATTTTCTTTGTGAGTAGTTGTTTTATGAGATGATGAACCAAGTGAAAGGACGATTCGAAAGTTGGAAAACGAACTCCGAACATGTGTGATTGATTTTGATAGTTGTTGAGAACGACACATGCCATTGGTAGTATCTTTGTACCACGACTTTTACCTTGATTAGCTTTGAAGCTGCGACATTTGAAGAATTATGTTGATGAAAATATAGACCGCGAGTTGGATGAAATGAAGTAGGAAAAAGTCAGTTGAATGGACCTGAAATGATTCGAGAGGCTACGGAAGAGATGGTGTAGATTAAGAATTATATGCTAACCGCGAGAAGCTGTGGAAAGAGAAGTGTTGATACCCGTGGGAAGAATTTTTGGGAAATGGAAGTGGAGATCATGGATCAAGATGGTAAGAGACTGAAGCAAGGTATAATACCCATGGTGAAAATGTGATAGAACCCGAAACGTGAACCGGAGCTCGAAACAGAACATGAAGACCTCTTTAGGAAGAAGTGCCTTTATCTTCCTAGTTGTACAAAATGCGAGTATAAGAACCAGAGAGCGCCGGGACGTCGCTCCCTTGAGGGGGGAAGGATGTAACACCAGTGAAAGTTCCGTATGATGCTAAGTTATTGTCTCAAGAGCTGTTCAGTATGAGCATCTCTCTTAAGTTGTGACTCACTTGTGGATGTGATATCCCGAGCCCAACATTATTTATTTAATCCTATTTTACGTATATTTTTGAAATTTTTAAGAATTTTTATCGTGGAATTATTTGACGGTTTAAGTTGAAACCAACGTTTACGGTCGTAATTTAACGTTTGATGATTTAAGAAGAACCGATAACGACTACGATACCGACGAATGCCCAAAACTTACATTTTATTATCGATTGATCGATATTTGGATTTTTCGAGATTTTATTTTTATTACGTGTTAAGTCGAGTCGGAACCATGTGTATATTCGTTTTGTGTGCGTTTGAACCATTTAAAAGTATTTTGAGGTAGCCGGGACGAAACCCGACTCTCGTAAATTCATAAAAACTTACTAAGTACCATTTTTGCCATCTTTAAAAGTTATTTTTCAACAAAGGCCAAAAGAAAACTAATATTACACTTCCTACCCTCCCTACCCTATAAAAGCAAATTTTTACACACACACCTCATTATTTTCATTTCAAAAATTTCTTTCTTCTCCCTTTTCTCTCTAGGCCGCCGGCCTACCACCACCACCACCTTGGATCCGCCACAAAAACTTGATTTTTGACAAATCCAATCAAATACCACCTCTTGTTTCATCATTGTAAGTAATCTAATCCATTAAAAACACACATGCAACATCTTTGATTTTTCCAAAAATTTATAATTTTTCAAAAATGGATTTTGATCTAATTAAATGGTACACATGTTTAATTCATGTGTTAATAATGTTGAATCATCAATAAAACAAATTGGGGGGCTGTTTTCTTGGGTGTTTTGGCTACCCCAAACCCACGACCAAAGTGGGTTTGGTTGTGGTTTGATGAATTTGATGTTTTGTGTTGTGGGTTCATGTTTAGGATTGTGTTTTAGATGTTTTTGAATGAATTAAACCAATTGCATGTATGATTTAGGCTTTAGGTTTTGATGAGGATTCGATTTTTATAGTGTTATAGGCTGTTTGGATGATTGGGAATGGGTATGAGGGGTTAATCTAGGTTTAGGTGATGTTTGGATGGGTTGAAAACAAGAAGAAAGGTGATTTTGAATGAGTCATTTTCAAACAGATTGTTTAGAGCTATTTCCGTGGTTTTAATTTTTGGTCCAGGTTGTGATTGTAGGATATAGTTGTAGTGGTCGTCGAGACGCTCGTTTCGGTATAAGATAGAGCTTTTAACTCCAAACGAGTCAAAAGTTACGACGTTTTGAAATTCGTGTACCGGGAGATGAAAACCGTCATAATCCGAAATTATGCTTGGTTTAGGTCAAATCCCGGGGACTATAAGTCTAGTTTGGTAAATGGTCAAGGGCTGAATTTTGGTGTCAAACCTGCACATTTGAGTCTATTATAGGACTTAGGTGTCAAATGGGTCAATGGAGTATTTTAAACGGGTCAAATGAGTTCGACTTGGTCAAAGTACAATTTCAGTCCGAAAAACGTAGTTTTTGGAAAAGTGTTGAGTAATGAGTCGTAGAAGTCAAAACTTTTATTGGGATTAGATATGTGTTTTCTACAGGTCTTATAGTATTTTTGAGAATTTTCTCAAATTTTATAAAAATGGTTAAGTATAGTAAAACAGTCCGTACTTTTGGTAAGTATCGGCGAAACCGTAAAATGGATAGTAACTTTAATAACATTGATAAATGGTATAAGTCTAGTAACAACTACTTGCTTGATTTTGGCGTGAGTTTCCATAAGCATTGAGTGTGTTTGCATTTGCGTGTGTTTAGTACAATAATGTACGCGGAGTATTGATTTGGTTTACGTACCTTGATTTTTAGGTCAAGTGTCTGATTTTCCCGGGCATCCACGTCATCGGTGACATTTCTCGTTACGTCTTCGCTAGAACCACTACTACTACGCAAGGTGAGTCTATAGCCTCGCTCTTTACTTTATTAAAATGTTTTTTAACCCGCGAGGGGGATACATGCTAATTTAAATGAAAATGAACATAAGTCTTGATTGATTGTTGGACCCGAATGTTGCCTCGAAATTGTGTTGAGTACCTAGTTGCAAAAGTCCCTAAATTCATGAACTATTAACTATTGTCCTGCCCTCGAGTAGGGGGAAATAGCCGCTTATACAATTTGTAGTACTACGGGGCTAACGACCCAATGCTAGCCGAGAAGCTGTACGTTGAGTAAGTTCTACGGTAGACTATCTTGTATGAGAGATAAGGTATAATTGCAACTGATGCCTTTAGAAGGGGCACTGGTTTCATCTGAATCACGCCGGTAATTATTACGCGGGTGATTGAGTTAACGGATTAGTGTCATGAGCTTAAACACAATTGTCATATCCTTGAGTAATAGATTGTGAGTACGACAATGCTATTGAATGATCATGATTGGTTTTTAATACTTATGTTCAACTTATGATTTGATAAACCTATAGATTCGCTCAACCTTTGTGTTGACGATTTTAAGCATGTGTTTCAGGTAACCAAGATTGATAGCAGCGGAGCATGCGAGGATGGAAGTTGTGGTGGCTTGGCGGTCTACTTTGTTTTCCTCCCTTTTTGCACTTAAAAATTTTTTTATACTATGTCATGTGAATGAAAATGTATTTTTGGGTTGAGATTCAGTGGGGACCTAAACGCAAACTCTGTATTGTATTCTTTTGGGGTTTGGAAAACAGTAGACATGTACATTTTAACTATGTTTAAATAATGTCAAGACTTTTACGTCTTTTGAGTCGTTTAATATATCTTGTGTGCGATGATAACTGTGTAACACCCAAATGTTGTAGTTCCGCTGCGCATAGCATTTGTGGGGGTGTTACACTAATAAATATTGTCTCATAAAAAACGGAGTTCGAAAACGTAAATACGTAATCCTAAGGTTTCCGGTTTAGTCGTAAAGGACGTTAAATTAAAATCGTAAGTCCTAATCTCTTCTCGTAAATTTGTGAGTTTATGAACCAACTCAAAATTAAAAATCCCAATATAATATTTACGGATAAATTTATTTTCTGAAATGTCGGACTGTCACCAAAGACGGTGTATGTAAACGTAAGCACGTAATTTAGAATCCTCCGGTTTAGACGTAGTCGACGCTACTTCAAGACGTAAATCCAAATTACTTCCCAAAAATAAGTGAGTTCATATTATAACATTAAAATAATGTTTTTAAATAATATTTGAGAATAAAATATCAACCATAAATTGACGGATTGTCACAACATTTACCCCTAAACAGGATCTTTGTCCTTAAAGATCATCTTACCTTACTACTCGCTTCTTATAGAGTTAAAGCCATGTGGGTAATTCCTCCACATTCGGTCTTTCCTCACAAGTGTATTCCATTACAATACGCGAGTTTCATCAAACATAACTACGGGAATAAGATCAGGCTTAATGTTGACTTACTTTCTCTATCCATGATGTTCACGGGTTTTTTATGAATGCAACTTTTCGCTGATCTAAACATTACTAAGAAACAATCAGATTCTCACTTGATAGATATTCCATCAAGTTCGATATACGAAACATAATTCACGCAGCTCTTGAAGTCTGATACAAGGTTTTTTTTTGCTATGGGGTTCTATATTCTCTCGATATCCTCTCGAATTGATCTCGGTTCTAAGTGGAATGATTGTTCTTGGTTACTAAAAAGGGGAGTGGTTTTCTATTCTACTAAAGGTTTAAATGTACGAAAATGTAAACTTAAATTTAAAAACAATTAAATTAATAACAATTAATAAAAACTTGAATTAAAATAAAAAGTAAAAATGAAGAAACAGTAAGAAACAGTAACACTTAAAAATACTCAAAGAAAATTGATTCGGAAGTCACCTTGATTCGGAAGTTGTTGATCCGGAACTTCGTTCGGAACCTTAACTCGGAAGTTTATCCGGAACTTTCTTCGGAAGTTGACTCGGAAGATTGATCCGGAAGTTCACTCGGACCTTTCACCCGGAAGTTGATTCGGAACCTTCACTCGGAAGTTGATCCGGAACTTTACTCGGAACCTTCACTCGGAACTTTGATTCGGAAGTTAGTTCGAAAGTTCACCCGGAACTTTTCGATCGGAAGTTCACCCGGAACTTTTCGTCCGAAAGTTGATCCGGAACTTTTAGGAAACAAAACTGATTCGGAAGTTTTTAACAAAATTAACTCGGAACTTTTCAAAACACTTTCATTCGGAACTTTAAAAACTTATTCGGAACTTTTGAAAGGAAAATTCATTCGGGACTTTAAAAACTCATGCGGAACTTTGTGTTCCTCCGGAACTTTGTGTTCATTCGGAAGTTTGTGTTCATCCGGAACCTGGGAATACTCAAGAACAGTAACTTTCCAGAAAAACAGGGAGATACGATTTAATCCAAAATCAAGCTAAATAAGCAAAAAGGTTTTATCAAATTAACCAATAATCATTTAATAACCATAAGCAACAAATCCCAACAGTAAAAACACAAATTCAACAACTTTTTAAAATCAAAACTCAACCAAATAAGACTTAAGAACTTGAAATAAAAGATGATGATGAACAAGATGAAATGGAAAGATTGATATATTGAATGATTAAGGTTTTAACAAACAAAAGAGAAAGATTAAATTACAAGATTGAAAAACAAGAATCAAAAATCACCAAACACCCTAGTGGCTTAATTAAATGCTTAAACTCCCTTATTCCTAGGTGTATCTCTTATATTTTATTTTATTTTTGTCTTAGAATGATCATGAAGATGCATTTTTGGACTTATTTCGATAGTTTATTTAGGCTGAAAGCAAAGTAGGACGATTTGATCAATAGTTAGCTAAAGGACAAAATCTTTTAAAACTGCTTCTCGGGATATCAAAAAGTTCATATCTTGGCATAACTTGGTTCACGATTTGAGACCTTTCTCGGGCCGATATTTGGCATGTACTTCATACTTCATATCTTGAGAGACGTGCTTGAGATAATGGTCTTCTCATCGTTCATAGAGTATCTTCACTTGGAGACTTTTGAGAGGTACTCCAACTTTGTTGACCACGACTTCATGATTATTTCTTCAATCTCTAATTGGGATTTTGAGATACAACGATCCGCCTCCTTTTCGGACTTGGATCTATTTATCCTCATACCTTGTTAGGGTCTTTTCGGATAGACTTCTCCATGATCTTTATGGGAGTTGATTGCTTTTCTTCGTGAGTCTTGATCCTTCATATTGACTTTGGGAATAATTCTTTTCACATCACTTTGGATCTTTAGCAATAAAATGGAATCCTCATGCCTTGTTAGGGCCTTTTCGGACTCGCCAATCTTCGCGCCCCGCTTCATAAATTATGCCTTGGCTATGAACTCTTATCATTACCGAGCAACTTTTAAACGATCTTGGGCTAGAAGCTAAGTAACTTTTCAAATCATACGACCTTACTTATTGCAGATAAATTATTAGCAAGTGATGGGAGAATAGGCAAATAATTACACCAAGTGAGCTTGTGCAAGAATACCGACTTATAATTGACTCTATCATTTCTCGTCCTCCACAATTTAAAATCTCAAGTAATGAGACTCGTGGATACTTAGCCTAATAAACCAATTAAGGTCTACATGGTTAAGGATACTAGCTAGAATAAACTTGGATAAGTCTATCCGGGTTGAGTCAAAATAAACGCAACGGGCCTAATATGTCAAAGACTTCTAAACTAGCTACACCACTTTATTAATATTTTTGACTTTATTGCGGGGTATATACATACGAAAGCAACGATAAAAATTTAATAATTACAACTAAATGGCCAAAGTTAATAAAAAATTTGAAAAATGTTGAAAAATATGATTTTCTCGTTAAATGAAGGCATTTTCATGGAAAAGTCCACTTAAAACTTCGATAGAAGTCCCCCCTACACTTAAGATAAATATTGTCCTCAATGTTTAAGCATGTGGGAAAAGTCTCCCCTACACTTATGACATTGTGCACGTTGGTTAACTCAAGTTAAGGAAGGGACGACTAAAGTGATCAATTTCAAATGTGAGTATGAAGAAAATTGAATCACGATAGTTGAGAGATAGAACCGGATTTCGGATAACACGGGATCACGGTTCTTCAAAGATTCCAAGAGTGCACTTATCCCTGTAATCACATCACCACACAAATACAAACACCTATAGAGGTCCCCCTACACTTAGGAGGTTAAAACATAAAAGGATAGATACTCGGGTTGCCTCCCGAGGAGCGCTTGTTTTTTATAACCGAGTCACGAGCCTGACTCGACCCAAAATTAGTTCATGGGGAACGTGGTGAGGAATGGAATCATCTCCTGAGAGATGTCCTCACCAAAGTACAACTTCACTCGTTGCCCATTCACCTTAAAATTTGGTCCATTAGGTTGAGCGAGCTCGAGAGTACCATATGGAAAAATTTGGGCAATGGTGAATGGGCCGGACCAACGAGATTTCAGCTTGCCCGAAAAGATTTTCAACCGAGAGTTAAAGAGTAAAACTTTGTCTCCAACTTGGAACTCTCGGTTTTTAATCTTGGAGTCGTGAATGAGCTTAGTCTTTTCCTTATAGATCAAAGAATTTTCATAAGCCTCATTACGGAGTTCATTCAGCTCATTGAGTTGGATCTTGCGTAGGTCACCGGCTTTGTTGATATCAAAATTAGCCCACTTGAAGGCCCAGTAAGCCTTGTGCTCCAACTCAATGGAAAGGTGGCATGCTTTCCCGTACACGAGACGATATGGTGTACAACCAATCGGAGTTTTGTATGCAGTACGAAAAGCCCACAAAGCATCATCAAGTTTATCATCCCATGAGGCACGATGCTCTCCCACGGTCCTTTCAAGAATTCGCTTTAGTCCTCGGTTGGATATTTCAGCCTGGCCATTAGTTTGTGGGTGGTAGGCTGTGGAAAGACAATGATTTACACCGTATTTAGCCATGACTCTAGCAAATTGGTCATTGCAAAAATGAGTCCCACGATCACTAATAATGGCACGAGGCACACCGAATCTAGCGAATAGAGATTTCAAAAAGTTACAAACCATCCTTGCGTCATTAGTGGGTAAAGCTTTGGCTTCAACCCACTTTGAAACGTAGTCAACGGCTACAAGGATGTATTTGTTTCCTTTAGAAGAAGGGAATGGCCCTATAAAGTCGATACCCCAAACATCAAAGATTTCACATTCTTGAATGAAATTCTGTGGCATCTCGTCTTTATGTGTGATCTTGCCTTGTTTTTGGCAAGCATCACATCGTTTAACCATATTGTGAGCGTCACGATATATGGAGGGCCAATAAAATCCCGAGTCAAACACTTTTTTGGCGGTGTAGTTGGGACCAAAGTGACCACCGGTGGGTCCTTTGTGGCAAGCATCAAGGATTTCTAAAGCTGCCGGTCCATCAACACATCGGCGAATAATCAAGTCGGCACATTGTTTGAATAGGTAAGGGTCATCCCAAAAGTAAGTCTTAATGTCGTTGAAGAACTTTTTCTTTTGTTGGGATGTTAACCCTTCCTTGAGAATTCCACCCGCTAAGTAGTTTGCAATGTCCGCAAACCACGGGGTTTCATCAGAATTCGAGTTGATAGACATTAAGGTCTTCAAGGGAAAAGAATCATTGATTTCTTTGTTCGGATGATCCCCCTGGTAAAGATCCTCAAGTCTACTTAGATGATCCGCGGCTAGGTTTTCAGCTCCTTTTTTATCGCGAATTTCGATTTTAAATTCTTGGAGAAGCAAAACCTAGCGAAGAAGTCTTGGTTTGGAATCTTGCTTTGTCAACAAGTACTTCAACGCGGAATGATCCGTGTAAACGATTGTGGTGGAAAGGACAAGATAGGGGCGGAACTTTTCAAAGGCATAGACAACAGCTAAAAGCTCTTTTTCGGTTGTCATATAATGCAATTGTGCCCCCGTCATTGCCTTGCTAGCATTGTGGATTTGTTGGAAGTGTTTATTCACTCTTTGGCCCAAAACCGCACCAATAGCAAAGTCGCTAGCATCGCACATCAACTCGAAAGGCAGCTCCCAATTGGGGGTAACCAAGACGGGTGCCTTAGTTAGCTTATCCTTAAGAGAGTTGAAGGCTTCAAGACACTCCTTATAAAAGATAAAAGGAGTATCTTTTTCCAAGAGGTGGGTCATCGGGCGAGCGATTTGAGAAAAATCTTTGATGAATCGACGGTAGAAGCCCGCATGACCTAGAAAACTTCTCACACCCTTCACGGTTGAAGGTGGAGGTAATTTGGCGATAACATCGACTTTAGCACGGTCTACTTCAAGACCGGCTTTGGAGATCTTGTGTCCTAGCACGATGCCTTCTTTTACCATAAAATGGCATTTTTCCTAATAAAGAACAAGGCGAGTGTCTTCACACCGCTTCAGCATACGTTCCAAATTAGCAAGGCAAGAAGAGAAGGAATCCCCGAAGACCGAGAAATCATCCATGAAGACTTCCATGGTTTGTTCAACCATGTCATGGAAGATAGCTAACATGCACCTTTGGAAAGTCCCCGGGGCATTGCATAAGTTAAAAGGCATTCTTTTGTAAGCAAATGTGCCATAGGGACAAGTGAATGTTGTCTTCTCTTGATCTTGGGGATCGATGGGTATTTGGAAATAACCCGAGAAACCATCAAGAAAGCAGTAATATTCATTACCTGCTAAACGTTCAAGCATTTGGTCCATAAAAGGTAGAGGGAAATGATCCTTTCTCGTGGCATCGTTGAGTTTGAGGTAGTCTATACAAACTCTCCACCCAGTAACAAGACGAGTGGAAATCAACTAGTTGTGTTCATTGGGAACAACGGTTATTCCGTCCTTCTTGGGCACACAATGGACTGGACTAACCCATGGTGAATTTGAAATAGGGTAAATCATACCCGCATCAAGAAGTTTGATAACCTCCGTTTTGATGACTTCATGGATTTTTGGATTCACCCTTCGTTGGTTTTGAATTGTGGGCTTAAAGTCGTCCTCCATGAGAATTTTGTGTGTGCAGAAGTGAGGATCAATTCCGCGAATATCAGAAATTTTCCAAGCAATAGCCTTCTTGTGATCTTTAAGCACGACGATGAGGCGAGTTTTCTCTTCATCTTTCAAGTCCTTAGCAATGATGACTGGCGACTTCTTCTCTTCTTCAAGGAACACGTACTCGAGATGAGGCGGCAACTCCTTAAGTTCTAAATCCGGAGGATTTTCGATGGGAGGTGTTTTCAAGGTTGGAGTATCGATAGCAATAACCGTGGGAGATGGAGGAGAAGGATTGTCTTCGTTGAGAAGGTTTTCAAAGAAATGCATGTCTTCATCCCCATCGGTGGGAGAATCATCATTAGCTAAGTTCACATCTCCCATGGTGGCTTCAAGATTGTTCCAAAACAAATCACTTTCTCCAAATAGAGACAATGATGAATCAATAGAGGAAACGGTTTCAACATTGGGAAGAGAGGTAGGAATATTTTTACAAGCATCATTAAAGTGATCTTCACAAGCCTCATCCAGAACGTCAATACAATTAAAACTCTCGTATGAATAAGGTTGTTTAGACAACTTTCCCATGTTGAAGACGATTTTATCGTCACCCACTCTCATGATAAGCTCACCGGCTTCAACATCGATGAGAGTGCGACCGGTCTTCAGGAATGGACGACCCACGATCAAGGGAACACGAGGGTCCATCTCGTAGTCGACGATGACGAAATCGGCAGGAAAAGTGAATTTGTCGACTCCTACAAAGACGTCTTCGGCTATCCCCACTGGATAAGCAACCGTACGGTTAGCTAATTCCAAAGTCATTTTGGTGGGGACTAGCTCAGGGAGAGATAATTGCTTCCAAACGCTTAGAGGCATTAGATTAATACTGGCACCTAGAACGGCTAGGGCCATGCAATTCTCTACTCCCGGGAAATTGCAAGGGATTAAGAAACGACCCGGGTCACCAAGCTTGGTTGGAAATTTCCTTAAGAGCACTGCAGAGCAATTCTCATTAAGTTGGGTGTTGGCAATATCAAGAAGCTTTTCCTTGTCACTCAGAAGATCTTTAAACATTTTTGCGTACTTAGGCATGCGAGCGAGAGCCTCAGCGAAGGAGATATTGAAATTCTGTTGTTTAAACATTTTAAGAAAGTTCGAAACCTGAATATCGTCCTTGCTTTTGAGCTTCTCTTTCCTTAACCTAGATGGATAAGGTATATTGGAAGAAGAGGAAGGCTTCGAGAGAATAGGATCACTCACATCCTTGGGTGGGGGAGGGGTAGAAGTAAGAGGTGGAGAAATTGGGGAAGGAGAAGGATGAGGAATAGGAGCAGGTGACTCGTAATCCTTAGTCACAATCACCGGTGGAGGTATAGGAAGCTCGGGTTCCTTGGTACCTTTGCCACTGCGAGTGGTGATTGCTTTCATCTCCCCTCTTGGACTCGCAACGGTGTTACTTGGAAGAGTACCCGAAGAAGAGGGTTGATTACCTGGGAAAAAACTAGCCATCATGTTCTTTAATTCATTCATTTGACTATCCAAAGTGTTTCTCATGTCAGCTCTCAGATCATTCCCTTGTTTGACCAGGTCTGCTTTCAAGTTGAGCACTTCGCGCTGAAGATTTCCCACGATCACATCGTAGTCCTCATATAGGTTTCCACTTCTTGGTGTAAAGCGGTGGGTTGGTGGGGCGGAGCATTGTATGCGGGTGGTTGATAAGCAGGTTGTTGGTATACTTGGTTGTTTCGTTGAGGTGGTTGTTGTTGCTTGTGAGGTGGGATGTATGGTGTACGAGGTTGTTGTTGTTGTTGAGGAGGGCGATTGAGGTTTTGTTGTTGGTTTGGGTTGTTTGGAGGAAAACCGGGTGGTGAGAGATAGTTGTTGGAGCGGTAGCTAAGTAAATTACGGTCACCTTGAGGTCTAGCTTGATAAGCAGGTTGAGGATAGGTGCCATAAGCTGCATTCACATTTTCAGAAGAGTAGTCTTGGGTGGCAGTACAAGTGGTGTAAGAGTGAGGACCCCCGCATATCTCGCATGGTTGGCTAACAGCTTTGACTTGAGCGTCTTTAGCGTTTCTAGCGTTGATGATGTTGGTGTTGCTGGCGGTTTGGGTAGCAAGCGATTCAAGAAGCGTAGTGATTTTGTCAAGTCGCTTATCGCTGTCACTTGTACTAGAACTAGCGACATTGGTCCGAGCACTCTTGGTTTGCACACGAGACTTATTCTCAATGATATCCCAAGCAGCATTGGAAGTCTTAGCCAAAAGATTACCCCCGAGTCACTGTTTAGTGAATCTTGGTCATTCATGCTTAAACCATTATAAAAGGTGTTAATTTGGTGCACTTTGGTAAAACCATGTTGTGGGCATTTTCTTAAAAGATCTTTAAAACGATCCCAAGATTCACTAAACGACTAATCGTACTTTTGTTCAAAATGTATGATTTCATTCAGCGGTAGTACGAGAGGGTGGGAAAAAATAATTGATAAACTTGGTCTCCAAATCCGTCCACGAAAGAATACTCTGTGGCGGTTCCTTAGCAAGCCAATGTCGGGCTTGTCCTTCTAAAGAAAAGGGAAAAAGTTGTAGACGGATTACCTCTTGTGGAACACCATTGAATTTGACCGTGTTCGTGAGTTGCAAGAATCTCTTGATGTGGTCATGTCGATCATCAATGGTACGCCCCAAGAATGGTTGAGCAGAGACCATCTGGATAAAGCCGGATTTGAGCTCAAAATTGTTGGCTGCAATCGCTGGTATGACAATTGGATCAGTGTTGCCATCTACATGAGCTTGCAGAAGTTCAATCATCGGGCGATTATCCGGAAGAGGCTCATTGTTGTTGTTATTATTGTTGTTGAAAGGTGGGTTGTTGTTGTTATTATTATTGTTTTGAGGTGGTATGTTGTTGTTGTTTTGTACACCGGCCATGTCTAAGTTATCGAGAGGCTCGGGCTCTTGATAAGACGTTGATCGAGTGCGCATACACCTGCAAAAGAACTAACAAGGCAAAAACAAAGCAAAAATATTTTTGGTTTTTATGTTTTTTAATTTTTAGGATTTTTGAAAATTTTATATATTTTTTTGTGTTTTTATGAAAAAGTAACGTTCACGGGGAACGGATCCCAAAATCCAAGTTCTCACAAAAAACTGTTGATCTTAACGAGAAGAGCCGGCAGCGGCGCCATTTGATACTTAGATTTTACAATGGGTTCTCTATATTCTCTCGATATCCTCTCGAATTGATGTCGGTTCTAAGTGGAATGATTGTTCTTAGTTACTAAAAAGGGGAGTGGTTTTCTATTCTACTAAAGGATTAAATGCACGAAAATGTAAACTTAAATTTAAAAACAATTAAATTAATAACAATTAATAAAAACTTGAATTAAAATAAAAAGTAAAAATGAAGAAACAGTAAGAAACAGTAACACTTAAAAATACTCAAAGAAAATTGATTCGGAAGTCACCTTGATTCGGAAGTTGTTGATCCCGAACTTCGTTCGGAACCTTCACTCGGAAGTTTATCCGGAACTTTCTTCGGAAGTTGACTCGGAAGATTGATCCGGAAGTTCACTCGGAACTTTCACCCGGAAGTTGATTCGGAACCTTCACTCGGAAGTTGATCCGGAACTTTACTCGGAACCTTCACTCGGAACTTTGATTCGGAAGTTAGTTCGGAAGTTCACCCGGAACTTTTCGTTCGGAAGTTCACCCGGAACTTTTCGTCCGGAAGTTGATCCGGAACTTTTAGGAAACAAAACTGATTCAGAAGTTTTTAACAAAATTAACTCGGAGCTTTTCAAAACACTTTCATTCGGAACTTTAAAAACTTATTCGGAACTTTTGAAAGGAAAATTCATTCGGAACTTTAAAAACTCATGCGGAACTTTGTGTTCATCCGGAACTTTGTGTTCATTCGGAAGTTTGTGTTCATCCGGAACCTGGGAATACTCAAGAACAGTAACTTTCCAGAAAACAGGGAGATACGATTTAATCCAAAATCAAGCTAAATAAGCAAAAAGGTTTTACCAAATTAACCAATAATCATTTAATAACCATAAGCAACAAATCCCAACAGTAAAAACACAAATTCAACAACTTTTTAAAATCAAAACTCAACCAAATAAGAACTTAAGAACTTGAAATAAAAGATGATGATGAACAAGATGAAATGGAAAGATTGATATATTGAATGATTAAGGTTTTAACAAACAAAAGAGAAAGATTAAATTACAAGACTGAAAAACAAGAATCAAAAATCACCAAACACCCTAGTGGTGTTGGTGATACCTACGAACAAAAAAGAGAGAAAAAGAAGGGGAATGAAAAACTAAAAACTAAAACTGAATGAAAAGTGTGAGGGGAACCCTTTATATAGGTGTTCCCTTTGGTTGGTGAGTGGGCTTTCTCCCGTTCTTCTTGTCTTCTCGTCTTTTCAGAAAAGTTGACGTTTTCGATTCTGATTCGGGATTTGTCGTCGATTAAATTCAACTCGTCTTTTAATTTCTTCGTTTAATAGACTTGAGTTTCTTCGACTTATGTAAATCTTCCATCTTTGGTCCTTTTCTTCGATAAGTCTTCAAATAGGCCCAGTGACTTCAAATCTTTTTCATCTCTTGGATAATAGACTTCGTCTTGAGTCTTTTTCTTCCATAAAACCCGTGCAATCCCATGTTTTCTTCAATATTTATCCGGTTGGCTCTGAAAACACAATAAACACAAAAACCACGCATAATTCCAAACAAATGATATTAAATACGCGTTTTAGTCTCGTTTTATCCAGAATTAAGTGGAAAAAGGATGGGTGTTTACACACCTATCAAAGTCCTAGGGTAGATCCAGCTTATATGCGTTTCAATCCCAATTTTTACATCATCTGAATGGTCCCATACAACGGGGACTTATATCCCATGATCTTTCAGATCATCTATTCATTTTCCATGGTTAAAATTTTTGGCATAACTTCGCTACCCATCTGGCACTTCATGATCTACATTTCATATTCACATAACCTCCTACCCACTACCGTCAGTCAATAATCAGATCCTAATTTCAACAATCATTTCAGGTCTCACGGGTCGGGTATTTTGTAAGGTTAGGTTCGCCATCATAGGAAACCTTAAACCTAAAAGACATGTCCAACTCACAATGGGTGTATGTCGGGTGTCTTCATCCCAACTCCTGCTTACAGATGCTCTAATATATAGATCCTAACAAGATTAGATCTCGATCCTAATACAATAATTATCAAGGATAATCTCTCCAAAGGGAAACGATTTTACAGTATATCACCAAAGGTGAATCATTCAAACATAAAAAAATTCTTATAGTATTTTGTATCGTTACTTTACCTCGTCCCTTCGATTGGGGTGGTACAAAGTACTCTCATCAAGATTCGTTCTCAATGACTTCTGAGCAAATCTCTAGAAATTCGATGCGAAGCGAGGATCTTGATAGAGATGATCGATACAGGCACACCATGTTTACATAACTCCTTTAAATACAAAAGAGTCAATTTCTTCATCAAGAATCTATCATTGACAGGAATGATATTAGCAAATTTGGTCAGTCTGTCAACGATGACCCAAATAGAATCAAATTCAGATGATGACCTTTGCAATAGCTAGACGTTTACTAATGTATGAGGCAATGTATGCCTCCATAATTTGCCATTAGTACAATTTCTTCAGACAAAGATACTTTTAGTCATAAATGACATAAATAGAATACTTATACTTACAATATTCCAACATAACTATATCTCACAATCTCCATATTTAGGCAACCACAAGTGGCCTTTTATACATTTAACGCCATCGGCTCCTCAATTCTAATGGTTCATATTAGCCGCGAACCCCTTTTTATTATCTATATTATCCTTCTTACAAGCATTGTTTATTTTTATATTGTTCGGCAATTTATTTTGCACCTTCATTATTAAGGAACATGTCCTAATTGGTTCTTCATCTTTTCTATATAATGCGTCGGTAATTACGTTCACTTTCCTAGATGGAATAAATATCATGATCGTATTTATTCGAAATTTCTTTCTTCATATGGTTTCCTCAATCCATCTGAGGATGTCTTGAGGTATACACAAACATTTAGCCCTAAACAGGAGTTTAGTTAAATGATTTGTGTATAAGGGAATAATCCCTAAAAATCCTTTGTTAAAAAATTTGTCAAAACATATTTCCATTTTCTTTTTGGTAAAAATCCAAAGTCTTAAAAGGGCTCTTAATTCTTGAAGAGTCAATATGGATTCCATTATCTTTTAATCACATGGTCAAATAATGTAAAGGATTAAGTCTTTAATCTCATGTTAATTATTTATGGTACATGTTTTTAATTGTTCGGCCAATTTAGGGCAATCTATAAATAATTACTAACTCCTTCTTATACATACATACAAACAAATGGTCGTTAATGATCACGAGCATGAATTTATCAAATTACAGCCTACACACGAGATTGACCAAATTTATGAATGCTACCTGTGTATTAGTCAATCCAAACGACATCACATGAAACTGATAATGTTCATTACAAGTACCGGATGTAGTGATTGGAATAGATAATCTTTTTCGCGGACGCGAAGTTGATGATAACCATGCCATGGATCAAATCATTAAAACATACGCTAGAACCTTGTAAATGATCGAACAAATCTTCCATTTCGAGTTATGGATATTGTTTTCGATTGTCAATTTACTCAGTTCACAGTAATCTATAAATATAAGGAATGATAACACCATAGCTCTTCATGATGACGAGCTCGATAGAATAAAATCTTTCTCCGACAACTCTCTTAGTTGTACGGTAATTCCTTTAATTCAGATGGTGTTGACGTACAGTGCACACGCCACAGGTGCAGCACCGGGAATATAATCAATACCAATTTCAACTTGCCTTAATGGCGAAAGTCTAGGTAATTCATCAACAAATACTTACTAAAGTTTCAGATAACATAAACATCTTTTTATATATTTAATTTAAGTTCTTTCTAGATTATAATATTTATGACTAATTAACAGCCATTCACGGTATAATTTCAAGTCATCCATCAAGAATTATTTAGATCACTTTTGATAATCAACATCTTATCATTTAGGGGAATTCTACTTGAGTTCCCATCAATTAAGACAATGTCGTCATGTCATAATCAATCAATCCATTCTACTGGCACTATCAACTTTTCAGTTTTATTGCCGTCGATAAGATGTGAACTTCTCAAAAGACTAATAATAACTCATGATCCTTCACAAATTCAAGGATATATGGAGACACAACTATCATCCAAAGAGTAATGTTAACGCATAATCTATGCGAGAGAATTTCAAATCAGATACAGACGAAAACATTTAACGAATATGAATATATCCCATGTTTTCAAAATTTGAGTACGCATTCGAAAGCTCCTCGGATCGTTACCCATGTCATTCAAATGAAATCAAATTAAAAGAAATGATAGCAACGTCGATACATCCAATCGGGTATCAACACTCGGTAATCAGATACTTTTCCTAAGAATCTCACTACGGGAGAATTGGACAAGAAAGAATTGTCAATTGTCAAATAAGACAATTTCCACAGATGAGTAAATTCGACTCAGAAGAATAGATGCTACAGGCACATATGTAGGTGTCCCTAACATTATGTCCCTATTTTTCACTTCTTGCAGATCTCATAAAATTTTAATCCTTCACAATCTTCAAAGAAAATTTAGTGTTTATAATAATTTCATGGTGACTACTAATCAGTCTTGCATGGTCCATTCCAAATTGCATGTAGGCGCGCAACTATATACAATTTCAAGATTAACGATGCAATACTCAGTTCGTCAAAATTTTATCATCATGTTTATAATAAAAACATTTTCACGCTTAATTCTTAAATATGAATCAAGAATAAATTTACAAAGATCTTCTTTGTTATGAAAACAATTAAGTTTTCCAAGGTGTTTTATAAACAACTTCATTTCGATAACAATCACTTATAAATCTTACTTTGAATAATCCTTATAGTGATGAAAATTCAATTTTTCTCAAAGGATACAGTTTTATCTTATAAAAACAATGAGTGATCTGCAAAAGAGTGATGAAAGCTTGTTCACCAAGAATTAACTACGATATGATAGGAAATGAGCTTAGCCAAATAATCATGAGGTTCATGACCTCGATGGCACTCAGAAAGAATAATTTACAACGTAACTCAAATCGAGATGAGTACTTGTTCAATGGTTGCATCACTAATGCGAACATTAGGATGAAGCAATAAAAGATAGATAACATCGATACATGTAGGATTTAGCAATCAAAGGTAGTCTTTTCATTAATCACAAACAAGTCAAAATTGTACCGTAACACATTATGTGTCACTATGTCATACAATTCCAAGAACTCATCCTACCAACTGATGTCTCAGTTAAGTTAGGGATTTTTAAAATATACCACAATGAATACTAATCTACAAGAGTCATTAGGTGTTCCACATGTCCCGAAAGATCCATCGGTCCCAATTTAGAAGAAGATTTCTTTACTTTATTTGTTGGACACTGGGCATCCTCATTAGTGGATAATGGCCTAGGAACAACACTTAACACGAATCAGCAATCAATTAAAACCTTATAATTTAATCACAGGACTTAACGACTTCCTCTTAACAATCTCATATTCCATATAAGTTAAATTTTACTTCATTCAAGTTTCAACCAATTTTATACTCAATTCGATATCCTACCTCATTTTCCAGTACTTTCAATCTTATTCTTAGACCTTAATAGGGCAATAAAAGCTCGATAATATCAACACATAATTTCCAATCCTATAGCTCTTACAACAATAGTTATCAAATGAGTCACTAGTATGAAATGACTCACACGTTCAATCAGACTTCTCAGAAAGATACTAATGGCATGAGGCTTTTGGGTAATGGTTCCAATGACAGCCTCAAGTGCAACATTCACCCTTTCGATTTTTCAAATTTAAGAATTGGGTGACAACGAGTAATATGACACCTTTCTAGGTGGTAACGTTTTGTCAAACTCCACTCTATAAGGAAAGATCGTCATGACATCGATATCATATTTAATCTCGCCAATTATTCTTTAATATCACAATCAACTAATATCTACATTTCTACGAATATCAACCATTTTGTTGGGATCATAAATATCCACAACTTGGTTTAGATCTAGGATAGCTAGAATTCCTACGAGAATAGCTTAGATTAATTTACTAGGGGATTTAGGGTTCCTTGTGACAATCTACGTCGTATAAATACCTCGTATAAATATCAAAATAATCATCAAACAATCATGTAATAAAATTACATCATATATATATAATCCAAGTTATATATATATATATATATTAAAATAACACTTCTCAGTCTGGCCTTGTCGGTAAATCGGGAATTCTTCGGCACCGTTATAGTCAAAAGATTTTTACACATTTTTAGAAAAATGTTTATAGTTAAAAGATTTTGAAAAGTTTTATTCAAAACCTTGGTTTTAAAAATCTTTCGTTCTCTGTAACGAGAGCTCTGGTACCAAACTGTAACACCCCCAAATTTATACAACTCAATACAGCGGAAGACTCGTTGGTGTTACGGGATAGCACATTACTCACATCATAGACAAAGCATAAAGATTGCGTCGTTTAATAATAAAAGCATTTCCATTCATAAATATCAAAGTTACATAGGTCCCAAGTCATTGTATTTTATAGATGTTTTACAAAGCATTTGAATGAAAATTATTGTTTAAGTGCGGGCCATGAATTCTTGTTGTCTTCCCGAGAATTACCTTCAAGTACCTGAGATAAAACATGTTAAAAGAAAAGGCCAGCGATAACGCCGAGTGAATTCATCGAGTTTAATAAAATCCATCAATTTAACATCGGTATAAAATTATTAACGACAATAATTTTGTACAATTCATTGTAATAGGCCATAAAATAGCCAAAGTTATTTTTATACAAATCCTTGTCGAAAATCATAATATAGGCATTTGTCTTGAAAATCATTATACGAGCCAATGTCGTAAAAACATCATACAATACGTCTTATGACGTTGTATAAAGTTAAATAAAAACTGTTATATGAATATGGTTATAAAAAACCAAAACACGAACATAATATCAATAGTATGACCCCGTATTGCTAGTCAGGCAATACATCGTAATTCGGTGCGTATAGTAATATTTCGTTAACTGGATTATTATAAGCCACATGACATTGTTACCTTACTACAACAAACAACGGGTAGCTAGCCCGAAACTTTGCCCATCTAAATTAGCGTGTCGTCACAAAGGTCATGCTATGTAAATCTTCTCATACATAAATTCTCTTCCAATCAATGTGCCACGACGGGGATCAACCGTCAAGGCGCGAACTGGGGTGATCTTCCCCAAATAGTACTATTATATGCATAAGCGTCTACCAAATCCCGATAGTTCACAATTCATGCTAATGGGACTTTTAGTGACATAACCTAACTTTAATAATCCATTTAATTTCATCTATCGGGTCATTTAATCATTTATCGGGTCATACAATCATTCGGGTCCAAATCAATAACAAACAATCGGGACAAATGGTGTCCTATTTTATAAAAACTAACATGTTATCTCCCTCGAGGGTTTATAAAACATTTCATAAAAACATTTAAAAGAGTGCGAGGCTATGAACTCACGTTGATATGGGAAAGCGGGTTATCGGCAATTCGGTCGTACGGTACGTGCTTCAATCACAGAAACCTAGACAAATAATACTCGTCTTAGACTCATGTCCAATGACTTTATAAAAATAACAATTATGTATACATATGATGATTTTATATTTATGATGATCAAGTGGGTTTATATATTCTCATTCACTCATTTTAGTGTTATGTGTTGATAACTTTTATACTAGTTTACTAGTTTTACCTATTTACATGTTTTAGGTCCAATAAGCCTATTATAAGTTCATTAACTTGTATTAATCCATTTTATACTTGTATTTATCAGTATTTACACTTTTCATGTTGGGCCCAAATGGGTTAAGCCCAATAAATAAGTTTATAAGTGTTTTAGTCCATTTTGTTGTATTATTAGTCAAATAACGTTAACTTAGCCCGTTAATGTCCGTATGTATATAGTTCGGGTTATATCGGTTTTTACTTGTTATATATGTTTATATATCAGTATATGAGTTTATAAAAGTTTACATTAGACGGGTTTGATCGTCTAAGTTTTAATTGGCGAAAAACGTTAATTTTACGGTAATAGCCGAAAAAGTCGTAAAAATCATGTTTATAGTTTTATAACTTATAAAACTTATCAAACTACCATTTTTATAAAATGTCTATTTGTTTATCCTTATACATATTTATATAAATGTATTATATAAGTTAGTGGGTTTTAATTCACATTTTATACTATTTTTATTTGAGTGCTTATATAATACTATTATACTTTAATTTCCCAAAATCTGATTTTTATTTTCATGTTCACCAAAACAGCCATATCTAGAGTTCTATATTGAGATAGAAGCTCAAATTTTTATGACATAAACTACATGATAAGTTCTCCATTTAACTCTTCTATAGCTACTGTTGAATCAGCTTCTAAGTATTTTGTAAAAATCGTCCAAAATAGTGAACTCAAATTTGTACTCGAAACTTGTTTTGATCATATCTCACTCATTATAATGATTCCATTGCATGGCCAACTCTCACATGTGTATGAAATCTTATAATTACTGTATATCCATTAATCTATGCCATTTTTATCAGTTCATCATATGATTCTTTTCTGTTTTATACAACCAACTATTTAAACAAGATTTTTGCCTTGTTTCTTATAGTTTTTCATCTTTTCAACCATGTTTATCAACACCAAATCCCCACACAATATTTTTAATCATCATTCATCATCATATACATATACATAAGTAAAAGAAATACAAGATTACATAATCAAAAATAATAAGAGGATGAGGAGAACAATCTTTATACCACCAAGATGATGTAGGTTGTGATTTGGACATGGATTTTTTATGGAGAAACTTGTGATAACCAAGACCATATTTAAGGCCACCATTCTTCATGAACACCTTGTGGAAAATCAGCCCTAGTATTCCATAGAAACTCCTCCTTGGATGTTAAAACTTGCACCAATGTTCATCTCTTGGAATGGAGATTAACATATGTTAATTATAACAAATGTTTGTGGTTAAAATTTGTATGAATGGGGTGTTTTGAAGGCTATAGTGGACGGCAACAATAGAGGAGGTGAGAGAGATGTAGTTGTTTGCATGAGTGGAAAATGAGTTAGCTAGTTTAGAGGAGGTGGTTTTGATACATTGTTGCTTACTATGTAAGCTTAGGACAAGTGTCCATAAATTGACACCAAATGTGGTGTGGTGTAGAAAGTTAGCCGTCCATATAGATAGTGGGGTGGGATAAATTAGTTTATCCCATCCCGTTAATTTACGGGTACTCCTCGATTCTAGTTTCCTCAATTTGCGTGCCCTCGGGTCGTTTTACGAAAAACATTTTTATAAATTATGAATCAACGACACAAAACGAATCTAATAAAAATTGTCTCATCAAAAACGGAGTTCGAAAACGTAAATACGTAATCCTAAGGTTTCCGGTTTAGTCGTAAAGGATATTAAATTAAAATCGTAAGTCCTAATCTCTTCTCGTAAATTTGTGAGTTTATGAACCAACTCAAAATTAAAAATCCTAAAATAATATTTACGGATAAATTTATTTTCTGAAATGTCGGACTGTCACCAAAGACGGTGTATGTAAACGTAAGCACGTAACGTAGAATCCTCCGGTTTAGACGTAGTCTACGCTACTTCAAGACGTAAATCCAAATTACTTCCCAAAAATAAGTGAGTTCATATTATAACATTAAAATAATGTTTTTAAATAATATTTGAGAATAATATATCGACCATAAATTGATGGATTGTCACATAATTCCGCTTTGATTATTTAATCATATGAACATGATGCATTCTTAGTAGCTTAAAGATCCGTGAATCTTAGGTTTCCACACTTTATACCCTTGTAAACCTCAAAAATACAAGTTTGGTCTCTAAAGTTTGTTCAATGTACAAGATATGCCCTTGAAGTTCACATGAAATACATTTGTCCTTTATTTCATAACTTAATAATACAAGGACTAGAAATTCCAATTTCCCAGAGAAGTTTTCAAAGGAAACGAATAAGAATCTGCCAAAACATGTTATGAACAAAAAGTTAAAGTTCAGGGGTGAAAACTGTGCAAAATCAAACCCATACCCACTCACAACCCGACCAAACCCAAATACTTAGCTTCGTACCTAATCCACCTAAGCCCTTACCCGTTTGACTATTTGACTCAGTCAAATTAAGTCATTGATGTAAACAAGCGCTAAACAATTATATATTGCAAAAAATAGATCAAAACCAACTGTTGATCACCCAACTCTTACATAAACCCTAATCCCAATCCACTTATAGCTAAAGGGGTTTCCCTTGGGCTTTTCCATAATTGCGATTGAAGGTCGCGCGACCCAATTCACACTTTTACTTTTCCCTTCACCTCAACCCACATGCCTATCCACCCCTCCCTTGCCCCACTTTGGTCACGGATGAACAAGATTCCAAAAATAATTGGCAGAGAATGCACGAATATGATGCTCTTACACCAAAAGGATGGCCAAGATCAAATATGCACCCCTGGCAACATCACAAAACGCCAACACGGTCACATGGGCTTCATACTCTTCCAAAATTCAAAAAGACATCAAGCGCAAGATTGGCAATTCATGCCATTAGTGTTTTTAGTATTCATAGTTTCTAGAATGCTTGTAAGGCTATAAAAAGCCACATAGGACTTAGCTTAAATTTTTTTCTCAGTTTTTGGCCAAAAAAGTTGTAATTCCTTTTTTCTTGAAATTTATGAAAAAGTTGGTAAACTTGGGATGAAAAGCTGAGTTCCATTGATTTACGTTTGTGATTCGTCTCAATTTAGTTAAGTTTCTGCAAGTAAAGTTTTGTTCAAAATCTTGTTTTCAAAAGTTTCTTCATTGTTAAGCTCTTGAGTCTAAACAGTTAGAGCTTTTTTACCTTTGATTGATCATAATTCCCTGAAAAAGTTTATCAAGGTGTTGTGAGATATTAGGTTTGGGAGTTCTAAGTTGTGGGGATTGAAGATCTTAAGGTTTTCTGTCATAAAAGTATGTTTGTCTCTTTTACTTACTTGCCTAATCACTTACTACATTCATAAGACACACCAAAAGCTAGTTAAGTCTAACTTTTGGTTGGCCTATCAAGTTTTGAGGTTGTTGTTTTGCTTGTGTGATACCAAAACAGGTCCATAGTCCTTGGTTCTACCTTTTGAACCATAACCAAGGGCTCCATTCCAATTTGTTAAACCAAGACAACCTTGGCTTTTGTTCAGTTGTTGAATAAGATTAGGGGAGATTAGTTGACCCCTATGGGATGTAAATAGGGGAAGGTATAATCATCTATCCTTATTGACACCTAGATACATGACTAGGTTCTAAAAAGGAGAATATTTCATGTCTATGTGAAGTTGGTGTTTGACTACTATAACCTTGTATTCTTGTGGCTTAATTTACTGTCTAAGTGTTTTTAGATCTTTATCAGTTGATAACATGCGTTGTGGAAGTGTTTAATCCAAGTTGTTTTGTTAAAAAATCATAAAAGTGGGTTAAAGAGGTGTTTGGAATAGTTTGTGATAAAAGTTTGGTGTTTAATTTGCTGATAAGAAGTACTTGTTCATGTTTATTTATAGTAAATTGAATGTTTGGTGAAAGGAAATCCAGTGTGCTAGTTCTAAGTCACATAGTTGCTAGCTCATCACTTTTTATGCATAAAATCAGCCTAAAACATCATATCTTGATTTTATCTTTGTTTTTGTGTTTTGAAAGCTAAAAATTGGTGTACTGCTAGTACTTGTGATTGTCTTAGCCTGCAATATCTAGTCTAGGGTTTTTGTCAAGTTTTCAGAAGGTTACAAGCTGTTAAAAGTCATTGTATTGCCAATTGTATTGTAAAACCTCTGATTTTACTTTATTGACCTAGTCAACTGTTGTACTCTTTATTTTTGGAATCTCTATAATTCCACTTTTATATGGTTAATTGAGTTTCATCTTCTTTTGTCATACTGTCATTTTCATATTTTTTTTAATATATATATATATATATATATATATATATATATATATATATATATATATATATATATATATATGAACCCTGAGTCTTTCTGACTACTCTGGGAATTGACTGGCCACATTTCTAAACAAGGACTCATCACCTCAGTACATACTTTTGGAAAAACTATAATTTATTTACTTAAATTATTAAGTACCTGGACTTATAATTATATGTATATATTTACATATACCTTATACTATGAACAAACACCTATCACCATAAAACCATGTCTATTATCTCAAATGGGCATTTATTTATTTTATTCAAGGACAATAATTATAATGATATACTCATTATATACTTCCACCAAGTGACCTAAAGGTTTAACCAAAATACCTAGAAAGCTTACAAGTACCTAAACTATAATACATATACTATTGTTAACTCCTAATTTTAGATAAGTCAACATAATTTCTACCCTAAAACATATACTAGCCGTGTATATATGTGCATACACTGCCATAAATACTTGCAAACTTACAAGCAAGCTTAGTACAATAATCAAGTTTACACTATGCTTCCTACTATGCAACCATACTTACCCATAACACTTACACTATTCTATGTCTAGTCTTGTCCCCTTTGACTTGAAAATACACGGCTAGAACTCAAAAGATGGAAGTGAAACACTTTGCTATATTTGGCATGTGTTTGAAAATCTTGCACTAAATCCAACACATATCTATCAAAGATACATGGTACCTTACAATTTACATATATATATCTCTCTAACCTTAATCTAGCCTAATATATCCTTAGTTTCTCAAACACACAACACGAAACACTTGCAATCTATCTCTCATTCTTCTCTCAAAACTCATGGCATATATTTACTCCTACACAAAAATCCTCCATTTCTCATTTACTTCTTCATTTACTAACCTCAAATCATGCCTCATGCAACATAAATACTTACTACTCCTAACTTACCCAACAAGGCAACAAGGAAACCCTAGGAGCACCAAAAGAAAGTCACGGTTAGGTTTTGATTTAAGCTTCCACCATTGTTGAACACAAGCTCAAGATATCACTAGTTCATTTGTTCATTCCTAAAACCACATAACAAGTAAGTATCATGAAGCTTATCTTTCTTAATATCTTAATTATCATACACATGAACATATATATATATATATATATATATATATATATATATATATATATATATATATATATATATATATATATATATATATATATATATATATATATATATATATATCCCTAGTGTAAACTTAACATTAAAACAATCTAGGAAAACCTAGACTAATGGAAGTCACGGATAAAATATAAAGTGTCACTTAATGTGATGAAAAATATTGTTAACTATGATAACCATAACCTCATGAACATGCTAACCTAGAAAAATCACAAAACCTATGCATGTATATATTTTGGTCGTGGGTTATACCCTAGTTTTTAGGGTGATGAATAACTTTGAAATATTATAGTATGCCTAGAAATCATTAGATCTATATTAATACTAAGCATACTTAACTAGTTTGTCTTAATGAATTAATAAGCCCAATGAATAGTGTTTAATATAGTAAGTCCCTTTAAGCCCACTATGTAAGCCCAATAGAAACTAGAAGCCCATTAAGCCTACTAATGCTTCTTAAAGCCCACTAAGATAAATATACCAAAAATAAACATTACTTATGTTAAATAAACATATTATAAAACTTTTTTTATTAAAAATGTGATTTATTAAAGTTTCGGATTTAAAAATGTAAATTATTAAATGTTCGGGTTAAAAATGTAATTTATGAAACTTTCGGATTGATTTGTAAATTTAAATAAGTCTAAGGATTTAAATGCTGATTTTTGGAAACTCGTTTTAACAAAATATAATGTATAAGGACCTACTATGTAATTTGCCGAGTATTGGGGTGAATAGTACCCTATTCGAGACTTAAACATAGTAGAAGGACCACTTTTGTAAATTAGTATAAGTTGTATACACTTGTGTAACTCAAATGGAACCCTAATACCAATTGCCAAAATCTATTAGGAGCCCTAGGGGCCATTTTTGCCAACTAGGATAAGTTAGAAAACTAAATCTAACCCTAGGGACCATTATGGTCAATAACCGAATCTATTTTAAGCCCTAGGTGGCTGTTATGTATATTAGGTTAAACATAAACCCTAACCGAATACAAGAAGGACTAAAAGTGGCAATGTGGGAAACTTCTACAAGCCCCAGTTACACGTGTAACTAGGGGGACTTGTTTTGCCATTGTTTGAAAGTTAAACAAACCCTAGGGGTACTTATGTAAATTAGCCGCGGGTATTATATATAATCTAGGGACTAAAATGTAATTTTCCTAAACTTTAACTAAGCCCTAGTTTATTATGTATATATACCTAATATTAAAATGGTATAACTTAAATAAACCTACAAGTATAAATTGTTATTTTCCCAAACTTATAATTTAAATAAATTATACAACTTCGGGGACTTTTAATTAAATTAAATAAAATGTATTATATATTTTATAAATCTTATTTATATAAGTTATATATATAAATTGAATATAATTATTTAATAAAAGTAAATATATTAATTATAGTTATTATTAACCTTTTACATTTTAAATATATATAAAACTTCTTTTATAAATAAAACACCTTACAACGATACAAGTGCGGGAATCTTTATTTAAACGAATTAATTACTGGAACGATATTATTTATTACACACTTAAAAATAAATACTTCTATTACTTGTACAACGATAAACTAAATTACAGGGATCGTAATAAAATGATTAAAGCCAGTATAAACATGCACATATTTATTCAGAGACTTTTATGCATTATTTTATGTATTTACTGAGACTGTATACTTATTTAGGTTGTTGACTGTGTCGTGAGCATCATTGGATTTTCTTGTGACTTATTACTGTACTGCTGAGGTGAGTTCATGGCCCCACTTTATATATTGACAAACTTTTAAACCTTTTATGGGGAAGAAAACATGCAACATATTTTTATCTGATGGACATAAACCGAAATACGAAATCTTTGATTACATTTGCCTATTGTAGAATGCCTCCCTTACCTGGGAACTGGAACTGTTAAAATTGTTGAATTGTCTGAATGTATAAATAGATCTATTTGGGATTGACCATCCCCATCTGGGTGAGTAGCGCTCACTGTGCCTGGGCCAAGTATAACAGATGTTTATCATGTCGGAACGGAATATTGGGTGCATTTTTATTAATGCGAAGGGTCCTCATAAGTTGTACGGCCTAACGTGTCAAGTGTCAGTTTCGGGCAATAGGAAACGTAGTTACCTTTAAAGTGTTGATGCTTTGTGCATTACTACTTCAGTGAATGTTTATTGTCCAAACTTATTTATTTAATTAAACCTGTGAATTCACCAACTTTATGTTGACTCTGTAAGCATGTTTTTCTCAGGAAACTGAAGCGGGTATTTGATGTGCATGGAGTCAAGCATCATGATAGGCTGAATTTATAGAGCTCATCTGGGAACGGGGAAATCATCCAAACTATTGAATAACGTTTCAGACAATTTTTATAACATTTGCACTTTTATTCGTGTAATAAATGTAATGATAATCGTTTATCTGTTGCTCTACATAATATCTGCTGTTGATCCACCTACGTGACACCCAAATATTATTTCCGCTGCATTTGACCAATTTGGGGGTGTCACAGAATGGTATCAGAGCGATATATAGAGAACCTGACCAAAAGTTAATTAAATATAAAAATAATTTTTTTATATAAACTGGACTCTAACTTCTTTTAAAATCATTTAGGATTTTCGGGACTAGAATAATTAAGCATATAGAGTGTAGAGCATACATTTATTATGTGGCTAACTGTGCACTGATTATTAACATCTAGTTGATTAATCTTATAATTATTAACGTAACCTTTAACATGCGATGTTAAATGGCACTATTATATGACGTACAACTATGATTTTTCTTAAAAACTTTTAACTTGAGTAAGCTTATACTTACGTCAATTAAAAAAGTATTATTTTCAAACTCATTATGACATCACCAACTGCTACTCCTGTTGCTTTATCAACGACATCAGTGTTACATGGTTGGGTATCAACCAGCGAGTTTGATGAAAGTCACACTTCCGGCGACGCTGCACTAGTCGATGCTCTCATCGCTACTCCACCTACTACACCTGTATCCCCCACTGGGGATGAGGTTCAACCGACTACAGCCCTACCACCTTTACCACCAGCGTCTTCACTACTGGGCTACGCACTCGAGTATTTGCCACCTCGTAAGAGGAGGTACGAGGCACCTATCGACTCTAATTTTTAGGTCGGCAAGGGTTCCGGGGCGAGACGAGTTGACCCTGTCCAGGCCAAGATTGCTGCACTGGCCGCACGCCAGGCTCAGGACATAGCGGAGATTCGTACACAGCTATCAGCTGGACAGGCTGGACGTATTGCTCCACAGGAGCGTTAGGACCGACTATGTTGGACTGTCAGTGCCGAGGCACACGCTGCTTGGGGAGCATGGTCTACGACCTACCACTCCCTACAGTCGTTGATGGATGAGAACGAGTTTCTCCGCCAGCAGATCTACACTTTGGAGGGACAGCAGTACGCGACTCATACTGCTCTCATGTCCTTGGAGCAGACACTATCGATATTCTACGATCTTCAGGAGGTGCGCCACCAGGGTTTGACTGCCGAGACTGCCCATCTCAGAGGAGCCTACGAGACCTTCAGAGCTTAAATTCTAGAGGCACTCTAACTCCTTAAGGAGACTCGAGTCGCCATGATCTCGATGCAGGAGGCTATGCAGGCACCAGCTGTCTCATCACCACCAGTAGCACCGGCCATCTCAGAGGAGTCTGTTATGCATGAGTAGACGAGATGTACTAGATCTTTTGTACATCATGATAAGCTTTTGGGTTACATCCCATTTATCATGATATAGGACCTCATGTATTTCATTTCCTTTTTATCATTTGTATCCTTGTACTGTACTATTTTAGAATAGGTATTCGTAGACGATGTACTCTAGATTATGTGTACCACTATCCCAGACAGGCGGGTTGTGCTCTGTCTTGGATTGGTTGTACATTTTGTATTGTTATTCTACTCTAGAAATGACATGTACTCATTATCTTTTGTTATATTATGTGTTCTATTATATTATGAACTTTTAACAGATTATCCAGTTTGTTGTGAAGTCTATGCATGAATTTCTTTCGTGTATTTATATATAAAACTGTGCTAATGCCTAAAACTAATGATTTCATTTTTGTGTATGATAATAGACAAATGGCAATTATTAGAACAAACCCCAACAATGCCGACGCTACCCAAAACGTCACTGCCGCCCAACTAAGGGAAATGACTTATCAAGGCATCGCAACTACGATGGCTGCTAGTAGGAACATGGATGATAGCCAAAACTCCAACGCCCGCAGGAACAACCAGACCATCAGGAGTTGCTCCTACCCCGAATTTCTGAAGTGTAAGCCCTCATACTACAAGGGCAACGAGGGTGTTGTGGAGCTGATGTAGTGGTTTGAAAGTTTGGAGACCATGTTCCGCATCAACGATTGTGCAGAGGAGAACAAAGTCAAGTTTGCCACCTACATGTTGCTCGAAAGTACTCTTACTTGGTGGAACTCTGTAGTTGCTACTCTTGGTTACGATGCTGTATATACTCTCAACTAGACTGATCTGAAGGAGAGGATGACAGAGAAATACTGTCCAATGGGTGAGATGAAGAATCTTGAAATCGATTTGTGGGATCTCAGATGCAGGAACAATGAAATCATTGCATACAACCAAAGATTCCAAGAATTGACCATGATGTGTACCCGAATGTTCCCTGAGAAGGATGAAAAGATAGAGAAGTCTATTGGTGGACTCCCAGACGCCATTCATGATAGCGTACTCGCATCCCGACCCATTACTGTCGAGAGTGCCATTGAGTTCGCTACTGAATTGATCAACAAACGAGTCCGTACCATGTCTGACAGGCAAATTGAAACTAAGCGGAAGGTATATGAAAATTCTCGCAGTTAGCACCAGTAACCTCCCAAAAGGGAAAATGCTGGTCAGGTTTACAGTGCTACCACCACAGGAAATAAGTCGTACGTGTGTACAAAACCCTTGTGCTCAAGGTGCCGCTATCATCACACCGTTGACAGCCCATGTCAGTCCTGCCACAAATGTGGACAAGTTGGTCATTTTGCCCGTACTTGTCAAGTCAATGCTGTCACTCAGGTCCGACCCAACCACAACACCGGGAACCACAACAACAAGGGCGGATACAATGTCTGTGGGAACGGGAATGGACAGCAGGGAAACCGCAATACTGCCAGACGGAATGGCAATGGACCCAAGAAGGGAGTTGTGTGCTATAAGTGTGGAGCACCAGGCCATGTGAGACCAGGTTGTCACAAGTTGGCCAACCAGAATAAGAACAGTGGAGGAGCTTCATCAAGAGTGTACATGGTCGGCAATGCAAAAGCCAACCCCGATTCTAATGTCGTTACTGATACGTTCCTACTAAACAATCGTAATGCATCTATTTTGTTTGCTACTGGAGCAGACCGAAGTTTTATATCCACTAATTTTAGCAATGTATTATAAGTCGTCCCATCGATTCTAGATCACCACTACTCCGTAGAATTAGCTGACGGTAAAACTGTAGATGCTGACACTATCATTAGAGGTTGTACCTTAAATATTTCTAAACATCCCTTCAACATTGACCTTATCCCAGTAAATCTTGGTAGTTTTGACGTTATTATTGGCATGGACTGGTTGGCAAGATACCGCGCAGTCATTGTTTGTGATGAAAAAGTAGTCCGTATTCCATGGGGAAACAAAACCTTGATCATTCGAGGAGACGGTAACACTGACCTTACTAACACTAGACTTAGTGCTATCTCTTGTACTAAAGCTCAGAAATATATGTTGAGAGGATGTCCTATCTTCTTGGCCCATATTTCTAAAACAGATGAGGAGGACAAACCTGAGAAGAAACAAATCAAGGACGTACCTATCGTCCGAGATTTTCTCAAGGTCTTTCCTGATGAGTTGCAACGTTTACCACCTACCCGACAAGTGGAATTTCAAATCGATTTGATTCCCGGAGCTGCACCTGTGGCTAAAGCTCCATACCAGTTGGGACCATCAGAAATGAAAGAGATAGCTGAACAAGTTCAGGAATTATCTGACAAAGGATTAATCCGACCTATTTCCTCGCCTTGGGGAGCTCCTGTGTCATTTGTCAAAAAGAAAGATGGTTCTTTCCAAATGTGCATCGACTACAGAGAACTGAATAAGTTAACTGTGAAGAATCATTATCCACTTCCTCGCATCGACGACCTATTTGACCAACTACAAGGGTCAAGTGTGTATTCCAAGATTGCCTTGAGATCTAGATACCATCAACTAAGGGTCAGGGAGGAAGATATCCCAAAAACAGCTTTTAGAACCCGTTACGGTCATTACAAATTCTAGGTCATGCAATTTGGGTTGACCAGTGCACCAGCCATTTTCATGGATCTTATGAATCGTATGTGCAGACCCTACCTGGATAAATTCATGATAGTCTTCATTGAAGATATACTCATTTATTCCAAGAACGAACAAGAACACGGGGAACACCTTACACAAGTGCTAAAGGTGTTCAAGGAGGAACAACTCTATGCTAAATTCTCCAAATGTGAATTCTGGATTCCCAGAGTACAATTCCTTGGTCATGTCATCGATTGTGATGATATTCACGTAGATCCAGCAAAGGTCGAATCTGTCAAATATTGGGTATCATCTAAGTCGCCGACAGAGATCCGCCAATTTCTAGGCCGTGTTGGGTATTACCATAGATTTATCCAAGATTTCTCCAAAATAGCCAAACTAATGACCAAACTCACTCAGAAAGGAATAATGTTCGATTGGGGAGAGAAGGAAGAATCAGCTTTTCAGTTGATCAAGCAGAAGTTGTGTAGTGCACCTATATTAGCCTTGCCTGAAGGCAATGATGATTTCGTTATATATTGTGATGCTTCACACAAAGGTTTAGGTGCAGTATTGATGCAGAGAATGAAAGTGATCGCCTATGCTTCAAGACAACTGAAGAAGCATGCAAAGAACATCACCACTCATTATCAAGAACTTGGATCCGTAGTACTCGCTCTCAAAATCTGGAGACATTACCTATACGGAACAAAGTGTACTGTGCATACTGACCACAAAAGTTTGCAACACATATTGGATTAGAAGGAACTGAACATGAGACAACGCTGTTGGATTTAGTTGTTGAGTGACTACGACTGTGAGATCAAATACCACCCAGGTAAAGCAAATGTTGTTGCTGATGCTCTAAGTCGTAAGGAAACGGACCCTCCTATGAGAGTCCGGGCATTAGTTTTGACCATCAGTTTGGATCTACCCAAACAGATTTTGGAAGCTCAGACTCAAGCCCAAGTACCTGAAACCTCGTGAAGGAAGACATCAGAGGAGTGCTCGGAACTGACCTTACAAAAGAGAAGTTAGAGCCAAGAACAGATAGAACCCTGTGCCTTAACGGGAGGAGTTGGTTACCTTGTTATGGAGATTTGAGAAACGTGATCATGCACGAATCTCATAAGTCTAAATATTCTATACATCCCGGATCTGAAAAGATGTATCAAGATATGAAGAAATTATACTGGTGGCCAAATATGAAGGCTGACATAGCCACCTATGTACAAAAGTACTTGACATGTTCACGTGTCAAAACTAAACACCAGAGACCATCGGGTTTACTTATACAGCCCGAGATATCGAAATGGAAGTGGGACAACATCACCATGGACTTTTTCACCAAAATCCTAAAGTCATCTCACGGTTACGATACTATCTAGGTAATCTTCGATCGACTCACCAAGTCCGCTCATTTCCTGCCAATTAGGGAGAACGATTCCCTTGCAAAACTAGCAAAGACGTACATGAAGGAGATTGTGACCAAACATGGAATACCAGTGTCGATAATCTGTGATCGAGATGGTAGGTTCACATCATACTTTTGGAAGGCTTTCCAACGAGCTTTAGGTACCAATTTGGACATGAGTACTGCTTATCATCCACAGACCGACAGTCAAAGTGAACGAACCATCCAGACTCTAGAAGACATGCTACAAGCATGTGTGATTGAATTTGGAAATGGATGGGTTGACCACACTCCTTTAGTGAAATTCTCCTACAACAACAGCTATCGCGCCAGTATCAAGGATGTCCCTTTTGAAGCACTATATGGTAGAAAGTGTCGTTCGCCTGTGTGTTGGGCAGAAGTAGGTGAATTTCAGTTCACGGGACCCGAGTTAATCCAGGAGACTACAGACAATATCATGCTCATAAAGCAAAGAATTCAAGCTACTCGCGATCGACAAAAGAGCTACGCGAATCAGAAGCGTACCTATGCAATTTGAAGTAGGTGACCAGATCATGCTCAAGGTATCACCTTGGAAGGGTGTTGTACGCTTTGGTAAACGTGGAAAGCTGAATCCACGTTATGTCAGCCCTTTCAAAGTAATAGCCTGGATCGGGGAGGTAGCTTATCGTTTAGAGTTACCCCAAAAATTGAGTCGGGTACACTCTACTTTCTACGTGTCTAATCTGAAGAAGTGTTATGCTGAAGAACCGTTGGTTATACCATTGGAAGGAGTTCAGTTTGATGACAAACTCCAGTTCATAGAAGAACCAGTAGAAATCATAGAGAGAACGGTTAAGAAGTTCAAACGCACTCGCATCCCGTTGATCAAAGTACGTTGGAACTCGAGGAGAGGCCTGAGTTCACATGGGAACGAGAAGACTCGTTCAAAACCAAGTACCCACATTTGTTCACCTGACCGGTGACTTCATCTTAAGCTTTGAGGACAAAGCTAAAAGAACGGGATGGTGCTGTAATACCTCTGATTTTACCATAGTGACCTTGTCAATTGTTGTACTGTTTAGTTTTTGAATTTCTATAATTCCACTTTTATATGGTTAATTGAGTATCATCTTCTTTTGTCATACTGTCATTTTAATATTATTTTATTTTAATATATATAGGAACCCTTAGTCTTTTTGACTACTCTGGCAATTGACATGCCACATTGTTAAACAAGGACTCATCACCTCTGTACAAACTTTTGGAAAAACCATAATTTTATTTACTTAATTTATTAAGTACCTGTACTTATAATTATATGTATATATTTACATATACCTTATACTATGAACAAACACCTATCACTATAAAACAATGTCTATTATCTCAAATAGACATTTATTTATTTTGTTCAAATAAAATAATTGTAATGATATACTCATTATATACTTTCACCAAGTGACCTAAAGGTTTAACCAAAATATCTAGATACCTTACAAGTACCTACACTATAATACATATACTATTGTTAACTCCCAATTTTCGATAAGTCAACATAATTTCTACCCTAAAACATATACTAGCCGTGTATATATGTGCATATACTTCCATAAATACTTGCAAACTTACAAGAAATCTTAGTACAATAATCAAGTGTACACTATGCTTCCTACTATGCAACCATACTTACCCCATAACACTTACACTATTCTATGTCCAGTCTTGTCCCCTTTGACTTGAAAATACACGGCTGGAACTCAAAAGATGGAAGTGAAACACTTTGCTATATTTGGCATGTGTTTGAAAATCTTGCACCAAATTAAACACATATTGGTACCTTACAAGATACCCATAGATCTCTCTCTCACCTTAATCTAGCCGAATATATCCTTAGTTTCTCAAACACACAACACAAAACACTTGCAATCTATCTCTCATTCTTCTCTCAAAACTCACGGCATATATTTACTCCTACACAAAAATCCTCCATTTCTCATTTACTTCTTCATTTACTAACCTTAAATCATGCCTCATGCAACATAAATACTAATCATCACTCTTTACTACTCCTAACTTACACAACAAGGCAACAAGGAAACCTTAGGATCACCAAAGGAAAGTCACGGCTTGGTTTAAATTTAAGCTTCCACGATTGTTGAACACAAGCTCAAGCTATCAGTAGTTCACTTGTTCATTCCTAAAACCACTTAACAAGTAAGTATCATGAAGCTTATCTTTCTTAATATCTTCATTATCATACACATGAACATATATATATCCCTAGTGTTAACTTAACATAAAAACAATCTAGGAAAACCTAGACTAATGAAAAATATTGTTAACTATGATAACCATACCCTCATGAACATGATAACCATAACCTCATGAACACGCTAACCTAGAAAAATCACAAAACCTATGCATGTATATATTTTGGCCATAGGTTATACCCTAGTTTTTAGGGTGATGAATAACTTTGAAATATTTTAGTAAGCCTAGAAATCATTAGATCCATATTAATACTAAACATGTTTAACTAGTTTGTCTTAATGGATTAATAAGCCCAAAGAATAGTGTTTAATATAGTAAGGCCCTTTAAGCCTACTATGTAAGCCCAATAGAAACTAGAAACCCATTAAGCCCACTAATGCTTCTTAAAGCCTACTAAGATAAATATACCAATAATAAACTTTACTTATGTTAAATAAACATATTATAAAACTTTTGTATGAAAAATGTGATTTATTAAAGTTTCTGATTTAAAAATGTAAATTATTAATGTTTCGGGTTAAAAATGTAATTTATGAAACTTTCGGATTGATTTGTAAATTTAATTAAGTCTAAGAATTTAAATGGTGATTTTTGGAAACTCATTTTTACAAAATATAATGTATAAGGACCTATTATGTAATTTGCCAAGAGTATAGGGGTGAATAGTACCCTATTTGTAACACCCCCAAATAATCATGTTTCAATGCAGCGGAAGAGTCGTTGGTGTTACGGCATAGCACATTACTCATATCATAGACAACGCTTAAAAATCGTGGCGTTTAATAATAATGCATTTTCCATTCATGAATATCAAAGTACATAGGTCCTCAGGTCATAATATATTATACAAATTTACAAAACTTTTGAATGGAAATTTTATTTGAATGCGGGCCATAATTTCTTGTCGTCTTTCCGAGAATTACCTTCAAGTACCTGAGATAAAACATGTTAAAAAGGTCAGCGAAAACGCCGAGTGAATTCATAGAGTTTAATATAAACCATTAAAATATCGCCGGTATATAATCATCACCGAAAATCATTTTATACAATTCTTTGTCGGAGGCCATAAAATAGGCCAAAGACATTTATTAGGAATCTCTGTCATAAATCATAATATAGGCTTTTGCCTTCAAAACCATTATACGAACCTTTGTCGTAAAAACATCATACAATACGTTTTATAACGTTATATAGAGTTAAATAAAAACCCTTATATGAATATAGTTATGTAAAACCAAAACACGAACATAATATCAGTAATAAGACCCCGTATTGCTAGTCAGGCAATATAATATAATTCAATGCTGTAAAACCCGCATGCTTTTACCATGAATAGTACCCTTAAGACCGTACGTACTAGATTAAAACCTTCCTATTATAGCATGATTACGATTATATGTTAGGATTTTACGTATTACGTACGTGTTATAACACGATAAGTATTTACTACGCACGAACACGCAATAATTATTTAACAATAATTAATCACGAACATGCGATCATGAAATCATGAACGTAATTAAATCACGAGCTATTATTAATTACGTATATATATTTATTACGAGCGTAAATAAATATATTAGGTCACGGTAAATATTTAACGAGAACACATTAAACGAGAACACAAATAAACATGAACGAATAATTAAACGACAAGACACGGAAAACGGTACGGGTACCCCATGTGGGGCCCCTACCCACGACAACAATAAGGAGATGGGCCAAGCCCATCTCAAATTTTACTAAAGGGGGTTAAGGTAAAACTAGCTAGTCATTTTTTTTCACTTTACAAAAGATTAAACAAAAACCTAAAAAAATATTTTCTCCTTCTCCTCTTCTTCTTTTATTGGCCGCCACACATAAACAAACCAAGGAGGGTGTTTATTTCATTTTGATCTTGGTTTTGGTGCAAGTGTTCGTGTTTGTTCATCCTCGTTTAGATCCACGCATTCGGTATATTCTTTTTACCCTTTTCTTTTTGATTTGATCTAATAAATAATTAAGAACATGATGTTTTTAAAACCTAATTAAAAACATAGATCTAAAATGAAAATGGTTATTGGGTAAATCAAAAAGGGATGTTTTTAGGGGTGTTTGTTTGGCCGGCGCCTAAACCGAACCCCAATGGGGTCTCGGTTTGGCTACTCGACCACCACCGAGACCATATGGTCCCGGTTGGGTGGTGTGGGTCCCACGGAAGCAGCAAGACTAGGGGAACCCCGAAGTGGTTCGGGATATGGTGTCGATTTCATGTCCAGTTCATGGTTTCTAGTCAAGATCCGGTGCACGGTTTATGTTAAGATTATTTTTTTATATAATCATATGTTAAAATTAAATTAATAAATATGACATGATTAATTTAATAACATGACTTAGGTTATAGTTTAATTATTAGATCATGAAATTATTAACCTAAGTATTTTTATATTTTTAGACTTATAATTAATTTATTATTTAAAAACCATGGTTATAATTAATTAATTAACATGACTTAGGTTATATTATCAATAAATAATAATACATGTTTTAACCTAAGTATTTAACTTTATTTAATTAAAAACATGATATATTTTAATTAAATACTTTTAACCTATAGTTTATTTAAATTACATGAAATAATTAATAAACTATACATTATATCATTATGACTTAGAAAATAATCAGAAAAACACTTAGTCTTATATACTTAGCTTATTTCACCAGCTTATATCTAATTATGGAAACTTTCTATTTGTAGAAACTTATTTAATTAAGGAAGCTAATCTATTTATGGGAACTTTCTATTTTTAGAAACTTATTTAATTCAGGCAGCTAATCTATTTATGGAAACTTATTTAATTAAGGCAGCTGATCTATTTATGGAAACTTTCTATTTTTAGAAACTTATCTATTTTAATAAGTAATTCTATTTTTGGAAACTTTTTATTTTTGGAAACTTTCTATTTTTGGAAACTTTCTATTTTTAGTAACTTTCTATTTTTGGAAACTTTCTATTTTTGGAAACCTACTATTTTTGGAAAGTTACTTATTATTACACAGTAAGTAAAATACTACATGAAATACCAGAAATACCTAATCAGAATAGACAGAATATAAGATAAACACAGTTTAAGGCTTTAAACAGTAAAACAAGATATGAACATATAAAATAAGCTAAGACATGATATAAAACCAGTTACGTATTTAGTAGTCAGATACTTATTCACGTATGTATTCATGTAGCATTAGTGATACGGAAGTAGGATTCCTCTCAGTTCTTCTTCTTCGTTCACAGGACATAAGGTACGGATTCCCGTCTTTTTAGTATGGACATTCTTTCCTTATTAGGATTCCCCGTATGCAGCCAAATGTTTTCCCGTAGTATAAGTTTGTATGTTATACTTGCATATGTTTAATTTAGAATACCTATAGCCATATACATGCATGACCAATTTCACCTAGTTATGGAGGTACCATAACCATAACATTAGAGGCACTGATGTTATGACTTCACCACGGCGGAGTGATTGCTCGTGGCGTCCCTTCAGCTTTTGGCCATTTATTATATTTATCATTTGGGGCGTATGGGTGCATCCTAGTTACATGTTTTCAACAGATTACTCAGTGTGAATGTGGTGTGTGCCTTGCATCCTTCACAAGGAGCTAATCCCTCCTACTCAAACCAGTATATTAAATTAGAGGCAGCCCCTCTAATTTGCATGATGAGTGCACCCCTCCAAGTATTCATGCACGGTGGATTTTCATGACCTATATTGGCTAATGGTAGAACATGCTAAACAGTTTTTATAAGATAAACATAAGGATTTTCAAACTATAAAACCAGTTTTACCAAGACTTAACTAGGTTACTCGGGACTTAGTTTCTTCTGCTGTTATATGTTATATGCTTATCCTATTCATGCTTTATTGTACATCCGTGCACTGAGCGTATTGCTCAGCCGTTTTCCTTTTCTATGTTCCCAAAACGGCAAGTACTCAAGGACGCTCGTAGACTTTAAGCGTACGTGCATATGGACTGGAAGCTTTCTAGCCTTTCTTTACTTTATGCATTATCTTTCCTTTAATACATTTGCTATGGACATTGTTTAGTCCTTTCCTTTACAGTACTTATGTTTGTGTGTGATGAGCTTTACTTTTGGACTACCGATGTTTGATTCCGGTATTTTCCTTTTATGGTCATGTAATGTTTAGACATTTTTCCTTGTATGCTTTGATGACACGCCATAATTACGCGTGACATTCTATTATCAAATTGAGGTGTTACAATTATGGTATCAGAGCCAAGGCTTCGACCTGTAGGCTCGCAAAATATGACCTGTGATTAGTGGGTAGTCACTACGGTCTTCCTAGACTGGCCCTATTTAGTCGCATGTGTTTTATCGGAACTTTTAAATTTGGGACCGACCCATAGGCGTCCCCTCGCCATGTCTTTTGTTTTGGGTGAACTGACCATAGGCATTCACTCTCGAGCATACAAAAGTTTTCATAAAACTGCATCATGCATTCATACACAAAATTTTCTTGCATAAAATTTTTCTCTTGAAATTTTGGTATAAATTTTTTTTCATGTATATATATATTTTATGTTTTGATCTGTTTAATCATATGTTTCATGTTATAATTTCAGATGGTTCTCACACGCGAACAGGAACAGCTCAATGCTGCAATGCAAGCTTTGCTTCCTCAACTGAGGAACGACATCAGGGCTGAAGTTCAAGCTGCCAACAATCAGCAGCATGATCAGGAACCCCCTCTTCCTCCTCCAGTGACATTAGCAGTATGGCTGGAGAGATTCAACAAGCTCCGTCCTCGAGCTTTCGAGAAGACAGATAGCCCCAGTGATGCTGAAAGCTGGTTGGCTCACATCGAGAAGATTTTCAATGCTATGGGTTGTGACCCCGCATACAAGGCGAGGTTGGCATGCTATCGGTTCGAAGACGATGTGCTAAATTGGTGGTTAGCGTTGATGCAGTCTGAGGGTGGTGACTAGTGGGTTGCTGGTTTGACTTGGGCTCAGTTCAAGGACAGGGTGATGGAGCAGTTCTTTCCCAAGGCTGAGCAAGACAAGCTCAAGAGAGAGTACCATGGGATCCGACAGAGAGCTGGGGAGAATTGCAACGAGTTTATGCAGCGCTTTCTTCGCTTAGCTGGTTTCCTTGGTGCAGCAGCAGGTACTCCTGAAGAGTAGGCACACCACTTTAGGTGGGCTCTTCGCACATCGGTCGCAAACAATCTGGTGTGTGCTACGTTCAACACTGTAGCACAAGTGGCCGATGCAACACGTAAGTTGGAGATGCTGCAGGAGAGAGATGAGTTCGGGGAAGCTGAGAGACCCGACAAGAGGTAAACATTCGTATTCAAGCGTTGATCAATCCGTATTCTTTCCATATATGTCAATTATTCATCTCTTTAAATGTATCTTCCAGGCAGAAAACTGGGGACCGGTCTCAGCCGGCTACTCAGCAGCAGCCCCATCAGCCGAAGGGAAACGGTCAGACTAACGACCGTTCTGCTACGGATAGGCGTGGCGGTAATGACAATTACCGTAACAACGCTGGACACTCCAACAACAGCAGGTCCTAATACTTACGCAATTTTCTTATGATTTCATGTTATAACTCATATTCTGACACTTTAGCAAAAACTTCTACCAGGAACCATGTAAACGGTAGGGACCAGAACCAGAGAGGTTCACAGCCTCGCCGTCCAACTATCACTGGTATTCAATCTTACGATTATCCGCATTGTCCTTTGTACCCTATTATCATGTCTTATGTAAAATGTTTTATGTCGTCGTAACACTAACGCATGCTTCAAGTGTGGTCTTCCTGGCCATATCATGAAGGATTGCCGAAAGGGCGAGATGGAGGGTACATCGGGACATGCTGATTCAAAGCCGCCTCCTACCACTGGGCGTGTCTACACGACATCTGGAGACCAGGCCAACAAGTCTACAGGTACCATCACTGGAATCTTGTATATGTATGGTCAAGCTGCATGTGTTCTTTTCGATACAGGTCCTACTCACTCGGTTATTTCTACTGCTTATGCTAAGAACATTAGGATGCTCCCCATGCCACTAGAGAATAGGCTTACTATTTCCACGCCTTTGAGGGACTCTGTATTAATCACCCATGTATACAAGAGTCTTCCCCTAGAATTTGACGATAAGGTTCGACCTGTTGACGCACTTCCGCTGGACATGAATGACTTCGACATGATTTTGGGCATGGATTGGCTATCCAAGCATCATGCTACCATAGACTGCCATTCATATCGAGTTATCTTCGGTGATGTTAATGCACTAAAGTACATTCACAACGGGTTCGTACCCGGACGGTCTGTACAAATCATATCTACCCTGCAAGCGCGTGCACTACTGTCACATGGCTGCGAGGGTTATCTAACTACAGTTCACAACATGGATGTTGAATCCCCATCAATTCAGGATCAACCAATAGTGTCGGAATTCCAAGATGTTTTCCAGCAGAACTTCCAGGCATACCACCTGCACGAGAAGTAGAATTCAGTATCGAACTTATTCCAGGAGCTGAACCAATCTCCAAGGCTCCTTATCGCATGGCTCCTATAGAGCTGAAGGATCAACTGCAAAAACTTATTGAACGAGGTTTCATTCGACCGATCGCATCTCCATGGGGTGCCCCGGTCTTGTTCGTTAAGAAGAAGGACGACAGTATGTGTCTTTGCATAGACTATCGCGAGCTCAACAAGATTACTATCCGGAATAGGTATCCACTGTCACGTATAGACGATCTGTTTGACCAACTCCAAGGGGCCAAACACTTCTCCAAGATTGATCTTAGGTCAGGCTACCATCAGCTACGGGTTAAGGAGCAGGATATCGCCAAGACTGCTTTTCGTACCCGCTATGGCCACTACGAGTTTGTAGTTATGCCATTCGGCCTGACAAATGCTCCAGCAGTGTTCATGGATTTGATAAACAGAATCTTCCATGAATTTCTGGACAAGTTCGTCATTGTCTTCATCGATGACAACCTGATTTTCTCAAAGTCCAAGGAGGAACACGAAGACCATCTTCGTACAATAATACAGATTCTTCGCCAGAAGCAGTTGTATGCAAAATTCTCCAAGTGTGAGTTCTGGTTAGACAAGGTGGCATTCTTAGGTCACATTGTATCAGCAGAAGGAATCACTATGGATCCAGCGAAGGTTGAGGCCATTACTAAGTGGCCAAGGCCGAATCAGCGACAGAAGTCCGCAGTTTCTTAGGCTTAGCTGGCTATTACTGTAGGTTCGTGGAGAATTTTTCCCGCTTAGCACTACCATTGACCAAACTGATGCGGAAAGGGGAGAAATTCGTCTGGACTGAGGAAAGAGAGAAGAGCTTTGAAGACCTGAAGCAGAAGCTAGTATCTGCACCTATTCTTACTCTCCCATCTGGTACGGGTGGATTTCAAATCTACAATGATGCATCAGGGAAGGGTCTTGGTTGTGTTCTCATGCAACATGGGAAAGTGATCGCGTACGCTTTACGGAAGCTTAAGCCTTATAAAGAAAATTACCCCACGCATGACTTGGAACTTGCTGCAGTCGTGTTTGCATTGAAGATATGGAGGCAATACTTATATGGAGAATCATGTGACATTTTCACGGACCACAAAAGCTTGAAGTATATCTTCACTCAACGTTAATTGAACATGAGGCAGAGGAGATCGTTAGAGCTGTTGAAGGATTATGACATTAATCTACAGTATCATCCCGAAAAAGCTAATGTAGTAGCAGATGCTCTTAGCAGGATGTCCGGAATGATGAACGACATTAAAATCGAAGACGAAATCAAAAGAGACTTGGAGCGACTAGACATCGAGATCATGGTACGTGGACAGCACGGTTACTGGGCTAATCTTAGAGTAGAACCCGAGTTACTCTCTAAGATCAAGAAAGCTCAGAAAGATGATGGACAAATCTGGGCGATAGTATAGAATTTGGAGAAACATACGGAATTCAGAGTAGATGCAGATGGTATCGTATGGCAGGGCACGAGACTTTGTGTTCTTGATGACAAAGAACTCCGGGAAGCCTTGTTAGTAGAAGCTCATAGCTCCCCATTCTCTATAAATCCTAGTTCGACTAAGATGTACCATGACATCAAGCAGTACTTTTGGTGGAGTGGTATGAAACAGGAAGTGGCCACTTACGTCTCCAAATGTCTTACCTGCCAGCAGGTTAAGATCGAGCATCAGCGATCTGGCGGTCTCCTTCAACTGTTAGATATTCCAGAGTGGAAGTGGGACAAAATCACCATGGATTTTGTTACCGGTCTTCCGCCCACCAAGAGGAAGCACGATGCAATTTGGGTTATCGTAGATCGACTTACCAAATCAGCTCATTTCTTACCGATCCGCAAGGAAGATCCAGTAAGTAAACTCGCCGATACATATAGAAGAGAGATCATGAGACTCCACGGTGCACCATCCAGCATCGTCTCAGACAGAGATCCTCGATTCACTTCGCGCTTTTGGAAGAGTCTGCAGAAAGCTTGGGGTACACAACTTAAGCTTAGCATGGCTTTTCATCCTCAAACGGACGGATAGTCAGAACAATTGATTCAGACATTGGAAGCCATGTTGAGGTCATGTCCGTTGGAATGGACGGGTGATTGGGACAATTACATCTGTTTGATGGAGTTTGCATACAACAACAGTTGGCACGCAAGTATCAAGTGTGCTCCTTTCGAGATGTTGTATGGCAGAAAGTGTCGTGACCCAATCTGTTGGGATCAGGTTGGCGAGCGAACACTTGAAGGACCAGAAATCATAGAGATGACCAATGAAAAGATCGCATTAGCTAAGCAGAAACTTCAGGAAGCACGGTCACGTCAGAAGAGTTACGCCGATAAGCATCGTAGGGACATACATTTTAACGTAGGAGATCACGTCTTCCTTAAGGTTTCGCCGGCACGTGGTGTTAGATGCTTCGGGATTAAAGGGAAGCTCAGTCCTCGTTTCATCGGATCGTTTGATATCATTGAACGAGTCGGTGAAGTATCTTACCGGTTGGCGTTACCTCCGCAGCTTTTGCATGTACACAATGTGTTTCATGTGTCCTTACTCAGAGGATACCAGTGTCATCCCCTTCACATGGTTCAGTATCCACTGGAACAGATACGTGAAGATCTCACTCTAGAAGAACCCGAACGAGTTCTTGACGGACAAGAACGAGTCATGAGATGGAAAACGATTCCATTCGTCAAAATCCTATGGAGGGATCATACCGAGCGGGAAGCCACTTGGGAAGCAGAGTATTCTATTCGGGCTTCTTACCCTTAGTTCATATTTTGAATTCGGGTATGTTCTTCTTTTTCAGTATACTTTATCTATAATTCGGGGACGAATTATTCTTTTTAGGGGGGAAGAGTTGTAAAACCCGCATGATTTTACTATGAATAGTACTCTTAATACCGTAGGTACTAGATTCAAACCTTCCTATTATAGCATGATTACGATTACATGTTAGGATTTTACGTATTACGTACATGTTAGAACACGATAAGTATTTACTACGCACGAACACGCAATAATTATTTAACAATAACTAATCACGAACATGCGCATGAAATCATGAACGTAATTAAATCAGGAGCTATTATTAATTACGTATATATATTTATTACGAGCGTAAATAAATATATTAGGTCACGGTAAATATTTAACGAGAACACATTAAACGCGAACACAAATAAACATGAACGAATAATTAAACGACAAGACACGGAAATGATACGGGTACCCCATGTGAGGCCCCTACCCGCGACAACAATAAGGAGATGGGCCAAGCCCATCTCAAATTTTACTAAAAGGGGTTATGGTAAAACTAGCTAGTCATTTTTTTTCACTTTACAGAAGATTAAACACACCAAGGAGGGTGTTTATTTGATTTTGATCTGGGTTTTGGTGCAAGTGTTCGTGTTTGTTCATCCTCGTTTAGATCCACGCATTCGGTATATTCTTTTTACCCTTTTCTTTTTGATTTGATCTAATAATTAATTAAGAACATGATGTTTTTAAAACCTAATTAAAAACATAGATCTAACATGAAAATGGTTATTGGGTAAATCAAAAAGGGATGTTTTTAGGGGTGTTTGCTTGGCCGGCGCCTAAACCGAACCCCAAGGGGGTCTCGGTTTGGCTACTCGACCACCACCGAGACCATATGGTCCCGGTTGGGTGGTGTGGGTCCCACGGAAGCAGCAAGACAAGGGGAACCCCGAAGTGGTTCGGGGTATGGTGTCAATTTCATGTCCGGTTCATGGTTTCTAGTCAAGATCCGGTTCACGGTTTATGTTAAGATTATTTTTTTTATATAATCATATGTTAAAATTAAATTAATAAATATGACATGATTAATTTAATAACATGACTTAGGTTATAATTTAATTATTAGATCATGAAATTATTAACCAATATATTTTTATATTTTTAGACTTATAATTAATTAATTATTTAAAAACCATGGTTATAATTAATTAATTAACATGACTTAGGTTATATTATTAATAAATAAGAATACATGTTTTAACCTAAGTATTTAACTTTATTTAATTAAAAACATGATATATTTTAATTAAATACTTTTAACCTATAGTTTATTTAAATTACATGAAACAATTAATAAACTATACATTATATTATTATGACTTAGAAAATAATCAGAAAAACACTTAGGCTTATATACTTAGCTTATTTAACCAGCTTATATCTAATTATGGAAACTTTCTATTTTTAGAAACTTATTTAATTAAGGCAGCTAATCTATTTATGGAAACTTTCTATTTTTAGAAACTTATTTAATTCAGACAGCTAATCTATTTATGGAAACTTATTTATTTAAGGCAGCTGATCTATTTATGGAAACTTTCTATTTTTAGAAACTTATATCTATTTATGGTAACTTTCTATTTTTAGAAACTTATCTATTTTAAGCAGTAATTCTATTTTTGGAAACTTTCTATTTTTGGAAACTTTCTATTTTTGGAAACTTTCTATTTTTGGTAACTTTCTATTTTTGGTAACTTTTTATTTTTGGAAACTTTCTATTTTTGGAAACTTTCTATTTTAGGAAACCTGCTATTTTTGGAAAGTTACTTATTATTACACAGTAAGTATAATAATACATGAAATACCAGAAATACTTAATCAGAATAGACATAATATAAGATAAACATAGTTTAAGGCTTTAAACAGTAAAACATGATATGAACATATAAAATAAGCTAAGACATGATATAAAACCAGTTACGTATTTAGTAGTCAGATACTTATTCACGTATGTATTCATGTAGCATTAGTGATACGGAAGTAGGATTCCTCTCAATTCGTCTTCTTTGTTCACTGGACATAAGGTACGGATTCCCGTCCTTTCAGTATGGACATTCTTTCCTTATTAGGATTCCCCGTATGCAGCCAAATGTTTTCCCGTAGTATAAGTTTGTATGTTTGACTTGCTTATGTTTAATTTAGAATACCTATATCCATATACATGCATGACCAGTTTCACCTAGTTATGGAGGTACCATAACCATAACATTAGAGGCACTGATGTTATGACTTCATCACGGCGGAGTGATTGCTCGTAGCGTCCCTTTAGCTTTTGTCCATTTATTATATTTATCATGTGGGGCGTATGGGTGCATCCTAGTTACATGTTTTCAGCAGATTACTCAGTGTGAATGTGGTGTGTGCCTTGCATCATTCACAAGGAGCTAATCCCTCCTACTCAAACCAGTATATTAAATTAGAGGCAGCCCCTCTAATTTGCATGATGAGTGCACCCCTCCAAGTATTCATGCACGGTGGATTTTCATGACCTATATTGGCTAATGGTAGAACATGCTAAACAGTTTTTATAAGATAAACATAAGGCTTTTCAAACTATAAAACCAGTTTTACCAAGACTTAAGCAGGTTACTCGGGACTTAGTTTCTCCCGCTGTTATATGTTATATGCTTATGCTATTCATGCTTTATTGTACATCCGTGCACTGAGCGTATTGCTCAGCCATTTTCCTTTTCTATGTTCCCAAAACGGCAGGTACTCAGGGACGCTCATAGACTTTAAGCGTACGTGCATATGGACTGGAAGCTTTCTATCCTTTCTTTACTTTATGCATTATCTTTCCTTTGATACATTTGCTATGGACATTGTTTAATCCTTTCCTTTATAGTACTTATGTTTGTGTGTGATGAGCTTTACTTTTGTACTACCGATGTTTGATTCCGGTATTTTCCTTTTATGGTCATGTAATGTTTAGACATGTTTCCTTGTATGCTTTGATGACACGCCATAATTACGCGTGACATTCCATTATCAAAATGGGATGTTACAAATGCGAATATCAGTATTTTTGTTATTGGATTATTATAAGCCGCATGACATTGTTACGTTTCTATAACATATAACGGGTAGCTAACCCGTAATTTCCTTTGCCCATCTAAAACAGCGTGTCGTAACAATAATCACGCTTATATAAATCTTCTCATACATAAATTTGCTTACCAATCAATGTGGCACGACGGGGATCAACCGTCAAGGCGCGAATTGGGGTGATCTTCCCCAAATAGTACTATTATATGCATAAACGTCTACCAAATCCTAGTAGTTCACAATTCATGCTAATGGGACATAAACTAACTAATAATAATCCATCTCATTTCATTCATCGGGTCATATAATCATTCGGGTCCATATCAATAAGCATACAAAAGGGACAACTGGTGTCCTATTTTTATTTAAACTAACATGTTATCTCCCTCACGGGTTTATAAAAAATTTCATAAAACATTTAAAAGAGTGTGAGGCTATGAACTCATGTTGATTGGGAAAGGCGGGTTATCGGCGATTTGGATGTACGATACGTGCTTCAATCACGGAAACCTAGACAAATAATACTCGGTCTTAGACTCTTGTCCAATGACTTTATAAAAATAATGGTTATGTAAATATGATGATATCATAAGTATGATGATGATCAAGTGGGATTTTATATCTTCATACACATTATAGTGTTATGTGTTAGTCAAATTTTAGACTAGTTACACTAGTTTCAACTTATTTATATATTAAGGCCCAATAAGCCCATTAAAAGTCCAATACATTATATTAGCCTATTTATACTTTTAATACCAGGCCTATACTCATAGGTTGGGCCCAAGTGGGTTAAGCCCATGAGTAAGTCTACTAGTGTTTAGCCAAACTAGTTGGGTTAATAGTCCAATAAGGCTACTTTGGCCCGTTAAGGTCCATAAATTATAAAACTCAGTTTTATCGTTTTTTACTTGTCAAATGTACTTACACATCATTATATGAGTTATAAAAATGTTACATTAGACGGGTCCGACCGTCTAAGTTTTATTTGGAGAAAACGTTAATCTTTTGGTTTTAACCGAAAAGACGTAAAACTTATATATAGTTTTATAACTTTAGGAAACATTTGAGTTTGTATTTTTATAAAATCCAAGTTTATTTATTTTAGTATATCACTCATTTTATATTACTTATTATTAGTTAGTGGGTTTTATGTATTCATTTTATAATAATATTACTTGAGTGCTCATTTTATATTCTATAGTTTTATTTACAAATCTGATTATCAAAGTCACTTCCATCATTTTTGCCATATCTTGAGTTCTACAAAGAGATAGAAGCTCAAATTTGGGCAGCACAAACTACATGATATGTGCTACAAATAACTATATTTAGCTACTGCTCAATCATCTTCTAAGTATCCCTAATATTTCGTCCAAAACAGACTATACAGATTTGTACCTTAATATTGATCATATCTTGCTCAATTTATTGATTCCATTGAGTGGCCAACTCTCCACATATGTAAAAATTATATATTTAACTGTATATTCAATAATCCAAGCCTTTTTACCAAGTGTTCATATGGTTACTTACTGTTTTATACAACCTATAAATTTAATCAAGATTTTAACATCTTTATATGTAGATTTTGGTCTTTTTAACCAAATCTATTAACACAAAATCCTCACATAATACTTTGATCATCATTCATTATCATATAGATATACATCTAAGAAGAAAATACATGATTAATTTTACAAAATAACAAGATGATAGGAAGAAACAATATCTATACCATCAAAGTGATGAAAAGGTTGAGATTTTGATGAACAATGCTTGGTCCTTGTTACCAAATCTTCAACTTTAGCAATGGACTTTTTGAAATCTTCAAGTGGATGAACACCTTCATGGAAATCAGCCATTTACTTCCATATAAACTCCTTCTTAGTTGTTAAGATCACCTAAAATCACCATATCTTCAATAGGTTATCATCATATGCAAGTTATACATATGATTTGTGGTTAAGAGTTTGATCAATGGTGGTGTTTTTGGAGAGAATGGGACGGCAACAAGGAGAGAGTAGAGAGAGATTTGAGTTGTTTGCATGTTGAATTATGAGAGAAATGGTTTTGGTTGCTAGTTTTGGAGTTTTAAGTTGTTTTGGTTACATAGGTGGACAAGTGTCCTTTAAATGTGTGTTAGCTTGCCACCAAAGGGTGGTGTGGCTAAGCCTTGCAGCCACATGTATGAGGGTGGACAAGTGTAAACTTGGCTCATCCCTATTAATTTACGGGTACTCCTCGATTCTAATTTCCTCGATGTGCGTGCCCTCGGGTCGTTTTACGAAAAACGTGTTTATAAATTATGAATCAACGGCACAAAACGAATCTAATAAAAATTGTCTCGTCAAAAAAGGAGTTCAAAAACGTAAATACGTAAACCTAGGGTTTCTGGTTTAGTCGTAAAGGACGTTAAATTATGCACGTAAGTCCTAATTTCTTCTGTTAAATTTGTGAGTTTATGAACCAACACAGATTAAAATTCCAAAATAATATTCGAGAATAAATTTATTTCCTGAAATGTCGGACTGTCACCAAAAACGGTGTATGTAAACGTAAGCACGTAACGTAGAGTTCTCCGGTTTAAACGTAGTCGATGCTACTTTAAGACGTAGCCCTTATTTCTTCCCAAAAGTGAGCGAGTTCATAAATTAACAATAAAATAATGATTTTAAAATAATACTTGAGAATAAAATAACGACCTCAAATTGACGGATTGTCACAGCAGTTACCCCTAAAGGGGATCTGATATTCTGTTTTTTGCAATGGGTTCTAATTTTATTCTCTCGATATCCTCTCGAATTGATCTCGGTCTTAAGTGGAATGATTTGTTCTTGGTTAATAAAAAGTGGTTGGTTTGTTTATCTATTTTGACTAATGACAAGGAATTAAATGTCGAAGAGTAAACTTAAAGCTTTAAATGATTAAAGTAAAAATACAAGTTTAAAAATAAATGCTTGAAGACTTGGTAAAAATGTGGACTTAATTGAGAAGCACTAAAAGAAAGTAGAATCGTAACAAAACACCTCCAATCGGAATAGTGTAAAAATCCACCCAATCGGAATGTTATTCCGATCGTATGATCGGAATATGTTGCAATATGAGCCAATCGGAATATCTGGTATCGTTACTAATCGGAATGTACTGCAGGAGTGCAAATCGGAATATACAAATTAACATCAATCGGAATATGGGCAATAAGCTATAATCGGAATACTATCAAAGCGTACCAATCGGAATAAGAGACACCAATCTGAATATTAAAATAGGTACAATCGGAATGGCTAAACCCTTTTCCGATCGACCGATCGGAAAGAGGGGGTGTTGCTTGGTCGGAAAATACAATCGGAAAAGGGAGTTTCCCTTTCCGAAATTGGGGCAAATTCGGGACAAAAGCAAGGGAAATAAGCTATTAGGACAAGCTAAAACCCAAAACTAACTCGAATCTATTAATAAGCTGATCGAATAAGCACTAAAAACACTTTTCCAAACTCAAAGTAAATAACTTTTAAAGCAAATCAATAAAAATATGAACTTTTCATAAAAACTTCAAAAAGTAAATAAGCTAAATCATCAAATAAGCCAATAAGAACAAGGATCTCAAAGCTTATTTATGTAAAAACTTAAGGAAACATAAAAGTTAACAACTTTTTAAGCACAAATCATAGATGAACAACACGGATCATACGAGATTTGTACCAAAATCAATAAAATTAAAAGAAAGGAAGCATGAGATTAAAGATTAAAACTTAAAAACTTGAACTTGATTAATGAAAAAGTAATACAAAGTTTGAATTTGAAAGAGAAAAAGATGAAATCTAGTTAGAGAAAGTTCTAAACTTTCTCTCTCTAAAACTAGAGAGAAAAACTAAAAACTAAGACTAAGTGTGAATTTTTGTGAAGTAAGGGCCTTTATATAGGCGTGTACATGGTGTTGATGGGCTTTTGATTGGGCTTTGATTTGGGCTTCTTTTTCTTCTTTCTTCTTAAGTCTTCATGCGTTTTTAAATAAACGTTTCCGACTTGGATTTGAGAAGTGTCGGTGAGTAATTCCAACTCGTCTTATAATCTTTTATTTAATAGACTCGAGTTCTTCGACATAAATGAATCTTCCATCTTTGGCTCTATTCTTCGATAAATCTTCAAATAGGCACAATGACTTCAAATCTTTTGCACCTTTTGGACAATAGACTTCGTCTTGAGCCCTTTTCTTCGATAAAACCCGTGCAATCCCATGTTTTCTTTAATATTCATCCGGTCGACTCTGAAAACACAATAAACACAAAAACCACGCATAATTCCAAACAAATGATATTAAATACGTGTTTTGGTCTTGTTTTAGCCCGATTTAAGTGGTAAAAGGATGGGTGTTTTCACACCTATCAAATCCCCTACACTTAACCATTGCCATGCCCTCATGAAATGCTTAGTGACAAAGCACATTTACACTTTCCTCATAATCAATCAACCTTGGCCTTATTAAAATACTACTAAACAAAAATTTAAAGTACTAAGAAATTAAAATTTTAATGTAAACAAGAGAATAGAAAATAACTTATGTGGTAATAACTTGGAAAGAGATCGAGGACTTACATTAGGGCTTCGGTGCTGCGAAGATTTATCACCCTCAAGTTTCACGTTCCCCAAACTAAGCTTAAAAACGAGATCATTGTTATTATAAGTTAGTAATTCAAACACTCACGCACATGGCTTAATTAAATGCTTAAACTCCCTTATTCCTAGGTGTATCTCTTATATTTTATTTTTGTCTTAGAATGATCATGAAGATGCATTTTTGGACTTATTTCGATAGTTTATTAGGGCTGAAAGCAAAGTAGGACGATTTGATCAATAGTTAGCTAAAGGACAAAATCTTTTAAAACTGCTTCTCGGGATATCAAAAAGTTCATATCTTGGCATAACTTGGTTCACGATTTGAGACCTTTCTCGGGCCGATATTTGGCATGTACTTCATACTTCATATCTTCGAGAGACGTTCTTGAGATAATGGTCTTCTCATCATAATAGAGTTTCTTCACTTGGAGACTTTTGAGGGGTACTCCAACTTTGTTGACCACGACTTCATGATTATTTCTTCAATCTCTAATTGGGATTTTGAGATACAACGATCCGCCTCCTTTTCGGACTTGGATCTATTTATCCTCATACCTTGTTAGGGTCTTTTCGGATAGACTTCTCCATGATCTTTATGGGAGTTGATTGCTTTTCGTCGTGAGTCTTGATCCTTCATATTGACTTTAGGAATAATGCTTTTCACATCACTTTGGATCTTCAGCAATAAAATTGAATCCTCATGCCTTGTTAGGGCCTTTTCGGACTCGCCAATCTTCGCGCCCCGCTTCATAAGTTATGCCTTGGCTATGAACTCTCGTCATTACCGAGCAACTTTTAAACGATCTTGGGCTAGAAGCTAAGTAACTTTTCAAATCGTAAGACCTTACTTATTGCAGATAAATTATTAGCAAGTGATGGGAGAATAGGCAAATAATTACACCAAGTGAGCTTGTGCAAGAATACCGACTTATAATTGACTCTATCATTTCTCGTCCTCCACAATTTAAAATCTCAAGTAATGAGACTCGTGGACACTTAGCCTAATAAACCAATTAAGGTCTACATGGTTAAGGATACTAGCTAGAATAAACTTGGATAAGTCTATTCGGGTTGAGTCAAAATAAACATAACGGGCCTAATATGTCAAAGACTTCTAAACTAGCTACACCACTTTATTTAAAATTTGATTTTATTGCGGGATATATACATATGAAAGCAACGATAAAAATTTAAAAATTACGACTAAATGGCCAAAGTTAATTAAAAATTTAAAAAATGTTGAAAAAGATGATTTTCCGGTTAAATGAAGGCATTTTCATGGAAAAGTCCACTTAAAACTTCGATAGAAGTCCCCCCTACACTTAAGATAAACATTGTCCTCAATGTTTAAGCATGTGGTTTCCCCTACACTTATGACATTGTGCACGTTGGTTAACTCGAGTTAAGGAAGAGACGACTAAAGTGATCAATTTCAAATGTGAGTATGAAGAAAATTGAATCACGATAGTTGAGAGATAGAACCGGATTTCGGATAACACGGGAGCACGGTTCTTCAAAGGTTCCAAGAGTGCACTTATCCCTGTAATCACATCACCACACAAAAACACCTATGCAGGCCCCCTACACTTAGGAGGTTGACACATAAAAAGATAGATACTTGGGCTGCCTCCCGAGGAGCGCTTGTTTTTGATGACCGAGTCACGAGCCCGACTCGACCCAAAATTAGTTCATGGGGAAAGTGGTGAGGGATGGAATCATCTCCTGAGAGATGTCCTCACCAAAGTACAGCTTCAGACGCTGGCCATTCACCTTGAAATTGGGCCCATTTGGCTGAGAAAGCTCAATGGTCCCATACGGAAAGACGTTGGCGACGGTGAATGGACCAGACCAGCGGCTCTTCAACTTGCCAGAGAAGATCTTCAACCGAGAGTTGAAAAGTAAGACTTGATCACCAACATGGAACTCTCGGTTCTTGATTTTTGCGTCATGGAGGATCTTCGTCTTCTCTTTGTAGATCAGCGAGTTCTCATAAGCTTCATTTCTCAGTTCGTTGAGCTCGTTGAGTTGAATCTTGCGATGATCACCGGCTTTGTTGATGTCGAAGTTAGCCCACTTTAAGGCCCAGTGCGCCTTATGCTCCAGCTCGATGGGAAGGTGGCATGCTTTCCCGTACACAAGACGATAAGGTGTACAACCGATCGGGGTCTTGTAAGCAGTACGGAAAGCCCACAGAGCATCATCTAACTTATCGGCCCACGCGGCACGATGCTCTCCCACAGTACGCTCCAAAATTCGCTTCAATCCACGGTTGGATATCTCGGCTTGCCCATTGGTTTGGGGATGATAAGCGGTGGAAAGACGGTGATTGACACCATACTTGGCCATGACTCTTGCAAATTGATCATTGCAAAAATGAGTCCCGCGGTCACTGATAATAGCACGAGGAACGCCGAATCGAGCGAACAACGATTTCAAAAAGTTACAAACCACCCTTGCATCATTAGTAGGTAAAGCTTTGGCTTCAACCCACTTGGAGACGTAGTCAATGGCAACAAAGATGTATTTGTTTCCTTTAGATGAAGGGAATGGCCCCATAAAGTCGATACCCCAAACATCAAAGATTTCACACTCTTGAATGAAATTCTGAGGCATCTCGTCTTTATGTGTGATCGTGCCTTGTTTCTGGCAAGCATCACATTTTTTAACCATATCGTGAGCGTCATGATAAATGGAGGGCCAATAAAATCCTGAATCAAACACTTTTTTGGCGGTGTAGTTGGGACCAAAGTGACCACCAGTGGGTCCTTTGTGGCAAGCATCAAGGATTTCGAAAGCTGCCGGTCCATCAACACATCGGCGAATAAGCAAGTCAGCACATTGTTTGAAAAGATACGGGTCATCCCAGAAGTAAGTCTTTATGTCTTTGAAGAACTTCTTCTTTTGCTGGGATGTTAACCCGTCAACGAGGATTCCACCCACCAAGTAGTTTGCAATGTCCGCAAACCACGGGGTTTCATCAGCAGTCGAGTTGATAGACATTAAGGTCTCCAGGGGAAAAGAATCATTGATTTCTTTGTTCGGATGATCCCCTTGGTAAGGATCCTCAAGTCTACTGAGATGATCCGCGGCTAGGTTTTCTGCTCCTTTTTTATCGCGAATTTCGATTTTAAATTCCTAGAGCAGTAAAACCCAGCGAAGAAGTCTTGGTTTGGAATCTTGCTTTGTCAACAAGTACTTCAGCGCGGAATGATCGGTATACACAATGGTGGTGGAAAGGACAAGATAGGGGCGGAATTTTTCAAAAGCATAGACAACAGCTAAAAGCTCTTTTTCGGTTGTCGTATAATGCAATTGTGCCCCTGTCATTGTCTTGCTAGCGTAATGGATCGGTTGGAAGTGTTTATTCACTCTTTGTCCAAGAACCACTCCAATAGCAAAAATGCTAGCATCGCACATCAACTCGAAAGGCGGCTCCCAATTAGGGGTAACCAAGACGGGTGCCTTAGTAAGCTTATCCTTAAGCGAGTTGAAGGCTTCAAGACACTCTTTGGAAAAGATAAAAGGAGTATCTTTTTCCAAGAGGTGGGTCATCGGGCGAGCGATTTGAGAAAAATCTTTTATGAATCGACGGTAGAAGCCCGCATGACCCAGGAAACTTCTCACACCCTTCACGGTAGAAGGTGGAGGCAACTTGGCGATAACATCGACTTTAGCACGATCTACTTCAAGACCGGCTTTGGAAATCTTGTGGCCCAGCACGATGCCTTCTTTTACCATAAAATGGCATTTTTCCCAATTCAGAACTAGGCGAGTGTCTTCGCACCGCTTGAGCATACGTTCCAAATTGGCAAGGCACGCAGAGAATGAATCGCCATAGTCCGAGAAGTCATCCATGAATACTTCCATAGTTTCTTCCACCATGTCATGGAAGATAGCCATCATACATCTTTGGAATGTCCCAGGAGCATTACATAAACCAAAAGGCATGCGTTTGTAAGCAAATGTTCCATAGGGACAAGTGAATGTGGTCTTTTCTTGGTCCTTGGGATCGATGGGAATTTGAAAATACCCGGAGAAACCGTCTAAGAAGCAGTAATAGTCATTACCAGCTAGACGCTCGAGCATTTGATCCATGAAGGGAAGAGGAAAGTGGTCTTTTCTCGTGGCATCATTGAGCTTGCGATAATCAATACAAACTCTCCACCCAGTAACGAGACGAGTGGGAATCAACTCATTGTGTTCATTAGGAACAACGGTTATTCCGCCCTTCTTGGGCACACAATGGACGGGACTCACCCACGGCGAATCCGAAATAGGGTAGATCAAGCCGGCATCTAGAAGTTTGATAACCTCTTGTTTGATGACGTCATGAATTTTAGGATTAACCCTTCTTTGGCTCTGGATTGTGGGTTTGAAGTCATCTTCCATGAGAATCTTGTGAGTACAAAAGTTCGGATCAATTCCGCGGATATCGGAAATTTTCCAAGCAATTGCCTTCTTATGAGCTTTAAGAACATCGATGAGACGAGTTTTCTCTTCTTCTTGCAAGTCCTTAGCGATGATGACGGGTGACTTCTTCTCTGCTTCAAGGAACGCATACTCGAGATGAGGCGGCAACTCCTTAAGTTCCAAATCCGGAGGATTTTCGACGGGATGCGTTTTCAAAGTCGTGGCATCGATAGCAATAACCGTGGGGGATGGAGGCGAAGGATTGTCTTCGGTGAGAAGATTGTCAAAGAAATTCATGTCTTCATCCCCATCGATAGGAGAATCATTAGTAGCTAAATTCGCATCTCCCATGGTATCTTCAAGATTGTTCCAGAATAAATCACTATCTCCAAATAGAGACAACGATGAATCAATGGAGGACACGGTCTCAACATTGGGAAGAGAGGAAGGAATACTTTTGCAATCATCAATAAAGTGTGCTTCACAAGCCTCATCCAGAACGTCAATACAATTAACACTTTCGTTGGAATAAGGTTGTTTAGACAACTTTCCCATGTTGAAGACTACGTTATCGTCACCCACTCTCATGATAAGCTCACCGGCTTCAACATCGATGAGAGTGCGACCGGTCCTCAAGAATGGACGGCCAACAATGAGTGGCACACGGGGGTCCATCTCGTAGTCGACGACAACAAAATCAGCAGGAAAGGTGAATTTGTCGACTCCTACAATAACGTCTTCGGCTATCCCCACTGGATAGGCAACCGTACGGTTAGCCAATTCCAAAGTCATTTTGGTGGGGACTAGCTCTGGGAGAGATAATTGCTTCCAAACACTTAGAGGCATGAGATTAATACTGGCACCTAGATTGGCTAGGGCCATGCAATTCTCTACTCCCGGGAAATTGCAAGGGATAAGAAAACGACCCGGATCACCAAGCTTGATTGGCAATTTCCTTAAGAGCACTGCAGAGCAGTTCTCATTAAGTTGGGTGTTGGCGAGATCGAGGAGCTTTTCCTTGTCGCTCAGAAGATCTTTAAACATTTTTGCATATTTAGGCATGTGAGCGAGAGCCTCAGCGAAGGAGATATTGAAATTCATTTGTTTGAACATTTTAAGGAAGTTCGAAACCTGAATATCATCCTTGCTTTTGAGCTTCTCTTTCCTCAACCTAGATGGATAAGGTATATTGGAAGAAGAGGAAGGCTTTGGAATAATAGAATCACTCACATCCTTGGGTGGAGGAGGGGTAGAAGGAAGAGGTGGAGAAATTGGGGAAGGAGAAGGATGAGGAATAGGAGCAGGTGACTCGTTCTCCTTAGTCACAACCACCGGTGGAGGTATAGGAAGCTCGGGTTCCTTGGTACCTTTACCACTTCGAGTAGTGATTGCTTTCATCTCCCCTCTTGGATTCGCAACGGTATTACTCGGAAGAGTACCCGAAGAAGAGGGTTGATTACCTTGGAAAAAGCTAGCCATCATGTTCCTTAAGTCATTCGTTTGACTATCCATAGTGTGTTTCATATCAGCTCTCAGATCATTCCCTTGTTTCATCAAGTCTGCTTTCAAGTTGCGCACTTCCTGTTGGAGATTATCCACGATCACATCATTAGTCCTCATGTAGGTTCCAATGTCTTGATGTGATGCGGGGGTTTGGTTGGAAGGAGCAGTGTATGCGGGTGGTTGATAAGCAGGTTGCTGGTAAACTTGGGTGTTTCGTTGTGGTGGTTGTTGCTGCTTGTGAGGAGGGATGTATGGTGTACGAGTTTGTTGTTGTTGAGGAGGGCGGTTGAGGTTTTGTTGTTGGTGTTGGTTGTTAGGATTAAAACCAGGTGGTGAGATATAGTTGTTGGAACGGTAGCTAAGCAAGTTACGGTCACCTTGAGGTTTTGCTTGATAAGCAGGTTGAGTATAGGTGCCATATGCTGCATTCACATTCTCTGCAGGGTAATCTTGAGTGGCGGTACAAGTTGTGTAAGAATGAGGACCACCGCATATCTCACAAGGTTGGCTGACAGCGTTCACTTGAGCGTTTTTGGCGTTGTTGCTGTTGTTGTTGCTGACGGTGTGGGTGACAAGCGATTCAAGAAGCGTAGTGATTTTGTCTAATCGCTTGTCGCTGTCATTAGTGCTAGCACTAGCAACATTGGTCCGAACACTCTTGGTTTGCACACGAGATTTGTTCTCAATGATATCCCAAGCAGCATTGGAAGTCTTAGCCAATAAATTACCCCCCGAGGCACTATTCAGTGAATCTTGGTCACTAATGCTTAAACCATTGTAAAAAGTATTGATTTGATGTACTTTGGTAAAACCATGTTGTGGGCATTTTCTTAAAAGATCTTTAAAACGATCCCAAGATTCACTGAACGACTCATCGTACTTTTGTTCAAAGTTTATAATCTCATTCCGCAATGCGGTAGTACGAGAGGGTGGAAAAAAGTAATTGATAAACTTTGTTTCCAAATCCGTCCACGAGAGAATACTCTGTGGCGGTTCCTTAGCAAGCCAATGCCGGGCTTGTCCCTCTAAAGAAAAGGGAAAAAGTTGTAACCTTATCACTTCTTGTGGAACTCCATTGAACTTGACCGTGTTAGTGAGTTGTAAAAATCTCTTGATGTGGTCGTGTGGGTCATCAATGGTGCGTCCCAAGAATGGTTGAGCTGATACCATCTGGATAAAGCCTGACTTTAGCTCGAAATTGTTGGCGGCAATTGGTGGTATAAAAATTGGATCCGTATTGCCATCGACATGAGCTTGCAGCAATTCAATCATTGGGCGATTATCCGGAAGGTGCTCATTGTTGTTGTTATTGTTCATGTTGTTGAAAGGCGGGTTGTTGTTGTTATTATTGTTGTTCGGAGGTGGTATGTTATTGTTGTTTTGTACACCAGCCATGTCTAAGTTATCGAGAGGCTCGGGCTCTTGATAAGACGTGGATCGAGTGCGCATACACCTGTAAAAGAACGAACAAAGAAAAACAAAGCAAAAATATTTTTGGTTTTTATGTTTTTACTTTTTAGGATTTTTTTGAAAATTATATATTTTTTTGGTTGTTTTTGAAAATTTTTATGAAAAAGTAACGTTCACGGGGAACGGATCCCAAAATCCAAGTTCTCACAAAAAACTTTTGATCTTAACGAGAAGAGCCGGCAGCGGCGTCATTTGATATTCTGTTTTTGCAATGGGTTCTAATTTTATTCTCTCGATATCCTCTCGAATTGATCTCGGTCTTAAGTGGAATGATTTGTTCTTGGTTAATAAAAAGTGGTTGATTTGTTTATCTATTTTGACTAATGACAAGGAATTAAATGTCGAAGAGTAAACTTAAAGCTTTAAATGATTAAAGTAAAAATACAAGTTTAAAAATAAATGCTTGAAGACTTGGTAAAAATGTGGACTTAATTGAGAAGCACTAAAAGAAAGTAGAATCGTAACAAAACACCTCCAATCGGAATAGTGTAAAAATCCACCCAATCGGAATGTTATTCCGTTCGTATGATCGGAATATGTTGCAATATGAGCCAATCGGAATATCTGGTATCGTTACTAATCGGAATGTACTGCAGGAGTGCAAATCGGAATATACAAATTAACATCAATAGGAATATGGGCAATAAGCTATAATCGGAATACTATCAAAGCGTACCAATCGGAATAAGAGACACCAATCTGAATATTAAAATAGGTACAATCGGAATGGCTAAACCCTTTTCCGATCGACCGATCGGAAAGAGGGGGTGTTGCTTGGTCGGAAAATACAATCGGAAAAGGGAGTTTCCCTTTCCGAAATTGGGGCAAATTCGGGACAAAAGCAAGGGAAATAAGCTATTAGGACAAGCTAAAACCCAAAACTAACTCGAATCTATTAATAAGCTGATCGAATAAGCACTAAAAATACTTTTCCAAACTCAAAGTAAATAACTTTTAAAGCAAATCAATAAAAATATGAACTTTTCATAAAAACTTCAAAAAGTAAATAAGCTAAATCATCAAATAAGCCAATAAGAACAAGGATCTCAAAGCTTATTTATGTAAAAACTTAAGGAAACATAAAAAGTTAACAACTTTTTAAGCACAAATCATAGATGAACAACACGAATCATACGAGATTTGTACCAAAATCAATAAAATTAAAAGAAAGGAAGCATGAGATTAAAGATTAAAACTTAAAAACTTGAACTTGATTAATGAAAAAGTAATACAAAGTTTGAATTTGAAAGAGAAAAAGATGAAATCTAGTGAAAGAAAGTTCTAAACTTTCTCTCTCTAAAACTAGAGAGAAAAACTAAAAACTAAGACTAAGTGTGAATTTTTGTGAAGTAAGGGCCTTTATATAGGCGTGTACATGGTGTTGATGGGCTTTTGATTGGGCTTTGATTTGGGCTTCTTTTTCTTCTTTCTTCTTAAGTCTTCATGCGTTTTTAAATAAACGTTTCCGACTTGGATTTGAGAAGTGTCGGTGAGTAATTCCAACTCGTCTTATAATCTTTTATTTAATAGACTCGAGTTCTTCGACATAAATGAATCTTCCATCTTTGGCTCTATTCTTCGAAAAATCTTCAAATAGGCACAATGACTTCAAATCTTTTGCACCTTTTGGACAATAGACTTCGTCTTGAGCCCTTTTATTCGATAAAACCCGTGCAATCCCATGTTTTCTTTAATATTCATCCGGTCGACTCTGAAAACACAATAAACACAAAAACCACGCATAATTCCAAACAAATGATATTAAATACGTGTTTTGGTCTTGTTTTAGCCCGATTTAAGTGGTAAAAGGATGGGTGTTTTCACACCTATCAGGATCTTTGTCCTCAAAGATCAGTTTATCTTACTACTCGCTTCTTATAGAGTTAGAGACACGTGGGTACTTCTTCCACATTCGGTCTTTTCTCTCACGTGTAATTAATTACAATACGCTAGTTTCATCAAACATAACTACGGGAATACGATCAGGCTTAATGTTGACTTACTTTCTCTATCCATGATGTTCACGGGTTTTTGATGAATGCAACTTTTCACCGATCCAAACTTCATCAAGAAGTAATAAGATTTTCAATTAATAGACATTTTATCAAGTTCGATATACGAAACATAATTCAGGCAGCCCTTAAAGTCCTAGGGTAGATCTAGCTTATATGCCTTTCAAACCAACTTTTTATATTATCTCAATGGTCCCATACAACAGGGACTTATTTCCCATGATCTTTCAGATCATCAATTCACTTTTCCATGGTGAAAATTTTTGTCATAACTTCGCTACCCATCCTGCACTTCAAGATCTACATTTCATATTCACATAACCTCCTGCCCACTACCGGTAGTCAACAATCAGATACTAATTTCAACAATCATTTCAGGTCTCGCGGGTCGGGTATTTTGTAAGGTTAGGTTTGTCATCATAGGCAACCTTAAACCTAAAAGACATGTCCAACTCACAATGGGTGTATGTCGGGTATCTTCATCCCAACTCCTGCCTACAGATGTCTTTATATAGATCCTCACAAGATTCGATCTCGATCCTAATACGATAATTATCAATGATGATCTCTCCAAAGGAAAACGATTATCCTGTTCATTACCAAAGGTCAATCATTCAAACATAAAACAAGACTTCTAGTTTTTGTATCGTTACTTTACCATGTCCCTTCGATTGGGGTGGTAAACAGTACTCTCATCCAGATTCGTTCCCAATGACTTCTGAGGAAATCTCTAAAAGTTCGATGCGAAGCGAGGATCTTGATGGAGATGATTGATACAGGCACACTATGTTTACACAACTCCTTTAATTACAAAAGAGTCAATTTCTTCATTGAGAACCTATCATTAACGAGAATGATATTAGCAAATTTGGTCGGTCTGTCGATGATGACCCAAATCGAATCAAATTCAGATGATGACCTTGAAAGATTTGTGCTAAGAATCCATGGTGATTCTATTCTATTTCGAAACAGGAATAATAAGCTGTAGAAGCAATCCTTATGGATTTTGGTGTTCAGCCTTGACCTTTGCAAGAGTTAGATGTTTACTAATGTATGAGGCGATGTCTGCCTTCATAATTGGCCATCAGTACAACTTCTTCAGATAAAGATACATTTAATCAGAAATGGCATGAATAGGATACTTAAACTTATGAGATTCCAACATAACTAAATCTCAAAATCCTTCATACTTAGGCAACCACAAGCGGCCTCTTAAACATTTAACGCCATCTACTCTCATTTCTAATGGTCCTCACTAGCCGTGAAATCCTTCATCATCTATATTATCCTTCTTACAAGCATCGACTATTTTTAAATTGTTCAGGCAAATCATTGTGTATGGTCAATACTAAGGAACACACCTTAATTGGTTCTCTATTCTTTCTACATAATGTGTCAGCAACTACATTCACCTTCCCTGATGAAATAAATTTCATGCCCATAATTACTCAGAAATTCTCTCTTCATATTTTCTAAGTTTTTGTTTCTTCTCAACAATTATCTTTATTAGTTTTGTTCCATTCGACGTTTAAAACGTCGATAAATATTACAAGTAATTAAATAATAAATATTTAATATTTATGAAACGTAAACGTACGAATTTTTTAAATTTCTCAGTTCGTCCAATTATAGAAAAATGTTCAAAATAAATTTGATTTTAATTAACACGTTTTTTTTGTTCATTTATCGAAAATAATTAATAAGATCCATAAATATTCGGAAAATCTTTGTTTATATTTCGGTCAAAATTTTCTTAGTCGAAAAGCAAAAATTGTCGTTTCAAATTTCAAGTCATGGTTTAAATGGTTTCCTCAATCCCTCTTAGGTTGTCTTGAGGCATACACAAACATTTACTCCTAAGTGAGTTTAGTTAAATGACTTGGGTATAAGGGAATGAATCCTTAAAAATCCATTGATAATTATTTGTCAAAACATTTTTGCACATTCTTTTTGGTATAACCCAAAGCCTTAATGGCTCTAATCTTTGAAGAGTCAATATGGATTCCATTATCTATTAATCATACGGTCAAATAATGTAAAGGATTAAGCCTTAAATCACATGTTAGATATTCAAGGTACAGGTTTTCATTGCTCGACCAACTTAGGGCAGTCTATAAATTATTTTTAACTTCTTCCTATTCTTAGAAACAAACAAATGTTCCTTATTGATCACAAGCATGAATTTATTAAATTTGGGCCTACACACGTGATTCACCAAATTTATGGATGCTACACGTGCATTGGTCAATCCAAACGATATCACATGAAACTCATAATGTTCATTACGAGTTCTGGATGTAGTGATTGGAATAGATAATCTTCTTTGCGGACGCGAAGTTGATGATAACCATGTTGTGGATTAAATTTTTGAATATACGCTAGAACCTTGTAAATGATCGAACAAATCTTTCATCTTGGGTAATGGATATCAATTTTGATCGTCAATTTACTTAGTTCACGATAATTAAAAAATATAAGGAATGATAACACCATAGCTCTTCATGATGACGAGCTCGGTAGAATAAAATCTTTCTCTGAAAACTCTCTCAGTTGTATGGTAACTCTTTCGATTCAGATGGTCCTGACGTATAATGCACATGCCACAGGTGCAGCACCGAGAATATAATCTATACCAAATTCAACTTGCCTTATTGGCGGAAGTCTAGGTAATTCACCAGCAAATACCTCCGAAAGTCTCGGATAACAGGAACATCTTTTAATAAATCCACCTTAGGTTCTTTCTAGATTACAAGATCTATGACCATTCATGGTATAATTTCAAGCCTAAATGCAGGATATGGTCATCCATCGAGAATTATTTTGATCACCCTTGATAATCAACATCTTATATTTTTAGAGGAATTCTACTCGAGTTCCCATCAATTTAGACAATGACATTATGTCATAATCAATCAATCCATTCTAATGGCACTACCAACTTTCGAGTTTCATTACCGTCGATAAGATGAGAACTTCTCAAAAAGCTAATAATAACTCATAACCCTTCACAAATTCAAGGATATCTGGAGACATAGCTAACATTAAAAGAGTAAGGTCAACGCATGATTTACACGAGAAAATTTCAAGTCAGGTAGAGACGAAAACATTAACCGAATATGAGTATATCCTATGTTTTCATAAATTGAGTACGCATTCGAAAGCACCTCGGATCGTTACCCAAGCCATTCAAATGGAATCAAATCAAAAGAAATGATAGGAACGTCGATACACCTAGTCGGGTATCAACACATGGTAATTAAATACCTTTCCAAAGAATCTCACCACAAGAGAATTGGACAAGAAAGGGATATCAATTGTCAAATAAGACAATTTCCACAGATGAGTAAATTTGATTTAGAAAATAAATGGTACGGGCAGATATGTAGGTGCCCCTAACAATATGTCCCTATTTTTCACTTTTTGCAGATCTCATAAAAATTCAATCTTTCACAATTACAAAGAAAAACGTAATGTTTATTAACAATTTCATGGTGACTACTAATCATCCTTGCATGGTCCCTTCCAAATAGTACGTAGGCGCGCAACTATATACAATTTTAGGATTAACGATGCAATACTCAGTTAGTCAAAACTTTGTCATCATGTTTAAAATATATATTTTGATGCTTAATTCTGAAATAAGAATCAAAATGAATTTACAGAGAGGTTCCTTGTTATGGAAACAATTAAGTTTCCAAAGTATTTCGTAAACAACTTTATTTCGATAATGATTACTCATAAATCTCACTTTGAATAATCCATATGGTGACGAAAATTCAATTTTTATCAAGGGATATTGTTTTAACTTTATAAAAAAACAATGAGTGATCTGCAAAAGAGTGATGAAAAGTTGTTCACAAAGAACTAACTACAATATAATAGGAAATGAGCTTAGCCAATTATTCATGAGGTTCATGACCTCGATGGCACTCAAAAAGAAAAATCCACAACGTAACTCAAATCGAGAGGAGTACTTGTTCAATGGTTGCATCACTAATGCGAACATTTGGAAGAAGCAAGAAAAGATAGATAACATCGATACATGTAAAATTTTGCAATCAAAGGTAGTCTTTTCATTAATCACAAACAAGTCAAAAATTGCACCGTAACACATTACGTGTCGTCATGTCATACAATTCTAAAGACTCATCCTACCAACTGATGTCTCAGTTAAGTTAGGTATTTTAAAAGATAATACAATGAATACTAATCTACATGAGTCATTAGGGTGTTCCACCTGTCCTGGAAGATCGATCGGTCCTAATTCAGAAGAAGATTTCTTCAATTTATTTCTTGGACACTAGGCATCCTCGTTATTAGACAATGGCCTAGGAAGAACCCTTAACACGAATCAACAATCATTTAAAAGCTTATAATTAAATCACAGGACTCAACGACTTCCTCTTAACAATCTCATATTCCATACGAGTTAAATTTTACTTCATTCAAATTTCAATCAACTTATACTCAATGCGACATCCTACCTCATTCTCCAATACTTTCACCCTTATTCTTAGACCTTGAAAGGGCAATAAAATCTCGATTTGAATAACACTTAATTTCCAATCCTATAGCTCCTTCACCAATAGTTATCAAATGAGTCACTAGTATGAAATAACTCACACATTCAATTAGACTTCTCGGAAAGGTACTAGTGGCATGAGGCTTTTGGGTAAAGGCTCCAATGACAGCCTCAAGTGCAACATTCACCTTTTCGATTTTCAAATTTAAGAATTGGGTGACACCGAATCAGATGACACCTTTTCAGGTGGTAAGGTTTTGTCAAACTCCACTCTATAAAGAAAGATCGCCATGACATCGATATCAGATTTAATTTCGCCAATTCTTCTTCAAGATCATTATTAACTAATATCAACATTTCTACGAATATCAACTATTTTGTTGGGATCATAAATATCCACAACTTGGTTTAGATCTAGAATAGCTATAATTCCTACAGAAATAGCTTCGAATGATTTTCTAGGGGATTTAGGGTTTCTTGTGACAATCTACGTCGTATAAATACCTCGTATAAGTATTAAAATAATCATCAAACAATCATGTAATCAAATTACAACATATATATATATATATATATATATATATATATATATATATATATATATATATATATATATATATATATATATATATATATATATATATATATATATATATATTAAAATAACACTTCTCAGTCTGGCCTGTCGGTAACTCGGGAATTCTTCAGCACCGTTATAGTTAAAACATTTTTAAACATTTTACACAAAATATTTATTTATAAATACTTATAGTTAAAAGGTTTTTGAAATGTTTTATCCAAAACCTTGGTTTTAAAAATCTTTCGTTCTCTATAACGAGAGCTCTTTTACCAAACTATAACACCCCCAAATATTCATGTTTCAATGCAGCGGAAGAATCGTTGGTGTTACGGGATAGCACATTACTCAAATCATAGACAACGCTTAAAAATCACATCATTTAATAATAAAGCATTTTCCATTCATGAATATCAAATTACATAGGTCCTCAGCTCATAGTATATTATACAAATTTACAAAACTTTTGAATGGAAATTTTAATTGAATGCGGGCCATAATTTCTTGTCGTCTTCCCGAGAATTACCTTCAAGTACCTGAGATAAAACATGTTAAAAAGGTCAGCAAAAACACAGAGTGAATTCATAGAGTTTATTATAAACCATTAAAATATCACCGGTATATAATCATCACCGACAATCATTTTATACAATTCTTTGTCGGAGACCATAAAATAGGCCAAAGACATTTATTATGAATCTTTGTCGTAAATGATAATATAGGCTTTTTCCTTCAATACCATTATATGAACCTTTGTCGTAAAAACATCATACAATACGTTTTATAACGTTGTATAGAGTTAAAAACCGTTATATGAAAATGGTTATGTAAATCTAAAACACGAACATAATATCAGTAATAAGACCCCGTATTAGTAGTCAGGCAATATAATATAATTCAATGCGTATATCAGTATTTTCGTTATTGGATTATTATAAGCCGCATGACATTGTTACCTTTCAATAACATATAACGGGTAGCTAACCCGTAACTTCCTTTGTCCATCTAAAACAGCGTGTCGTCACAATAATCATGCTTATATAAATCTTCTCATAAATAAATTCGCTTACCAATCAATGTGGCACGACGGGGATCAACCGTCAAGGCGCGAACTAGGGTGATCTTCGCCAAATAGTAATATTATATAAATAAGCGACTAGCAAATCCCGGTAGTTCACAATTCATGCTAATGGTACTTTTAGTGACATAACCTAACTAATAATAATCCATTTCATTTCATTCATCGGGTCATATAATTATTCGGGTCCATATCAATAAGCATACAATCGGGACAACTAGTGTCCTATTTTTATTAAAACTAACATGTTATCTCCCTCGTGAGTTTATAAAACATTTCATAAAGCATTTAAAAGAGTGGGAGGCTATGATCTCACGTTGATTGGGAAAGGCGGGTTATCTGAGATTTGGATGTACGGTACGTGCTTCAATCACGGAAACCTAAACAAATAATACTCGGTCTTAGACTCTTGTCCAATGACTTTATAAAAATAATGGTTATGTATATATGATGATATCATAAGTATGATGATGATCATGTGGGATTTTATCTCTTCATACACATAATAGTGTTATGTGTTAGTCAAAGTTTAGACAAGTTACACTAGTTTCAACTTATTTATATACTAAGGCCCAATAAGCCGATTAAAAGTCCAATACATTATATTAGCCCATTTATACTTTTATTACCAGGCCTATACTCATATGTTGGGCCCAAGTGGGTTAAGCCCATGGGTAAGTCCATTAGTGTTTAGCCAAACTAGTTGGGTTAATAGTCCAATAAGGCTACTTTGGCCCGTTAAGGTCCATAAGTTATAAAGCTCGGTTTTATCGGTTTTTACTTGTCAAATGTACTTACACATCACTATATGAGTTATAAAAATGTTACATTAGATGGGTCTGACCGTTTAAGTTTTATTTGGCGAAAACGTTAATCTTTCGGTTTTAACCGAAAAGACGTAAAACTTATATATAGTTTTATAACTTTAGAAAACATTTGAGTTTGTATTTTTATTAAATACCAAGTTTATTTATTTTAGTATATCACTCATTTTATATTACTTATTATTAGTTAGTGGGTTTTATGTATTCATTTTATAATAATATTACTTGAGTGCTCATTTTATATTATATAGTTTTATTTACAAATCTGATTATCAAAGTCACTTCCACCATTTTTGTCATATCTTGAGTTCTACAAGGAGATAGAAGCTCTAATTTTGGCAGTACAAACTACATGATATGTGCTACAAATAAATACCATTTAGCTACTGCTCAATCATCATCTAAGTATCCCTAATAATTCGTCCAAAACAAACTATACAGATTTGTACCTTAATAGTATTTTGATCATATCTTGCTCATTTTATTGATTCCATTGAGTGGCCAACTTTCCACATATGTAAAAATCATATATCTAACTGTATATTCAATAATCCTAGACTTTTTACTAAGTGTTCATATGGTTACTTACTGTTTTATACAGCCAATAAATTTATTCAAGATTTTAACATCTTTATATGCAGATTTTGTTCTTTTTAACCAAATCTATTAACACAAAATCCCCACATAATACTTTCCTCGTCATTCATCATCATATACATATAAATGTAAGAATAAAATACATGATTACTTTTACAAAATAACAAGATGATAGGAAGAAACAATCTCTATACCACCAAAGTGATGAAAAGGTTGAGATTTTGATGAACAAAGCTTGGTCCTTGTTACCAAATATTGAACTTTAGCAATGAACTTTTTGAAATCTTCAAGTGGATGAATACCTTCATGGAAATCGTCCCTTTACTTCCATAGAAACTCCTTTTTAGTTGTTAAGATCACCTCAAATCACCATATCTTCAATAGGTTATCATCATATGCAAGTTATACATATGATTTGTGGTTTAGATTTTGATAAATGGTTGTGTTTTTGGAGAGAATGGGACGGCAACAAGGAGAGAGTAGAGAGAGATTTGAGTTGTTTTCATGTTGAATTATGAGAGAAATGGTTTTGGTTGCTAGTTTTAGAGTTTTAAGTTGTTTTGGTTACATAGGTGGACAAGTGTCCTTTAGATGTGTGTTAGCTTGCCACCAAAGGGTGGTGTGGCTATGTCTTGCCGCCACATGTATGGGGGTGGGAAAGTGTAAACTTGTCTCATCCCTATTAATTTACGGGTACTCCTCGATTCTAGTTTCCTCGATTTGCGTGCCCTCGTGTCGTTTTACGAAAAACGTTTTTATAAATTATGAATCAACGACACAAAATAAATCTAATAAAAATTGTCTCATGAAAAACGGAGTTGAAAAACGTAAATACGTAAACCTAGGGTTTTCGGTTTAGTCGTAAAGGACGTTAAATTATGCACGTAATTCCTAATTTCTTCTCGTATATTTGTGAGTTTATGAACCAACACAAATTAAAATTCCAAAATAATATTCGAGAATAAATTTATTTCCTGAAATGTCGTACTGTCACAAAAAATGGTGTATGTAAACGTAAGCACGTAAGGTAGAGTTCTCCGGTCTAAACGTAGTCGATGCTACTTTTAGACGTAAACCCTTATTTCTTCCCAAAAGTGAGTGAGTTCATAAATTAACAATAAAATAATGATTTTAAAATAATACTTAAGAATAATATAACGACCTCAAATTGACAGACTGTCACACTATTCGAGACTTAAACATAGTAGAAGGACCATTTTTATAAATTAGTATAAGTTGTGTACACTTGTGTAACTTAAATAGAACCCTAAGGACCCCTTTTGCCAATTGTAGAAACCTATTAGGAGCCCTAGGGGCCATTTTTGTCAACTAGGATAAGTTAGAAAACCTAAATCTAACCCTAGGGATCATTATGGTCAATAACCGAATCTATTTCAAGCCCTAGGGGTCTGTTATGAAAATTAGGTTAAACATAAACCCTAACTGAATACAACAAGGACTAAAAGTGGCGATGTGGGAAACTTTTACAAGCCCTAGTTACACGTGTAACTAGGGGGACTTGTTTTGCCATTTTTGAAAGTTAAACAAACCCTAGCGGTACTTATGTAAACTAGCCGCGGGTATTATATATAATCGAGGGACTAAAATGTAATTTTCCTAAACTTTAACTAAAGCCTAATTTATTATGTATATATACCTAATATTAAAACGGTATCACTTAAATAAACCTACAAGTATTAATTGTTATTTTCCCAAACTTATAATTTAAATAAATTATACAACTTCGGGGACTTCTAATTAAATTAAATAAAATGTATTATATATTTTATAAATCTTATTTATATAAGTTATATATAAATTGAATACAATTATTTAATAAAAGTAAATATATTAATTATATTTATTATTAACCTTTTACATTTTAAATATATATAAAACTTCTTTTATAAATATTTAAAACACCTTACAACGATACAAGTACGGGAATATTTATTTAAACGAATTAATTACTTGAACGATATTATTTATTACACACTTAAAAATAAATACTTCTATTACCTGTACAACGATAAACTAAATTACAGGGATCGTAATAAAATGCTTAAAACCAGTATAAGCATGCACAGATTTATTCAGAGACTTTTAAGCATTATTTTATGCATTTACTAAGACTGTATACTTATTTAGGTTGTTGACTGTGTCGTGAGCATCATTGGATTTTCTTGTGACTTATTACTGTACTGCTGAGGTGAGTTCATGGCCCCACTTGATATATTGACAAACTTTTAAACCTTTTATGGGGAAGAAAACATGTAACATATTTTTATCTGATGGACGTAAATTGAACTACGAAACCTTTGATTACATTTGCCTATTGTAGAATGCCTCCCTTACCCGGGAACTGGAACTGTTAAAATTGTTGAATTGCCTGAATGTATATATAGATCTATTTGGGATTGACCATCCTCATCTGGGTGAGTAGCGCCCACTAGGCCTGGGCCAAGGACAAGAGATGTTTATCATGTCGGAACGGAATATTGGGTGCATTTTTATTAATGCGAAGGGTCCTCATAAGTTGTACGGCCTAACATGTCAAGTGTCTGTTTCGGGCAATAGGAAATGTAGTTACCTTTAAAGTGTTGATGCTTTGTGCATTACTACTTCAGTGAATGTTTATTGTACAAACTTATTTAATTAAACTTGTGAATTCACCAACTTTATGTTGACTCTCTAAGCATGTTTTTCTCAGGAAACTGAAGTAGGTATTTGATGTGCATCGAGTCAAGCATCATGATAGGCTGCATTGATAGAGCTCATCTGGGGTTTTATAAATGGAGAAATCATCCAAACTATTGAATAATGTTTCAGACAATTTTTATAACATTTTCACTTTTATTTATGTAATATCTGTAATGATAATCTTTTATCTGTTGCTCTACATACTATCTGATGTTGATCCACTTACGTGACATCCAAATATTATTTCCGCTACATTTGACCAATTTGGGAATGTCACATGTATCAGCAAAAGAAAGTATCTGTTTGCATGTCCTTGCTTGATCTAATTTTGGTTTGATTTGTGTTTGTGTTTGAGATCTTTCTATTTAGGTTGACTCCGTACAACTCACTAGTTGTGGGGGTGCCTTCTGTTCCCAAGAAAACCATCGAACAAAGCCTCAACAAGCATTTATTCATTCATCAGTGGGAACTTCTTTCCCACTGAATATACCTACTGCTAGTTAAAAACACCAAGAAGCTTATTGATAAGCATTTTTAGCTTATTCCAACTTGCAACAACTTACTTTTTATAATAGATCCCATTTCTCTCAGCTTATAATCATATTTGGAAGTTTGTAGCTTAATTGGTTATCTTTTTACTAGGAAATGAGCTTATTGGATTTTTCATAAGTGCTTATTGTTATCTACAGCTTATTATAGTGTGCTTAATAAAATTTACTTTTCCCAAAGTCTTAATTTGGTCATTTAGAATCTTTTGCAAAAAAAATCAAGTCTTGAGGTGTCCTACAACTCTAAGTCGACTATTTTGTCTTTTAGTGCAAAATTTATTTGCTTATTTATGGCTTATTTCTTTAGCTTTTTCAAAATTTCTTTTTCCAGATAGTCTTATAATTCCAAGATAGTTTAATTTCAGCTTATAGCATTTAGTTTTGGCTTATTGCTTATTATGCTCTGATAAGCTCAAAACCAGTTTTTGGGCCTTTAGACTTTTGTTTTTAAAATTAAATTTTGAGATATATAGTGATTTTTCATCTTATTTGGTCAACTTTTTGGTTTTGAGTCAAAAAGCCCATTAAGGAGTAGACTGTTTTTGTTTTAGGCCCATTTGGAGGCCCATTAAGGGTTTTTAGATTTTTTTTATTTTTATTTTTGGATTATTTAGGTAAAATATACTAGTTTGCAACTTTTTATGATTTTTTATTAATTTTGAATGTATTAGTATTATTTTATATTTATTTTAATATAAAAATTATTTTTAGTAATTTAAAGTAGATTTAATATGTTTAAAATGTTGGAAAAATACTTTTTAGCTTAGAGTAATTATTTTTGGGGTTTACAAACTTTAATATCTTAGTTTGGGCTTCTTATTATTTTATTTGATTTTTAGGGCTTTAATTAGCATTTAAAAATTAAATATTAATTAATTTAAAAAGTTAAAAGAAGTTTTCTTGATTTGTAAACCTTAATTATATTCTTAGGGATTTATTTTGAATTTTTGAAAATTTTAAATAAGTTTTTTATTTTGCCTTGTTTTGTGTAAAAACACGTTTTTCGTCTTAGTTTAATTTAATCGTAATCCGTCATTTTCTTTTTTACCTTTTTCAACTTCTCAATATTATTCAAAAACAACAAGAGTTTGACCCACACTATAACCCTCCTTGGTGAACGATCTCATAAGGGTCATTTGTGAACGGTTTTCCTAAACCGTGTAGTTAATACTTACCGTCTATACGCCTCTTTCCTAAAAGGTGTATTTTTACAACAATCATTTTGGCGCCCCTGCCGAGGAGCTGTGTCATGTTCATATTTGAAATTTTTTTGTTTTTATTATTATCCATAAATAGTATTGTGTGCTTAGCACTTTAATCATACATATTATCGTTGTTCGTTTTTTTGTGAATATTAGTAATATATCATATTATGTAGCACAAATAAATTCAAAGTATCTCCAAATACGCGTGAAAACGCACCTCATTAGCGGGAGTTCCGGTCGTTATTAAGTGTATCAAATTCAAACAAAAGAAAAGGCAAAATAGATAATTACTTTTAAGAAGCTTAATCTCGATAAGTACAAAGTATAAGGCGGTGGTATTTCACGACCTAAGAGAAAAAGGCTCTGGAGTGCTTCGTGTCGCCTTGTTTCCCCCGCTTGCTTGTGCGTACTTAGAGAAAGTGAAGGCCGATTAAGGGTTTGCCAACCAAAGTATTATCTACGTATCATATATATTTGATTGATTTTAAATAGTGAACCCTCCTAAACGTTTTGGTGTTCCACCAACGTTTTCAAGTCATCGAAGGCTTTAACTTCACGTGATTGTTTTCATTCTTCGAGGCTTCTCTAATCAAGAGTTTGATTCGAGGAGAGATTTTGTAGATTTTGGTCTACGTAATTCACGAGAAAAATCCAAAAAAGTAAAAAACAATCAAAAACAAAAAAAATTGACAAATCCACAGAATACCAAAAAGAATCTTCTTTGCTCACCCCCAATTTTTACGTTACGTTTGTGCAAACTCGCTCACAAGCGAAACGTAATCGTAAACGTCGACAAAGAAAAGAAGGAAGGCAAAGTCCTACTATCATTTAAAATCCTCCAGTTCACGAACCCGATGTAGAACAACTAGTCCCCATGGCTAATCGTACTATGATGGAGTTTCTTCAAGAACCCACCGAGGGGGTATAAAGAAGCGATTGTGATTCTCGCTATCCTTGCGGATAATTTTGAGATTAAGACGGGTTTATTGTCCATGCAACAATCTAACAAGTTTCGTGGTGACAAAAAGGACAACCCTCATAATCACATTCAGAATTTTAACCATCTTACCGTGACTAGCAAGTTTAAGGACGTATCTCATGACGCGATTAATATGATGCTTTTTCCGTATTCCTTAGCGGGGCCCGCTAAAATTTGGCTCGAGAAAGAACCACCCAATTATATATTAACGTGGAAGGATCTCGTGTCCAAATTTGTGAAACAATTTTTTCCGCCCTCTAAGACTACACATTTGAAAAATGAGATTTCGAAATTTTTACAAGAACCTAATAAAAGTTTTTCAACGGCATGGAGTCGTTTTAAGGAAATATTACATGAATGTCCTCACCATGGTTTTTCCGAATTGCATCAAGTTGATACGTTTTACAATGGATTGAACGATCATGAGCGTGATTATCTCAACACCGTCGCGGGCGGTAATTTTTTGTGTAAAAAGATGGAAGAGGCATTAACGATCATTGAGAATAGGTCTAAGGTGTATAGCCCTCGTAGCACACCGAGTGTTAACATGGCTTCGTCTTCGTTATCACCTAATGTCGATGTGAAACAAATTGAGTCTAATGTTGAAAACAAGTTGTTCGATAGAATTGTGGCTTTGTTAAAACATTTAAAAATTGGTGAAAATTCTGCTCTCGCTACGGTTAAAGTGGTTGATAAATCTTCCATGTATTGTGGTGGAGCTCATGATTACTCTGAGTGCATTACCTCCGTTGGTACCACTTCGAGTGCCTACGCGGCAACGGGAACTTACAACCAAAACGGTCAAGTAACCTGCACTAATCGAATGACTCCACCGGGTGGTTATCAAGGGAATCAAAGGAACATTAACAAGGGTGATTATAACAATTGGAATCAAGGGAATAGTGGTCAACTGCAAAACCAAAATCAAAACCGTAATTTTCAAAACACGAGTCAAAGATTTCAAAATGCTTACATAAAAGAGGTTCCAAATGACTTTTTGAATTATGGAAAGGCAAATGATCTTGTTCTTGAAAACATCCAAGAGAAATTGGCATATCAAGCTAGGGAGACGGTTAAAAATGCTAAAGAAACGGCCAACATGATAATTGAATTGAAAAACGATTTTGCTACTCAATTTAGTGGACAAAACAACACGATCGACCAAAGTCACTCTAAGCTTGAGCAAAAGGTAAAACAAAGATCCGCTAAGAATGATGTCAAGCTTAATAGTATATTGGCGGCTATAATGAACAAACCCTCCACTTCGGGTGGTCTTCCAAGTAATACCATGTCAAACCTGAAGGGAGAGATGAAAGCTATTACTACACGAAGTGGTAAAACTTTCAAAGAGCCAATTCCTCACCCAATTACTCATACAGAGGAGGAAATTGGGGAAGAACCCGAGGTGGTGGTTGAAAAGAAGCATATCTCGAGCCCACCAAGTACGGCTGAAACCACACCTACGGTCGACCCTTTACCCACTTTGGAACCCGAGTTTCCAAGACCAATTGCCTAACCCACACCTACCTTAACCTACCCATCAAGACGTAATAAATAGAAACCTCATGATCGTAACAATCATCAAGTCGAACTTTTTATCCAAAAGCGAGAGAAACCCCATCCCTCTCTTTCCTTTTTTCTCCCCCATGTCGCCACACAAGGGGCATGGGGACGTAAAAAGGGGGATTCTATCAACTTGTTCCGACCTGAGATAATAAGCTCATGAGCTTGGTCTTACTTCACTATCGAGAAACGAAAGAAGACTTCCATATCCAAGTTTAACTCAGACGTAGCTCCCTTCTTTTTGGGTGTGAAAAATGTTTCGTAAAATGCAGTTTAACATAAGTTTCGCTGACACTTTGCTTTGCATGCCTCGTTTCATCTTCACTTTCAAAAGTATGTTGAAAGATAAGAAGAAATTACAACAATTGTCTAATTGTTCATCGGTTTTTCTTAACCGCTTACCACAAAAAGTAGGTGACCCCGACAAATTCTTTTTTCGTGCGATATTCAAGACATGGAAGAATACTACGCCTTGGCCGATCTTGGCGCAAGCATTAATTTAATTCCTTTTTCGATGTGGAAATCGCTATCACTTCCTAATCTTACTCCTTCGAATATGTCTATCGAGCTAGTGGATCGTTCCATAAAGATCGCGCAAGGAACGGCCAAAGACGTTTTCTTAAAGGTTGGAAAATTCTACTATCCGATTGACTTTATCGTAGTAGATTTTCTGATGGATCCTCAAGTTCCTCTAAATTTAGGTCGCCCATTTTTGGACACCTCGAAATCCATCATCGACGTTCATGGACGAAAAATCACTCTACGTTTCAACGAAGCGGAACTTGTTATAAATGCAACTCAAAATTCCAATTTTTCTCATGTTTATTCGAGCGCGACTATAAACCATATTGATTTGATCGATATCGTTTGCGAAGAATTTTCATAAGAAATTTTACGCTTTGCCGATAGTTCTAAAAGTGGCAATCCCACTATGTCGGATTGAATCCTTGCTAATTCCTCACATTCTCTTGCTCCATTCGAAGGAGGCGGTTTCACTTTGTAAGAATACGATGTACCTCGAACTTCTTCCGAAGACCTCTACAATGAAGAGGATTTTACGATTATCAAGGATTTTCTCAACGATTTTCCACCATCTTTTCCGCCGATGGAAATTATGAGTGTTGAACCAAAATCTTCAATCGAGGAACCACCAACCCTCGAATTTAAAGATCTTCCTCCTCACCTCGAATACACATTCTTGGGAGGAAACGATAAGTTACCGGTTATTATTGCGAAAAAACATTCGGATGATGAGAAAACTACACTTATCAAAGTCGGAAAATGCGTGGAAACTTTCCGACATTAAGGGTATTGTCCCAAAATTTTGTACTCACAAAGTTTTAATGGAGGAGGACTATAAACCCGCAATCCAATGTCAAAGAAGGGTAAACCCTAAAATTCATGACGTCTTCAAAAAGAAAGTCTTAAAACTTCTTGACGAGGGAATGATTTATCCTATATCCGGTAGCCCTTGGGTGAGCCCCATTCATTGTGTCCCTAATATGGGAGGAATGACCGTTGTGCCAAACGATGACCACATGTTAATTCCAAATCGACTTGTGACTGGTTGGAGGGTGTGCATTGATTATCATAAACTTAATGATGCCACTCGTAAAGACCATTTTCCCTTGCCCTTCGTGGATAAAATGTTGTAGCGACTTGCGGGAAACGATTTCTATTGCTTTTTAGATAGTTTTTTGGTTACTTTCAAATCCCCATTATGATCAAGAGAAAACTACGTTTACGTGTCCATATGGAATGTTTGCTTATCGTAGAATGCCATTCAGACTTTGCAATGCACCGGGAATCTTTTAGAGGTGCATGATGGCTATTTTTCATGACATGATCGAGAGGACGATGGAAGTTTTCAGGGGTGACTTTTTGGTGTTTGGTTATTTGTTCACGACGTGTTTAAGGAACTTGGAAAATATTTTAAAATGTTATGAGGAAACAAAGTTTGTGCTTAATTGGGAAAAAATATCATTTCATGTGTAAAGAAGGAATTGTCTTAGGGCACAAGGTCTCCAAAGCGGGGAATGAGGTTGAAAAAGCTAAGATAGACGTTATCGCAAAATTACCTCATCCCAAAAACGTCAAGGGAGTTAGGAGTTTCCTAGGACACGCGGGCTTTTATCATCGATTCATAAAAGATATTTCAAAGATATATCGACCCATGACACACCCACTCAAAAAATATGATCCTTTCGTATTTTCCGAAGATTGTGTTCGAGCATTTGAAATTCTTAAAAGGAAACTTACCAAAGCTCCCATTCTTATTGCTCCAAATTGGAATATCCCCTTCAAACTTATGTGTGATGCTAGTGATTACGCAATAGGGGCCATTTTGGGGCAACATCATGAAAAGCACTTCTTGCCTATCCACTATGCTAGTAAGACGATGACCGAGTCTCAACTTAAATACGTCACAACGGAAAAATAATTACTTGCCGTGGTGAATGCATTTGAGAAATTCTGACCTTATCTCGTCTTAACAAAAAGCATAGTGTATACGGACCATTCAGCTATCAAGTTCCTCTTTGCTAAACTTGACGCTAATCCGAGATTGCTTTGTTGGATCCTCCTCCTACAAGAATTTGATGTCACAATACTTGACAAAAAAGGAGACGAGAATCTCGCGGCCGATCACCTCTCATTTCGAAGATCCTCCCCAAAGTGTGCTCAAAAACAAGGAAATTACCAAAAAGTTTCCTCTCGAGACACTTGGTGTAGTGAATTCCAAGGAAGATTCATCTACCCCATGGTTTACGGACATTTCAAATTACCATGTGGGTAACTTCATCATTAAGGGTATGACGACTCAACAAAAACAAAAATTTTTCTGAGACGTCAAGTTCTAATTTTGGGACGACCCTTATCTTTTCCGAGTTTGTGTGGATCAAATCATTCGAGGTTGTATTTTTGGCACCGAAGCTAATAATATCCTTAGATCTTGTCACGAAGGCCCTACGGGTGGTGATCATGGTGTTAATCTCATGGCTAAGAAAGTATTTGATGCCGGATTCTTTTGGCTACTATTTATTGAGATGCACACGCACTAATCAAGTCGTGTGACGCATACCAACGTCAAGAAAAAGCCTTACAAAACGATGAAATGCCACAAAATATCATCCATTTATTTGAGATCTTTGACGTGTGGGGAATTGATTTTATAGAACCATTCCCATAATCTCGTGGTAATAAGTATATTCTTGTCTTCATTGCCTACCTATCTAAGTGGGTGGAAGCTAAGGCTTTGCCCACGAACGATGCTCGTGTGGTAGTCAAGTTTTTGAAGAAATTGTTCTCTCGGTTTCGAACCCCTCGCGCTATCATAAGCGATCATGGAATCCATTTTTATAATGACCAATTCAAAAATGTTCTAAAGAAATATGGGTTACACATCTTCTTTCTACGACTTATCATCCACAAACGAGTGGAAAAGTCGAGGTTTCAAACCAAGCTTTGAAGAGAATTTTAGAGAGGTCGATAATAGAAAACCGACAATATTGGTCTGACAAACTTGACGACGCTTTATGGGCCTTTCGTACCGCTTATAAGATGCCTATTGGGTTCACTCCTTATAAGTTTGTTTATGGGAAGAATTGTCACTTGCCAGTTGAACTCAAGCACAAAGCTTATTGGGGCCTAAAGCAATGTAATGATGATATGGAGACCGCGAGAAAACACCGAAAATGGAACTTAATGAATTGGATGAATTGAGAGACATTGCTTATGAAAATTCATTGATTTAAAAAGAAAAGTGTAAAACCCGCATGCTTTTACCATGAATAGTACCCTTAAGATCGTACGTACTAGATTAAAACTTTCCTTTTATAGTATGTTTATGTTCACGTATAAGAATTTTAAGTATTACGTACGTGTTAGAACACGATAAGTATTTATTACGCACGAACACGAAATAATTATTTAACAATAATTAATCACGAACATGCGATCATGAAATCATGAACGTAATTAAATCACGAACTAATATTAATTACGTATATATATTTATTGTGACAACCCGTCAATTTCAGGTCGTTATATTAATCTCGACTATTACGTATTACGTGTTTACTTTAATGAGAATTTAAAATTTATCGACTAACCCGAGAAGGTTATGACTTGAAACTAGCATAAGAATGTCGATTAGATGAAAACCGGCAAGGAATATGTTAGGTATCGATATTATATTCTCAAATAATCACGAAAATGATTTTTATTATATTTAATCTTTATTTCTCGTGTTTTACGTTTTAACGAATGACGAGAACTATTAGTGATCGCGATACCGACGGATGCCCAAAAATGTACGTTTTATTATCGATTGTCTCGATATTTTATATTTTCGACGTTTTCGATTTAATTGCGTTTTAAGTCGTGTCGGAGCTTTGTTATTATATTTTCAAGCGTTTTAACTTTCGAAAAGTATTTTTACGAAACCCGAGCCCCGTAAATATTTTCAAAATTTACTTCCTGACATTTCCCGCTACTTAAGTGAATATTTACGTTTTAAACCCAAAAGAATGCATTTGTGACAAAAACTACCCAAACCTTGGAATATTTAAGGATTTTCCACTAACTAGTTTATTAAAAAAAATCACATTTAACAAAAAAATCAAAAATTCTCTCTCTTTCTCCTTCATTTGGCCGTCCGCCCCCCAACACCCAAAACCCTTGATCTTTGATTTTCTACTTTGATTCATTCAAATCTAAAAGAAGACCCATCTTGGAAATTCAACATGCTTCAATTTGGCATAAATTTTTCTAACATGCATCCAATAAATTTTTCTTTTCAATTTTTGATGAAGAACATGTTGTTTGATCCATTTTTATGGTTAAACATGTGTTAATATTATTATATTCATAGTGGGATGTTGTTGCATGTTATTTATTTTGAGTGGGTTAATTTTTGGATGATCATTCTAGGGTGTTAGGAGTTAGATGGATGTGTTAGGATGATATTAGGATGATATTAGGAGTATAAAAATTGTTGAAATGGGTTGAAATATTGATTTGGTATGATTTTTAACTAGTCATTTTAGACCAGTAGGTAAAAGGGTATTTTTGAAAGTCTTAGGTCTGATTATGAAATTGGATGATGTGATATTGTTGTATTAATCTTCAAGACGCTCGTTTTGCCGCTTGAATGAGCTTCTAACTCATTACGAGCGAAAAGTTATGCTAGTTTTAGTATTCGTGTACCGGGAGACGAGTATCGGCACAATCCGAAAATTGTTGTCGATATTTGGATCGAATCTCGGGGACTATAGAATGAGTTTTAAAAATGTTCAAGGACTGTTGTAAGTTGCTAAACCTCAGGTCATGAGTCTATTTTCAAATCCGACTGTCGGTTTTGCAAACGGAATTGTTTAGATAAGTCAAAATGGTTTTACAAGTCAAAGGCGTAAAACTGTCCGGTTTTTATAACACGAAGGTGTGTCGGGCAGAAGGTCTTAGAAGTAATATTTTTGAATGAAACTTAAAATGAGTCTTATTCATATTATATGTGAGTTTTTCACCAAGTTTCGTCGAAATCGGACAAGTCTAGATAGGTTAGATTCGTGTGTACATTTGGAGTGTACATGCTGATTGGTATTTTGGACACGTAGGTCAATACTTGTATGGCGTGAGTTGAGTATTCACTATTGGACATGGTGACTTACTCAAGTGTTAAGTCATCATATAAATGACTTAGTTACTGGTCTGAGGGAAGTAAAATGATGGTTTGACTTGCGTTGACTTGGCGTCTTATGACGGGTCAATGTCGAGAGTGCAAGTGTTTAAAAGAATAGTGTTGAAGAAAAAGGGTATAGAAGTACACTTATATTGTTAACCTTTCGGGATTCTCATGGTTATATGAAATTGAGTTTTGTATTATTTAAGTATTATTTATACTTGAGTCGTTTATTAACGAACGCGCCTTATTTGGTAGGTTGTGGTCTTCATGTTTAACGGGCATCACAAATCGTCAGCGATCGTCACATTACTACTATCGTGCCAAGGTGAGTCTATAGCCTCGCTTTGACATGTTTACTTGTTTTATAAAACCCGCGAGGGGGATAACATGCTTGTTTTATTAAAATAAAAGGGGTACAACGAGAAGTTGTGGAAACCCTTATTATTGGAAAAGCATTTATTATAAATGAAGGGTACAACGAGAAGTTGTGGTAAACCCTCCTTCTTTTAAAATTGAACACAAAGGACCCGATTGTATGCTTAGATGAATGTTGTTATATAAGTTTGCTCTAGCCTTAAAAGACCCATGAATCGTGAATTGTTAATCGAAAGGAACGCTAATACTATGGATAGATCTATCATGGTGACACCCAGTCCGGTCGCGACTAGCTATCGCGTGGTGTTGTGATGCACCAGTAATGAAACATCGGATGCAATTGTATAAGAGAAATATACGATAGTTATGTCTAATCCACATGAGACTTATGAAATAACAACGATAGTTATGTCTGATCCACATGATTGTCAACCACAGAAGGTTTATTCAGAATACTTGTGTTCGTTTATTTAATTTAAACTCTATAGATTCACTCAACAATATTGTTGACTTTATAGCATGTTTTATCTCAGGTCCATGAAGAAGGCACTCAAGGGAGGCGGTTTCATGCAGCTTGCTTAATTAAAATGTTTTGGCCCGCTTTTATAAACTATGTACATTAAAAGAAACTTTTATCGTTTGGTTGATTGTGTAAACTTTAAAACTATTTGGGACCGTGTGTGAATTGTTTTATCTTTAAACAAATGAATGGATGTATGTTTTATTAAAACGACTCATTTTGAGGCGTTTTCTATGATATTGAGGTTGAACCATCACAGTAACACCCAATGACCCTTCCGCTGCTATGACCCAAAATTGGGGGTGTTACAGATTCGCATCAGAGCTCAAGTTATAGAGAACGAAAAGATTTTCCAAAAATAAAATTTTGAAATCTTTTGACTATAACATCTGCAAGCGAAACCTCTGAGTTGCCAATGGACGAGAATAAGAAAAGTATGTATATGTTATAAATATTTAATTATTAATTATGCTTAAAGCATAATGAAATTACATTTATTTATAAATGTTTATTATTTGATTATTATAATACTAATACGTGATTTACAAAACGACGCTGATTGTCACAATAGAAATCCCTTTTTTTGACTCATTCCTCGTGAATCTTCGTTCATTGTCTAAATTCTATTCTTTATTCTATCATCCATTCTTGTTTCTTTTCATTTATCTATTCTTATTTTGTGTAATTCATGTTTTGTTATCACAAGCGTTGAATTAATACTCATTTTGATGTGAATTGTGTAACAGGATCATGCCGCCAAAACAGTTGACTGAGACTCAGTTACGTTCTATAGTAGCTGATCAATTCCAGGTCTCTATGAATGCATTTATGGAAAATATGAATAATGGAGCCGGTGGATCTGGTAGAGCTGGTGGATCTGGTGGGTCTGGTGGAGCTGGTGGATTCGGTGGAGCTGGTGGATCTGGTGGAGCTGGCGATACTGGAGCTGGCAACACTGGAACTGGCACTACTGGAGCTGGTAATATTGGAGCCGATAATACTGGAGCTGGTAATACTGGAGCTGGCAATGCTGGTGCTGGAACTGGTGATGCTGATAGACCAGTGATTCCTGAAAACAAGAAGTGTAATCATACCTCGTTCATGAAATGCAAACCTCCAACTTTTAAGGGTACTGAAGGTGCTGTTGGGTTAATGCAATGGTTTGAAAAACTGGAATCCGTGTTTCGATTTAGTGGAAGTGAGGAAGGAAACAAGGTGATGTTTGCCTCTGCTACTCTTCAAGGGCGAGCATTAACTTGGTGGAATGGAAGAATGGCATCAATGGCTATGGATGCTGCTTATGCTACACCTTGGGTTGAAGTAAGAAGGTGGATGACTGAGGATATCTGTCCAAGGAGTGTTATTCAGAGGTTAGAACAAGAACTATATCAGCTGAGACTGAAGGGTACTAACATCGATGGATACACAAACAGATTCCATGAACTTGCTCTACTTTGTCCAAACAAAGTTAACCCATAATACTTGAAGGTAGAGCAGTATATTCGAGGCTTACCTACCAACATCCGTAGTGATGTGACCTCATCTAAACCTGCCAATATTGATGAAGCTGTTCGTATGGCCTACCAACTAATGGGTCAAACCATCCAAGACAATGCTGATGGTGTTTCTGAAGGTAATAAAAGAAGAGCTGAAAATGATAGTGATGATCGTGGTGATAACCGTCAATCTCACAACAGGAATCAAAACCGAAGGAGGGGTAATGCTAATGCGATGAATGAAACTGCATCTGCTGATAAGGGAACCAGATGTCAACGCTGCAAGAAGTCTCATACTGGTGAATGTGCTAAGTGTGGTAAGTGCAACAAGTTAGGTCACAAGACTGAAGACTGTTGGGGACCAGGAAAGAAGGGAGTGACGTGTTTTAACTGCCAAGGTAAAGGACACATGAGGAACCAATACCCTCAACCTCCAAAGAATGCACGTGGTGGAGATAACCAGGGAAAAGCTTATCAGTTGGGTGAAGCCGAAGTGAAGCAAAACCCGAAAGTTGTCACTGGTATGTTTTTACTGAACAACCGTTACACTACAGCTTTATTTTATTCTGGTGCAGACAAAAGTTTTGTGTCTACAAGTTTTAGTACCTTAATTGATATCAAACCGGTCGAATTAGACGCGAGTTATGAGGTAGAACTAGCTGATGGTAAATTAGTGAGTACCAATCGTGCGCTCCTAGGATGTTCTCTTAATCTCTTGAACCGTATTTTCAAAATATACTTGATGATTGTTGAATTGGGAAGTTTTGATATTATTATTGGAATGGATTGGTTATCCAAGTATAACGCGTCTATCTTGTGTGGAGAAAAGAAAGTTAGGATCCCTTGGATGACATGACCATGGTTATCGAAGGTGATCAACGTAATTCACGACTGAAAATCGTTTCGTACATTAAGGCTCGTAAGTATATCGAAAGAGGTTGTGAGTTATTCCTAGCTAAAGTATTGGAGAAGGAATCGAAGGAGAAACGTGCTGAAGATGTACATGTCATCTGTGACTTTCCTGAAGTATTTCCGGAAGATTTGCGTGGACTTCTGCCTCCAAGGCAAGTAGAATTCCAAATTGACCTAATTCCTGGTGCTGCACCCGTGGCTCGTGCGCCATATCGTTTAGCACCATCCGAGTTGAAGGAGTTATCTGTGCAATTGCAAGAGCTATCTGATAAAGGTTTTATAAGACCGAGTTCGTCACCTTGGGGAGCTCCTGTCTTATTCGTTAAGAAGAAAGATGGTTCGTTTCGTATGTGTATTGATTACCGAGATCTGAATAAGCTAACGATCAAGAATCGTTATCCGCTTCCAAGAATTGATGATTTATTTGATCAACTTCAAGGTTCTCGTGTTTTCTCCAAGATTGATATTCGTTCTGGCTACCATCAACTTCGCATACGTGAGGAAGATATTCCTATTACGGGGTTTAGAACTCGTTATGGTAATTATGAGTTTCTGGTTATGCCTTTTGGTTTGACTAATGAACCTGCTGTATTCATGGATTTAATGAATCACATTTGTAAGCCGTATCTTGATAAATTCGTGATCGTTTTCATAGATGATATTCTAATCTACTCCAAGAGCAATGAAGAGCATGCCGAACAAAGGATTATCTTGAACTTGTTAAAGAACGAAAAGTTGTACGCTAAATTCTCAAAGTGTTATTTTTGGCCTAACTATGTACAATTTCTCGGACATGTGATTGATAAAAGTGGAATACATGTTGATCCTGCAAAGATCGAAGCCATCAAGAATTGGAGTTCTCCGACTACTCCAACTGAAGTACGACAATTTCTAGGTTTGGCTGGTTATTACCGAAGGTTTATCGAAGGATTCTGTTTGATATCGAAACCATTAACTAAGCTGACTCAGAAAAATAAACTGTATGTGTGGGGCGATGATGAAGAAGAAGCTTTCCAAACCCTGAATATGAAACTCTGTAGATCACCCGTTAGCTGGAGTGAGGTTGGAGATGCCTAACTCACTGGACCAGATCTGATTAGAGAGACGACGGATATGATTGCCCAAATCAAAAATAGGTTGTTGTCTGCTCGAAGCCGACAGAAGAGTTATGCGGATGTGAGAAGAAAACCATTGGAGTTTAACTTGGGAGATAAGGTTATGCTAAAGGTATCACCATGGAAAGGTGTTGTACAATTTGGAAAACGTGGGAAGTTGAGTCCTCGTTATATCGGGCAATTCAAGGTTACATCGAGAATAGGACCCGTGGCATACCAACTTGAACTACCACAAGAACTGTATGGGATTCATAACACTTTTCACGTGTCGAATCTAAAGAAGTGTTTATCCAATGAAGAACTCATTATACCGTTAGACGAGGTTAAGGTTGATAAAAAGTTGCACTTTATTGAAGAACCAGTCGAGATCATGGATCGCGAGGTCAAGCAACTGAAGCAAAGCCGAATACCTATTGTCAAAGTTCGATGGAACTCTCGGAGAGCACCGGAGTATACTTGGGAACGAGAAGACCAAATGTGGAAGAATTACCCTCATCTCTTTGATTTCAACAAGCGATCTGGCAAGAACGCAAGTTGATCTTCGAGGGAGAAGATCCTAATTTGGTGGGGATGATGTGACAACCCGTCAATTTCAGGTCGTTATTTTAATCTCGACTATTACGTATTACGTGTTTACTTTAATGAGAATTTAAAATTTATCGACTAACCGAGAAGGTTATGACTTGAAACTAGCATAAGAATGTCGATTAGATGAAAACCGGCAAGGAATATGCTAGGTATCGATATTATATTCTTAAATAATCATGAAAATGATTTTTATTATATTTAATCTTTATTTCTCGTGTTTTACGTTTTAACGAATGACGAGAACTATTAGTAATCGCGATACCGACGGATGCCCAAAAATGTACGTTTTATTATCGATTGTCTCGATATTTTATATTTTCGACGTTTTCGATTTAATTGCGTTTTAAGTCGTGCTGAATCTTTGTTATTATATTTTCAAGTGTTTTAACTTTCGAAAAGTATTTTTACGAAACCCGAGCCCCCTAAATATTTTCAAAATTTTCTTCTTGACATTTCCTGCTACTTAAGTGAATATTTACGTTTTAAACCCAAAAGAATGCATTTTTGACAAAAACTACCCAAACCTTGGACTATTTAAGGATTTTCCACTAACAAGTTTATTAAAAAAAATCACATTTAACAAAAAAATCAAAAATTCTCTCTCTTTCTCCTCCATTTGGCCGTCCACCCCCCAACACCCCAAACCCTTGATCTTTGATTTTCTACTTTGATTCATTCAAATCTAAAAGAAGACCCATCTTGGAAATTCAACAAGCTTCAATTTGGTATAAATTTTTCTAACATGCATCCACTAAATTTTTCTTTTCAATTTTTGATGAAGAACATGTTGTTTGATCCATTTTTATGGTTAAACATGTGTTAATATTATTATATTCATAGTGGGATGTTGTTGCATGTTATTTATCTTGAGTGGGTTAACTTTTGGATGATCATTCTAGGGTGTTAGGAGTTAGATGGATGTGTTAGGATGATATTAGGATGATATTAGGAGTATAAAAATTGTTGAAATTGGTTGAAATATTGATTTGGTATGATTTTTAACTAGTCATTTTAGACCAGTAGGTAAAAGGGTAATTTTGAAAGTCTTAGGTCAGATTATGAAATGGGATGATGTGATATTGTTGTATTAATCTTCAAGACTCTCGTTTTGCCGCTTGAATGAGCTTCTAACTCATTACGAGCGAAAAGTTATGCTAGTTTTAGTATTCGTGCACCGGGAGACGAGTATCGGCACAATCCGAAAATTGTTGTCGATATTTGGATCGAATCTCGGGGACTATAGAATGAGTTTTAAAAATGTTCAAGGACTGTTGTAAGTTGCTAAACCTCAGGTAATGAGTCTATTTTCAAACCCGAGTGTCGGTTTTGCAAACGGAATTGTTTAGATAAGTCAAAATGGTTTTACAAGTCAAAGGCGTAAAATTGTCCGGTTTTTATAACACGAAGGTGTGTCGGGCAGAAGGTCTTAGAAGTAATATTTTTGAATGAAACTTAAACTGAATCTTATTCATATTATGTGTGACTTTTTCACCAAGTTTCGTCGAAATCAGACAAGTCTAGATAGGTTAGATTGGTGTGTACATTTGGAGTGTACATGCTGATTGGTATTTTGGACACGTAGTTCAATACTTGTATGGCGTGAGTTGAGTATTCACTATTGGACATGGTGACTTACTCAAGTGTTAATTCATTATATAAATGACTTAGTTACTGGTCCGAGGGAAGTAAAATGATGGTTTGACTTGCGTTGACTTGGCGTCGTATGACGGGTCAATGTCGAGAGTGCAAGTGTTTATAAGAATAGTGTTGAAGAAAAAGGGTATAGAAGTACACTTATATTGTTAACCTTTCGGGATTTTCAGGGTTATATGAAATTGAGTTTCGTATTATTTAAGTATTATTTATACTTGAGTCGTTTATTAACGAACGTGCCTTATTTGGTAGGTTGCGGTCTTCATGTTTAACGGGCATCACAAATCGTCGGCGATCGTCACATTACTACTATCGTACCAAGGTGAGTCTATAGCCTCGCTTTGACATCTTTACTTGTTTTATAAAACCCGCGAGGGGGATAACATGCTTGTTTTATTAAAATAAAAGGGGTACAACGAGAAGTTGTGGAAACCCTTATTATTGGAAAAGCATTTATTATAAATGAAGGGTACAACGAGAAGTTGTGGTAAACCCTCCTTCTTTTAAAATTGAACACAAAGGACCCGATTGTATGCTTAGATGAAAGTTGTTATAAAAGTTTGCTCTAGCCTTAAAAGACCCATGAATCGTAAATTGTTAATCGAAAGGAACGCTAATACTATGGATAGATCTATCGGGGTGACACCCAGTCTGGTCGCGACTAGCTATCGCGTGGTGATGTGATGCACTAGTAATGAAACATCGGATGCAATTGTATAAGAAAAATATACGCACTTGGCTAGGTGTGTTGGGCTGAAATAATATATGTTAACGTTTAATTTCACGAGACTTATGAAATAACAACGATAATTATGTCTGACCCACATGATTGTCAACCACGGAAGGTTTATTCAGAATACTTGTGTTCGTTTATTTAATTTAAAATCTATAGATTCACTCAACATTTTTGTTGACTTTATAGCATGTTTTATCTCAGGTCCATGAAAAAGGCACTCAAGGAAGGCGGTTTCATGCAGCTTGCTTAATTAAAATGTTTTGGCCCGCTTTTATAAACTCTGTCCATTCAAAGAAACTTTTATCGTTTGGTTGGTTGTGTAAACTTTAAAACTATTTGGGACCATGTGTGAACTGTTTTATCTTTAAACAAATGTATGGATGTATGTTTTATTTAAACGACTCATTTTGAGGCGTTTTCTATGATATCGAGGTTGAACCATGACAGTAACACCCAATGACCCTTCCGCTGCTATGACTCGAAATTGGGGGTGTTACATTTATTACGAGCGTGAATAAATATATTAGGTCACGGTAAATATTTAACGAGAACACATAAAACGCGAACACAAATAAACACGAACGAACACTTAAAAAACGAGACACGGAAAACGGTACGGGTACCCCATGTGGGGCCCCTAAACCGCGAATACATCAAGGAGATGGGACAAGCCCATCTCAAAGTTTACTAAGAAGGGCTTAAGGTAATTTTTACTACTCATTTTCACTTTACAGGAAACCAAAACAAAAACCTAAAAATATTTTTTTTCCTTCTCCTTCTTGTCCTCTTGTGGCCGCCGTATATAACACACCAAAGAGGGGTGTTCATTTGATTTTGATCTTAGTTTTTGTACGTGTGTTCGTGTGTGTTCATCCTCGTTAGATCCACGCATTCGGTATATTCTTTTTAATCCTTTTTCTTTTTGATTTGATCTAATAAAATTAATTAAGAACATGATGTTTTTAAAAACCTTATTAAAAACATAAATCAATCATGTAAATAGTTATTGGGTAAATAAAAAAGGATGTTTTTTGGGGTGTTTGTTTGGCCGGCGCCTAAACCGAACCCCAAGGGGATCTCGGTTTGGCTAATAGACCACCACCGAGACCATATGGTCCCGGTTTGGTGGTGTGGGTCCCACGACAGCAACAAACCAAAGGGAACCCTAAAGTGGTTTGGGGTGTGGTGTCGATTTCATGTCCGGTTCATGGTTTCTAGTCACGATCTGGTTCATTGATTATGTTAAGGTTTATGATTTTAATAGTTATATGTTAAAAAAATTAAATTAATAAAATATGTCATAATTAATTTAATTAACATGACTTAGGTTATAAATTTAATTATTAGATCATGAATTTTAACCTAAGTATTCATTTTTAATTAGACTTTATAATTAATTAATTATTAAAACCATGACTATAATTAATTAATCAACATGACTTAGGTTATATTATTAGTAATTAATAATACATGTTTTAACCTAAGTATTTAACTTTATTTAATTAAAAACATGATATATTTAATTAAATACTTTTAACCTATAGTTTATTTAAATTACATGTAATAATTAATAAACTATACCTTATATCAATATGACTTAGAATAATAATAAGAAAACACTTAAGCTTATATAATTAGCTTATTTAACCAGCTTATATCTAATTATGGAAACTTTCTACTTTTAGAAACTTATTTAATTAAGGCAGCTAATCTATTTATGGAAACTTTCTATTTTTTGAAACTTATCTATTTTAAGCAGTAATTCTATTTTTGGAAACTTTCTATTTTTGGAAACTTTCTATTTTTGGAATCTTTCTATTTTCGGAAACTTCTTTCTATTTATGGAAACTTTCTGTTTTTGGAAACATTCTATTGTTGGAAACTTTCTATTTTTGATAACTTTCTATTTTTGGAAACTTTCTATTTTGGGAAACCTGCTATTTTTAGAAAGTTACTTATTATTACACAGTAAGTATAAAAATACATGAATTACAAGTAATACTTAATCAGAATAGACAGAATATATGATAAACACAGTTTAAAGCTTAAAATAGTAAAACATGACATGAACGTATAAAATAAGCTAAGCCATGATATAAAACCAGTTACATATTTAGTAATCAGATACTTTTACACATATGTATTTATGTAGCATTAGTGATACCGAAGTAGGACTCTCTTTCGTTCGTATTCTTCGTTCACTGGACATAAGGTACGGATTCCCGTCCTTTCAGTATGGACATTCTTTCCTTATTAGGATTTCCTGTATGCAGCCAACTGTTTTCCCGTAGTATAAGTTTATATGTTTGATTTGCTTATGTTTAATTTAGAATACCTATAGCCATATACATGCATGACCAGTTTCACCTAGTTATGGAGATACCATAACCATAACACTAGAGGCACTGGTGTTATGACTTCCCCACGGCAGAGTGAATGCTCGTGGCGTCCCTTCAGCTTTTGGCCATATTATTATATTTTTCATGTGGGGCGTATGGGTGCATCCTAGTTACATGTTTTTCATCAGATTACTCAGTGTGAATGTGGTGTGTGCCTTGCATCCTTCACAAGGAGCTGATCCCTCCTACCCAAAACCAATATATTAAATTAGAGGCAGCCCCTCTAATTTGCATGATGAGGTCAACCCTCCAAGTATTCATGCACGATGGATTTTCATGACCTATATTGGCTAATGGTAAAATATGTTAAACAGTTTTCATAAGATAAACATAAGACTTTTCAAACTATAAAACCAGTTTTATGAACATGTTCTAGGTTTTCCAGGACTTATACATTTCCGCTGCTATTAAGTATTTATTACATTTTAGTCATTCATACTATGTCTATATCCGTGAACTGAGCGTTTTGCTCAGCCGTTACTTTCCTTTCCATGTCCCAAAACGGCAGGTGCCCTAGGAAAGACTCGAGCATTTAGAGGACGTGCATAGGATGGAAGCTGCTAGAGACTTCTTTTCCTTTTTGCCTTCATATACTTATGCTTGCTTAGTCTTTCATTCATATCTTTTGCTTTATTATGTTTTGGGCTTATGTTTGGGAACCAATGTTTGATTCCGGTTTACCCTATGGTCATGTAATGTTTAGACATTTATCCTTGTATGCTTTAATGACACGCCATAATGACCCGTGACATTCCATTATCAAAATGGGGTGTTAAAATTATGGTATCAGAGCCAAGGCTTCGACCTGTAGGCTCTAAAACTAACCTGTGACTAGTGTGTGGTCACCAGGAGCTTTCTAAGCCAACGTTTGTTATTCTACGTATTGATGTTTTTAGCGCATTGTTTCTTTAACCATGATGTTTTCGGCACCTTGAGGTTTTAACCTTGATGTTTTCATCGATATTGTTTTACTAATATTGATGGACAACCGTCATTCATATTTAGTTATGTGTCATTGTTTCATGCATAATGTTCCTCGTGAACTGTGGATATGTGGACTGAACCCCAGTAGTTCATAATTAGTCACATAAAATTTTTTCTGATAAGTTTTGATAGATAAGTTTCATTTATTTATGTTTCATGTATCATTGTTGCAGGGATTATGACTAAGTAATGGTTGGTATAGGACTGGCCCTATTTAGTCGCATGTGCTTTTATCGAAACTTTTAACTTTGGGACCGACCAATAGGCGTCCCCTCGCCATGTGTTTTGTTTTGGGACCGACTCATAGGCGTCCCCTCGCACATATAAAGGTTTTTATAAACTACATTACGCATTCATGCACTGTTTTTCATGCATAAAATTTTTCTCATGATTTACTGGCATTATTTTGTTTTCATGTCCCCTCATAAGTTAATATGTTTTTTATGTCAAGTATGTTTTCATACTGTCATGGTTAACTCCAGTTTCGTGCTGATTATGTTATACACTCCTTCATGATAGATGGTTTCATGTTTCTTCTTGATAATTCCGTCTTCATGTTGATTACGTTTTACGCCTCTTTTGTTATTTATGCTTTCATGCAAGGCATTGTTGGATTTCATTGAATCCTGCTTTCATGATAGTCATGGTTGGTTTTCACTGATCATACTGTCAGGCAAATCATCGTTGAATTTTGTGTAACCACACTTTAACGTTTTTGATACAACCGGAATGATGTCTATGCTAATACTGCCAGGTTATCATGATGTTTTTCATAACCGTTTAACCTATATACTTTCCTTAAATTATGACAAATGATCGACCCCAATATCGATCATTTCATGTACATTCCATGTGTACTCCATGTACCGTATTCCATGTGTATTACACGTACATAAATCCATGTGTATTTCACTTGCAATACTTCACGAGTATTCGCTAGTCGATTCTAAATCATCTCAGGTGTATTTTCGATTGCTGATATTCTACAAGATTGCTGATGCCGCTCATAACTTGGAGATGTTACTAAAGGTTGATGCTGCTGATGTTCGGAGACGCTACGAGATGCGGATGTTGTTCACAACCTGGAGATCCTACAAGACGAAGACAAAGGCGTCAGAGCAAAGCAATTGGACGAGAAGATGCTTCATCATCAGACGATTTTCATCAATCATTGTCCCTAATTCTTAGTTACATGTCACACGTCATTCAACTGTCATTTCAGCCATATGAGTGCAAACAGGTACCATTCGGCCACTCAGCTGAATAGTTACATGAATCACGGTCATGAGAATGACCGTCATGGAACTGACAGACAGGACGATAGTAACCACTACTATGACAGAAACTATCCTAGAAATCGCAACCGAGGCTCCGGCCGCGGACGTGATCAGACATACTAATGATCAGTAGTCCAATCGATCCGCCAATTCTGGCATAATAACCTAATATTGTAGTTATATTGTTTTACGTCTCGAGACACATGTCAAGACATCAGTCAAGACACATGTCTCACGTATACTTTCTGAAGACACATGTCAAGATGACAGTCAAGACACATGTCATGCTTACATTTCCCAAGACACGAGTCAAGACACATGACTCACGTCTAGTTATGGATCATTTCTAAGAAATTCAGGGTACCCTCCAAGGGTATATCCATTTTGTTGTGCCATGTATTAATCAGGCCACAAGAATTTCAGTACCATTACTGGCGCATCAATGGGAACTATCACGTTTCCCGATGACACTTTCATTTCTTTTAACCATAGCTCATAGATTCATGACCATGAAGGACGCCTTTTGTATTCCCACGTATACGAAGGTTTTCCTTCAACTTAATGATGAGATCCAAGTTGCTAACACAATTCCTCGGACAGACACGAGTTGAATTTTATCCTAATTATGGACTATGAACAGCACACCATGCTACGATTCATAATTATGTGCAGTACTGTTCAGGCTCCTAAATACATTCAGCTCGATTTTCCATCAGGAAAATCTGTATAAATTATGTATGCTTTCCAAGCACGTGTTTCGTTAGCCATGATTGCTAAAATTTTCTAGCTGTTAATAGGACACGACTACTGAAGTCCTTTTACGCATAATCAACGGATTATTCCAAAATTGTCCCTTACACTCTAGAAGAACCTTCAAGGAGAAGGAAGGTAACATAAGATTATGTGTCGACTACCGTCGATTTTAAACAAATCACCATTTACAACCGTTACTCTCCTCCACGTATTGACAAGATCGGATTCATGATCATGCTTCCAATAGTGACGGGTGAAAGAGCAGGACATGTCCATGACTGCTATTCGTGCACGAATCGGTCATGCTAGATTTATGATTTTGAATTAGTCTCATCAATGCTTCAACAGCATTATGGACTTAATAAATTGAGTTTCCATGAACTCATAAGCAATTTCATCAGCGTTTTCATTGAGGATAACCTGATTTCCTCTTAGTCTAGAGAAGAAAAGGAAGACCATATCTGATCTATGTTGCAAAAGCAAGATACAGATACGTTCATATCTAGATACCTGACATACCAACAGCCTATGATAGAACACCAACAGACTAGGATGTCTTTCCATCATCGGAAATGGTGAACAGAAATGGGACAAGATCTCCATGGATTTTGGTTACCAGATTTACGCAAACTCAGAAGAAGCAAGATGTTATCTGTGTTATTGCCAACAGTTTGATCAAGTCTGCAGAATCCTTGCATCCGCAAGGGTTTCTGAACCAATAGATTGATCGGACATGTTCCAGCCAAGGCTCATCCAATCACTTGGCAATCCCTCAGTTATAGGGTCAGACAAGGATTCGCAATTTTGCTCCTTATTTACTTCACGTCTTCATTCTAATTCCACGACTTGCTTTCACGCTCGCGTCCATAACACTATTTACGTCCATGATGGTATCTCGGCTTGCGATTTTACGTTCATTTTTTCTCATTCTGGGAAGTTTTGCAAGAACTTGAGAGACCAGACCCAAGTTTAGTATAACTCCCTATCCTCATATAGACGTTCCTCGTCATATTCTATGTCTCACCTTGTAGTGTTTGGCGTTACCGCCATTATATTCTATGTTCACGATATGTTTCACATGTCATGTTCATTCCACGTTCCTCATATCATGATCAAGATATGTTACACGTATCATGGATCACGATATGTTTACTCATATTGCACTCATCATATCTCCACGTTTCACGTTCAAAATTTTTCACGTATTACGTTCAAAATTTTTCACGTACTACGTTCTTTATATCTCGTGCACCGTTGCTAATAATCAGTTAAGTTAGAGTGTTTTGCACGATAACTTTTCAGTTGCCTTACACGTTAATTCTTATTCCCTCGATCAAATTTAGGGGATCTACCTTACGTTAATAACCAAGAACTTCTTCGTATTTCAAGTCAAGGTCAGGAGGACCAAGATTTATCATTCGCGTCAAGATCATGTGAATGAACCGTTCCAAGAGGGAGGCCACTTAGAATAATAATCAGAAAACACATATAAGCTTAAGTGTTTTCTGATTATTATTCTAAATAAGCTAATTATATAAGCTTACCTATAGTTTGTTTAAATTACATGTAATAATTAATAAATACCTTATATCAATATGACTTAGAATAATAATCAGAAAACACTTAAGCTTATATAATTAGCTTATTTAACCAGCTTATATCTAATTATGGAAACTTTCTATTTTTAGAAACTTATTTAAATAAGGAAGCTAATCTATATATGGAAACTTTCTATTTTTAGAAACTTATCTATTTTAAGCTGTAATTATATTTTTGGAAACTTTCTATTTTTGGAAACTTTCTATTTTCGGAAACTTCTTTTTATTTTTGGAAACTTTCTATTTTTGGAAACTTTCTATTTTGGTAACTTTCTATTTTTGGAAACTTTCTATTTTGGGAAACCGGCTATTTTTAGAAAGTTACTTATTATTACACAGTAAGTATAATAATACATGAAATACAAGTAATACTTAATCAGAATAGACAGAATATAAGATAAACACAGTTTAAAGCTTAAAATAGTAAAACATGACATGAACGTATAAAATAAGCTAAGACATGACATAAAACTAGTTACGTATTTAGTAATCAGATACTTATACACGTATGTATTTATGTAGCATTAGTGATACCGAAGTAGGAATCTCTTCCGTTCGTGTTCTTCGTTCACTGGACATAAGGTACAGATTCCTGTCCTTTCAGTATGGACATTCTTTCCTTATTAGGATTTCCCGTATGCAGCCAACTGTTTTCCCGTAGTATAAGTTTATATGTTTGATTTGCTTATATTTAATTTAGAATACCTATAGCCATATACATGCATGACCAGTTTCACCTAGCTATGGAGGTACCATAACCATAACACTAGAGGCACTAGTGTTATGACTTCCCCACGGCGGAGTGATTGCTCGTGGCGTCCCTTCAACTTTTGGCCATATTATTATATTTATCATGTGGGGCGTATGGGTGCATCCTAGTTACATGTTTTTCATCAGATTACTCAGTGTGAATGTGGTGTGTGCCTTGCATCCTTCACAAGGAGTTGATCCCTCCTACCCAAAACCAGTATATTAAATTAGAGGCAGCCCCTCTAAATTGCATGATGAGGTCACCCCTCCAAGTATTCATGCACGGTGGATTTTCATGACCTATATTGGCTAATGGTAAAATATGTTAAACAGTTTTCATAAGATAAACATAAGACTTTTCAAACTATAAAACCAGTTTTATGAACATGTTCCAGGTTTTCCAGGACTTATACATTTCCGCTGCTATTAAGTCTTTATTATGTTTTAGTCATTCATACTATGTCTATATCCGTGCACTAAGCGTTTTGCTAAGCCGTTACTTTCCTTTCCATGTCCCAAAACGGCAGGTACCCTAGGAAAGACTCGAGCATTTGGAGGACGTGCATAGGATGGAAGCTGCTAGAGACTTCTTTTCCTTTTTGCCTTCATATACTTATGCTTGCTTAGTCTTTCATTCATTTATTTTGCTTTATTATGTTTTGGGCTTATGTTTGGGAACCGATGTTTGATTCCGGTTTACCCTATGGTCATGTAATGTTTAGACATTTATCCTTGTATGCTTTGATGACACGCCATAATGACCCGTGACATTCCATTATCAAAATGGGGTGTTACAAAAAGTCTAAAAAGTTTCATGATTCTAAAATTAAAAACCGGGTTTTTAACATTGGATATCGAGTGTTACTTTTTAACTCAAGATTGAAAATATTTTCCGAGAAGTTAAAATCCCGTTGGTCCGGAGCATTCACCATCACCCAAGTGTTTCCAATTGGGACCATCGAGCTAGCTTAAAATGATGGTCCTAACTTTAAGGTGAATGGACATAGGCTTAAGCACTACTTTGGTGGGGAAGTTCCTTCTACGGACGACCTCGACCAAGTCACCTTCCCTAATGATAACTAGTATTAAGGGGATCGAGTCGAGCTCATGAATCAGTAATAAAAAACGAGGTGCCTCGTAGGGGAGATCCCATGCTTATCCATGTATATATATTGCTTTTTAACGTAGTTAATGTGAAGGTATGTGTGCCCTTCTAACATTTAATCCGTGGTTGTTTGTGACTTCTGTTTAACCTAGGTCATTATCATCATTGTTAATGCAATGATGCCTAAAAACGTTACTTGCATTTTTCGGTCTCGCTTTGTTTTGATTACGAAAATATGTAAAAACAAGCATTTACGAAAACAACGAAAAACGAATTCTTGAGTTCTGATGAGACTGTTTTTATACATGGTCTCATCGTCCAAATCGGCCTTAAAATGCATAAAATATCATAAAATATGCCAAATATATACTCGTGTTTGTTACTTGTGTATTTTTAGGTACGGATATTGAGGAATTGGCAAAAGATCACAAGAATCAATCAAAAACGAACACGGGAAACGAAGACGCACAATGAACCAAGCTCATTTATGGAATTTTGCAAAAAGACCCCTCAAGTTTGAAGAAATGGCAAAAATGGCCCCTCATCTTTGAAGAACTTGTCATAATTAACCCTCCAAATGTTAATTGTACAAGTGTGATCCTTGAAGAATGAAGATTTGACAAGAAATGCCCTTGGGAATTGATTAATAATGCAAAAGTTAGTCAAGAATGTCAAAAGGACTAACTTTGAAATTGTGCTTGGACTGCCAGTGAAAGAAACTTAACAGAAAAGGACTGGCATTGCAAAAATTTTGGACGGGCTGTTAACTTGGAGGATGGGTAATGAAAATTACCCATGTTAGCCCAACACACCCCATGGCCCAAACCCTTTAATGACCCGGTTTATTAATTAAATTGGTCAAATTAGGTCAAACCCCCCCACTAACCAACTTTCCCACCATAACAGTTTTTTAAATCCCACTTTACCCAAAACCGGATCTAATCCCCTCTTAATCCCCTAGAACCTTAAACCCACCCCATGTTAATTAAACCTCAAATCAAAGGGATAATCCCCCATTTTGTGCAGATCTTTGATTAACCCTCCCCTCATCCTTTCCCACCTCACTTGACAAACCCACATGGGCTGTGGACCCCTCCCCAGACCTCCCCTACAACATCTTTTTCACCCAAAACCCAATACCCCGACAAAATCAACGATTGTGACCAACTCCTTTGTCCCCAAGGCTCATCCAACGTCCACAATCACATTTTGAAAGCTGGCATCCTTCAACATCCACATGGGTTCAGTTTTTGACCAATTCGTCAAAGGGCATTTTAGAGAAATTAGCAATTAGGGTTTTCAGCTTGTAATTTTTTATTCCTAGTTTCTAGAATAGTCTTTTAGTTCTATAAAAGGAGAATGAGCATGTTCATATCCCTTTGTTCCAGTTTTTCTTCAAAAATATTTTGTAATTCCTTTTATATAAAATAAAAGTTTGGTGTTTGTTATTGAGCAATTTAATTCCTTTTTATGTTTATTTAAAGTTGGTATTAATTGATGAAGAATTACTGAGTTCCAATTTATAAAGATTGTGTTTGATTTTCAAAAAGGTTTTCAAAAAAAGGTTTTGAAAATTCCTTTTTAATCTTCAAAAATCCAAGAAATTGGAAAGTGAAAGTGGACTGATTTCCTTGGAGTTTTGAGATTGTAGTTGTTTTAAAACGTATGTTTTAAGGTTTGAGAGTTTGTAAGAAATTTTTAAGGAAGAAAAAGAAAACAGATTGTACTAGTACTATTGCTTGTTCTTCTTTTGTTTTTCTTAAAACAGGTGTTGATATTTGTTGATCTTGTTCAAGCACAGGCCTCCAGCCTGTGGGAGGTGGTTATTCAACCACAAAGAAACCTGGATGTAGGGTTCTTAGGTAAGAAATCTTTTCTCTTTTGAAATTTTCAGTTTTATTGGAAGTTTTGGGTGAATTTGCATAGAAGTTGATTGATTGTTGTTTAGATGGTTTGAAATTGATCAAGTAGTGATGTTATGCATGTTAGATGATTAAGAAACCAGTTTGATTGTGTTTGAAAAGGATTTTGTTTGAAAAATTTTGAAAACAGATTTTAAAAGGGGTGTTTGGATTTAAGTTTTAAATTAGAGATCTTGATAGAATTTGAAGTATAAAACGTGTTAGATAGATTGAATAGGATTGTGTTAAGTTGTGAGTGGACTTAGTTCAGTTTGGTTAAGGTTTGTGACAAGTGTGCAAGTAAAAAAGTGGAAGTTAGCTAAAAAAAACTGCCAAGTCATTCTTTTTGCTTATTTTTTGTGAAATTTGTTCTAAGATTGTGCTATTCTGCTAGGATCTGGGCTTATTTAGGTTTGTAGTTTGATTACTTGCTAGTTTTTGAACTTGTGTGCAAAATTGGGGACTTGGAAAATCATTTGAGTGCAACCAGTGAGCTTAAACACCACCAGACCTCATATCTTTACATCAGCAACTTGAAAAGGTCATTGTGTGCTTGATTGTGTGATTTTGTGCTCAGTATTTGTGTTTTTTGTGTTCTATTTGACTCCCTACACTCAGAAAGAGTGTATGGGTGCCTTGTTTATCCAAAAACATCCACAAAAGCTCACATCCAAGCCCTCTTGGACTTTAATCACTTGTGAAGAAATACCAATTTACTTGTGTTCTTGAAAAGCATAAACTGGCCACGATTTGGATTATAATCTTGTTGAATCATTGTAAAAAGTGAATTTGTATTGTGTTTCTAAGCTAGAGGTTCACAGGTTTGGATTGCTAAGCTTAGAAAGAGAAAATAAATATAAACAGCAAAAAGTGGGGTTTCGCCAGCATCGAACCCCCGTCACTACACTCAACACACACAACACTTACCACTGCGCCCTTGGGTCTTTTACTGACCAAGGGTGCAAAGGTTAAATACTTAACCTGTTTTTCATTTAGCTTAATATTAATAAGTCATGGCTTATTTTGTTTTTTTTCAGCTTATCCATTAAGCTTATTTGCATCAATTCATTTTTTTTAAGTTTGTGTTATCATTTAGGACTTTTCTGTTTAAGAGTTTTATTTTTCTCTTTATTTAATTAATTACTAGGATTATTTTTAGTTTTAATTTTAGAAAGTCAATTAAAAATAGTAAACAGTAATTAAAAAATCCAAAAAAATAGTTTTTAAGTTTTAATTTATATTTTTGAGGCTTACATATCAAAAAGTTTTCAAAAACTTTAATTTTTAATTTTATTTGATTTTAGGTTTTTTATTAAACTTTAAAAATTAATATAAAATTAATTAAAAGGTTTTAGGAACTTTAATTTGCATTTTCTTCTTAGTTAGAATATTTAGGATTTTTGAGAATTTTTTAGAATTTATTTAGGAACTTTTTATTTTTACAATATTTTAATATTATTTTATTCATAAAAATTCAAAGTTTTATTTTTAACTTTTTTTCATTTTTCCTAGATTCTAGACATTAAATTAGGAACTTTTTCACTTTCCAAATAATTTTTAGGCTTTTCAATTAATTTTTAGAATTAATTTAAGATTTAATAGATTTTAATAGTTTTTAGGAGTTTAAAAATAGTTTAATTTGGTTTTAAAATTTTAAAAAATAGTTTTTTTAGTTTAATTAGGTCATTTTTAAGGTTTACAAACTTGAAAACCTTGTTTGGGGCTTTTTAATATTTAAAAGTGATTTTTAGGGCTTTAATTAGCATTAAAAAGTCATTATTAAATTAATTAAAAGGTTTTAGCAAGTTTGGATTTTTTTGCAAACTCTTAGAATTTTATTGTGGATTTTTAGGAATTTTTAGGTTAAAATTTTAAATTTTGTCGTTTTTACGCTTCTACGTCTTAACTTTCTAGTAGTGTTTTTGCCTATTTTTTCTATTTTTTCGTCTTCGTCATTTTCTCTTCTCCTTTCTTCTAATTAATAATCAAAAACATTAATCAATCATTCATTACACAACACACGTGCCTCCTCGAGAGAACGATCCCATTAAGGGTCATAACTTGTGGTTTTCCTAAATCACTCGTTAATACTTACCGCTTTTTACGCTCTTTTCCTAAAGGTGTATACAAAAAGCTACATCATTTTTGGCGCCGCTGCCGGGGAGGCGTGTTGTGTTTTGATTGAACCATTGTTGTTTTCTATATTAGCCATATAGTAATTGTATTAATAGCACTCTATTAATACGTATTATCGTTTTTCGGTTTTTGTGTGAATATTATTACTATATTGTATACGTAGAACAATAAATACACAAGTACTCCAAATACGTGAGCAATCACAACCTTGATTCGGGATTTCATCACTCGATCATTGTATTCGAATCTCAAACCAAAGAAAAAAGGCAAAAATAGATAAATACTTTCGTGAAGCTTAATCTTGATAATATAAACTATAAGGTGGGTATAAGGCGGTTGTATTTCACGACCTAAAGGAAAAAGGCTCTTAAGTGCTTCGCGCCGCCTCGTTTCCTCCGCTTGCTTGTGCGTATTTAATTTTGAGAGTGAATCGAGGGTTTTGCCGCCCAAAGTATTATTACATATCATATATATTTTCTTGGTTTCTATTGATTAAACCCTCTTGAACGATTTGGTGTTCCACCATCGTTCTAAAGTCATCGAAGGCGTTCACTCCACGTGATCGTTTTCATTCCTTGAGGCCTTCTTTAATCGAGAGATTTGATTAAGGAGGAGATTTGTGGACTTATTGTCTACTTAATACATTTCACCAATTTCCAAAAAGTTAATACAATCAAAAACCACAAAAAAATTGAAAAAAACACAAAATACCAAAAAGAATCTTCTTTGCTCGTCTCCACGTTGTACGTGACGTTTATGCTCACTCGTAATCAAGCAAAACGTGCACGTAGACGCAAGAACAAAACTCCTACTAAAACTCATTCTAGTGAGGAGTCTCCAAGTGAGGAACCTATTGTAGAACAAGAAGCTATCATGGCTAATCGTACTATGATGGAGTTGCTTCAAGCACCCACCGAGGGTTTTGGAGAGGCCATTGTGATTCCCGCCATCCTTGCGGAGATCTTTGAGATCAAGACGGGTTTAATGTCTATGCTTCAAGCAAACAAGTTTCGCGGTCACGAAAAAGACAACCCACATTATCACATTAGGCAATTTAATCGTCTCACCGCGACAAGCAAGTTTAAGGATGTACCACACGATGCCATTAAGATGATGTTGTTTCCTTACTCGTTAGATGGACCCGCCAAGATATGGCTTGAGAAAGAACCGCCGAATTCTATTTTGACATGGGCTGATCTCGTGTCTAAATTTGTGAATCAATTTTTTCCACCATCTAAGACAACACATTTGAAAAACGAGATTTCACGTTTTACACAAAGACCTAATGAAAGTTTTTCAATGGCTTGGGAAAGGTTTAAAGAAATGTTACATGAATGTCCACACCATGATTTTTCCGAATTGCATCAAATTGACACCTTTTATAATGGGCTTAATGATCATGAACGAGATTACTTAAATACCGCCGTGGGTTGTAATTTTTTGTGCAAAACGACCAATGAGGCTTTAAAAATCATAGAAAATAGGTCTAAGGTCTATAGCCCTCGTAACACACCGAGTGTTGCCAATTTGGGCTCGTCATCATCTCGTTCCATTAATGCCTTGCAAGATGAAGCAAATGAGGAGAATCGGTTTTTCGATAGGTTTTCGACTCTTATGTCTCATTGGAAAGCTCAAGAAGCTTCAAATTCCGCTTCGGTTAAAGCGATTGCTAAGAGTTGTATTTCGTGTGGTGGAGCTCATGATTTTTCCGAGTGCATTACCGCGGATGGTAACACTTCGAATGCTTATGTAGCCACGGGAACTTATAACCAAATCGGTCAAGGTTCCCGCCAAAATCAAGCTCCACAAAATCAAAATGCTAATAACTATCGAAACAACAATCAAGGTGGAAATTACGAAGGAAATCAAAGGAATTATAACAAGGGTAATTATCAAAGTGGTAATGGGCAAATTTCAAACCAAAACCAAAACCGTGATTTTCAAACTCCTACTCAAGGTTTTCAAAATGCTCACACTAAAAATTTGCAAGGAGAATTTTTAGATTATGCTAAGGCTAATGATGCTAAGTTTGATAACATGCAACGTGAGATGATTAGCTTAAGGTCCGAATTGAAAAACGAGCTTAAAAACGAACTTGCTAATGAACTTAAAACTCATGCAAACAAAATGGAAGGAAATGTCCAACGTCTTCAACAAAATCAACAAAAGATGGAAATAGGACAACATGAGATTAAGCAAGAGTTGTTAAAAGCGGATGCTAGGCAATCTAAGTTTGAAGACCGTATGGCTAAAATGTTTGAAGCTATCATGTGTAAGCCCTCTTCTTCGGGTGGTCTTCCTAGTGATACCATCGTGAACCCGAAAGGAGAATTGAAGGTTGTTGCCACTCGTAGTGGTAAAACTTTCAAAGAACCCATTTCTCGTCCAAGTACTTCTATGGAGAAGGAAAAAGAGAAAGAACCCGAGGTCGTGGTTGAAAAGGAGCAAATTACAAGCCCACGAAGTACCGCTCAAACCACACCTACGGTTGAACCTACACCAATCATGGAACCCGAGATTCCAAGGCCGATGCCTATGCCTAATTTCCCCAACCCACACCACCTTTACCCTACCCATCAAGACGAGACAAGGAAAAGGCACAAGAACGAAATAATTATCAATTTGAACTCTTTATGAAAATGTTTCGTGACTTGCATTTTAATATAAGTTTTGCCGACGCCTTAGTCATGATGCCTCGATTTGCCGCGAACTTCAAAAGTATGTTGAATAACAAAGAAAAATTGCAAAAATCGTCTAGTTGTTCTTTGGTTTTTCTATGCCGCATACCTTAAAAAGTCGGTGATCCTGGAAAGTTTTTAATCCCATGTGCTATCCAAGACATGGAAGAATGCTACGCCTTGGCCGATCTTGGTGCTAGTATTAATTTAATGCCTCTTGAGATTTTTAAATCGCTCAATCTTCCAAATCTCACTCCTTCAAGAATGTCAATCGAAATGGCCGATCATTCTACGATTCTAGCTTGTGGAGTTGCCGAGGACGTCTTTGTGAAAGTTGGGAAATTCTATTATCCCGTGGACTTCGTTGTTGTTGACATTCCTATCGATCCTAAAGTTCCGTTAATTTTAGGTCGATCTTTTTTGGATACCTCGAGAGCACTTATCGATGTGCATGCAAGAAAAATCACTCTTCGTTTCAATGAGGAAGAACTCATCATTAATGCAACCCAAAACTCCACTCTTTCTCATGTGTATTCTATCACATCTTTGTACAATGTCAATCCCATCAAAAGCATTTGCAAAAAGATTTCAAATAGAGTTTTAGGAGTTGTTGAGAAAAATGAAGTTCCGTCCCCTCCGCCGGTGGAGGTTAAGAGTGTTAAGCCTATGATTCCAATCTCGAGTGATTCTTCGGATGATGAATACGTTGACCCCGATGGGAGGTTTTCTTTGTTGACAAAAGATTTGAAAACTTGCCACCACCTAAACCAAAAAGATTTCAAAATGTGAGAATTTTTAGTGTGACTAACATTGTTTTAGATACACCAAATATTTTTGACATAATCAAATCGGGTTTTCACAAAGAGAGTTTAAAAGATGAAAAAGGAAAAGATTTTGAATTTAATTTAAAAGATTTTTCTACAATTCTAACTCCGTCATCACCGCGTTTATTGAGTACTACAAGCTCGTCTTCTCCTTTTGACGATGCTTTGTGTGGACTTAGTGTGGGGGAATCCCCTTATGTTCCCTCCCCTTTCTCCACCGAGGACGAGATATTTGATCCTGTAATTGCTTATATAGGGAAATCTCGGTCTTCCACCGATGCAATAAATGGAAAATCTTTAATTTGATTGGTGCGAGTCTACCTCGAGTAGCTCAATGTTTTGCCTTACCCATTGTCCCACCCTTCTATTTCTTCTCTCCTATTTTCTTCTACCCCATTGGGGTTTGTGTTGAAGAAGCGTTGTTTCGTCTTTCATCCGAAAACGAGGACGCTATCTTTGACCCCGGTATACGTTTATCGGGTTTTTAAAGTACTCCACGTACTTTTGGGCCTTATTTATCATGTAAGCCCCACCAAAAATTGACCATACCACGATTATCCCTAAATGATCACATTTATGAGGATTCGAGTCGAGCTTTTGACTCGGTTATCAAAAACAAGGTGCCTCGTGGGGGAGACCCATGCTTATCCATGTACATATTATTGCTTTCTAATTAGTTTAATGTGAGGGGATTTGTGCCCTTCCAACCTTTGTTCCGTGGTTGTTTGTGCATTGTGGTTTTTAGATCATGATCTTCACGATTGGAGCCTCTCGTGTTCGTTTTATGGGAGCACTCGATCGTTTGCTTTGGAGGCCTTTCCAAATATCCATATGATATATCCTTTTATGTTCTAACCTTAGGTTTTTAGCACACTTCATAAACGGCTATTAATTTAATGGTTACATCCTTTCCATGCTAGATTAGGCATTCGACTACGTCTCTAGTATGGGGGTGTTCGCACCCCTAGACTCGAAACATTGAGGACAATGTTTAACTTTAGTATGGGGGGGGTGAATAGATACTTGCCTTGCCAAACCTTCACGCTTTCCAAAGTTTATCATTTTGTTTATCGTTTTGTTGCAAAATAAGGCTAAAAACGGCCAAATTTTAAAATTTTTCTCATGTTTTATAAGTGTTTGATGACACGAATGTAGATTTTCCGATGGCGAGAATAAGAGTAATTTTTGACTCGACCGTGCGTGTTGAGCACTTAGCTTTGATTCCTTAACTACACACTAGGCTAAGTCTCTTAAATGAGGACGAGAAATGATAGAGTTAATTATAAGTTACTATGCTAAACGTAGAGTACTCGTATTCTTTCAAAAACTCATGTGTTCTCGTTGTTTGCTTATTCTCCCTTCGCTTGTAAATATTTTTTGCTTAATAAATATTGACTTAGCGGTTTAGTTAGGATTGTTGGGTTTCTAGTCTTTTCTAGTAGCTTCCGTGTAATTAAATTGGGAAGACATTAAGGTATCGCCAGCGTCACGGTTTTGAAGTATTGGCAACCCGAATAATCGAAAGCTTCACCCAATAATAACATTTCAAGTGCTCACCTAAATCAAGCAAACAATTTGAAGCCCCACAAGGCCTAAAATCTATGCAAAATTGAAAGTGAATCAAGCCTTAATCTTCGAAGCTTTAAAGATCCAAAATTCGCTTTAGCGTGAGGATATACGTCTTTGGCTAATAAAACCACCGATGAGGCGGATAATAAAAAGGCAAGGCAAGACCGAAGTCATAATAAAAGCTTCATGGCGAAGTTGAATAAAAGATGGAGGTAAACCAAAGATAATAAGGCCCTTCCGTTAGGGGGCGTATAAAAGTCTTGGTAATAAGTCTCATGTTCAAAACCGTTATAAAACCGTGTTTATCGATTCTTCTTGTCGACTTAATTTTTTAACATCGTTGTCTATTAGGAGGGGTTATTGATTTGATGGTCTTAGTTACACCGTTAGGACTCTATTTTTAGACCTAAATCTCTATTATCGCATAAGTCAATGATGTATCCTCGTGATCATTAAGACATAATAAAATATAAGAGATACAACTTAGGAATAATGGGAGAATAAGTACGTGATTAGGGCATATGAGTAGTGTTAGCATTACTAACTTATAATGACAATGATCTCGTTACACGCTTGGCATGGAATTAAAGTGAAAATCGAGGACGACGAAATTATTTCTAACGAAGCATTCACGTGTTCTTATTCTATGAACCTAAACGTCCCATTTTGCGATGAAAATCATACATTATGTCTAAAACACAAGTAGTAGTAATAGTAGTAGTATAGTTGGTTTATCTTTCAATAAAGTGAATAAAATTAAATTTTGGAGATGCTTCGATACTTTATTCTAGCATTGCGTGAGGGCACGGCAATGGTTTAGTATGGGGGAGTGATGAGACTGCTTTTATACATGGTCTCATCGTCCAAATCGGCCTTAAAATGCATAAAATATCATAAAATATGCCAAATATATGCTCGTGTTTGTTACTTGTGTATTTTTAGGTACGGATATTGAGGAATTGGCAAAAGATCATAAGAATCAATCAAAAACGAACACGGGAAACGAAGACGCACAATGAACCAAGCTCATTTATGGAATTTTGCAAAAAGACCCCTCAAGTTTGAAGAAATGGCAAAAATGGCCCCTCATCTTTGAAGAACTTGTCATAATTAACCCTCCAAATGTTAATTGTACAAGTGTGATCCTTGAAGAATGAAGATTTGATAAGAAATGCCCTTGGGAATTGATTAAGAATGCAAAAGTTAGTCAAGAATGTCAAAAGGACTAACTTTGAAATTGTGCTTGGACTGCCAGTGAAAGAAACTTAACAGAAAAGGACTGGCATTGCAAAACTTTTGGACGGGCTGTTAACTTGGAGGATGGGTAATGAAAATTACCCATGTTAGCCCAACACACCCCATGGCCCAAACCCTTTAATGACCCGGTTTATTAATTAAATTGGTCAAATTAGGTCAAACCCCCCCCCCCCCCCCACTAACCAACTTTCCCACCATAACAGTTTTTTAAATCCCACTTTACCCAAAACCGGATCTAATCCCCTCTTAATCCCCTAGAACCCTAAACCTACCCCAGGTTAATTAAACCTCAAATCAAAGGGATAATCCCCCATGTTGTGCAGATCTTTAATTAACCCTCCCCTCATCCTTTCCCACCTCACTTGACAAACCCACATGGGCTGTGGACCCCTCCCCAGACCTCCCCTGCAACATCTTTTTCACCCAAAACCCAATACCCCGACAAAATAAACGATTGTGACCAACTCCTTTGTCCCCAAGGCTCATCCAACGTCCATAATCACATTTTGAAAGCTGGCATCCTTCAACATCCACATGGGTTCAGTTTTTGACCAATTCGTCAAAGGGCATTTTAGAGAAATTAGCAATTAGGGTTTTCAGCTTGTAATTTTTTATTCCTAATTTCTAGAATAGTCTTTTAGTTCTATAAAAGGAGAATGAGCATGTTCATATCCCTTTGTTCTAGTTTTTCTTCAAAAATATTTTGTAATTCCTTTTGTATAAAATAAAAGTTTGGTGTTTGTTATTGAGCAATTTAATTCCTTTTTATGTTTATTTAAAGTTGGTATTAATTGATGAAGAATTACTGAGTTCCAATTTAAAAAGATTGTGATTGATTTTCAAAAAGGTTTTCAAAAAAAGGTTTTGAAAATTCCTTTTTAATCTTCAAAAATCCAAGAAATTGGAAAGTGAAAGTGGACTGATTTCCTTGGAGTTTTGAGATTGTAGTTGTTTTAAAACGTATGTTTTAAGGTTTGAGAGTTTGTAAGAAATTTTTAAGGAAGAAAAAGAAAACAGACTGTACTAGTACTATTGCTTGTTCTTCTTTTGTTTTTCTTAAAACAGGTGTTGATATTTGTTGATCTTGTTCAAGCACAGGCCTCCAGCCTGTGGGAGGTGGTTATTCAACCACAAAGAACCCTGGATGTAGGGTTCTTAGGTAAGAAATCTTTTCTCTTTTGAAATTTTCAGTTTTATTGGAAGTTTTGGGTGAATTTGCATAGAAGTTGATTGATTGTTGTTTAGATGGTTTGAAATTGATCAAGTAGTGATGTTATACATGTTAGATGATTAAGAAACCAGTTTGATTGTGTTTGAAAAGGATTTTGTTTGAAAAATTTTGAAAACAGATTTTAAAAGGGGTGTTTGGATTTAAGTTTTATATGAGAGATCTTGATAGAATTTGAAGTATAAAACGTGTTAGATAGATTTAATAGGATTGTGTTAAGTTGTGAGTGGACTTAGTTCAGTTTGGTTAAGGTTTGTGACAAGTGTGCAAGTAAAAAAGTGGAAGTTAGCTAAAAAAAACTGCCAAGTCATTCTTTTTGCTTATTTTTTGTGAAATTTGTTCTAAGATTGTGCTATTCTGCTAGGATCTGGGCTTATTTAGGTTTGTAGTTTGATTACTTCCTAGTTTTTGAACTTGTGTGCAAAATTGGGGACTTGGAAAATCATTTGAGTGCAACCAGTGAGCTTAAACACCACCAGACCTCATATCTTTACATCAGCAACTTGAAAAGGTTATTGTGTGCTTGATTGTGTGATTTTGTGCTCAGTATTTGTGTTTTTTGTGTTCTATTTGACTCCCTACACTCAGAAAGAGTGTAGGGGTGCCTTGTTTATCCAAAAACATCCACAAAAGCTCACATCCAAGCCCTCTTGGACTTTAATCACTTGTGAAGAAATACCAATTTACTTGTGTTCTTGAAAAGCATAAACTGGCCACGATTTGGATTATAATCTTGTTGAATCATTGTAAAAAGTGAATTTGTATTGTGTTTCTAAGCTAGAGGTTCACAGGTTTGGATTGCTAAGCTTAAAAAGAGAAAAAAAATATAAACAACAAAAAGTGGGGTTTCGCCAGCATCGAACCCCCGTCACTACACTCAACACACACAACACTTACCACTGCGCCCTTGGGTCTTTTACTGACCAAGGGTGCAAAGGTTAAATACTTAACCTGTTTTTCATTTAGCTTAATATTAATAAGTCGTGGCTTATTTTGTTTTTTTTTCAGCTTATCCATTAAGCTTATTTGCATCAATTCATTTTTTTTAAGTTTGTGTTATCATTTAGGACTTTTCTGTTTAAGAGTTTTATTTTTCTCTTTATTTAATTAATTACTAGGATTATTTTTAGTTTTAATTTTAGAAAGTCAATTAAAAATAGTAAACAGTAATTAAAAAATCCAAAAAAATAGTTTTTAAGTTTTAATTTATATTTTTGAGGTTTACATATCAAAAAGTTTTCAAAAACTTTAATTTTTAATTTTATTTGATTTTAGGTTTTTTATTAAACTTTAAAAATTAATATAAAATTAATTAAAAGGTTTTAGGAACTTTAATTTGCATTTTCTTCTTAGTTAGAATATTTAGGATTTTTGAGAATTTTTTAGAATTTATTTAGGAACTTTTTATTTTTACAATATTTTAATATTATTTTATTCATAAAAATTCAAAGTTTTATTTTTAACTTTTTTTCATTTTTCCTAGATTCTAGACATTAAATTAGGAACTTTTTCACTTTCCAAATAATTTTTAGGCTTTTCAATTAATTTTTAGAATTAATTTAAGATTTAATAGATTTTAATAGTTTTTAGGAGTTTAAAAATAGTTTAATTTGGTTTTAAAATTTTAAAAAATAGTTTTTTTAGTTTAATTAGGTCATTTTTAAGGTTTACAAACTTGAAAACCTTGTTTGGGGCTTTTTAATATTTAAAAGTGATTTTTAGGGCTTTAATTAGCATTAAAAAGTCATTATTAAATTAATTAAAAGGTTTTAGCAAGTTTGGATTTTTTTGCAAACTCTTAGAATTTTATTGTGGATTTTTAGTAATTTTTAGGAATTTTTAGGTTAAAATTTTAAATTTTGTCGTTTTTACGCTTCTACGTCTTAACTTTCTAGTAGTGTTTTTGCCTATTTTTTCTATTTTTTCGTCTTCGTCATTTTCGCTTCTCCTTTCTTCTAATTAATAATCAAAAACATTAATCAATCATTCATTACACAACACACGTGCCTCCTCGAGAGAACGATCCCATTAAGGGTCATAACTTGTGGTTTTCCTAAATCACTCGTTAATACTTACCGCTTTTTACGCTCTTTTCCTAAAGGTGTATACAAAAAGCTACATCAAGTTCAAGTATTTTTCATTTCAACCATTATCACTTAAGGTATGAACAAACAAGTACTTATCCTAATTAAGTGATCCAGGATTTAATCATTTCTTAAAAATCACTTTTTATTAAGTGTGACAAGTTTTTTTTTATTAAACTTTCTTTTTAAGAAAATGTTTTATTAAATTAATTATTTGAAATTTTGAAATTTGAAAATGGCATATTCTATCTTGGTTTGGAATATCCTTTCCAGATATTTTAATCCCCAGATACGAACCAATCCACTAAAAGACAAAAGGGAGCAGAGTCTATGAAGGCAATTCCTTAGCTCCTATAGCGGCTCCTTATCGATAAGGAACTGCGGGCTCCAATAAGGAACCGCGGGCAGATATAGCCGTTGGATGTTTGTCTTATAAATAGTAGACCATTCTCAGACTTTCAATTCACCTCTTTTGCACATACATTTCCAGATTCTTTCATACTTCTTAAATCACTGATGAGACTGCAATTATACATAGTCTAATCGTCCAAATCGGGCTTAAAATGCTTAAAATATCATTAAAATACCCCAAAATATGTTTGTGTTTGTTCATTGCGTATTTTAGGTACGTATATCGTAAAATCAACAAAAGATCACAAGAATCAAGCAAAAACGAAGACGGGAAATGAAGCCGCACAAAGAACCGGACACGAGAAATGAATTTCCAAAAATACCCTTGATGTTTGAAGATTGGTCCCTCAACTTTTGAAGACTTGTCATATTATACCCTTGCAAATCTCATTTATTGCATTAGTATCCCTAATATTTCAAGATTATACAAGATTGGTCCTTGAAATATTGTTAAATTAGAAGAAAAGCCCTTGTTAATACTTTACAAAAACATTTGGTGGCAAAAGTATGAAAACAAAAACTTCATTACAAAAGGGGTTTTGTTTTTTAGCTGTTTAAAAGTAAAGTAACAATACTATGGAAACAAAGGGGGAAATGTTAGCAGACAAACATACTAAAACCCACCTATCAGCACCTTCCACGTCACCCCACTTACCCCATCCTACCACTCCTCATCCGCCACATCACCCCTCATTACACCTAACCCACTAAACACGTTTATATTATTTAAATAGTTTTTAAACTAATTCAAGTAATATATTTAAGGCGCTAAACACTTTCTACAAACCCAAGACCAGATCAAACGAACCCTTTTGTTTGATAAACCCTAATTTCTCCTAATCCTCCTTACACCAAATTAATCCACAGCCTGCTCTAAAAAGGTGATTAAGAGTCTTGTGAAACCTTTCAGGCCCTCAAAACCACTGCCACATCAACGTGGGACCAACCCACATGCCCCCTACACTACCTTTGGACTCCAAGACATAAAGGCAGTAGCAAATCAACGATCGTTGGTGATTTCGGGCTACCAAAGAGACTTTTGATGGCATAGATCTAACAACAACAGCCTGGCATCCAACATCTTCACATGGGGAGTATTTGACCAATTTTTCATATTATAAAAGTTCAAAAATCAAGGGCATATCCGGAATTTTATTGCTAGGGTTATCAATAGTCTAGAATCATCTCTTTTTTAGTATAAAAGTGAGGAATCAACCTGTGATGTCCCTTGTTCCAACTTATATAAACTTTTTTCTATTAATGAATATTCAAAGTATTTTTGGTTAAAATTGTATATGTTGAGTTCCCTTTTACCTATTTTCAGTAGTGTAGTTATTTTAAGTTTTTTGCAAATTAGATTTAATCTTTATCAAGGTTTTGGTTCGAATTATTTTTTGGTCAAAATCTTGAGATCCAAATCTGTTAAGGTTTTTATAAGTTTAAGGTTTGACAAGCCAAATCTTTATAAGCTTTGACAAATTTTTTATTTCTTGTTGATTACAAGTTTGGTTTCATTTGGTGTTTCAGAAAAGTTGGTTTCCAAGTTCGGTTTCAAATATTGGTTTAGTTTAATTTTACTGTTTGAATAAGCTCACACCAAAAGCCTTTACAAGGTTTTGGTTTGAGATTTTCTAGCTTGTTGGTTCTTTGGTTTATTTGTATTTGTGCAGGTATTCATGGTTGGTGGATCTGCCTGTTGTAGGCTTCCACACAACATTCACTCCATTCTACCATTTTGAAGACATATGTTCTACCTCTCATCACTCCATGAATTTGAGCAACTTCACTCATACGAAATATTTTAAGCTGGTGGTATCCAGGACTAGCACTCAGCCTGAACAAGGCTGTGTGAAAGGTACCCTGTTGAACTCCCTTTTGAGGTGTTTATTTGTGAATTAAGAAGTTTGGTTTAGGATTGATGTGTGTTAGATTTCACTTGTTCTGAGTTATTTTCATGTCTTAAGTATGTGTAGGTTAGTTCTAATTAACTTTAGTTTGATCTAAATCATAGTTTTTACAAAAGTTTGTGTTATCAGAAATATAAGGGGTGTTTGGATTCGGGTTTTAAGGCAAGTTGGTGACAAATTTTTGCTTGAAACTAGTTTAAACACACTCTAAAGAGTAGTTGTAGGTGTTATCAATAGGGTATTTTAGTTTGTAGAGGTTTAAAAAGGTTTTGCATGTTAAATTTTTGGTAAAAAAATAGCTTAAAATATTCAGTATAGGAAAACAGGTTTGTTTTAGTCAATTTTGATTTAAAATCTTGGAAATCTGTTAGAGTTAGGGTACATTTAGGATTACTGATTGGGTATTTGTGTTTTGGTGGTCATTTGAACAAGATCTTGTGATTTGAAAGTCACCCATTTGCACAACACAGCAACAAAGTGCCCACGGACCCCTTATATTCATAACAGTGACTGAAATCTGCCATTTGTGTGAATCTTTGTGATTGAGGTTGTTTTTTTTTAATGTTTACTTGACTCCCCACAACCCAACTGGTTGTGGGGGTGCTTTTGGTATCCAACAAAACACAAAAACAAGCAAGATCCAAGCTCATTTTTCCACAAACCCGTTTTTTATATAGATGGGAAGATTTTTCCCACTGCTAGTTCATTCTTGCCACTGCTGACACTAGAGGACAAAGTGTCCAAACTTAACAACATCAGGTTTTAGGGTTTGTCTTTAGTGGCCAAATATGATTGTTTTTAGTCTTTCTATTTTTCCATTTTTGTTGATTTATTTTATGATTTTTCATAAAGTTTGTTTTTAAATTACTATTCATTTTCTATTTTTTAGATTTAATTTAATTTTAATTAGTTTTAATTAATCTTCTTTTTGTGTTTTAGTGCAAAATTTTGATATTTTTCAGATTTCCAAATTTTCTTAGATTCAGAGAAATATTTTAAGATTTTTAGTTTAAAAAAGTTTCACTGTTCATATTTTTAATTATTTTTTAAATTTAATTTTAGCTTAAATAATTTTAAATTAAAACTATTTTGTCTTTTAGTGAAAAAATTACTTATTTCAACATTTTCTATTTTCTACTATTTAGTATTATAAAATAGGATTTTTGAAACAGTAATTTTATTTTTAGCATTATTTTATTATTTTTAATCATTATTTTAGTTTAAGAAGTGTTTTTGGTGTTTTAAAAATAGAAAATAGTTTCAAAAAATTATGAAAAATACTTTTTAGTGTTTAATTATTATAAATAAGATATTTGTTTGATAAAATAATATTTTAGGCTTTTTTCATAATTATATTTAATTTTAGGGCTTTAATTAGCATTTAAAATTGAATATTTAATTAATAAAAGGTTTTAAAAATTATTTATTGAATTCTTATTCTTATTTATATTATTTTAGACTTAGTATTAATTTTTAATTAATTTTTAGTTTAAATTTTTAATTTTGTCACGTTTTACGTATTTACGTTCGCGTTTTACGTCATTACGTCGTAGTGTAATCGTAGTCGTAGCTCGTCTTTATTTTTCGTTCTTTTCTTATCCAAAAACGACACTAATCCAAACTTTGATTTTATTATATTGGCACATAACACATACACCTCCGCCGAGAACGAACTCGCACATATTCGATTTTTAGGTTTTTAATTAAATCGTAACGCTTAATACTTGCCGCTCATACGCGTTTTTCCTAAAACGTGAACGATTTTACTACAATCATTTTGGCTCCGCTGCCAGGGAGGTGTGTTATCCATATACATATCGTGTTTGTGTGAGTAGTGCGTTTTTGCTTTTCATTATTTGGAAAGCGTAAATATCGTACATACTCATTTTTGTTATTTTTACTTATTATATTATAATATCCAAATAAATCGTGTTTAAATTTTCCTAAATTAAACACACAACAATCATTTTACTATATTGTAGATATCATGTATTCGTTTTCGTTTTTCTTGTGAATATTATTAATATATTGTATACGTATCACAATAAATTTACAATATCTCCAAAAGTGTGAGAACGCAACCTTAATTAGGATTTCATCACTTAGTTATTGTATTCGAATCCAAAGCAAAAGTTTAAAGGCAAAATAGATAAATACTTTCGTGAGCCTTAATTTTGATTAACACAAACTATAAGGTGGGTATAAGGCAGTTGTATTTCACGACCTAAGGGAAAAAGGCTCTTAAGTGCTTAGCGTCGCCTCGTTTCCCCCGCTTGCTTGTGAGTGTTTTGAGAAAGAGGGCTAATCGAGGGTTGGCCACCCAAGTATTATCTACGTATACTATATTTGCTTGTATTTCAAAGATTAAACCCTCTTGAACGTTTTGGTGATCCACCAACGTTCTAAAGTCATCGAAGGTGTTCACTCCACGTGATCGTTTTCATTCTTTGAGGCTCCTTTAATCGAGAAATCGATTCGAGGAGAGATTTTAGATTTGAGTATACGTAATACACAAAAAAATCCAAAAAAATTAAAAACAATCAAAAACCAAAAAAATTTAAAAGTTAAAAAACCGCAAAAAGAATCTCCTTTGCTACCCCTATTCTACGCTAAGTGCATGCGCACTCAATCGAAGGATTATTTTAATTCTAGCGACGCTTCGAATCAACGCAATCGTAATCGAAGGAATCGACGACGTAGACGAGATTTAGAAACTGACGTTCCTAATATCGTTGTTGAAGAGACCGTAGACGAGATGGCCGACAATCCTTCGATGATGGAATTTCTCCAAGCGCCCACCGAGGGTTATGGAGACGCGATCATAATTCCCGCTATCGAAGTGGAGAATTTTGAGATTAAGAGTGGAATGCTATCATTAATTCAAGATACGAAGTTTCGAGGTCGTGAGGCGGATAATCCTCACTGATGACGTATAGTCCCCGACTGGGTCATGAACCGGCCCACAGGTACTACCCGCATCCGGCCCATCACGAATGGGTTGGATTAATGTCATTTGAGCTTATGGGCTTGGATGAACAGTGGTCGCATAAGATATGTGCGGCCCACGGCCCAGTACAGGGTTAGACAGAATCACAATCTTATCAGGATTGGGATTTGCCTCAAAGTATAGGATATACACTCACCATAATTAGAAGATAACAATCAAGCTAATTATGGTGATTATATTATGCTTAGGGCCAATGTAACAGTGACAGCCCATTAGGGTTTCACTGCCTATATAAGGAACCCCCAAGGATTCCATAAAGGTATTACATTCTCTATACTCTCAACCTACAACCTATTTCTAACCATAAACCGATTACTTACTCTCACGCCGGAGTCTAATCGTGGGATAAATTCCCACGGTAAGTCTAACGCGTGTTGTTTTAGTGTGCATGATCTCAGCAATTTATTCACTTGATGCAAGAGCCGGATCCCAGCCTACCCTAATTAAGCCTAATTCGGGTCAAGCAAGGATCATCCAACTTTTGTATCAACAAGTTGGCGCCATCCGTGGGACCCAAACACTAAACAAAACTCAGACTTAATCTCAATCTCTCCTAATGACGAAGGGACACCCATAAGGAAACCCGAGGAACACGAATCCTGGGAATCAAAAGTCCGCGGGTGATGGGATACTCATCTCCACCCAGTCCTCTGGTGTCCAAACAGGCGGACCGAATAACCGGAACATCTTTCAGTCTCTTGGTGGGGCAGGCACGTCCGACAATACCCCACCACCAACCATCACCATGGATAACCCTGATCCGAGGAGTGCACCAAAGGCCCCTAACAAGGAGCCACAGAGGCCACAAATCGAGACATAATTGAAGGTGGATTCACTCGATGACGAGGACCTCGAGCGTGTTCGCACATAGAACTTTGAAAGGATCGTCCCGGGCATCTCGTCAAGGCTAGACCTGGGAAGGAACCTCCAATCGATGCTTAACTTTGGCAGTACTGCGCCTGGTACTTCCCCTCGTACTCGGAATAGGAGAAGGAGGGTGCGCCCCCAGGAACAACCTCCCCTTGAGGAAACCCCTCAACCTCGAAACGTATCCGAGCGCATAGGGGATCGCATCATGCAGGAATTGCTACAAGCCCATAAGGATGGGGATAGGTCCGACGGCTCCGATGAACGCTCGGCAAAGGAAACCCCCGTGAATAATCGTCGCACCAGCGTCTGGGATTGGGTGAATTCTGGTGGGAAGAAAGCTCCTAGCTCTTCTCAAAGAAATGGTCATCATAACCAACCAAGAAGTAGGGCACCGCCCCCTCCTCACGGCCCTTCGGGGTCGGATTCAGATGACCATCCTCCCAGACGTCGCTGACCTAGGTATACCCCCCACCACCATCAGACGATGAAGGATACTACAATGATTCCTACTATCGTGATGAAGAGGAGGACCTTTTCCGTCCATGGTGTGACGAAAGAGAGGTCGCCTTCACTCTCCGCATACGGAACTACTCTGAGGAAAAGAAGCATCGTATGCCGGCGTGCGTGAAAACCTATGATGGGTTTGGTGATCCTGACGATCACCTAAAGATATTTGATACGCAGGTAAAAATTGAACGATAGTGAATGCCTATATGGTGCCAGATGTTCAATTCGACCTTGATTGGCAACGCACGTGATTGGTTTGAAAGGCTTCCTCACCGAAGTATTGATAGCTTCGGCGAGCGACGCACCGCGTTCAAAAACAATTATACTCAGCGAAAGAAGTACAATAGAGATCCGGTCCCGTTAGCAACCGTCAAGAAAAGGCCCGGAGAGTCTACGGAGGACTTTACGGAACGTTTCAATAACAAGTGCACGCGCACAAAAACGTGCCCAAAGGTCCTAAAAATTTATAATTACATGCATGCCATAACGGAAAAGGAGCTAATTAGGCGTCTCAATGACAAGCGACCAGAGAGGTACAACGACCTCATGGAAAGGGTCAGAAACTTTCTAGAAGGAGAAACGGCGGTAGCTGCGGCGTACCCTACAAAGGGAAATCATAACTATCGATCGAACGACCAGCCCAAAAGGAAATCAGGTGGTCAAAGCACTAAGGAAACGGAAGGAACTCGGAATACAAAAGCCAGAATAAAGGAGGGCGGTCGGATGACAAATTCACCCCTCTAAAGATGACTTACCGAGATATCTTATTGACGGGAGGGGTAAACTTCCCAAGGCCACCCCCAACGACAACTCCAGTTGACCACCGTCAAGGAAATCGCTTCTTCGAATTCCACAATGACAAGGGTCACGGCACGGAGGAGTGCATCCAACTCAAGAAGCACATAGAGTTGTTGATTAAATCAGGCAAACTCAAACACCTGGTCAAGGATTGGAAGGATGGGAAGGATAAAAAAAAGTATGACAAGAGGGACTCCCATAAGGACAAGCCTTCAACTATATATATGATCCAATCGTGGCAGCACCGCACAAAGCAGAAAGTTAGTCAAAATTTTCACGCGGCAAAGAGGTCTCATTCCCTCCTATTACGGCAAGCAACGTGGCCGATGCACCTCTCACGATTGAGGTAAGTATTGGAACCCACATCGTTCGTCGTATGTATGTGGACGGAGGATCATCGGTGGAAGTACTTTATGAACACTGCTTCGTACAGCTACGACCAGAGATAAAAAGCCAATTAGTGCAGGCCACGTCACCGCTCATTGGCTTTAGTGGAGACACTATCTGTCCAATAGGACAACTGCGTCTACTGGTAACCATTTGGGATAAAGAGCATTCCACCACGACGTGGATGAACTTTATGGTGATACGTTCACATTCTCCGTACAATGGTATTATTGGAAGACCAGGCATCTTGGCCATACGGGCAGTCCGGTCCACGGCTCACGGCATGATTAAATTCCCAATCGAATGGGGAATTGTTACTATTTACAATTCGATCGTACCGGCGCCCGAATGCCACACTGTGACAACACCAGTCCAGCCAGTTCCCATTAAGGAAGGATCACCACCCACCAATTGGAAGGTGGTAATCCACCCCAACTACCCAGAGCAAGAGGTAGCCATATGGGGAACGCTATGGGAAAAAGGGTGAAGGCCATGTGCTCTCTCCTAAATTTGTATGGGAGCCAAAGCATATGATGGGCGTGCCGCGTTCGATAGAAGAACATAGGCTTCAAATTCGCCCGAGATATCCCCCTGTCAAGCAAAAAAAGCATGGTCAAGCACCAGAACGCAGCCAGGTAATACTGGACGAGGTTCGGAAGCTGGTGGACGCAGGATTTATGCGCGAGGTATATTACCATGAACGGTTATCTAATCCGGTCATGGTCAAGAAACATGACGCGAGCTGGGTCATGTGTGTGGACTTCACAAACTTGAACAAAGCTTGTCCGCAAGATTGCTATACGTTACCATAAATTGATTGGAAGGTAGAATCCTTATGCGGATACCCTTTCAAAAAATTTTTAGACGCGTACAAAGGATACCATCTGATCCAGATGGCGGAGGAAGAAGAGGAGAAGACGGCGTTCCACACTAGTCAGGGCGTGTATTGTTACACAAAAATGCCGCTCGGACTAAAGAACGCCGGCGCGACATATTAGCGACTTGTTGATAAAGCCTTCGACTCGCAGATAGGCCGTAACCTAGGTATATGTTGACGACTTGGTCATCAAGAGCCATACGGAGGAAGCACTTCTCCTTGATATCCAGGAGACGTTCGACACGTTGAGGAAAATCAACATGAATCTGAATCCAAAAAAGTGTACATTTGGAACAACCGAAGGAATGTTCCTTGGGTATATGATTAATCCAAACGGCATCAACCCTTATCCAAAGAAGACGGACGCGGTGATACAGATACCATCCCCTCGGACACTCAAGGAGGTACAGTCACTCAATGGAAAGCTGGCCGAGCTGAATAGGTTCTTGTCAAAGTCCGCGGAGAAGTCACTACCTCTATTTAAAACACTCAAGAAGTGCTTAAAGAAAGGAGACTTCCGCTGGACAAAAGAGGCAGAGGAAGCCTTTGGGCAGCTTAAAAAACATCTTGCGGCTCTTCCTATGCTAGTTGCACCCCGGCCTAAGGAAGAGCTCATTATGTATCTGTCCGCTACGTACGGAGGAATAAGCGCAGTACTTATGACTGACCAGGATTCAGTCCAGACTCCGGTTTACTTCATAAGTAGAGCATTGCAAGGACCAGAGTTGAATTATTCATCAATGGAGAAATTGGTCTTGTGTGACACCCCGGGTTGGGTCAATTGCAACGGGAATAATGTTTGGAATGTCACAGGGTTAGATCGATAGCAAATAGCACATAGAGCACAGGATAAAAGATTATCCATCATATAAATTACATAAACAGTGTACAAATTAATAAAAATTGTTTAAACATGACAAAAGTAAATTGTTCATTTTCCCCAGTAGAAACCCCGGATGAGTCCTACAATGCAGACTACTATGATGCTTGAGTCGATGCACACACCACGTATTAGCTTCATTTTCCTGAGAAAAACATGCTTAGAGGGCAACATAAAGTTGGTGAATTTACATGTTTAATAAAAATAAGTTTGGACATAAATGATCATGATTGTAGTAATGCACATAGCATCCATACTAAAAAGGTAATTACATTCCCTATTGCTCAATACTGAAGCTTAACTCTCCATAGTTCTCAATAGATGAGAACCCGGGGCCTTACAAAAAGGCGCCAAACCCAGTTCCAACATGGTATACATCTGTTGTCCCGGCCAAGGCACAGTGAGCGATACTCACCCAGATGGGGATCGTCAATCCCAAATAGATCTATTTATAACATTCGGGCAATTACAATAATTTAACAGTTTTTTACAATAGGCAATCATAATTAAAGTTTATACAATACAATTTATGTACAATAAAATAAGTTGCATGTTTTCTCCCCCGTAGAGGAAATTGTTTATCAATAATTTGTAAGGGGCTGTAAACTCACCTTGGAGTTTGTAAAGGCTGTGCAAAAAAAGGAAATCCAAGTAATGCTCACGTCATAGTCTACTGCCTAATTTAATAGTACAGTCTTAATAAATAATACAAGAAAACGTATGTGTATGCTTATACAAATTTTAATCAGTTTATTAATGCTACAATATTTATTTAAATGACCGCAGTATAAGTATTAATAATATTCATTTGAACTTGTAATTAAGTTTCCCGTTTAAGTAAAATAAAATGTTTTACCTATAATTTTTGTATACGTACTTTCATTCAATTTATTTAACATTTGTATAAATTCGTTTCATAAAAGTATATAAGTACATGTATTTAGTTTACACATATACATATAGTTTATACATTTTATATTATAAGGTAAAATATAAATATTTTATTTTGTAAAGTAAAATATAAATATTTTATTTAGCTTTAAATTTCCCAACATTTATAAAATAATATATAAGTTACAAGTTTAAGAATTTACAATTTAAATTCTTATGGTTTAGGATTTATTTAAGTGCTACTAAATTAAAATAGAATTAGGGTTTAGGGCTAGTTTAAGTTTCGAAATATTGCAAAACTAGTCCCTCCATATTTTAAGTAAAGTAAACTTTCGGATTTTACATTTTTAGCACCAAGGGCTTGTTATACCTTCGGGTTATGGCAAATGTAGTCCCTCAAGTATTAATTAAGTTTTATAACTTTCATAAAATGACAAAAACAGTCCCTAGGGCTTCTATATGTTTCAAATTGTTACACAAATGGTCCTTAGGTTTATAAAATGACAAAACAACTTTTAGAAACTTTCAAAAATCGTCCTTAGGGTTTAATATGTCATCAATGACATTTATTAAACCCTGGATTATTGGTTATTTATAATTTTAGTCCTTGTGTTTAATAGTTTATCAAAATAAGTTTTGAGTGTCACGATTTTAGTCCCTACGTTTCATAAATTGTCATTTTTAGTCCAAAAGTTTTTATAAGTTATATTTTGTTATAAAAGCTTCATTTAAATATTTAAAATATTAAATGGGCTCATTAGATGGACCAAAAGAACTAATGGGCCATCTCGTGGGCCTAAACTCATTTTTAAGTCCACTAATTATTAAATAGGCCTTTAAAACATTGATTGGGCTTAAACACATTTTTAAGTCCACTAATATACTAAGATTAGTTAAATGGACTTAATGGGCCTTTGAATGTATACGACTAGAAGATATTGGGCTTATTGAGTCCATTAGGTCTTGGGCTAGTGTTGCATGGGCTTAATTAGTCAATTATCATTTCTTTATTATTTATGTAATAAACTAGGTTTTCTTATAATCTTATCATTAGCTTATCAAAATTAAGTTATGAACCCTAATTTAAAAGGGTAAAACCCACGGTTTGTTTTATTTGATTTATCAAATGAGATCTAGATTTGTTCCAAGGTTGTATGTAAGTTATAAGCCCTAATATGAGCTTATGACTCACAGCTGTATTAATTTATAGCTTATTAAGATAAGTCTAAACTTGTTATATGGTTGCATGTAATTATAAGAGTCCCAATATGAGATCTATGCTTTGTATAAACCTAGAAGTCAGTCATAAGTCCATATACATACTTATATAGCCCACGGCTATAAATTAAATCTTGGTATTTCCAAGATAAGATTTAAGCTATTTTTATGTTTATAATTATTTATAAAGTCCCTGATGTAGTGTTTTCGTACACGTTTTAGGAAAAACTCGTATGAGCGGCAAGTATTAATTCTTACGTTTTAGGAAAAACGCAAAACCAAATAAATGCGGGTTCGTTCTCGAAGGAGGTGTGTGATTATGAGTGCCAATATGTAAAATCAAAGTTTGGATTAGTGTCGTTTTTGGTTTTAAGAGAGAAAAATAAAGACGAGCTACGACTATGATTACACTACGACGAATTGACGTAAAACGCGAACGTAAATACGTAAAATGTGACGAAATTAAAAATTAAAGCTAAAGATTAATTAAAAATGAAAACTAAGTCTAAAATAATATAAATAAGAATAAAAATTCAATAAATATATTTTAAAACCTTTTATTAATTAAATATTCAGTTTTAAATGCTAATTAAAGCACTAAAATTAAATATAACTAACAAAAAGTATAAAATATTATTTTAGTAAACAAATATCTTAGTTATATCAATTAATATCTAAAAGGTATTTTTCCTAATTTTTTAAAACTATTTTTCTAATTTTTAAACGCTAAAAACAATTTTTAAACTAAAATAATGATAAAAATTAATAAAATAATGATAAAAATAAATTTTATTTTTCTAAAAATCTTTTTTAACTAAATTAACAAGGTAAAAGTGAAAAAGTTTTAAAAAAACTAAAAAAATGGCTAAAAACGTAAGTACCACCCAAAGTACTCCAATGTGGAGTACTTTTGTGTTGTCCAAGATCCCACCAGACAACAGGCTTGTCCAAAATTAGTGTTGTCAGATATCGGACAACACTAGAAACAAAGCAAAAAAATTGTCGTTCTCGGACAACAAAGAAGATTCTTATTGTAAGGTTTTTCGGCTCATTTTTTAGCCGCTTTGCTGAGTTTTTAAGCGTGTTTGTTGCTGTTATATGGTACAAGGGGCACCCTCACAACCATGGGGTTGTGAGGAGTCAATTTAACACATAAAACACAACACGCAAACAAGAATTGAGCACCTAATCAACCAATAATCAAGCTATATTAGCAACTTATCACAGAAAACTCAGGTCTGGTGGGTTGCGAAGGGAGTAGTGAGCTATTTGAACCGTGCTAGACCACCAAAAGGTTTACCAGAGTCCTAGACCAGATAATGGAGCTTAAAGACTACCCTAACACAACCTATGTTCCAATTTCCAAGGCTCAAGAAGCAAAAATCCAACCCCACACACCTGCTGATATGATTGGACAGAAAAGGAGTGTCGTTAACTGACCTAGTTGACACTTGGTGAGATTTAAAAGGTTCTAACAGCAACTACAGGCTACTATACCTAAATCAAATAACAAGTAACCCTAAAATTACCTTAAAACTAAAAGATTTTAAAGTGTGATCCTAGAGCTAACTCACAAACCTTACTCTTTTCAATTTGTTCTTTGTTTACTGTTGGGGATATATGGAATGCCCGGGCTTAGGGAGTTAGTTTTGCTGGGCGCAAACGACACCCTCACAACCTTAGGGTTGTAAGGAGTCTAACACAAAAAAAGAATCAACCAGAAACAAAGATTAATGTATAAATCACCACTTTACATAAAAAATCAACAAGAACAATAAACAAGAATACGAAGGTCTGAGAGCATAAAGATGTTCAACAGTGGGCTATAACGCTTGATTCTAACCACCAAAAATCGACGAGTCCTGTCAACCAAATTCTGGGCACCTAAACTTATCCTAGAACTAGATGTGTACAAAGAACAAGTTAAACGAACTAAAAAACAAATCTAAATGTCTACTGAAATATGCAGGCAGTCATTGGGCATAACTGCGGAAGTACCTTGGTATAGACAGCAAGTATGAGTTCTATAGGCTACTGATAACTTCCAACTACCAATCTAGCGAATGCAGAACTAAATTATCCTAATTACTATCAAACCGTTAACATTCGAATCTAAAATCAAGCAATATCAAGATTGAAATCATTGTATGAAAAATACAGTAACAATGAAGTATGATGCTGATATGAACTCCTGAAAAATGATTTTTTTTTCCTTATATCTAACCACTTGAAAAGCCACTATCCTAAAAATTAATTTAAAGCAGGTCACCACCAATGTATAAACGACTTGTAGACTGAATTTTAAATCTATAATCCCTATTAATCTTGAGTTATGTTTACTAATGCCTAATTCACAGGTAAAGGCCAAAACATGGCAACTTAAATGCTCAACCCAGTGTAAAGATGAATCCTACTTCTAAACTCTATATGCTATCGTCATTTAAGTGACAACAAGAGAAAACAAGTCAACTACAGCAATAAATAACACCTAAGCAAAATCTACTCTTCTACTGAAAATAAAAAAACAACCGACCACGAACTCTGATTTTCACACTAAAGCTTCGAACGAAAGGCATATAGATTATTATACTAAGAACCTAGTAAGTGCCTGCAATCTCCCAAGCTTTAACTGTAAACAAGAATCAAGTCCAAAAATTATAGAAACACTAAAAACCTGTCTGACTTGAATGCTTCAACTTAACTAAACTGCCTAACGCAATATGCAAACACAATAGGCCAAAAAGGTTTCAAATACACAGTATTTTAGTTCAAACAGGAAGGGAGTTCAAAAAATGAACCTGACTTGGATTTGCACAACCCAAGAGGACACTTTGATGCCACCGGCTTACCCCAAGTTCTAAAAAGAGTGTATCAAAGTTGATGGCTATGCGTAGACGTGGACTACAACAGTCCAAGCTCCCAAGACTACGACAGTCAAGGGGGCTTATGTCTTCTTTTGTACCTGAAATAGATGAAGCAAACGTAAAGGAATAACAAGCTGATAAATAGTTTATTGAAGCTTATGTGTCAAATAAGCTTCAATGAACCAGTTTAAAAGCTAAGGAAAACGCTTTTGACCAAAAACTGACTTGTGAAAATTTTAGAAACCATTTTGATATAATCTAAAGTGACAGGAAAATAAACCTTAGACCATAAACATCACATAAGCTTAAGTGTCAATTTAAGCTTATGTGAGAACTTATGGTTTGAGTCTGTGTGGCGGTGGGCTCAAACCCCATGGATTAGTCGGCCAATGAGTCGGAAATCACGGTTACCAAAAAAAAAAAAAACAAAAAAAAAACTTATAGCTTATTGAATAAGCTATAAGCCGACTTATCTGGAAATGGATCTTCAAAGGACCAGAGAATGGGCTTCTAAATAACAAATATGTAAAAACAGAATTTAAAGTAAAACGATTAATTTAATTGAAAACAATAAAGAGGAACACAAACTTTCTTTTTCATTAATTTGCAAAAATAATACAAAGTATGAAAAACAAAATTTGGAACAAGGGATCACCAACAAACCTGGGTCTCCTTTTATAGATAAACAAGAACTATCTAGAATCTAAAAAACTCCTAAGAAACTGATAATCCAAAAATACCCTTGAGTTTGAAATTGTTCTTGGTCAAAGGGGTATCTTGTGACTCTTTGATCTTCACATGTGTTGCTAGCTGCCAAACTCATCAAAACCGTTGAATGAACCTTAGGGACCAAGAATATGTTTCTAGCCTTTGATTTTGTCTCCCCATCGATTTTTTTGTGAAAGTGAGAGGGCAGGGGACCATGGGTACACCATATGGGTGAGTATGGAGGGAATAATAAAGTGGGGTTTGGGTTTAAACATGGATAATCACGGATCTGGAGAGATTGGAAGGGTAATTTTTTGTTTAAGAAAAAATGGTGATTAGGGTTTATAGATAATAAACAGTCGTATGTTTGATTAAGATTGGGGGTTGAGGCTGTGTTACCCGCCCGTAAAAAAATATTAAAAAACATGTTTTAAAAAAGTTGTTTATTAATTAAGCTTAAATGGACGGGTTGGGTGTTTGTGGGCCGTGGGTATGGGATCATGGGTTTTTTAGTGGATTTGGTGATGTGGTAGGCTACTATTGGATGGTGAGGGTTTGATGTTTGGTAAGTTTCCCCCCTGACCTTCCAAATAATCTTCAAATTAAGTTTGGCAGCTTTATTATCCATTTCCCTTTGATATAACTATGGAGGGCTTGCTAAATTTGGCACAAATGATATGCAAACTTTTCATATGGATTATAAATATCATTTTGACCATTCTTTAAGGGCTTCTTTTGACATTTCTTCATTCCTCAAGGATATTTCTTGTAATTAAAGCATTCTACAAGGGCCTTTCTTGCCAAATATTCAAAGATAAGGGACCAAAGTTGACAAATCTTCAAACATTAAGGGTCTTTTGGAATTTCAACATTCGGGTCCGGTTTAATGTGTGGCTTCGTTTCCCGTGTTCATTTTTGCTTGATTCTTGTGATCTTTTGTTGATTTCACGATATATGTACCTAAAATACACAATGAACAAACACAAGCATATATTTGGGTATTTTGATGATATTTTTAGCATTTTAAGCCCGATCTGGCGATACCTTAATGTTTTCCCAATTTAATTACATGGAAGCTACTAAAACAAATTAGAAACCATCAATAGTGACTAAACCGCTAAATCAATATTTATTAACAATTTATTATCAAAAGCGTGGGGAGAATAAGCTAATAATTACTACACATGAGATCGTGAAAGATTACGAGACTTATAAATAACTCTATCATTTCTCGTCCTTATTTAAGAGACTTAGCCTAATTAAAGTTAAGGAATCGAAGCTAAGTGCTCAACACGCACGGTCGAGTCAAAAATTACTCTTATTCTCAGCATCGGAAAACCTACATTCGTGTCTTAAACACTTATGAAAAACAAGAAAAAATTTAAAATTTGGCTATTTTTAGCCTTATTTTGCAACAAAACGATAACAAAAAGATGAAAATTGGATTGCGTGGTGACGTAAGAAAGGTGAAGTATCTACTCACCCCCCCCCCCCATACTAAAACTAAACATTGTCCTCAATGTTTCGAGTCTAGGGGTGAAAACACCCCAATACTAGAGACGAAGTCGAATGCTTAATCTCGAGCATGGAAAGGGTAAAACGAATAACCTAAAAGCCGTTTATGAATTTTGCTAATAAGATAAATGTTAGAACATAAAAGGATATCATCGGATATCGGAATATCTAAAGGCAACGATCGAAGCTCGAGTGATCCGTAAAACGAACACCAGAGGCTTCAATGATGACGATGAACCTATTAAATCACAATCACAAACAACCACGGAACAAAGGTTGGAAGAGCACAAGTCCCCTCGTTACACCAATAGAAAACGATAATATTTACAAGGATAAGCATGAGAATCCCCCACGAGGAACCTTGTTTTTGATAACCGAGTCAAAAGCTCGACTCGAATCCCCATAAATGTGATCATTTAGGGATAATCTTGGTATGGTCATTTTTAGTGGGGCTTACATGATAAAAAATGCCCAAAAGTACGTGGAGTACTTTAAAAAAAACCTGATAAACGTATACCAGGGTCAAAGATAGCGTCCTCGTTTTCGGATGAAAGACGAAACAACGCTACTTCAACCGAAGCCAAAACCCCAATGGGGTAGAAGATAAGAGATGAGAAGTAGAAAGGTGGGACAATGGGTAAGTCACTAAAAACATGAGCTACTCGAGGTAGACTCACACCAAGCAAATAGATACGATTTCCATTTATTGCATTGGTGGAAGACCGAGATTTCCCTTTACAAGCAATTCCGGGATCGTAAATATCGTCCTCGGTGGAGAAATGTGAGGGAACATAAGGGGCTTCCCCCACACTAGATCCACACCAACCGTCGTCAAAAGGAGTAGACGAGGTGGTAGCACTCATAAAACATGGTGATGACGGAGTTAAACTTGTTGAAAATTCATTTAAATCATTTTTAAAATCCTTTCCTTTTTCATCGTTCAAAAACTCTTTATGAAAACCCGATTTGATAATGTCGAAAATATTTGGCGTTTCAAATTCAAAATTAGTCGCGCTAAAAATCCTCACATTTAAGCCATTGGTGGGAGGGGGTGGTGAATTATATAAAATCTCAAAATGTCGATCAATAAAGAACACCGCCCCCTCGGGGTCAACATACTCGGGGTCAACAATCTCAAAATGTCCATCTCTCCCTTCACTCTCTTCACTCTGTTCATTAAAGATAGGCTTGTCAAACCAAGGTTTGTCATTCCCCTCCTTGAGTATCTTAGAAACTCTCTCGAAAAGATCACGATCAAGCACGAAACCATCATTCATTTGTGGGGATTGTTGATAAGTTAAATCCTCACGAATGTGGTAAACGTAATTCTCATTTGAGGAGTGTTGATTAGGTAACTCCTCGAGAATTGGATTTTGGGTCATATGAGTTGGTTCGTCATCGAAAATAAGACGTTCCAACTAATTTAGTTCATCCTTGATTTTGGAAAGATCAACCTCACTCGTAGGTGGGAGTGGAGGCAAAAGAGCTAGCTCTCGTTCATTGATTTCCTCAATCTTGGGATCAAACTCGTAATCATCATACTTTGCATGAGAAGAGGTCTTTTTGGGAGAATCCTCAAAATGGCATGTAGATTTTGAAGTACGTGATCAATCTCGGTAAAATCGCCATCGTCATCGTCAATAAAAGAGTCGATGTGAGCACTCACAACCATGATCTTACAAGTCGAATGACTATGCTTAGGTGACTTTTCTAAGACGAGAGGATCGATGTCGATAAAACCTTTTGCCTCAACGGGTGTTGGGCTAGGAAAAGGAGGCACTTCGATGGAGTTAGAAGTTGAAGCCTCAAAGACATGGTATAATACAAGGTTTTACCCAAGTGTAAAATAATTTTGTTGTTCCAAATCTCTTCGAATTGATTACCGGTTAAGAGTGCGACTCAATTGTCTTTTGGTGAACAAGAGAATGGTTTGGTTTGGTTATCTAATTTTTAAACTAAATGCAAGTAACTAAAATTGTCGATGAGTAAAATAGAAGTCTTAAAATTAAACTACAAATAAAAGCTTGAAACCTTGGAAATTAAAACTTAAAAATTCAAAAACATAAAAACATGTTTAAAATAAACTAAGTAAAAGAGCGGGAAAAACTAGATTTGAAACTTAAGCAAAAACAAAACCAAGGCTTGAGTCCGATCGCAATGCAATCATACTCAAATGGTGATCCAGATCGCACTCGATGCGATCGCAAAAAGAAGAACATATCGCACTCACTGCGATCACAACAAAAGAGATAGGATCGTACTCACTAGTGCGATGGGAGGGGCGATCGTACTACCAGATCGCAACCACGATCGCAATGAGTGATCGTGGTCTTTGATCGTGGTTCCGGATCGTAACACAAAGATCGCACTCAATGCGATCAAAACAAGGAAGTGAGACTCGATCGCACCCCGGATCGCAATGAGTGATGGTGGGCGTGGATCGTACCAGGGAAAGAACACAGATCGCAGTCTATGCAATCGTAACAAGATCGGGACCAAGTAAACCCTCCTGAGATAGAAAAGGCGTCCAAAAGGAAAATAAGCTTAAGCAAATAAGCAGTAACCAATAAGCACTTTCAAACTTCTAAGAGAGTTAAAAAGCACAAATTCGTTAACTTTTACAAATACTAAACTCGAGACTTAATGAACCGAACATAAAATTATAAAACTCTTTAAAAAACTTAAAAGTAAATAAGCCGAAAATACAATGAAGCCAATAAGCATCAAGAGCTTATAGCTTAAACGTATGAGAGCTTATGTAGGAATAGAAAGATCAACCTCTTAATCACGAAACATCAAAATCAACACGAATTGAGAACCATTCGGATCAAACATGAACTTTCGGATTAAGAACAAAGTAAAATAAAGAAAGGTAGAAAGAGATTAAAGAACAAAAAGCTTGACTTGAATTAGATTAATGAAATCCAAATACAAGAGTGATTCAAACCTTAAACTTGAAAGAAAAAGATGAAACTTAGTGAGAGAAAGTTGGGAAATTTCTCTATCTAAAAACTAGAAAGAAAAAATGAAAACTAAAACTAGCTAACCACCCTCCTAATGTGATTAGGAGGGTATTTATAGGCTAAGTGGGAAGTGCATGTGTGGTGTGCTTCATTCTTTCTCTTCTTCTCGACTCGATTAAATTCTTTGTCTTTTCTCGACGTCGTCTCGTGATTTGAACTTGTCTTAATAATTTTCTTCTTAAATTTAGACTTGAGTTCTTCGAGTTCATTAAACTTCTGTCTTTAGACTATTTCTTCGATAAATCTTCAGAATAGGTCTTGGACATCCGTTCTTTAAGAACTCTTGATATTTTGACTTCGTCTTTTCTTGTTTTCTTCGATAAAAGCCCGTGAGAGCCCGTGTTTTCTTCCTTTTTTATCTTTTGGTCCTAAAACACAATAAAAACACAAACCACGCATAATTCCGACTTTTACGACATAAAATACACGTTTTGGTCTTTGTTATTATTGGAAATAAGTGATGAAAGGATAAGTGTTTTCACACTTATTAAATCCCCTACACTTGACCATTGAAATGCCCTCATGCAATGCATTAATTTTAAAGCACGGTTTACATTCTTCATCATAAATAACCTATCTTGGCCTTTATTAAATACCAAACATTTAAGGAAAATAAGAAGACAGAAAAAAGTAAAGAAATCAAAGACTTACATTGGTTTTAGGCTGCCATGAACGTTTATCATTCTCATGTTTCACGTTCCCCACACCAATCTTAAAAACGAGATCATTGTTATTATAAGTTAGCAAACTAACACGAATTCATGTGGGCTAATTATTAACTTAGACTCCCTTATTCCTAGGTGTATCTCTTATATTTTATTTTTGTCTTGAATGATCACGAGGATTCATTGTTTGACTTATTTCGATAGTTATTTAGGCCGAAAATAAAGTGGGACGATTTAATCAATAGTTAGCTAGAGGACAAAATCTTTTAAAACTGCTTCTCGGGACCTCATAAAGTTCATATCTTGGCATAACTTGCTTCACGATTTGAGACCTTTCTCAGACCGATATTTGGCAGCGGCTTCATACTTCAAATCTTTAGAGAGACGTTCTTGAAATTATGGTCTTCTCTTCATAATAGGAATTTCTTCACTTGAAGTTTTTGAGAGATTCTTAATACTTGGACCACGACTTCTTCATTTTTCTCCAATCTTTATTTTGGACTTTGATATACAACGATCCGCCTCCTTTTAGGACTTGGATCTATTTATCCTCATACCTAGCTAGGGTCTTTTCGGATAGACTTTTCCATGATCTTTAGGGGAGTATTTGCTTTTCGTCGTGTGTCTCGATCCTTCATATTGATTTTCGACAAATGATTCTTCACATCACTTTTGGATCTTTAGAAACAAACTGTAGCCCTTATGCCTTGTTAGGGCCTTTTCGGACTCGCCAATCTTCGCATCCCGCTTCAATAAATTATGCCTTGGCTATGAACTCTAATTAATACCGAGCAACTTTTAAACGATCTTGGGCTAGAAGCTAAGTAACTTTTCAAATCGTACAACCTTATTTATTGCAGATAAATTTATTAACAAGCGATGGGAGAATAGGCTCATAATTAACTCACATAAATTCACGAAAGAATACCAAACTTATAATTGACTCTATCATCTCTCGTTCTCCACAATTTAAAATCTCAAGGAAGGAAACTCGTGGAGGCTTAGCCAATTAAATCAAAGTTTTGGGTTTTTGAGTCGCCTATAGGATCTTGCATCTTCTTAGACTCTTTCAAGTTTAGAATTTGCATTTTAAAGTTACCTTTTTAAACGACTCTCTAGGATCAATTATAGGAACTTGCGAAAAGTTCTTGTTCTTAACCCGTGAGAGTTAATACTTTCGCGTTTTATAGCTCCTTATATAAAAGCCTAGCAAAACTTGACTTAAACACGTTAAGGATACTAGCAAGAGTAAACTTGGATAAGTAAACTCGGGTTGAGTCAAAATATTCACGACTTTGAAAAATTTAAAACCACTTTATTGAAAATTTATTCTAGCAGAGAAAGAAAATAACCATAAAAAAGGAAAATACAACTATACAACCAGGCCAAAATAGATTAAGAAATTTGAAAAATGTCGAAAAATCAAAATTTTCGGTTAAATTGAGGGCAAATTCATGGAAAAGACCACTTACTTCGATAGAAGTCCCCCTACACTTGATATAAACATTGTCCTTAATGTTTAAGCATGTCGGAGTAAACTCCCCTACAATTAGGACATTGTGCACGTTGTTTAAATCTTGCTAAGGAAAGGACAACTAAAGTGATTTCAATGTGAACATATTAGATATGAAATATTGAATCACGAGAGTTTAGGATAGAACTAGGAAGACGGGTACACGGGATCACGGTTCGTCAAAAGTCATCGAGGAGCTTTTTGAAGCTTGAATCCCAGCATAAAATAAGAAATGAGACAACCAACACATACGGGGCTCCCCCTACACTTATTATGAAAGCATTAAAGGATAGATCACGGGTTGCCTCCCGAGAAGCGCTTGTTTTTGATAACCGAGTCACGAGCCTGACTCGACCCAAATTTAGTTCATGGGAAATGTGGTGAGGGATGGGATCATCTCATGAGAGATGTCCTCACCAAAGTACAGCTTCAAACGCTGGCCATTCACCTTGAAATTGGGCCCATTTGGCTGAGAAAGCTCAATGGTGCCATATGGAAAGACTTTGGCGACGGTGAATGGACCAGACCAGCGGCTCTTCAACTTGCCCGAGAAGATCTTCAACCGAGAGTTAAAAAGTAAGACTTGATCACCAACGTGGAACTCTCGGTTATTAATTCTAGCATCATGGATGATCTTGGTCTTCTCCTTGTAGATCAGTGAGTTCTCGTAAGCTTCATTCCTCAGTTTGTTGAGCTCGTTGAGTTGAATCTTGCGAAGATCACCGACTTTGTTGATGTCGAAGTTAGCCCACTTCAAGGCCCAGTACGCCTTATGTTCCAGCTCGATGGGGAGGTGGCATGCTTTCCCGTACACAAGACGATAAGGAGTACAACCGATCGGCGTCTTATAGGCGGTACGGAAAGCCCACAAAGCATCATCTAACTTATCGGCCCACGCGGCACGATGCTCTCCCACAGTATGTTCCAAAATTCGCTTCAAGCCACGGTTGGATATCTCGGCTTGCCCATTGGTTTGGGGATGATAGGCGGTGGAAAGAGGATGTTTAACACCATACTTAGCCATGACTCTTGCAAATTGATCATTGCAAAAATGAGTCCCGCGGTCACTGATTATAGCACGAGGAACACCGAATCGAGCAAACAGTTGTTTCAAAAAGTTCACAACCACCCTCGCATCGTTCGTTGGAAGAGCCTTAGCTTCAACCCATTTAGAAACGTAGTCAACGGCTACGAGGATGTACTTGTCCCCTTTAGATGATGGAAATGGCCCCATAAAGTCGATGCCCCATGCGTCAAAGATTTCACATTTTTGTATGAAATATTGAGGCATCTCATCTTTATGTGTGATCTTGCCTTGGCGTTGGCAAGCATCACAATGCTTAACCATTTCGTGAGCTTCACGATAAATGGTGGGCCAATAGAATCCAGAGTTAAACACTTTCTTAGCGGTGTAGTTGGGACCAAAGTGACCACCGGTGGGTCCTTTATGGCAAGCATCAAGGATTTGTAAAGCTGCCGGTCCATCAACACATCGACGAATGATCAGATCAGCGCATTGTTTGAAGAGATAAGGGTCATCCCAGAAGTAAGTCTTAACATCTTTAAAGAACTTCTTCTTTTCTTGGGAGGTTAACCCTTTGATGAGAATACCACCCGCTAAGTAGTTTGTAATGTCCGCAAACCACGGGGTGTCATCAAGATTGGACTGAAAAGACATTAAGGTCTCAAGGGGAAAAGATTCATTGATCTCTTTGTTCAGATGATCCCCTTGATATGGATCCTCAAGTCTACTCAGATGATCCGTGGCTAGGTTTTCAGCTCCCTTTTTGTCATGAATTTCTATGTTGAATTCTTGAAGGAGCAAAACCCAACGAAGAAGTCTTGGCTTAGAATCTTGCTTAATCAACAAGTACTTCAACGCGGAATGGTCGGTATAGACAATTGTGGTAGAAAGGACAAGATAGGGGCGGAACTTCTCAAAAGCATACACTACAGCTAAAAGCTCTTTTTCGGTAGTGGTATAATGCAATTGAGCCCCCGTCACTGTCTTGCTAGAATAGTGGATTGGTTGGAAGTGTTTGTTCACTCTTTGACCCAAAACCGCTCCAATAGCAAAGTCGCTAGCATCGCACATCAATTCAAAAGGTAGCTCCCAATTAGGGGTAACCAAGACCGGTGCCTTAGTTAGCTTATCCTTGAGAAGATTGAAGGCTTCACTACATTATGTGGAAAAGATAAAAGGAGTATCTTTTTCCAAGAGGTGGGTCATCGGGCGAGCGATTTTAGAAAAATAATGAATGAAACGACGATAGAAGCCCGCATGACCCATAAAACTTCTCACACCCTTCACGGTTGAAGTTGGAGGTAATTTGGCTATGACATCCACTTTAGCACGGTCCACTTCAAGACCGGCTTTAGAGATTTTGTGTCCTAGCACAATGCCTTCTTTTACCATAAAATGGAATTTTTCCCAATTTAGAACAAGGCGAGTGTCTTCGCACCGCTTAAGCATACGTTCTAAATTGGCAAGGCAAGAAGAGAATAAATCACCATAAACCGAGAAATCATCCATGAAGACTTCCATAGTTTCTTCAACCATGTCATGGAAGATAGCCATCATACACCGTCGGAATGTCCCAGGAGCATTGCACAAGCCAAAAGGCATTCTTTTGTAAGCAAATGTTCCATAAGGACAAGTGAATGTGGTTTTCTCTTGGTCATGGGGATCGATGGGTATTTGAAAATAACCCGAGAAACCGTCTAAAAAGCAGTAATAGTCATTACCTCTAGACGTTCAAGCATTTGGTCCATGAAAGGAAGGGGAAAATGATCCTTTCTCGTAGCATCATTGAGTTTGCGATAGTCTATACAAACTCTCCACCCTGTAACGAGACGAGTAGGAATCAACTCGTTGTTTTTGTTGGGGACAACGGTGATTCCGCCTTTCTTAGGCACACAATGGACTAGAGTAACCCATGGTGAATCCGAGATAGGATAGATCATGCCCGCATCAAGAAGTTTGATAACCTCTTTTTTGATTACGTCATGGATCTAGGATTCACCCTTCGTTGGCTTTGAATAGTGGTTTTAAAGTCGTCCTCCATGAGAATTTTATGTGTGCAAAAGTGAGGATCAATTCCACGAATATCAGAGATTTTCCAAGCAATCGTTTTCTTATGATTCTTCAGCACGGCGACAAGTCGGGATTTTTCTTCTGCTTTCAAGTCCTTAGCGATGATGACCGGTAACTTCTTGTTGTCTTCAAGGAAAACGTACTCGAGATGAGATGGAAGATCCTTAAGCTCTAAATCCGGAGGATTTTCGATGGACGGCGTAGTCAACTTCGGATCATCGGTAAAGATAGCCTTAGGAGACTGTGGAGAAATATGATCACCAACGTGGAACTCTCGGTTCTTAATTCTAGCATCGTGGATGATCTTGGTCTTGTCCTTGTAGATCAGTGAGTTCTCGTAAGCTTCATTCCTCAGTTCGTTGAGCTCGTTGAGTTGAATCTTGCGAAGATCACCGACTTTGTTGATGTCGAAGTTAGCCCACTTCAAGTCTCAGTACGCCTTATGTTCCAGCTCGATGGGGAGGTGGCATGCTTTCCCGTACACAAGACGATAAGGAGTACAACCGATCGGCGTCTTATAGGCGGCACGGCAAGCCCACAAAGCATCATCTAACTTATCGGCCCACGCGGCACGATGCTCTCCCACAATACGTTCCAAAATTCGCTTCAAGCCACGGTTGGATATCTCGGCTTGCCCATTGGTTTGGGGATGATAGGCGGTGGAAAGACGATGATTAACACCATACTTAGCCATGACTCTTGCAAATTGATCATTGCAAAAATGAGTCCCGCGGTTACTAATTATAGCACGAGGAACACCGAATCGAGCAAACAGCTGTTTCAAAAAGTTCACAGCCACCCTCGCATCGTTCGTTGGAAGAGCCTTAGCTTCAACCCATTTAGAAACGTAGTCAACGACGACGAGGATGTACTTGTTCCCTTTAAATGATGGAAATGGCCCCATAAAGTCGATGCCCCATACGTCAAAGATTTCACATTCTTGTATGAAATATTGAGGCATCTCATCTTTATGTGTGATCTTGCCTTGGCGTTGGCAAGCATCACAATTCTTAACCATTTCGTGAGCGTCACAATAAATGGTGGGCCAATAGAATCCAGAGTTAAATATTTTCTTAGCGGTGTAGTTGGGACCAAAGTGACCACCGATTGGTCCTTTATGGCAAGCATCAAGGATTTGTAAAGCTGCCGGTCCATCAACACATCGACGAATGATCAGATCAGCGCATTGTTTGAAGAGATAAGGGTCATCCCAGAAGTAAGTCTTAACATCTTTAAAGAACATCTTCTTTTCTTGGGAGGTTAACCCTTTGATGAGAATACCACCCGCTAAGTAGTCTGCAATGTCCGCAAACCACGGGGTGTCATCAAGATTGGACTGAATAGACATTAAGGTCTCAAGGGGAAAAGAGTCATTGATCTCTTTTTTCGGATGATCCCCTTGATATGGATCCTCAAGTCTACTCAGATGATCCGCGGCTAGGTTTTCAGCTCCCTTTTTGTCCTGAATTTCTATGTTGAATTCTTGAAGGAGCAAAACCCAACGAAGAAGTCTTGGCTTAGAATCTTGCTTAGTCAACAAGTACTTCAACGCGGAATGGTCGGTATAGACAATTGTGGCAGAAAGGACAAGATAGGGGCGGAACTTCTCAAAAGCATACACTACAGCTAAAAGCTCTTTTTCGCTAGTGGTATAATGCAGTTGAGCCCCCGTCATTGTCTTGCTAGCATAGTGGATTGGCTGGAAGTGTTTGTTCACTCTTTGGCCCAAAACCGCTCCAATAGCAAAGTCGCTAGCATCGCACATCAAGTCAAAATGTAGCTCCCAATTAGGGGTAACCAAGACCGGTGCCTTAGTTAGCTTATCCTTGAGAAGATTGAAGGCTTCAATACACTATGTGGAAAAGATAAAAGGAGTATCTTTTTCCAAGAGGTGGGTCATCAGGCGAGCGATTTTAGAAAAATCATGAATGAAACGACGATAGAAGCCCGCATGACCCAGAAAACTTCTCACACCCTTCACGGTTGAAGTTGGAGGTAATTTGGCTATGACATCCACTTTAGCACGGTCCACTTCAAGACCGGCTTTAGAGATTTTGTGTCCTAGCACAATGCCTTCTTTTACCATAAAATGGAATTTTTCCCAATTTAGAACAAGGCGAGTGTCTTCGCACCGCTTAAGCATATGTTCTAAATTGGCAAGGCAAGAAGAGAATGAATTACCATAAACCGAGAAATCATCCATGAAGACTTCCAAAGTTTCTTCAACCATGTCATGGAAGATAGCCATCATACACCGTCGGAATGTCCCAGGAGCATTGCACAAGCCAAAAGGCATTCTTTTGTAAGCAAATGTTCCATAAGGACAAGTGAATGTGGTTTTCTCTTGGTCATGGGGATCGATGGGTATTTGAAAATAACCCGGGAAACCGTCTAAAAAGAAGTAATAGTCATTACCTCTGGACGTTCAAGCATTTGGTCCATGAAAAGAAAGGGGAAAATGATCCTTTCTCGTAGCATCATTGAGTTTGCGATAGTCTATACAAACTCTCCACCCTGTAACGAGACGAGTAGGAATCAACTCGTTGTTTTCGTTGGGAACAACGGTGATTCCGCCTTTCTTAGGCACACAATGGACTGGAGTAACCCATGGTGAATCCGAGATAGGATAGATCATGCCCGCATCAAGAAGTTTGATAACCTCTTTTTTGGTTACGTCATGGATCTTAGGATTCACCCTTCGTTGGCTTTGAATAGTGGGTTTAAATTCGTCCTCCATGAGAATTTTATGTGTGCAAAAGTGAGGATCAATTCCACGAATATCGGAGATTTTCCAAGCAATCGCTTTCTTATGATTCTTCAGCACGGCGACAAGTCAGGATTTTTCTTCTGCTTTCAAGTCCTTAGCGATGATGACCGGTAACTTCTTGTTGTCTTCAAGGAAAACGTACTCGAGATGAGATGGAAGATCCTTAAGATCTAAATCCGGAGGATTTTCGATGGACGGCGTAGTCAACTTCGGATCATCGGTAGAGATAGCCTTAGGAGACTGTGGAGAAATATGATCACCAACGTGGAACTCTCGGTTCTTAATTCTAGCATCGTGGATGATCTTGGTCTTCTCCTTGTAGATCAGTGAGTTCTCGTAAGCTTCATTCCTCAGTTCGTTGAGCTCGTTGAGTTGAAGCTTGCGAAGATCACAGACTTTGTTGATGTCGAAGTTAGCCCACTTCAAGGCCCAGTACGCCTTATGTTCCAGCTCGATGGGGAGGTGGCATGCTTTCCCGTACACAAGACGATAAGGAGTAAAACCGATCGGCGTCTTATAGGCGGTACGGAAAGCCCACAAAGCATCATCTAACTTATCGGCCCACGCGGCACGATGCTCTCCCACAGTACGTTCCAAAATTCGCTTCAAGCCACGGTTGGATATCTCGGCTTGCCCATTGGTTTGGGGATGATAGACGGTGGAAAGACGATGATTAACACCATACTTAGCCATGACTCTTGCAAATTGATCATTGCAAAAATGAGTCCCGCGGTCACTGATTATAGCACGAGGAACACCAAATCGAGCAAACAGCTGTTTCAAAAAGTTCACAACCACCCTCGCATCGTTCGTTGGAAGATCCTTAGCTTCAACCCATTTAGAAACGTAGTCAACGGCTACGAGGATGTACATGTTCCCTTTAGATGATGGAAATGGCCCCATAAAGTCGATGCCCCATACGTCAAAGATTTCACATTCTTGTATGAAATATTGAGGCATCTCATCTTTATGTGTGATCTTGCCTTGGCGTTGGCAAGCATCACAATGCTTAACCATTTCGTGAGCGTCACGATAAATGGTGGGCCAATAGAATCCAGAGTTAAACACTTTCTTAGCGGTGTAGTGGGGACCAAAGTGACCATCGATGGGTCCTTTATGGCAAGCATCAAGGATTTGTAAAGCTGTCGGTCCATCAACACATCGACGAATGATCAGATCAGCGCATTGTTTGAAGAGATAAGGGTCATCCCAGAAGTAAGTCTTAACATCTTTAAAGAACTTCTTCTTTTCTTGGGAGGTTAACCCTTTGATGAGAATACCACCCGCTAATTAGTCTGCAATATCCGCAAACCACGGGGTGTCATCAAGATTGGACTGAATCGACATTAAGGTCTCAAGGGGAAAAGAGTCATTGATCTCTTTGTTCGGATGATCCCCTTGATATGGATCCTCAAGTCTACTCAGATGATCCGCGGCTAGGTTTTCAGCTCCCTTTTTGTCCTGAATTTCTATGTTGAATTCTTGAAGGAGCAAAACCCAACGAAGAAGTCTTGGCTTAGAATCTTGCTTAGTCAACAAGTACTTCAACGCGGAATGGTCGGTATAGACAATTGTGGCAGAAAGGACAAGATAGGGGCGGAACTTCTCAAAAGCATACACTACAGCTAAAAGCTCTTTTTCGGTAGTGGTATAATGCAATTGAGCCCCCGTCATTGTCTTGCTAGCATAGTGGATTGGCTGGAAGTGTTTGTTCACTCTTTGGCCCAAAACTGCTCCAATAGCAAAGTCGCTAGCATCGCACATCAATTCAAAAGGTAGCTCCCAATTAGGGGTAACCAAGACCGGTGCCTTAGTTAGCTTATCCTTGAGAAGATTGAAGGCTTCAATACACTCTGTGGAAAAGATAAAAGGAGTATCTTTTTCCAAGAGGTGGGTCATCAGGCGAGCGATTTTAGAAAAATCTTGAATGAAACGACGATAGAAGCCCGCATGACCCAAAAAACTTCTCACACCCTTCACGGTTGAAGTTGGAGGTAATTTGGCTATGACATCCACTTTAGCACGGTCCACTTCAAGACCGGCTTTAGAGATTTTGTGTCCTAGCACAATGCCTTCTTTTACCATAAAATGGAATTTTTCCCAATTTAGAACAAGGCGAGTGTCTTCGCACCGCTTAAGCATACGTTCTAAATTGGCAAGGCAAGAAGAGAATGAATCACCATAAACCGAGAAATCATCCATGAAGACTTCCATAGTTTCTTCAACCATGTCATGGAAGATAGCCATCATACACCGTCGGAATGTCCCAAGAGCATTGCACAAGCCAAAAGGCATTCTTTTGTAAGCAAATGTTCCATAAGGACAAGTGAATGTGGTTTTCTCTTGGTCATGGGGATCGATGGGTATTTAAAAATAACCCGATAAACCGTCTAAAAAGCAGTAATAGTCATTACCTCTAGACGTTCAAGCATTTGGTCCATGAAAAGAAAGGGGAAAATGATCCTTTCTCGTAGCATCATTGAGTTTGCGATAGTCTATACAAAATCTCAACACTGTAACGAGACGAGTAGGAATCAACTCGTTGTTTTCGTTGGGAACAACGGTGATTCCGCCTTTCTTAGGCACACAATGGACTGGAGTAACCCATGGTGAATCCGAGATAGGATAGATCATGCCCGGATCAAGAAGTTTGATAACCTCTTTTTTGATTACGTCATGGATCTTAGGATTCACCCTTCGTTGGCTTTGAATAGTGGGTTTAAAGTCGTCCTCCATGAGAATTTTATGTGTGCAAAAGTGAGGATCAATTCCACGAATATCAGAGATTTTCCAAGCAATCGCTTTCTTATGATTCTTCAGCACGGCGACAAGTCGGGATTTTTCTTCTGCTTTCAAGTCCTTAGTGATGATGACCGGTAACTTCTTGTTGTCTTCAAGGAAAACGTACTCGAGATGAGCTGGAAGATCCTTAAGCTCTAAATCCGGAGGATTTTCGATGGACGGCGTAGTCAACTTCGGATCATCGGTAGAGATAGCCTTAGGAGACTGTGGAGAAATATGATCACCAACGTGGAACTCTCAGTTCTTAATTCTAGCATCGTAGATGATCTTGGTTAGATCAGTGAGTTCTCGTAAGCTTCATTCCTCAGTTCGTTGAGCTCGTTGAGTTGAAGCTTGCGAAGATCACCGACTTTGTTGATGTCGAAGTTAGCCCACTTCAAGGCCCAGTACGCCTTATGTTCCAGCTCGATGGGGAGGTGGCATGCTTTCCCGTACACAAGACGATAAGGAGTAAAACCGATCGGCGTATTATAGGCGGTACGGAAAGCCCACAAAGCATCATCTAACTTATCGGCCCACGCGGCACGATGCTCTCCCACAGTACGTTCCAAAATTCGCTTCAATCCACGGTTGGATATCTTGGCTTGCCCATTGGTTTGGGGATGATAGGCGGTGGAAAGACGATGATTAACACCATACTTAGCCATGACTCTTGCAAATTGATCATTGCAAAAATGAGTCCCGCGGTCACTGATTATAGCACGAGGAACACCGAATCGAGCAAACAGCTGTTTCAAAAAGTTCACAACCACCCTCGCATCGTTCGTTGGAAGAGCCTTAGCTTCAACCCATTTAGAAACGTAGTCAACGACTACGAGGATGTACTTGTTCCCTTTAGATTATGGAAATGGCCCCATAAAGTCGATGCCCCATACGTCAAAGATTTCACATTCTTGTATGAAATATTGAGGCATCTCATCTTTATGTGTGATCTTGCCTTGGCGTTGGCAAGCATCACAATGCTTAACCATTTCGTGAGCGTCACGATAAATGGTGGGCCAATAGAATCCAGAGATAAACACTTTCTTAGCGGTGTAGTTGGGACCAAAGTGACCACCGATGGGTCCTTTATGGCAAGCATCAAGGATTTGTAAAGCTTTCGGTCCATCAACACATCGACGAATGATCAGATTAGCGCATTGTTTGAAGAGATAAGGGTCATCCCAGAAGTAAGTCTTAACATCTTTAAAGAACTTCTTCTTTTCTTGTGAGGTTAACCCTTTGATGAGAATACCACCCGCTAAGTAGTTTGCAATGTCCGCAAACCACGGGGTGTCATCAAGATTGGACTGAATAGACATTAAGGTCTCAAGGGGAAAAGAGTCATTGATCTCTTTGTTCAGATGATCCCCTTGATATGGATCCTCAAGTCTACTCAGATGATCCGCGGCTAGGTTTTCAGCTCCCTTTTTGTCATGAATTTCTATGTTGAATTCTTGAAGGAGCAAAACCCAACGAAGAAGTCTTGGCTTAGAATCTTGCTTAGTCAACAAGTACTTCAACGCGGAATGGTCGGTATAGACAATTGTGGCAGAAAGGACAAGATAGGGGCGGAACTTCTCAAAAGCATACACTACAGCTAAAAGCTCTTTTTCGGTAGTGGTATAATGCAATTGAGCCCCCGTCATTGTCTTGCTAGCATAGTGGATTGGCTGGAAGTGTTTGTTCACTCTTTGGCCCAAAACCGCTCCAATAGCAAAGTCGCTAGCATCGCACATCAATTCAAAAGGTAGCTCCCAATTAGGGGTAACCAAGACCGGTGCCTTAGTTAGCTTATCCTTGAGAAGATTGAAGGCTTCAATACACTCTTTGGAAAAGATAAAAGGAGTATCTTTTTCCAAGAGGTGGGTCATCGGGCGAGCGATTTTAGAAAAATCTTGAATGAAACGACAATAGAAGCCCGCATGACCCAGAAAACTTCTCACACCCTTCACGGTTGAAGTTGGAGGTAATTTGGCTATGACATCAACTTTAGCACGGTCCACTTCAAGAGGATTTTCGATGGACGGCGTAGTCAACTTCGGATCATCGGTAGAGATAGCCTTAGGAGACTGTGGAGAAATATGATCACCAACGTGGAACTCTCGGTTCTTAAATCTAGCATCGTGGATGATCTTGGTCTTCTCCTTGTAGATCAGTGAGTTCTCGTAAGCTTCATTCCTCAGTTCGTTGAGCTCGTTGAGTTGAAGCTTGCGAAGATCACCGACTTTGTTGATGTCGAAGTTAGCCCACTTCAAGGCCGAGTACGCCTTATGTTCCAGCTCGATGGGGAGGTGGCATGCTTTCCCGTACACAAGACGATAAGGAGTAAAACCGATCGGCGTCTTATAGGCGGTACGGAAAGCCCACAAAGCATCATCTAACTTATCGGCCCACGCGGCACGATGCTCTCCCACAGTACGTTCCAAAATTCGCTTCAAGCCACGGTTGGATATCTCGGCTTGCCCATTGGTTTGGGGATGATAGGCGGTGGAAAGACGATGATTAACACCATACTTAGCCATGACTCTTGCAAATTGTTCATTGCAAAAATGAGTCCCGCGGTCACTGATTATAGCACGAGGAACACCGAATCGAGCAAACAGCTGTTTCAAAAAGTTCACAACCACCCTCGCATCGTTCGTTGGAAGAGCCTTAGCTTCAACCCATTTAGAAACGTAGTCAACGGCTACGAGGATGTACTTGTTCCCTTTAGATGATGGAAATGGCCCCATAAAGTCGATGCCCCATACGTCAAAGATTTCACATTCTTGTATGAAATATTGAGGCATCTCATCTTTATGTTTGATCTTGCCTTGGCGTTGGCAAGCATCACAATGCTTAACCATTTCGTGAGCGTCATGATAAATGGTGGGCCAATAGAATCCAGAGTTAAACACTTTCTTAGCGGTGTAGTTGGGACCAAAGTGACCACCGATGGGTCCTTTATGGCAAGCATCAAGGATTTGTAAAGCTGCTGGTCCATCAACACATCGACGAATGATCAGATCAGCGCATTGTTTGAAGAGATAAGGGTCATCCCAGAAGTAAGTCTTAACATCTTTAAAGAACTTCTTCTTTTCTTGGGAGGTTAACCCTTTGATGAGAATACCACCCGCTAAGTAGTTTGCAATGTCCGCAAACCACGGGGTGTCATCAAGATTGGACTGAATAGACATTAAGGTCTCAAGGGGAAAAGAGTCATTGATCTCTTTGTTCGGATGATCCCCTTGATATGGATCCTCAAGTCTACTCAGATGATCCGCGGCTAGGTTTTCAGCTCCCTTTTTGTCATGAATTTCTATGTTGAATTCTAGAAGGAGCAAAACCCAACGAAGAAGTCTTGGCTTAGAATCTTGCTTAGTCAACAAGTACTTCAACGCGGAATGGTCGGTATAGACAATTGTGGTAGAAAGGACAAGATAGGGGCGGAACTTCTCAAAAGCATACACTACAGCTAAAAGCTCTTTTTCGGTAGTGGTATAATGCAATTGAGCCCCCGTCATTGTCTTGCTAGCATAGTGGATTGGTTGGAAGTGTTTGTTCACTCTTTGGCCCAAAACCGCTCCAATAGCAAAGTCGCTAGCATCGCACATCAATTCAAAAGGTAGCTCCCAATTAGGGGTAACCAAGACCGGTGCCTTAGTTAGCTTATCCTTGAGAAGATTGAAGGCTTCAATACACTCTTTGGAAAAGATAAAAGGAGTATCTTTTTCCAAGAGGTGGGTCATCGGGCGAGCGATTTTAGAAAAATCTTGAATGAAACGACGATAGAAGCCCGCATGACCCAGAAAACTTCTCACACCCTTCACGGTTAAAGTTGGAGGTAATTTGGCTATGACATCCACTTTAGCACGGTCCACTTCAAGACCGGCTTTAGAGATTTTGTGTCCTAGCACAATGCCTTCTTTTACCATAAAATGGAATTTTTCCCAATTTAGAACAAGGCGAGTGTCTTCTGACCGCTTAAGCATACGTTCTAAATTGGCAAGGCAAGAAGAGAATGAATCACCATAAACCGAGAAATCATCCATGAAGACTTCCATAGTTTCTTCAACCATGTCATGGAAGATAGCCATCATACACCGTCGGAATGTCCCAGGAGCATTGCACAAGCCAAAAGGCATTCTTTTGTAAGCAAATGTTCCATAAAGACGAGTGAATGTGGTTTTCTCTTGGTCATGGGGATCGATGGGTATTTGAAAATAACCCGAGAAACCGTCTAAAAAGCAGTAATAGTCATTACCTCTAGACGTTCAATCATTTGGTCCATGAAAGGAAGGGGAAAATGATCCTTTCTCATAGCATCATTGAGTTTGCGATAGTCTATACAAAATTTCCACCCTGTAACGAGACGAGTAGGAATCAACTCGTTGTTTTCGTTGGGAACAACGGTGATTCCACCTTTCTTAGGCACACAATGGACTGGAGTAACCCATGGTGAATCCGAGATAGGATAGATCATGCCCGCATCAAGAAGTTTGATAACCTCTTTTTTGATTACGTCATGGATCTTAGGATTAACCCTTTGTTGGCTTTGAATAGTGGGTTTAAAGTCGTCCTCCATGAGAATTTTATGTGTGCAAAAGTGAGGATCAATTCCACGAATATCAGAGATTTTCCAAGCAATCGCTTTCTTATGATTCTTCAGCACGGCGACAAGTCGTGATTTTTCTTCTGCTTTCAAGTCCTTAGCGATGATGACCGGTAACTTCTTGTTGTCTTCAAGGAAAACGTACTCGAGATGAGATGGAAGATCCTTAAGCTCTAAATCCGGAGGATTTTCGATGGACGGCGTTGTCAACTTCGGATCATCGGTAGAGATAGCCTTAGGAGACTGTGGAGAAATATGATCACCAACGTGGAACTCTCGGTTCTTAAATCTAGCATCGTGGATGATCTTGGTCTTCTCCTTATAGATCAGTGAGTTCTCGTAAGCTTCATTCCTCAGTTCGTTGAGCTCGTTGAGTTGAATCTTGCGAAGATCACCGACTTTGTTGATGTCGAAGTTAGCCCACTTCAAGGCCCAGTACGCCTTATGTTCCAGCTCGATGGGAAGGTGGCATGCTTTCCCGTACATAAGACGATAAGGAGTAAAACTGATCGGCGTCTTATAGGCGGTAGGGAAAGCCCATAAAGCATCATCTAACTTATCGGCCCACGCGGCACGATGCTCTCCCACAGTACGTTCCAAAATTCGCTTCAAGCCACGGTTGGATATCTCGGCTTGCCCATTGGTTTGGGGATGATAGGCGGTGGAAAGACGATGATTAACACCATACTTAGCCATGACTCTTGCAAATTGATCATTGCAAAAATGAGTCCCGCGGTCACTGATTATAGCACGAGGAACACCGAATCGAGCAAACAGCTATTTCAAAAAGTTCACAACCACCCTCACATCGTTCGTTGGAAGAGCCTTAGCTTCAACCCATTTAGAAACGTAGTCAACGGCTACGAGGATGTACTTGTTCCCTTTAGATGATGAAAATGGCCCCATAAAGTCGATGCCCCATACGTCAAAGATTTCACATTCTTTTATGAAATATTGAGGCATCTCATCTTTATGTGTGATCTTGCCTTGGCGTTGGCAAGCATCGCAATGCTTAACCATTTCGTGAGCGTCACGATAAATGGTGGGCCAATAGAATCCAGAGTTAAACAATTTCTTAGCGGTGTGGTTGGGACCAAAGTGACCATCGATGGGTCCTTTATTGCAAGCATCAAGGATTTGTAAAGCTGCCGGTCCATCAACACATCGACGAATGATCAGATCAGCGCATTGTTTGAAGAGATAAGGGTCATCCCAGAAGTAAGTCTTAACATCTTTAAAGAACTTCTTCTTTTCTTGGGAGGTTAACCCTTTGATGAGAATACCACCCGCTAAGTAGTTTGCAATTTCCGCAAACCACGGGGTGTCATCAAGATTGGACTGAATAGACATTAAGGTCTCAAGGGGAAAAGAGTCATTGATCTCTTTGTTCGGATGATCCCCTTGATATGGATCCTCAAGTCTACTCAGATGATCCGCGGCTAGGTTTTCAGCTCCCTTTTTGTCATGAATTTCTATGTTGAATTCTTGAAGGAGCAAAACCCAACGAAGAAGTCTTGGCTTAGAATCTTGCTTAGTCAACAAGTACTTCAACGCGGAATGGTCGGTATAGACAATTGTGGTAGAAAGGACAAGATAGGAGCGGAACTTCTCAAAAGCATACACTACAGCTAAAAGCTCTTTTTCGGTAGTGGTATAAAGCAATTGAGCACCCGTCATTGTCTTGCTAGCATAGTGGGATGGTTGGAAGTGTTTGTTCACGCTTTGGCCCAAAACCGCTCCAATAGCAAAGTCGCTAGCATCGCACATCAATTCAAAAGGTAGCTCCCAATTAGGGGTAACCAAGACCGGTTCCTTAGTTAGCTTATCCTTGAGAAGATTGAAGGCTTCAGTACACTCTGTGGAAAAGATAAAAGGAGTATCTTTTTCCAAGAGGTGGGTCATCGGGCGAGCGATTTTAGAAAAATCTTGAATGAAACGACGATAGAAGCCCGCATGACCCAGAAAACTTCTCACACCCTTCACGGTTGAAGTTGGAGGTAATTTGGCTATGACATCCACTTTAGCACGGTCCACTTCAAGACCGGATTTAGAGATTTTGTGTCCTAGCACAATGCCTCCTTTTACCATAAAATGGAGTTTTTCCCAATTTAGAACAAGGCGAGTGTCTTCGCACCGCTTAAGCATACGTTTTAAATTGGCAAGGCAAGAAGAGAATGAATCACCATTAACCGAGAAATCATCCATGAAGACTTCCATAGTTTCTTCAACCATGTCATGGAAGATAGCCATCATACATCGTCGGAATGTCCCAGGAGCATTGCACAAGCCAAAAGGCATTCTTTTGTAAGTAAATGTTCCATAAGGACCAGTGAATGTGGTTTTCTCTTGGTCATGGGGATCGATGGGTATTTAAAAATAACCCGAGAAACCGTCTAAAAAGCAGTAATAGTCATTACCTCTAGACGTTCAAGAATTTGGTCCATGAAAGGAAGGGGAGAATGATCCTTTGTCGTAGCATCATTGAGTTTGCGATAGTCAATACAAACTCTCCACCCTGTAACGAGACGAGTAGGAATCAACTCGTTGTTTTCGTTGGGAACAACGGTGATTCCGCCTTTCTTAGGCACATAATGGACTGGACTAACCCATGGTGAATCCGAGATAGGATAGATCATGCCCGCATCAAGAAGTTTGATAACCTCTTTTTTTATTACGTCATGGATCTTAGGATTCACCCTTCGTTGGCTTTGAATAGTGGGTTTAAAGTCGTCCTCCATGAGAATTTTATGTGTGCAAAAGTGAGGATCAATTCCACGAATATCGGAGATTTTCCAAGCAATCGCTTTCTTATGATTCTTCAGCACGGCGACAAGTCGGGATTTTTCTTCTGCTTTCAAGTCCTTAGCGATGATGACCGGTAACTTCTTGTTGTCTTCAAGGAAAACCTACTCGAGATGAGATGGAAGATCCTTAAGCTCTAAATCCGGAGTATTTTCGATGGACGGCGTAGTCAACTTCGGATCATCGGTAGAGATAGCCTTAGGAGACTGTGGAGAAATATGATCACCAACGTGGAACTCTCGGTTCTTAATTCTAGCATCGTGGATGATCTTGGTCTTCTCCTTGTAGATCAGTGAGTTCTCGTAAGCTTCATTTCTCAGTTCGTTGAGCTCGTTGAGTTGAATCTTGCGAAGATCACCGACTTTGTTGATGTCGAAGTTAGCCCACTTCAAGGCCCAGTACGCCTTATGTTCCAGCTCGATGGGGAGGTGGCATGCTTTCCCGTACACAAGACGATAAGGAGTAAAACCGATCGGCGTCTTATAGGCGGTACGGAAAGCCCACAAAGCATCATCTAACTTATCGGCCCACGCGGCACGATGCTCTCCCACGGTACGTTCAAAAATTCGCTTCAAGCCACGGTTGGATATCTCGGCTTGCCCATTGGTTTAGGGATGATAGGCGGTGGAAAGACGATGATTAACACCATACTCAGCCATGACTCTTGCAAATTGATCATTGCAAAAATGAGTCCCGCGGTCACTGATTATAGCACGAGGAACACCGAATCGAGCAAACAACTGTTTCAAAAAGTTCACAACCACCCTCGCATCGTTCGTTGGAAGAGCCTTACCTTCAACCCATTTAGAAACGTAGTCAACGGCTACGAGGATGTACTTGTTCCCATTAGATGATGGAAATGGCCCCATAAAGTCGATGCCCCTTACGTCAAAGATTTCACATTCTTGTATGAAATATTGAGGCATCTCATCTTTATGTGTGATCTTGCCTTGGCGTTGGCAAGCATCACAATGCTTAACCATTTTGTGAGCATCACGATAAATGGTGGGCCAATAGAATCCAGAGTTAAACACTTTCTTAGCGGTGTAGTTGGGACCAAAGTGACCACCGGTGGGTCCTTTATGGCAAGCATCAAGGATTTGTAAAGCTGCCAATCCATCAACACATCGACGAATGATCAGATCAGCGCATTGGTTGAAGAGATAAGGGTCATCCCAGAAGTAAGTCTTAACATCTTTAAAGAACTTCTTCTTTTCTTGGGAGGTTAACCCTTTTATGAGAATACCACCCGCTAAGTAGTTTGCAATGTCCGCAAACCACGGGGTGCCATCAAGATTGGACTGAATAGACATTAAGGTCTCAAGGGGAAAATTGTCATTGATCTCTTTGTTCGGATGATCCCCTTGATATGGATCCTCAAGTCTACTCAGATGATCTGCGGCTAGGTTTTCAGCTCCCTTTTTGTCATGAATTTCTATGTTGAATTCTTGAAGGAGCAAAAACCAACGAAGAAGTCTTGGCTTAGAATCTTGTTTAGTCAACAAGTACTTCAACGCTGAATGGTCGGTATAGACAATTGTGGTAGAAAGGACAAGATAGGGGCGGAACTTCTCAAAAGCATACACTACAGCTAAAAGCTCTTTTTCGGTAGTGGTATAATGCAATTGAGCCCCCATCATTGTCTTGCTAGCATAGTGGATTGGTTGGAAGTGTTTGTTCACTCTTTGGCCCAAAACCGCTCCAATAGCAAAGTCGCTAGCATCGCACATCAATTCAAAAGGTAGCTCCCAATTAGGGGTAACCAAGACCGGTGCCTTAGTTAGCTTTTCCTTGAGAACATTGAAGGCTTCAATACACTCTGTGGAAAAGATAAAAGGAGTATCTTTTTCCAAGAGGTGGGTCATCGGGCGAGCGATTTTAGAAAAATCTTGAATGAAACGACGATAGAAGCCCGCATGACCCAGAAAACTTCTCACACCCTTCACGGTTGAAGTTGGAGGTAATTTGGCTATGACATCCACTTTAGCACGGTCCACTTCAAGACCGGCTTTAGAGATTTTGTGTCCTAGCACAATGCCTTCTTTTACCATAAAATGGAATTTTTCCCAATTTAGAACAAGGTGAGTGTCTTCGCACCGCTTAAGCATACGTTCTAAATTGGCAAGTCAAGAAGAGAATGAATCACCATAAACCGAGAAATCATCCATGAAGACTTCCATAGTTTCTTCAATCATGTCATGGAAGATAGCCATCATACACCGTCGGAATGTCCCAAGAGCATTGCACAAGCCAAAAGGCATTCTTTTGTAAGCAAATGTTCCATAAGGACAAGTGAATGTGGTTTTCTCTTGGTCATGGGGATCGGTGGGTATTTGAAAATAACCCGAGAAACCGTCTAAAAAGCAGTAATAGTCATTACCTCTAGACGTTCAAGCATTTGGTCCATGAAAGGAAGGGGAAAATGATCCTTTCTCGTAGCATCATTGAGTTTGCGATAGTCTATACAAACTCTCCACTCTGTAATGAGACGAGTAGGAATCAACTCGTTGTTTTCGTTGGGAACAACGGTGATTCCGCCTTTCTTAGGCACACAATGGACTGGACTAACCCATGGTGGATCCGAGATAGGATAGATCATGCCTGCATCAAGAAGTTTGATAACCTCTTTTTTGATTACGTCATGGATCTTAGGATTCACCCTTCGTTGGCTTTGAATAGTGGGTTTAAAGTCGTCCTCCATGAGAATTTTATGTGTGCAAAAGTGAGGATCAATTCCACGAATATCGGAGATTTTCCTAGCAATCGCTTTCTTATGATTCTTCAGCACGGCGACAAGTCGGGATTTTTCTTCTGCTTTCAAGTCCTTAGTGATGATGACCGGTAACTTCTTGTTGTCTTTAAGGAAAACGTACTCGAGATGAGATGGAAGATCCTTAAGCTCTAAATCCGGAGGATTTTCGATGGACGGCGTAGTCAACTTCGGATCATCGGTAGAGATACCCTTAGGAGACTGTGGAGAAATATGATCACCAACGTGGAACTCTCGGTTCTTAATTCTAGCATCGTGGATGATCTTGGTCTTCTCCTTGTAGATCAGTGAGTTCTCGTAAGCTTCATTCCTCAGTTCATTGAGCTCGTTGAGTTGAATCTTGCAAAGATCACGACTTTGTTGATGTCGAAGTTAGCCCACTTCAAGGCCCAGTACGCCTTATGTTCCAGATCGATAGGGAGGTGGCATGCTTTCCCGTACACAAGACGATAAGGAGTACAACCGATCGGCATCTTATAGGCGGTACGGAAAGCCCACAAAGCATCATCTAACTTATCGGCCCACGCGGCACGATGCTCTCCCACAGTACGTTCCAAAATTCGCTTCAAGCCACGGTTGGATATCTCGGCTTGCCAATTGGTTTGGGGATGATAGGCGGTGGAAAGACGATGATTAACACCATACTTATACATGACTCTTGCAAATTGATCATTGCAAAAATGAGTTCCGCGGTCACTGATTATAGCACGAGGAACACCGAATCGAGCAAACAGCTGTTTCAAAAAGTTCACAACCACCCTCGCATCGTTCATTGGAAGAGCCTTAGCTTCAACCCATTTAGAAACGTAGTCAACGGCTACGAGGATGTACTTGTTCCCTTTAGATGATGGAAATGGCCCCATAAAGTCGATGCCCCATACGTCAAAGATTTCACATTCTTGTATGAAATATTGAGGCATCTCATCTTTATGTGTGATCTTGCCTTGGCGTTGGCAAGCATCATAATGCTTAACCATTTCGTGAGTGTCACGATAAATGGTGGGCCAATAGAATCCAGAGTTAAACACTTTCTTAGCGGTGTAGTTGGGACCAAAGTGACCACCGGTGGGTCCTTTATGGCAAGCATCAAGGATTTGTAAAGCTGCCGGTCCATCAACACATCGACGAATGATCAGATCAGGGCATTGTTTGAAGAGATCAGGGTCATCCCAGAAGTAAGTCTTAACATCTTTAAAGAACGTCTTCTTTTCTTGGGAGGTTAACCCTTTGATGAGAATACCACCCGCTAAGTAGTTTGCAATGTCCGCAAACCACGGGGTGTCATCAAGATTGGACTGAATAGACATTAAGGTCTCAAGGGGAAAAGAGTCATTGATCTCTTTGTTCGGATGATCCCCTTGATATGGATCCTCAAGTCTACTCAGATGATCCGTGGCTATGTTTTCAGCTCCCTTTTTGTCATGAATTTCTATGTTGAATTCTTGAAGGAGCAAAACCCAACGAAGAATTCTTGGCTTAGAATCTTGCTTAGTCAACAAGTACTTCAACGCGGAATGGTCGGTATAGACAATTGTGGTAGAAAGGACAAGATAGGGGCGGAACATCTCAAAAGCATACACTACAGCTAAAAGCTCTTTTTCGCTAGGGGTATATGGGAATTGAGCCCCCGTCATTGTCTTGCTAGCATAGTGGATTGGTTGGAAGTGTTTGTTCACTCTTTGGCCCAAAACCGCTCCAATATCAAAGTCGCTAGCATCGCACATTAATTCAAAAGGTAACTCCCAATTAGGGGTAACCAAGACCGGTGCCTTAGTTAGCTTATCCTTAAGAAGATTGAAGGCTTCAATACACTCTGTGGAAAAGATAAAAGGAGTATCTTTTTCCAAGAGGTGGGTCATCGGGCGAGCGATTTTAGAAAAATCTTGAATGAAGCGACGATAGAATCCCGCATGACCCAGAAAACTTCTCACACCCTTCACGGTTGAAGTTGGAGGTAATTTGGCTATGACATCCACTTTAGCACGGTCCACTTCAAGACCGGCTTTAGAGATTTTGTGTCAAATAAGTGTGTAAACACTTATCCTTTTTCCACTAAAATTAAGGAAAAACAAGACCTAATCATGTGTTTTATATCTTAAAAGTCAGAATTACGCGTGGTTTTGTGTTTTGTGTGTTAAATAGGTACAACTGACCAAAAGAAGAGAAAACAGGGGATTTCACGGTCAAATGTTGAAGAAAAGTCCACAAAGAGACGAAGACAAAGTCAAAAGATCAAAAGTGTGCCAAGATCACAAAAACCGGCTAAACCGACTCGAGTTTGAAGAAATGATCAAAGAAAGCCGAAATCAAGTTCGTTTTAGTGGATTTAATCATTGGCGGAGTTAAACGGGCTTGTGGGTCCCACATTTGGGTTAATGGGCTCAAAGGCCCATTTATGGGATATAAAGTCAATATTTAATCAAAAGCCCAAACCATATGGTCCAATACATTTAGACGGATGAAGCATTTGTTTGATAAAAACATTCCAAGCCCACAACAATACACAATATGGGACGGAGTGTTATTTAAATTTTTTTGGGCCACAAGCCCATGTGCTTAAAATAAAACAGAAGTGAATTTGTGTTTTGCTTGGCTCGGTCAAGAAGCACAGTCAACACCACATGTTAACAAAACATCACACCCCAGTCGTCTTTACCATATACCCTCCCACACACAATGTTTACCCTCCACTCACCCACACCCTATATTTCCCCACTCACCTCACGTTTACCCACTCCCCAAGCCAAATAAATAAATCCCAATCGACTGTTACTTTTACCCACCCCAACACACAAAATTAATAAAACGTTTTTTCCACATTTTCTTTATTCGATGAAAACAAGAAAAAAACCCACTCCCATTTTATTTCTCCCCAAAAATACGCAGCATCCACACCTTCCCCAAACCCTAATATTTTTTCACCATCACAATTTACCATAAATTTTGGGGGTTTTTACACTATTGATTAATTCAATCAAAACAAATTAAATCCCCCAAAAATTCGGATGCAAACACCCACTGGTGGTCCTCATCTCCAACGTGGCAATCCGTGGCAAGAATTAATCTCAGCCGAAGATTTGAAGAGAAGAGAAGATTGAAGGGCTAGGATGATTTGCTTAAAGATGAAGCTAAGAAGAAGGCATTTGAGGTTGCCTATAAAACCCCTCACATCTTGTAATCCATCAAGTTTTTCTTTATTTTTCTTTCAGTTTTTAATTAATTTTAGGAGTAGGGTTAATTAGATTTAATTTTCAGAAAATTAGTCTAGGATTTAATCTTGTATTTTATTTTTCCAGTCAATGTAATTTGGATTTTTATTAATGAAAAGTTTATTTTTATTTATTAATTCGTCTCATTTTAATTTAAGTTTCTGTCAATTTTTTTATTTTTAATCTGTCTTAATATCACTGTTCTTGTTTGATTTATTATTATAAAAAAAAGTTTAAAAAAAAATGTCCGAGAGCTACTGTTACGGTTCAATTGGTTCGAGAAGTGATGATTCGAAGATGGTGTTGTTGATTCTGTGACAAAGGGGGTTCAGCGCCCACCCTTCGGCTCAACGGTTTCGAAAACGGGTTCTTAATCTCTTTTATTTTTCTTGCTTTAGTTAAGATTTGATATATTTTATTTCTGCTGCGTTGATTTTTTTTTATATTGGCTAGATTGCTAGTTTGTGTTTACTGTGCTTAAGTTATTGTTTATTTGTTTGATCTGCTCATATTTGGATCTGCTTATGTTTTTTATGTTGTGTTAAGTTTTATTTGGATTCGAGATATTTAAGCTTAATGTCTGCTGAAATTGCTTATTGTTTGGCTTATATAGTTATTTTTTTTGCTTATCTGATTTCTTATTTGACTCATATGCTTATTTAGTTTTTCAGCTTTTTGTGTTATTTTATATTAAGTCTTATTAGCTTATTTAATGTGATTTTTTTATCTGATTATTTGCTATTTAATCTTTGCTGATTTGGTATTTGAATTTTTTCTGCTTATTAGATTTAGATGTTTGGTTATTTTTTTTATCTGCTTATTCTGCTTATATGTGTTGCTTTACTGCTTAAAAGCACAATCTGTTTGGTTTCTCTTATTGTCCAAAAAAAATCCAAAATTAAAAAGAAATATCTCGTCTGGGGTGAGATTCTAACCCCTGACCTCTTGAATACAAACCCAAGGCCTTACCAGTTGACTAGACCTGTTTTTGTGTAGTGTTCCTTATCCTTTTATTAATATAGCTTTTTAAGTTAGTGGCAGTTTTTATTTACTAGTTTAATTAAGTTTAGAAGTATATTTATTTTAATTAAAAAGTTTTTTTTATATAAACGTTTTTCTTTTTTTTAAGTTTTATTTAAATTGTTTTGTTTTTCTTAAATTAGTTAAAATCAATTTAGTTTAATTAATTAAAAGTTTTAAAAAAAATTTAATTGCTTTACAATTTTAAAGTAGATTTAAAATTAGTTTTATTTCAAATAGTTTTATTTTATGATTTTAAATTTGCTGTTAAAATTAGATTTCATTTAAAAAGTTTGTTTAAATTAAAATTTTGTTTCAAAATTTACTTTTATTTTTAAAATAGTTTTTATTCAAAAGTTTTTATTAGTTTAATTTTTAATTAGATTAAGTAGTGTTTTATTAAATAGTTTTTAATTCAAATAGATTTTAGTTTAAAATTTCAAACTTTCTTGACACCAAAAATAAAGTTAAGTCGAAACGTTAATTGGAAATAAAATTCGAGTCGAGTCGAGGAAAACGAACTTAATTGTTAAACCCTAGTAAAATCCCTTTTTCAAATGGCGCCGCTGCCGTTTCGCTCGTACGATTGACGATTTTTCGTGAAGACGTTTGGATTTTGGGATCCGTTCTTTTTGAACGTTACGTTTCTTGTTAACAAAATCAAACACACAAAAAAATCAAAAACTTAAAAATACAAAAAATTTAAAAAATCACAAAAGCAATTTATTTCCTAAGAATTCCACCAAAAAAAATTAAAAAAGCAAAACGTAATACTTTTTCCTAAAAGTATTACACCAAAAATATTATGTATTAGTGTTAATTTTTTAGTTCGATTTCTTTCGTTTTTATTGTAAATATATATTTTTCTTAAAAAAATACAAAAAGATTTTTCTTTTATTATAATATATTACGTAGCATAATAATTATTGTTATTTCGTTTTCTTTCGACACTACCATGGATAATCGTCCGATTTGGGAAATATTGCAAGAAGAGCGTTATAAGATTATGTCCGAGGAGTGTACGACTTGTAGTGGGCCTCATGCTTATTTTAATTGTGACAAAACTTATGAGGAGGTTTATAGTGAGGAAAGTATGTGTTATGATACTAATACTTATTTTGGCTCCCCTAGTTTTCCAACAAATAGTGACCCACCACAATATGATCAAAGGTTTTATGGGGAATTTCAAAATCAAGGGTTTTCAAATAATGAAGGTTTTTCAAATGAAGGAAATTTTCAAAACTATAATCAAGGGAGTATTTCACAACCTCAAATGGATTTAATTCTTCATAAACTTGAGGAACATGGTAGACTCTTAAGAGAAATGCAAGAGGAAACCGATAGGAAATTCATGCTCATTTTAGAAACCTATCAAGATCAATTTGATATTGAGCCGTCTTTAAGTGATGATATTGAGGCTAACACCACTACTAGTAGTGATGTTCCCACTGTAGATCATTCCATCTCTCCGCCAATAAAGGAGAGACAAGGCCCGGAGATTATCATGAGTTTTACTCACCCTCCGGTGTTGACACACACGGATACTATTAGCTCTCCTCTTTCCTCACCTATTAAGGAAATTCCCGAGATTATTCTTGAGCCTTCATTACCCGTTGATGACCCCATTTCTTTTATGCCTCCTTCACCTACCCCTTCAAATGACTTTATGCTTTCTTCAAATCCTCTTAGCGAGACATGTTTTGAGAAACCAATTTTTGAGGAGTGTGAGTGCATAGAAGAAGAACCCATAAGTTGTCCTACACCGAAGGAGTTTGTAGATAGGGATGAGTTATCTTGTGATTCCGACTACATTTTTAATTATTCCTCGGGTTCGGATGAGGATGATTCTCCTATTTTACCAAAACCGACTTTTGAAAACCATGATACTAATGATTTATCGGTTTCTTTACTCCTTAGTGATGACTTTTATACCCCGAGTATTGAGAAATTCCATCACGAGGATGCTTTTTATGATCCCGTGTTATTGGATTTCTCGCATGAGCTTAATTGTGATCATGGTATTGATGAGAAGGCAAATGGTGTTTTAAAACTTGATATTGATATTGATTTTGAGAACTCGGATTTTGATAAATTCACATTTTCCTCTTCGCCAATTACTTTTGATTCTACTATCGATTCTCATCCAATTCTCGAGGAGTTACCTAATCAACACTCCTCTAATGAGAATTACCTTCACCACATTCGTGAGGATTTAACTTATCAACAAATACCACAAATGAATGATGGTTTCGTACTTGATCGTGATCTTTTCGAGAGAATTTCTAAAATCCTCAATGAAGGGAACGACAAACCTTTGTTTGACGAGCCTATCTATGATGAAGAAATCGAAGAGATTCACGGTCATAAGGATGAATGATTTGACCCGGGAGGTGACATTGACCATTCTTTGATTGATACCTTTACGGCTTTGCCGAATAGTGATCATCCATTGTCTTTGGGGGATGACAATTTGTCTCCTTTACCCACCCCACCTCCCGTGGATCACGACCTCACATACTTCTCGTATGTTGAGGGGACTTTTCTCCCATCCAAGACTTATCCTCCTGCCTCTCATTTATTATGTTCATCCGGGACCGAGGATAAGATTTTTGATCCCGGTATTACATTCGAGGCTTCCCCATGGACCATTTAATTCGGGGTCGAGTCAGGCTCGTGACTCGGTTAACAAAAACAAGCGCTTATCGGGAGGCAACCCGATTATCTATCTTTTATCTATTTTCTACAATAAGTGTAGGGGGAGCCAAGTAGGTTGTTTGTGTTGTGATTGTGTAGGTACATATGCTTTGATGATCCACTTTTGGTGCTTTTGACGTGACACGTGTTCCCGTGTTTCCCGTGTACCCGGTTCCTTCGATAAGTTTCTGCTATTGTGATTCTATCTTGTAACAAATAAATGTAATCACTTTAGTTGTCCTTTCCTTAGCTCGATTTTAAACAACGTACTCAATGTCCTAAGTGCAGGGGAGTTTATTCTCCCACATGCTTAAACATTAAGGACAATGTTTATATTAAGTGTACGGGGGACTTCTATCGAATTTTAGTGGCCTTTTCCATGAATTTAACCTCATTTAACCGGAAAATTTAAAAAATTTTCAACGTTTTTCAAATTTTTTATCTGTTTTGGCCTTGTAGTATTTTGTTTTATTTTCTTTCCTTTTTATCTTCGTATCATATTTATATTTCCATTAAAATAAAAATCAAAAATAAATAAATAAATAAAATGGTTTTAACAAGTTTAGATATCTTTGATATATTAGGCCCGTCGTGAATATTTTGACTCAACCCGAGTTTACTTATCCAAGTTTACTCTAGCTAGTATCCTTAACCATATGGACCTTAATTGGTTTATTAGGCTAAGCATCCACGAGTCTCATTACTATAGATTTTAAATTGTGGAGAACGAGAGACGATAGAGTTAATTATAAGTTTGGTATTCTTTCATTAACTTATGTGAGTTAGTTATGAGCTTTTTCTCCCATCGCTTGTTAATAAATATATTTGCAATAAATAAGGTTGTACGATTTGAAAGTTACTTAGCTTCTAGCACAAGATCGTTTAAAAGTTGCTCGGTATTAATTAGAGTTCATAGCCAAGGCATAACTTATTGAGGCAGGACGCGAATATTGGCTTATCCAAAAAGGCCCTAACAAGACATGAGGATACCCGAGTCCAAAAAGGCCCTCACAAGGCATGAGGATTCACCTTTTTTGCTAAAGATCCAAAGATGACGTGAAGATCATTAATCCAAATCAATATGATGGATCAAGACACACGACGAGAAGCAATTACTCCCCTAAAGATCATGGAGAAGTCTATCCAAAAAGACCCTAACAAGGTATGAGGATAAATAGATCCAAGTCCGAAAAGGAGTCGGATCGTGGTATATCAAAATCCTAAATAAAGAAGAGGATAAATGAAGAAGTCGTGGTCAACGTTTGAAGCATCTTTCACTCCTAATGAAGATGTATACCAAAATGAAGAGAAGACCATAATTTCAAGATCGTCTCTCAAGATTTGAAGTTTGAAGTACAAGCCAAATATCGGTCCGAGAAAGGTCTCAAATCGTGAAACGAGTTATGCCAAGATATGAACTTTATGAGGTTTCGAGAAGCAGTTTTAAAAGATTTTGTCCTTTAGCTAACTATTGATTAAATCGTCCCACTTTATTTTCGGCCTTAATGAATTATCGAAATAAGTCAAAAATGCATCCTCGTGATCATTCAAGACAAAAATAAAATACAAGAGATACACCGTAGGAATAAGGGAGCCTAAGTGATTAATTAAACCACATGAGTAAGTGTTAGTTGTGCTAATTTATGGTAAACAACGATCTCGTTTTTAAGCTTGGTATGGGGAACGTGAAACTTGAGGGTGATTTATATTCATGACACTAAAGCCCTAATTCAAGTTTTAGATTTCTTTACAAGTTTCTTCAATCGAATAATTTTCAAGTAATAAATCATTTAACTTTTGTCTCCTTTTAAGTTCTTATCTTTTTATCGTATTAGTAGTAGTAATAATAATAAAGGCCGAGACGGATTAATTATGAGAAAAATATAACTTTATGCCTTAAAATTATGCATTGCATGGGGTCATTGCAATGGTCAAGTGTAGGGGATTTAATAAGTGTGTAAACACTTATCCTTTTGCCACTAAAATCAAGGAAAAACAAGACCTAATCATGTGTTTTATATCTTAAAAGTCAGAATTACGCGTGGTTTTGTGTTTTGTGTGTTAAGTAGGTACAACTGACCAAAAGAAGAGAAAACACGGATATCACGGTCAAACGTTGAAGAAAAGTCCACAAAGAGACGAAGACAAAGTCAAAAGATCAAAATTGTGCCAAGATCACGAAAACCGGCTAAACCGACTCGAGTTTGAAGAAATGATCAAAGAAAGCCGAAATCAAGTTCGTTTTAGTGGATTTAATCATTGGCGGAGTTAAACGGGCTTGTGGGTCCTACATTTGGGTTAATGGGCTCAAAGGCCCATTTATGGGATATAAAGTCAATATTTAATCAAAAGCCCAAACCATTTGTTTGATAAAAACATTCCAAGCCCACACCAATAAACAATATGGGACGGAGTGTTATTTACATTTTTTTGGGCCACAAGCCCATGTGCTTAAAATAAAACAGAAGTGAATTTGTGTTTTGCTTGGCTCGGTCAAGAAGCACAGTCAACACCACATGTTAACAAAACATCACACCCCACTCGTCTTTACCATATACCCTCCCACACACAATGTTTACCCTGCACTCACCCACACCTTATCTTTCCACACTCACCTCAAGTTTACCCACTCCCCAAACCAAATAAATAAATCCCAATCGACTGTTACTTTTACCCACCCCAACACACAAAATTAATAAAACGTTTTCCCCATTTTCTTTATTCGATGAAAACAAGAAAAAAACCCACTCCCATTTTCTTTCTCCCCAAAAATACGCAACATCCAGTCCTTCCCCAAACCCTAATATTTTTTCACCATCACAATTTACCATAAATTTTGGGGGTTTTTACATTATTGATTAATTCAATCAAAACAAATTAAATCCCCAAAAAATTCGGATGCAAACACCCACTGGTGGTCCTCATCTCCAACGTGGCAATCCGTGGCAAGAATTAATCTCAACCGAAGATTTGAAGAGAAGAGAGAGAAGAGAAGATTGAAGGGCTAGGATGATTTGCTTAAAGATGAAGCTAAGAAGAAGGCATTTGGGGTTGCCTATAAAACCCCTCACATCTTGTAATCCATCAAGTTTTTCTTTATTTTTCTTTCAGTTTTTAATTAATTTTAGGAGTAGGGTTAATTAGATTTAATTTTCAGAAAATTAGTCTAGGATTTAATATTGTATTTTATTTTTCCAGTCAATGTAATTTGGATTTTTATTAATGAAAAGTTTATTTTTATTTATTAATTCGTCTCATTTTAATTTAAGTTTCTGTCAATTTTTTATTTTTAATCTTCCTTAATATCACTGTTCTTGTTCAATTTATTATTATAAAAAAAAAAAAATAATAATGTCTGAGAGCTACTGTTACGGTTCAATTGGTTCGAGATGTGATGATTCGAAGATGGTGTTGTTGATTCTGTGACAAAGGGGGTTCAGCGCCCACCCTTCGGCTCAACGGTTTCGACACCGGGTTATTAATCTCTTTTATTTTTCTTGCTTTAGTTAAGATTTGATATATTTTATTTTTGCTGCGTTGATTTTTTTTTTGATATTGGCTAGATTACTAGTTTGTGTTAACTGTGCTTAAGTTATTGTTTATTTGTTTGATCTGCTCATATTTGGATCTGCTTATGTTTTTTATGTTGTGTTAAGTTTTATTTGGATTCGAGATATTTAAGCTGAATGTCTGCTGAAATTGCTTATTGTTTGGCTTATATAGTTATTTTTTTTGCTTATCTGATTTCTTATTTGACTCATATGCTTATTTAGTTTTTCATCTTTTTGTGTTATTTTATATTAAGTCTTATTATCTTATTTAATGTGATTTTTTTATCTAATTATTTGCTATTTAATCTTTGCTGATTTGGTATTTGAATTTTTTCTGCTTATTAGATTTAGATGTTTGGTTATTTTTTTTATCTGCTTATTCTGCTTATATGTGTTGCTTTACTGCTTAAACGCACAATCTGTTTGGTTTCTCTTATTGTCCAAAAAAATCCAAAATTAAAAAGAAATATCTCGTATGGGATGAGATTCGAACCCCTGACCTCTTGAATACAAACCCAACGCCTTACCAGTTGACTAGACCTGTTTTTGTGTAGTGTTCCTTATCCTTTTATTAATATAGCTTTTTAAGTTAGTGGAAGTTTTTATTTACTAGTTTAATTAAGTTTAGAAGTATATTTATTTTGATTTAAAAGTTTTTTTTATATAAACGTTTTTCTTTTTTTTTAAGTTTTATTTAAATTGTTTTGTTTTTCTTAAATTAGTTAAAATCAATTTAGTTTAATTAATAAAAAGTTTTAAAAAAATTTTAATTGCTTTTACAATTTTAAAGTAGATTTAAAATTACTTTTATTTCAAATAGTTTTATTTTATGATTTTAAATTTGCTGTTAAAATTAGATTTCATTTAAAAAGTTTGTTTTAATTTCAAATTTAGTTTCAAAATTTACTTTTATTTTTAAAATAGTTTTTATTCAAAAGTTTTTATTAGTTTAATTTTTAATTAGATTAAGTAGTGTTTTATTAAATAGTTTTTAATTCAAATAGATTTTAGTTTAAAATTTCAAACTTTCTTGACACCAAAAACAAAGTTAAGTCGAAACGTTAATTGGAAATCAAATTCGAGTCGAGTCGAGGAAAACGAACTTAATTGTTAAACCCTAGTAAAATCCCTTTTTCAGTGTCCTAGCACAATGCCTTCTTTTACCATAAAATGGCATTTTTCCGAATTTGGAACAAGGCGAGTGTCTTCGCACCGCTTAAGCATACGTTCTAAATTGGCAAGGCAAGAAGAGAATGAATCACCATAAACCGAGAAATCATCCATGAAGACTTCCATAGTTTCTTCAACCATGTCATGGAAGATAGCCATCATACACCTTCGTAATGTCCCAGGAGCATTGCACAAGCCAAAAGGCATTCTTTTGTAAGCAAATGTTCCATAAGGACAAGTGAATGTGGTTTTCTATTGGTCATAGGGATCGATGGGTATTTGAAAATAACCCGAGAAACCGTATGAAAAGCAGTAATAGTCATTAACTCTAGACGTTCAAGCATTTGGTCCATGAAAGGAAGGGGAAAATGATCCTTTCTCGTAGCATCATTGAGTTTGCGATAGTCTATACAAACTCTCCACCCTGTAACGAGACGAGTAGGAATCAACTCGTTGTTTTCGTTGGGAACAACGGTGATTCCGCCTTTCTTAGGCACACAATGGACTGGACTAACCCATGGTGAATTTGAGATAGGATAGATCATGCCCGCATCAAGAAGTTTGATAACCTCTTTTTTTATTACGTCATGGATCTTAGGATTCACCCTTCGTTGGCTTTGAATAGTGGGTTTAAAGTCGTCCACCATGAGAATTTTATGTGTGCAAAAGTGAGGATCAATTCCACAAATATCGGAGATTTTCCAAGCAATCGCTTTCTTATGATTCTTCAGCACGACGACAAGTCGGGATTTTTATTCTGCTTTCAAGTCCTTAGCGATGATGACCGGTAACTTCTTGTTGTCTTCAAGGAAAATGTACTCGAGATGAGATGGAAGATCCTTAAGCTCTAAATCCGGAGGATTTTCGATGGAGGGCGTAGTCAACTTCGGATCATCGGTAGAGATAGCCTTAGGAGACTGTGGAGAAATATGGTCCTCATTGAGAAGTTTCTCAATGGTACGAATATCTTCATCCCAATTGGAGGGAGAATCGTCATATAGCAAATCCACATCTCCCAGAGTTGCTTCAAATTCTTTCAAGAGGAAATCACTTTCTCCAAATGGAGTCAAGGACGGAGCAATTGAGGCAACGGTCTCAACATTGGGTAGAGAAGAGAGATTACTTTTGCAAGCATCATGAAAGTGTTCTTCACAAGCCTCATCGAGAACATCAATAGCATTAACACTCTCATATGAATAAGGTTGCTTAGAAATCTTACCCATGTTGAAGACAATTTTATCGTTACCAACTCTCATGATTATTTCGCCCACGGCTACATCAATGAGAGTGCGACCGGTCCTCAAGAAGGGACGTCCAATGATTAATGGAACACGGGGATCCATCTCGTAGTCAACGACAACAAAATCCGCCGGGAAGGTGAATTTGTCAAAGCCAACGAAGACATCTTCAGCTATCCCCACAGGATAAGCAACCGTACGGTTAGCTAATTCCAAAGTCATTTTGGTGGGGACTAGCTCGGGGAGAGATAATTTCTTCCAAACACTTAAAGGCATTAAGTTTATACTAGCACCTAGATCGGCTAGGGCCATGCAAGTCTCTACTCCCGGGAAGTTGCAAGGAATCAAGAAACGACCCGGATCACCAAGTTTGGTGGGCAATTTCCTTAAGAGAACCACGGAGCAATTCTCATTAATTTAGGTCTGAACAATGTCAAGAAGCTTCTCCTTGTAACTAAGAAGATCTTTAAACATCTTCGCGTATTTAGGCATGTGAGCGAGAGCCTCAGCAAAGGAGATGTTAAAATTCAATTGTTTAAACATTTTGAGAAAGTTTGAAACCTGAATATCATCCTTGCTCTTTTGCTTTTCTTTCCTCAACCTTGAAGGATAAGGTATATCGGATGAAGAGGAAGGCTTTAGGGGGTAGGATCACTCACAACCGCGGGTGGTGGGGGAATGGGGGTAGAAGGCAAAGGAGGTGAGGAATCTCGGGTTCCGTATAACCTTTTCCACTACGAGTGGTGATTGCTTTCATCTCCCCTCTTAGATTCGCAAAAGTGTTACTCGGAAGAGTACCCAAAGAATAGGGTTGATTACCTTGGAAGAGCGAACCTAACATATCACGTAAATTATCCGCTTGAGTGATAAAAGAGTCTCTCATGTCTACACGAATATCATTGCTTTGTTTTGCCATGTTATTCCTTAGCTCGGCTCGAATATCACTCCCTTGTTTCGCCATTTCTCCCTTCAAGTTGATGAATTGACTCTGAAGATTCGTCACCATCTCTCTATTAGTCCTCATGAACGTCTCAACGTCTTGATTCAATGCCATCGGTTGATTGAGAGGTGGAGCTTGGTAAGCTTGAGAATTTCCTTGAGGTGGGTATGGGTTTCTTTGGGATTGATATTGATTGTTAGCACGAGGTTGGGATTGGTTATTTCGGTTATAGCTTTGTTGTTGGTTTTGGTTTGGAGGAGTAAAACCGGGTGGTGCAAGATAGTTGTTTGAACGATAACTTAGCAAGTTACGGTCTCCCTGAGGGCGAGCTTGATAGCCTCCCGTGGGATAATACCGTATGCTGCGTTAACGTTTTCAGAAAAATTGCCTTGAGTAGAAGGGCAATCATTGTAAGAATGAGGACCACCACATGTGTCACAAGAAATAGCAATAGCTTTAGCTTGTTGAAAGTGGTTTGTGTCCATGGTCATGTAATTCTTGTTCATTTCCGCGACTTGTCGGGTAAGTTCGGATATCTCGGGATTGGAAGTAGAAGAAGAAACATTGACTCTCGTTTTAGATCTTGAGGATGCGGATGAATCCCAATTCTTGTGGTGAGTAGTCATGTTTTCAATCAACTCTCTACACTCCTCCGGTCTCCTTTTCATAAAAGTACCACCGGCGGCGGCGTTGATCGTGTCACGATCACGAAAAGTGAGACCATTGTAGAAAGTATCAATGAGAGTGACGGGGAGCATGTTATGATTTGGACAACGGTCGATCAAATCATTGTATCGTTCCCAAGCATCAAAGAGCGATTCATCATTGTCTTGCATGAATCCACTAATTTGGTTACGAAGGCTCGTGACCATGGATGGTAGGAAGTAGCGCAACAAAGAGCGTTGAGTCATGTCGTCCCAAGTATGAATATAATTCTTTGGGAGACGGTCAAACCATTTTTCGGCATGGTGAGAAAGCGAGCGGGGAAATAGTTGAAGGCGAAGTTCATCCATAGAAACACCGGGCGACTTCATGCTTTAGGTGATGGTAATGAATTTGTCGAGGTGTTTGTTGGCATCATCATCCGGAATTCCGCGAAATGGATTAGTTTGCACTTGTTGGATCATGTGATGCTTCAACGAAAACTCCTGAGCCGTGATGTGCATCAGCGCAATCGGGCCTCCACGTCCATTCATGGTGGGTTGACACAATTCCTCCATTGTTCGTAAATCAGGTAGGGGAACATTGTTGTTGTTATTGTTATTCAAATTGGGTAGAGGTGGGTTATTATTATTGTTATGCACACCAGCCATATCTAAATCTTCACGAGTCTCGGGCTCAGAATAGTTTGAAGATCTAGTACGCATACACCTGTAGAAGAAAAATATACAGAGAGAATCTATATAATATTTTTGGTGCAAACCTTTGGAAAAGAATTGCTCTTTAAGATTTTTCAATGTTTTTGTATTTTTTAAAAGTTTTTAAATTTTTATGGGTTTATGAAAAAATTTTGTACTTGAAAATAACGTTCCCGAAAGAACGGGTCCCAAAATTCAATGCGTCTCTCACTAGAAACCGTTAATCCTAACGAAAAGAGCCGGCAACGGCGCCATTTAATACAAGGTTTTACCCAAGTATAAATTAATTTCGTTGTTCCAAATCTCTTCGAATTGATTACCGGTTAAGAGTGCGACTCAATTGTCTTTTGGTGAACAAGAGAATGGTTTGGTTTGGTTATCTAATTATTAAACTAAATGAAAGTAATTAAAATTGTCGTTGAGTAAAATAGAAGTCTTAAAATTAAACTACAAATAAAATCTTGCAACCTTGGAAATTAAAACTTAAAAACATGTTTAAAATAAACTAAGTAAAAGAGCGGGAAAAACTAGATTTGAAACTTAAGCAAAAACAAAACCAAGGCCTGAGTCCGATCGCAATGCAATCGTACTCAAATGGTGATCCAGATCGCACTCGATGCGATCGCAAAAACAAGAACAGATCGCACTCACTGCGATCCCAACAAAAGAGATAGGATCGTACTCACTAGTGCGATGGGACGGGCGATCGTACTACCATATCGCAACCACGATCGCAATGAGTGATCGTGGTTCCGGATCGTAACACAAAGATCGCACTCAATGCGATCGAAACAAGGAAGTGAGACTCGATCGCACCCCAGATCACAATGAGTGATGGTGGGCGTGGATCGTACCAGGGAAAGAACACAGATCGCAGTCTATGCAATCGTAACAAGATCGGGACCAAGTAAACCCTCCTCAGATGGAAATGGCGTCCAAAAGGAAAATAAGCTTAAGCAAATAAGAAGTAACCAATAAGCACTTTCAAACTTCTAAGAGAGTTAAAAAGCACAAATTCGTTAACTTTTACAAATACTAAACTCGAGACTTAATGAACCGAACATAAAATTATAAAACTCTTTAAAAAACATAAAAGTAAATAAGCCGAAAATACAAAAAAGCCAATAAGCATCAAGAGCTTATAACTTAAACGTATGAGAGCTTATGTAGGAATAGAAAGATCAACCTCTTAATCACGAAACATCAAAATCAACACGAATTGAGAACCATTCGGATCAAACATGAACTTTCGGATTAAGAACAAAGTAAAATAAAGAAAGGTAGAAAGAGATTAAAGAACAAAAAGATTGACTTCAATTAGATTAATGAAATCCAAATACAAGAGTGATTCAAACCTTAAACTTGAAAGAAAAAGATGAAACTTAGTGAGAGAAAGTTGGGAACTTTCTCTCTCTAAAAACTAGAAAGAAAAAATGTAAACTAAAACTAGCAAACCACCCTCCTAATGTGATTAGGAGGGTATTTATAGGCTAAGTGGGAAGTGCATGTGTGGTGTGCTTCCTTCTTTCTCTTCTTCTCGACTCGATTAAATTCTTTGTGTTTTCTCGACGTCGTCTCGGGATTTGAACTTGTCTTAATAATTTTCTTCTTAAATGTAGACTTGAGTTCTTCGACTTTATTAAACTTCCGTCTTTAGACTTTTTCTTCGATAAATCTTCAGAATAGGTCTTGGACATCCGTTCTTTAAGCACTCTTGATCTTTTGACTTCGTCTTTTCTCGTTTTCTTCGATAAAAGCCCGTGAGAGCCCGTGTTTTCTTCCTTTTTCATCTTTTGGTCCTAAAAACACAATAAAAACATAAACCACGCATAATTCCGACTTTTACGACATAAAATACACGTTTTGGTCTTTGTTATTATTGTAAATAAGTGATAAAAGGATAAGTGTTTTCACACTTATTATGGTCCTTCGAAGGTGGTGAAGACGAGTCTATTTTTGTCATTTTGTGATGGCACTAACGTCGCCCTTCGGAATTGGTGTTTCACTTGTTTCATTGAATACATCCCAAAGTGATTTTTCATTCAAAAATCTATGCATACCCTTTTGAATTAGGTACACGTATTCTTTATCATTAAAATCATCATCTTTAAAACCGTTCTTCTTAATTCTTTCAATACATATTGAAATCATTAGAATTTGATACATTAGGTTTTCAAACCTTGGTTTTTTCATGATCATTAAACACTTGGGATTTACTCGTGAAAAAGTCCATTTGTTCGTCCCCATATGTCATAGTTAATCTCCCCTCGTGGACGTCGATTACGGTTCGAGCCGTCGATAAAAATGGTCGACCTAAAATAATGGGACAAATAGGGTCACACTCGTAATCAGATATGAAGAAATCCGCGGGAAAAACAAACTTTCCAACTCTAACATAGACATCCTCGGCTATTCCAATTGGTATAAAAGGCGTATAATTTGCAAGCTCGATTGTCATGTTTGTGGGGGTAAGTGAAGGCAATCTCATTAATTTCCAAAGAGAATGAGGCATAAGATTGATGCTAGCACCTAAATCAGCAAGGGCTAAACATCCCTCAATCTCGGAAAAATCACAATGTAATAGAAATTGGCCCGGATCCTCTACCTTTCTTGGCATATGCCTTTTGGGTATTTTAAGAAGGATCGATGCACGAGTTTCTTCAAGCGTTACTTTGGTAAGGTCTATAAAGCTCTCTTTTTGAACCGTGGATGGAATTTGAGGTACACGAGGGTGTGCACTCTTTTCCTTGGTCGCCACCTTCACCCCATCGACTTTAGAACAATAAGACGTCTTAGAAGTCGAGGGTTGAGAAGAAGGAACAACTCGAAATCCATCAAGCTTAGGGGTAATCACATGACCTTTATCACGAGATGAGGCAGCTTTACATTGTTCCTTCGGATTTGCAACGGTGTCACTAGGTAACGAACTCGATGAAGCACCCGAGGCTTTGTTCATAATAGCCGAAAACATCTTTTTAATATCAATTTGTCCTTGCTCAATCTTCGTGTTTTGAAGTTTCAAAGTATTAGAAAATTCGTTTTTCAAAGTACCAATTTCTCCCTCTAATCGTCTCATATTAGCCTCATTCGTTTTCATGTAATTTTGAAAATCGTTTGACGAACTATTTTTATTTGAATTAAAGTTCCCTTGGTTTTGATTACTTCTTTGAAAATTTCCTTGATTACCACTCGAAAAATTGTTTCCTTGATTGTTTTTTTTTTGAAAAATTCGAGTTTTGATTGTTGTCTCGATTTTTCCAATTCAAATTCCGACCTTGACTATAACCTTGATTCTGATTCGAAAAATTTCCTTGTTGATTATTTCCTTGAAAATTGTTTCGGTTTTGATTAAAGTTGTTGCCTTGGTTATAATTGCCTTGTTGTGATGGACCGGCGTTATTTTGTTTTTGATTAGAAAAATTGTTGTTTAACGCACTCACATTCGACGTTTGGCCATCTGTAGCCGCACACTCGTAATAATTATGAGGTCCACCACAAAACGTACACAATGCCTCAACCGCTTTCACCGTAGCGGGAGCGTCTTTCTTTTGTATTTCGACGAGAAAAGACGTAAACACATTCGTTAGCTTGTCGACTTTCGCATCAACCCTCTCAATGTCGCGATTAGAACTACTAACATTGGTGACATTGGAAACACTCGGTGGGTTGTGGAGTTGGTAAACCTTGGATCGATTTTCGGTAATCATTAATGCATCTTTCAGAGTCTTAAACAAAAAGTTTCCACCGGCGGCGAAATTCAACGAATCTTGTTCTTGAAAACTAAGACCGTTGTAAAACGTATCGATTTAGTGCAACTCGAAAAATCCATGGTGAGGACATTGCCTAAGCAATTCCTTAAAACAATCCCACGCGTCTCTAAAAGATTCATTCGGTTTTTTGCTCAAATCTCGTAATTTCATTTTTGAAAAACGTCGTCTTAGACGGTGGGAAAAAATGATTAACGAATTTGGAAACGAGATCCTTCCACGTAATTATAGAATTAGGTGGCTCTTTCTCGTACCAATCCTTGGCGGCACCATCGAGCGAGTACGGAAAAAGAATAAGCTTGACGACATCGGTGTCGACGTTCTTAAACTTGCTCGTGGCTAAAAGACGATCAAAATTCCGAATATGGTCGTGAGGATTATCGGCTTCACGACCTCAAAACTTCGTAGCTTGAATCAACGAAAGCATTCCGCTCTTAATCTCAAAATTCTCCGCTTCGATAACGGGAATAACGATCGCGTCTCCATAACCCTCGGTGGGCGCTTGGAGCAATTGCATCATCGAACGATTGTCGGCCATCTCGTCTAAGGTTTCTTCAACAACGATATTAGGAACGTCGGTTTCTAAATCTCGTCTACGTCGTCGATTCCTTCGATTACGATTGCGTCGATTCGAAGCGTCGCTAGAATTAGAATAATCCTTCGATCGAGTGCGCATGCACTAAGCGTAGAATGGGTGGAAGAAAAGAAGATTCTTTTTGCGGTTTTTCGATTTTTCAATTTTTTTGGTTTTTGATTGTTTTTATTTTTTTTGGATTTTTGAATGTATTACGTAGACTCAAATCTACAAATATCTCCTCGAATCGATTTTTCGATTAAAGGAGCCTCAAAGAATGAAAACGATCACGTGGAGTGAACGCTTTCGACGACTTTAGAACGTTGGTGGAACACCAAAACGTTCAAGAGGGTTTAATCTTGAAAACAAGCAAATATAGTATACGTAGATAATACTTGGGCGGCAAACCCTCGATTAGCCTTCTTTCTCAAAACACGCACAAGCAAGCGGAGGAAACGAAGCGGCGCTAAGCACTTAAGAGCCTTTTTCCCTTAGGTCGTGAAATACAACCGCCTTATACCCACCTTATAGTTTGTGTTAATTGAAATTAAGCCTCACAAAAGTATTTATCTATTTTGCCTTTTAATTTTTGCTTTAGATTCGAATACAATGATCGAGTGATGAAATCCTGAATCAAGGTTGCGTTTTCACGCTTTTGGAGTACTTGTATATTTATTGTTCTACGTAAATACAGTATATTAATAATATTCAGAAAGAAAATGAAAACCAATATATCTACAATATAGTAAAAGATTTTTTTGTGTTTAATTTAGGAAAATTAAACACGATTTATTTGGATATTATAGTATAATAGAGAAAAATAACAAAAATGAGTATGTACGATATTTACGCTTTCCAAAAATTGAAAAGAAAAGCGCACTACTCACACAAACACGATAGTAATAATGGCACACTAAAAACACCTCCCCGGCAGTGGCGCCAAAATTTGATGTAGTGTTTTCGTACACGTTTTAGGAAAAACGCGTATGAGCGACAAGTATTAAGTCTTACGTTTTAGGAATAACGCAAAACCGAATAAATGCGGGTTCGCTCTCGAAGGATGTGTGTGATTATGAGTGCCAATATGTTAAATAAAAGTTTGGATTAGTGTCGTTTTTTGTTTTAAGAGAGAAAAATAAAGACGAGCTACGACTATGATTACACTACGAAGAATTGACGTAAAACGCGAAAGTAAATACGTAAAACGTGACAAAATTAAAAATTAAAGCTAAAAATCAATTAAAAATGAAAACTAAGTCTAAAATAATATAAATAAGAATAAAAATTCAATAAATATATTTTAAAACCTTTTATTAATTAAATATTCAATTTTAAATGCGAATTAAAGCCCTAAAATTAAATATAACTAACAAAAAGTCCAAAATATTATTTTATTAAACAAATATCTTACTTATATCAACTAATAACTAAAAAGTATTTTTGCTAATTTTTTAAAACTATTTTTCTAATTTTTAAAGGCTAAACACAATTTTTAAACTAAAATAATGATAAAATTAATAAAATATTGATAAAAATAAATTTAATTTTTCTAAAAATATTTTTTAACTAAATTAACAAGGGAAAAATGAAAAAGTTAAAAAAAACAAAAAAAAATGGCTAAAAACGAAAGTACCCCAAAGTACTCCAATGTGGAGTACTTTTGTGTTGTCCAAGATCCCACCAGACAACAGGCTTGTCCAAGATGAGTGTTGTCCGATATCGGACAACACTAGGAAAAAAGAAAAAAAAAATTGTCGTTCTCGGACAACAAAGCAGATTCTTACTGTATGGTTTTTCGGCTGTTTTTGAGTCGTTTTGATGAGTTTTTAAGCGTGTTTGTTGCTGTTATATGTTACAAGAGGCACCCACAAAACCATGGGGTTGTGAGGAGTCAAGTTAACATATAAAACACAACACGCAAAAAAGAATTGAGCACCAAATCAACCAATAATCAAGCTATATCAGCAACTTATCACAAAAAACTCAGGTCTGGTGGGTAGCGAAGGGAGTAGTGAGCTATTTGAATTGTGCTAGACCACCAAAAAGTTTACCAAAGTCCTAGACCAGATAATGGAGCTTAAAGACTACCCTAACACAACCTATGTTCCAATTTCCAAGGCTCAAAAAACAAAAATCCAACCCCACACACCTGCTGATATGATTGGACAGAAAAGGAGTGTCGTTAACCGACCTAGATGACACTTGGTGAGATTTAAAAGGTTCTAACAGCAACTATAGGCTACTACCTAAATCAAATAACAAGTAACCCTACAATTACCTTAAAACTAACAGATTTTAAAGTGTGATCCTTAGATCTAACTCACAAACCTTACTCTTTTCAATTTGTTCTTTGTTTACTGTTGGGGATATGTGGAATGCCCGGGCTTAGGGAGTTAGTTTTGCTGGGCGCAAACGGCACCCTCACAACCATAGGGTTGTGAGGAGTCTAACACAAACAAGAATCAACAACAAAAACAGATTAATGTAGAAATCACCAATTTACATCAAAAATCAACAAGAACACTAAACAAGAATACGAAGGTCTGAGAGCATAAAGATGTTCAACAATGGGCTATGACGCTTGATTCTAACCAACAAAAACCGACGAGTCCTGTCAACCAAATTTTGGGCACCTAAACTTATCCTAGAACTAGATGTGTACAAAGAACAAGTTAAACAAACTAAAAAAACAAATCTAAATGCATACTGAAATATGTAGGCAGTCATTGGGAATAACTGCAGAAGTACCTTGGTATAGACAGCAAGTATGAGTTCTATAGGCTACTGATAACTTCCAACTACCAATCTAGCGAAATGCAGAACTAAATTATCCTAATTACTATCAAACCGTTAACATTCGAATCTAAAATCAAGCAATATCAAGATTGAAATCACTGTATGAAAAATACAGTAACAATGAGGTATGACTGTTGATATGAACTCATGAAAAACGATTTTTTTTGCCTTATATCTAACCACTTGAAAAGCCACTATCCTAAAAATTAATTTAAAGCAGGTCACCACCAATGTATAAACGACTTGTAGACTAAATTTTAAATCTGTAATCCCTATTAATCTTGACGTATGTTTACTGATGCCTAATTCCCAAGTAAAGGCCAAAACTTGGCAACTTAAATGCTCAACCCTGTGTAAAGATGAATCCTACTTCTAAACTCTATATGCTATCGTCATTTAAGCGACGACAAGAGAAAACAAGTCAACTACAACAATAAATAACACCTAAGCAAAATCTACTCTTCTACTGAAAATAAAAAAACAACCGACCACGAACTCTCATTTTCACACTAAAGCTTCGAACGAAAGGGTTATAGATGATTATACTAACAACCTAGTATGTGCCTGCAATCTACCAAGCTTTAACTATAAACAAAAATCAAGTCCAAAAATTATCAAAACACTAAAAACCTGTCTGACTTGAATGCTTCAACTTAACTAAACTGCCTAAGGCAAAATGCAAACACAATAGGCCAAAAAGGTTTCAAATGCACAATATTTTAGTTCAAACAGGAAGGGAGTTCAAAAAATGAACCTGACTTGGATTTGCACAACCCAAGAGGACACTTCGATGCCACTGGCTTACCCCAAGTTCTAAAAAGAGTGTATCGAGGTTGATCGCTATGCGTAGAGGTGGACTATAACAATCCAAGCTCCCAAGACTACGACAGTCAAGGGGGCTTATGTCTTCTTTTGTACCTGAAATAGATGAAGCAAACGTAAAGGAATAACAAGCTGATAAACAGTTTATTGAAGCTTATGTGTCAAATAAGCTTCAATGAACCAGTTTAAAAGCTAAGTAAAACGCTTTTGACCAAAAACTGACTTGTGAAAATTTTAGAAACCTTTTTGCTATAATCTAAAGTGACAGGAAAATAAAACTTAGACCATAAACATCACATAAGCTTAAGTGTCAATTTAAGCTTATGTGAGAACTTATGGTGTGAGGGATCTCAAAGTGAAATAACAAGAATTTTTGAAACTTTGCTTTGATAAAAAAGTGAAAGTAAGAAAGTGCTAAAAATTTAACACTTCCATATAAACCAAACCTATAGCTTATTGAATAAGCTATAAGCTGACTTATCTGGAAATGGATCTTCAAAGGACCAAAGAATGGGCTTTTGAATAACAAATATGTAAAGACATAATTTAAAGTAAAACAGTTAATTTAATTGAAGACAATAAAGAGGAACACAAACTTTCTTTTTCATTAATTTGGAAAAATAATACAAAGTATGAAAAAAAAATTTGGAACAAGGGATCACCAACAAACCTGGGTCTCCTTTTATAAATAAACAAGAACTATCTAGAATCTAAAAAACCCTAAATGTGACACCCTAGAATCGAGGTCATTAACGATACCCTAAATTACGCTAATTTTTGAAATTTTTAATAAATTTTAATTTCTATAATTATAAGTATTTTGGTTAGAGCCGATGTTCGAGGTTATAATTTTTACGGTTGACGTTTTAAGAAGGACGATGACGATTACGATCCCGAGGGATGCCCAATTTCATATAATTTTTGACGATTTATCGATAATGTGATTTTTCGAGAATTTTATTTACGGTTCGTGTTAAGTTGAGTCGGGTGAGTTTTATAGCCTTCCAAGTACATTTAAAGTATCCCAAAAATATTTTGGAGCGTTCGGGAAGATTTCCGACTCCCGTAAAATTTTCAAAATTGACAAATGAGTCAAACCCGCAAAGTTTTGAGGATGTTTTTCATTTAAGGACAAAAGAAGCCACATATTGCATTTAAGTCCCTCCTAACCCACCAAAAAGGCCCAAACTTGTCATAAACACAAACACACACAACATTTACAAAAAAAAAATCAAACCCACTCCCTCTCTTCTCTCTCTATCCGACGGACACCCCAAACCCACCCAAAAATTCACCAAAAATCTTCTTCCACTTGATTTTTCAAAAATCTAAGGTTAGACCACACTTAGTTTGGTCATTCCCCACATATTCATGTGCTCAAATCCCACATGCATTGATAAAAAATTTTCAAGATTTTTCCATATGATCCAAATTCGTTTTTGAGGCTAAATGAGCTAATGCATGTTGATAATTAAGTGTTATGGAAGTATAAACACCATGAAAACCCACCAAAATTAATTTGGTTGTGGTGATTGGGTCACCCAAACCCCACGGCAAAGGGGGTGTTTGGGGAGCCATGGTGGTTGTTGATTTTGCATGTTATATTTGTGTTTGGTTTGCTGTTTTAGGATGATTCATATAGGTCTTATTACTTGCATGTTCATTTTCTTTGATTCTTGATATTGAGATTGGTTGATCAATAGGGGTAGGATTGAAGTTTGATGTTAGGATATGATTGGGAAGGCTTAGGATGATGTTTAGTGTTGGTTAGAAGTCTTGGAATCGAGTCTAAGCATGTTTTTGGTATGGTCATTTTTAGGCAGAAACATTTGGTCCATTTTATAAAAATGATTTTTGTTCCAGGTCTTGAAAACTAAATGTAGTGATAGAGGGTCTTTCTAGCTTTAATTTGGTATAAGGTAGAGCCCGTGACTCAAAACGAGCTAAAAGTTATGACATTTTAAAGATCGGGTACCGGGAGACGAGGACTTTCACAATCCGAATTTGTGCAAAGTTTTAGTCAAATCCCGAGGGTCACAAGTATAATTTGGTAAATGGTCAAGGGTCAAAATTTGGTCCCTAACCTGTACAAATGGGTCTATATGTTGACTTAAGTGTCAAATAAGTCAAAGGTATTTTTCATATAGGTCAAAGTGGTCAAAATTGGTCGAAGCGCAATTTCAGCCCGTAAAATGTAGTCGTGGAAATGAGTTGCGTAACGGGTCGTAAAAGTGAAAACTTTTGTTGGGCTTAAAAACATGTTATCTACAGGTCATATAGGATTTTTGGGAATTTTGTCAAATTTTATAAGCATGGTTTAATAAGGTAAAACAGCCCGTACTTTAGTCGAGTACCGGCGAGAATGGGTAAAAATGGACAACGTAGGTTATGAGAACGAATGAAATAAAATGAATGATACTTGTTGTTTTTGTTTTTGGCGTGAGTTATATTTGTCCTAAGTGACTTGTATATATGTATTTTATACAGTACCGTAAGTATTTAAATGAGATTACTCATTACGCGTTATTTGTGATAGGTGTTGATTTAACCGGGCATCCGTTTCGTCGTCAGTGATCATCCCTCGAACTACCGACTACTTAATATCTAAGGTGTGAATTTATAGCCTCGCTTATGTTATTTCAAATTGTTTTTACCCGCGAGGGAAATGCATGCTAGTTTTTAAAAAGGAACGTATATCATGAATGATTGTTAGACCCGAAAGTTGCCTTAGAAATTGTGTTGAGTACCAAAGTTGCAAAAGTCCCTAAATTCATGAACTATTAACTATTGTCTTGCCCTCGAGTAGGGGGAAATAGCCGCTTATGCAATTTGTAGTACTACGGGGTTAACGACCCAATGCTAGCCGAGAAGCTGTACTTATAGTAAGTTCTGCGGTAGATTATTTTGTATGACAAATAAGGTATAATTGCAACTGATGCCTTTAGAAGGGGCACTGGTTTCATCTGAATCATGCCGGTATATTTACGCGGGTGATTGAGTTAACGGATTAGTGTCATGAGCTTAAACACAATTGTCAGTATCCTGATTATAGTTTGTTTGATCGACAAGACTATAAATGATCACGAATGGTTTTTATTATATATACGTTCAAATGGATTGTAAAACCTATGAATTCCACTCAACGTTTTCGTTGACCAAATTTTTGGCATGTGTTTCAGGTAACCGCTGAGAAGTAGGATGGAGCATGCATGGGATGGATGTTGTGTGTACGGCTTGGTGTCCGCCTGTTTTTCCCTCCTTTTCTACTTAAACATTTTTATGTTTAATGTCATGTGGTTGTAAAACTGAAGTTTTTGGGGTTGAGATTCATGGGGACCGAAAACGCTAAACTCTGTGCACTATTTGGGGTTGGAAAAACTGTGGACATGTATTATCTAACAATTTTAAATTTCAAGTTTTAAGTCAACGTCTTTTTAGCGTCGTTTGATATATCTTGTGTGCAATGAACACTGTGTAGCACCCATTGTTGTAGTTCCGCTGCGCATACCAAATGTGGGGGTGTTACAGATTGTTAATCAGAGCCACGAGTTATAGAGAACTAGGTCGTTTTTGAAAATTCTAAAATATAACTTTTGGTGTCGTAAGGAAAGGGTCCAAGCACACACAACTATCCTGCATGGCTCCGGTAAGATTTATTGTTGTATTTATGGCATTTGACGTATACTTTTGAGTAAAGTATATAAGTGGGTAATTATTATATAAGTATGGAATTACTATATGTAGACGATAAATTTTACGTGAAATATCCGACATTGTAATTTTCATATTAATCATGCATGAGCATCATATTATTACATTTTGGGCATATGTACCACCTTTGCATTGCATTTGCATGCATATATTTATAACTATTGTATAATTACTTATGTACCCTCCGAAATTCGCTGTTATTGCAGGAATGGCCGAGGTACCGCCCAACGATAACGGAAACGATGTACGAGCCCAGGACCCCGACCCAAGGAGGACTACTTGCCCCACGCCTATGCGTACTTCCCATCTGGTTGGTGTACCAAATATCCCCAGAAGAGCCGAAGGTGCAATGAGCGCAAATTCTCTTCATCAAGGCATCCCAAGAATTTGCTGTCCCGGACCGAGGATTTATCATGACGTACGACGGACTGTGAGAGGTTTGGAAGGATCGATGTGCATGAGGTATGTAGTGGAATCAAGGGTGGTCAGTAGATTCGACGAGAATGACAAGGCGGACGAAAGACTGTTGGAAAGGACTTCAAGAATTGCGTATGATGGGATGATGAACACAAGTGCCATCAACGGTTTAAAATTAATGGTTGCAAATTTAAGTGCTAGTCTTGACCGTGTGAGGGAAGATCAGATGAGGTTGTCGAGGATGCAGAGTTGGGAGCATCGTGTGAGGGATTCATTGCCCCCGGATTGGAGATTCGTGGACGATGTGGAGATGGAGGCGAATGACTTCATGGTTCAGCCGCCTACTGGAGGTGCTTGTATTTCGGTGGGAAATCAGGTAGCGATTGAGTATGGATCCACATCAGGGACGAAAAAGGAAACAGAATGTGGGCCGGATGAGAAAGGAAAGGGAAAAGTGGATGATGTGGATGAGGACGTGAGTGATGAGGAAACCGAGGAAGACGACGACGAGCCGCCATCCAAGAGGCCGTGTGGATCACCACATGCCTAGTTACTTGTTTTGTATTTTTCTTTGATCATTGTAATAGAACTATTTTAGACCTTTGTATGATGGTATTATGACGAGAAACTCAAGTACTTGATGTTTTGTGGTGAACGATTGTAGTGGCATTACTTGTCACGATTTTGGTTAATTATCAATACAATCTATGCTACCTTTCATGATCTGTGATATGTCTTAAATTTGATCTTTTGTGGTGTGAATTGATGAATATTAGTAACTCCGTAGTGATGTGTCGTTGTATGTATTTTATGTCTGGGAAACTTGATATGAATACTTACATTGTTTTTCTATTTTTCTTGTCTTGCAGAAAGAGATATTCGATAAAACAATGCCTCCAAAGTTGACTGCCGATCGTGTTAACAACATGATTCAGGAAGCAATAGCTAATGCGTTGCAAGCGGACCGAGCTGGGAGAAATCAGGATCCAGGAAGGAACGCGGGGAGACAACCAGCCCCGAGAGTGTGTACCTATTCTAGCTTTATGAAGTGCGGTCCCACGCAGTTCCGTGGAACGGGTGGAGCCCTAGAACTTAGACGATGGTTGGAGAAGGTTGAAAGTACGTTTGAAATCAGTGGTTGTGCAGAGGCGGATAAAGTAAAGTTTGAAGCGGCTACGTTTCTTGATGATGCGTTAAGTTGGTGGAATACCCAGGTAGCTACGGTTGGATTGGCTGTGGCGAATGCAAGGACGTGGAATGCGACCAAAGCTTTGTTGACAAAGAAGTTCTGCCCAGAGGAGGAATTGGGGCAATTGGAGGACGAATTGAGACATTTGACCTTGAAGAACAACGATATAGCTGCTTACACCAGGAGATTCAATGAGTTAAGTCTTTTGTGTCCGGACATATTTGCCAATGATGCCAAGAAAATGAAGCAGTATATAAAGGGTTTATCTAGCAACATCAAAGGTGAAACAACTTCGTCGAAACCTGGAACGTTTGACGAAGCGGTTCAAATGGCTCACGCTTTGATGGACGTTAAGCTTCAGGACAAGCAGAATTACATTGCTGAGGGCAACAAAAGGAAATGGGAGGCAGCACAAAATAATCAATCCCAAGGCCAGAACCGAGGAGGAAACCGAAACAACCATGGGCCGAACCGTAATCAGCAGTTTAATCAGAGAAGGAACGAAGGGATGAGGGCAGTGACGAACCCTAGAGGTGTGAAAGTGAACCCCCATTGTGGAAAGTGCAACTTGTATCATGTTGGAAATTGCCCGCCGGCATGCGGCAAGTGTGGAAAGGCAGGTCATAGGACTGCTAGTTGTCGAACGGGAGGAGTAGCCACTGGGGCTAATGCTATCAGGATGAGAGGATGTTATAGCTGTGGAGAAAGAGGTCATGTGCAAGCAAATTGCCCGAAGGCAGGAAACAGAGGGGGAGGAAATAATGCGGCAGCTGTGTATCAAGTGGGAACTGCTGATAAACCACAAGGTCCCAATGTGGTTACCGGTACGTTTTTGCTAGACGCTTGTTATGCTAGTATTTTATTTGATTCTGGCTCCGACAAGAGTTTTGTAGACGTTAGATTTAGTCGTCATATCGATAGAGAACCGGTGTTGTTAACGACTAGTTATAATGTTGAATTAGCCGATGGAAAAATTGTTAGTACGAATTCTATACTGAAAGGGTGTACCTTGAAGTTAGGAAACTACGCTTTTAAAATCGACTTGATGCCTATAGAGCTAGGATCGTTTGACGTGATTGTGGGAATGGATTGGCTAATGGCGCATAGTGCTACGATCGTCTATGGTGAGAGATTGGTGCAGATTCCGTTGAGGAATAGGGTTTTGACGGTAAAGGGAGACGAATGCACTTCTCGTTTGAAGGTGATTTCGTGTTTGAAGATGATGAAGTACGTAGAGAGCGGATGCGATGTGTTTTTGGCACAAGTTTCGAGCGATGGTGATGTAGAGGCGAGGATCGAAGAGGTACCAGTTATTCGCGAGTATCCGGACGTTTTTCCAGACGAGTTGCCAGGTTTACCGCCTAACCGTGAGGTCGAGTTTCGAATTGATCTAGTGCCAGGAGCTGCGCCGGTTGCACGAGCACCTTATCGTTTAGCACCATCTGAGTTAAAGGAGTTAGCGGATCAATTGAAGGAGTTGATGGACAAAGGATTTATTAGGCCGAGCTCATCACCCTGGGGAGCGCCAGTGTTGTTTGTAAAGAAGAAGGATGGTTCGTTTAGGATGTGTATCGACTATAGAGAACTCAATAAGCTGACGGTTAAGAATCGGTACCCATTGCCGAGGATTGATGATTTGTTCGATCAATTGCAAGGTTCCAGTGTATACTCTAAGATCGATTTAAGATCAGGGTATCATCAACTGCGTGTAAGAGAGGAGGATATTCCTGTAACTGCCTTTCGTACGCGGTATGGACACTTTGAATTTCGAGTGATGCCGTTTGGGTTGACGAACGCGCCTGCTGTATTCATGGATCTCATGAATCGCGTGTGCAAGCCGTATCTAGATAAGTTTGTTATTGTTTTCATCGATGATATACTTATTTACTCTAAGAGTAAGGAGGAGCACGAGAAGCACCTAAGAAAGATTTTGGAGTTGTTAAGGAAGGAGAAGCTGTATGCAAAATTCTCTAAGTGTGAGTTTTGGTTGGAATCAGTGCAGTTTCTAGGTCATGTGATTGATAGTGAGGGAGTTCGTGTAGATCCTGCTAAGATCGTAGCAATCAGGGAATGGTCAGCACCGACGACGCCGACTAAAGTTCGACAATTTTTGGGTTTAGCCGGGTATTATAGAAGGTTTATTGAAGGATTTTCGTTGATTGCGAAACCATTGACGCGGCTTACCGAGAAGAATAGGGTGTATGAATGGGGAAATGAGGAAGAGCTTGCTTTCGAAACGCTCAAGGATAAGTTATGTTCCGCGCCGATTTTATCATTGCCTGAGGGAACCGAAGATTTCGTAGTGTATTGTGATGCGTCTCGTAAGGGTTACGGAGCAGTGTTAATGCAACGTGAAAAGGTGATAGCTTACGCGTCGAGGCAATTAAGGAAGAACGAGGAGAACTACACGACGCACAATTTGGAATTAGGAGCGGTAGTTTTTGCGTTGAAATTGTGGAGACACTATCTGTATGGGACAAAGTGTGTTGTATTCACTGATCACAAGAGTTGGCAACACATTTTAGATCAAAAGGAGTTGAATATGCGACAAAGACGATGGGTTGAACTACTGAGTGATTATGACTGCGAAATTCGCTATCACCCTGGGAAGGCGAATGTTGTAGCGGATGCATTGAGTAGGAAGGAACGGGAGAAACCTTTGAGGGTTAGAGCTTTAGTGATGAGTGAGAGCGTTGACTTAACCGAAACCATACTGAAGGCTCAGGAGAGAGGATTGATGAAAGGGAATGTTGAAGCCGAGAACTTGGGACGAATGTTGAAACCTCTTTTTGTGATTAGGTCTGACGGACTAAGATATTTTGAGAATCGGATTTGGTTACCACTGTGTTCATCTGAGGAAGGAAAGCCTGGAGTTCGAGAATTGGTTATGAATGAGTCGCATAAGTCGAAGTATTCGATACATCCTGGATCGGATAAGATGTACCACGACCTGAAGAAAGTCTATTGGTGGCCGAATATGAAGGCAGATATTGCTCGTTACGTCAGTAAGTGTTTGACTTGCGCGAAGGTTCAGGCAGAACATAAGAAACCATCTGGATTGTTGGTACTACCGGAAATCCCAGAATGGAAATGGGAGAAAATCGCAATGGATTTTGTGACGGGTTTACCTAGGACTCCTAGTGGATGCGATATGATATGGGTAATTGTGGATAGGTTGACGAAATCTGCTCATTTCTTACCTATGAAGAAGACGGACAGCATGGAAAGACTCGCCAGCGTGTACGTGAAGGAGATCGTCTGTAGACATGGAGTGCCGTTATCGATCATTTCGGATCGCGACAGTAGATTTACGTCGGAATTTTGGAGATCGCTTCAACGTGCGATGGGCACTGAACTGAGTTTAAGCACGGCTTATCACCCGGAAACTGACGGCCAGAGTGAACGAACGATTCAAACGATGGAGGACATGCTCCGAGCATGCGTGATCGATTTTGGAGGAAGTTGGGAACGCCACTTGCCTCTAGTGGAATTTTCATACAATAATAGTTATCATGCGAGCATCAAAGCGGCACCGTTCGAAGCATTGTATGGAAGGAAGTGTAGATCGCCCGTGTGTTGGAGTGAAGTAGGGGAGAGTCAATTGACTGGACCCGAAATGGTTTTAGAAACGACAGAGAAGATCGTGCAGATCAAGAACCGACTACTTGCTGCCAGAAGCCGACAGAAGAGTTATGCCGATAACCGAAGGAAACCGTTGGAGTTTGAAGTTGGAGATATGGTTATGCTCAAGGTATCGCCGTGGAAGGGTGTAATTCGTTTTGGAAAGAAAGGAAAGTTGAGTCCGAGGTATATTGGACCGTTTAAGATCGTTGAACGAATTGGACCAGTAGCGTACAAGCTAGAATTGCCGACCGAGCTTAGTGCTATTCATGACACGTTTCACGTATCGAACCTGAAGAAGAGTTTGGCGGACAAGGAATTGGTGATTCCTTTGGACGAGATTCGACTAGACGACAAAATGCACTTTGTGGAAGAACCTGTGGAAATTATGGACCGGGAGGTCAAGCGGTTGAAGTGTAGTAGGATTCCTATTGTGAAGGTCCGATGGAATTCTAAGCGTGGACCGGAATACACCTGGGAACGTGAGGACTTTTTCAAGGAAAGGTATCCTCATCTGTTCCAGTAGACGAAATGTGAGTACAAGAAGAGGCGAGCGCCGGGACGTCGCTCTCTTTAAGGAGGGGTGGATGTGACACCCTAGAATCGAGGTCATTAACGATACCCTAAATTACGCTAATTTTTGAAATTTTTAATAAATTTTAATTTCTATAATTATAAGTATTTTGGTTAGAGCCGATGTTCGAGGTTATAATTTTTACGGTTGACGTTTTAAGAAGGACGATGACGATTACGATCCCGAGGGATGCCCAATTTCATATAATTTTTGACGATTTATCGATAATGTGATTTTTCGAGAATTTTATTTACGGTTCGTGTTAAGTTGAGTCGGGTGAGTTTTATAGCCTTCCAAGTACATTTAAAGTATCCCAAAAATATTTTGGAGCGTTCGGGAAGATTTCCGACTCCCGTAAAATTTTCAAAATTGACAAATGAGTCAAACCCGCAAAGTTTTGAGGATGTTTTTCATTTAAGGACAAAAGAAGCCAAATATTGCATTTAAGTCCCTCCTAACCCACCAAAAAGGCCCAAACTTGTCATAAACACAAACACACACAACATTTACAAAAAAAAAATCAAACCCACTCCCTCTCTTCTCTCTCTATCCGACGGACACCCCAAACCCACCCAAAAATTCACCAAAAATCATCTTCCACTTGATTTTTCAAAAATCTAAGGTTAGACCACACTTAGTTTGGTCATTCCCCACATATTCATGTGCTCAAATCCCACATGCATTGATAAAAAATTTTCAAGATTTTTCCATATGATCCAAATTCGTTTTTGAGGCTAAATGAGCTAATGCATGTTGATAATTAAGTGTTATGGAAGTATAAACACCATGAAAACCCACCAAAATTAATTTGGTTGTGGTGATTGGGTCACCCAAACCCCACGGCAAAGGGGGTGTTTGGGGAGCCATGGTGGTTGTTGATTTTGCATGTTATATTTGTGTTTGGTTTGTTGTTTTAGGATGATTCATATAGGTCTTATTACTTGCATGTTCATTTTCTTTGATTCTTGATATTGAGATTGGTTGATCAATAGGGGTAGGATTGAAGTTTGATGTTAGGATATGATTGGGAAGGCTTAGGATGATGTTTAGTGTTGGTTAGAAGTCTTGGAATCGAGTCTAAGCATGTTTTTGGTATGGTCATTTTTAGGCAGAAACATTTGGTCCATTTTATAAAAATGATTTTTGTTCCAGGTCTTGAAAACTAAATGTAGTGATAGAGGGTCTTTCTAGCTTTAATTTGGTATAAGGTAGAGCCCGTGACTCAAAACGAGCTAAAAGTTATGACATTTTAAAGATCGGGTACCGGGAGACGAGGACTTTCACAATCCGAATTTGTGCAAAGTTTTAGTCAAATCCCGAGGGTCACAAGTATAATTTGGTAAATGGTCAAGGGTCAAAATTTGGTCCCTAACCTGTACAAATGGGTCTATATGTTGACTTAAGTGTCAAAGAAGTCAAAGGTATTTTTCATATAGGTCAAAGTGGTCAAAATTGGTCGAAGCGCAATTTCAGCCCGTAAAATGTAGTCGTGGAAATGAGTTGCGTAACGGGTCGTAAAAGTGAAAACTTTTGTTGGGCTTAAAAACATGTTATCTACAGGTCATATAGGATTTTTGGGAATTTTGTCAAATTTTATAAGCATGGTTTAATAAGGTAAAACAGCCCGTACTTTAGTCGAGTACCGGCGAGAATGGGTAAAAATGGACAACGTAGGTTATGAGAACGAATGGAATAAAATGAATGATACTTGTTGTTTTTGTTTTTGGCGTGAGTTATATTTGTCCTAAGTGACTTGTATATATGTATTTTATACAGTACCGTAAGTATTTAAATGAGATTACTCATTACGCGTTATTTGTGATAGGTGTTGATTTAACCGGGCATCCGTTTCGTCGTCAGTGATCATCCCTCGAACTACCGACTACTTAATATCTAAGGTGTGAATTTATAGCCTCGCTTATGTTATTTCAAATTGTTTTTACCCGCGAGGGAAATGCATGCTAGTTTTTAAAAAGGAACGTATATCATGAATGATTGTTAGACCCGAAAGTTGCCTTAGAAATTGTGTTGAGTACCAAAGTTGCAAAAGTCCCTAAATTCATGAACTATTAACTATTGTCTTGCCCTCGAGTAGGGGGAAATAGCCGCTTATGCAATTTGTAGTACTACGGGGTTAACGACCCAATGCTAGCCGAGAAGCTGTACTTATAGTAAGTTCTGCGGTAGATTATTTTGTATGAGAAATAAGGTATAATTGCAACTGATGCCTTTAGAAGGGGCACTGGTTTCATCTGAATCATGCCGGTATATTTACGCGGGTGATTGAGTTAACGGATTAGTGTCATGAGCTTAAACACAATTGTCAGTATCCTGATTATAGTTTGTTTGATCGACAAGACTATAAATGATCACGAATGGTTTTTATTATATATACGTTCAAATGGATTGTAAAACCTATGAATTCCACTCAACGTTTTCGTTGACCAAATTTTTGGCATGTGTTTCAGGTAACCGCTGAGAAGTAGGATGGAGCATGCATGGGATGGATGTTGTGTGTACGGCTTGGTGTCCGCCTGTTTTTCCCTCCTTTTCTACTTAAACATTTTTATGTTTAATGTCATGTGGTTGTAAAACTGAAGTTTTTGGGGTTGAGATTCATGGGGACCGAAAACGCTAAACTCTGTGCACTATTTGGGGTTGGAAAAACTGTGGACATGTATTATCTAACAATTTTAAATTTCAAGTTTTAAGTCAACGTCTTTTTAGCGTCGTTTGATATATCTTGTGTGCAATGAACACTGTGTAGCACCCATTGTTGTAGTTCCGCTGCGCATACCAAATGTGGGGGTGTTACACTAAAAAACTGATAATCCGAAAATACCCTTGAGTTTGAAATTGTTCTTGGTCAAAGGGGTATCTTGGGACTCTGTGATCATCACATGTGTTGCTAGCTGCCAAACTCATCAAAACCGTTGAATGAACCTTATGGACCAAGAATATGTTTCAAGCCATTTATTTTGTCTCCCCATCGATTTTTGTGTGAAAGTGAGAGGGCAGGGGACCATGGGTACACCACATGGGTGAGTATGGAGGGAATAATAAAGTGGGGTTTGGGTTTAAACATGGCTAATCACGGATCTGGAGAGATTGGAAGGGTAATTTTTTGTTTAAGAAAAAATGGTGATTAGGGTTTATAGATAATAAACAGTGGTGTGTTTGATTAAGATTGGGGGTTAGGGCAGTGTTACCCGCTTGTAAAAAAAAAGATTAAAAAACATGTTTTAAAAAACTTGTTTATTAATTAAGCTTAAATGGACGGGTTGGGTGTTTGTGGGCCGTGGATATGGGATCATGGGTTTTTTAGTGGAGTTGGTGATGTGGCAGGCTTCTATTGGATGGTGAGGGTTTGATGTTTTGTAAGTTTGCCCCCTGATATAACTATGGAGGGCTTGTTAAATTTGGCACAAATGATATGCAAACTTTTCATATGGATTATAAATGTCACTTTGACCATTCTTTAAAGGATTCTTTTGACATGTCTTCAATCCTCAAGGATATTTCTTGTAATTAAAGCATTCTACAAGGGCCTTTCTTGCCAAATATTCAAAGATAAGGGACCAAAGTTGAAAAATCTTCAAACATTAAGGGTCTTTTGGAATTTCAACATTCGGGTCTGGTTCAATGTGCGGCTTCGTTTCCCGTGTTCGTTTTTGCTTGATTCTTGTGATCTTTTGTTGATTTCACGATATCCGTACCTAAAATACACAATGAACAAACACAAGCATATATTTGGGTATTCTGATGATATTTTTAGCATTTTAAGCCCGATTTGGACGATGAGACTATGTATAATTGGAGTCTCATCAGTCCCAATAATTTTAGTGTTTATATTTATTGCATGTTTACAATTTAACACAAGTTCATTATGAACTTATGTAGTCCACGGCTATTTATTGCATGTTTACAATTTCCCATGTGTTCTTATTATAGGATCTGTATTTTAACATGATTATTAAGTTAGGTTAAGGTCTTTACACAAGATCTAGGTCTAACATAAACATGAATGTTCATTTGAAATCCATCCAAGGATGTTCATAGCCCATGGCTATATTTTTATACCCAAGATGTTTTGGTGATTTTTAGTTGTTCATTATGTATAGTTAAACACATATTCCATTATTTAAAACTTGTTATATAAATCATTGATGTACATCTAATTATGCCGTGACCTTTGGGGTCATGGTTTTCATGGTTTTTGAGTTACATAAGTCTACTTATGAGATTTGTGATTATTAGTTAACCACAATCCAAAAAGTAAAGTTTATAACCCACGGCTACATTTAAATCCATAGAATGGTTTATATGATTTTATCAAGTAAAAGAAAAATAGATAGATAATAATAGGTTTCTTATCAAAAGCTTTTAAGCATGAACCATGGTATTCCAAAAATATTTCGTGGCCTATAAGGTCATGGTTTTATCAAATCTTGATTTTTAACAAGTTCATTTCATGTGTTCATTTGGTTGGTGATCATGCATGCAAGTAAACATGAAGAAAGCATAATGAGTAATAACTTCTTGTTATAAATACCAAGGAAGGTCTAGGGAACAAGGGAGATTCGTGAACAAATCTTGATGAAGATGAAACCCTAATAATAATCCAAGCCGTGACCTTTGTAGATTCGACTATGGCTTATGTGGGTTGATATGAGAATCAAGTTGGTAGAGATACTTCCAAATGATTAGTAGTAATGAGGAAGAAGACAATAACTTTTGAAGTTAATGTGTTCTTGGTGGTATCCAAATGATTTAGAGTTAAAGGGAGTTGAAAGAGTTTTGAGATTATGTTTGCATGGAGAATGAATGGGAGAGAGAGGTATATGCGACTAGAAGGAGTGAAGTGGGGGACCAATCCCATAGGAAATGACAAGTGTTGGCTTTGCCAAAACCAAGACACCTCTTCTCCTTCCACCTTGAGTATGTGTCGTGTAAGGCTAACCAAAAGGGGAGTGGGCTTGGGCTTGGGCTTGTGTTGGGTATAACACAAAGGAAAGGTGATCTTGGGCTAGTCCAAGAGAAGTGTATGCATACATATAGAACCCATATAAAAGGCTCCATATATGTAGTGCAACATTGTTTTCAATATTTGTTAAGTGTTGTGTACATACATGAAGGTTATGCATTTTATTACTTGTTCTTCTAGTTTTAAGTACATGGTTTAAGTTATGTAGCTATTTACAACAAAGATGAAATGAAAAAGTATAATTACACAATGGACATGTTCACACATTTTTATAGGAATATAACACATGAGTGAATGTTCTAGGATCATTGAGTAAAACTTTATTACATTTTATCATGGTAAAATCATAGATTTTACAGGACCACCCCGTTATTTTAGCTTTGTCCTCAAAGCTACTAAAAACGTTTTTATCTTTTAAGCAAAAAGATATGGGTACTTGGCTTTGAAGGTGTCTTCTCGTTCCCAGGTGTACTCGGGACCTCTCTTTGAGTCCCAACGCACCTTGATCAACGAGATGCGGCTGCGTTTTAACTTTTTGGTTTCTCTCTCCATGATTTCTACTGGTTCTTCCGTGGACTGGAGTTTGTCATCGATCTGAACTCCCTCCAAGGGCATGGATAAGGGCTCCTCAGCGTAACACTTTTTCAGGTTCGACACATTAAAGGTGGAGTGTAACCGACTCAATTGATGTGGCAACTTCAAACGGTAAGCCACTTCCCCGACCCTGGCTATCACTTTGAAAGGTCCTACATATCGTGGATTTAACTTTCCACGTTTCCCAAATCGTACAATCCCCTTCCATGGTGACACTTTGAGCATGACACGGTCTCCTACTTTGAACTGCATGGGTTTGCGTTTATGGTCCGCGTAGCTCTTTTGTCGATCACGAGAAGCTTGAATCCTTTGTTTTATAAGGATAATCTTGTCGGTTGTCTCTTGAATCAATTCGGGCCCAGTGAGTTGGAACTCACCTACTTCTACCCAACAAATAGGAGAGCGACATTTCCGTCCGTAGAGTGCTTCGAAAGGGCGGCCTTGATGCTGGCGTGGTAGCTGTTTTTATAGGAGAACTCAACCAATGGTATATGCTCAAACCAACCGTTACCAAAATCGATCACACATGCCCTTAGCATGTTTTCTAAGGTCTGGATGGTTCGTTCGCTTTGACCGTCCGTTTGTGGATGGTATGTAGTGCTCATATCTAGATTGGTACCCAGGACTCGTTGGAGAGCCCTCCAGAAGTTTAAAGTAAACCTACTGTCCCGATCACAGATTATTGAGACTGGTACTCCATGTTTGGTCACAACCTCTTTCAGGTAGATCTTTGTCAACATAGATACGGAATCAGTTTCTTTGATGGGTATGAAGTGAGGAGACTTGGTGAGTCGGTCGACTATCACCCAGATGGCATCATATCCGTGAGACAATTTTGGTAGTTTGGTAACGAATTCCATAGTGATATTTTCCCATTTCCATTCAGGTATCTCAGGCTGTACTAGTAAGCCTGAGGGTCTTTGGTGCTCTGTCTTGACACGTGAGCACGTCAAGCATTTCTGAACGTAAGTGGCGATGTCAGCCTTCATGTTTGGCTACCAGTATAATTTCCTCATATCTTGATACATCTTTTCTAATCCAGGATGTATAGAATACTTTGACTTATGTGACTCGTTCATGATTACGTCCCTCGGATTCCTATAACGGGGTAGCCAACTTCTCCCATGTAAGCACAAGTTTCCATCCGCCCTTTGTTCTAGTTTCTCTTTGGAGAGGTCGGTTCGAAGCATTCCTCCAATGCCTTTTTTCCGGAGGTTTTCGGGTTTCAGGGCTTGAGTCTGCGCCTCTAGAATTTGCTTGGGCAGGTCTAGGTCGATGGTCATAATTAAGGCTCGAACCCTCATTGGTGGATCTTTATCCTTACGGCTTAATGCATCAGCAAATACGTTTTCTTTACCTGGGTGGTTTTTGATTTCACAGTCGTAGTCACTTAACAATTCGATCCATCGACGCTGTCTCATGTTCAACTTTTTTTGATCCAGTATGTGTTGCAAACTCTTGTAGTCGGTATACACCGTACACTTGGTTCCATAGAGATAGTGCCTCCAAATTTTCAAGGCAAATACTACGGATCCAAGTTCTAGGTCATACGTGGTGTGGTTCTTCTCATGATTTTTGAATTGCCTAGAGGCATAGGCAATTACTATCTTTCTTTGCATCAATAATGCCCCCAGTCCCTTGTGTGATGCGTCACAATATACCTCGAAGTCATCATTGCCCTCAGGCACAGATATGAGAGGCGCATTGCATAGTTTCTGCTTTATCAATTGAAAAGGTGATTCCTCCTTTTCTCCCTATTTAAATTTTATTCCATTCTGAGTGAGCTTGGTCATTGGTTTGGCTATCTTGGAGAAGTCTTCGATGAATCTGCGATAGTATCCGGCAAGGCCTAAAAAATGGCGGATCTCTGTCGGTGATCTAGGAGATGCCCAACTCTTAACAGACTTAACTTTTGCAGGATCTACATGGATACCATCGCTGTCAATGACGTGACCTAGGAAGTGAACTCTAGATATCCAGAACTAATATTTGGAAAATTTTGCATACAACTGTTCTTCCTTGAGTACTGTCAATACTTGTGCCAGGTGCTCCGCGTGTTCTTGTTTGTTTTTTGAGTAGACAAGTATATCATCGATGAAAACTATCACAAACATATCCAGATAAGGTCTACACACCCGGTTCATGAGGTCCATGAATATTGCTGGTGCGTTTGTCAACCCAAAAGGCATAACTCGGAATTTGAAATGGCCGTAACGGGTTCTGAAGGCTATCTTAGGAATATCCTCTTCCCGGACTCTCAGTTGGCGATACCTAGTTCTCAGATCAATCTTAGAATACATACTCGATCCTTGGAGTTGATCGAATAAGTCGTCGATGCGAGGTAATGGATAACGATTCTTTAGCTTTAGTTTATTCAATTCTCGATAATCGATACACATCCGAAAAGAGCCATCTTTCTTCTTGACAAATAGAACAGGGGCTCCCCACGGAGAGAAACTAGGCCTAATGAATCCTTTTTTTGATAGCTCCTAGAATTGTTTAGCTAACTCCTTCAATTCCGATGGTGCTAACCGGTATGGGGCCTTAGCTACAAGTGCAGCCCCAGGGATTAAATAAATTTGGAATTCTACCTGTCGGACTGGTGGCATACATGGCAGCTCATCAGAAAAACTTCATGGAAATCATGGACAATTGGTACATCCTCGATCCGTTTCTCCTCAAGTTTGTCTTCCTCATCGATCTTGGAAAGGTGGGCTAGGAAGATGGGGCATCCTTTTACCAAATATTTCTGGACCTTGGTGCAAGAAATGACACTAAGCCTTGTGTTAATTATGTTTGCGTTACCATCCCCTAGTATAATCAAGGTTTCATTTCCCCAAGGTATGCGAACCAATTTTTCATTACACACTATAATCGCACGATATTTTGCTAGCCAATCCATGCCAATAATGACATCGAAGCTACAAAGGTTTACCGGGATGAGATCAATGTTGAACGGGTGATTGGAAAGATTTAAGGTACAACCTCGAATGATGGTATCAACCGTCACAACTTTTTCGTCGGCTAACTCTATAGCATAGTAGGGGTCTAAAACCGATGGGGTAACTTCCAATATATTACTAAATTCAGTAGATATAAAACTTCGGTCTGCCCCAGTATCAAATAAGACAGATGCATATCGTTGGTTTAGTAGAAACATATCGGTAACGATGTTGGAATCCGGGTTGGCTTGGGTATTGCCAACCATGTACACTTATGATGAAGTTCCCTTGTTGTCCTTCTTCTGGTTGGCCAACTTGGGACAATCTGGTCTCACATGTCCAGGGGCTTCACATTCGTAGCACACTACGGTTCTCCTTGGTCCACTATTGCTTCCACCTGTGGGGTTTTGGTTTCCCTGTTGTCCACTCCCGCTCCCACGAGCATTGGATCCGCCCTTGTTGTTGTTCCCAGGGTTGTTGTTGGGTAGAACCGGAGTAACAGCATTGGCTTGACATTCACGAGCAAAGTGGCCTTGTTGACCACATTTGTAGCACCCATGACACTGGCCTCCAACAACATGATGATAGTTTCACTTTGGACATTTAGGCTTAGAGTCTGAGTAGTTCCTGGTGCTGGCTATGGGAGTAGTACCATAAACTTGCCCAATGTCCTGTCTTTTGGGAGGCTGCTGATGCTGGCTACTATAGCTTTCATCTAACTTTATCTTTTTCTCCGTTTGCCGTTCCGACAGGTTACAGGCTCGTTTATTGATCAGTTCGGTGGAAAACTCCATAACACTCTCCACGGTAGTGGCCGTGATGCAAGCACGCTATCGTGTATAGCGTCAGGGAGTCCACTAACATACTTCTTAATCTTCTATTCCTTTTGAGGGAACATTCTGGTACACATAAGGATCAAATCTTGAAATCTTTTGTTGTACCAAATGATTTCGTTGTTCTTGCACTTAAGATCCCACAGTTCAATCTTCAACTTCTTCATTTCGCCTCTTGGGCAGTACTTTTTAGTCATCTGTTCCTTAAGGTTGGCCCAGGTGAGAGTATAAACAACATCGTGTCCAAGGGAAGCAACAACAAAGTTCCACCAGGTAAGAGCACTCTCAAGTAGCGTGTAGGTGGCGAATTTGACTTTATTCTCATCGATACAGTTATTGATGCGGAATATAGTTTCCAACCTTTTGGAACCATTGCACTCGTTCCACAACTCCTTCCTTTCCTCGGTAGTATGAGGGCTTGCATTTTAGGAAGTCAGTGTAAGAGCAACCCCTGTTCGCGTGGTTTCTATGTACATTGAGGTTTTGACCATTGTTCATATTCCGGTCGGCTTCTCTGGCTGCGATGGCGGCTGTGATGCCCTCATTTATCATCTCCCTGAGTTGGGTGGCGGTGACATTTTGAGTAGCCTCAGTATGGTTGGTGTTGGTAGCATTTGAGGTTGTTGTATCTGTTAGATGTTTGACTATTAGTCCTAAGGGTAGTTTAGTAATTTTGGTCTAAAGGGTATTTTGGTCTTTTTGCTAGAAACTTAAGAAAAATCTAGATAGATAGTTTCTTAAGAAGAATATAGAAAAGGAGTGACTTATGGAAAGATCTAGGAAGGTTCTAGATAGGAAAATTTTAAAAACCATAAGTCTATATATATTTGTATCCTTTGTTTTTAATAGGAGAAAAAAAAACTTCCATACAACAAAGTTCACTAGTTTTGTTTTATCCTAAAACTCCCTTGTTCTGATCATTTTTATATGTTCTGATCAATCAGTTTTGGTGCACTTTTGTCTAACTGATCCTAACAAATTGGTATCAGAGCTAACCGATTGTGTTTGAAGCAAGCTTCTCGTTGATTTCAAGATTCAATATCTTGATATCATTTTGGATTTGTTCTTCGTTTTGGTGTTTGCTGTTTGCTGTTCGATCGGATTTTGAAGGCAAGAGAAATCAAGATCAGAATTTGAGTTGTGGAAGATCAGAATTTGTATAAAAATGTCCTCTCAGCCATCATCATCGGTTAGTGTTGTTGAGAAGTTCAATGGAAAAAGCAACTTCAGTTTGTGGCGAGTTAAGGTTCGAGCCTTATTGAAGCAACAAGGTATTTGGGCACCTCTAGCCGGTCCCAAACCGGCTGATATGACCGATGCCAAATTCAAATCACTAGATGAAAAGGTGAATTATACTATTTAGCTATCTTTATCGGATGATGTTCTTTACGAGGTTGTGGATGAGGAAACGGCTGCGGGTGTGTGGAAGAAACTAGAAAAGCTTTACATGACCAAGTCGTTGACGAATAAGTTGTTACTCAAGCAACGGTTGTTTTCATTGCGGGTGAAATAGTGATCGGCATTAAAAGATCATCTTGATGCTTTAAATTCCATCATGATGGATTTGAAGAATGTTGATGTCAAGATCGAAGTCGAGATCTCGAGGGTCAAATCCTCGATATACTTGTTATTATTACCATAAGGAAGGCCGCTGGAAGAACGAATGTCCTAAGCTCAAGGGAAAAAGCCAGGTAGCCGCGGTTGCTAAAGATGACTCGGATTTGGAACGCGAGTTGGTATTGTCAATTGTTGACTATAAAGGTACACCACTTGCTTGGATCATGGATTATGCTTGTTCTTTTCATACGAGTCCCAATCGGGATTGGTTCGTGACATATGAAGCGTTTGATGGCGGGCATGTCTTTATGGGCAATGATTCACCATGAAAAGTTGTTGGAAGTGGAACAATTCAGATTAGAATGTATGATGGAGTTGTTAGAACACTCACTGATGTTCATCATGTTCCAAATCTTAAGAAAAATCTGATCTCGCTAGGGGTGTTCGACTTGAAAGGTTTCAAATACACTAGTGAGAATGGTGTCCTACGTGTTTCGAAAGGAGTTTTGGTGGTTATGAAAGCAACTAAAGGTACTTCTTCTCTTTGCACATTACAAGGTGAAACAATCACAAGTTCTGCTTCTGTTTCGTGTATAGAGAAGAGTAATTCAGATTTGAAAAAGTTGTGGCATATGCGTCTTGGTCACATGAGTGAGAAAGGCATGGTCATCTTGAGTAAGCGAGGACTCCTTGACAACCACAAAGTTGCGAACTTGGAGTTTTGTGAGCATTGTGTTATGGGAAAACAAAGGCGGGTTAGTTTCTCGAAAGCAATTATCAAACAAAAGGTACTCTCGATTATCTTCATGTTGATTGTTGGGGGCCTTCTCGAGTACTTTATCTCGGTGGTGCTCGGTATTTTCTCTAAACCATTGATGATTTCTCAAGAATGACGTGGGTGTTTATGATGAAACACAAGAGTGAGGCGTTTGAGAAATTTAGGCATTGGAAGATTCTAATTGAAAACCAAACTGGGAGGAAGATTGAGCGTCTTCATACTGATAATGGTTTGGAATGTTGTTCGAGAAAGTTTGAAGCCTTTTGTCGAGATGAAGGAATTGCTAGGCAATACACTGTTCGTTACACTCCTCAACAAAACGGGGTAGCTGAACGAATGAACAGGACACTGTTAGAAAGAACTCGGTGCTTACTGTTGAATGCCGGATTAGATAGAAGTTTTTTGGCTGAAGCACTCAATACAACTTGCTATCTAGTCAATAGGTCTCCTGCCACCGCTATTGATTGCAAGACTCCAATTGAATTTTGGTCTGGGAAACCCGCAGATTATTCGGAGCTTCGTGTTTTTGGATGCCCCGCGTATTACCATGTTAGTGATGGAAAGTTAGATCCTAGAGCCATTAAAGGCATTTTTATGGGATATGGTGACGGGGTTAAAGGCTATCGAATTTGGTCACCATCGGAAAGAAGATTCATTCTTAGCCGAGATGTGACATTTGACGAGGATCGCTTGATTCGTTTAAAGCAAGATTCGGTTGAATCGAAGCTTGAAGAGATTGCTTCCGAAAAATTGGAGCATGTTGCTAAACAAGTGGAGCACGAAGTTCCAGAAGATACGAACCACGATGTTACTTTACTAGATGATCCTCCAAATTTAACACATTTGGAACATGAGCAATATAGGTCTATAGACCTTGATAGAACTCGTAGAGATGCAAAAGATCCTAATTGTTTTGGCTTTCAGAACTATGTCACATACACATTGCAAGTAGCGGAAGAGGTGGAGTCCCTTGAACCAACTACTTATCAAGAAGCTATTACTTCTAAATATTCTGATATGTGGAGTGCGGCTATGGGTGAAGAGATTCAATCTTTTCACAAGAACAATACATGGGCATTGGTAAAACTTCCTGAAGGAAGAAAAGTTGTTGGTTGTAAGTGGGTTTTCAAGAAGAAATCTTGCTTATCGGGCTCGGACAACATTCGATTCAAGGCACGTTTGGTCGCGAAGGGATTTAGCCAAAAGGAGGGAATCGATTACAATGATATTTTCTCCCCAGTGGTACGTCATAAATCTATTCGTGTGTTACTATCCTTAGTAGCACATCATGACTTGGAGTTGGAGCAATTAGATGTAAAGACTTCATTTCTTCATGGTGACCTTGAAGAAGAAATTTATACGAGCCAACCCGAAGGCTTCGTTGTTCAGGGAAAAGAAGATTATGTTTGTAAGATCCGAAAATCTCTCTACGGTTAGAAACAGTCACCGAGACAGTGGTACAAGAGATTTGATAGCTTTATGGTGAAGCATGGTTTTAGTAGAAGTGCTTATGATTTTTGTGTCTATCATAAAAAGGCATCGTCGGGATCACTTATCTACTTACTATTTTACGTTGATGATATGCTCGTAGCGGCGAAAGATATGGAGGAGATTAAAAAGATGAAGATTCTTCTCAATACAGAGTTTGATATGAAAGATTTGGGAGCAACTCGAAAGATTTTGGGCATGGAAATAATTCGAGACAGAAAACATGGTAAGCTTTTCTTATCACAGAAAAGTTACATTGAGAAGATTATTTCTCGCTTTGGCATGAGTTCGGCAAAATCCGTAAATACTCCTTCCTCAGCAAATTTCCGTTTATCCACTGCTTGTGCACTTCAAAGTGAAGCAGAGATAGAGTATATGTCCCGAATACCCTATGCTAGTGCTGTTGGGAGTTTGATGTATGTTATGGTTTGCACGAGGCCGAATATAGCTCATGCGATGAGTGTTGTGTCATGGTATATGGCTCATCCTGGAAAAGAGCATTGAAATGCGGTGAAACGCATTTTTCGTTATTTGAAAGGGACATCCGATGTTGGCCTTATTTACGGTGGTGAACGTGAATATTTGGTTGCCGGATATTCAGATTCGGACTATGTTGCTGATCTTGATGCTAGAAGATCCTTAACAGGCTATGTATTCACTATTGGAAGCTCTGTTGTAAGTTGGAAAGCTACATTACAACCATCAGTCGCTTTATCTACTACCGAAGTAGAGTATATGGCTTTAACGGAGGCATCCAAGGAAGGAATCTGGTTGAAAGGTCTGATTGAAGATCTTGGTTTCCCTCAAGATCAAGCGATAGTGTTTTGTGAGAGCATGAGTGCTATCTGTTTGGCTAAAGACCAAATTTACCATGACCGGACTAAACACATTGATGTTCGTTATCAATTCATTCGTTCCGAAAGAAGAATCAAAGTGAAGAATATTGGCACCAAAGACAATCCTGCGGATGTGTTTACTAAACCGGTTCCTTTGAGCAAGTTTCGTCACTGTTTGGATTTCCTCAATATTGATAATTGGAAATACGTCTCTACTTAGGAGCTAAAGTCAAGGTGGATATTGTTTGACTGCTAGTCCAAAGGGTAGTTTAGTAATTTTGGTCTAAAGGGTATTTTGGTCTTTTTTCTAGAAACTTAAGACAAATCTAGATAGATAGTTTCTTAAGAAGAATCTAGAAAAGGAGTGACTTATGGAAAAATATAGGAAGGTTCTGGATAGGAAAATTCTAGAAACCATAAGTCTATATATATTTTTATCCTTTGTTTGTTATAGAAGAAAAAACATCCATACAACAAAGTTCACTACTTTTGTTTTATCCTAAAACTCCCTTGTTCTATTCATTTGTATCTGTTCTAATCAATCAGTTTTGGTGCACTTTTGTCTAGCTGATCCTAACAGCATCATTGGGATTTGATCGAGTAATCGCCATTTATCTATAGTCATACACAATATAAGATCATTAGTTTAAGGGTTAGTACAGTTTTTATATTAATTGCACAGGGAAAGTTCATGCATTGATTTCATAACAAATTTGATAACCTGTCAAGATTTCATAATATAATACATTGCATAACAGATATAAATAAGAAAATGATTACATGCCATTTCCATAAGGAATTAAACATTCATCGAGCATAGCAAATCCGAGACAGAGGCTTAACTGGCCTTGTCATGGGTAGTGGTATACATTGTCTTAAGTACATCATATCCAAAAACATATGTTCGAAAAGAAAATTACAGTACAAAGATAGATCACAACAGCTGGAAAAATAAAAGTACAAAAAGTCCTATACCATGATAGCTAGGGTACAACCCATAAGATTATCATGATGTACAAGAAATCTAGTACATCTACTCTACTCATGCCTAGAAGGTCTGCTGGATGAGGCTGGTGCTGGTGGGGCTGGTGAAGCTGTAGATGCTCTCTTGGTACTCCTCAAATCTTGAACTGTCAAGCGGGTCTCCTTGAGCAGGCGGGGTGCAGTCAGCAGATGAGATCAGAGTCTGTCATTGGCTCCTTGATGATAGGCAGCCTTAGTAGTCACTTCCTCATGTCGTATGGCTGCAAGGTCGAAGAAGACAGAAAAATACTGCTCTTGAGCAGTGAGAGCACCATGGGTCTGTTACTGAAGACTCTCCAAAGTATGAATGCGCTGATGGAGACGGTAGTTCTCCTCCAGAAGCCACTGTAATGCCTCATTAGTCATGGCCCAAACACCCTTAGCCGCCTGGTCTCCTACCCACATAGTCTGAGAAAGAGAGTCAATACGCTCATGTGCGGCAGTGCAGCCCAGCTGGCCTGCTGTCAACAGGCTGCGAATCTCCGTCATATCCTGCTCTTGACGTGCGGCCAGAGCGGCTATCTAGGCCTGGACCGTATCAGTACGTCCCGTCCCGAAACCCTCACCGACCTCGAAAATGGATTCGGGAGCAGCCTCATACCTTCTCTTACGAGACGGTAGAGACCCGGGAGAATGGCCCTGTGGTGATGACTGGGGTGCTAGAGATGGTAGATCAGAAGTCACCTGGTCTCCTTCCACAGTGGTGGTGACCAATATGGCTGAGGGTGGAGCAGTGGGAGAATAAGCAAGGAGTGCAACTCCAATGGTCTGGCTGTCCTCTGAATCCGAGGCCGACAACCATCCATAGTGTACGGATCGCGGTGACAGAGAAATAGCTGGAACGGGGGCTACCTCTGGTAAAGTAGTCGGTGATACAACTGGTGGAGTTATAATACTCTGAAAATAATAATATTTTAAATTTGAAGTAAGTATAAGCTTACAAACAAAAAAAATATTTTTCTATAAGTTTAATAGTGTATATCCTTTTTAAACAACATCGTAATGTTTTTAAGGTTACGTTAATACTTATAAGATTATTTAACCTAATTGTTAATAATCAATGCACACTAGTTCACATAGGATATATATATGCCCTACGTTCTATATGCTTAACTATTATAGTCCCAAAAAATCCCCAAAAGATTTTTGTTAAATTATAGTCCAGTTTTAAATAAAATAAAAAAATATAAATTCTATCTTTTAAATTTTATTTAAAATTTATCTGGTTCTCTATAACTATTTCTCTGATACCATTCTCTGTGACACCCCGGGTTGGGTCAATTGCAGCGGAAATACAGTTTGGAATGTCACAGGGGTGGATCGATAGCAAATAGCACATAGAGCATAGGATAAAAGATTATCCATCATATAAATTACATGAACATTGTAAAAATTAATAAAAATTATTTAAACATGACAAAAGTAAATTGCTCATTTTTCCCCAGTAGAAATCCCTGATGAGTCCTACAATGCAGACTACTATGATGCTTGAGTCCATGCACACACCACGTATTAGCTTCATTTTCCTAAGAAAAACATGCTTAGAGGGTCAACGTAAAGTTGGTGAATTTACAGGTTTAATAAAAATAAGTTTGGACATAAATGACCATGATAGTAGTAATGCACATAGCATCCATACTAAAAAGGTAATTACATTCCCTATTGCTCAATACTGAAGCTTAACTCTCCATAGTTCTCAACAGATGTGAACCCGAGGCCTTACAAAAAGGCGCCAAACCCAGTTCCAACATGGTATACATCTGTTGTCCCGGACACGGAACAGTGAGCGCTACTCACCCAGACGGGAATCGTCAATCCCAAATAGATATATTTATAACATTCGGGCAATTACAATAATTTAACAGTTTTTTTACAATAGGCAATCGTAATCAAAGTTTATACAATACAGTTTATGTCTAATAAAATAAGTTGCATGTTTTCTCCCCCATAGAGGAAATTTTTTATCAATAATTTGTAAGAGGCTGTAAACTCACCTTGGAGTTTGTAAGGCTGTGCAAAACAAGGAAATCCAAGTAATGCTCACGTCATAGTCTACTGCCTAATTAAATAGTATATTCTTAATAAATAATACAAAAAAACGTATGTGTATGCTTATACAAATTTTAATCAGTTTATTAATGCTATAGTATTTATTTAAATGACTGTAGTACTATTATTAATAATATTCATTTGAAATTGTAATTAAGTTTCCCGTTTAAGTAAAATAAAATGTTTTACCTATAATTTTTGTATACGTACTTACATTTAATTTATTTAACATTTGTATAAATTCGTTTCGTAGAAATATATAAGTACATGTATTTAGTTTACACATATACATATAGTTTATACATTTTATCTTATAAGGTAAAATATAAATATTTTATTTTGAAAAGTAAAATATAAATATTTTATTTAGCTTTAAAGTTCCCAAAAATTTCCCAACATTTATAAAATAATTTATAAGTTACAAGTTTAAGAATTTACAATTTAAATTATTATGGTTTAGGATTTATTTAAGTGCTACTAAATTAAAATAGAACTAGTGTTTAGGGCTAGTTTAAGTTTCAGAATATTGCAAAACTAGTCCCTCCATATTTTAATAAAGTAAACTTTCAGATTTTACATTTTTAGTACCTAGTGCTTGTTATACCTTCGGGTTATGGCAGAATTAGTCCCTCTAGTATTAATTAAGTTTTATAACTTTCATAAAATGACAAAAACAGTCACTAGGGCCTCTGTATGTTTCGGATTGTTACACAAATTGTCCTTAGGTTTATAAAATGACAAACCAACTTTTAAAAACTTTCAGAAATGGTCCTTAGGGTTTAATATGTCACGAATGACATTTATTAAGCCCTGTAATTTTGGTTATTTACAATTTTAGTCCTTGTGTTTAATAGTTTGTCAAAACAAGTTTTTAGTGTCACGGTTTAGTCCCTAAATTTCATAAATTGTCATTTTTAGGTTATATTTTGTTATAAAAACTTGATTTAAATATTTAGAATATTAAATGGGCTCATTAAATAGACCAAAATAACTAACGGGCCATCTAGTGGGCCTAAACACATTTTTAAGTCCACTAATTACTTAAATGGGACTTTAAAACATTCATTAGGCTTAACCACATTTTTAAGTTCACTAATATACTAAGATTAGTTAAATGGATTTAATGGGCCATTGAAAGTATACGCCTATAAGATATTGGGCTTATTGAGTCTATTAGGTCTTGGGCTGGTGTTGCATGGCCTTGATTAGTCCATTATCATTTCTTTATTATATATGTAGCTAATAATCTAGGTTTTCTTATAAGCTTATCATTAGCTTATCAAAATTAAGTTATGAACCCTAATTTAAAAGGGTAAAACCCACGGTTTGTTTTATTTGATGTATCAAATGAGATCTAGATTTGTTCCAAGGTTGCATGTAAGTTATAAGCCCTAATATGAGCTTATGACTCACGACTATATTAATTTATAGCTTATTAAGATAAGTCTAAACTTGTTATATGGTTGCATGTAATTATAAGAGTCCCAATATGAGATCTAAGCTTTGTACAAACCTAGAAGTCAATCATAAGTCCATATACATACATATATAGGCCACGGCTATAAATTAAATCTTGGTATTTCCAAGATAAGATTTAAGCTAGTTTTGTGTTTATAATTATTTATAAAGTCCTAATAATTTTAGTGTTTATACTTATTGCATGTTTATAATTTAACACAAGTTCATTATGAACTTATGTAGTCCATGGCTATTCATAACTTCCAATGTGTTCTTATTATAAGATCTATACTTTAACATGATTATTAAGTTAGGTTAAGATCTTTACACAAGATCTAGGTCTAACATAAACATGCATGTTCATTTGAAATCCATCCAAGGATGTTCATAGCCCACGGCTATATTTTTATACCCAAGATGTTTTTGTGATTTTTAGTAGTTCATTATGTATAGTTAAACACATATTCCATTATTTAAAACTTGTTATATAAATCATTGATGTACATCTAATTAAGCCGTGACCTTTGAGGTCAAGGTTTAAATGGTTTTTGAGTTACATAAGTCTACTTATGAGATTTGTGATTATTAGTTAACCACAATCCCAAAAGTAAAGTTTATAACCCACGGCTACATTTAAATCCATAAAATGGTTTATATGATTTTATCAAGTAAAAGAAAAATAGATATATAATCATAGGTTTCTTATCAAAAGCTTTTATGCATGAAGCATGGTATTCCAAAAATATGTCGTGACCTATAAGGTCATGGTTTTATCAAATCTTTATTTTTAACAAGTTCATTTCATGTGTTCATTAGGTGGATGATCATGCATGCAAGTAAACATGAAGAAAGGATAATGAGTAATACCTTCTTGTTATAAATACCAAGGAAGATCTAGGTAACAAGGGAGATTCGTGAACAAATCTTGATGAAGATGAAACCCTAATAATAATCCAATCCGTGACCTTTGTAGATTCGGCTAGGGCTTATGTGGGTTGATATGAGAATCAAGTTGGTAGAGATACCTCCAAATGATTAGTAGTAATGAGGAAGAAGACAATAACTTGTGAAGTTAATATGTTCTTGATGATATCCGAATGATTGAGAGTGAAAGGGAGTTATGAGAGTTTTGAGATTGTGTTTGCATGGAGAATGAATGGGAGAGAGAGGTATAGGCGGCTAGAAGGAGTGAAGTGGGGGACAAATCCCATAGGAAATGACAAGTGTTGGCTTTGCCAAAACCAAGACACCTCTTCTCCTTCCACATTGAGTATGTGTCGTGTTAGGCTAACCAAAAGGGGAGTGGGCTTGGGCTTGGGCTTGGGCTTGGTCTTGTGTTGGGTATAACACAAAGGAAAGGTGATATTGGGCTAGTCCAAGAGAAGTGTATGCATACATATAGTACCCATATACACGGCTACATATATGTAGTGCAACATTGTTTTCAATATTTGTTAAGTTTTGTGTACATACATGAAGGTTATGCATTTTATTACTTGTTCTTTGAGTTTTAAGTACATGGTTTTAGTTATGTAGCTATTTACAACAAAGATGAAATGCAAAAGTATAAGTACACAATAGACATGTTCACACATTTTTACAGGAATATAACACATGAGTGAATGTTCTAGGATAACTGAGTAAAACTTTTTTACATTTTATAATGGTAAAATCATGGTTTTACATCTTGTCATTGGTTTACGCTGCAAAAAGGCTGCGCTGGTACTTCCATGCGCACCCAATTGTGGTTATCACCGATCAGCCAATAAAACTGACCATCTTTAAACCGGACGTGGTCGGGAGATTACAGAAGTGGAGTGTACTACTAGGAGAACATAACATCTCTTACAGAACAAGGACAACCGTCAAGGGCCAAATTTTGGCGGACTTCCTAATTGAGAAACCTGAGGAGGACGAACCAATGGTGCAAAAAGAAGAAATTCTAATGGAACCATGGGTTTTGTTTACTGATGGATCTTCTTGCACGGACGGATCAGGAGCCGAACTCATTCTCACGAATCCGGAAGGAATGAAATTTTCCTATGCCTAGCGCTTTGAGTTTACGACCACGAATAATGAGGAAGAATATGAAGCATTGATTGCGGGTTTAAAAATCGCCGCTAGGATGGGTGTCCGCGACCTTGAGGCCTATGTGGACTCACGGCTTTTCGTGAATCACATCCTACGAGGGTACGTGGCTAAGGAGGATAACATGATCCAATACTTGGAGAAAGTTATGTCACTCATCGCCGGTTTTGGAAAGTTCTCCATCAAGCAGGTACCAAGAGGCGAGAACAAGAAGGCGGATGCTCTTATCAAGATCGCATATCTATCCAAACAGGTGTTGGTTGAAATACTCAAGGAAAAGGCCATCATAGGGGGAGAGATAGCGACCATAGTTGAAGAAGAGGGGCCTACATGGATGACCCCGATCATCAACTACCTAACTGATGAGACCCTTCCTGAGGACGAAAAGGCGACGTGACGTGTCAAAAGGAACTCGCAGCATTTCAAACTTCGAGATGGTGTTATATACAAACGTTCCTTCCTACAGCCGTGGCTGTGATGCGTAAGGCCGCGCCAGGCTAGCTATGTCATTAGTGAGATACATGAAGGGTCGTGCGGCATGCACACAGGACCCATATCAGTAGTGGCACGAGCCCTACGCACAAGATACTATTGGCCGACTATGCATTGGGACACACGGTACATGATTCTTAACTACAGCGATTGCCAAGTACACATGCCAGTATCGCGACATCTACAACAAGAATTGACACCTATCACATCACCATGGCCATTCTACAAGTGGGGGATTGATATCGCGGGCCCTTTTCCTATTGCCGCAGGGGGCGTTAAGTTCTTGATTGTAGCTATGGACTATTTCACTCGCTGGATAGAAGCTAAGGCGGTCAAAACGATTACGGGCAAACAGGTAAAAAATTTGTTTGGGAAAATATTGTGTGCCGCTTTGGTTTGCCGGGTGAGATCATCTCGGATAACGGAAAGTAGTTCGCTGATAATCTATTCAAGGACTGGTGCGTAGCATTGAACATCACACGGAGTTTCACATCAGTTAAACACCTACAGACTAATGGTCTCGTGGATCGGGCAAATAGAAGCCTAGGTGAAGGTATCAAAGCACGCCTAGATGAACGAAGCGCCAAATGGGTAGATGAACTGTCGCATGTCCTATGGGCACATAGGACAATGATCAAAGCAACCAATGGGGACACTCCATTCGCGCTGGCCTATGGAACCGAGGCTGTTATCCCAACAGAAATTGGGATGCCAACAATCTGCACTGCGGAGGTTAAGGTCGTCACAAACGATGAGCAACTCCGGGTCAATCTAGACTTATTAGAGGAGAAACAAGAGATAGTAGCCATCAATGAGGCCAAGTATAAGGCACGTATGAAAGCTTATTACGATTCCAAAGTAAAGGGTGTTTCCTTCCGACCAGGAGATTTTGTTTATCGTGCTAACGAGGCAAGTCGCGCGGAGAACACATGGAAGCTTGGTCCAAAGTGGGAAGGGCCGTATGAGGTCACGGAAGCTTTGGGACTAGGTGCGTACAAGTTGCGTGATATGGATGCCCGTGACTTGGACCGTACATGGAATATTTGCAACCTTAAAAGATGATACCTCTGAAAGGGCTACGGCCTCCGCATGGGCACTTCGTTGTGGTCAGCTTCAATGAAGATCCATGTATTTTTTGTTTTCATGCTTTCTAGGTTCTATTTGTCTTAGGATTTTAACTCTGTCAAAAAATCGTAACGGTTCTAATAAAATGTCGTGGTGCCTAGCTAACTCCATGCTCTGTTCTTGTGCAAATTATTGTCTTATATTTTTTAGATTTATTTGTTATTTCCCTAGTATGTTATTACTTGTTCATACGCATTCATTCAAACCGTACATGTATTATTTGCTCCCAGGCGGGGTTAGAGGATTAAGTGTACCTAATAATTCAACTTGTCGCATAAGAGGGATGCAACCCCAGTAACGCGGATCATGTATCCTTACTAGACACCTTATTTGCAAGACGTTGTAATAAGTTTCCACATGGCGTACTTACATAGTGTCGGACATGATAAAGACACACGGTGCGCGTGTAGTAAACTATAGACTTTGTTTTATTCTTAATCAGCCGTGACACGTCATGCAAAAAAGATACACGGTATCTAAGGAATATAAACAAGTTTCAATATAAACAAACAAAATTGTTGTGATCACCACGGACACATACATATGATATTCTAAAGTGTTTACACATAGAGTTACGAATTGAAGCCGTATACATACACGGACGAATAAATACAAGGTTGTGTAAATGTTTACAACAGTTAAACTACAAAGGAGGCAGAAACTCTCCTACTTCTTTCTTCCCTTCGGCTATCATGGTGCGGAGGGCTTCGCCACGAGCATCCTTTCCACTTTACACCCTGGCTAGATTAGCTTCAAAAGCCTCCGCTAATAACTTTCACCTTTCACGACCTTTAGACTGGCGTCATATGTTGGCAGAGTAAGCTGAATTAGGTCTGGTGTAAGCTTCGCCATGATGTCCTCGTTGGAGGCGTCCTTTAGAGCTTCAAGGTCATCTAGGAAGGGGTATTAAATATCTCAAAGAGCGGCCATGGAGGCAGTCATTTTTGCCTCCGCCTCGGGGTTATGATAGGCATGCTTGGAGATGTCTTCTTTCTTGCTTATCAGTTCCGCAGCCTTGGTCAACCCCTCATGCCTACCACAGTCAATGTCGTTTGATACGACATCCGCGAAGGCCTGCACAAACTGTGGAGCCTCCGTTACCCTTGTCACGGCTAGGCGCATACCTTGCCCTACCATCCACCTACGACCAGCCATGGCCGTAAGCAGTAGGGGGCACAACACTTCGGCGCATTTTGTTGCCAGCATGTTCAGTTCTCCCTCCACCGCAGCTGTTCGCTCCTCCATGACAGCCCGCTCCTTGATAAATTCTCCCTTCAGCATATCACGCTCTTCTGCCAAGGCGGAGGCTTGGTCCGCTGTGGTTTTGGCGGCGGCTTCGGCTGCGGATACCTGTGAACAACACTTGGGTTACTACAAAGAAAGACATAGATGTTACACATACACATTGATATACAAAAAGGTGCGTACCTTGCTGTTGGTCGCCTCAAGGAGAGCCTCCAGCTCAGCAATACCCTCTTCACGGACATTGGCGTGACTTGTGTGTTCTTTTATTGTCGACTTAGCCAGGACCAAGTTCGCCTGCAGGGAGCTAATTGTCTGCTCATGTTTCACTACAAGATCCTCCCTGTGAGTTATTCTCTTATCGGTGCGACGAGCGTAGGCCAAGGACCCTTCCAGCCGGCCGCGCAAGGCTGCCCTCAGTGTTACCTGATGCGTCGTGGCTACGTTGAACTGCTCAAGAAGGACCAAGTGGTTCATTTCGTATAGGTCTTGGGTTAAGGCGGGAGGAGTCAAGTGATCTACAAACTCCTTACACTCAGACTCGGCCTCTAGCCTTGTTAGGCTGGATAAGTTCCAGGCCGGGCGAAGGTTGGTGTCCGGACCCTTGGCGCGAGGCTCCTCTTCGCGCACCGGGGGAGATGATTGGGGCATCGTAGATATCATGGGCGAGGGTTCTCTCTCGACTTCCTTCTCATGCGCCACTATCAAGGGATCCGCCCTATTATTTAACAAGCACTTATGAGTTTTTGTGGTATTATGGGGGAAGCAAATATTATGAAGTATAACAAAAGGTACTTATGTCGTATCTATCACCGGCTCCGTGATAGTAGGAGCTACGACGCTCACTGGTGTTGCCTTCCATACGCGTGTATCTACTTGCGACGGGGGTTGTCTTGTGGCAGTGTGGTGCTGCTTCCTTCTTGGAATTGAGGATGGTCTTTCCTCAGCTTCTTCGGGGGCGTGTTGTGTTCCCCCGCCTCCGCTTCTACACTCTTCACCACCTTCCTGGTGGATTTGTGCTTCTTGGACGCAGGTTTTGGCTGTTGGGGGGATCCGACCTCCTGAGCCACTTCCTCCTCTCATTCATCGTCATCACCAACCATGCGGTTGATAGACGGACCTGTTGGTTGTTCTTCATCTTGGATGGAGGGGGCATTCTCCAGTAGCAGCTCACCACCGTCTTCATTGGAGAAGTTCAGCGGCGACTTCTAGATCACTGGTTCCTGCTCATCAGACCGCGGCTCCATTGTTTATTCCAATGCGATCGTCATGCCAGCGGTGGCGAATAGTAATGGGGGCTCGCCCTCTTTCAGGGGTCGAGATCCCTCTGGAACCTTGCTTGGGTCACCCTGGCGTAGTAGTCCAAACAACTTCATCTCTACAAACATAAGCAACCATATGGGTTAGTATGATTCCAAGCATTATTGTTAAATTTATATGCATATTCATGTATACGGGATACCTACCCTGTCTACGTTTGGTCAGAAAGCATGGATCTCTATCATCCCTCCCAAAATAATTGCACCTGATCCCTATGTGGCATAGGAAGTGCTCCAACAGACCTTTTTGGAAATCAGTGTGATGGGTGTGTAATGTTTTCACATCTCGGCTGCTATAATCCTTGGATTAGTGTGGGTAGTTAAAGCGTACTTTGGTTTTTGGAACAAAAGAGGTAGGGAATACCTTGGCATCTACGAACAAGTAGTGGTCGTACCACTTCTTAAGGGAATCTAGGGGTTTCCTAAAGTCATGGGGGCGGTCGGGGATCTTTTTTAAACGACAGCCACCCATTAACTATTTGGGGGGCGTAGAAAACCCTAAATAAACTAACAGTGGGGGCTACCTTACAAGCATGGCAGGTAACCTCAATTTGGTTTACGTTGCACTCCCCTATATACAATGGACCTAGGTTATATGGAAGTAATAATACATTAGCACATCTACAAGGAACATAGATAGTGGGATGCAGTAGTTTGCCGAGTCAAATAGGCATGTATACACGCCTATTTTCCCAGCAGGGGCGTCCGTGATGGCTTCTCCGTCACCTGGATAGGTGGGGTTTACGGTCTCCGGGATATAATATTCAGACAAAAAGTCCATATATTTCTCTGCGGGCATCACATTAAGAACGGCTGTGATCACAAGATTATATTTCACCATGATTTATAAACGTCCGAATAATGACTACCATTAATGAGTTCATTAATGTTGTCCCAGCCGGCCTTTGTGGAGTGTGGCTATGTTTGCGACATCGATATATAGAGGGTATTGATTAGTCTAGAGGTTACGCCTACAGTTGTAACAACTAGACTGGGGGACATGATGACACCCGACCCACGGGTACTACCCGCATCCGTCCAATCACGAATGGGTTGGATTAATGTCATTTGAGCTTATGGGCTTGGATGACAGTGGCCGCATAAGATATGTGCGGCCCACGGCCCGGCACGACCGATACAGGTTTAGACAGAATCACAATCTTATCAGGATTGGGATTTGCCTCAAAGTATAGGATATACACTCACCATAATTAGAAGATAACAATCAAGCTAATTATGGTGATTATCTTATGCTTGTGGCCGAAGTAACAGTGACAACCCATTAGGGTTTCACTGCGTATATAAGGAACCCTTAAGGGTTCCACAAAGGTATTACATTCTCTATACTCTCAACCTATAGCCGATTTCTAACCCTAAACTGATTACTTACTCTCACGCTGGAGTCTAATCGTGGGATACATTCCCACGGTAAGTTTAACGCGTGTTGTTTTATTGTGCTGGATCTTACCAAATTATTCACTTGGTGCAAGAGCCGTAGCCCAGCCTACCCGAATTAAGCCTAATTCGGGTCAAGCAAGGATCATCCAACTTTTGTATCAACACTCACGATCACATTCGGAATTTTGATCGTCTTTTTTCCATGAACAAGCTTAAGACCGTCGATGCCGATGTCGTCAAGCTTATGCTTTTTCCATATTCGCTCGATGGTGCCGCCAAGGATTGGTACGAGAAAGAGCCACCTAATTCTATAATTACGTGGAAGGATCTCGTTTCCATGTTCGTTAATCATTTTTTCCCACCGTCTAAGACGACGTTTTTCAAAAACGAGATTACGAGATTTGAGCAAAAACCGAATGAATCTTTTAGAGACACGCGGGATCATTTTAAGGAATTGCTTAGTCAATGTCCTCACCATGGTTTTTCAGAGTTGCATCAAATCGATACGTTTTACAACGGTCTTAGTTTTCAAGAACAAGATTCGTTGAATTCCGCCGCCGGAGGCAACTTTTTGTGTAAGACTCTGAAAGATGCATTGACAATTATCGAGAATCGATCCAAGGATTACCAACTCCACAACGCACTGAGTGTTGCCAATATCTCTAATGTTAGTAGTTCTAATCGCGACATTGAGAGAGTTGATGTGAAAGTAGACAAGTTGACTAATGTGTTTACGTCTTTTCTCATTGAGATGCAAAAGAAAGACGCTCCCGCTACGGTGAAAGCGGTTGAGGTTTTAATAAGTGTGAAAACACTTATCCTTTTACCACTTAATTATAATAATAACCAAGCCAAAACGTGTATTTTATGTCGTAAATGTCAGAATTATGCGTGGTTTGTGTTTTTGTTGTAATTTAGGATCAAAATGTGAAAAGGGAAGAAAACACGGGCTTTCACGGGCTTTTATCCTAGAAAAAGACAAAAGACGAAGTCAAAAGATCAAGAGTGCAAAAAGAACGGAAGTCCAAGGCCTATTCTAAAGAATTATAGAAGAAAAAGTCTAAAGACGGAAGTTTAATAAAGCCGAAGAACTCAAGTCTAATAAATGAAGAAATTACAAGACGAGTTTAATTAATCCCGAGACAAAGTCGAAAAAGTCGAAGAATTTAGAAGACGAAAAGACGAGAAAGAAAGAAAGGAGCAACACATGCTAACCTCCCTAATCACTATAAATACCCTCCTAATGACACATTAGGATTTGTTGGCTATTTGACACATAGTTCTTCCACCTTTAATTACATGCACTTTTCTTAATGTCATTTACTTAATTGTCATTTAATTACCTTGTATTGCACCTTAAATTTGTAAGTTTAATCTTTACTTTTAATTTTTGAATCTTATTTTAATCAAGTTTTAATTAATCTCACATTCTACCTTTGTTGTCTTGATTTAATCTTTATGTTTATGTGCTTATTTTCATGCTTATTTGATTATTTGTTATGTTTTTATGTTTATGATTGTGTTAGCTTATTGATTTTATAACTATTTGTGAGCTTTTCTTATTTTTAATTAAGTGTTTATTAGTTAATTTTTATAAAAAGTTGATTTTAAATATTTTTATTTTTTAATGTTTTTAAAAGTTTTTAAATTTTAGCTTATTTGCTTTTTCTTAAATTTGATTTGGTAAAAGTTTTGGTTAAGTGCTTAATTGGTTTTAGCTTAATTTTAGTTTTTAGCTTATTTGCATTTTCTTGTTATCCGGGGTTTTCATAACCTCAATATTCCGAATATTGAAGTACAACAACATTCCGGATAAGGGGTAATACCCTCTTTTTCCGGATAAGCACCTTCATTCCCAATTCCGGATAGCTGACATTCCGGATAGTAGGGTTGAACGAATTCCGGATAAGCCGTCTAGCTTGATATTCCGGATAAAGAACTTGGCAGATTCCGGATAAGGGTTCGTTTATCGATTCCGGATAGTTAATAAAATTGGTATCCCGGATAAGGGACTCGAAACGTGTTCCGGATAAGGTCCTAAAGACGAATCCCGGATAACGCGTAGAAGTTAGATTCCGGATAGGCTCAGCAACAAGGCATTCCGGATAAGGAAAAAGAAATATTCCGGATAAGCCCTAGGACTAAATATTCTGGATAAGGAGAAGTGTATACATTCCGGATTGGAGCTTGAAGGTTATTCCGGATAAGTTTCCAGAATTTATATTCCGGATTGTGACAACTTGTAGGATATTCCGGATAAGCTACTTGTTTGAAGATTCCGGATAAGGGTATGATTGGATTCCGGATAGTGACAGTATTTTGGATTCCGAATCAGGTTTTGTTTATTTCCTGTTTTTAATTTTCAAGCAGTTATTTTTCCCGTATTTTTCTTTAGTGTTATTTTAATTGTTTTTATTTATTTTAAATTTCAAGTTTGCATTATTATTACATTGTCAAATTTACTTTTCGTCGAGCTTTATTTTTTGTCATTTAATTTTGCACCATTTACTTTTTAATCAGTTTTAGCTTTAATTACCCGTCATTTACTTTAAAGTTTTGCATTTTAATTTTACTACAACGACCAATCTATTGTTTTCCACCAAAAGACGACTGAGTCGCACGTTAAACCAGTAATCAATTCGAAGAGATCAGACGATAAAATTTTATACTTACAAAAACCCAGTTATTAAATGGCACCGCTGACGGCTCTTTTCGTGAAGATTAACGGTTTTCTGTGAGAGACGTGATGAATTTTAGGATCTGTTCACTCGTGAACGTTATTTTTCTTGCTCAAAATTTTTCAAAAATCCATAAAAATAAAAATTGTTAAAAATCCATAAATATTAAAAATTTTCAAAAACCCAAAAAGATTTTTATTTTTATTTTTACAAGTACATATATATATTCTGAGCCCGAGACTCGTGAAGATTTAGATATGGCTGGTGTGCACAACAACAATAATAATAATCCACCCACCCCAATATGAATAACAACAACAATGTTCCCCCACCCGATCTTCGAACGATGGAGGAGCTGTGTCAACCTACGATGAATGGACGCGGAGGACCGATTGCGCCGATGCAAATCACGGCTCTAGAGTTTACGTTGAAGCATCACATGATCCAACAAGTTCAAAACACTTGTCCATTTTGCTGATTACCGGATGATGATGCCAACAAACACCTCTACAAATTCATTACCGTTACTCAAAGCATGAAGTTTCCCGGGGTTACTATGGATTTTCTTCGCCTTCACCTATTTCCACACACATTATCCCACCATGCCGAAAAATGGTTTGATCGTCTTCCGAAGAATTCAATTCATACTTGGGATGAGATGACTCAACGCTTTTTTTCGCGCTACTTTCCACCATCCATGGTCACGAGCCTTCGAAATCAAATTAGTGGATTTACTCAAGAACCCGATGAATCACTTTTTGATGCTTGGGAACGATATAATGTTTTGATCTATGGATGTCCAAACCACAACATGCTCCCCGTCATCTTAATTGATACTTTCTACAACGGTTTAACTTTTCATGATCGTGATACGATTAATGCAACCGCCAGTGGCACATTTATGAAAAGAAGACCCGAGGAGTGTAGAGAGCTTATAGAGAACATGACTACTCATCACAAAAATTGGGATTCATCCGCATCATCAAGAAATAACCCGAGAGTCAATGTTTCTTCTACTTCTTCAAACCCTGATATCACCGAATTGACCCGCGCAATGGTCGAAATGAGCAAAAACATGCAACCTTTGGCTATAAATCAACAACAAGTTAAAGTTGTTGCAACTTCTTGTGAGACTTGCGGCGGTCTTCATTCATACACTGATTTTCCTTCTACTCATGACAATCCGGAAAACGTGTATGCGGCTTATGGTAACTGTTCAACGAAAATTTATCAAGCCCGACCTCAAGGTGCTCGTAACTTGCTAAGTTACCGTTCTAACAACTTTCTTTCACCTGGTTTTTCTCCTCAAAACCACAACCCCAACAACTACAATAGAAGCAACCCGAACCCACCTCGAGCTTCTAATCCTTATCACCCACACGCTCGACAAGCACCACCCATTAATCATGATGTTGAAGCTTTCATGAAGACTCAAGGAGAGCAAATTAAGAATCTACAAAGCCAAATCATTAACTTGAAAGGAGATATCACTAAGCAAGGTAATGATATTAGAACTGAGCTTCGACATGATATGCAAACCTCCTTCAGCAATCTAACGACTGATTTGAAGAATATATGGCTAGTTTCTTTCCAACTACTTAACCCTCTGCTTCGGGCTCTCTTCCTTCAAATACCGTCACCAACCCGAGAGCAAATGTGAGTGATATTACTACACGCAATGGAGCAACCTTAGTAGGACCATCTATCCCTCCCCCGGTTACTCCATCTACACCTCCTCCACCACCATTTATCCCTCCTACTCCCACGCCTAGTATTAGCTCTCCATTACCGTCTCCACCTCTTAATGAAGAAGTACCCAAGAAACACCCTTCACCAACCCCACCTTCCACCTATAAACCCAACGTCCCTTACCCTTCTCGCTTAGACAAAGTCAGATTGCTCACCAAGGATGACATTCAAGTGTCAAACTTTTTGAAGAAGATTTCGGGAGTGACCATCACCCTTAGCCTTGTTGAAGCTCTAGCGTAAATGACTCAAATTGTTAATATGTTTAAGGAATTGCTTAATAAGAAGGAGAAGATGGCCGAGTTTGTTAATACTCGATTGAATAAAAATTGTTCTACAATCCTTCTTAAAGAACTTCCGGAAAAACTTGGAGATCCCGGTCATTTTGTGCTACCATGTACTTTTAACCAAACCTAAGAATTTACCGCCTTAGCCGATATCGGGGAAAGTATTAATCTGATGCCTTTAAGTGATTGGAAAAAAAATTCATTACCCGATCTTACACCAACAAAGATGATTCTTGAGCTAGCAAATCGCACTCTCACTTACCCCGTTGGTATTGCCGAAGATGTGTTTGTTAAAATTGGCACCTTCACCTTTCCGGTCGATTTTGTTGTTGTTGATTATGAAATAGACCCTCTATTCCGTTAATACTTAGTCGGCCATTCTTGAGAACCGGAATAGCCTTAGTCGATGTTGCCGAAGGTGAGTTAATCTTAAGAGTTGGGAATGATGCTCAAGTATTTCAAATGGGGAAGATCACGACCAAACCCAATGGAAGAGAATCAGTGAATATGATTAATGTGCTTGATGATTTTTTCATCTACAACAATCCTCTTTTCGATTCTTGCTACGATACTCCACTTTTCCAAGATGATGTGGATGATTCTATCTCCAATTTGGATCCTCCACCAAGTTATGATTCTCCACCGATCTATGATGATTATGACGATTCTAGTTCCGATGGGGATGCTTATGATAATTTTGTTTCAGAGTATCCAGACATGCCAACTTATGATGACTTTGATGATATCGGTACTCTTTCGAGTGATTCTTCACATGATGACCTTGCACCTACTTTTGATGAAGATCCTCCGCCAACAACACTTGATCCTACTTTGGATGACTACTCATTTGAGGAAGATTTTTCTACTTTTCTCAACACTTCCCAAATGAGAGTGATTCTCCTCCTTTGGACTTTGATGATGCTCTTTATCCTCCTTTGGATATGAAGAAAATCGCTTCAAAGGAGAAGAAGCCGATCGACACCGATATCCGCAGTACCTATGTCTTGACACCTCTTCATCCACCTTCTGAGGATGAAATTGTGAGATTTATGAGCGGATCCTCTTCAAGGTCTACTGAGCCTGAGTGTTATTTTCCCCTAAAGGAAAAGGTGTTCGATCACGGTATTGCAATATCTAAGCCATCTCAGTATCCATTTGATGAAATAAAAGGAAAGATTTTTGGAACTTTTAGAGATATGCTTGCACCTCATCACACTGTCTACCATCGTGCTCAATATTTGCTTAAGGTAACCTTGCCTACTCTTCTTTGGCTTGCCTTGTTCGCCTTAAACCTTTGCTATTTGATGGACGAAAACCATGTCTTTGATCCCGGTGGATGTGTTTCAAGCTTCTTCCCATGTTAATCAAGGTCGAGTCAGGCTCACGACTCGGTTAACAAAAACAAGTGCTTCTCGGGAGGCAACCCGCAGTATCTATCCTTTTTTCTTGTTTTTATAATAAGTGTAGGGGGAGACCCTAGTATGTGTTTGTTGTTTTCTTTCTTATCAAGTGCAGGGATTCGAGCTTTGAAAGATCCATTCTTGATGTCTTTTGACGACTCGTGATTCCGTGTACCTTTCTTCCCGGTTCTATCCTTAACTCTTTTGATTCTCTATTTTATATTCTTCAATATTGCAATAGGAATCACTTTATTTCTCTTCCTTAGCAAGATTTAAACAACGTGCACAATGTCCTAAGTGTAGGGGAGTTTACTTCCACATGCTTAAACATTGAGGAAAATGTTTATATTAAGTGTAGGGGGACTTCCATCGAAGTTAAGTGGGCTTTTCCTTGTATTTGTCCTCTTTTTAACTTGAAAATCTAATTTTTCGACATTTTTCAATATTTTTAATCTATTTTGGCCTAGTAGTTTTTCCTTATTTACTTTCTTTGCTAGAATAAAGTTTAATAAAGTGGTTTTAAATTTTTCAACGTCATAAATATTTTGACTCAACCCGAGTTTACTTATCTAAGTTTACTCTAGCTAGTATCCTTAACGTGTTTAAGTCAAGTTTTGCTAGGCTTTTATATAGGGAACTTTAAAACGTGAAAGTCTTAACTCTTACGGGTTAAGAACAAGAACTTTTCGCAAGTTCCTATAATTGATCCTAGAAAGTCGTTTATCAAGGGAACTTTAAAATGCGAATTCTAAACTTGAAAGAGTCTAAGAAGTTGCAAGATCCTATAGATGACTTGAAAACCCAAAACTTTGATTTAATAGGCTAAGCATCCAAGAGTCTCATTCCTTGAGATTTTAAATTGTGGAGAACGAGAGATGATAGAGTCAATTATAAGTTTGGTATCCTTTCATGAATTTATGTGAGTTAATTATGAGCTTTTTCTCCCATTACTTGTTAATAAATTTAATAGCAATAAATAAGGTCCTACGATTTGAAAAGTTACTTAGCTTCTAGCAAAAGATCGTTTAAAAGTTGCTCGGTATAAATTAGAGTTCATAGCCAAGGCATAACTTATTGAAGCAGGATGCGAAGATTGGCGAGTCCAAAAAGGTCCTAACAAAACATGAGGGCTACATTTTGTTGCTAAAGATCCCAAGTGATGTGAAGAATCATTTATCAAAAATCAATATGAAGGATCGAGACACACGACGAAAAGATAATACTCCCCTAAAGATCATGGAGAAGTCTATCCAAAAAGGCCCTAACAAGGTATGAGGATAAATAGATCCAAGTCTTAAAAGGAGGCGGATCATTGTATATCAAATCCTAAATAAAGATTGGAGAAAAATGAAGAAGTCGTGATCCAAATATGAAGAATCTCTCAAAAAGTTCAAGTGAAGAAAATTCTATTATGAAGAGAAGACCATTATTTCATGAACGTCTCTCAAGATTTGAGGTATGAAGTCGCTGCCAAATATCGGTCTGAGAAAGGTCTCAAATCATGAAGCGAGTTATGCCAAGATATGAACTTTATGAGGTCCCGAGAAGCAGTTTTAAAAGATTTTGTCCTTTAGCTAACTATTGATTAAATCGTCCTACTTTATTTTCGGCCTAATAAACTATCGAAATAAGTCAACAATGCATCCTCGTGATCATTCAAGTCAACAATAAAATATAAGAGTTACACCTAGGAATAAGGGAGTCTAAGTGAATAATTGGCCCACATGAGTTTGTATTAGTTTGCTAACTTATAATAACAATGATCTCGTTTTTAAGCTTGGTATGGGGAACGTGAGACTTGAGGGTGATAAAAATTCATGACATTCCAAAACCCCAAGGTATGTTTTTGATATTTTTACTTGTTTTTCTTCCTTTAAATATTTTGTAATTTTCTATCTCTTTAATAAAGGCCAAGGTGGATTGATTATGATGAAAAATGTTAATCTTGCCTTGTAATTAATGCATTGCATGAGAATATTTCCATGGTCAAGTGTAGGGGATTTAATAAGTGTGAAAACACTTATCCTTTTACCACGTAATTATAATAATAACCAAGCCAAAACGTGTTTTTTATGTCGTAAATGTCGGAATTATGCGTGGTTTGTATTTTTGTTCTGATTTAGGATCAAAATGTGTAAAAGGAAGTAAACATGGGCTTTCACGGGCTTTTATCGAAGAAAAAGACAAAAGACGAAGTCAAAAAGATCAAGAGTGCAAAAAGAACGGAAGTCCAAGGCCTATTCTGAAGAATTATCAAAGAAAAAGTTTAAAGACGGAAGTTTAATAAAGCCGAAGAACTCAAGTCTAATTAATGAAGAAATTACAATACGAGTTTAATTAATCCCGAGACAAAGTCGTAAAAGTCGAAGAATTTAGAAGACGAAAAGATGAGAAAGAAAGAAAGGAGCAACACATGCTAACCTTCCTAATCACTATAAATACCCTCCTAATGACACGTTAGAAGGTGTTGGCTATTTGACACATCGTTCTTCCACCTTTAATTACTTGCACTTTTCTTAATGTCATTTACTTAATTGTCATTTAATTACCTTGTCTTGCACCTTAAATTTGTAAGTTTAATCTTTACTTTTAAATGTAAGTTTAATCTTTACTTTTAAATGTTGAATCTTATATTAATCAAGTTTTAATTAATCTCTCATTCTACCTTTCTTGTCTTGATTTAATTATTATGTTTATGTGCTTATTGTCATGCTTATTTGATTATTTGTTATGTTTTTGTGTTTATGATTGTGTTAGCTTATTGATTTTATAGCTATTTGTGTGCTTTTCTTATTTTTAATTAAGTGCTTATTAGTTAATTTTTATAAAAAGATGATTTTAAATATATTTATTATTTAGTGTTTTTAAAAGTTTTTAAATTTTAGCTTATTTGCTTTTTCTTAAATTTGATTTGGTAAAAGTTTTGGTTAAGTGCTTAATTGTTTTTAGCTTAATTTTAGTTTTTAGCTTATTTGCATCTTCTTGTTATCCGGGGTTTTCATAACCCCAATATTCCGAATATTGAAGTAAAACAACATTCCGGATAAGGGGTAATACCCTCTTTTTCCGGATAAGCACCTGCATTCCCAATTCTAGATAGTTGACATTTCGGATAGTGGGGTTGAACGAATTCCGGATAAGCCATCTAGCTTGATATTCCGGATAAAGAACTTGGCAGATTCTGGATAAGGGTTCGTTTACAGATTCCGGATAGTTGATACAATTGGTATTCCAGATAAGGGACTCTAGACGTGTTCCGAATAAGGTCCTAAAGACGAATTTCGGATAACGCGTAGAAGTTAGATTCCGGATAGGCTCAGCAACAAGGCATTCCGGATAAGGAAAAGGAAATATTCCGGATAAGCCCTAGGACTAAATATTCCGGATAAGGAGAAGTTTACACATTCCGGATTTGAGCTTGAAGGTTATTCCGGATAAGTGTCCGGAATTTATAGTCTAGATTGTGACAACTTGTGGGATATTCCGGATAAGCTACTTGTTTGAAGATTCCGGATAAGGGTATGATTGGATTCCAGATAGTGACAGTATTTTGGATTCTGAATCAGGTTTTGTTTATTTCCTGTTTTTAATTTTCAAGCAGTTATTTTTCCCGCATTTTTCTTTAGTGTTATTTTAATTGTTTTTCTTTATTTTAAATTTCAAGTTTGTATTTTTATTACATTGTCAAATTTACTTTTCGTCGAGCTTTAATTTTTGTCATTTAATTTGGCACCATTTACTTTTTAATCAGTTTTAGCTTTAATTACCCGTCATTTACTTTAAAGTTTTGCAATTTAATTTTACTACAACGACCAATCTATTGTTTTCCACCAAAAGACGACTGAGTCGCACGTTAAACCAATAATCAATTCAAAGAGATTGGACGATAAAAAATTATACTTGGAAAAGCCTTGTATTAGGTTTCGTGTACGTATTGCGGTGGACCACATAATTATTACGAGTGTGCGGCTACGGATGGCTAAACGTCAAGTGTTAGTGCACCGAACAACAATTTTTCTATTCAAAATCAAAATAACGCCGGTCCATCGCAACAAGGAAATTATAACCAAGGCAACAATTTTTCGAATCAAAACCGTAACAATTTTCAAAATCAACAAGGAAATTTTCAAAATCAAGGTTATAATCATGGTCGAAATTTGAGTTGGCAAAATCGAGATAACAACAATAATCAAAACTCGAATTTTTCAAACAACAACAATCAAGGAAACAATTTTTCAAGTGGTAATAAAAACAATTTTCAAAGAAACAATCAAAACCAAGGGAACTTTAATTCAAATCAAAATAGTTCGTGAAACGATTTTCAAAATTACATGAAAACGAATGAGGCTAATATGGGACGATTACAGGGAGAAATTGTTACTTTGAAAAAACGACTTTTTTAATACTTTAAAAATTCAAAACACGAAGATTGAGCAAGGACAAATTGATATTAAAAAGATGTTTTCGGCTATTATGAACAAAGCCTCAGGTGCGTCATCGAGTTCGTTACCTAGTGACACCGTTGCTAATCCGAAGGAACAATGTTAAGCCGCCTCGTCTCATTATAAAAGTCGTGTGATTACCCCTAACCTTGATGGATTTCGAGTTGTTCCTTCTTCTCAACGCTCGACTTCTAAGACGCCTTCTTGTTCTAAAGTCGATGGGGTAGACGTGGCGACCAAGGAAAAGAGTGCACACCCTCGTGTATCTCAAATTCCATCCACGGTTCAAAAAGAGTGCTTTATCGACCTAACCAAAGTAACCCTTGAAGAAACTTGTGCATCGTGTTGGGTCAAAAAGTTGATGTGTCAGAAACTCAAAAACGAAGAAAACATGAAGATATTGTCTAAGCGTTGTCAAGAGCAATTTAGGCGTTGACAAGAACAAATCCAGCGTTGTTGGCTCAAGAGTTGTCATGTACAATCTAAGCATTGGTACATGCAATTCAAGAGTTCATAGAAACATAGACAAGAAGCTTATGGAAGCTTTTATTTAGATAAACATGCAAGATATTCTGCATAAGTTTATTTAAATAGAAGATTTACTTGTTTATTTGTTATTATCTCTTGTAAACCCTAATCCTTACACTATAAAAGTAACCAAGGTCTTAGGTTTTCATCAATTCATTCACAATGTAAACCTAAAAGTGTGTGTGCACTAGACGTGGGATTCAATGTATACACGTCTAGTGGTTGTTTATTATTAATATAATGAGCAACCCTTTTGTTTTAATTCATGTTATTGTTCCCTAAACCCTTGTTAATGTCTCATGTTCTAATTCCGCTTTGATTGTATAATCATATGAACGTGATGCATTCCTAGTAGCTTTAATGATCCGGAAACCAAGGTTTCCACAATTGGTATCAGAGCCTCGTGGCTCGTGATTCTAGGACCAACAAGGTGTTCGTGTATGGTGAAAAGAAGAAAAATTTGTCTAGGGTTTTTCTAGACGTTTTGTGTGTGCGCAGCAGTATTCAGAAGGTCATAACTTTCGATTGAACCGTTGGATCGTCACGAAATTTTATATGTGTGTTCTACATACATATATCTAAACATCCACTAGAGGGATTGTCGAGTTTTATCCCCAATCAAATGTTATTAAGCGTCGAAGTGGGCTGCAGAGGTGATTTTCAGATTTCCTGTTCTACATAAAATCATGATTTAAGGGTTTTTCTACAAACCCTAGATCGTATCTACACAGAAGGAAGATGTGTTCTTGTTCATTATAATAAAGTATACTAGCTTTGGTGAGTGATTTTCTAAAAATCATGATGAACCATAGTATACTTTGTTCATCGCTGCTATGATATGTGCCATTCTTAGGGCTTTTATAAACCTAAAACAAGATGTAGCAGCAGGTGGATGCTTTTGACAAAACAAGAACATGAATCACTAAACCCTAGTGTGATACAATCGTGATCTTTAGGGTTTTTCTCAAATCCTAGGTTGATTTACTCTTCAGCAAGAACGTAATTCATCATGACTGTAATATTGGTTGATTACAAACCCTAGGTTTCGAATTATGAGGGATTCAGGTCTGTTAAGATGAGGGTTTATGCGATGAACCCTAGATCTGAATGGATCAGCAGGGTAATATATCAGCAGATCATGGTGATGGAAGCAGTTCACAATGAATTCATATAGTACTCTACGTTTGAGTGACGTGAAAGGAAACAGTAACGTTGATATTTTCTACATTAACGTTGTTGTCTGCATAAGGAAGAAAAAAATATGGATTCACGTGGGATCTCATTGGTCAAACTAAAGAAGGCAAGTGCAGAGGTTCAAACGTAAGACTTGCTATTAAAGAGGAAAAAGATACGCGTATGTTTGCTTATTTTCAGGATTTAAATTGTTATTCAGCAAAAGAAACGCAAGTTATATATAGTATGCATTATTCTGTTTATAAAAAAAACGTCGAGTATCTTGATATATTTGGGATTTACTCCAAGAGTTATTTTCTATTCATTTAGAAACGTAATTCTTTGTAGTTAACTCACAAATATATTAACTACTTTTATGTTTGATTATTGGAATAATAAGTATTATCTATACCACTGATATGAGTTTCCTAGAAGCTGACAAAGAGGATGTTGACGCTGACAGAATAAGTCAACGCTGATAGGTTGACAGTGTTGTCCGATATATTGTAATCCAAGCGCTGATAGGTATTGTCTGATATCGGACAATACATCTGACCAAGATATTGGATAAAGAAGGATATTGGATAACACAATGATTGTTGCTGTTTGAGTAAATTGGTACGTTTTGAGCACACAAAAAGGTGGTATGTACACACGAAGGTACATGGAATCTCCGTTTTAATTTAGAATATCAAGTTGATATTTATGGCTCGGATATTTTTAAAAGGGATTAATGATTCTAAAGTGAGTTAGCAATTGTTCATGAGAATTTGATGGATATTTTAAACTATGTAATCGGGATAGCCTTGTAAAAGAGTTATCCGTTGCGAAACTTTTACATATGGTATGAAGATGTTATTCCATTAAATTCGCCATGAAGAGGTGTTAGCTTAAGGGGAAGAATTCTTATGGTATGTTTGATGATTGAAGAAGATTTTCGCGAGTTTGTGTTCTATTATATCTTCAAATGTCAAAGCAAGTTTGAAGGTAACTTGTTCGTGCTTTACATGGTTGGTGACGAAGACTTGTCATAACACTTGAAGGAGTTACATTATCGTGCTCAGTGTCTCACATAGGATGAGAATATTGACAAGAGATCGAGGTCTACTTATACTTTCCAGACTTCTTATAAGTTCTTCATCACATGGATAGTACAAGACATGGAACACAAGGTTGGGTTATTCTACTTCTACATCAAGAATACTTTATTTATTTTTCTTCAAGATCATTACTTAGAGCTACATTTGGAGAATCTTCAAAGATTGCATACATTGTTTACTTTCTTGTTGATGTGACAAAAAGGGGAAGAAATACATGCTACACTTGAGGGGAAGCAATTTGAAGATCATGTACAACTTACAAGAGATACACATAGAGTTTTGCCACCATCAACTAGGGGAAGATTGTTGGGTCAAAAAGTTGATGTGGCAGAAACTCAAAAACGAAGAAAACATGAAGATATTGTCTAAGAGTTGTCAAGAGCAATTTAGGCGTTGATAAGAACAAATCCAGCGTTGTTGGCTCAAGAGTTGTCATGTACAATCTAAGCATTGTTACATGCAATTCAAGAGTTGATAGAAACGTAGACAAGAAGCTTATGGAAGCTTCTATTTAGATAAACATGCAAGATATTCTGCATAAGTTTATTTAAATAGAAGATTTACTTGTTTATTTGTTATTATCTCTTGTAAACCCTAATCCTTACACTATAAAAGGAACCAAGGGTCTTAGGTTTTCATCAATTCATTCACAATGTAAACCTAAAAGTGTGTGTGTACTAGACGTGGGATTCAATGTATACACGTCTAGTGGTTGTTTATTATTAATATAATGAGCAACCCTTTTGTTTTAATTCATGTTATTGTGCCCTAAACACTTTGTTAATGTGTCATGTTCTAATTCCGCTTTGATTGTATAATCATATGAACGTGATGCATTCCTAGTAGCTTTAAAGATCCGGAAACCAAGGTTTCCACACATCGATCCTTCTTAAGAAACCCAAAAGGCATATGCCGAGAAAGAAAGAGGATCCGGGCCAATTTCTATTACCTTGTGATTTTTCCGAGATTGATGGATGTTTAGCTGATAGTTATAAATTCACACTCGTTTAGGAAAACGAGGTAATTAGGGTAAGTACGACGGTTTAGGAAAACCGTGCACAAATGACCAAGTGAGTTCTTTCTCAAGGAGGCTAGTGTATTGTGTTAAGATATGATTAATATTTGTGATTATGATTATGAGAAAAGAAAAGAGAAAAGGATGACGGTTATGATTAAAATTACACTAAGACGAAAGTCGTGAACGTAAAACCGTAAAATATGACGAAATTTAAAAATAATCCTAAAAATTCCTAGAAAATTGCAATAAATCCTAAAAAATGTAATTAGAGTTTTAAAAAAACCAAAAATCACTCAAACCTTTTATTTAATTAAATAATAATTTTCTAATGCTAATTAAAGCCCAAAAAATCAATTTTATTAACAAAAATCCCAAAATGAGATTTTTCACTTTGTAAACCTCTAAAATAACTTAATTAAACTAAAAATTATTTTTGGAAAATTTGAAATTAATTAAAACTATTTAAAAATGACTAAAATCTATAAAGGTATTAAGATAATCCTAAAAACTAATTAAATGACAAGAAAATTAATCTAAAAATTTTAAAACTCCTAACTTAATGTTTTTCACCTAGGAAAAATGAAAAAGTTGCAAAAATATTAAAAACTAATTTTAATAATAAAATATTAATAAAATAATAATAAAAATCCAAAATTAATAAAAAATTCTAAAAACTTGCAAACTAGCTTAATTTAACCTAATTTAAACAGAAATGAACTTGAAATAACCAAATTACCCCTAATGGGCCTCCAAATGGGCCAAAAGGTCCACTAATTGGGCTTTTTAAGACCCAATCAGAAAAAGTTGTCCAATTAAGCCCAAAACATCTAGTTAAGCTTAAAATTAAATTTTAAACACAAAATTTCAGAGGCCCAAAAGCTGAATATGAGCTTATCATAGCTTATTTCAAAACAGCTTATTCTTAATGGGCTTTTTGGCCCATTAAGCTATAAGCTGATGCCATAAGCTGAAATTTGACACACATCTTTCTCTTGACCTAATTAAGCTGTTTGTAAAAAGAATTTTGGGTGTTTTTAACTTTTTCAATTTTTTTGTGTTTTTGATTGTTTTTACTTTTTTTTAGATTTTGTGATGTATTACGTAGACAAAAATCTACAAATCTCTCCTCAAATCAAATCTCTCGATTAAAGGAGCCTCAAGGAATGAAAACGATCACGTGAAGTGAAGGCCTTCGATAACTTTAGAACGTTGGTGGAACACCAAAACGTTCAAGAGGGTTTAATCTTTTGAAACCAAGAAAATATATAGATACGTAGATAATACTTTGGTTGGCAAACCCTCGATTAGCCCTTTTATCTAAACACGCACAAGCAAGCGTAGAAACGAGGCGGCGTGAAGCACTTAAGAGGCTTTTTCTTTAGGGTGTATTTAATAACACCAACCTTATACCCACCTTATAGTTTGTGTTTTTCAAAATTAAGCTTCATGAAAATAATTATCTATTTTGCCTTTTTTTCTTTGTTTGAGATTCGAATACAATGATTGAGTGATGAAATCCCAAATCAAGGTTGTGTTTTCACACTTTTGGAGTACTTGTGAATTTACTGTTTTACGTATACAATATAGTAATAATATTCACACAAAAACGAAAAACCGATAATACGTATGATTAGAGTGCTAATCACACAAATAGTTATTATGGCTAAAATAAAAATAAAACTTGGTAAAATCATAACAAAACATGCCTCCCCGATAGTAGCGCCAAAAATGATAGTTGTAAATTCACACTCGTTTAGGAAAAGTGGTAATTAGGGTTAGTACGATGGTTTAGGAAAACCGTGCACAAATGACCCTAAAGTGAGTTCGTTCTCAAGGAGGCTAGTGTATTGTGTTAAGAGATGATTAATATTTGTGATTATGATTATGAGAAAAGAAAAGAGAAAAGGATGATGGTTATGATTAAAATTACACTAAGACGAAGGTCGTGAACGTAAAACCGTAAAATATGACGAAATTTAAATATTATCCTAAAAATTCCTTGAAAATTGCTATAAATTAAAAAAATGTAATTAGAGTTTAAAAAAAATCAAAAATCACTCAAACCTTTTATTTTAAAACTCCTAACTTAATGTTTTTCGCCTAGAAAAAATGAAAAAGTTGCAAAAATATTAGAAACGAATTTTAATAATAAAATATTAATAAAAATCCAAAATTTATAAAAATTTCTAAAAACTAGCAAACCAGTTTAATTTAACCTAATTTAAATAGAAATGAACTTGAAATGACCAAATTACCCCTAATGGGCCTCCAAATGGGCTAAAAGGCCAAAAAGTCCACTAATTGGGCTTTTTAAGGACCAATAAGAAAAAGTTGTCCAATTAATCCTAAAACTTCTAGTTAAGCTTAAAATTAAATTTTAAATACAAAATTTCAAAGGCCCAAAAGCTAAATATGAGCTTATCACAGCTTATTTCAAAATAGCTTATTCTTAATGTGCTTTTTGGCCCATTAAGCTATAAGTTGATGCCATAAGCTGAAATTTGACACACATCCTTCTCTTGACCTAATTAAGTTGTTTGTAAAAAGAACTTTTGATAAGCCCAAGAAATAAGCCTGAAATAAGCAAAAGCTCTCTACACAAAATGACAAAACAGTCGTTTTCGAGTTCTAGACCAATTCAAGGGCTGATTCTTGTTGCAAAATGTTTAAAATCACTTAACTAAGCTTAATAATAAAAAATATTTCCAAAAAGCACAATGAATAAGCTGGAATAAGCAAATAAGCACTTATCTAAAAGTCAACTAAGTTGGTTTCCTAGTCAAACCTAAAAGTCAAAGTCTCAAATACTCCAGAATAGTCAAATGGGTCAAATAAGGAAGACTGATTACAAAAACAAAGTTGTTGCAGGTCTAAATAAGCTAGTATAGCTTATTGATAAGCTGTTTGAAAAATTGCACTAGCAGTGGCTTGTTTTGGGTGTCCAGAAGTGGGAAAAGTTTCCACTGCTTGACTTGTTTGACTTTTTGTCATTTGTGGATTTTTGTTGGATTCAAAGAAAACAAAGGCACCCTTATAACCAGTGGGTTATAAGGAGTCAATAACAACAAAGAAATCAAAAAAACAACAAACCCTCAAATCTCTTAAACAGGTTACACAAACTTTGTTTAAACACTTGTTAACCCTAATCATGCATACACTATAGGTGTTTCCAAAATCTTAGGTCAAAACAGGCAAAATCAAACAAGTTATAGCACAATGTTCAGATTTGATGTTCAAAGCATAAAATTTACATATATCAGCACACAACCAAGTCAATATCAGATACAAGCACTTAACAACCCTAAACACTAACTCAAATTCAAATTATACCTTTATAGCAGTAGACCCAAACACCACTTTCACTTTTCAAATCAAATTTTAACAAAGTAAAAGTGATTAACAGGTTTACCCAAGCCTAATCAAGCATCATACCAACAACATGAAGCATAATCAACAAGATTCAGACATAAAAAACAACACATACAACAGTAGATCACAAAATCACTTAATACCACTTTTTTAACAGATTTTTGGTAAGAGAGCTCAAACCTCATGAATGTACATCCACACTCACGAATTTCAGAGCTTATGTGCCTAGCTTAACAAGGCAAAAGCTTCCAATAGCTGCTAAGAACAACAAGGTGAGTAACAACATATTAATAAAAGAGAAAAATGGATAATGAAGCTGATTAACTCAAGCTTTGTATCCCACTCCTTGATTATCCCCAAGCCAAGATCTCACCTCACCTTGATAATCTTCTTATCAGGGTGATGTGATCAACATTTGACCCAAAAATTCCAAGGGTTTGAACAAAGACTTAAAAAAATATCAGATTTTGGAAAACTTTGCAATTTCTTGCACAATCTTTAAAAACAGGTTTTGAAACATCACAATCACAAACTAGAATCAATAACAACAGAATATTAAAGGTGGCACTTGTATTTCTTCAACAAATTCATACACTATTTCATTACTTGAATATAGGATTTACAGAAAGTTGAACAAAGGTAAAACCAAGAGCAAGCTACAATGTTGTGAACTAAACCCTTTATATAAAGGGTGAACATGATCCTAGAAAATTGAAAACATAAAAACCCTTAGCTTTGAACTTCCAGAAATGCCCCTTTGAAGTTTTAAAATCCTTGAACATGTGAAGTCTTCTTGGACGTTTGTGGAGATGCAAGCTGGTGGAATTTGATCAAAGGGCTCACAATGAGCTTAGAATGTAAGATTCATTGTGGTGTGTAGATTCTATGCATGGTTTTGTCATTTTCCCCAAAAAAACGTGTGCAGGGGAGGTCTCATGTGAGTCTTGTGATGATGTGGCATGGGGTTTAAAGGCTGGGTTTTGTTTATTAAGCCTTTAATCATAAATCTGGAACATATTAAGACTTAATTCTTAGTAATTAAAGAATTCCTAATTTTGTTAAGAACACCAAGAACATGTGTTTTGATCTGTTTTTGTTTTTAAATAAGTGTTTAGGTGACAGATTAAACTTAATTAATATTAAGTATAAACCTGGTATTAATGGATGATGACATGGAACTATGGTGAGTGGTGATTGGTTGAAATGTGTTAGTGGGGCACGTGTCACCTCATCACTGGTCTAGGTAAGTTCTTTGTCTTGGTAATTATCACCCCTCTTCTTTCTTTCTCATTTCATTTTAGTTTAAATAGCACCAAATTCATAATCCTTTGTTAATGAAGTTATGTTTTTCAAACTTTTTCCCCAAAAAGTTTTGCAAAGTATTTTCATGGTTATTTCTTGCCATTTGATGATATTTGAAGGGTGATTCTTGTAATGTCTTTATTCTTCAAGGTCTTGACTTGTATTGTTGACTTTGTGGAGGACTAAAAATGACAAGTCTTCAAATATGAGGGACCATTCTTGCCAATTCTTCAAAGTGGAGGGTCCTTTTTGCAATTTGACAAACATTAAGGACCAAACTTGTGATTATGAACATACAAGGGTTTAAAGTGTCAATTGTTCAATATTAGAGGACCCTTCTTGTACAATCTTCAATTCTTTAAGGGTTTTTCTTGGAAAATCAACTCTAGGGCCCGGTTCATTGTGCGGCTTCGTTTCTCGTGTTCGTTTTTGCTTGTTTCTCGTGATCTTTTGCCATTTTCCCGATATCCATACCTAAAATACACATTGAACAAAAAAAAGCATATATTTGGCACATTTAATGATATATTATACATTTTAAGCCCATTTTGGATGATGAGACTATGTATAAAGGTTGTCTCATCACTCCCCATAGTAAACCATTGATGTGCCCTCACACAATGCTAGATTAAAGTATCTTAGCACCTCCAAAATTCATTTTTATGCACGTTTATTGAATCATAAACTTGCTACACTACAACTACTTGCTACTACTTGCGTTTTAGACATAATGTATGATTCTCATCGCAAAATGGGACGTTTAGGTTCATAGAACAAGAACACATGAATGCTTCGTTAGAAAAATTTAGTCGTCCTCGTTTTTCACCCCAATTCTATGCCAAGCGTGTAACAAGATCATTGTCATTATAAGCTAGTAATGCTAACACTACTCATATGCCCTAATAACGTACTTATACTCCCATAATCCTAATTGGTATCTCTTATATTTTATTTTTGTCTTGAATGTTCACGAGGATACATTTTTTACTTATGCGATAATAGAGATTTACGTCTAAAAATAGAGTCATAACAGTGTAACCAAGACCATTGAATTAATAACCCCCCTAATAAACAACGATGTCAAAAAATTAAGTCAACAAGAAGGATCGATAAATACGGTTTTATAACGGTTTTGAACATGAGACTTATTACCAAGACTTTTATACGCCCCCTAACGGGTGGCCTTATTATCATAGGTTTACCTCCATCTTTTATTCAAATTCTCCATGAATCTTTTATTATGACTTCGGTCTTGCCTTGCCTTTTATTTAACCTCGCCATGAGGTGTTTATTATGGCCAAAGACGTATATCCTCACGCTAAAAGCGAATTTTGGATCTTTAAAGCTTCAAAGATTAAGGCATAATTCACTTTCAATTTCACATAGATTTTTCGGCCTTGTGAGCTTCAAATTGTTTGCTTGATATAGGTGAGCACTTGAAATCTTATTGTTAGGTGAAGATTTCGATTATTCGGGTTGCCAATACTTCAAAACCGTGACGTTGGCGATACCTTAATGTCTTCCCAATTTAATTACATGGAAGCTACTAGAAAAGACTAGAAATCAACAATCAAGACTAAACCGCTAAGCCAATACTTATTAAGCAAAATATATATACAAGCGAAGGGAGAATAAGCAAACAACGAGAACACATGAGTTTTTGAAAGAATACGAGTACTCTACTCTTAGCATAGTAACTTATAATTAACTCTATCATTTCTCGTCCTCATTTAAGAGACTTAGCCTAATATAAAGTTAAGGAATCGAAGCTAAGTGCTCAACACGCACGGTCGAGTCAAAAATTACTCTTGTTCTCGCCATCGGAAAATCTACATTCGTATCTTCAAACACTTATAAAACATGAGAAATTTTTTAAAATTTGGCCATTTTTAGCCTTATTTTGCAACAAAACGATAAGCAAAAGGATAAACTTTGGAAAGCGTGAAGGTTTGGCAAGGAAAGTATCTATTCACCCCCCCATACTAATGTTAAACATTGTCCTCAATGTTTCGAGTCTAGGGGTGCAAACACCCCCATACTAGAGACGTAGTCGAATGCTTAATCTAGCATGGAAAGGGTGTAAACATTTAATCAATATCCGTTTATGAAGTGTGCTATAAACCTAAGGTTAGAACAATCGAGGATATATCATGTGGATATCGAGAAATTCTACAAAGCAAACGATCGATTGCTCACGTAAAACGAACAAGAGAGGCTCCAATCATGAAGATAATGATCATCTAAAAACCACAAGGCACAAACAACCACAAAACAAAGGTTGGAAGGGCACAAATCCCCTCACGTAAGATACATTAGAAAGTGATAATATTTAAATGGATAAGCATGGGACTCCCCCACGAGGCACCTCGTTTTTTATTACCGAGTCATAAGCTCGACTCGATCCCCTCAATACTAATTATCATTAGGGAAGGTCACTTGTTAGAGGTAGTTCAAAGAGGGAACTTCCCCACCAAAGTAGTGCTTCAACCTATGTCCATTCACCTTGAAATTAGGGCGATCATTTTGAGTTAGCTAGATGGTCCCATATGAAAAAACTTGGGTAACGGCGAATGGACCGGACCAACGGGATTTCAACTTGCCGGAAAAGATTTTCAAACGTGAGTTAAAAAGCAACACTTGATCTGCAATATTAAAAACCCGGTTTTTATTTTTAGAGTCATGAAACTTTTTAGTTTTCTCTTTATAAATCAATGAATTTTCATAAGCAATATCCCTCAATTCATCCAATTCATTTAATTGAATTTTCCGGTGTTTTCCCGCGGCCTCAGTGTCATCATTAAAAAGCTTAAGGGCCCAATAAGTTTTGTGTTCGAGTTCAATTGGCAAGTGACAATTCTTCCCATACACGAGCTTATAAAGAGTGCACCCAATGAGCGTCTTATGAGCAGTACGAAAGGCCCATAAAGCATCGTCTAACTTATCTGACACGATTGTCGGTTCTCCCCTATCGATCTCTCCAAGATCCTCTTCAACGCTCGGTTTGAAACCTCGACTTGCCCACTCTTTTGTGGGTGATAAGCCGTTGAAAGCCGATGTGTAACCCTATATTTCTTCAAAACTCTTTCAAATTGTTCATTACAAAAATGGGTTCTACGATCGCTTATGATTACACGAGGGGTCCCAAACCGAGAAAACAAATTCTTCAAAAACTTGACTACCACACGAGCATCATTCGTGGGCAAAGCCTTAGCTTCCACCTACTTAGATAGGTAGTCAACGGTGACAAGGATGTACTTATTTCCACGAGATGATGGGAACGGCCCCATAAAATCAATTCCTCAAAAGTCAAAGATCTCACACACTTGGATGATGTTTTGTGGCATTTCATCATTTTGTGAGGCTTTTCCTTGAAGTTGGCATGAGTTACATGACTTGACAAGTGCATGTGCATCTCGGTAAATAGTAGGCCAAAAGAAACCAGCATCAAAGACCTTCTTCGCCCTGAGATTAACACCATGGTAACCACCCGTTGGTCCCTCGTGACAAGCCCTAAGGATATTAGAAGCTTCAGTGCCAAAAACACAACGTCGAATAATTTGATCCGCACAAGTCCAAAATAGGTAAGGGTCGTTCCAAAAGTAGAACTTGACGTCACGAAAGAATTTTCGTTTTTGTTGAGTCGTCATACCCTTAATGATGAAATTTCCCGCATGGTAATTTGCGATGTCCTCAAACCATGAGGTAGATGAGTCAACCTTAGAATTCACTACACGAAGTGTCTCGAGAGGAATTTTTTTGGTTATTTCCTTATTCTCGTACACACTTCGGTGAGGATCTTCCAAACGAGAAAGATGATCAGCCGCTAGATTCTCGGCTCCTTTTTTGTCAAGGATTTCGACATCAAATTCTTGTAGGAGGAGAATCCAACAAAGCAATCTCGGCTTTGCATCTTGTTTAGCCATGAGATATTTGATTGCCGAGTGATCCGTATACACTATGTATTGGGTCAAGACGAGGTAAGGTCGGAATTTCTCAAATGCATACACCACGACAAGGGATTCCTTTTCCGTTGTAGTGTACTTAAGTTGAGCCTCGGTCATCGTCTTGCTAGCATAGTGAATAGGAAAGAAGTGCTTTTCATGTCGTTGCCCCAAAATGACCCTAATAGCGTAATCACTTGCATCACACATGAGTTTAAAAGGGAGGTTCCAATTGGGAGCAACAAGAATGGGAGCTTCGGTAAGTTTCCTCTTAAGGATTTCAAAGGCTCGTACACAATCTTCGTTAAAGGCAAAAGGAGCATATTTTTCGAGGAGATGTGTAATAGGTCGAGAAATCTTTGAAAAATCCTTGATCAATCGATGATAAAAGCCCGCGTGGCCTAGGAAACTCCTATCTCCCTTGACGGTTTTGGGATGAGGTAATTTAGCGATGACGTCTACCTTAGCTTTGTCTACCTCAATCCCCGCTTTCGAGACCTTGTGCCCTAAGACGATTCCTTCCTTAACCATAAAATGACATTTTTCCCAATTGAGCACAAGGTTGGTTTCCTTACAACGTTTTAACATTCTCTCAAGATTCGACAAACACGAAGTGAACGAACAACCAAACACGGAAAAATCATCCATAAAGACTTCCATCGTCTTCTCGATCATGTCATGAAAAATAGCCATCATACACCGTTGAAAAGTTCCCGGTGCATTGCAAAGTCCGAATAGCATTCTACGATAGGCAAACGTTCCATATGGACATGTAAACGTAGTTTTTTCTTGATCACCAGGATCAATGGGGATTTGGAAATAACCGGAAAACCATCTAAAAAGCAATAGAAATCGTTTCCCGCAAGACGTTCCAACATTTGGTCCATGAAGGGCAAGGGAAAATGGTCTTTACGAGTGGCGTCAGTCAACTTACGATAGTCGATACACACCCTCCAACCGGTCACTAGTCGAGTTGGAATTAACTCGTTGGCATGTTTTGGCACAACGGTCATTCCTCCCTTTTTAGGGACACAATGAGTAGGACTCACCCAAGGGCTATCGGAAGTAGGGTAAATCATTCCCGCATCAAGGAGTTTAAGGACTTCCTTTTTGATGACGTTTGGCACAACGGTCATTCCTCCCTTTTTAGGGACACAATGAGTAGGACTAACCCAAGGGCTATCGGAAGTAGGGTAAATCATTCCCGCATCAAGGAGTTTAAGGACTTCCTTTTTGATGACGTCGTGAATTTTGGGGTTCACCCTCCTTTGACATTGGATTGCGGGCTTGTAGTATTCCTCCTTTAAGATTTTTTGGGTATAAAATTTAGGATCGATCCCCTTAATGTCGGATAATTTCCACGCAATTGCCCCTTTGTGGTCCTTTAGAACATCGATAAGTGCAGTTTTTTCATCATTCGAAAGATCTTTCGCAATAATCACCGGTAACTTATCGTCTCCTTCCAAGAATACGTATTCAAGATGAGGAGGTAAATCTTTCAACTCGAGGATTGGTGGTTCCTCAATTGAAGATTTGGGTTCGATACTCATAACCTCCTCGGGCGGAGGAAATGGGAAATCGTTAAGAAAATCCTTGATAATCGAGAAGTACTCATAGTTGTCGAGGACTTCGTTACAAGTACGAGGAAAATAAATTCTTCCAACGTAAAACCACCACCTTCAAATGGAGTGAAGGATGGTGTCAAATTATCAAGAATAAGATCGAGCATAGTGAGATTGCCACTATTTTCATCGTCACCAAAACCTAAAACTTCTTGTGAAAATTCCTCGCAAACGACATCGATCATATCAACGAGGTTTATGGTTACGACAGAATAAACATGAGAAAGTTGAGAGTTTTGTGTTACGTTTATAACAAGTTCCTCGTCGTTGAAACGTAAGGTGATTTTTCTAGCATGCACATCAATCAACGCCATTGACGTATCCACATACGAACGAACTAAAATAAAAGGAACTTTAGGATCCATGGTAATATCGACAACGATAAAGTCTCCCGGATAATAGAACTTTACCACTTTCACAAAAAAGTCTTTGGCCAATCCACATGCGAGAATAGTGGAATGATCGGCCAATTTGATAGACATTAGTGAAGGAGTAAGATTAGGAAGATTGAGCGACTTGAAGATTGCAAGAGGCATCAAGTTAATACTAGCACCAAGATCGGCCAAGGCATAGCATTCTTTCATATCTTGAATAGCACATCGAATCAAGAATTTACCGGGATCATCGACTTTTTGAGGTATGTGGTTAAGATAAACCGATAAACAACTAGAAAATTGTTGCAATTTCTCCTTGTTGTTCAACATACTCTTAAAGTTAGCGGAAAATCGAGGCATCATGACCAAAGCTTCGGCAAAACATATGTTAAAATGAAAATCACGAAACATTTTCATAAAAAGATTAAATTGGTAATTCTCACGTTCTTGCCGTTTCTCCTTACAAAGTCTCGATGGGTAAGGTAAAGGTGGTGTGGGTTGAGGCATAGGCATAGCCTTCGGAATTTCGGGTTCCAATGATGGTAATGGGTCAACCATAGGTGTGGTTTGAGCGGTACTTCGTGGGATTGGGATATGCTCCTCTTCGACCACCACCTCGGATTCTTCCTCAATTTCCTCCACCGTTGGAGTAATTAGTTGAGGAGTCGGTTCCTTAAGTGTCTTACCACTACATGTGGTAATCACTTTCATCTCTCCCTTAGGATTCGATATGGTGTTACTAGGAAGACTACTCTAAGACGGTTTATAGCCTCAAACATAGATTAAATTTTATCCTCAAACATAGATTGCCTCTTATCGACCTTAAGCATCTCTTGTTTTATCTCATGTTCCCCTTGTTCCATCTTTTGTTGGTTTTGTTGTAACCTAGTTACCCTCCATTTTGTAGGTATGAATCTTAAGTTCATTTGCTAACTCGTTTTTCAACTCCTTTTTTAAGTCATTCTTAAACTCGGATCTTAGGTTAATGATCTCCCTTTGTATATTATCAAACCTAGCATCATTACCATTTTCATATTCAACAAATTCATTTGGAGGATCTTTCAAGTTTTGAAAACTCTTGTTGTTGTTTTGAAAATCATTGTTTTGATTTTTGTTTTGCACTTGGTTATTAGCCCCTTGATTCCCATAGTTGTTACACTTGTAATTGTTCTTGTAATTTCCTTGAAAACCAACTTGATTGTTTCGATAATTGTTAGCATTTTGATTTGGTGCAAAACCCGGTGGAGTCAATTGATTAGTGCGGGTAACTTGACCGTTTTCGTTATAATTTCCCGTGGCCGCGTAGGCACTCGAAGTGTTACCACCGTCGGTAATGCACTCGGAGAAATCATGACCTCGACCATAATACATACAAGAAACCTTAACCGCTTTAGCCGTAGAGGGAGTAGATTGTTCACCAACTTTAAACTCAACCAAAAGTCCCTTAAGCTTATCAAAGATTCTGTTCTCCAAATTTGCCTCGATTTGGCAAGCATAGATGGTATGAGATAATGAAGGTGAAGCCAAAGACGAAGTCTTACGAACACTCGATGTGCTACGAGGACTATAGACCTTAGACCTATTCTCAATAATCAACAACGCTTCCTCGACCGTTTTACACAAAAAATTA